>CM002494.2:31834702-33097202 GCA_000573905.2 Oryza punctata | reverse complement strand
CTAGGCCCGAACCAAGAAGGCCCAGTGGGCTAGCCCAATCGCCCTGGCCTACTAGCCGGTGGGCCAGCGGTTACCAAACAACCCATGGAAGACCCATGTATCTTAATTACGTTGAATACACGTATGGGTGTCCCTTTCATAAGGGTGACCATATAATTCCCCTGTAAAAGACCTAAACCCTAATAGGGGGACCTGTAATGGGGTTATAAATAGCCCCCTAGGGCCATGTAAAGGGGAGATCCCAAGAAAATCCTGAATTTAATACACTTTACTTTCCCAACAACCGTTGAGTGTCCACGTCCTTCAACGTATGCAATTGTCGTTTCGACAACAGAGGATAAATAAGCGTTCAGAGTAGGAAGTTCCCACCGACATCGCTCCTCAATCCTGTACAAAACAAGGATAGCCGGCCAAATATAAAACTAGCTGGCTACACTTCACAGAATCACAACCAAAAAAAGGCACTATAAACATAGCTACCATCATCCATCCAGGACTCCAGAATACGTCTGCTTTGGCATAGCTAACTTCAAGTTGCTATATATACCATAACAATTCCTCCTAAAGTAGGCACGCCTCAAGCACACAGGTGCCTTTCCAAATTTCTGAACTTGTCCTTCAAATCTACCTGCACACGGACCAAATTAACCTTCAAGTTTACTAAAAACAAGCAATATAGTATAAGGAAATCAAAGTACGTACTGTCGATCTATCTTCAAATACATCAGGGTATGCCATTTTGATATCTTTCCAGTTGCCTTTTCCATACCTATGTTCACAACGAAAACTCATCATACTCAATGCATCAATACCATCAGAGAGCAACCAAACCAAGAAAGAACTTCCTATCTAACACATTCGATAGATTTCCCCCCAAAGTTTTTGTTGAAAGTTAAATAGCAAATCCAAACCAAGAATACACACTTAAATGAAAAAAAAACGTACTTCTGCACCCCTTCCAGCAAGGTTTTTTCTTGTTTCTCGCTCCACTTTTTTCTCGTCTTATGTGCAGCTGCAGGAGAAGGTTTTGCTGTCCTTTCAAAAATGGGTAACCGACGCTTTGCTGCAGGCCTTTTCCCTTCGGAATCGCTGCCATCCCACTGCACTTCAAAATAAGGAGGTTCAACATCATAATACTACACAAATGCTTCCCCTATATAATATAAAAGATAACCACACATGAATTAGTATATGTTATGAGTAAATCGTAGCTAAACTAGTCAACTGCACTTCACAAGAAAAAAAAAAGAGTCGACAAGAGATAGGGTCCTTCTCCACTCCTCACGAAGGGCACAGAAATAGAAGGATAACAAAGTATCAAAGGTGACTGGATTAACTAACAACCTGCAAGTAATACACAAGAGCAACTCATTCATTCTGTATTATGCAAAATATTTCAATTAAGGAGGTTCAACATCTACACTAGCCATGGTCATAACAAACTAAAGAGCTGGCTAAGCATGTCGATGGGCTACGAGATAGAATGACTACATCTAATATGCACAACCTTGGCAATATTGTTTCTTTCCCATCACCGGTACAACAAAAGCATAACGAAATCACCTCATAAGTGCTGGCAGACGGATTCCTCTCCATTAAACTGTGCTTAGAACCTGTGACTTGATGGTTCTTGATGTTGTCAGGGGCAAACTGTCCAGCAACACGAGGTGCAGCTTCTTCCATAAAGCCTGTGATATCAGGACCCATGCCTCTAATAGATGCCATTGTTACTGAACTTTCTTTAAGTTGGGAATTGGATGCTCCTTGCGCCAAGTTTTGTTGATGCCGACTGCTATCTTGTTGAGGACGATCGGCTTTAGCATTTTGTTTAACAAGACCGCTCTTGTCCTCATCATTTTGTTGAGCACAATGAGAAGCACCGTTTGTTTTGGGTGCATTATCAACTTGAGGCAGCGTTGCTGGATAATTTATGGATGCATCCGGCCGTCGAAGCTTGTCTAAAATCTCACGAGCTGTGGACTCTCCTACTGCAGAAACGGCTAAGGGTGAGTAAAACTGATACAAAGAAGTATTTTTCAGCTGCACAGAGGCATATGCTAAAATTTATGAAATAGCACTAATTTCAAGACCTGGAATTTGAGCTAACATCCAAATTCCGGCGTGCACATAACAGGAACAGGAAGAGCAGTCGGGGATTGAAGATTAGGAAAGGAGATGCCCACCGAGAAGACGAAGCTTTGAACGTTGGGCGTGGTCGGCGTTTGCCCACGAATGGAGGGCTCCAGAGCCGACGATCCGTTCGGCCGCGATCTCGAGCGCGGAAGGAGGGAGGCTCGCCCACTCAACGTCGAGAAGGCGCTTCAGGTGAGCCACCGCGGCGGCCGGGGCGTCGTCGGCAGAGCCGGGTGCAGCGAGGTGCTGCGGAAAGAAGGGGGCAAAGTCTGGGTCGGCGAGGACAGCCCGCGCCTTGTGCATGAGGGTGGGGGCGTCCATTTCCGACTCCGAGACCGAGAGGACGGCGTCGAGAGCGCGGAGAGCGAGGCCTGCGCGGAGGCGCGGAGAGGTGTGGGGCGAGACGGATGGGAGGGAGGCGAGGAGGGTGGTGAAGACGGAGTGGGGGATGAGGCGGTTGCCGGCGAGGAAGTCGAGGATGAGAAAGGCATCGGCAGGAGTCATGGCGGCGGCGGGCGGTGGCGGCGCCGGTTTCTTTCTCCTACCTTTTTTCTTTACGGACAATGGGGACGCCTACCGCAGCTGGGTCGAAGGCGAGAAAGCCTTGCGCCTCCAAAGGCATCCCTAACTTTGGAGATAGAGTGTTTCAGGAACCCATGTTTTCAGGCACTATAACAGGTATTATAATTTATTTCGAAAAACTCTAAGTTTTATGGTAAAATATTTTAAGAAACCCTATATTTAAGCTTATATCATTATTTTTGGCTAATATATTCATGCATAATAATTGCAAAAATAATAATACGAAATATTTCTGAGTATATATAAATGTTAGCCTCATTTTAATGAACATAGGTCATTGGTAGTATAATTATTTATATGTATAAATAATAGGTTAATGTGTTATTATTAATAAGGTTCTTTTACATTTTTATCAATTGTGCAACTTAAGAGTGAGAAAAAAGATAAATTACATAGAATGAGATGTGTATTTGAAGCCTACTAATATAAACATATACTAAAAATCATATATAATATTTAAATTATAAGTATTTGAGTAAATACGCTTGAAACATTTTACCCTGAAACATGGGGTTTCTTGAAATAAATAGTAGAACCTGAGGTTTTGTGTTACAAATACCTCAAAACCTGGGATGTTGTGAAATTCACTCTTGGAGATATTTACCTATAAAAAACTTAGAGATAACTATTGGTACATTTACAAATTTGTTACTCGTTTTTTTAATTTTACAAGGTTATCATAATTTTTTAGTGACAGTCTTATAATTATGATTTAAATCGATAGCAAATTTGTAATTGCTCCTTAACGGTTACTATTTTTAGACGTGATGTTTACCCAATACTATTGATCCGCATATCGTAGATATATAAGGACTCACAATAGTAAATTGTTACTTAAAAGTGACAAATAGTCCTGTTCTGTTCGTTTCATCGTGTTGCAGTTGCAGCTCCGACGGACTCTGCATTGTCTCTTACAGAGGAGTCCTTTGCATTAACCCAGTAACTTTTGTGCATCGACACCTCAGTCCGCCGCCAGCTGTTACTTGGATGCGACGATTGACACGAGAACGACGCTGTACGCCTTCACCAATACAGTACTCACCATGATTTTGTTAAGATGATGGCCCTCATCTTCCTATGGTGTTTTCTTCTTAAACGAGTTATCTTTTTGTTCAAGTGTGGCAAGGAGGAAGTAGATGAGAGCAAACAACAATGTGCATATGTGCTACATTATATTGCATATCAAGAAAAAAAAGGAAGGGAAAGGTTCCATTATGAAGCTAAAGCTTCTACTATATTGCAAAATTTGTTGCTCACGTCGAAACAGGTTCCTCCTCAACGGTAAGAAGGCTCAAATAGTGCATTATTCACGGCATTTAAATCGAATCGCCTCAAACAAGCTAGAGAAACAGTAGCTTGTAAATACATAGCAAAACTTTTAAGATGGTATGGTATATTGGTATGTGTGCAAAGGCTGGACGAGCTGAGCTCGCACACACTTGTCTTGCATAAGTATAAGCACCAAGTGGAAACCACAGATGCATCATATCAGGGGAACTTGATAGGCTCTGCCTGCATTGCTTTCTTTACCAGCTCTGCCTGCTCCTGCACATGAACCGACAGGAAGCCAGTAGCTGTCGCAGCCGAAGGCGCTCTGCCCGCATACTTGATGTCATCGAATGAACCACGCCCAAGAGTCTTCATAGAGGCGTACAGGCGAGGGGAGATGTAACTATATGCGCCCATATTCATGGGTTCCTCTTGGCACCATACAATCTCCGCATCTACAAATTAAGATAGTGCAAATATGATAATCAGAACAGTTCAGCAACTAAATGTGGTAGGGCATAACAATGCATACTACTCCTACATTGTAACAACTTGGGATGCCTTGACGTGAGACTAGCTACCATCACTAATCAGCAAGGAACAAAGACCACCCAGTGATACTTGTGCGCTATCTGTGCATCACCAACTATTAGTGCCAGACTGCCTAGGTTTTCTTATCAAGAAGCTACAAACTGTCCTCACATGGAGTGGAAAACAAAAATATTGGTGCAGAAATACCAAAGCATACCATAAAGAAAGCAATATCACCGCATGAAAATATTTGAAATGATGTTTAGGTTACCAACATCAGTTCCTGGGAGGACCAAAAAATTCCAGGAACTGCTGGTGGAAATGGCAAACCATGATCCATGCATTCACACAAGTAATGGATTAAATACATGGGGAAAAGCATTCATACTTGGATATCTTTTTAGCTCTCTCTGGATAAGATCGTATGGGAATGGACAAAGTTGTTCAACTCTGCAAATTGCAACATCACTGCGCTCAGTCTTCTTCCGTTCTTCATCAAGCTCATAGTACACCTGCAAAATGGCAATTTAATAACAGCGCATATTTGTATTGAACTGGTAATATGATCAAATTTCAAAGTCTTATGTACCTTCCCAGAACACAATACAAGGCGTTTGATACCCTCCTCGACTTGCTTGTGATCATTCCGGTCCTTTATCAACCGCTTGAAGCGTGTTCCTTGCTTATCGAAACCTGGATGGCCTTCAACATCATCAAACTCAGAGAGATTTGACTTGCAATCCTTGTGCCGAAGTAGGTTCTTGGGAGCCATTACAATCAGGGGCTTCCGGAACTCCCTATGTATCTAATGCTCTCAAAACAACAGACGAAAATTAATACAAGCAATTTGCATGCTAGCATCTGTAAAGCATACTGAAGATAGACAAACCTGACGACGCAGCACATGGAAATAGTTTGCAGGCGTTGTCACGTTCACAACTTGCCAATTACACTCCTGGATCTGCTTGCGGAGTGTTGGTTCCATCTCAGGTATGACAAAAGGATTATCATCACTCATCTGGACAGAATTTAGAATCTCATGTGAGCAGTGTATATACAAGAGTTGAGCGTACGATTCAACCAGAAATTATGAAAATGCAAGAGAGCTCAATCATCGCTATGGCTACACTATCTCAAGTATATAAAAATTTATGCCTTGGGAATTTCAAATCATATCTTTGTGCTGACATGGTCATTGATTCGCCAAAGCATAAAGAATTGGCATTTTAGAAGTGCATCGCATTTTATGTAGCAGTTTGAATCAACAAAGAGCCTTCTTGTGATTGCATAGGCTTGGGCTAAACTAGCTGCATCTGACAGAGAGGAAGAAAGTTTGCTGCAAAGAATTACCTGAAGAAAGCGCTCCAAACGGGCACTGGAATGCTCTGGGCCTTGACCATCATAACCATGAGGCAGTAGAACGACAAGGCCAGTTTGACGCAGCCATTTTGCCTCTCCACTACTCAAAAACTGGTCAAACATCACTTGTGCACCATTGGAAAAGTCACCAAACTGAGCTTCCCAGAGCACTAGTGAATTAGGGTTCTCCATGGAGTAACCCATTTCAAAACCAAGAACAGCAAATTCTGAAAGCGAACTGCAATAACACATAATATCAAACAATATTTGTTCTCATTTACGATAAGGTTCTAGAGGCTTATTTAAAGACTAGGAAAAAGGCAGACGATGTTTTATCCAAATTTAACGTCTAGACAAAAAAAAGTACATACGAAAGATGACATGACTTGTGAACCCAAAAGTGTAATTACCTGTTGCTAACGGTAAACAGCTCCTCATTTTGATTCATCACAACATGGTCAAGTGGGCAATGTTTCCTCCCGCTTTCCTGGTCATGCAGAACCGCATGACGGTGGCTAAAAGTTCCTCTTTCCACGTCCTGTCCACTCAGCCTAACATGGTTGCCTTCCACAATGAGTGTTGCAAAGGCAAGGGCTTCAGCAACAGCCCAATCAATTCCTTCACCGCTCTCGATCATTGCTGCACGCTGCTCAAAAATCTTCTTCACTGCCCTGTGGGGCTTGAAGTCTTCAGGTAAAGTAGTAATTGCCTGTCCAACACGTTTCAGCACCCCTGGATTAACCCTGCAGGGAAAGCACTCTCAATGATAATGGATGGTATTTGTTGAAGGAATAAATTACAAAGAGATGATCAGTATAAAGGACGCAGTTACCCAGTGTTGCGGACGCGTGAAATCTGCTCAGGAGACTTAAAGCCAGTCCAGTAAGCTGAAAGCCAGTCCCTCTTATTGGGAACATAATCTTTGCTTTTTGCAAACTCTTCATTCAGGATTCTGTTGACTTTCTCGTGGATCTTCTGAACGTCTTCTTTTGAGACTTCGCCTGTTCCTAGCAGTTTCTGTTCATAAAGCTTTAATGAACTAGGATGGTTCTTAATAACCTGCCACAGAAAAAGTTTCATCAGGAACACTCCAAAAGGAAAGGAAAGCAAAGAATAGTAAAACAGCACAAGTAACAATCATATTGATAGCAACCGAACATCAAATGCAAGGAAGTAACAAGGCAAAGGTATAAAGCAATGGGTGAGTGCAACCTATATGAGAAAACGATCAGCTATCCATAAACAAATAATTGAAATCAGTAGAATGAGGATCACCTGATACATCTTTGGCTGTGTGAAGGAGGGCTCATCGATTTCATTATGTCCAAATCGTCGGTAACAGATCAGATCGACTACCACATCAGAATGGAAAGTCTGGCGCCACTCAGCTGCAAGCTCACATACACGTACAACGGCCTCCAGATCATCACCGTTCACATGGAATATAGGAGCGTTCAATGCTTTGGCAACATCGGTACAATACTGCGAAGATCTGCCAGCTCTCGGATCTGTTGTGAAGGCAACTTGGTTATTAACAACGATGTGGATGGTTCCTCCAGTTGTATAGTTTGGAAGGGCACTCAGATGAAGTGTCTCATAGACAACACCCTGCCCAGCAAAGCTGCCATCTCCATGGATCAGAATGCCCATGTTCTTTGTCCTGTCAAGATCATTGGAGTAAAATTGCTTTGCCCGCGTCTTGCCTATGACAACAGGATCGACAGCCTCGAGGTGACTGGGATTCGCAACCAACGATAGGTGGATCCTCTTTCCACCTCGAGTTGGCCTGTCATAGGAGGTGCCCAGATGGTACTTGACATCGCCGGTTCCAGTGTAGAGGCCATCCTCGCCTTCGACGGGCCTAGTCCCACCGGTGAACTCACTGAAAATCTGCGACAGGGGCTTGCGGACAACATTGCCAAGCACATTAAGCCTTCCCCTGTGAGGCATGCCGATTACAATGTTCTCGACGCCGAGGTCGGCAGCCCTGTCAAACATCTCTTTCATGCCAGGGATGAGGGTCTCGCCGCCCTCGAGGCCGAAGCGCTTGGCAGTGGCCCACTTGGTGGCGAGGAAGTTCTCGAACTGGGTGCTCCAGATGAGCCTGTCCAGCATGACGAGGCGGCGGTCCTTGTGGTACTCCTTGAACTTGGCGGTCTCGATCTTGTCCCTTAGCCAGTTGCACTTGTCCCTGTCAGGGATGTGCATGTACTCGTAGCCGATGGGGCCGCAGTAGGCCTGCTCGAGCTTGCTGAGGATCTCGCGGAGGGTGAGGACGGGGCGGTTGTCGGAGAGGAAACCGGCCATCCTCCAAACGCCGAGGAAGAACTCGCGGTCGAGGTCGGCCTCGGTGAAGCCGTAGAGGGAAAGGTCGAGGTCCTCCGCGATGGCGCGGTCGTCGAGGCGGAGCGGGTCGAGCTTGGCCTTCATGTGGCCGTTAACCTGGTAGGCCCGAACGAGGAGGAGAAGCTGCATGCTCTCCTGGATGGTCTGGCCGGAGAGGCCGGCGGAGGAGGGCGCGGCCTGACCGAGGAAGTTGCGGAAGAAGTTGTCCCAGGATTCGTCGACGGAGGAGGGGTCGGCCTCCCAGGCGCGCTGGAGCTCCTCGAGGTAGACGCTGCTGGTGCCGTCGAGGAAGCTGTCGGTAAGCCTGGAGAGCGGGACGGCGCGGGGCACCGGGGCGGAGGACCTCCAGGCCGGCCGCGCGGAGTGGAAGAAACGGGAAGCGGCGGGCACGCGGCGGCGCAGGGCGTGGCGGGCGAGGCCCGAGGCGGCGCGGAGCCACGCCATCGGGTCGAACGCCCTGGAATCGAATCGAATCAAATCAAAACAGCATTCCAAATCCTAGCCTAGCCCCCTAGCCCAGGAGGGAAGACGACTTACCTGGCGGCGAATCGACCGAGTGATAGGATGGCGGCCGGGGGCGGAGGGTGAGCGTGGACCTAGATCGAGATCGAGGTCGAGGAGGAAGGAAGGCGAAATTAAGTGGGGAAGGAATGGAATCGAGAATGCAATGCAAATCCTCTCTCCCTCTCTCTACCCCTCTCTCTACGACTTGGGGAAGGGTGCTGGCAGAGAGAGGCGAGAGAACTAGCGACGGTGGAAGAAAAAGGCGAGAAGAATGGAAGCGGTGGGCCCACCGCCTCCTAGTTCAAAGCCGCATCCCCGTCGTCCATGATGTCTGGTTTCGGGGCGCGTGGCGTGTGTCGTGGCGGCGACTCTCCAAAGGAAAGCTTCTGTTGGGCCTTTTTCCATGGGCCCGACCCATACACGAAGCCGCGTTTTCTCATGGAATAAGTTCACTTGTTGCCGAGTCTGAACTTTATTCCTAACCGTAATACACGCGTCCCTCAACTTTCAAAAACAGTATAAATAAAATCTTTAAACGGTTTGAATGGTGATTTTAACTAATGTGACACTTAAAAGTTAGAAAAAAAACTACGGGACCCACATCTCAGTGAGTGTTTAACTAAGAATTAAAAAGAATCAGTGAAACTTACCTCATCACCCATCTCTTTCCCCTTTTCTCTTCCTTCATCCTCTCTCTCCCTTTCCTCCTTGTCGCCGATGGCAGTAGCAGCGCCGGTGAGGCGGAGGTGCGCCCGGGAGATGAGTGCGACAGGAGGAGGCGTGCTAGGAGCCCACACGTCTCCGTCTTCATGTTCCTTTACTGCCGCGAGAGCAAGGACAAGGATGCATGGGTGGCGAAGCTCACGTGGGAGGAGAACCTGTCCAGGTTCAAGATTTGCGCTGGCGAGGACAGGCCGCCCGTGCCCCTTGGCGAGCTGAGGAGCAAAGCGCGGCTCGTCATTGTCACCGGCACCACCGATGCAAGCCGCTCTTGAAGGACCTCATTGAGCGGGGCGTGCTTGTCGTTCTATTCTCGACGGACAGGAACATGCCGGATGTGCGGTTCGATGAGACCAACACCGATGACGAGGCTGCTGGGAAGATGTGTTAGATTGCTAGGGTTTCACTAGGAAACGATCTAGGGGTGTTCTAGCTAGTTCATGGGTATAGTAGGTGCTTTAGGAATGTTCGGGGGGAGAGGGAGAGGGAGAGGGAGACACATACCTTCGCCCTTGGAGGTCGACGCAGCCATGGCGATGGTGACAGCAAGACTGACCCGCGGCAGCGATGGTGTAGACGACGACGGTAGCAACGGTCGGCGGCGGACTTCCCCTCACTTTAGCGCGTATCCCGGATCGGTGGGAGTTCTAGGGTTTTGTGTGGGGAGTACGAGTACACGGTGAACCTTGGTTCGCGTGCCCGGCGGCTCCCCCTATTTAATGTTGCGCTGCGTGAGAGGGGTCCACAACCATGTACGGCT
This sequence comes from Oryza punctata, assembly GCA_000573905.2. Classification (NCBI taxonomy): domain Eukaryota; kingdom Viridiplantae; phylum Streptophyta; class Magnoliopsida; order Poales; family Poaceae; genus Oryza; species Oryza punctata. Next base: position 33,086,998 of record CM002494.2, on the reverse strand, counting down.
GGCGCCCCCGATCAGGGCGCGTAGAGATGGAGTGGGGAATCGGTTTCCCGATTCCCCCATGGATCGCAACTAACAAACTAACATTCTCCCCTTCGATCTCTGTTGACGTAAAAACACGATGGCCTGGGAGATCTGCTTAGCTCCAGTGCAGGTCCAAAATAATAATGAGATGCGGGCGTGCCAGTCAGTTTGATCCTGCAACTGACAAGATATATAAATTGAAGATCAAAAGATAGCCGATCGGCTGACAAGCCGATGGAGTGATTCCAGCCGATGCCGATACCAGCCGATATCCAGTATAGATCTTGATACTTGAGTAAATAATGACATAAAGATAATCGGCTGATGAAAATAAAATAATATAATCCAGTAGAAACCAATCGGCTAGTAATGATAGATTAAATAAGCACTGATCCGAAGGTTGAAGCATTCATCGGCTGGTGGTCCGATGTCAATAGATCCAAATGATTATATAAACAGTGAAACCTTTGTTGTCATCGGCTAAAACCAACTTTGTAAGTAATCCTTGTAAGCCGATGCAACGTCCAGATAACTCATCGGCTGAAACCCCGATGAAACCCTTATTGGCAATCAAGAAGCAGGCTAGAGATTATGGTTCTAAGCACGACTTAGTAGATCAAACTTAACTGATGCAGCACTAAGTATGAAAAGAAACATAATATCTAGACAATCAAGTTTTTGACTGATTTTCAGGGTGGTAGATACATTATATAATCTAAGCCAACAAAGTAATCTAGCCGATATCGACAAAACTCTAGATGGAGATCGGCCGATGCAAGTAGAAAACATTGTCAATCTAGATTATATAATGTATATGATAACTCGATGACTTACATGAACAAGATTAGAGTGTCGAAGCGATGGAAGCACTAATCCCGATAATGCAAGCCGCCATAACAAGCCTTACTCCTCGTCGGAGATCGAAGTCGATGCAGCCCAACTTGAAACAAGAACTCGTCGCAAGTAAAAAGGTAAAAGGTGGCGATGCGCCGAAGTTGTATTGATCGAGAGATAGATTACATAGACCCCGGGTGTACATATTTATACCCATAGGTAGATACTAGTCCATATCGGATACGACTCAAACTTTCTTAAAGATAAAAAGAAAAACATAAAGTCCTTATCGGACACTAAACACACTTTCCTAAACATAAAAGGAAACTAACAAACTATTCCTAATTAATAGATACAATTGCCTTTTTCGGACTCAATCCACACGTGGCAATCCTCATGAAGCACTTTAAACGAACCCGACAATGGTTCCAACATCTCCTTGTCGGAATCGGCTACATCGGCTTCCTTGTCCGATTCGATATCAGCCGATGCACACCGTAGCCGATGCAGTTCCGAAGCCGATTTATACTCTGTTTCTGTTACCGATTTCCTTCCAAATCCACTTCGGTCTTAACTCCAAATTCGATGCATGATTTACCAAATTTGGTCGTCAACAATCTCCGCCTATCTTACTTCTTATACTCATTATTTACTTCTAAATAGATTGATGCATAGAGCACACTTCATCATGACAGTCACCACTGAACCATCAGACGCAACGACTACAATACACCACCCTATCTTGAAATAAACACTGGGCCCTTTTGTAATCCAAGGATCATAGGCTTTCCCGTAAACCCATGATAGCTAAGTGTTCTCTGAACACACTGGGCGGTAAGCCTTTTGTATGCGGATCCACTAACATTTCTTTTATTCTTATATGCTCGAGACTAATGGCATGATCCTGGATCTCTTTCACAACATAAAACTTAATATCAATGTGTTTGGCAGCACCACTTGATTTAGTGTTGTGAGCATAAAACACTGCTGGCTTATTGTCGCAGTACATCTTGAGTGGCCTTTGAATGCTATCGACCAATTTCAACCCGGGTACAAACTTCTTTAACCATTTTGCCTGCCCTGTGGCCTCATAACTAGCTACAAACTCGGCATACATCGTGGATGATGCTATGACGGTTTGCTTGGAGCTTTTCCACGAAATGGCTCCTTTTACAATAGTGAACATATAACCTGATGTGGACTTTCTATCGTTTACATCTCCCGCAAAATCTGAATCTGAGTACCCTTCTATCTCTAGGGAATCATCTTCTATACGTTAGCATGAGGGCTTTTGTGCCTTGCACATAACGAAAAGTTTTCTTTACCATTCTCCAGTGATTTATGCCTGGATTTTCCTGATATCTACCAAGTATCCTGGTAACAAAAGCTAGGTCAGGGCGCATACATACTTGAGCATATTGCAAGCTTCCGACAGCTGAAGCATATGGAACCGCTTTCATTTGATCGATCTCATATTGTTTCCTGGGACATTGAAATTTCCCAAATCTATCGCCCTTGACTATGGGGGCAGGTGTAGGCTTACTCGCATGCATATATATTTTTTAGAATCTTTTCCAGATATGACTTTTGTGATAGTCCTAAAATCCCTTTTCTTCTATCTCGGTGAATCTCTATTCCTAGAACGAATGAGGCTTCACCAAGATCTTTCATATCAAAATTCGAGGATAAACTTTTTCGTCTCCAATAGTAGATCAACATCACTACAAGCGAGTAGGATGTCGTCTATATATAGGATAAGGAAAATGAATCTCTCATTTCTGAACTTTGCGTAAACGCAGTTGTCCTCCTCATTCTCATTAAACACAAACCTTCTCATTACTTCACCAAACTTTAAATACCACTGTCTGGAGGCCTGTTTTAATCCATAAATGGATTTCTTCAGATGATTTCCCATTTGTTCTTTTCCTTCCACAACAAAACCTTTGGGTTGTGCCATGTAGACGTTCTCATACAAATCCCCATTAAGGAATACCATCTTTACATCCATTGGATGTAACTCTAGATCATAATGTGCCACCAGAGCCATTACGATTCTGAAGGAATCTTTGCATGACACCGGAGAAAAGGTCTCATTATAATATATTCCTTCTCTTTGAGTAAAACCTTTTGCCACAAGTCACGCTTTATACCTTTCTACATTCCCTTTGGAGTCACATTTTGTTTTGTAGACCCATTTGCAGTCTACTATCTTGGCTCCTTTAGGAATTTCTTCTAAGTCCCAAACCTTGTTGGTACTCGTTGATCTCATTTCATCTTCCATGGCTTCAAGCCACTTTGATGAATGAGCACTTCTCATGGCTTCTTCAAACGAGGTGGGATCTCCCTCTGTTTGAACTTCTTCGCTAGCATAGACTTGGTAATCACTAGGAATAGTTGTCTTTCTCTCTCTTTGAGATCTTCTGAGTTGTGGTACATCTTCTATTTGGGGCTAATGTTACTCTTCCTCTTGTGTGACAACTGATTCTGTAGAATCTTGTATCACAGGTTCCTCCTGTTCATTCGTTGTTGCCACAGGAGAACTAACAATAGGTGCTGACATCGCAGCGTTCTGTGCTATCGGTGTAGCAGTAATAGGTATCGAGAAAAAAAGTTCTTGAATCATCGGAACAGGTACACATACCCGCTTCTCTTCAAGACTAATTTCTTGGGGTACCATGCTCCCCCTAACTATGTAATCCTCTAGAAACACTGTGTGTCTCGTTTCTACGAACTTGGTGTGTCTGTCAAAACAGTAGAAACGAAACCCTTTTGATTTCTCAGGGTATCCAATGAAATGGCAACTAACTGTCTTGGGATCTAGCTTCCCAATATTTGGGTTAAATAACTTTGCCTCAGCTGGACAGCCCCACACCTATACATAATTAAGCGTGGGTTTCCTTCCTGTCCATAACTCATATGGTGTTTTCGGCACCGACTTACTTGGTACTCGATTAAGAATATGGGCAGTGGTTTTTAATGCCTCCATCCATAGACTTATCGGTAAAGTGGAGTGGCTTAACATACTTCGGACCATGTCCATTAGAGTAGGGTTACGTCTTTCAGCCACTTTGTTCTGCTAAGGCTCGCCCGGTGTGGAATATTGGTCTACTATGCTATTTTCCTGTAAAAACCTTGCAAAAGGTTCAGGTATTTGGCCATAAGGGGTATGTCGACCGTAGTACTCTCCTCCACGATCAGATCTTACTACTTTAATCTTTAGATCATGCTGATTTTCTACTTTAGCCTTGAATATCTTAAATTTATCCAACGCTTCCTATCGTTCTTTAATTGGATAAATATAGCCATAGCACGAATAATCATCTGTGAATGTTATAAATGAATCATAACCATCCACAGTCTTAATTGGAAAAGGACCACAAATATTTGTGTGTATGATTTCCAATTTTGCTAGACTTCGTATGGCTCATTTCTTTATTTGTTTAACATACTTTCCTTTAATACAATCGATGCAATATTCTGAATCCTTAAAGTTTAAAGGATGTAGAATTTCTTTTTTAATTAATCGTTCAATTCTCCCCTTCGAAATGTAGCCTAAACGACAGTGCCACAATTTCCCAGATGTTTCGTCGTTGCATCGTTTGCGCTTATTTCTTACATTCGTAGACGGGGAAAACACACTATTGCACGCAACATTCTCTTCATTGCATACAACATTCACATTCTCATGTTTAGACAACATATAAAGCTTGTCTTGTCGGGAGATTATTTAATATAATTTAACATAGTTCTTGATCGAAATAGCAATTATATCCATTATCCGCTAACATGAAACGGAAATCAAATTTCTACTCAAAGAGGGTACATAGAGAACGTTCTGCAAATGAAGTGTGAAGTCATTGTTTAATTCTAATGGATGTTCTCCAATTGCTTCAACTTCAGCCTCAACTCCATTTGCAACTCTAATGCGTATTTATCCTCTTTGAAGAGTCCTCCTCGTACGGAATCCCTGTAATGTATTTGCAACATGAATAGTCGCACCTGAATCAATCCACCAAGTGGATTTTGCATAACTTATGTACAGGGATTCATCTACAAATGTAATAATATCCTCACCTTTCTTTATGAGATGTTTCAGGAATTAAGGGCAATCCTTCTGATAGTGCCCCTTCTTCTTTCACCACTTGCAAGTGCCCCTATCCACCACCTCTACATTGCTTGGTCGTGGGTCACTTTGTGGCACCTTTCCGTGTGCTTAGGAGAGACTGAAGTCTGGCTGTAGTTATTCCTCTTCTTGTTATGCTTCACGTAGTTAGCGGAATCACCACGAGCCTTAGGTCTATCCTCTTCTTGCACACACATGGCAATGAGCTTCTCAATATCCCAGTTTTCAGGCTGTGAGTTGTAGTTAACAACAAAAGCCTCAAAATATGAAGGCAAGGAGGCAAAAATTAGGTGAACTAGAAACTCAACAGGGAGAACCAAGTCCATCTTCTTGAGCTTTGAGGTGATGCCACTCATCTTCAAAATGTGCTCTCTAACCCCTCCGTCAGTGTACTTCATTGTCACTAAGCTCTTAATTAGGGTGCTGGCATAGGCCTTTGAAGAACCAGTAAACTGATTCTCCACTCTCTGAAGGTACTCAGTGGCGGTAGCACAAGCTGGGATTGCTCCCCTTATTGCCTCCACAATGGAGCTCTGATACCATTGTTAGATTGCTAGGGTTTCACTAGGAACCGATTTAGGGGTGTTCTAGCTAGTTCATGGGTATAGTAGGTGCTTTAGGAGTGTTCGGGGAGAGAGGGAGAGGGAGACACATACCTTCACCCTTGGAGGTCGACGTGGCCATGGCGATGGTGACAGCAAGACTGACCCGCGGCAGCGATGGTGTGGACGACGACGGTAACGACGGCCGGCGGCGGACTTCCCCTCACTTCAGCGCGTATCCCGGATCGGTGGGAGTTCTAGGGTTTTGTGTGGGGAGTACGAGTACACGGCGAACCTTGGTTCACGTGCCCGGCGGCTCTCCCTATTTAATGTTGTGCTGCGTGAGAGGGGCCCACAGCCATGTACGGCTGGCGCCCCTGATCAGGGAGTGTAGAGACGGAGTGGGGAATCGGTTTCCCGATTCCCCCGAGGATCGCAACTAACAAAGTAACAAGATGAAGAGGCAGCTTTGGCAGCTCGCTTCCGTTTAGACTTCAGAATGGTCCAAGTCTATACATGCCAAGCTAAATAAATTTAGCTCCTTTATTCTTCATGTCAATCAAAATTCAAATGCGAATTCATGTATGTCCCTTTCAAATCAATTGCTGCTTCTTGCTGATGACTAAATGACCAAAAGAAGCTAGCTAATGTGTCACCTGATTCCCCTGCATGAGTACCAGACTTTTCTGAACTTGTTACTTGTCTGAAGATATAGATAAAGTTTCTGCATATATAGCGTTGATCTGGACCGCTTTTACAGGTAACTCTTGCTCCGACTGGACAGTCACGTTCATGGTAGCGACATCGGGTACTCGCCGTGGCAAGCTTTCGTGGCACAGTTGGCATCGGCCGTGAATGGGATGTGGTCTGGACTTCTTGACGAGATGGACAGGAGGGTATCCCCATGGCCGAGCAGGAGGCCGTGGCGCGTGGGCTCCTAGCGTGCCTCCTCCCGTCGCACTCCGGAGCTTCGATTTGGGTCATCTCCTAGGCGCACCTCTGCCTCGCCGGCCCTTTTACCACCGCCACCGACTTCAACGACGAGGAAAGGGAGAGAGAGGAGGAAGGGAGAGACGCCAACCTTGCCTTCCTTCCTGTACACCGGCTTGCCACTGCCGTCGTCGGGGTCGACCGTCGTCGACGGCCACCGCTAGCATTCTTCCTCCATCGAGCAAGCTTCTCCCACCGGCTATCGTCCTCCCCATCACCCGCCAACGGCCTTCTCATTGCTTGCCGCCTGGTGAGATGAGAACATGGGAGGAAAAAGAGAGATAGGTGAAGAGACCCTAACATGTGGGGGTTAGGATTTAGGGTTTAGACCCAGCTGCTGATGTTAGAGCTCTTTTCAAAAGAGCAGCTTATCCACGTAAAAAAAATAAGGTTTGCCAGTGATTCTCCGAGCCGGTCTTCATTTCCAACGCTTTGGGAAACAGGTCAAGATAGATGACAGCACCTTTTATCCTCTTCCTTACCGGGAAGGTGCACTTCTCTTCTTCTTCTGGCCTTCACCTCCTGCTCGGCTGTCCATGCTAACTCAGCGTTGTTGACTTAGGTCTAATTGCCACGTCGAACAAAACCACCCATTATGATTTACATGTACTGGTTTTAAAAGTTGAGGGACCGGTTATATCTGGTATTTCAGTTTAAGGATGAAAATCGAACTCGCTGTCGAGTTAAGGGACATAGAATGAACTTATTCCCTTTTTTATTCACTCTGGATATTATTGGGCTCATCACGGCCCGTTCCACCCGCCTCTTCTCTTACCCACCTCCACACACAACTACACAAGAGAGAGAGAGAGAGAAAGAAGAAAGCAGTTGGGAGAAGAAGCAGTCAGTCTGCTTGCCTGTCAGTCGTCGCCGTCGCCGTCGCCGGCAAGTTAACCCATCTCTGCTCTCCTCTCCCTCCGATGAAGCGCCTCCTCCAGAAGGCTCTTCATCAGGTGCTCCTTCCCACCCACTCTACCTCTCCTACTCCCACCCCTACCTCGCTGCGATCGAATCAACAGCTGGGCTTGCTTTGGATTCTCAATTAAATTCTTCCTCCTCTTTATTTGCTGTTTTGCTGCAGGGAGGAGGAGGAGGAGGAGGACAAGCAGGAGCTGGTCATGTAGATGTGGCACAGATGGACGCGCAGATCGGCCTTCACTACGGCATCCCCTACACCGCCTCGCTCCTCGCCTTTGACCCCGTCCAGCGCCTCCTCGCCCTCGCCACACTGTCGGTTGCTTTCTCATACTCAACCTTGATTGATGGATTCAGTCTTCGACTACACATTTTTATTACTGCTCTGCTGCATAACTATTTCTTCTTCGCTATGTATCTATAAATTTATATATGATGATAGCCTTTTTCTCTACTTCAAATTGCAGGGACGGTAGGATTAAAATCTTTGGAGGTGATAACATCGAGGGCCTCCTTATATCACCCAACAGTCTCCCCTACAAGTTTTTGCAGGTTTGCCCATGCATATCATCTCTCAACTAATAACTCTGCCAAATCAAATGTGCCCATGCTTTTTCTTCATCTTTCAACAACGGAATTTTAGGATAAAGTATAAGTATTGTTTTTCTTGTGCTTGCATGCTGATGCTTTTTCCTTATATTTTGTGGCCGTCGTCTGCCCTTTAAGTCTTTATTCTACTTCATGTCTGATACTTACTATGTTAAACTAACTGTCTATTTTGATTCACAACTCCATGTTTCCTATTGCATTTGCCAAAAAAAACCCCTAATAAATTGCTCTTTTGCAGTTTATACAGAACCAGGGGTTTCTGATTGCCATTTCTAATGAGAATGAAATCCAGGTATGGCATTGAGCCACTGACATATAATTCTTTCTGTTCAAACTACTTTCTCTTGTATATAATACATGTTTGATGTTGTTTCACTCAAGAAGGATGTCAATTGTTGCCTAACTCCTCAACTTTAGAAGCTTATGCTATCTATTTTTGTTTAGTTATGCTTACTTGAGTCATATATTGTTACTCTATCCTCATTTCAGAAGAATGTTGCCAGTGCTAGGGACTGTTTGCATATAATACATGTGTATCTTGTAGGTATGGAATCTTGAGTTCAGACAACTATGTTATTCTTCGCAGTGGGACATCAATATAACTGCTTTTGCAGTTGTAGAGGGGACCTTTCTGATGTGAGCTATATATATGGAAACTTGTCTTCCCTACCACTTTAATTTATCAGGCCGGTGTATCTCTTGGAGTACTTTGTAGCCTTTTCTTGTATGCTAAATCTTTTTGCTGCATTCAGGTTCCTTGGAGATGAGAATGGCCTGCTTTCAGTACTGAAGTATGACATTGATGATGGGAAACTTCAAAAGATGCCCTACAATGTTTCGATACATTCCTTAGCTGGTATGCAATTGTCCTTTTTGTGTTTTTCTCAACAAATGTTTGTGTTAATTTTACACCATTCATATATAGATGCCTTAGCTGTTATACAATTTGCTTCTATTGGTATGCACAAAACTCTAATCCTGAGCACACAGGATCATAATATATTACACTAAAGTTTGAACCTTCCATAGAAATATTTGACTTTGGGCTCACCTGTGTAAATAAATAATCTTATTTACTGCAAGCACATGCATTTTTGTTCATGCTTTCTTGCAATTTTGCATTGTTCTTCATCTGGATTACGGAATCACTTGTTATCTGCATAGTATGCCCAATTGAGTTCACCGATTAGCTGGTCCAAATCATTACTGACACCTTTTCAGTGAATCGTCTTAACATAGTTTGCACTTATTGACATTTTTGGTTTAATTTCTTCACAGAAGCAGCTTGCATTTCCTTAGAGGATCCTCAATCTATTGTTGGAATACTGCCGCAGCCTGATACCTTTGGGACCAGGTAAGGTCTTCTTCAATTGTAACTTGTAGAGCTTATGGTCAATACTCAAAAAGATCTGGTTATTGTCGTTTCCTTTTTGTTAACAAACATCAAAATAGTATGAATTAGGTGTAAGAAATAACCTAACTTCTCTGTTTGACTTTTTATAACTTGTTAGCATGAGAACATTTCAGGAATGACAAATTACTGAACCAGATGTTCTGAAAAAAGAGCCAAGTAAAAAAAAACACATATTTGAAGCAGATAGTTTGAAATATGCACTGTAGCTTTATTTCATTCCTTTACTCCCATGTGAGGCTGGATCAATTCATTTTGCCAATCTGGAATTGTCACACCTGATGATGGCAGTGTGTCAGAGAAAGTGAGTACAAGCGTTGGAGTTAAATCAAACTAAGTATTGGGCCCGTGGGCCGTGTAATAGAGAGAGTGCGGGTGCGGCCTGTGTGCTGCGTTGCCGGATAAATACAGTACTCTGTAATCTCGTAAGACACAGAAAAGTAAACGCAAAAGAATCTCTCTCTCCCAAAGTTTCTTTCCCCTCTTCCAAGCCGAGTTCTTCTTCTTCTTCTTCCTCTCGATCTCTCTCATTTCTTTGATCTCTTGGTGGTGACGGCGGCGGGGTGTTACAGTGGTATCAGATTCGGGATCGATTCACGGGCACTTCACCACGGCACTGGCCAAGCTGAGCGCGCCGGTGCGAGCGGCCATGATGACACTGGAGGAGAAATTGCTCGTGAAGATGGACGAGATGTCAAGCCGCATGGAGGTGATGGATAAGCGGCTCGGGCACCAGAGGCGAGCAGATTGAGCAAGTAAGTTCGAAGGTGAATTTGGCGATGGATTCTGTTGGCAAAATGCAACAGGAGCAAGTGTCGATGGCGCAGGCGTTCAAGTCTAAAGCGATGCTCCATGTGGACATTCCGGGGAGAAGTCAAGCAGGAGTTCTGGGTCCTCCGGTGTGGCAACCGTTGAATCTGCAGGGCGCTTATAAGCCACCAGTTCATCCCCCTCCTTCTCTGCCTCAGGTTACAATTCTTACACCTCGTGATTCGGAAGATGGGGGCGAAACAAGTAAAGCAAGGGGGTGAGGGGATTAGGAGGAAGCCACCTTTGCCAAAAATGGATCTCCCTAAATTTTCAGGCACTGATGTCAGAATTTGGTTGGATAATTGTGAAACATATTTCGTCATGTATCAAATTCCCGATAATTTTATGATCTCTGCAGCAGTTTTGCATTTATCTGGAGATGCAGCTCAGTGGTACCAATCCTTAAGTTAATCACTCCTGTGCACGATTGGGATCACTTTCGCCAGGCGATTGCTGAAGAGTTTGAATGTGAAACTGAACGTGTCACAACTTTTGCTCTTCAGACTTTGACACAAACGGGATCAGTGGCTGAATACAAAAAAGCATTCGACTCCTTGGTATATCAAGTTCGATTGTTTGACCCAGTTGTTGGTAGTATGATGTTAGTTTCTCGGTTTGTTTTGGGACTGAAAGAAGAAATCAGATCTGCAGTTCTTGTTGCTTTACCCAGTACAGTGGCTCAGGCAGCTGCAGTAGCTTTTGTTCAGGAGGAGGTTTTGGCCTCTATGTCACCTAAAAATTCCAAGAATACAAAGGGGATGCCTATAAAAGTGATACATCAATTTCTGTTGGTGACACATCACCAGCTAAATTTGAGAAAGGTGAGCTATGGAAGGCCAAACAATTGAAAGATTTCAGACGTGCTAATGGGATTTGTTTCAAGTGTGGTGAGAAGTATTCCCCTGATCACAAGTGTGTTGTACCTGGGGGTCAGATCAAAACAATCCAATTACAAGAGATATTATCTGATGAGATTTTAGATGCAGTGGTAGCAGGTGAAGGACCTGACTCTGCTAAATTGTGCCACATTTCTGTTTCAGCTATAGCTGGTTGTGCTCATCCACAAGCAATCCGGTTGAGAGCTTTGGTCCAGAATAAAGTACTATTGATGCTGATCGATTATGGCAGCTCTCACAGTTTGCTGGATTATAATTTTGCCTGTGTTGGGCCTGCCTCTTGTGGAAATATCTCTACACTGGTGAAAGTAGCCAATGGTGAATTCATTACTTGTAAGCATCAGGTTCCTGCATTTACTTGGTGGATTCAGTGAGCCACATTTTCTTATGACATGAAGGTTTTGCCACTTGGGGGTCATGGTGCAATTTTAGGCATGGATTGGTTGGCACAATGGGGAGATATGCAGTGCAATTGGTCTGATAAATCAATCAAGTTCAAGTACGAGGGTATCATGCTTCAGTTAACTGGTGTCACTACTACTGATGAAATTTCTTCTCTATTTGAGATTTCTCTACAGCAAGTTCTCAAATGGCAAAAAGGATGTGACATATGGGTTGCTGCACTACTTGAGCGACCAGCAGTGGACTCTTTTGCTGATGTTCCACCTGTGATACATACAGTATTGGGTGAGTTTCAGGATGTATTTCAAGACCCTCATACTCTACCACCACATAGAACTTTTGATCATGCAATTTCTCTGCTCCCTGAGTCTGCTCCTGTCAATAGTAGACCATATCGTTATTCTCCTTCACAAAAAACAGAGATTGAAAGACAGGTCAAGGAAATGTTGGATTCTGGGTTGATCACTCCTGGCATGAGTCCTTATGCTTCTCTTGTGTTATTAGTTAAGAAGAAGGATGCTACATGGCGATTTTGTGTCGATTATAGGAAATTAAATGACTTAACTATCAAAAGTAAATTTCCTATGCCAGTGGTGGACGAACTATTGGAGGAATTGGCTGGTACTAAGTTTTTCTCTAAACTGGATCTGAAAGCCGGCTGTCACCAAATCAGGATGGTGGAACAGCATTCAAGACACCATGGCCAATTTCAGTTTAGAGTAATGCCCTTTGGGCTCACAAATGCTCTCTCCACTTTCCAGTGCCTTATGAACTCAATTTTTGCCTCTTTCATCGGGAAATTTGTGCTTGTTTTCATGGACGATATTCTGGTTTACAGTCCCACACTGGAACAACATATTGATCACCTCAGGCAAGTTTTCTTGATTCTGAGACAACATCAGCTTTTTGTTAAAGCTTCTAAATGCTCTTTTGCTCAACATAAATTGGATTATTTGGGTCACATCATTTCTGACAAAGGTGTCAGTACTGATCCTGAGAAAACAGTTGTTATAGTTGTTATGCTTGCTTGGCCTGTTCCTGAGAATATTACTGAATTGAGGGGGTTCCTAGGCTTAACTGTATATTATAGAAAATTTGTCCATCATTATAGTATTCTAGCTAAGCCTCGTACTCATTTGCTGAAGAAGGCATTTCACTGGGATCATACTGCTCAGATGTCTTTTGACTAGCTCAAAGAAGCAATGAGTTCAACCCCTGTTTTGGCTTTACCAGATTTCAACCTACCTTTTACTTTGGAAACTGATGCCTGTTCTTCAGGAATTGGGGCTGTTTTGAGTCAGCAAGGTCATCCTGTGGCTTATTACAGCAAAGCTTTAGGCCCAGCAAATCTGAAATTGTCTATATATGAAAAGGAATTTTTGGCCATTATGATGTTTTGACAAATGGAGATGTTATTTACAAAGAGGTCCTTTCATTATTAAGACTGACCATAAAAGTCTGTGTCACCTTAATGATCAAGTTCTAGGCACAGAATTGCAGCAGAAGGCTATGCCAAAACTGATGGGATTGCAGTGTTCTTTTCAGTATAAGAAGGGAGTAGACAACATTGTAGCTGATGCTCTCTCCAGGAGACCTCACTCTAAACTGCAAGCATTGTCTATTGTTCAACCAATTTGGTTGCAGGAGGTATTTAACTCTTATGAAGTGGATCCCAAAGCTCAGGAACTTTTGATAGAATTGGCCATTGTCAAGTCTAATGCCCAGGGTTATTCTTTGCATCATGGAGTTATCAAATTACATGACAAGATATGGGTTGGAGCTAATACTGGCCTTCAAACTAAAATCATTGCAGCTTTTCATTCTACACCAATTGGGGGCCATTCTGGAGTGATGGCCACTTACCAGCGTCTGAAGAAGTTATTTGCTTGGACAGGTTTAAAGGTGGCTGTGGAAAATTTTGTTCAGCAATGTCAAGTGTGTCAACAGGCAAAGCATGAGCATTGAAAATTACCTGGATTGCTTGTTCCTTTGCCTATTCCCCAAGATGCTTGGCAAGATATTTCTATGGATTTTATAGAGGGATTACCCTTATCTGGTGGATTCAATTCTATTTTAGTAGTGGTTGATCATTTCACCAAGTATAGCCACTTTATTCCATTGAAGCATCCTTATACTGCTGCCCAGGTTGCTTCTGCTGTTGATAAGGTAAGTTTTCAAAACACATGGCATTCCAAGGTCTATTGTATCAGATCGGGATAGGATTTTCATCAGCAAGTTTTGGCAGGATTTATTTGCTGTGTGGAAGACAGAGCTGCAATTAAGTACTACATATCACCCTCAAACCGATGGCCAAACAGAAAGAGTGAACCAATGCTTAGAAATGTATTTGAGGTGTCTTACTCAAGCCAACCCCAAAAAGTGGACTGCATGGTTGCATCTGGCAGAATTCTGGTACAATACCTGTTTTCATACTACATTGGGATGTTCTCCTTACAAAGCTCTGTTTGGCAGAGAACCTCATTATGCTCAATTACCTGATTTATCTGAAGCTTCTCAGCCAGAAGTGGTTGATCTGTTGACTGAGAGAGCTCACATCTTTGAATTTCTCAAAGAACAAATTGGTCGAGCTCAGTTACAAATGAAACACATGGCTGATAAAGGGTGTTCAGACATATCATTTGTGGTGGGTGAGCAAGTTTTCCTCAAATTGCAACCTTATGCTCAATCCTTTGTTGTTAATCACCCCTATCCCAAACTGGCTTACAAATTCTTTGGACCATATCGAATGGAAGAAAAAGTGGGCGTATCGCCTGGCTTTGCCTGAAGGGAGTGCTATACATCCGGTGTTTCATGTGTCCCAGCTCAAAGCCTTTGTTCCAGATTATACTCCAGTCTACACGTCACTTCCAGTTCCTGTGATGTTGGATGCCTCGGTGGTGCAGCCTGAAGCTATTCTGGACAGGCGCTTGGTGAAGAAGGGCAAAGCAGCTCATGTGCAGGTGCTGATCAAGTGGACTTCATTGCCAAAGAAGCATGCTACATGGGAAGATTTGGAGGTGGTTCGCCGGCGTTTTCCTTCCGCAGCAGCTTGGGGGCAAGCTGCATCTTCAGGGGGAGGCACTGTCACACCTGATGATGGCGGTGTGTCAGAGGAAGTGAGTACAAGCATTGGAGTTAAATCAAACTAAGTATTGGGCTGGTGGGCCGTGTAATAGGGAGTGAGTGCGGGTGCGACCTGTGTGCTGCGTTGCCGGATAAATACAGTACTCTGTAATCTCGTGAGACACAGAAAAGAAAAAGCAAAAGAATCTATCTCTCCCAAAGTTTCTTTCCCCTCTTCTTCCTCCTCTCGATCTCTCTCATTTCTCTGATCTCTTGGTGGTGACGGTGGCGGGGTGTTACAAGAATACATAAAATAAACTGTTTTAAATGTTTCAGGGTGCTGATTGCATATGAGAAAGGACTATTAGTTCTTTGGGATGTATCAGAGGATCGTGCTATTGCTGTTAGAGGCTATGGTGATTTGCACATGAAGAATCAAATCACAGGTGCACAGAGGGATGCTGGTGAAGATGAAGACAATAATATCAGTGCAGAAGAAGAGAGAGAAATTTGCTCCCTTTGTTGGGCATCGCAAGGAGGTTCAACTGTTGCTGTTGGTTATATAACTGGAGACATTCTTCTGTGGGATATGACTGCAAGATCCTCTAAACAAGACAATAGAAGTAATGAACCATCTAATGTTGTTAAACTTCAGCTGGCTTCTGGTAGTCGTAGGCTTCCTGTTATTGTATTGCACTGGTCTTCTGGTTCTGCTGATTCTAACAAAGGAGGGCATCTCTTTGTATATGGTGGTGATGATATGGGTTCCGAGGAAGTTCTGACGGTTTGTCCCTTGTTTCGTTTTCCTTTGTTCTGTTGTTCCTTTTTTCCCTGCTATTACATAAGCATGGATGTGCACAATTTATATATCCTCAAGTGAACTCAAATGTAGTTTATTTTTGGATCCTTTGCCTGCTACTTTAATTTTAAAAACCATTTTCTTGCATTTAAAAAACCAGACCTTGTATTGTCTTGCAGGTTCTAAGCCTGGAATCAAGTACTGGATTAGAGTCAACAAGATGTATGTCGCGGATGGATCTCAGACTTGATGGGTCCTTTGCTGATATGATTTTAATTCCAGATAGCAGCTTTCCATATAAAAGCCGAACATCTGCAGTTTTCATTTTGACAAATCCTGGGCAATTGAATTTTTATGATGGTGGTGCTCTATTTTCTGTTCCAAAATCAGAAGAGGGAAAAGTTCAGCTTGAAGCACAAAAGTTTCCAGTCGCAGTTCCGACAACTGATCCCAACATAACAGTCACTAATCTTTATTCTCTAAATGGAAGGGAATCACAAAGTATTCCACTTAAGGTACAATTCTGCATTTATTTCGGATACTTTAACCTAATAAGACTTCACCGTGTGACTTTTATTAGATCACATATGTACGGCTTTTTCTGTAGAAATTTTGTGTGAAGCAAAATGCCGCACCTTTCATGCAACGGAACATGAAATGGCCTTTGACTGGTGGAGTTCCTAGTGAAATGTCAATGAACGAGAATTACACCGTGGAAAGAATATACATTGCAGGGTATCAAGATAGTTCTGTGAGAGTATGGGATGCAACCTTTCCAGTTCTGATGCCAATGTTTGTCTTGGATGGAAAGGTTGGTTGTGCATGTTATTGCTTGTGTTGTTCCCTGTTGACAAATAACTAACATGTTAACCCATGCAAGTTATTACTATTTACCACAGGTGGTTGGTGTAAATTTGGATGGAGAAAATTCTGCCGTATCATCACTTGCTTTTTGCTCATTAAACATGACGTTGGCTGTTGGCACAACAAGTGGTCTGGTTAGATCAGATCTTTGTTTTACAGATCAGTCCAATTGGTTGGTTGTTGAATGCTGACAGTGTATTCAAATTCAGTTATCTCTTATGTTATTGTAGGTCCGCATCTATAAGCTTCTTGAACACATTGGAGGTTCAAGCTTTCATTTTGTGAGTGAATCTAAGCAGGAAGGTATACATTTCATTGAAGTCCTATTTGCATGTGTTTTTTTTTTTCTTGTGCGTGATTATCTCTTCCATATGCACATACTGCTGCCAGATTTTTACTAAGATATTGTCCTTTTTTTTCAAAACACATAAAAAGACACATGTCTACCTCATAAGATAGTCTGTCAAGCAGAGATCATACCATGTTTCTTTTGCAAACGAGAAGCGTATGGTGGACAAGAGATCCTAGCTTTAGTCCGAATGCTTTTTTTAAAATGTACTTGTGCTTAAAATAGTAGGCAGGTCTGTAGTATGTCTGCTGGGAATCACTATAGTTTTTTCCTCTGTGAATGTGTGATCCATTTCATCTTCCTTAACAAGTGTCTCATGTGATTTTTCTCACAGTTCATGTTGTTCAACATGGGAGAGGATTTCATTGTCATGTTGCCTTTCTGGCATCAAATGCCCCTGTGAGGTCTCTCAGATTTACAGCTTCGGGGGAGGTCCTTGCAGTAGGATATCAAAATGGTCAGGTATAATCTACTTGTTTTTTAATACATTTTGTCTCAAAGATTTAAACCTTGTGTTGATCAGCTGTTATTATTAACTAATAATTATTGTTTTCTGGCTTGTTTTCTTAAAGCTGGCAAGTTTTGATGCCAATCAGCTTTCAATTATGTTCACTGTGGACGGTGCATCAGGAACAAATTCTCCTGTTGTTTCATTGAGCAATTACAATGTGGTTACATCTGCCGCAAAGGCAAACGAACAACAAAAGGAGAGTCTTCAAAGTGCAAAGTCCCCTGCAAATGTTCTACTTTCCTTGACTAAGGATGGACATTTTACTGTACATGACAGCATGAATGGTGTGACAATAAATTCATGTGTGTTAGATCAGAAGCAACTATCCACAATTTCCATGTATGTCATAGGCAAGTGATTACTATTCAATGATTTAAGGTGGTGGTCGCCTTCTTTCTCCTGTAAATCAATACATAACTTTCTTAAGTTTTGGATTTAGATGGAACGCCAGAGGAGGAACAGAACCAATTATCAGAAGACAAATTCCCAAGTCAAGGTCATATTGCAAAAGAGGAAAATGTTCTGGACAAAAACCAAACACACACAGTTGAAAAGAGCCAGAAAAATACTCGGCAACCTTCACACAGTGGTGGTTCAGATTCATTTCTTTTGGTTTGCTGTGAGGACCTGGTTCTTTTATTTTCTCTGCCATCGCTGATTCAGGTTCATACTTGGTTATATGAACTGCTTTATTGAAATTCCAAACTTCCATAGCTTACCTGTGATGCTCTTTTCAACATCAGGGAAGCAGCAAGCCTCTACATAGGATCAAACTTGCGAAGCACTGCTGCTGGTCAGCGGTTCTCACAAATATAGATGGTAAAGCTTGCGGATTTATATTAGTTTATCAGACGGGCACGATAGAACTGAGGTAATTAGGCCTTTTGCTGATTTCCCTGTTCTTTTTTCACACTATATACAGGATCTTAGTTTGTTTTTATGACGATTTTTGGCATGCTGAATTTTATGAAGATTTTTGACATTTCGACTTGTTAGTATATTTGTAATAGTATATGGATCAACTTATAGTGTGTATGATCAATGTATTGTTGGAGAAAATGTGCCTCCTCTTTATAATCGAGCGCATTCCTCAAGTCAGGAAACATGACTAACTACAGCTTTGCTTGTCCACCTCAAATACTACAAGTAAAATCTGAGAATTGTAGTGTAGGTAAGAAAGGAGAAATGTTAGTATAGATCTCATGGGAATATGGTTTAGTTATATGAAAGGAAAGAGAGTCATAAATTATTGTTTTAAATCTAGACCATATTCTTAAGTTTTAAACTGGAAAGTTCTTTGAGTCCTTAATTGGGAGGCCCAATCCTGGCTGGGGGTCCCAGCCCAATCCTCACCAAGACCAGTTCATTTTTGTTGTTGGTATTGGGCCCTCCCATACTATGCCTGAGTTATGTGATCTTCATCGCGAGTATGTATACATACATCGATGCAAGAACCGGGTAATTTTTGTTACAAAATAATTATCTTACTTTTATCATGAGCAGATCTCTGCCAGAGCTGGCTATTCTTGCTGAAAGCTCCTTAATGTCGTTATCAAGGTGGAGTTACAAGGCAGGCATGGAGAAATCTATGAGCTCCGCAAATGGACAGATTGCTCTGGTAAATTGTTTCGCTTTGAGCTGTAAATTGGTCCTAAGGGTTTGGTTGGTTTGTGCCAAATAATACATTGAACTTTGGTGTCACATATGGCCAGATGTTTGTTGATTCCTTTTTTCTGTTGTTTCTGGAACGTTCATATTTGAGCGCATGCTATCACTGTGCCAACTGGCAAGCACAGTTGAAGGTGGCTTTTGCCAGTAAAAGTCACCTCTAATCAATTCCATCTTTAATAGGAAACTCAAGATTTAATTTAGAATCTCCAGGTCCATCTACCTATTACAATGTTACAGAGTGTGGCCACAGTACATGCGTATGTAACTAATGCATTTTGCACACAATACACCTTTTTTTCACAATCCACTCCAGTGGAAAATGTTCAGGGAAGAAATCCATCATTTTTTATTCTGATCTTCCCTCGGCCACAGGTAAACGGGTCTGAATTTGCGATCATCTCTCTTATAGCCTCAGAGAATGCCTTCAGGTACTGGGCTTTTCTGGCATGTCTTCTGTGTAGGTTTTTTTTTCTGTTTCAGTTTGACCTGCTATTCAGGTTAAGAAGCACAGTCCCGACTTATGACCATGCACTGATATTTTGGCATTCACAATTATCATTTTAGGCTTCCGGAGTCAATGCCATGCCTTCATGACAAAGTACTTGCAGCAGCTGCTGAAGCAGCTATCAATGTCTCAATGGACCAGAAAAGAAACCAGGTTTGGCCTTGTTAGATCCTCTATATAAGTTTCCTGTGTGCAATTTGGCATGACAATGAAAATTCTTCTGTAGACTCCAGCAGGAGGAATTCTTGGTGGCATCATTAAAGGATTGAAAGGCAAAGGAGAAGAAAATGCAAAACTGAAAGGAAGTTTAAGTGCACAGACCATGAGTGAACGGTTGGAATCGATTTTCTTGAAAGAATCACTTGTTGAACCATCAATACCCAATCCTGACGACCCCATAGAAGAATTGTCAATAGGTCATCTTCCTCCCTGTTTATCTGAAAGCATTTGCCCTTAAGTACTGCCTATTTATTTGAAAGCATTTGAATGCAGACGACATAGATATCGATGATGGGATTCCACTAGAGCCTCCACCAGCATCATCATCTATGTCTCATGTGAATAAGAAAACAACAGGTCGGTTGGGCATATAGTTTGATTTTTTAAGAGGTACACTTGTTGTCAACTCTGCACGTTTATGTTTGCAGCCGAGGAGGAGAGAGCAAAGCTATTTGAAGGATCAAGCAATGTTGAAAAGCCAAGAATGCGAACTCACCAAGAAATTCTCACCAAATATAAGTTTGGCGGGGTAATTTCATTTCAAAACCGTGGTTCTAATCATGGTTCTATCATTCTATGTGTGTACCTAAGCTAAAATCTGGATCTCATTGCAGGATGCGGCGGCGGCAGCTGCTCATGCAAAAGATAAGCTCATGCAGCGACAGGAGAAACTAGAGGTGAGAGAATACATTTCAATACTTTGTGCTTTGCACCTTTTCCATTGGAGTCACCCGTAGACCTTCATATACGTTAGGCACTGATATTTGAAGTTGTTCTTTATGGAGTATATTAAGAAAACGTTGATGAATACTATACTAACTAGCTCATCATTGGTCTACCAGAGAATAAGCCAACGAACCACGGAGCTTGAGAGTGGAGCAGAGAATTTTGCTTCCCTGGCCCAGGAGCTTGCGAAATCAATGGAGAACAAGAAATGGTGGAAGCTATAATTAACGTTGTTGTGTTTGTATATGCTACATCCTACAGAAATCAAGTAGGTCCAATCCAGGCATGACGTTTACATGTACTGATTGCTGATTGCCATTGATTCATATTCATTGTGTGCCATCTGGTGATGTTGTGTATAATATTAGTAGGAGGGGGAGGCTTGGAAGTTAGAAGTTGTCGGGAAATATGTAGCGCAAACTCCATATGTAGAACAAACTTAGAAACAACTGTAGGATTAAGAAATGGACGGAAGAGAGTTTTACTGGTGATGTGGATAAAACTTATACATCCATTTTTATATCCTACGATAGTTTGTAGCTTTGCACTATATATGTACTCCAGTTTGCATTACATATTATTTTCGAACTTGTTGGGTGGTCGTTCATGTTGTACTACACGAGAATGTAATGTTTTTTTCTTTTTTTCTTTAAAAAAAAGAAAGATAGTACCATGTTGTGTTACAGCAGAAGGTAATGATACATGATATAGTATGTAGGAAGAGTGGAAGCTGGTTTTGTGAAGAGAAATGGGATCCCATGGATGCGAGTAGTTTTGTACTAGTTGAGACTGTAAATGAAAAGTATGAAACTGGTGGTGGTTTGGAAGGGTGATCCTATTGGAATTGGAGGGAGGATGCGAAGGCAAGGGTGAAAAGAGAGCAGATGAATGTCAGCCACAGAGACAGAGGATGGAAGGCTGAGGTTTGGCGACGAGACAGAGAAAGGGAGATGAAAGAAACAAAACAGGGATGAGCCCACTTGCCTCTTCCTTTGCGTTTGGGTGGGCTTGATAAACCCAGCCGGAGACGACACGCGAGGTCAGTAGCAATAGCAACCACATCGATCGTATCGTATCCCCTCGCGCGCGGGTGGCGGGGGCGGCGCCGGCGCACGCAGCTTACCAATCAATACTCCACCAAGGAAAGAAAGGGGAAGCAAGGAATGGCCCGGTTGCTCCTCTCCGGCTGCTGCTGCGGCGGCGGCCTCACGGCGCTCCCCCTCCTCCCCCGCCGCCGCGCCATTGCGCTCCCACCCGGGAATGCCCGCCTCCGCCTCCGTGTGGCCGCGCCCACCACCCGCGTGGCCACCGTGGAGGAGGACGACAACGACAATGCTGCTCCTCCTGCGTCTGGAGCAGGGGCGTTCGACCCCGGCGCGGCACCGCCGTTTGGGCTGGCCGACATCCGCGCCGCCATCCCCAAGCACTGCTGGGTGAAGGACCCTTGGCGCTCCATGGGGTACGTGGTGCGCGACGTTGTGGTGGTGCTCGCCCTCGCCGCCGCCGCCGCTCGCCTCGACAGCTGGCTCGCCTGGCCCCTCTACTGGGCGGCGCAGGGAACCATGTTCTGGGCGCTCTTCGTCCTCGGCCACGACTGGTATTTTTGCTACTCCACTGATAGTACCAGTAATTTTTGACTTATCGATTCGTGGATGGCTAATTGGAATTGGAATTGGAATTGCAGCGGGCACGGGAGCTTCTCCAACAACTCGAGGCTCAACAGCGTGGTGGGCCACATACTCCACTCCTCCATCCTCGTACCCTACCACGGCTGGAGGATTAGCCACAGGACGCACCATCAGAACCATGGCCATGTCGACAATGATGAGTCCTGGCATCCCGTACGCTACGCATTCCTTCCTTAATTGTTCCCCCCCTCTACTCATTTACTTCCCCATTGCAAATGAATCACAATCCAAAATGCGCTTGCAGCTCCCTGAGCGGCTGTACAGGAGCCTTAACAGCGCCACCCGGATGCTCCGCTTCTCCATACCCTTCCCCATGCTCGCCTACCCATTCTACCTGGTTGCCTACTCTACTCTACTCTAGTCTACTCTACTTAAGTGTTAACAACCCTACGTTCATTCCATTATACTATTACTTATATGTGATGCGATGATTAAGATGATGAATGGATGGATAATACATTGCATGCATGCAGTGGTCTCGGAGCCCTGGGAAGTCTGGTTCGCACTTCCATCCCAGCAGTGACCTGTTCCAGCCCAATGAAAGGAACGATGTGCTGACGTCCACGACGTGCTGGGTGGCCATGGCCGCCCTCCTCGCAGGCCTCACCTTCCTCATGGGACCCCTCCAGATGCTCAACCTCTACTTTGTCCCTTACTGGGTACGTACGTGCATACGTTGGTTGGTTGATTCATGTCATCCAAGAGATCGATTGCTGTGGATTGGGTTCCTCTATGACTATCCTCTGCCTGCAGCCCTCGATCTCCTCTTATGTGGATGTTGGCACAAAACCTTGACCTTGGTTTCTTTTCTCAGATCACTTTGTATTTTAATTCTATTTCTCTGCAGATTTTTGTTATGTGGCTGGACTTCGTCACCTACTTGCACCATCACGGCCACAACGACAAGCTGCCCTGGTACCGTGGCAAGGTCCGTTTAACTAACATCTTTTACTATTAGACGACATGCATATGCATCATTTCTTCTCTCTAATATAATTAAACTCGCTCACACTATATATATGCATGCTTAATATATTCAGAAATCAAGCAATATATGCTTGACTCACACACTAAATGAATAAGCTAGGTATTGCAACTTTTATTTATGCCGTTGAATCTAGTAATCGATTGATTGCAGTAGAAAAAAGATTACGCACAACTACCTTGTCAAAAGCAGTCAATTTAGGAAGCGACTTTGAGCTGAGCCTGTGATTACACGAGTCACGGAAACTGGATGATAATGCAAAGACGTGCTTCTTCTGTCCACAAAAATCACCAGTACGTTGTGGTCCTTGATGCAAATGCAAGTTGACTGCTGCATTCTTTCACAATCACAACTTTTGTATGCATGCATCTTTTTCCTAGAGAGTTGCATCGTTTTCAGAATTCATACTGTGATATGGATTTCATAGGCAGAGAATTACACAAGGAAATCCAAATAATAATCACTTTTGCACTTTTGCTGCCATGTGAACGAACGAACGAATATGAATAGATTGATGATAAGTATAGGAATGGAGCTATCTGCGGGGAGGGCTGACGACACTGGACAGGGACTACGGGTGGATCAACAACATCCACCACGACATCGGGACACATGTCATTCACCATCTTTTCCCCCAAATCCCGCATTACCATCTAATTGAGGCGGTAAGTACTAGTACTACTCTCCTTTCATGCTAAGCTAGTCTCTGCGCGCGGAGTAGTAATTAAATTATGCTATGTGATGTTTATTATTGCCTAGTACTCTTAACTAAGGGCTTGTTCGGAATGGAGGGATTACACATTATTTTTGTAGGATTGGTAATTCCTTTGGATTTTGCACTGTTCATGCATTCGGTTCATAGGAATCATGCGTAGGAATTTCGTATGAATACTGTAGCAACCTAGGAATTTCACTCGCACCTCATTTTTTTATAAGCTACCACGGGATAGAAGCTAATCATGTTGGAGTGACTTGATGGGAACTAATATTTTATTGCTTAATTATACTATAACTAGCTGGGTGGTCCGCGCAATTGCGCGGCTAGCACCCATAAAAAAATAATTATTTATTACATATGATTTTACTTAAAATTTGTTAAATATCTGTCTCGTTGTATTAGGATTTTGAAAGATCGAACTTTATCATCCGCATGTTTCTAATTTTATGGTTTCTAAAAGTCGCTTCGGTCGCTACACCTTACTCATTTGTCAGATCTTTATTTGCTTGTCAATCTATCACTATTTTTATTCATCTTCCATAAAACCTTTAAAAATTAGATCTTTTAGTTTTTAGAATTCATTGTCTTTGTTGGGTTTTGTTTTAATAAATTTTTTAAAGTTCCGTCAAACATCTCACTATACTCCTCTACGGTCCCTCCGTTGCCTCCTCTCTTTCTTATCATTGGAATTTTAAAAATCGAACATAATTATCGTTTGGGTTATTTTTTACTTTTTAGAAGTTCCGCTAAATCGCTAGCGGCTTTGCCAATGTACTCCTGTATGTGCGACCCGTCCGCTGCCTCCCCTCTTTATTGTTATTGAGATTTTAAAAATTTAACATGATTACCATTGGGATTTTTTTTACTTTATAGAATCCCGCCAATTGCGACGACCGTACTGCTTAATGGTTTGTCCGTTGTCCCTCCTCTTAATCGTCATTGGGATTCTTTTTGGGGTTTTGTTTATATGTTTATAGTTTTTATATGTCTCATCAACTGCCACCACTTTATTCCTTTACATGTCTATTGTTTTTTCCATCTTTATTGTTATTTGATATCATTATATTCTAGATGAACTATTCTTTTCGAAAAATCTATATTTTTCATTTTAATATTTTTTATTTATAAATTGTATTCCTACTGATCTCTTATAATTTTTTCTATTTTCGAAATTTATTTTATTTATTATTCCGAATTTTAATTAATCTCGTCATATGTTCTAGATGATCTATTCTTTCAATGATCTTTATTTTTTATTAAGAATTTTAGTTATTTATAAATTGTATTTCTAATTGAACTCTTATTTTTATTTTTCTAATTTCTGAATTTATTTTATTTTTATTTCGAATTCTAATTAATCTCGTGTTGTGTTATAGATAGATTAATTGTTGCTTCAATATTTCTTTTTTATTCCGAATTATAGTTATTTCAAAATTGTTTTCCTACTTGAACTCTTCTTTTTCTTTCCTAATTTCAGAAATTTATTTATTTTTATTGTGAATTTTAATTAATCACGTATTGGATTCTTATATGAACTCCTGTTTCAATATTACTTATTTTTAATTCCGAATTTCAGTTATTTTTTAGATTGTATTTTTACTTGGACTCTTTTTTTCTTTTTCTTTGATTAATGCGGGAATTACTAGCCTCCGCAGTGAACGTGGTGCCTTCTTTTCGAGCTATCTTAATAATATAATAGATAGATATATGAGATCAATATTAATTGGAAAATTCCTATGATTTATATATTCCTGTATTCCAAACGCAGCTTCATACCATTAAATTCCTTTATTTTTCAATCCTACGTTTTGCGTATACAATCCTATATTATTTCTATGTTTTCCTAATCCTATATTTTTCATGTCATATTATCTGAACAAGCCCTAATTAAGAAGCATGAATGGATGGTGAAAATGTGCAGACGAAGGCAGCAAAGGGTGTGATGGGGAAATACTACAGGGAGCCGGACAAGTCTGGGCCTTTTCCCTTCCACCTGTTCGGAGCGCTGTCCCGAAGCTTGAAACGCGACCACTACGTCAGCGATACCGGAGATGTGGTCTACTACCAGACCGACCCTGCTAACTAAATTATACTCACCGTATTACATTTCCTTCAATTCTTTTAAGCCCGGAGGCTTAAATTAGCTTAGCTAGCTGCGACTGACCTGGACATGTATTGAATCTTCGATCCACAGACAGATAGAAAGAGACCTATATATATCGCCGATCGATTGATATAGGTGGAGATATGGAAGTCACAATTCTTTTGATGGATAGGAGTATACATACATGTATCGAAGGATATATATACACACGCACTATACTATACTACACCTAGGGTGCGTTGTAGCTTAAAACGCACCCCTCACAGGTACCCCCCACCCTCCTCCCACGGCACCTCACCCGCGCCCTCTCTCCCCACGCCCATAATCCAAGTAAATTTTTTACTTGATGGTACCCAATATTAGCATATATATATATACATGTGTTGTTCACACACCCCGTAACCAACCACCTATCCTGATCCTATTTTTTTGAATCTGAGAGAGAGGCGGTGGCTCGGTTGAGCGACGATGGCCCCGGCGGTGGCCGGCTCAGCAATGGGCAGTCCGGAGCGGGAGGGCGGAAGGCGCGGCGAATCCACCTCCTCCACCGCCGAGCGGCGGCGGGCGTGGTGGTGGCGGATCCGGCACGACCGCTGCCGTGGCGGCGACGGCCGACTACGGACAAGAGGCGAGGCGGCGGTGGGGCGGATCCAGCGTGGCCACGCGCGGCACGGTGGCAGATCCGGCGCCCTTCCCTCTCGCATGGATCCTGCACGGGTGACGGCAGGCGCGGCTATGACAGGCGACTACGGGCGGGAGGTGAGGCGGTGGCGGATCCGGCCGCCGCTCTGCCCCACGTGCACGGTGGTGAGCTCGGCCTCCAACGGCCGGCGCGATGAAGGAGCGGTGGACGGCGGATCCGGCACCCCCTCCCTCTCGCCCGGATCCTGCACGGGGGACGCCGGGCATGGTTGTGACGGGCGACTGCGGGAGGCGAGGCAGCGGTGGATCCGGCCGCCGCTTCGTCCCATGCGCACGACGGTGAGCTCGGCCTCCAACGGTCGGCGCTGATGAAGGAACGGTGGACGACGGATCTAATGCCCCCTCCCTCTCGCGCGGATCCTGCATGAGTGACGGCGGGTGCGGCTCTGATGGGTGACTGTGGGCGGGAGGCGAGGCGGCAGTGGATCCGGCCACCACTGCGTCCCCACGTGCACAGCGGTGACCTCCGCGGCGGTGAGCTCGACCTCCAACGACAATTTTCTTTTGTTTTCGTGATTTTTCGCACACGGTGAAGGTCTATGTAATATTATCATGGAGTAAAATTGTTTACTCACCATATTATTGTATTCATGTAGGCTTATTGGAAAAAAAATACTATCCTCGTTTTATCTTGTCTTACATGAAAACATATGCCCCTAATAAGGGTCCGTGAAAAAATACTAATGGGTGGATACATGGCAGTAAAAATATTACTAACCATATATGAAACTAATCTAACAACATATTCACGAGTAATTGATTTACTGATAGAGGCTCCAGTGTAACTAAAAACCAATAATTCATTTACCAAAAGAAGGTTGGGTGCGAAATAACCCGTTAGTAATTTTTTTACTCATGGTCACTGTTGATGTGAAAAACACACACTGGCCTGAGAGATTTGCTTTACTCTAGTGCAGGTCCAAAATATTAATAAGATGCGGGCATACCAGTCAGTTTGATCCTGCAACTGACAAGATATATAAATTGAAGATCATCAAAGAACCGATCGGCTGACAAGCCGATGGAGTAGTTCCAGCCGATGCTGATATTAGCCGATATCCAATATAGATCTTGATACTTGAGTAAATAATGACATAAAGATAATTGGCTGATGATAATGATATATAACAATAATATAATCCAGTAGCAACCAATCGGCTAGTAATGATAGATTGAATAAGCAATGATCCGAAGGTTAAAGCATACATCGGTTGGAGGTCAGATGTCGATAAATCCAAATGATTATATAAACAATGAAACCTTTGTTGTCATCGGCTTGATCCAACTTATATGTAATCCTTATAAGCCGATGCAACGTCCAGATAATTTATCGGCTGAAACCCCGATGAAATCCTTATTAGCAATCAAGAAGCAGGCTAGAGATTATGGTTCTAAGCACGACTTAGTAGATCAAACTTAACTGATGCAGCACTAAGTATGAAAAGAAACATAATATCTAGACAATCAAGCCTTTGACTGATTTTCAGGGTGGTGGATACATTATATAATCTAAGCCAACAAAGTAATCTAGCCGATATTGATAAAACTCTAGATAGAAATCGGCCGATGCAAGTAGAAAACATTGTCAATATAGATTATATAACGTATATGATA
This sequence comes from Oryza punctata, assembly GCA_000573905.2. Lineage (NCBI taxonomy): Eukaryota > Viridiplantae > Streptophyta > Magnoliopsida > Poales > Poaceae > Oryza > Oryza punctata. Next base: position 33,058,927 of record CM002494.2, on the reverse strand, counting down.
ACTCATTGGCTAGCACTCCGATAAGACATTAGCATGAACCTATCGGCTTAACAAGATTTATATTATCAACAATAATTTAGTAGGTCGAACCTAACCGATGCAGCACGAGATTGTATATGATAATCTAATACTTGATGAACCGATAGATCTGTCTAATGTGATGGATATAACAAATCTATTTAAAACAACATTGTGATTGTAGAGATATATCGGCTAAGACAGAAAATCAGACCTAACCGAGACAGTCCCAACTAAACTGATGCGTCTCTAAACATAATGCAATTAAAATAGAATTGAGATATCAGGTAAATATATCAACCAAACCAGAACGATCTAAGAGATCGAAGCGATGCAGCCTTAAACAATACCAATGTAGCTGATAGATTTACCAGGGCCCGACGAAACGTAGGGCTTACCCCTTCGCCGGAGATCGAAAGCCGATGCAGCCCCGCGTTATGTGTCAAATTCCGCCGGTTGATAAGTAAAAACCTCAGAAAGAGGGTGGCGATGCACCAATAGTAGTTTTATTGATCGAGAGATAATTTACATGGACCCCGGGTGTACATATTTTGTACCCATAGGTAGATACTAGTCCATATCGGACACGACTCAAACTTTCCTAAAGATAAAAGGAAAAACATAAAGTCCTTATTAGACACTAAACACGCTTTTCTAAAGATAAAAGGAAACTAATAGACTCTTTCTAATTAATAGATAAACTGTCATGCCGTATCCTCTTTGAACTCGATTTTTTTAAGATAAGTTTCCTTTAATAGATTAATTAACCGAATTTGGTAAGAATCCCACTGTTGGCGATTGATAGCTTCCATCGGTCGATTCTATAACTCTGAAGCCGATACTAACTTTAGGCCGATGATGGCTTCGAGACTTACTAAATTTCGTCGTCAACAGTCACGCAAGGGAAGAAAAATAGCAGGAGTGCATGAGAAAAACGAAAAAAAGGAAAAAAGGGAACAACAGAGTGCAGGTGGGGCTAGGGGTAGTTGGGGGACAGGGTACCGGATGGGGGTTGTGGTGAGGGTAGAGGGTACGTGAGGGGAGCGTTTTAATTATAACGTACTCTATATATATTTTAGTACATACATATATATTCTACGATCGAAATATAGTATAGCTTATTCCGTACTCCCTCCTTATCAAACCCAACCCAGCTAACCCGCCGTCGCACCCTGCCGCACAGCCCCCTCCAGGCGCGCGTGCGCAATAGGCGAGGGCGACGTCGCCTGGGCCCGCCTCCCTCCCAACGTGTGGGAGCTAGCGCACGCCACCGCCTAGGCCTCCCCCCTCTCCGCGCTTCCCTCCCATCCCTCTCGATCTCTCGCGTCTCCTCATTCTCTTGATCTCTCTCTCTGCTCTCTCGATTCTGTCTCTTCTCAGTAGCTTCTCTTCTCCCGATCTCTCTCTACGCTCTAGCTTCTCTTCTTTTGAGAAAAAAATGGAAAAATTGACTACCAATAGCCTTCTCCCGATCTCTCTCTGCTGTCTCTGTTTTCTCTCTGTTCTCTGTCTTTTCTTCTTTAGAGAATAAAAAAAGAAAAATTAACAACCAATAGGATTTAAACACTAGAACTTTAACTACAATCAGCACAAGTACTAACCACGGGACTACACATCCCATTTAAGCTCTATGTGTTGGAACCACGACCACAATTTCTTATTGTTCATAAAACTCGTAATTAATTATATACACCCGCAAGTTACTACCAATTATACTATGCATTACTGCATACCCACGGTAACACTGCGGAACAAATATAGTAACAATAAATCTATTGTAGTAACAAAGTAAATACAACAACAATAAATCTATTGCACAACACACGTACACAAATCAACCTGCTTATATCCGTGTTACCGTAGGGTTCTTCTTATGTTACTATAAATCGCAATGTGTGTTACTACAGATCGTTGACATGCAGTAACAAACTATAGTACTATGAGTGAATATTGTCTTACTATAAACATAATACGTGTCACTTCATGATAAGGTCAATAGATTTGTAAAAGGTGTTATTGCTCAACATATTTTATGAATGGTTAGTTGTTTGAACAATAATATCATGAGAATTATAGATTTGTAAAAAGTATTAATAACTGCATACTCCAAACTGTCCTACTGTATTATCGCAAATCTTTTACTACATGGCTACAGTAACATCACCATGAGAATTATAGATTCCTATAATAACATGAGACACACCATCATTTAATTGTCATGAGTAGGAGTCACCACCACGCTATTGATTATTATTCATACAACTAACCATTCCTGAACTATAATATTCAGTCTCGCACATTACTACCAAATTATACTATGTGTTACTGCAATCCTGTAGTAATATGTGAAATAATTATAGTAACGGTGTACTAATGTGCAGTAGCAGAGTAAATATAATCTCGGTCTCCCTCTCCCTCTGCTCTCTCCTCTCCTGATCTCTCTCTTCCTAGAAAAACCACCCTTCCTCCCTCTCCTCAAGAAAACCGGTCTCCTGCTTCCGTCTACGTACTCCCCTCCCTTTTTTAGTAACATCATCACGGAACTATAGTAACACGGTCAGTTACTACAAAATATATAGTTGTTATTACATTCAAGCACTAGTATTACTGCACAATTTTCACAAGATTAATACTACGACCACTTAGGGGATTGACCGAGATTGGACATGGTGGATTCGCTTTTATTAGCTTTAAGCAAGGTGGTTGGTTAGTCTTATATCTGTGTTCTTACTCCCTTCCCATTCGCTACATGGGTCTACTATCATGCTCCCAATATTCTCGATCCAAGCATATGCATGCCCATCACCTTCCTGCCCCCAACCTCTCACAACACACGCTCGACTGCACCTCCTCCGATAGCAAACCATTTGCTAGTTTTTCTCTCCTGGAAAGTTATCGTAACTTGTTGGTTCTTACCATATGTTCTTACAGTAACACTATCATAAATTACAGTAACACGTTATGTTAATATGAAACTTATATTCCTTACTGCACTCTTGCTTACTGCACTCTTGTAGTTACTGCATAGCAAGTACACGTTACCACATGTTTATGCAGTAACATTATATAAGAATTTAGTAAGACACATTGTTACTATAAAACTTATAGTCTTTACTATACTCTTACAATAACATCGCGATGCGATTATAGTAACGTACAATAGACAACAGTAACATGTAATACTATAGTATTAGTGCTTGTGGAGAGTCAAATTTCAAAAAAGTCAAGATTTAAAGAACAATATCTCTCACGTGATGTACGTTATTTTAAACCCTTTGCACCATTATACTAGAAAAAAATGCTTATCAAAAGTAGATCCTTCATGACTATATTTCAACTATATTTGAATATTGTTACTACATGTAAGACACAGTATTATTGCACATTACAGTATTACTACACGTAAGACAGTATTACTGCATAGCTATTCTATATATCTTATGTTAACTAATATATAATATATAATAATTAAAAAATTTGTAACTTTCTAATCGTCACGTTATGCCTTCGTTCGTCTCAATCCGCTTTCGTCCGTGGCGATTGCGAGCCTCCGCTTCCCTCATGTTGCCCTCCACCCCGTGCGCATCCTTTGTCTGTCTCAACTTGAGAAGCCAACCGAATCGGAAACACGAACACATCGGATCCAATCCAACCCAAAAGTCCCTCAAAATAACCCAATCTTGTAAACAAATTGGGCCTAAAAACAAGTCTGGCAACAGAAATTGAATCCAAGAATAAAATGAAGAGAAATCGAGTCGAAGAAGAGACAGAAAATCAAATAAACTCACGGAATCGAAGACAAAATAGTATCTGATCCAGCCAAGGCGGAAAATTTCTCTGCTTATTTCAACTGAGGTGGATGCTGGCAGGGAGCGACTGCGCTGATCCGCGTCACCTGCGCCTAATCCATGCCGGGATGGAGGAAGAGAGCGAGGAGAGGAGGACAGGGACCTACCAGCGAGCTAGCCGGCCCATGCAAGCCCGATCTGCGTCGCCACGGACCTGGCTGGTCCACGCTGCCGCGAATCCACGCCATGGATTCGACTGGCGGCAAGCTCTTCGACTCCAAGCTCCAGGGTCCAACTCCCGCAAGCAGATGATTAAGTCCCTGGTGAACATGTCAAGGGAGAGGGAGAGAACTCTTGCTTCGTTCGCTCGTCAGCGGTGGGGAAGAAAGGGGGAAAAGGAAAACTATTCAGATACCGACGCCTCATCCTCTTCTGTCGGTGGGGAAAAAAGCAAAGGTAATTAGGACTAATTAATGAGGAGGGAGGGCACAATTAGGTGGAAAAAGTGCACAATGTAGAAAGGCTGAGAAGTGGGCCAACAAGTGCATTTACAATTATATTGTTTTTATCTAAGGTTACTACAATAAAAGCTTTTGAGAAAAATAATAATTGAGAAAATAGAAGGGCTGAAATATAATAAGGGGAGGACTAAAATTTTTAAAAAAAGTGACAGGGTTGAGCTCAACTGTAGAGCTAGGAATACGATATTCACAATTGCTCTCATTCTATATGGCATATTATCTCTCCTTAACCCTCGTAGTGGACTAATTAACATTCACATTTTTTTGTGCATGAAAAGTTTTAGTGGACAGCTTTAGATGCTTTGTGCAAATTCATAAAATTATTTATGAACGGAAATATAATTTATTCGTTAATACATAGAAAATAGTATATATATCCCTATTTCTACTATTATAAAAAGCAGATTCGTTTCAGTAGTACGTCACGTGTAGATATGTTTTCATCATCGGGCTTGTTCATGTTTTTTATTTTCTTTATGTCCCACACATGAACATCCGTTCTGGATTATTCCATACATGCCAACCACTTTGATACGGACCCCATCCACGCATCACACACGAATCGTTAGCAATCACACATCCGGTCCGTAGATAAGAATCGCTAAAAAATGATCGCATTTTTAAATTATAAGCCTACTTCTTTACCTACTTAAAAGATTCGTAGTGTTTCTGTTATTCCACCTCTCTATCTCTATCTCTATTATTATAAAAATTAAAGATGTTTTTTACGTCACTGGGTTCGAGTTGGTTTCCGCCAGCAAAAGGAAATTCTCGCGTCATATATTGACCGTTGTTGTCTAAAAATCGAAGTGCACTTGGTTACATCTACGTATTTCATTCATGCACGCTCGCTCCCGCGAGCCTCTCGGATGAAACAACCCCCACCTATGTCCGATTCACAGCAATTCGGCAAAGCTGCAAAGTAGCGCCAGCACGACTCCAGCGCGTGACCGCGTCGTCTTCGTCTGATTTTGTTCGACATCCATGTGGGTCCGTCCTTTTTTCCCATCGCTGATACTGCCCCCATTCGGGGAGGCCAACGCACCCAGGCGCCGCGCAACCACGCAAGAACCGGTTTGAAAAGAAAAAGTAAAATCAAAAACCGGTTTGGTTGGGCCACATACGATTAGTTTGGGCCGGTGTTGTACACAGACGGTACTGTTTATCGATTAACTGTTTTACCTGGTAGGGATTGACCATATAGGTTGGAGATTGATTATTTTCAACAAGACATGATCATTTTCAATCAAGGTGAAGAGGATAATTGGTTAGATTAATTGATTACCGTCAGTGATCACTAAGGATTTCAATTTTGGTTAAGTTCAATGTCACCTACCCAAAAATGTATTTTATAATAGACAGAGGACGAGAATATATATGCATTTGCTTATTTTGGACAGTCACCGTAAATTGGTTATCTATTCAGGATGGGCATGTGGATACTGGCGGGTCATTGCATGGCGCACATGTCTTATGGCTCTCCATTTAGCACATAAGTGTTTGTGCCGTTTAAAATTCTGAAAAATTAAGAAATTTTTTTCACATGCTCATTTTCTAGCTAGAATCAACGGTAAATTTAATTAGATTTTTTTCGTGGTAGGGAATTATTTTCTATCCAAAGTGGTTTAAAATTGATATCGTAATATATGATATTATTTCTTTTATGATTTATGCCCCCACAATAATATGATTTCATGATTTCTTCTGCCATTTAACGAGAAGTGATTTTCAGTATTAGGGTAAGCGAACACGATGTAATAGCTAACCACGTGAGTAAACATCACTATTCACCAAAATATCATACATGCAATGTAAGGTGTCACAACCTCAAATAATTAGTTTTTCCCGTTGCAACGCACGAGCACTTTGCTTGTGTGTGTATGTATATATGTATATATATATGTATATATATATGTATATATATGTATGTATATATATGTATATAGGTATATATATGTATATATATATATGTATATATATGTATATATATGATGCTCGTATGGGGCTCCATGGTGCCTGAGCACCATCATTATTTGCCGTTGGATTAGTGCTGATCGAAAGGATCATGGCTTCCATAGATGATTAACGGTACACCCACTAAGTATATATGGTATGGAAAGTGGAAGATTTGCATGCATGCTCGCCGAGAATTGAAGACCAATTGTGTGTATTTAATTCATTTCCATGCATGCTGTTGCTGGCAATTAATTTATATATATGTGTCAACCGAAATCATAAATGTGTTGTGTATTTGGTAATAATGGGACGATTGGTATATGGTAATATACATCGAAACTTGGAATCTAATTATTTGAAAATACGGTAACAATGTATTTAGTAACTGGAAATACGGAAACTAATTATTTGGAAATTTCGGTAACCAAATTTGGAAATCTAGTAATTAAGTATATTTGTAGTATGGTATGCTTGTGTACACGTATCTAAATTAACGCATTGCGCTTTCCAATTAAAAGAATTAAATATTTCAAAAATTGAAAGTATAAATTTTTTAGCAATTTGTACTGGTGTTTAGGTACACATTAAACGATTAATATAAGTATATACCACTGAGCTAGGTATGTACCACTGAGTTAGGTATGTACACGCGTGCAGTCCAGATATACCATTAGATTGGGTATATACCCTTCGAGAACACCCATATACTGATGTGTTCCTTCAGCAAGAAATAATCAAAGAACGATTTAATTTGAATATTTGTTGCAAAATGAGTATAGTGCACTAGAAAGGAGAGTATGTACACATCTAATAGGAGACCAAATACTTTTTAACGGTAGGGTATATATACTTATTTATGTACTGTTTTATAGCTAATTTTTCGTACTCAATTAAATTGGGTATATGACCGTCTAATTTTTATACTCATTTAAATGGGATATAACCTATTTTTCATACTCACTTAAATTGAGTATATCATGGATTTTTCATACTCAATTAAATTTGGTATATACCATTAAAACACATATTTTGGGTTAATACCATTTTCTAATTGGATATATACCCATATAAATGCGTCTGAAAAAATTGATTTTTATGAAGTTTACCTTTTTTTTATTGCTTGAACTGAATTTGAAACTAGCTAGGCATTTTCAGTAAGTTTGTTTTTACTCTAACTAGGTATAGATGTGTGGAATATTGTTGAAGTCCCTATAGTACGAGCTGACTAGATATTGTAGGTATATACGCCTTTTGCACCGTGTATATTCTGTAGGTATATACATAGTACCAAAATACTCACCATGGATATGTACCGTAAAGTTCGCACGTACTATCGGTTCAGAGCACGTATGCACAAAAAAAAAAAGTCAGTATACCTACCAAAAATTGGCATGTACCTAAATATCAGTGTACATACTCAACAAATTGAAGCACCCGAGTTTATGTAAAATCAGTACATAAGCTAGTATATACACTCAATTTTACTAGTTTTGATACATGCATGCTCAGAGTTTAGTGCTTGGGAAAGATCTAGTGTAGTATATACTGATGTGTCCTTTCAGCAAGAAATATATACATTTATACTCAAAGAATGATTTTGATGAAAATATTTGTTGCAAAATGAAGTATAGTGCACCAGAAAGGAGTATGTACCCATCTAATAGGAGACCAAATATTTTTAACGGTAGGGTATATATACTTCTTCATGTATTATTTTATAGCCAATTTTTCATACTCAATTAAATTAGGGTATATGGTAGTTTAATTTTTATACTCTCTTAAATTGGATATATAGTAAATATTTTCTTACTAAATTAAATTGGGTATATAGCCTAATTTTCATACTCAATTAAATTGAGTATATAGCGGATTTTTCATACTCGAATAAACTTGGTATATACCAATTTAATGTTTCGGACTCATTTAAATTGGGTATGTTGGGTATGTTGGCGTTTAATCTTTTATGCTCATTTAATTTTTTCATAGACCTAGCTTTTCATACTTGATTAAAGTGGATATATATATATATATATATCGTTTAAGTTTTCAAATTCATATAAATTGAGAATATGACTGCTTTAGTTTATTTTAGAAAAGTTTGACTTTATGCATGTTTTAAGATTGAGTCAACATATTTTAAGATTGACGAATCCACTATGCGTGCTTCGCTATCGACTTGATATGAGTTTAATATCAAGTCTGATATTTAAATTTAGTTGGACATATTCCACCTAAATGGTAATATACTTCTAACATCATGGATACTAAGTATTTGAATATATCAAAACTAAGTATTTGGAAATATGGTATGTTCGTGCATAATTTGTTCTTTTTTTTCCGATTGGGTATATCTCAACTGTACACGTATCTAGTTTTGCTGTGTATGACGTCATTCATTTCCTTAAATATACCTAAGAGATTCAGTATATATGCATACCGTATATTAGCGTATATAATATAATAGAATGTAGGTTAGCGTACATACTTAGCACCCAGATACTATGACAAAGTATCTAGGTTTAGCATACTTAATTAAGAAAATAGGTATGCATGGAACTTAAAAATTTATTAGTATCCTATCACCACTTGCTAGGTATACCGTATATGTTACAAATATAGCTATAGCTAGAACCATGTAAACATTGTTAGGAACGGGTTATACCTAGGTTCCATATGTACTGAAACATTATTATTAGTTACAATCTTAATCTTAAGCTGTTACTTTTAGATTATGTTGTGACATATCTTTAGTAATCGTACAAGCATTTACATCAGATTTTTTTATGAATGAACAGGAGAATAATATGTTTCTTATACGCTTTAATAATATGGAAATTAAAATATCGGCCTAATCAATTTTATTTGGAATTAAATTATCATAGTCTAAATTTGGAACTTTTCTCTGTAAAAGGTATATCATTGTTATTACATGTACAGTGTACTCCAAACTATCAGTGTGTATTAATTAGTATAGTTAGTTCATCATATTTAAAATTGGTGGGATTAATTTACAATGGCATGGTAGGATTGCTGGGTATTTTTCCCCATTAACAAACACTGAACAACTTTTTGAGCTTGACAAAATAGAAAAAACAGATATGGCATTGATGAAATATACATGGTCGTCGCATTCTCTCATGCCAGGTTATGAATATGTAAAATGTTGTATCGATCTCTCGTTTGGTCGACGCATTCGCTAAGTATCAGGGTAATACTTATCTATGATAATGGATAGAATCACACAATAAAAAACAAGAGAAAAAAACCATTGTAAAAGACCAAAAGCACGTAAAATAATTGAATGAGATGCTTCCTTCGAAAAAGCGTATCCATAGCGAGAACAATTCTCAAGCCATGCGTATTGCGCTAAAAAGAATATTTCCTACCTATACAGGATTCATCACAATAATTTGAAGAGCTCCGAGCACAAGCATGCAACTTGTATACAAGCATGCTAACTATGCATGCAAGCTGGTGCTTCTTCTGTGCCAAGCTACCTGTACATCCACGTTGCCGCGACAACGACAATTGGATGGTAGGCAGGCCGGAAGCCTTCGACTTCCAAGCATGGCGATGATGGCAGGGGGTCATGCTGTTGGAACCATGCTGCCAGACCGAAAGCAGTCGACCTCTGCAGATGGCGATGGCAGGCCGGAAGAAGTTCGCAGACGTCTAGCGGCAGCGACAACGAAGAAGCTCATGGACGTCCAACGGCACAACAGCGTGGGGGACGAAGGTTGCAGACGACTGGGTACGGCGATGGAGAAGCTCGCGCGCGCGGACGAACGTCGACAGAGAACCGGCGACGAAGAAGCGTGCGGATGTCCAGTGGTGCAATGGTGTGGCGACGAAACTCGACTACTTAAAAATATAATACCGTCGACAAGTATATATAATGACATAGAAAATGAAAACAAATCGGTTTTGATGAAAATAAAGCAATTACACCGAAATTAGTGGGCTTGATTTTTGTACGATCTCAATTGGAAACACATTCACGTTCACACTGATCCTTTGGAAAGTACCTGCATGCAAACTTATATGGAAATTTATGCAAGCGAATCATTCGGGGATAGAAAAAGGAAAGGTTAATCAAATCAGATCTTTTATTTCTTATCGGGTTAAACCCGTTAATAAGTTCTAATCTCATGTTATGAATAGCACGGATCTTAAAACATCTGATGAATGGTGGATGGTTATGGAGCCCCGGGCACCATAAAACACCAAACAAAAATATATATATATATATATATATATATATATATATATATATATATATATATATATATGAGATATGATATGCGTGCTTGCTGTATTTTGTAAGGCACAGCATAAACACTGTAGCACTTACATATACATGGAGTATATATAGACCATTATTTTATTTTCAGCAAAGGAACGATAGCATCTCGGTCGAGTGGGAATCGACCATACTATTTAACAATTTAATTATTTGATATCGACACGTTAAAATAAATTTGATTTATAAATACCTGGAATGAGAAACGGTACATACGAAAATGACGCTCAGTGGGTGGGGAATTTCGTGACTGTTTTCATCCCTAATTTCAGTTATGCGTCGGATAGCCAGCCATTCATATCGTTTTTTTTGTTTTCTTGCAGTACTAGTATTAATGAACTTTGAAAACATCAGGCGTAGGAGAGCTTAGTAGTACTACAGTACATTTGAGCCCATACAAAAGGCCATGTCTTCTGATTTAAGTTCAGCTGCCTTCCCACCGTATGTAACGTAAGCCCATTTACGTCTTTCTTCTTCTATTCCGAATTCATGTTTCCTTCATTGCAATCTCTATCTTTTCTCAAAAAAGAAAAAAAAAGAGGAAAGCCCAACCCATATACGCGCACGCGGCACGGCGGAGTGAGCTCCCTCCCGCCGGCGGCCGGAGCGGAGCTAGGGTTCCGATGGCTGTGGCCGCTGCCCGAGACCTCCCGCCGACCTTCCATCCCCATCCCTCGCCTTCCGCCATGGAGCCGCGCCTCCGCCAGCTCCGCAGGGTTCCGCTCCTTGACTTCGTCGCCCGCATCGCCGACCTCCATGCCGATGAGGCCGGTCCCGTCCGCAAGCTCGTCGCCGAGTGAGTGCCCGTTTCTTTTCTTTTGCCTCCACTTGAACCTTCCAATTTCATCCTCTCTGAGGCCTGGGCTGAGGCACTGCAGCTCCTCCCTCCCGTCCTAGGTTTCAATTGGATTGTGTGTGGTGTGGTTTATAGGTGTCAAACGTTCCTCTACTTTTGCACTGGACTATGATGAGTCACTCTGTAATTTTATTTTGTTTCCTCACAGATGCGATGCTAAGTTTGCACTCTTCTATTTACCACTCATCAACAGTAACAAATCATAATTTAGCGCTGCTAGTTAACTATGCCTGCTCGCTCAAGGTGTTGTTGCTCATAAGAGCGTCTATTAGAAATCATAATACTTTGCCCACGCTTTTCACTGTGCTCGTATATGCTCATGTTTTTTTTTTTGCTCCATGTGCATGTCAATTCTATCCCGACATTAGGATGATTGGTGAGGTTGGGTCAAAACACATGGCATACCTTCCCAATGTCATGCCTTGTCTGCTTCATCTTCTCAACGATGATACACCTGCCGTCGCAAGGCAAGCTATTAAAACAGGAAAAACCTTGTTTGCCAAAGTACTACGACAGCTAGTTATTCAGGTAATTTTATCAGCAGCTTTTGGAGTGGCCTGTGTGTGGACTTTGACTCACATCACTGGTTTGCCGGGTTTGATATCAGGGCTTGTTCTCAAGTGGTGGCATTGATGATTCATTAAAATTATCCTGGGAGGCACTGCTCAAGCTTAAATCTGCTGTGTCGCACATGGCCTATCAGGTAAGGCACTCTCTTTTTTCTCGTGGCTGGTTAATTTCATCCTCTCTTCCTGCCATTTCTTACATCTGTGTAACCTGCCGTACAGCCGATGAGCAATGAAGGAGCCAGGTTACTGGCTATTAAATTTGTTGAAAAAACAGTTCTATTGTACACCCCTGATCCTGATACCCCACAGGATCCACCAAATGAAGTTACAGAAGGTATAACAAACGCGACATTTCCCCCTAAAAAAAATATTTTTGCCAATATTTTGGAGTTGTTCCATGATGGTCTGTCATCTGTAAATCATTTTGTAGATATGGGATTCAATGTAGCATGGTTGAGAGGAGGTCACCCTTTGCTTAATGTTGGAGATCTGGCAATGGAAGCCAGCCAGAACCTTGGATTGCTGCTAGAACAGCTTAAGCCTCCTAAAGTAAAATCACTCAGTACTTCCATGATCATTGTCTTTGTTACTAGGTTTGTCTCATCCATTTGTGTTACACTGTCTTTTCCATATATTACGTTTCTTACCATTCCTGGAACAAATATATTTCCTGTATGAGGATGTTGTAACATTTATTCATTCTGTTTGTAGAAGAAAGTGCAGGTTTATTCCATGTTATATTTTCATCTTCTACCATTTTTTCCTCATCCTCTAACATGAACTTCCCTCAGCCTCTCAGCTATCGCGCAAAGAAGACCTTCGTTTTACGGACGCATACTGCCAGTTTTACTTTCGTTGGATCCAGCAAGTTCCATTATTAAAGTGCAAGTCCCAGGTGCTTTCCATGCTTTGAAAAGTGCCTTTGCTGCATGCCTGAAGTGTACACATTCAAGTGCAGAGCCGGTATTTCTTTTAGCTTCTACAACTAGTAACTTATAACTATAAATGTTGCATTCATAATATCTGATATTGTCTGTTAACTTCTTCTCGATGAACCCTGTTAACTTCTTCTCGATGAACCTTTCTTTCTACTGGCAGGTTTCACATGTATCACTCCGTGCCTATTTCACTATGTGCTTAAAAACTGTAGTTAATAAATTTATTATGTAAGAGGCTATGCTGTTTTTGTTTGGTCAGTGTACTCAAGAGTTTTGCATACCATATACACATGTTAAGTCGCTTAGGTGCCTGTGGGTTTCCTAGATGGGGCTCAGTTAATCCACATCTTTGGTCTCATTTGTCCTGGAAGGCGCCAATATATTTGATTGGTTACTACTTCGGTTAGATTGTGGATGCAGGATAAATGAGTGAGTTTGGTTTGGTACCTTGGTTGGATGCATGTATTATGGGAGTGGGAAAAAGAACTAAACTAAACCAGTTATATCCATTGTAACACTCTAACCATAAACTAAGCATAAAATAAGTTCATTGTGACGTTTAACCGTATATAATCAGAATTAGCAGTTAGTCCCAGCTCCCGGGGAATATCAGAGTTCTTTTTTTTATTTTGCATATTCCCTTTCTTGATTGATGGAATCGCGTTCCAATAGATAAGTTCATTACCAGTGCTAGCATCATATATTGGAGAGTTTGGACAGCTACCAAGCTGGGGTTTCTTGGGAGAAAAAAAGAGGAGCAACAATAACATCACCCAGTTGTTAGGCGGTGGCAATTTGTCAGGCATGAGCTTCAAACATGTGTGTGATGAAATCGGGCATGTTCTCAGGTCATGGTGAACTTGGGGTGATGAACTGATGATGCATGTGCTGGTGGGATTTTAGTATCAGCATTAGCAGCCTGGGAGGCAGCAGATTTGGTAGTGTCATGGCAATGTGGGAGAGATATATGCTTTATTTCCTTATTCTGCTGAACTATGCTCATTTCCTGTACGCCTTGCATCCTGTTCAAGTGAGCCTAGGCTGGGTATACACTTTATTTCCTTGTTCTGCTGTATTAGGCTTGAGGGAGGAGATTGTGCACCTGTCTGGACTCCTAGGGATGATTGGTTATGGTACAAACAATCACTGGCCTCAATGAAAGGAGGGCACCAATCAAAATGTGCAAATTACCCATACATATCATTTCATGTACTGATTTCGTGATTGCTAACTTCATATTTTATCAATGGCACACATTTCTTTCATCAGCGTATTTGTAGTGTGATCATTTCATATTTTTTTTCAGTTGAAGCATGTTCTTTACTATTTTTTAAAGGACTTATCCGAAATTTCCATTTTGCAGTGGCGAGCTCGCCTATTGGAAGCTCAAAATATTATCAACCAGGCTGATTCGATAGAACATTCTTCAAACAGGGTAGAATCATTGCCTCTGGTATATACTGTACCTCTATATCCAATATCACTCTTAAAATAATAGGGATAAAGGGAATAATGATAGGAAATTTGCAATGCTTGTATATTCTTACCCCTTAAGTTTGGTCCAATTTTAATAGGAGACAACAAGCACAGACAACAGTAACAAGCGTAATCTGATCGATGACATCGATAATGTGCTAGAAGATGGTGATCGTTCCAATAAAAGAATTAGGCAATCACTTGATGATCAAGAACATACTGAAAATGTAAAGAATAATGTGGAGTCAACCTCTGCTGATACCCCATCTAGTCCGTCCAACACTGCAAGTACTGGAAATTCCGAAGCTGTATATCAATTAGTTAGTATGTTTGCTGCATTAGCCGCTCAAGGTGACCGAGCAGCTGGATCACTGCAAATCCTGTCATCCAGTATTGCTGCTGACTTATTAGCAGAGGTGGTAATGGTTAACATGCAACACCTGCCAGTTTCTCGTCCTGAAGTAGACCAACAACAATCTGCTTCAACTGGGCTGCCATTTGGTGCTCCGAGTTCAAGTCTTCTTTCAGCATGCTTTCCTCTGTTAGAATCTTTATTGAAGGTTGGTTTTTTATCTAGATTTTCTTGATTCATTAGAGTTTCTTCTTTGACTTTTGTTTATTGAACTTTGTCTTCAGAGAATAAATCAAAATGATGGAGAGGTCGATGAAGCACCTCAAACTATAAATTCTGCTGTTGTGCCATCTGCTGCTGGTGAAACTGCAGCAATTCCTGCCATTCCTGGACCTACCTCAAGAAATCTACCTATGGAGGAGAACAGTAATAGTTCATCAATTCCATCTGATATGGAAACTATAGAGCCTAAAGAACCTGCTGCAGATGCCGCTAGGTTATCAATTGAGATTCAAGAATCATCAGAAGCTTCCCATGCTTCAACAGAACTTCAAGGAACCCAAGAGCATGGTTGCAGTTTTATCAGTTCATTGCCTGCTGATAATTCCTCAGCTGGTCTCGGTTTGGCTCAATCTTCAGAAACTTGTAGTCCAAGTTCTTCTATGGTGGAAGCAAGTCAGGCCCAGTTCTCATATTCAAGCACGCTTACTTCACAACATGTGCTTCCAAAGTTGGTTGTGACTAATATTGATCTCAGCGATGAGGCTAAAGATCTACTTCAAAAAGAAGCGTTTTTGCGGATTCTTGATAGTGATAAACAAGATGCATCTGGTGGTTCAATAGCTCGTCTTCCCTTGCTTGCTCACTTGGGTGTTGAGGTACATGTTACATTGCCTCCTTTAGAGTAATATTCTTTTGCTTCAATTCGGTTAGTGTTTTTTGTGTGCACCATTGGTTGGTTAATTTATTCATTGACAGTTTCTTTGCAGAAACAATTAATTGATAGTGCCTGCAATGTTTAAACCAGTGATGCTTCAGTTTCTTGTATTATGTTTAGTTACACTCCTTTTATATTATGCTACTTGCTAGTGCAGTTCCCTTTGGAGTTGGACCCTTGGGAGCTTCTCCAGAAGCATGTACTGTCTGACTATGTAAATAATGAGGTACAGGTGTACAACATCATAGAATTTCTTTTCTGTACAAGTTTTTTTTGGATCCACTGGGTGCAACTGGTATCAATTCTCTATTATAAACACAAGTGTTAGTCCATACCAAAAAAAGAGAGTGAACTGAAAGCTGTTTAGTCCTGCCTAGGTGACTGAACTGGGAGAAAAATCCAGTTCAACCACATGGCTTTGATATCAAACCAAATTACCTTGGTAAGCGTTATGGATTTTGCACAGAATGCTACCTATCTGGCAGACTGGCAGTGAACGATCATACTTGACAACTACCATGATACTTGCAAGAACATATCCCCAACCTCCATCGCCTAAGTATTTATGGAAATAAAATACGTTTGTTCAGCTTCACTTTTTTCAACTTCTAGTTGTAGGGCTGCGCTGTATCTGTGGTATGTGGTTCAACTAGCACGCCAATATCTTGACCAGTTAACTAAACACAACTCTATTTTTATCTTCATTCTAGTTTACCAAACTACTCCCTCCATTCTTATTTATATAGCAAGCCTATGACGATGATCATTATCTATTTAAATCAAAATGTTTACCCACTTTATGTTTCGTGTAATTCTGTTGCTTTAGTACATGCTTTAATCAGTTTACCTCTTACAATGGTCTGACTATCTTTCCTTGAGCAGGGACACGAGCTGACACTGTGCATTCTGAACAGGTTGTATCGTGAAGCAGAGCAGGATCAAGACTTCCTTTCATCGAGAACTGCAACATCAGTTTACGAATCATTTCTTCTTACTGTTGTATGTCTTCTTATGATATCTCTAACTTTGTTACTGTATTGTTTTTCTTGCATCATGGCCAACCATTTCTTATTCGGCGTAGGCTGAAAATCTTCGCGATATGTTTCCGGCTTCAGATAAATCACTTGGAAAATTACTTTGTGAGATACCATACTTACCAGAGGGTGTATTGAAGTTGCTAGAGGGCTTATGTTCTCCTGGATGCAATGAGAAGCAGGACAAGGATCTGCAGAGTGGTGATAGGGTAACTCAAGGACTTAGTGCTGTCTGGAACCTTATCATGTTAAGACCTTCGAATCGAGACAGATGTCTGGAGATCGCTTTGCAGGTGCTAGACTGACTTCATGACATATTTACTCATCTTGTGTAAATGTGTGATATGCTTGCTTAGATGTGCAGCTCTTCTCACATGATTTTTGTGATAGTCACAAACTGTCATGAGATTGTCGGGAACTCTGCCTGTGGTAGCATGAGAAAGTTTTCTATTTTGATTTTTGATTCAGTGTAGGCATGCAAGAGTCATTTGACATGGTTTCAATTTTAGTTGTTTCATGTGTCTTGGAAAAGTTCAGGACAGTTGAACACTCAAAATATATGAGTAATGTTTAGCATATCTATTTCCCTTTTATGGACAAACTTCAGATTGAACTCCAAACAAATTACCAATGAATGAAACTTATATACTGGTTAGGACTTGACGTTGGTTTTGATGACTGGTACTCTAGTGCTACTTTTCTGGTTCAAGTATAGCTTGTTCCTTTTTTATGATTCTAAGTAGAAGTGTTTCTTGCAGAGTTCAATCCATCATCTAGATGAGGTCCGCATGAAGGCAATACGCTTGGTAATTGACCTAATTGTTTGTGCTTGTATGAAACATGCATTTATGTGGTTTTAACCATTTTGTTTCTCATTTGGTAATAACAGGTAGCAAATAAGCTATTTCCCATGGCAAGCATTTCAAAAAGGATTGAAGATTTTGCAAATGAAAAACTTAATTCAGTTCTGGAAGTAGTTCAAGCCGATGAATCTGCAGCTTCTGTAACGTCTACTCCAGAAGCACCCAAGGTTTGATTTATGCTCTAATTTCTTTTGCGTGTACTGTTCTGGACTTATTACAGTTTAGTTGATTCTTAAATAGAATTGCGTTGAACTTTGTCGTAAAATCAACCAAGTAATATACTAAACCCAAGAAACAGATGAAAAACAGACGAATAAAGTTATATAGATGAACCTATGAAGTGATGTAAAAAGAAAAAGTGATTAGTAAGATATGCAGAATTGTAGATGACTTAATTGATATTGTCTTGGAAGATAACCTTGAGTACATTTCTGTTCCTTTTCAAGTGAATTATAGTGCTGCCTTTCTTATTGGGATGAACTGTGTCTTATGAAGGATGGTGGTTCAGAAAATTTATCGTCTTCAGTAGCAGATTCTCAAACTTTGATGTCACTCTATTTTGCTTTGTGCACCAAGGTTAGTACTAGTTTACTAAAGTTTAACATCTTGATCTGATTCTATGGATTTTACTAACAGCATGCAATTTACATCTTACTTGCCAGAAGCATTCCCTTCTTCGACATGTATTTGCAATATATGGAAGTCTACCACAAGCTGCCAAGCAGGTCTGTGATGACTGCTTCTCTCTGCCATGCCAATGGCTCAATCAGTAATGAAATTATATCCATTTGATATATTGTATACCTTTCAGGCAGTTCATCGACAAGTACCCATTCTGATCCGCACAATAGGCTCATCTCCCAGTCTTCTTGGGATCATCTCAGACCCACCAGCTAATAGTCGGGACCTGCTCATGCAGGTGCAAGTTGTTCTTTTATGATAAAAATTCTAAATTCTGCTTAAATGTGTACAGAAAACGGGGTTTCATCAAACCTTCTTAAAAGTTTTGTTTTATCTGATTGCATCATAACCCATGAAATTGAATCGCCACACAGGTTTTACAGACACTCACCGATGGAGCAATGCCATCTCAAGATCTGATTTCCTCTGTAAAGAACTTATATTCTAAAACAAAGGTTCTTTACTTAAACTTTATCTGAGTTCAACTTTTGTTTCTGGACTGTTTCCCACCTGAGATACTATTAACATTCTGGCTTCATTTTGCAGGATATCGAGGTCCTTTTTGCAGTCTTGGCTCATCTGCCAAAAGATGAGGTTTTTTCTCCTCCCTTGCAACATTGAAGATATTACAATGAACCAGCAGCATGCATACCTTATTTCTAGTTTTATTGAACTATAGAATTTATGCAGTAGTTTATATTTACTTAAGTCTTTATTTCCTGCAATCACCTAATGACTATTGTGTACTGTCATTTCTTAAATGTTAATCAGCATATGCTGCTGAATTTCTCACAATTTATACTATTTGAATTGAATTTGCAAAACCTGTTGTAATATTTTTTGCAATGGAATGATTCAATTAGAAGGTGTACATATGCTGATTAAGATTTAATAATTGACTAATCTGGGTATCCAACTTCTCCATGTTAAGAATCTTTGACAATGCATGGCATGTTGAATTAGTGGAACTTTTATGGTCTTTAGGCATCAATATGTCACCTATATTATTATTTTAGTTTCACATTTATTATTGTTCATTGTGCTTTTTTTCAGGTCCTCCCTGTTTTTCCCAGTATTGTTAATCTTCCCTTGGATAAGTTTCAAGTTGCACTTTCTCGAATCCTGCAGGTTAGTTTTCGTCTGGCATGAAATATGTGCATGCTGTGTTAATTTTCTGTCTGATCCTTAAACTGTGATTTGTATTCGAGTATTAGCTTAGGTCCATGTCCAAGCTGATTCCTTTTGTTGCACCTTTGACGTAAAAAAACATAACAACTTTAATGTTTTATTAGTAAACCCTTGTTTCTACCCTCTCCTTTTGGGGTTATATGTTTCACGTGACTATGACTTATATGTTAGACTTCTGCAGTTGAATACAGAAAGAAGCTTATGCAGTGCCACATCACCTCAAAAATCCACCTGTATTCAATGACAGTAGCTAGCTGTCCTTCTTAGGCCAACTATGTCATCAGAGTATGTAAAGTTGACTTTGGAGGGGGGGGGGATGCATTAGTTTAACTGGTAACAAAGTGGATTACTTTGGTCTTGTGTTAGTAGGCCACAGTTTTCTTGTTGCAGTTATAAAGATTTGGGAGCTTTTATTTTTATCTAGAAAAATACTGGACAGTTTACTCAAAGGCACTCACACACAGCAAGAATCCATCAGACCATCACTAATCCATATTACACGCAAACACCGATTGATCTTATTAGCTGCAAATTTGCAGCATGCAATAAGACAATAGGATTATGATTCCACAGCTCATCTATCATGTTTGATTTTCCTTCATGTTTTTTCTTTTCATGATATGATTTCCTTTTCATTTAATTATTTTTCTCAGAGTAGGACAATAGTAATTGATTTTTTTAACTGCCTGTAAAATATAAACATTACAGTTTTACTTGTTGAAAATTTTGTTTTTATGCCTGTTGCAAAGTGCGAGTTCAGTGTACTAGTTTGGTTTTGGTAAATTGATTCAGTTTAGTTTTAAGGGTTTCCCAGCTTGTGCGGGCTAATGATACAGCATAACTTGCTAACTATTGCAGGGATCACCGCAGAATGGACCTTCTCTTGATCCATCAGAAATTTTGATTGCAATTCATGTAATAGATCCTGAGAAAGAAGGAATACCACTCAAAAAGGTCTGTTTCCAATATTTTTAAATAGATCATTTGGTGATTTAGTTTAATCTACTGATAAATTTGGTAATTCATTTTATCTTATGATAGGTTATTGATGCCTGTGCTGCTTGTTTTGAGCAAAGGACAGTATTCACTCAACAAGTTTTGGCGAAAGCACTGAACCAATTGGTATGTAATGATCATGTTTTCGCCTTTTCAGATGTATCTGCCTTGTGATATGATGATGTAGTTGTTGGGTCATTGCTCAAGCTCTACTTTTCCTCAGGTTGAACAAATTCCACTTCCGTTGCTGTTTATGCGAACTGTTATGCAAGCAATCGGTGCATTTCCTGCATTGGTGAGTTAACTGCATGAACCCAATATTCTAACTGTGGCTGATAGTTTGATAGTTTATTGGTGTTATGTTTGTGACGTCTGCTGATAGTACAACAAATTAAGTTCAAATGCCACGGTCATGCTGTTACATGATCTACCTGTGTTTCATGTTGAGTAGGCCACATTCCCTTGCCTAGTTTTGGTGCTTCACCTGATTCAATTAGAAAGTGTCCGTTCATGATTTTTCTGCTACTGCCACTTAAGAAGCAAAGAGTTGATCACTTGTGTTTACTGTTTACAACCATTTGCTTCATATCTGGTGCATGCACTGATCCACTTGATTCTATGAGAGAGTAGGCATATATGATGTATGTTACATGGTAACATATATGTCCTTCACACTCTCTCCAAGGTGATGGAGGATTCGGACCATCAAACTATCAAAGATCAATGATTTTATTCTCTACCAGTGTGCTAATATTAATCTTTTTGATATTCATGTGGAACTTCATTTATTACACAGTGTTGGCATGATAACATATTGAGGTTGATGAGCATTGCAATTCTTTATTATGAAAAATCTCTTGGAGCTTTTGGTATTATTTCTCAATTTTGTAGACCTGTTTCTTGTTCTTATAATCTGACAGTAAGCCTTCTTTTCAGGTGGACTTTGTGATGGATATCATGTCACGTCTTGTTAGCAAGCAGGTTTTCATTTTTTAAGTTTAGTTTCAGTGGTTTTACATAATTTCGGATATGGAAATATCATGTCATCTTTTGTTGTGGCAGATATGGAAGTATCCCAAGTTATGGGTAGGTTTCCTGAAGTGTGCTATCTTGACGAAACCTCAGTCATACGGTGTGCTGCTGCAGGTTGGCTCACTTTTGCTTCTACGTACAATCTACTTGTTCTTGTATGCGAAAATCTCTGTAGCATGTGCATCATCCTCTAGCTGTTTTACACGCTATATGCTAATATCTGCTAGTTTCTCTTGAGTTCATTTTTGTCATAGTGCCAAACTACCAATAATTTTCATAACATCAAACTTGGTTTATCAGTTACCAGCTCCTCAACTTGAAAATGCCTTGAACAAGAATCCTGTACTGAAGGCACCTTTAGTTGAGCACGCCAACCAACCTAACGTACGATCAACTCTTCCAAGGTTTGTACTTAACCCTATATTTTACCAGCAAAAAAGCTATCCATTTCAAGTACACGAGGGCAGGATCTGATTCAGAGCTTCCATTTTATGGCAGGTCTACCTTGGTAGTTTTGGGTCTTGCTGAAGATCAACAGCAACCTGCACCTCAAGCACAAAGTAGCCAAAATCAGGCTGCAGAAACCAGCAGTTCAGCTGCGGATACCACGACGGAAGTGACCCAGGAATCTTCCGCTGTTAGCTAATCTTCTTCGGCAGCCTGGTAAATATCTGAAAATTTTTGGCTCTTTGTTTTATCATAATAAATGCAATTATACTGCTCTGTTTTTAATTGAAGAAATTCGCAATTGTTTGCGGATTTTGTCTGAGCAGAATGTCAGTGATGTGCGAATATGACGTCCCAACCAACTATTGGTTACTTCCCTTTCTGTATTAGTAGTATTATATATGCCGGAAGGAGGCATAGGGCATTTAAGTTCAAGATGGGTCTATGGGTCTGGAATAGACCCTTGTTAGGACTTAGGACTTGGAGTACATTCATTATACAGTGGGTTTGGCAAAGACATATTGTAGCTGGGCAGCTGGATATGTACAGTTTTACCTTGAGTAGTGAAAGGAAAAGATTCTTAGCCCCTGTATTTTCATCTTTGGTGGTCTATATTTTCCAAAATTTTCCTGGGACTTCTGTGCCTGAAGAATTTGGTTGATATTTGCCTTGTTATATAGGAGTACGTTTGAGTGTGTAGAGCTTTTTTTTTGGTTCAACTATATATGGTCTTTTTGTGGTCGAGTTTAGTTAGTACATAGCGCGCTTACCAAATTTCTCCTGCCCTGCAAACAGAATCGTCTGCCGTTGAGGTATCCTGTACCTTAGCTGCAGGTGTTTGCTTGGGTACATTTCGAGGGGGTCAAACGGGTGGAATGAACATGGCGCGAAGCCTTATTATTGCATGTTACTCACAAACAACAAACAGGACCGTGCCTATGTACAGACAGGGCAGGACTGAACGGTGATTAGCAACACAAATGCGTATGCACACCAACATCAACAAAAACCCAACGAGAGAGAGAGAGAGAGAGAGAGAGAGAGGAATGCGTAGGCACAGAGTTGAGGCTGTATTACAAGGCGATGCGATGCGGCGAGAAAGGATGAATCATGAATGTGTTGTGTCATTCAAACTCGAAGCGCATGAGAAGCTTGACGTTGTTCAACTTGATCCCTTTGCGGTCGTGGAGCGCCACCGCTCGGATCCCCGGGATGATCTCCGACACCGGCAGCACCGTCTGGCCGCCGAAGTCGTCCTTCTCCGACATGTCGTACTCGTGCACCTCCACCCGCAGCAACGCGATCTCTGGCACGGTCAGTGTGAAGGTGAAATCCTCCTCCCACACCGGCACCCAGTTATCCTCTATTGCCCTCGTCCTCTTCATCACCGAATCAGCTGGTACTCCTGCTATCCCAACCTATCCATCATTCACATTCAGATCAATCACAAGTCCATTTATAAAGGATCGATCATTACCTACACATCAACTTAGCACTGAATCACAGCCAACTTTAATTAATATGGTTCTCAAGTGCATACCATACCGTTTTCGGTATGAATTCAATCCACGTACCCGTGCATAAAAGTCTGGAGGAGAATATTGATCAAAGTGGGTCTGCTTGAAGTCCATCCGCCAACCATCCCCCATGTATACTTTCACCTGAAAGGCAGCAACTTCAGTCTCCAGGTTTCAGAGAGGAGCACAAACAAAAAAAACAAACAGGCATGCATACCTTCAAGGTTTTCTTCGGAGGTAGGGATTTTTTTGGGTCAAAAACCTCTGGATCAGTTTGCATTAAGAAATCTGGTTTCTTCACATAACCACAGCCACCATTAGCTTTATAAAATCCATGCATCAACCAAAGAGCTCTTCCATATCCCTGCAAGAAATTTCATGTGTTTTTAACATTGCAATGGTAAAGAAGAAGCGGCAAATGTCAAAACTTGACAGGCATTCAGAAAACATGGAGCCAGACATTCCAGGTTGCTAAAATTTGATCCACCGATTCTGAATTATATTATACCGTAATTATTCAGGTATAATTATCCGATAAAATGTAAACTTAACTGCATTCAGCAAATTGATTCCTCACCGAATTTACTTAATTAGAAATAAGGTACAAAGAGCTAAACCATCACTCTGGGACTAACTGCTCAGGAACAGAAGTGCACCTCACCTGCATATTGAACGCTACCATCTGAGCACCATGCACCCAACCAAGAAATGGATTATAGTTGGATGATGTGACCCGAGTGCCCTTTGGGTATATCCTCAGTAGGTTTCTCTGTGTGAACCTGTTTTGACCAAAAAGATTGGGCATTTCAGCAGAGTTAGCGAGAGATGGCCTAAAGTGCAAAATACTTTTTCAGTGATGTTGAAGATGGAAAGAAAGAGCAACTTCATTTACTTAGCAGATGCATACCTCACAATTTCGGTACCATGATGATCTGCCACTTTGGCAAGTTGTTGCTCGCTCAAACTGAGCCTTCTAACCTTTTCTGGGTCACTCTGTAAGGCATCAACTAGAGTACCTTTTGGCTTTCCTGCTTTGATGGTAATAAGGTGTTTATACTGTGGAGCTAGATGCTGTTGCATTTTCTGCTCCTCCTCGTCATCTTCGTCTTCATCGGTCTCGCCGTCATCTTCTCTTTGGTCATGCTGCAGAATGAAACACAAAGGTGCAGGTAAGAAACTGGCTGAACCGAGAATCTACTATGAGCATAAGAAGAAGATGAAACAATGTGAGGAGTACTTTAGTGGCAGAGTGGATTTCAGACTGAATATCTGGGACTTCTTTTCCCCATGCGGCATCGTCACCGGCGGAGCCCTTGGCGCCGAGATGGAGGTCAGCATCACCCTCGTTCATGGTGCCACCATCCTTGGCTTGAAGGTACTCCTTGGGGGGCTTGGTAGAGAGGAGGACACGGCCCTTGAGGTCTTGAGGTGAAGGGAACTCTTTGAGGTGATCTTTGTCAGGGTAGTAGAGGATGTCGCCGAAAACTTCAAGAACCATCTGGCCGGCAAGGAAAGGAGGATTGAGCGAGCTAGGGAGAGAGAGAAGAAAATTAAGCAAGCAGCAGAGAGAGAAAGTACCTTGGCTGCTTTGTCCTGGAGATCGGGGGTGAGGTGGTCTTCGAGGGTGATGATAACCGGATAGGGGGAGGCCTCAAAGGCGTGTTGCTTGATGGAGAGGAGGCATTTGAGGAGAGAGACCGGGGTGGTGAGCGTCCTGCCATGGAGGATGCTGATGTCATCCTTGGCGGAGTTGGGCCACATGTCGAGCTCGATGACGCGGACGCCTCTCTGGAGCGCCCTGATGATGGGGAGGTCGCTGCAGTCGCTGCTGAGCTGGTTGCCGGTGAGGTAGGAGTTGTGGCCGGTGTAGATGAAGTAGTGGGAGAGCGGGGCGGCCATGTCGTGGTGCACTTGGCCCTGCCGCCGGATGGGCGGGTTGAGGTCGTGGGAGAAGAGGAAGCGGTGGAAGTCGTCGATGGTTAGGAGCGGGCGCCCCACCCCCACCCGCGGGATGCGGGCGGCGCGCCCCTGCAGCTGCCGGATCTGGTCGAGCAGGCGGTCCATGTCGGCATCGTCGCCGGCGTGGGTGGCGTGGCCGGCGGCCTGGAGGTAGGCGCGGAGGCCATCGGCGGCCATGTGGGGGCCACCGGCGGAGTGGTTGGCGAAGAGGGCGCGGACGTCGTCGGGCGGCGGCGCGTCGTTCCAGCGGAAGCGGCGCTTGAAGATGAGGCAGCACTTGTACGTGCCCATCGCAGATGCTCGATCGATCGCCTCCCACTCCCACTCCTCTTGGAATTCTTTGGATAAAAACAAGAAGAAGAAGAAGAAGAAAGAGGAATACAGGGAGTGCCCCACCTCCTGCTTCTTGTGTACGAGTAGTAATCCTAACTGTCTCTTCTCTTCCTCTTCCTCTTCCTCTGTCGGCACGGTCACTGTACTTTACTCATGATTAATTTATTTATTTGGGACGCTACTACTCCTACTTTACTCTTTACTAATTTACTAATAGAGGAGTAATTATTTAATGGATGGAATTTTCAACACCACTTATTCAATTCACTAATTAATTCATGTACAAGGTCAAAGTTCTCGCTAATAGGAGTACTGCCTACTTTTCTTCCATTCCCTTTATTCTTGAAAACCATATGCGCGTGTATGCGCGGGCGCGCGCGCGTATGTGTGTGTCTATGTATACATATCACATATGTATACATATATATGTATACATATGTATGTATGTATATAACACATCCTAGGTGTGTTATAGCTAAAACAAGTATGGGTAGTAAACTTTTTACAATAAGTACAATCATCATCAAATATCTCTATTAATTCTATTAGTAATTTTTTTACTATGAGATACATGTGGAATTTATTAGTAAATTTTTTACTACAAGGTATTTTACCCATATTGAGCCTATTAGTATTTTTTAACTATGAGATATCTATGGTGTCTATTAGTAAAATTTTTACTACGAGGTATTTCATAATGATATTTAATAGTAAAAATTTAACTATGTGAGGGGTGTGTTTTACTTATAACAAGCACTGGGCTTGTTTTAGCGTATCCCTATATATATATAGACATACACATACATACATACACATACACATACAGATACATACATACATACATATACACATATATACATATGCATATACACATATACACACATATATATACATATACATATACACATATACACACATATATATATACATATACATACATACATATACATATACATACATATGCCTACATATACATACACATATATATATAGACACACACTATAGTATATCAATTAGAAATCAACATAACAATTGGTATTGCATTCTTTTATAGATTTTTCAGTGTAATTAATTCAATTTGTCTTTCAAGCTAAATATACATTTGATGATCAACAATTAATTCTTTGAGGAATTATTGGCTCAACAGTAGTCTTTGAAAAAAAATAATACATTCTCCTAATACTTTCACAAAAATAAAAAAAAATGATGCAATATATTTCATATATACCGTGTGTCCATGACTCGGTGTCACTCGCATATATATGGAGCCGCGAAAGTTCCATATGCTATTTTCACGGGTCCAAGCTAGGTTGTCAAGGTCCTCGTCGGATGGCTTTTTAAAAACAAAAAATGATATGGCTTATTAGCAATTAAAAATAATTTATGAGTAAAACTTATATATATATATATGTATATATATATATATGTATATATATATACACACATAGCGATTCAAAAGATAAAACTATAAAATAAATCGCAAAAAAACCATAAAATTAAATTTTAAAATTTAAATTTTGACTGAAAAGACGTAGAAGATGCGAAACGATGCGATCTCAAGTATTCTGGTAAAGCAGCTGACAAGCTACAGAAGAATGGCGAGAGGAATTCAAGCCCAGTATCGTTCGAGCCAAGACCAAGGAGGGCCAAGTTACCAAATGTTAAGATAAGTGGGCCAGAATGGGCCAAATGATATGTATTCCTATTCGCTGTTGACAGCTGTAAGGAGAGAGAGACTATAAATACCCTGTTTCTGTAACCAAATCAGTTATCGAATGAAATGGGAGGCGATAGGCGGGGGAGACGCAATCCGGTTGGATTGCCGTGGGAAATTGTTCTGGCTTGCGTTGAGTTCTTGTTAGGTAGCTAACATAGGTTAGGGATTTACCTTTTTTTGATAAAAGCTTCGCCAGGGTCTATTGGTAAAAAATATATTTTTTAGAAGACCAGAATGTATAAAGCACAATCCACTGATCGAGTCAGCTTAAGATAAAAGACTAAAATGCAGCAGTCAGCGTACGAAGTCTCTACTTGTTTATAATCTAATCTAGTAACAAAGATATTTTGCCATACACTCTTGAGCGAGTATAGCTAGTTAGCCGTTGAATAAGTATTAATTATTAGTTGGCCCCACCGACAGGTGAGGTGTGTGTGCATGTGGAGGACGGATAAGAATGCAAATAATATGTGGTCTATAAGCATAACATGTGTCCATTGTGTTTAGTTCTAATATAGTTATCGTACGACATCCGGTCCATAACATCTTACGATGAGTCTGCCTGGAACCGGAAGGCAAAGAAAGAAAGGAAAAAAAGGAAACAACAAGCAAGTACTCCTAAGCAGCATAATAAGCGAGGTAACAAAGAGGAAAAATATTGGGAGAGTTAAATGGCGCATTGTTATAAAAGTTAATCGATATAGCGGAACAACGTATAATTTTTTTATCGTTATTGATCACCCAAAATACGTCAGATGATAATAAAGGAATACACAATATTTGTTAACGAAATTCAGCCGAAAGCTACATCTCCGGAGGCTCTGGTTATGGATGCCCCCTCTCCAATCAATATAGAATCTAGCCGCTACGAGTGCATGATCTCTCCACCATTATCTTCTTGTGTGTCTACGCTATATTGTAATTACTATAGTTATAGTTATATTGTGGTGCTCCCCTTTCTATTTAAGAGAGAGTCTATGATAGAGTTCGAGTATAACTCTTAGTGAGACTATATATTCGATATCTTTTTTTAACTAAGTATATTCGATATTTATTTTAACACGCACAAGAGAGTATACACGTACAGTAATTGAAAGCGGTATAAGACAATAATTAAGAAAAAGAAAAGAAGGTAACAAACTAGTCCACGAGACGAGAGACACATGATGGATACTGGACGTTGCTCTCTTTCGATTCTTGATCATCATGAAAAACAAGAGAAAAAAAATGGAACGGAAGCGAAGCGAGGTATCTATCCAGCCTGTGCCTTTCCTTGACCCATCGGCTATTCTCCTTCTTTGTTTTCCTTTATTACATTCTTATCTTGCTTATGTTTCAGTAATGCTCGATTCGCTTTCTGTTTTATTTCCGCCCCTTTTGTGTCCAAGCATCTCCTGGACAGCGTATATATGGAGAAAGGTGACTACACATCTGGACCGTGTAAAGCTGATTTCTTTATGATGCAAAAGTCTGGTTTAGTATATTCATTCATATTGTATATGGAGTAGATCTTACACATTATTATGGTTTTTATTCTTCGATTAGAGTAATTCTAACGAAAAGGCCTATTTACCCACCAAGTACATACGCCTTATTGACAGCCCAGTGAGAGACGAGAGGCCCAATAACCCACCAGTACATACGTGTAGGCCTATATATGCAGAAAATCCAAGAAATACATTTACATAATAAAATTGTTTGTACGATGGTGTTTTATTGTACTCGTACTTATTAATTGTTTTTTTAATTGAACGTTTATCAATGGTATTTCTTAAATTTTTTCAATATAATAAATGGAAGAAGCCATGATTTCTAATCATGTGCTTCTACCGTAATTTTGTCTAATACAATACTTGAAGAGAGGCGAGACGTGTCCTGACAAGTTCAATGACACCTCCAACTAAGCTCCAACTAAGCTGCATCAGGGCAATTCCAATCCAGTCCATACTTACCATATCATATAGTTACTATTTATAGAAACTATATACCTAATAGGTGGTTTTATCAAAATAAATCCTCATCCAATCATCTCTCTTCTTTCATCCACCTATTCTATTTTTTCCATGCTTCGGTTCCTGTGTACAGTTGTTTCCTGCATAAGAAATGATCTTTTATAATTTTCCGCTTTTCTCACTAACTCTTTTGTCATAATAGTTTTTTTCTTACGTGATAGTATATCTAACGCTATAAAAACTAGCTGAGATAGAGAGTTGGGACTGCCCTAAGGGGCAGGGGGTCAAAAGAGATCGAAGACTCAAACGCCATTTATCAATAATTCCTACTCCCCCCATTAAGCATAATCCTATATTAATGAGATAATCTAAGAAATGTCATTGACAAACACCCAGTTCCAAGAAATGCCATTGACGAGTA
The DNA here is from genome assembly GCA_000573905.2 of Oryza punctata. Classification (NCBI taxonomy): domain Eukaryota; kingdom Viridiplantae; phylum Streptophyta; class Magnoliopsida; order Poales; family Poaceae; genus Oryza; species Oryza punctata. The sequence continues at coordinate 33,029,076 of CM002494.2, read as the reverse complement.
CGAGTTCCATGTAATACCATTGTACAAGCGACTTTGTCCCAGAAATACCATCGCCGTTAGGGTTCCATTAGCAACCCTCCGTTAAGTACTATAGGATGAACAGTGTATTTAACAGCGCGGGATGGACGGATCCTAACGGCGATGGCATTTTTAGGATAAAATCGCTTGTACGATGGTATTTTATGGAACTTACGTTCGTCAATGGTATTTCTTGGATTTTCTCTATATTAATTATAACGCCACTTTACCCTACACTAGGGAAACCGTAAGTAAGCCTCTGAATTTGTGCGTATCCAGTACTACATAATTGTTGTCTCTTTTCGCATGGTTAAAGGAAGACAATCATAGGTGAAAGTGGTGAGTTTAAGATTATGAGAATTTCCTGATTGGTAGTCACCTTATGAGAATTTGAAAAGATTGGATTTTCTAGCTTCTGGCTTATAGTTCATTTTCTGAATTCTATAACTATTCTTAGAATCTAGATGATAATCTGGACTGTTTGAGGGAGTTGGAGACGAAAGCTACAATTGCTAGAACCTCCTCCAGTCAGACCCTAACATATCTGAGATGAATGCTGAGGTTGTAATTGATCTTTCAGAATGAAAAAGTTCATTTTCTGAATTCTATAACTATAGATTTGTAGAATCTAGGTGACAATATGGATTATTTGAGTGAGTTGGAGATTTTGTTGAAAACTGCAACGGTTAGAAACTCCCCCAAACGAATCCTAACATAACTGAGATGAATGTTGAGGTTGTAATTGATCTGCCAGACTGAAAAAAATTTATTTTCTGGATTTTATAGCTATAGATTCATAGAATCTAGGTAACAATATGGACTGTTTGATGGAGTTGGAGATTCTGTTAAAACCTGCAACGTTTAGAAACTCCCCTAACCAGACCCTAACATACGTGAGATGAATGCTGTTGTAATTGATATGTCAGACTAAAAAAAATACAAACCCTTTACCCAGAATCTCTACATCTTCAGGTTTCATTTGTATAATGCATTAATGCGTGTCTTACCAGAAGGCTTCCTGGCGTTGGATGTTGATATGATGCTGAGAAGCTCGGTATAGCAGCGACAAGACAAATTTTGTGCCCTCCAATACCTTTCTAACACTTAAGCAAAACTGAAAAAAAAAACAGCCTTGTCATTTCTTGATACGACATGATTATGCTATCAACACTCTTGCATCAGAAATACTAGATGCCATGGTTGTGTAGTTGCAAATAAACAATCACTATGAACCATGCATGGAGCCAACCGTTTTTCCACGATTTTATCCGCTGTTTGCATTCTTCAATAAATGTTGGGCAGCAAAATCTCATTGCCAGAAGCCAATTGTCGTGAAGATAAGTTTCGTTTTTCTGGCTTCACACACACAGTTCAATTGACCATGGGCAATTTTAGTAAGAGAAGATTCCTCATACAATATCAGTTTTGCTGCCTAGCTAACCCTGATGCTAAGGAATAAATATGCAACATGAAATGGCTTTAATTAGGTTGATCATCTTTTTGTGAAGAAGAGATAGATTTGCCACTACAAATATTTCCCTGCCATGTTTTGGGGACGGCTTTTTGCATAACTGTTACCTTGTTCTTCTAGTATTTGGCTAGAATCTATTCAACATGGGCGTTTGATTGGGGATAATCTCTGAAAACCAGAGTTTGCCAGGTAACTTTGAAGGTAGCATATGGGCACATGGTTGGGGATCATTGTACTTTCGTTTTAGTTAAGCAAGTCATATTGAATGTTACTCGGAATGGCAAGTACCATGTACTCCCTCCGTCAAAAAAAACCCAATCCTGAACCTGAGCACATATGTGTCTAGGTTCAAACCCAAGATTGGGTTTTTTGGATGGAGGGAGTAAGTGTTAGGCTTTAATAGACATACTCCTTCTTACCCCCTCTGTTACAGAATATAAAAAGTTTTAGGGTTTAACACGATTACTAAGAAAGCAGGTAACATTATACATGAAGAGGTTGTCATTGATTGAAAAATGGAGGTAGGTGGGAAAAGTGAATGGTGGAGCGTTGTGATTGGTTGGGAAAAAAATTTTGGTAGAGAAGTTGTTATATTCTGAGACAAATCCTGAATGTTAAAAGTTGTTATATTTTGTTACGGAGGGAGTACATCGTTTGACTTTTTTCCTAATTAAACTTAACTTTTTAAAGTTTGAGCAAGTAGAAAATATAGTAATAATTTTAACACAAAACAAACATATTATCAAAATATATTCAATGTTACATCTAACAAAACGAATTTGGTGTTGTAGATATTGCTATTTTTTTCTACAAACTTAGTTAAATCCAAATAAGTTTGATTAGGGAAAAAAAATCAAAGCAACTTATATTATGAAAATGAAGTAGTGTTAATTAAGAAAAATGCAGCAGCTGTCCCTCTCCATCCGTCTGAATAATGGTTCGATATGGTTCTCCAGTGAAGAAATGAAACTAAATCTTCCGGCTATAACATTCCGTATTGACCTATACATTGACCTGAACAATGGGTATAACATGAAGCGACTGCTGTTAGAATTTAGGGTTTTCTTATGTGCCGATATAGGGGTTAGCTAGCTCATAGGATTAAGGTAGTGTGTTCTTCGGGAGAAGGAACAGGGAAAAAGAGAGAGACTCATACTTTCACCGATCTTGGAGCTCGATGCGGTCATAGCAACGGTGTGGAGTCGGCGGCATCAGTGGGGACGACGACCGTGGCAGTGAGCTCTTCCCCCCACTTCAGCGCCTATCCCGGATCGGAGGGTTCTAGGGTTTCTTGTGGGGAGTCCGAGCGTACGTCAAACGTTGGTTTGCGTGTCGGACGACTCCCCCTTTTATTTGGCGCTGCGTGAGAGGGGGCCCACGGCCATAGTTCGGCCGGCGCCCCCGATAGGGGCGCATTGGATGGAGTGGGGAATTGGTTTCCCGATTCCCCTGGAGATCTCAACTAACATTCTCCCCCTTGATCTCCACCTTACCGCTTCATACTTAATATTTATTTCTAAATAGATTGATGCATAGAGCATGTTTCATCATGACAGTCACAACTGAACCATCAGACACAACGACTACAATGCACCTCTCCATTCAAAAAATAAACACTAGGCCCTTTTGTAATCCAAGGATCATAGGTATTCCTGCAAACCCATGCCGGCTAAGTGTTCTTTGAACACACTGAGCGGTAAGTCTTTCGTAAGCGGATCCGCTAACATTTCCTTTGTTCTTACATGCTCGAGACTAATGGTATGATCCTGGATTTTCTCTTTCACAACATAAAACTTTATGTCAATGTGTTTGGCAGCACCACTTGACTTATTGTTGTGAGCATAAAACACCGCAGGCTCATTATCGTAGTACATCTTGAGTGGTCTTTGAATGCTATCGACCACTTTCAACCCGGGTACAAATTTCTTTAACCATTTTGCCTACCCCGTGGCCTCATAACTAGCTACAAATTCGGCATACATCGTGGATGATGCTATGATGGTTTGCTCTGAGCTTTTCCATGAAATGGCTCCTTTTGCGAGAGTGAATATATAACCTGATGTGGACTTTCTATCGTCTACATCTCCTGCAAAATCTGAATCTGAATACTCTTATATCTCTGGGGAATCAGATCTTCTGTACGTTAGCATGAGGCCTTTTGTGCCTTGCACGTAACACAAAGCTTTCTTTATCATTCTCCAGTGATCTATTCTTGGATTTTCCTGATATTTGCCAAGTATCCCGGTAACAAAAGCTAAGTCAGGGCGCGTACATACTTGAGCATATATTGCAAGCTTCTAACAGCTGAAGCATATGTAACCGCTTTCATTTGATTGATCTCATATTGGTTCCTGAGACATTGAAATTTCCTGAATCTACTACCCTTGACTATGGGAGCAGGTGTAGGCTTACTCGCATGCATACAGTATTTCTTTAGCATCTTTTCCAAGTATGTCTTTTGCGATAGCCCTAAGACCCCTTTTCTTTTATCTCGGTGAATCTCTATTCCTAGAACGAATGATGCTTCCCCAAGATCTTTCATATCAAAATTCGAGGATAAAAACCTTTTCATCTCCAATAGTAGATCAACGTCACTACTAGCGAGTAGGATGTCATCTACATATAGGATAAGGATGATGAATTTCCCATTTCTGAACTTTGCGTAAACGCAATTGTCCTCCTCATTTTCATTAAACCCAAACCTTCTTATTGTTTCATCAAACTTCAGATATCACTGTCTGGAGGCCTGTTTTAATCCATATATGGATTTCTTCATATGACATCCCATTCATTCTTTTCCTTCCATAACAAAACCCTTGGGTTGTGCCATGTAGACATTCTCATATAAATCTCCATTAAGAAATGTCGTCTTTACATCCATTTGATGTAACTCTAGATCATAATGTGCCACCAGTGCTATTACGATTCTGAAGGAATCTTTGCATGACATCGGAGAAAAGGTCTCATTATAATCTATTCCTTCTCTTTGAGTAAAAACTTTTGCCACAAGTCGTGCTTTATACCTTTCTACATTCCCTTTGAGGCACATTTTGTTTTATGGATTCGGTTAAAGAAATTAATCAATTAAAGGAAGTTTATCCAGAAGAGTCCGAGTTCAAGGAGGATGCGACATGGCAGTTTATCTATTAATTAGGTAGAGTTGTTAGTTTCCTTTTATCTTTAGGAAAGTGTGTTTAGTGTCTGATAAGGACTTTATGTTTTTCCTTTTATCTTTAGGAAAGCTTGTGTCGTGTCCGATATGGACTAGTATCTATCCATGGGTATAAAAATGTACACCCAGGATCCCTGTAAACTATCTCTTGATCAATAAAACTACTCTCGGCGCATTGCCACCCTCTTTCCGAGGTTTTTACTTATTCAACTGGTGGAATTTGGCACCTGACGCGGGGCTGCATCGGTTTTCGATCTCCGGCGAAGGGGTAAGTCCTATGTTCCTTCAGACCCCGGTGAATATATCGGCTACATTGGAGTTGTTCAAGGCTGCATCGCTTCGATCTCTTGCATCGCTTCGATCCCTTGACATACTTACCTACCTAATATCTCAATTTTATTTTAATTATATTGTGTTTAGAGACGCATCGGTTTAGTTGGGATTGTCTCGGTTAGGTCTGATCTTCTGTCTTAGCCGATATATCTCTACAATCACAATATTGTTTTAAATAGATCTATCGGTTCATCAAGTATTAGATTATCATATACAATCTCGTGCTGCATCGGTTATGTTCGACCTACTAGATTGTTATTGATAATATAAATCTTGTGAAGCCAATAGGTACATGCTAATGTTTTATAGGAGTGCTAGCCATTGAGTTATCATATACGTTATATAATCTAGATTGACAATGTTTTCTACTTGCATCAGTCGATCTCCATCTAGGGTTTTGTCGACATTGACTAGATTACTTTGTTGGTTTAGATTATAAAATATATCCACCACCCTGAAAATCAGCCAAATACTTGATTGTCTAGATATTGTGTTTCTTTTCATACTTATTGCTGCATCAGTTAAGTTTGATATACTAAGTCATGTTTAGAACCATAATCTCTAGCCTGCTTCTTGATTGCCAAAAAGGGTTTCATCGGAGTTTCAGCCGATGAGTTATCTGGATGTTGCATCGGCTTACAAGGATTACTTACAAGTTGGTTTTAGCCGATGATAACAAATGTTTCACTGTTTATTTAATCGTTTGGATTTAATGGCATCGGATCTCCAGCTGATGAATGCTTTAACCTTCGTATCAACGCTTATTCTATCATATTACTTATCGGCATATGTTGCAATCACTCCATTGGCTTGTCAGCCGATTGGCTGTTTTATCTGCTGTTTACATATCTTGTCAGTTGCAGGATCAAACTGACTAGCACACCTGTATTTCATTAATATTTTGGACCTGCAATGGAGCTATGTGTTGACGATGAAATTTGGTAAGCATAGGAATCGGAAACAGGATCCGATTCGAAGCAGACTTGAAGATGTGCGGGATTCTCGGAAACAGAGTGCGCATCAGCTGAGAGACTGTATCGGCTGATACCGAGTATGATATGAACAGCCGATATAATCGATATTGATTACATGATCAATGTCAGGTTCGGGAGAAGGATTGGCGGTAATGTTGCCAGGTAAGGATGGAGTCCAAGATTGGCAATTGTATCTATTACTTAGGATTTTATGTAATTTCCTTATACATATTTTCGGTAAGAGTCCGCCTGAGGAAGTTGTTTGCTAGTTGGAGATGTATTAGGACAATATGAGTCGTGTCCATAACGGACAAGTTTGTATTTTCGGGTATAAATATAAGCTCGAGGTCTTATGAATAATAATAACAACAGTTTAATCAATCACGGTGCATCACCAACATTTTACTTTTTACATTCGACGAATTCTTACTTTCGAGTCAAGCAGCATCGGTTTCGATCTTCGGCGAAGAGGTAAAACTTGTTATGGCAGTTTGCATTATCGGAATTAGTGCTTACATCTTTATGACACTCTAATTCTATCTTGCGATCTCCGAGTTATCATATATATTATATAATCTAGATTGACAATGCTTTCTATTTGCATCGGCCGACCTCTATCTAGGGTTTTGTCGATAACGGCTAGATTGACTTATTGGTTTAAATTATATAATATATCCGCCATCCTGAAAAGGCAACTATTGGCTTGATTGTCTAGATATTATGCTTCTTTTCATACTTAATGTTGCATCAGTTAAGTTTGATCTATTAAGTCGTCTTTAGAATCATGATCTCTAGCCTGTTTTATGGTTGTTAATAAGGATAGTATCGGGGTTTCAGCCAATCTTACCTGGTATAGTTGTTTTACATAGTTTCATGCTTTGTTTAATATGCTATACTTGCCCCTTATATCTGGATCTAATCTAATACAAGTATATCAGACTTGCTGTCAATCTGATTGACGATAGTTAGATATATTTGTTGCAAGAGAATATAGGGTTGTGTCGGAGCTATAGCCGATACATGCTTAAATCTAGACATCGGCTATGACATGAGTATATATAATCGTTATTTCATGTTATTTGAGACTTGGGCAATTTATACTGTCTCGGTTAAGTCCGATCTATCCCAATTGCTGATCTCTAAAGTAATATTGATATATAGATTATGTAATACTGATATTTACAGCCGATGAACCAAGTTTAGGGTTGATTCATTGTTGAATATGCCTTACAGCCGATTCATGCTATACTGCATCAGCTAGGTTAAATCACGATATGACATCGGCTTCTTAGCCGATCGATTATCGTTTACTAATAAAGCTTGCATGTTTCATCTTGTTGATTGCAGGATCAAATCAACTGTCACGCCCTTGAACCCAAAAGCAAGTTTTGGACTGTTGACGATGAAATTTGGTAAGATGATTGATACATACGAATCGGAAACAAGATCCAATCCGAAGCGGATTCGAAGACATGCGGAATTCTTGGAAACAGAGTGCGCATCGGCTGGGAGACCATATCGGCTGGAACCGAGTCCGAGTTGGATACCCGATATGGCCGATATTGCATGTAAAGTCAGTATCGGATTTGAGAAAGCGTTTGGGATGACTTTGCCAGATAAGGATAGAGTCCAGAATTAGAAATTGTATCTATTAATTAGGATTATATGTAATTTCCTTATAGATATTTTCTGTAAGAGCCCGCCTAAGGGACTTGCTTGCTAGTTGGATTTGTATTAGGATGATATGAGTCGTGTCCATGTTGGATAATGTTTGTATTTCGGGTATAAATATAGACCCGAGGTCTTATGAATAAAATAACACACGTTCAATCAATCTCGGCGCATCGCCAACCTTTTGTTTTCTACTTTCAACAAGTTCATGCTTTCGAGTCGACCTGCATCAATTTGATCTTCGGCGAAGAGGTAGGTCTTGTTATGGCGGTTTGCTTTATCGGAATTAGTGCTTACATCTTTATGACACTCTAATTCTATCTTGTAAATCTCCGAGTTATCATATACGTCATATAATTTAGATTGACAATGCAATCTATTCGCATTGGCCGATCTCTATCTAGGGTTTTGCTGGTAATGGCTAGATTGTCTTGTTGGTTTGAATTATATAATGAATCCACCATCCCGAAAAGGCAACCATCGGCTTGATTGTTTAGATATCATGCTTCTTTCCATACTTAATGCTGCATCAGTTAAGTTTGATCTATTAAGTCGTGTTAAGAATCATGATCTCTAGCCTGCTTTATGGTTGTAAATAAGGATAGTATCGGGGTTTTAGCCGATCTTATCTGGTATAGATGTTTTACATAGTTGCATGCTCCGTTTAATATGCTATATCTGCCCCTTATATTAAGATCTAATCTAATACAAATATATTGAACTTAACATCAATCTGATTGATAATAGTTGAATATATTTGTTGCAAGAGAATATCTTAGTATAAGGTTGTATCGGGGCTATAGCCGATACATGCTTAAATCTGGACATCAGCTATGACATGAGTACATATAATCGTTATTTCATGTTATTTTAGACTTGGGCAATTTATACTATCTCGGTTCAGTCCGATCTATCCCAATTGCTTATTTTTCTAAAGTAAGAATGATTTACAGATTATGTAATACTAATATTTTCAGCCGATGTACTAGTTTTAGGGTTAGTTCTATCATTGACTACACGCTTTTGGCACGCCCGGTGGGACAATTGTGTTATCATGATGCCCAACATAATTGAAGTCTCAGAGGGCAATGTCCTACCAGTCACGATCGAGCAGCTGAATAAAGAACAGAGAGAAGAAATGAAGAAGTTGCTGGATCAACTCCAAGACCGATATCTGCATTCACTCACGGTAACCCGACAGGGCACGGTTATCCAGAGAACCAAACTGGAGTTGCCGCCGATTGTGAAATCAGACTCAAGTACATCGGGGGTGGGTGACAATAATGGCAAGGAACCCAAAACCGAATCGAACAGCGAAAAACTTCACACATTACAAGACCGCATCGATTCGGCAGTACATCATGCTCTCATCAACCAATCCGGAGTACTCGTGAATACATTGACGAATATGATCAAGTCAGTAGTTGATGGAACCATAGCCGAGGAAACGGCAAAAGGACCAGTATAACTATCATGCGACACGTTTCCAGGCTACAGGACTGTGAAGACCGAAATTGGCGGGAAGCAACAAACGTTTCAAACTCAGGCTCCATCAGCTCCCCTCTCCAGTGCAAATATTCCAACAATATTGACAAGACAACCGCCGATCACTGGGGGCAAACTTCAAATCAGTTAACACCAGAACAGCTGATGAGTATACTCAACGCAAAACCGCCAGTTGTCGACTCTACATATCATATTCCCTCGGTTCGACAACAGCCGATTGGAATCACTCAGCCGATAGACCAACAATACAGTCCAGAACCACTTTCTTATGTGTCATCTCAAGGTCTATCGGCTAATCTCAATCAACATTATGAACCTCATTCTCCACGGCCTCAACCGGCACAATACGGCCAGTATGATCAGATACAGCAACAGTACGGTGGAACATCACAGCAGCCGTGGGCCGATATGATTGCCGATGTGATGAGAGAACAGTTTGGGCTTAAGCCTAAGGACAATGGCAACATGTATCGGCATCCGTATCCAGAATACTTTGATCGAGTACCACTACCAAACCGATACATGGTGCGAGATTTCTCCAAATTTTCAGGGCAGGACAATGTGTCGACTTATGAGCACGTCAGCCGATTCTTAGCTCAATGCGGGGAAACATCGGCTACATAAGTCCTCAAAGTTAGATTATTCCCACTATCTTTATCTGGATCGGCATTTACATGGTTTTCCTCTCTACCTTATAATTCTATCAGGAGTCGGGCCGATCTAGAGAAACAATTTCATAAGTATTTTTTCAGTGGCATCCAAGAGATGAAATTGTCGGACCTTACGGCAATTAAATAGAAATCAAATGAGACAGTGCCAGATTATATTTAGAGATTCAGAGATGTAAGGAATAGATGCTATAGTCTGGCTCTAACAGATTCACAATTAGCCGATCTGGCTTTCCAGGGATTGTTGGCGCTGATGAGGGAGAGGTTTTCCGCCCAAGACTTTTAGAGTTTAGTTCATCTAGCTCAGAAGATATCGGCTCATGAGACAAGATTCCATGAAGCCAGGAAATTTATCAAAAAGGCTAACAATGTTAACAACATCTATAGTTATGATTCTGACTCCGAAGATGATGATCCAGAGGTCAATGAGCTGAATGGGCTAGAAACAAGAAGACAATAGTGTGCCAATGGGTTAAGAATTCAGGGAAGGAAGAAAGGTTTGATTTTGACATTACCAAAGCCGACAAAATATTTGATCTTCTTCTTCAAGAAAAGCAGATTCAATTGCCGACAGGGCATGTGATACCATCGGCTGAAGAATTGAAGAGGAGAAAACATTGCAAGTGGCATAATACAGGATGTCATAGCACCAATGATTGCAAAATCTTCAGATAACAGATGCAATCGGCTATAGAACAAGGAAAGATCAAGATTGATCAATCCAAGAGGCCGATGAAAATAGATGGATATCCTTTTCCAGTAAACATGGTTCATACTAGGGTTAACAGAAACCAAGCTGATAGGGGTAAGAATCACGTGAGAAGTATCAAGTCGGCTAGCATGATCAACAAATATCAGAAAAGGCGCCAGAGGGAATAGGAGTCATATTACCACGATGATGAAAAATATTTTGATCCACATTGGAGTTGTGAATTTTTTAGATTCTGTTGGAATGAAGGCCTGAGGCTACCATCTATTGAAGATTGTCCTGGTTGTGGTGATCCTGACGTTCAATATGTTCAAAAACCAAACCAACAGAGTATGGGTATGGATCGGCCGGTTCAGAAAAGACTATCAGTTCATGAGAGACTTGGGCCGATCCGACAGGACCATCATGAAGATGATTTGCAAAGACAGACTAAAGATGTGCAACCACAATGGTGTCCTTCTGGAATTTTTACCAAGAATCAAAAAAGGCGTGTCCAAAGGATGAGAAATAGGGAACAATTCCAGTAAGTTGAAGGTGAAATCGAGCATCGCCTAAGGTGTACAAGGAAAGTTTGGCGTATGAAGAGCAAAGTGGTGTCAGCCGATGAGGTTAAAGCCGATCAAGACAAAAGTCTTCAGATTAAGGGCAAAGAAGTTGTATCATCTTCAATAAACATGGTTTTTATGTTACCAGCTGAATATGCAGTTGACCAAGTGGTCGAACAAGTGGATGAGTCATCATCGGCCAAGTTGATTTTGTCTGCACAGCAAGCTGTCTTTGAGAAACCTGAAGGAACTGGTCATCAGCATCTCAAGCCGTTGTAAGTCAAGGGGTTTGTTAATGGGAAGCCGATGTCAAAGATGCTGGTTGATGGTGGAGCAGCTGTCAATTTAATGTCGTATTCAACTTTCAGGAAGCTTGGAAAGACTTCAGATGATTTCATCAAGACTAAACATGATTCTAAAGGATTTTGGCGGGAATCTATCTGAAATGAAGGGAGTTTTGAATGTGGAGATGACCATTGGCAGCAAGAAAATTCCTACTACATTCTTTGTTATTGATGGGAAGGGTTCCTACAGTCTGTTGCTGGGAAGAGATTGGATCCATGCTAATTGTTGTATTCCTTCAACTATGCATCAGAGTCTGATTTAATGGCAAGGAGACCAGATTGAAATCGTGCCAACCGACAGCCAACAGGAGATGGAGAGTCCCAATTGTTATTTTGAGGGCGGCGTGGAGGGTTCCAATTTTTACACAAAGGATACTGTAGATGATCTCAACGGCAAGTTGGGACAAGGATTTATGTCGGCAGATGAGTTGGAAGAAATTGACATTGGACCGGGTGATAGGCCTAGGCTGACATATATTAGTAAAGATTTGACAAATGAATTTAAATGTAAATTAATAGCACTTTTGAAAGAATATAGAGATTATTTTGCTTGGGAATACTATGAAATGCCAGAACTTAGCCGATCGATTGTTGAACATCGGCTCCCTATTAAACTAGGCTATCGGCCATACAAGCAGCCTTCAAGACGCTGTAAAGCTGAGATGTACGATGCTATGAAGGCCGAAATTACAAGACTTTATGATGCCAATTTTATCAGACCATGCCGATATGCTGAGTGGATTTCAAACATAGTGCCAGTGATCTAGAAGAACGGCAAGCTCAGGGTTTGTATTAATTTTCGAGATTTAAACAAGGCTACTCCGAAAGATGAATACCCAATGCCGATTGCCGATTAATTGGTTGATGCAGTATCTGGACACAAGATTATCAGCTTTATGGATGATAATGCAGGATATAATCAAATTTTTATGGCTGAGGAAGAAATTCACAAGACTGCTTTTAGATGTCCTGGTGCAATCGGCTTGTATGAGTGGGTGGTTATGACTTTTGGATTGAGGAGTGCTGGTGCTACATATCAGAGAGCAATGAATTACATATTTCATGATCTTATCGGTTTATTGGTTGAAATTTATATTGATGATGTGGTGGTTAAGTTTAAGGAAATTGATGAACACATAGCCGATTTAAGGAAAGTATTGGAAAGAGGAAGGAAATATGGGTTGAAGATGAATCCAACTAAGTGTGCTTTTGGTGTATCGGCTGGACAGTTCCTTAGATTTTTGGTACATGAGAGAGGGACTGAGATACCTCAGAGGAGTATTGAAGCTATCAAAGGTATAAAGCCTCCAGAAGACAAGACCAAATTGCAGTCATTGATCGGCAAAATTAATTTTGTTCGGCGTTTCATATCAAATCTATCTGGCCGAATAGAACTGTTCACACCACTGTTGAGGTTGAAAGCTGATCAAGAGTTTATTTGGGGAGAGAAGCAGCAAAAGGCTTTGTACGATATCAAGGAATATTTGAGTACTCCTCCAGTTCTTATTCCACCACAGAAATGACTTCCTTTTAAACTGTATTTGCCAGCCGATCAGAATTCTATCGGCTCAGTTTTGATCCAAGAGGTTGAAGGTAAAGAACGAGTTATATTTTATCTAAGTAGAAGGCTTTTGGATGCTGAAACAAGATATTCACCTGTGGAGAAATTATGTCTGTGCTTATACTTTTCTTATACAAAGTTGAGTTATTATTTGCTTTCCACTGAGTGCACTATAGTATGTAAGGCCGATGTGGTACGATACATGCTATCGGCTCCGGTTTTAAAAGGAAGAATTGGCTAAGGCAGTTAAAGGGCAAGCGATAGCCGATTCCATAGTTGAACACAGGGATATCACTATTGATCATGTTGATATTATGCCTTGGACTTTGTTTTTCGATGGATCAGTTTGCACTCATGGATGTTGTATCGGCTTAGTGATCATATCGCCTAAGGGGGCAAATTTTCAGTTTGCTTTCACTATCAAACCTTATTCCACAAATAATCAAGCTGAATATGAAGCTGTTTTGAAAGGATTACAATTGTTGAAGGAGGTTGAAGCCGATGCTGTTGAGATCATGGGTGATTCATTGTTGGTGATCAGTCAATTATCTGGGGAGTATGAGTGCAAGAATGATGTCTTGATGGTTTATGATGAGAAGTGTCAAGAGTTGATGAATACATTCAAGATAGTTACTTTGAAGCATATCCCTAGGGACAAAACGTTGAAGCCAATAATCTTGCTCAAGGTGCATCAGGCTACAAGCGATGTTACAGGGAATTGAAGTTGAAGTTGCATTCTACCAGCCGATGATTGGAGGTTTGAGATATTTGAATATTTAAATAATCCTTCTAAATCGGCTTCCAGGAAATTAAGATATGAAGCTCTCAAGTATGTTTTGCTTGATGATACATTGTACTATCGGACCATTAATGGCGTTCTGTTGAGATGTTTGAGCCTGGATGAAGCAAAGGTAGTCATGTGTGAGGTATATGAGGGCATATGTGGAACTCATCAATCGACTCATAAGATGAAGTGGCTGATTAGAAGAGCTGGATATTTCTGACCGACAATGCTGAAGGATTGTTTCAGATATTATAAAGGATGTCAGGATTGTCAGAAATTTGGAGCTATTCAAAGAGCAGCAGCATTGGCTATGAATCCAATTATAAAGCCATGGCCGTTCAGAGGTTGGGGTATTGATATGATCGGCCAGATCAATCCACCATCGAGTAAAGGACATAAATTCATATTGGTTGCTACTGATTATTTTACCAAGTGGGTTGAGGCTATTCCTTTGAAGAAAGTGGACAGTAAAGATGCCATTGAGTTTGTCAAAGAACATATTATATACAGGTTTGGTTTGCCACAGACGATTACAACTGATCAAGGTTCTATTTTTGTGTACGATGAGTTTGTTCAGTTTGCCGATAGCATGGGAATCAAATTGTTGAATTCTTCACCATATTATACACAAGCTAATGGGCAGGCTGAGACATCTAACAAGAGTTTGATTAAGTTGGTTAAGAGGAAAATTGCTGAATATCCTAGGAAGTGGCATACCATATTGGCAGAAGCATTATGGTCCTATCGGATGGCTTGTCATGGTGCAATTCAAGGTCCTCCATATTAGCTGGTTTATGGGCATGAAGTTGTGTTACCATGGGAAACTAACATCGGCTCCAGAAGGATTTATTTATAAGATGAGTTGACAGCCGATGATTATCATAATCTGATGGTTGATGAGTCAGAGGATTTGGTTCAATCTAGATTGTGAGCTCTTGAGAAAGTTAGGAAGGATAAAGAAAGGGTTGCTAGACATTATAATAAAAAGGTTGTGCCAAAGTCTTTTGAGGAGGATAAACTTGTTTGGAAATTGGTGTTGCCGATCGGAGCAAGAGATAGTAAATTTGGAAAGTGGTCACCAAGTTGGGAGGGACCTTTTCGGATTCATAAATGTGTTTCTTAAGGGGCTTACATGTTGAAAAGACTTGATGGAGAAGTTTTTGGATGAGCTCTTAATGGGAAATATTTGAAGAAGTACTATCCAAGTGTTTGGATTGGTTCATAATCGGCTGTATTTTGCTGATGTATGGTTTTCAGCCGATGTAATTAAACTTTGCCTTTAGATGGCCAATATTTTTATTGCCCTTAGACATATAAGTGTTGACGACGAAATTTGGTAAATCATGCATCGAATTTGGAGTTAAGACCGAAGCGGATTTCGAAGGAAATCGGTAACAGAAACAGAGTATAAATCGGCTTCGGAACTGCATCGGCTACGGTGTGCATCGGCTGATATTGAATCGGACAAGGAAGCCGATGTAGCCGATTCCGACAAGGGGATGTTGGAACCATTGTCGGGTTCGTTTAAAGTGCTTCATGAGGATTGCCATGTATGGATTGAGTCCGAAAAAGGCAATTGTATCTATTAATTAGGAATAGTTTGTTAGTTTCCTTTTATCTTTAGGAAAGTGTGTTTAGTGTCCAATAAGGACTTTATGTGTTTCCTTTTATCTTTAGCAAAGTTTGAGTCGTGTCCGATATGGACTAGTATCTACCCATGGGTATAAATATGTACACCCGAGGTCTATGTAAATTATCTCTAGATCAATACAACTTCGGCGTATCGCCACCTTTTACCTTTTTACTTTCGACGAGTTCTTGTTTCAAGTTGGGTTGCATCGACTTCGATCTCTGACGAGGAGTAAGGCTTGTTATGGCGGCTTGCATTATCGGGATTAGTGCTTCCATCGCTTCGACACTCTAATCTTGTTCATGTAAGTCATCGAGTTATCATATACATTATATAATCAAGATTGACAATGTTTTCTACTTGCATCGGCCAATCTCTATCTAGGGTTTTGTCAATATCGGCTAGATTACTTTGTTGGCTTAGATTATATAATGTATCCACCACCCTGAAAATCAGTCAAAAGCCTGATTGTCTAGATATTATGTTTCTTTTCATACTTAGTGCTGCATCAGTTAAGTTTGATCTACTAAGTCGTGCTTAGAACAATAATCTCTAGCCTGCTTCTTGATTGCCAATAAGGGTTTCATCGGGGTTTCAGCCGATGAGTTATCTGGACGTTGTATCGGCTTATAAGGATTACATACAAGACGGATTTAGCCGATGACAATAAAGATTTCACTGTTTATCTAATCATTTGGATTTATTGACATCGGACCTCCAGCCGATGAATGCTTTAACCTTCGGATCAGTGCTTATTCAATCTATCATTACTAGCCGATTGGCCTCTACTGGATTATATAATCGTTTTATTACATTATCATCAGCCGATTATCTTTATGTCATTATTTACTCAAGTATCAAGATCTATACCGGATATCGGCTGGTACCGGCATTGGCTAGAATTACTCCATCGGCTTGTCGGCTGGAATCTGGTGATCAAGATATTTATATATCTTGTCAGTTGCAGGATCAAACTGACTGGCACGCCTGCATCTCATCATTATTTTGGACCTGCACTGGAGCTGAGCTGATCTCCCAGGCCGTCGTGTTTTTACGTCAACAATAAGTTTGTTGCATTGTGTTCCATACTAGAAACTTGGGGGGCATGGAGGATAAAAGAAGGAAATTTTTTAAATTTGTTTTGAGAAAATCATACAAGGCATAGTTGTATCGGCTCGATGGCCGGTAATAGTTTATACTTAAGTATAAAATCGGCTCGATGGCCGATATCAGTATGTTACAGCAAAAATATTGTTTGAGGATATTGGTTAACTATTACTTCAACCCAGGAAATTTTGGATTGTCAAGATCGCACGCAGGCGGATTTGTTCAACTTCATCTATTATCTTGGCGTCGGCAGCATCAGTTCCTGGTACAGGCTTGAGAGATTTGTTGAGGGAGGCCAAGTGTTTAATGGAGGATTTAAGCTTGGATTTTTGCTCCTCGATAGATTGAGGTAGATCGGCTAACTTCTTTTCCGTATCAGCAATCTTGACTCGGCATTGTCGAAGTTGGACTAAGAGATTAGATTCCTCTTGCTTAAGTTTGTCCAATTCCTGCTGAGTTGATTCTGGACCATCCGATAGTTCATCTAACTTTGACTTTTCCTCATTCACCTTCTGATGGTTGGTTTGGACAGTTGCTTCGAGTGCCTTGTATTCTAGCCGATCAGATATTCTTTGCGTTGCTCTCTCAAGCTTGAATTGGTGTTGTTCTAAGAAGATAGCAGGAGAGATAGCATCAATCAGATCTTCTGGGAGTTGATCCTGGATTTCTTGAAACCTGGACCTGATTGAGCCGTAGTTGGTGACCAGGCTGTCTAGTGAGGCATTTAGCCGATCAGCAATGTCTGCTAGCTTTACTTTTAACTCATCAGCTATTGGGGATTTGGCCTTCCTCGCTGTTTCTTCTACTTCTTCATCCAGGAACTTCCTTATGTCAAAAGAGAACATATCGGCTAGGGCCTGCAGGAAAGGGATTGATCGTAAATGAGAGTTATAAAATAGCCGATATGAAAAAATGATTAGCGATAGTCTTACAGGGACTGGAGAAGTTGGAATTATGGCTGTTGTTTCCTCTATATGGTGGCTTCCTGCAGTCGATGTGGTGTGTTGACTTGAAGCCTGTTGTTGAGGTGGTGAGATTGCTCGAGAGGATTGAAAATTTTGATAAGTGTTAAAAGTAATGGATAAAATTGATGGAAGAAAAGTTGAAAGATTGTATACCTGGGTCTTGCGTGGCTGACGTCTGGGAGGAGTTGGAGTTTTTGCTGGACTGGTAGGCCTAACTTGAGGTGAATCGGCTCGAGAGCTTGGGTTGGAGATATGGCCGGATTCACTAACTTGGGCAGCAGCTTCATCAATTTCTTCTTCAATCACTGCTTCATCGAGATATTCTTCTACAGCCGGATCAACTGGAGCATCATCGGCTGAAGGCTTTTGTTTCTTAGCAGGCATCTTTTTCTTCGGAGCAGTTGGCTTAACAACAGGTTTCTTGGTCCTTTTTCGTTTGCCAGTCGTAGCAATCGGCTGCTTGATTTGGCCTTGGAGCAGATCTTTGATGGCTGGGGCATTGAAGCCGATGGAAGAAGGAGCCAAATCCTTGCCCGATGATATCTTAGCAGGAGCATAACTGATATCTTTGCCACTGTTACTCTTTGTTGGGGGAGGAGAATTAGGAGTCTGAAAAATATATATGAGAAATATCAGAGAAATGATAATTATGTCAGAGAAAAAGATAAAATAAGAAGTGTATGAGTTTACCTAAGGACTAATGGAAGGATCTATGATTGTCAAGTAGAAATCGGCTGGCATGGATAAAAACAAATGGGTTTTCCACTCACCCCACCATTTGTCAAATAGTTGGCTTCGTTCTCTGATCAAGGATATTTGGTCGATAGAACCCAGAGGAGGGCTTTCGAGATTGAGAATTCTGTCCATAATCAGAGCCGATGGAACAACGCCGCTTGTCTGGATTTTCTCTGTGAGGTACAAGCCGATGGGCAACTGTCCCATGCCAAGTTGTCTGGTAGCAATCATGGGATGATAGAATTCATATGAAGATTGGATATATCGGCCTTGGGAGACACCCGTTTGAAGTATACAAGGAGTTATGGCCGATATGAAGATATCTCTGATTCCTGGGAAATCCTCATTATTCAGATCATCGAGTCTGAGGTTGGTTGGCAGTTCATATTTGACGTAGTCTTCATAAGGAAACCAAACTCAAGATTCACGAGGGAATCCATCATAAAATCTCCTAAACCAATCACAGAACAGCTCAGCCGATGTACCTGAGCCAGGATAAGATGATGCTGCCTCTCCAAAAGACAGGCATCGGCGTGTTGCTGACTCGCCATCGGCCAGGGATGGAAAAGATAGATCATCCAAAGGAGTTCTGTTAGCAACTTTGATAGTATACATGTTGAGCCATGTCTGAACAAACCACCAAGGACCTCCATAGTTGGTTGATGTGTCCATAAGGAGTTTAGCCGATGTTTGGCTCAGAGTTTGATATACTGCTCCAAGGAGGTTTTTGCCTAGTGGGATTGACTTTTTTGACACTAGGGCTTCTGCTAGATGCTGCCAGTTTGCTGTAGGGCCACAGGTGGAACCACAGCACAGAAACTTGTTCATCCACATCATCAAGAAGGCAGTGTGTTCTATAGGAGATACAGATCTTGTGCCCATGTTTTCAGTTATAAAGCCAGACCAGCCTCCAATATTCTTAGTCTGAAATTTGTGGTCACATTTTACTTTGAGACTGATGGGGTTGGCCGATGAGGAAATATCTAAACCTGTTAGCATTTGGATATCTAACAATGTGGGAGTCATAGGTCCATGGCTAAACAAGAAGACATTTAAGGTATCGGACCAAAAGTAAGATGCAGCCAATAGCATGGGTTCATCCTTTTTGGTATCGGCTAAAGAGAGTGAAAGGCATTGAGAGATACCTATCTCATCCCAGTGAGTTTGTTTGCTGGCCGACATCCGTTTGTACCAGGCTTTCCATCCATCTACAGCTGATGGCCAAGATCTGAAGATATTGGGCCAATGAGTTGGGTCAGGCTTGGATTCTATGAACGGGAGGCGGTTGGTCTCAGAGTTGATGAACGAAGTTGGATCTTCATCGCCCATCGGCCCAAGGAAGTAGTGGCTTGGTTCCTTTTCAATGGGGATGGCGATCAGATTCCTCAAGTGCTGCAAAGGGAAGAAAAAGGAGGAAGACAAAATCAGATCGAATTGGTTAAGATTGGTTTAACTTCGCAGATTGAGTAAGAAGAAGATGGTGGCCTATATGAATAGGGTTAAAAACAGAGAAAGAATACCTGGGGGACGTTTGCGGAGGTCGCCATTGAAGAAGAAGCTTGGTGTTGCCGCTCGAAAAGATGATCGCCGATGAGGTCGCCGGAGGGATCGAGAATGATTGCCGGAGTTCGCAGAGGAGTTTGGTGGCTTATGCGGTGAAAACGGAGTTAACGCCTTGAAAACTCCGGAGAAGCGGTTGGTATTTATGAAATTAGGTGTGTAACGGTCACAGAAGAAACCCTAGATTTTTGCGGTTACGAAGAGATAATTATGTTGCATTATATAATACTTCGGAATTGGGGGACATGTGTTGACGATGAAATTTGGTAAGATGATTGATACATACGAATCGGAAACAAGATCCAATCCGAAGCGGATTCGAAGACATGCGGAATTCTTGGAAATAGAGTGCGCATCAGCTGGGAGACCATATCGGCTGGAACCGAGTCCGAGTTGGATACCCGATATGGCCGATATTGCATGTAAAGTCAGTATCGGATTTGAGAAAGCGTTTGGGATGACTTTGCCAGATAAGGATAGAGTCCAGAATTGGAAATTGTATCTATTAATTAGGATTATATGTAATTTCCTTATAGATATTTTCGGTAAGAGCCCGCCTAAGGGACTTGCTTGCTTGTTGGATTTGTATTAGGATGATATGAGTCGTGTCCATGTTGGACAATGTTTGTATTTTCGGGTATAAATATAGACCCGAGGTCTTATGAATAAAATAACACACGTTCAATCAATCTTGGCGCATCGCCAACCTTTTGTTTTCTACTTTCGACAAGTTCATGCTTTCGAGTCGAGCTGCATCAATTTGATCTTCGGCGAAGAGGTAGGTCTTGTTATGGCGGTTTGCATTATCGGAATTAGTGCTTACATCTTTATGACACTCTAATTCTATCTTGTAAATCTCCGAGTTATCATATACGTTATATAATTTAGATTGACAATAAAATCTATTCGCATCGGCCGATCTCTATCTAGGGTTTTGCTGGTAATGGCTAGATTGTCTTGTTGGTTTGAATTATATAATGTATCCACCATCCCGAAAAGGCAACCATCAGCTTGATTGTTTAGATATCATGCTTCTTTCCATACTTAATGCTGCATCAGTTAAGTTTGATCTATTAAGTCGTGTTAAGAATCATGATCTCTAGCCTGCTTTATGGTTGTAAATAAGGATAGTATCGGGGTTTTAGCCGATCTTATCTGGTATAGATGTTTTACATAGTTGCATACTCTGTTTAATATGCTATATCTACCCCTTATATTAAGATCTAATCTAATACAAATATATTGAACTTAACATCAATCTGATTGATAATAGTTGAATATATTTGTTGCAAGAGAATATCTTAGTATAAGGTTGTATCGGGGCTATAGCCGATATATGTTTAAATCTGGACATCAGCTATGACATGAGTACATATAATCGTTATTTCATGTTATTTTAGACTTGGGCAATTTATACTGTCTCAGTTCAGTCCGATCTATCCCAATTGCTTATTTCTAAAGTAATAATGATTTACAGATTATGTAATACTAATATTTTCAGCCGATGTACTAGTTTTAGGGTTAGTTCTATCATTGACTACACCTTACAACCGATCCATGCTATATTGTATCAACTAGGTTACAACACGATATGATATCTTCTAAATGGTCGATTGACTATCGTCTACTAATAAACTTGCATGTTATTTCTTGTTGATTGCAGGATCAAATCAACTGGCACGCCCTTCGAACTTAAAAGTAACTTTTGGACCTGCACT
This sequence comes from Oryza punctata, assembly GCA_000573905.2. Taxonomy (NCBI): domain Eukaryota; kingdom Viridiplantae; phylum Streptophyta; class Magnoliopsida; order Poales; family Poaceae; genus Oryza; species Oryza punctata. Next base: position 33,007,605 of record CM002494.2, on the reverse strand, counting down.
AGAGTAAAGCAAATCTCTCAGGCCAGTGTGTGTTTTTTGCATCAACATGGACCTGCATTGGAGTTAAGCAGATCTCCTAGGTTGGTGTGTGTTTTTTTCATCAACACTAAGCAGATCTCCAAGGTCGTCGTGTTTTTACGTCAACACTACTTTAGGAATTTCTTCTAAGTCCCAAACTTTCTTGGTACTCATTGATCTCATTTCATCTTCCATGTCTTCCATGTCTTCAAGCCACTTCGATGAATGAGCACTTCTCATGGCTTCTTCAAACGAGGTGGGATCACCTTCTGTCACAAGTCGCGCTTTATACCTTTCTACATTCCCTTTGGAGTCACATTTTGTTTTGTAGACCCATTTGCAGTCTACTGTCTTGACTCCTTTAGGAATTTCTTCTAAGTCCCAAACCTTGTTGGTACACATTGATCTCATTTCATCTTCCATAGCTTCAATTGGTACTCATTGATCTCATTTCATCTTCCATAGCTTCAAGCCACTTTGATGAATGAGCACTTCTCATGGCTTCTTCAAACGAGGTGGGATCTCCCTCTGTTTGAACTTCTTCGCTAGCATAGACTTGGTAATCACTAGGAATAGCTGTCTTTCTCTCTCTTTGAGATCTTCTGTGTTGTGGTACATCTTCTATTTGGGGCTAATGTTACTCTTCCTCTTGTGTGACAACTGGTTCTGTAGGATCTTGTATCACAGGTTCCTCCTGTTCATTCGTTGTTGCCACAGGAGAACTAACAATAGGTGTTGACATCGCAGCGTTCTGTGCTATCGGTGTAGCAGTAACAGGTATCGAGAAAAAAAGTTCTTGAATCATCGGAGTAGGTACACATACCCGCTTCTCTTCAAGACTAATTTCTTGGGGTACCATGCTCCCCCTAACTATGTCATCCTCCAGAAACATTGTGTGTCTCGTTTCTACGAACTTGGTGTGTCTGTCAGAACAGTATAAATGAAACCCTTTTGATTTCTCAGGGTAGCCAATGAAATGACAACTAACTATCTTGGGATCTAGCTTCCCAATATTTGGGTTAAATAACTTTGCCTCAGCTGGACAGCCCCACACCTGTACATAATTAAGCTTGGGTTTCCTTCCTGTCCATAACTCATATGGTGTTTTGGGCACCGACTTACTTGGTACTCGATTAAGAATATGGGCAGCGGTTTTTAATGCCTCCATCCATAGACTTATCAGTAAAGTGGAGTGGCTTAACATACTTCGGACCATATCCATTAGAGTAGGGTTACGTCTTTCAGCCACTCCGTTCTGCTAAGGCTCGCCCGGTGTGGAATACTGGGCTACTATGCCATTTTCCTGTAGAAACCTTGTAAAAGGTCCAGGTATTTGGCCATAAGCGGTATGTCGACTGTAGTACTCTCCTCTTTGGTCAGATCTTACTACTTTAATCTTTAGATTATGCTGATTTTCTACTTCTTGCACACACATGGCAATGAGCTTCTCAATGTCCCAGTTTTCTGGTTGTGAGTTGTAGTTCACAGCAAAGGCCTCAAAATCTTGGGGCAAGGAGGCAAAAATAAGGTGAACTACTAACTCATCAGGGAGCACCAAGTCTATCTTCTTGTACTTTGAAGTGATGCCACTCATCTTCAAGATGTGCTCTCTAACCCCTCCACTAGTGTACTTCATGGTTATTAAGCCCTTAATGAGGGTGCTCGCACAGGCCTTTGAAGAACCAGTAAACTGATTCTCCATTTTCTGAAGGTACTCGCTGGCGGTGGTACATGCTGGGATTGCTCCCCTTATTGCCTCCACAATGGAGCTCTTAATTACTATCAAGCACTTGCGGTTTGATGACTCCCACTTCACACGATCAACATCATACTTCAATCTTGTTGGTGCATGGTCAAGCACCCTCTTTTTGAAATCCTCTTCGCACTCACCTTCTGCCCTCACTGAATTAGGAGGCTCAGTGGGGTGAGGCTCGGTGAGAGCTTCATCTATGTTACATAGTACAAGTGCTATCTCTATCTCTTCTCGCCATGAGCCATAGTTATTCCCGTTAAGGGGCTCATCGACCGATATGTAAACTAAAGGGTTAGTAGTTCCTGAAAGCAAATTAGAAGAAATTTAAGATTAAAACTTTTGCATGTCTTAATTTAACGTTGGTCAAAATTAAAACATACATTGTACTACCACATGAATTCTACATCACCGTTGGGCAGAAATAGAACCAATGCGTGGAAGAACTAAAAAACAACATTGTAATATTGTTATTGTCAAAGTCGGTCTTAATAACAACATTACTATCATTTAAACAAACATTATAGCAGCGGAATAACTTACATGTTCAGAAGCATTTCATACACTCATCTACACCCTAGGCAATTCTCTCGTTGGATTAAAATTGCTTAGAAATCAATGCATTCATTAAACATAAAATGTAAGTGATTCTCAAAAATATTGGGGACTGAAAAAGGACTTCTTTTTCTTCGGCCGAGGGACCTAAAACGGATTTTTCCGTTCGTCCCATGACCATTACGCGCACGCGCCGGCGCTCCCGCGCTTCATAGGCCGCAACCTGGGCCTATGCCGGGAAAGCCGCCGCGTGCATGCGCCCACCTGGGCCGTTTTCGGCCTAGCCGATGCCGGTCGTTCGATCTCTAGGGTTTCGATCGGACGGCCGAGTGCTAAGATCGGGGGAACAAAACCCCCGTCCCTCCCCAGCCGTCGGGGAAACCCTAGCTTCTTCTCCTCTCCTCCCTTCCCTTGCCGGAGCGCCGGTGCACGGTGAAGCGCAGCGGCACCGTCACATGCCCCCTCACTGGCGCGCGCACTCGCCCGAGAGTGAGTGCACCGTCGTCGAGCGGCTTTGCGCTGGTGCCTCGGAGCCGCGCGAGGAGGTCTTCTCCCCTAGTCTTCCCGCTCAGTGGCTGACGGCGACCGGCGGTCTTCTTCCTGCACGGCGTCAGCGACGACCGGCGGTGGCACGATAAGGGGTTTGCATTTTCTTTTGAGCTTTTCTTCTTTTTCCTTCTTTCTTCTCTCCTAGATCTACTCCTAAGGGTGCTATGATACCATTGTTAGAATTTAGGGTTTCCTTAGGTGTCGATCTAGGGGTTAGCTAGCTCATAGGAATAAGGTAGTGTGTTCTTTGGGAGAAGGAACGGGGAAAGAGAATGAGACCCATATCTTCATTGGTATTGGAGCTCGATGCGGCCATGGCGACGGTGTGGAGCTGGCGGCATCGGTGAGGACGGCGACGGCAGCGGTGAGCTCTTCCAGTGGCGTAGCTAGGATTTGTGGATAGGGTGGTCCAATTCAACATATTTTTTTACACTATGGATAAAACTTACCAAACTCAAAATGAGATGGAGAAGAGTTAGAAGCCCTCTTTGCAACATATTTCTAAAAAAAGCAATATCGCCACTCCTCTGAATTGTTCAACAAATCTACAATAGGATTGTCCAATGTTTCAATTTACCATTCCAATTATGACAAGAAATCTTAAAATCGAAATGAAATTGAACCTAAATAATCAAAACACCTAGGTTAGGGCCATCCAGCCTCTGGGTACAGGAGAGAGGGGTGATGAGAACCTGCTGCTTGCTGGTGCTGCATGCAGCCCCTCGCAATCGCCCCTCAGTGGTCGAGTCGTGCGATCGAAAAAGCTGGGAACATCGAAGACGGAACAACAGAGACGCGACAATCCGGTGTCTTTGCGGTAGAAAAACGAAGCGAATCGGTGGCCATAGATCTTTTTTCACAAATAACACATAAAGGTAATGGGTCTTGGACTAGATTTTTATGGTGGTCCATGGACCACACGGACCATATTGTAGCTCCCCCCAGACCTCTTCTCCCACTTCAGCGTCTATCCTGGATTGGAGGGTTCTAGGGTTTCTTGTGAGGAGTCCGAGCGCACGTCAAACGTTGGTTTGCGTGCCTGGCGATTCCTCCTTTTATTTGGCGCTGTGTGAGAGGGGGTCCACGGCCATAGTTCAGCCGGTGCCCCCGATCGGGGCGCGTTGGGTGGAGTGGGGAATCGGTTTCCCGATTTCCCCGGAGATCTCAACTAACAACGGCTAGCATTTTGTTTTTTTGTTTTAGAAAAAAAGAGGGTGAAGCCTGTATTAGTATTAGGAGTATATTTTAGGTAGGTACAGATGAAGAACAAACTGTAAGGTGAGACGTTTTGCTGGTCAGGCATTTAAATACCTATACTTCTACATATGCACTTGTCAGAATCAAAACATGTAAAGCAATTGTTGCCATGTCAGAATGGAAACAGGTAGAAAAAGAAACTAGGGCTCCCATTGGTTGGCTTAATCAGTCAAAGAAAAAGCCAAATTTTAAATTTTTAAGCTTAATTTTGAGATTGATTTTGAGATATTTTCAACATAGTTTCTTTTTCAACATTGACTTTTAAGTCAACACATTTATAAAAATTTTACGTACAAATTTATTTTTATTTTCTAATAAGCCGTTTTGGCTTATTAGAAAATAAGCCAAACGATGGAGACCTAGAAGCGATCAACTGGGAGAAAGGATGAACAATAATACCTCGTTATGTTGGGGAATTTTCAGAGGGGCGCTCCATCGTGTACTGAGGTCGAGGCAGATCGAGGCTGGGAGGACGAAACTAGTACCCCTCCCTCGCTAGCTAGTCCCTTATAGGGATATGAGTATGACGGGAACCCAATCCTATTCCTAAAAGGCGAGTGATTGGCACCTACCTGGCTTGGTATCCAAACGATGCGATGCGAACTGGACGCATGAGTGGAGGCGACCGGGTTGGGTTCATGACGCCGTCGGCGAGGCTGCTCATGTCATGTGTGAGTGTGAGTGGGAGAGTGGAGGTGGAGGGGATATGCCGCACGTTGCGATGGTGGCCCAATTAAACCTGTCGAGAGATGAGAAAGGAGGCCCAATCGCAACCAACGTCAGTCAACGCTCTATCTCAAACTCTTTTCAATCTGATCCATCGATAGATAAAAAGAGCTGGTGACATGTCGCTGCCGCCACTGCACTACTGCTATGATGATACACACGCACTGCACTGTTGCATATTTGTAACGATCGAACGCCACGCACGAGTATACATACAGTATATATTATATTGGTACTTCATAATAATTGAGTTCAGTTACGGTCACGGACACACACGTTGGAACCCTACATACATGCATACATACAACATACATACATACATACATACAAATTCAGAAGAATACAAAGATCGATTGGAGTTGATGGTAGTAAACAGATAGAGGCCGCCGATCAGTTCACAGACCGATCTCACACAACCTTAATTATTTTTACATATATATATATATATATATATATATATATATATATATATGTATGTATGTATGTATGTATGTATGTATGTATATATAGTACTACTAGTGGTATTAATAATTATACGTACCTGTAGTAGAATACAGTCGTAGTAGCTACTGGCTACTGCTAGCTAGTTAGAGTTAACGAACCTGCAGTCTTTTCTGACCTCCCCCTGTGCGCCGGTGAGCGGCGCGTTCTCGGACATGGTGAGCAGCGCGGCGGCGAAGCGCTGGTGGAAGTAGTCGTTGTCGGCGGCCATCCGGCGGACGTAGGGCGCCGTGCGGGCGTCGGAGGCCAGCTGCTGGTCCACCAGGAGGAGCCCCCGCCCGGCGAGAAGGTTGCGGTAGTACATGTTGTCGATGAGCATGGGCGTGACGCGGTCGTTGCGCGCGTACACAACCTCCCTCGTGTCCTCCGTCGTCGCCGCCGTCGGGCACCTCCCACGCAGGTACTCCCCGTACGCCGCCTCCATGCTGCCGTCCACCTCCGGGTACAGCCTCCCCACCAGGTTGAAGCAGTGGACGCGCCCCACCGAGTGCGCCCCCAGCAGCGCCACCGCCCCCTCCGTGTCCACCCCGATGGCCGCGAACCTCGACAGCACCGTGGACACGCTGTCGTTGTGGTTGGGAATGTACTGCTCCACCACGCCGTAGTAGCTCTCCCTGCTGTCTCGCCGCCCAGTCCGCATGGCCATCGAGGGGCCTCCCAGCATGGCCACGCCGTCGCGGGCGGCGAGGGCGAGGATGTCGGCGCAGGAGACGGTGGCGGGGCACTCACGCTCGACGGCGGCCTTGATGGCGGTGATGTACTTGAAGTTGCGCATGCCGAAGCTGCGGTGGGAGGACTGCTCGGAGACGAGGCCTCCGCCTGTGGTCTGGAGAAGCAGAGAGGCGTCGCAGGAGTAGACCATGCAGTCGTGGAAGAGGGCCCTCACCCACGACACCGCCGTGTTGCCGTGCTCCTCGTAAAGCCTCCGCACCTCCTCCCTCACCACCTCCTCCGCCCTCGGGCACCTCTCCGAGTAGAAGTTGAGCTTCAGACCACCTGTGGCTGTGACGCAGCTGCAAGCCACCATCACAAGCAGCAAGCTGCGGCTCATCATCAACATCGATAATCGTTCTTCAGTGCTGGTTCCACTGACACCAAGCATACGCACAAGTGAATTAAGTGTCGGTAGCGTAGGCATTCTTACGTGTGTGGATCTCCGACGACTTATACATATATAGGTGAGTGATGGATGGATCTATCCAAGTGCAAGTGCGTGGTAGTTACCCGAAAGTAAGTACTGCCTCCGTCCCATTTAACCATAGCCATGATATTTCGTGTCTAATTTTAATTATTCATCTTATTTTTAAAAAATAAAAAATAATAAAAATATAAGTCACGCATAAATTATTATTCATATTTTATCATCTAATAATAATAAATTATTAGTTATAAAAAATGTTAAAATAAGATGAACAATTAAATTAAGTTGAACACGGAACTTGTTGTTGCGTTTAAAATGGGATGAAGTGAGTACCACCCATGGACGCATGTGCATCAATAAGCTCCCTAGCTACATCACGTCGGTACTTACGCACATGGTCCCAAATTCTATAGTTATTACTATCGAAAACTAGCAGGTGGCTCAGCAATTGCGCGGCTAGCATCCAAACAAAATTATCTTTCTTTTACACATGATTTTTTTAAAAAAAATATTAAATAATCATCTCATTGTCTTAGGATTTAAAAAATTGAACTTTACCATAGGGTTTCTAATTTTATGGTTTTCAAATATCACACCAGCTATTACCTCCTACTCCTTTTCCATCCTTTAACTTGCTTGCGTGCTTGCCACGGGTTCTATTCATCTTTCATGGAACCATTAAAAATCAAACCTTAAAAGCTCATTGTCTAGCTAAGTTTCCTTTTATAGTTTTTATAGTTTTTAGAAGTCTCGTCAAATACCGCCACCCTACTCCTTTACGGCCCACCACTGTCCCTCTTGTGTCATTGAGATAGATTATAAACATCCGAACCATTGTTGGGGTTCCTTTGTTTAGTTTCTACAAGTCCCGTTAACCGTCATTCATCACACTACTCTACGACACCGTTGTCACTTTTTTAACGTTGTCGGGATTTAAAAATCAAGCCTATAGTTATTGTGGTTCTGTTTTATAGGTTTTAGATGTTCCATCAACCACTGCCACCCCTACTCCTTTACGGTCCACCCATTGTCGATCATTTATATTATTATCAGGATTATGGATAAGACATACCCTATGATCATAGGTTGAGCTCAGTGGGACCCACTATATACCAAGTCTTATACGGAATTAGGCCTCATATACAAAAGGTATTCTGGATAAGGAAGGAGAAGCAGAGTTCTTCATAGAAACTACAAGAACCATCGGATCATATCCATATTTATCTTCCTACTTCTGTTTGAACAAGTGGACATCTATGGGTATAAACACAAGACCCCCTAGTAGGAGAGGGGACAAGCCTATTCAGAAGGAGACAACAGTCAAAATAGACACCAATACACATCGCCAGACATCAATATCTTCGAGGAGGAAGATTACCCTGTAATTGACTACGTGTGGTGGTTCATGCCACCGTGTCGACGACGACTAGCTAGGTTATCCCAAATATTGTACTCAAGTGATATTGATAAATAATGGAAACAACGACTTCGGTCAACAGGAGTAGGGCTATTACCTGTCAGATAAGGGGCCCGAACCTGTATAAAAATCTTTGTATTTTGTCTCTTTTATCTCAATCTCGCGTATACGCTGGTACTAACGATCTCCATACATGCAAATACCGTAGATTTGATCTACAACATCGACAGTGGCGCACCAAAATTATTATTCGGATTTTAAAAGCGAACTCGGTCGTTATTGGTTTATAGTTTTTAGAAGCTTGGTTAGTCCCCAGTGTCCTAGCTACTCCTTTGTCGCCCCTCGGCTTATCCTCTAGCTACTCTTCTTCCTCATCACTTGGAGATCACTTGGAGATGCTTATGGATAATCTCTTAATGTGAGATCTTGTTTTTTAAATTATTTTTACTTACTTTCTAATTTCATTTCATTTCTTATTCCAACTTTGAATTAATTTCATATTGTGTTTTATTTGGTATCTTTTTTATTACTGTTTTTATTCCAAATTTTATTTATTTAAGAATTTATGTTTGGAATTCATATTTGAATCGGATTTCTGTTTTAAATTTATTGCTTATTTCGAATTTCAACTAATCTTTTATTGTGTTTTGCATGGGCAATTTTGTTTTATTCCAGATAAGATGAAGTTTTGATTGCTTTGTCAATTAATTAAGATAATAATTATTTTATCTTACAAAAAAGTGGATTTGTGTATTGACTTTTCATCTCTTATTTTATTCAACTTTGGTTCGTCGAGACTAATCCATGCAATCTATTAAACCGAGCAGCCTGCTCTTTGACCGGTTGCATGTACATGTTCTTTGGCCGGAGCCTGGAGGTATTTGTGGTGATCGTTTGGTATCTATTAGGAGCTAGTATCGAGTTACAATGGGAATCGGACACAAAATCGATCACATGCTGACACACACCGTCTAGTTTCCTATACATAGTTGTTTCCTACTCCTATTAGATAAGATGTGTCTATAGTGGCATGACATATTCTAACACGTACTATAGACTTCTGTCAGATTTCAAATTAGTACAGAATAAAGCAAACCGAATCAGAATTTTGGGCAAACTGTCATTAAATCCTGACCGTTGAAATCTAGACTTACCGTGATCTAACGGTCAATCTATTTGTTTTTTCTCCAATTAATATGGGAATTTGTAGCCTCCACAACGAATGTGGTATCATCTTTCAAAGTTACGTGGCCCGCGCAATTGCGCAGCTAGCACCTATACAAAATTATTTATTTTTACATATGATTTTACTTAAAATTTGTTAAATATATATCTCGTTGTCTTGGGATTTTGAAGACCGAACTTTATCATCCGCCTGTTTCTAATTTTATATTTTTAAAAATCGTTTTGGTCGCTACCCCTTACTCATTTGTCAGGCCTTTATTTATCTGTTGATTTATCACTATTTCTATTCATCTTCCATTAAACTTTTTAGGTTTTAGAGTTCATTATCTTGTTAGGTTTTGTTTTTATAAATTTTTTAAAGTTCCATCAAACACCGCCATTGTACTCCTCTACGGCCTCTCCACTGCCTCATCTCTTTATTATCATTGGGATTTTAAAAATCGAACATAACTATCATTTGTTTTTATTTTTTACTTTTTAAAAGTCCCGCTAAATCGTCAGCAGCTTTACCACTGTACTCGTCTACACGCGACCCACCCGCTACCTCCCCTCTTTATTGTCATTGAGATTTTAAAAATTGAACATGATTATCATTGCGATTTATTTTTTTACTTTCTAGAATCTCGCCAACTGCCGCAACCGAACTACTTAATGGCTTATCCGTTATCCCTCCTCTTAGTCGTCATTGGGATTTTATCTGGGATTTTGTTTATATGTTTATAGTTTTCATCTGTCTCAGCAACTGCCACCACTTTACTCCTATACAGGCCTATTGTTTTTCCTCTCTTTATGGTTATTTGATATCGTTATATTCTAGATGAACTATTCTTTTCGAAAAATCCATAGTTTTCATTTTAATATTTTTTATTTGTAAATTGTATTCCTGCCTGAACTCTTATAATTATTTTTCTATTTTCAAAATTTATTTTAGTTGTTATTCCAAATTTTAATTAATCTCATCATATGTTCTAGATGGTCTATTCTTTCAATAGTCTTTATTTTTCATGTCTTTATTTTTTATTATGAATTTTAGTTATTTATAAATTGTATTTCTGGTTGAACTCTTATTTTTATTTTTCTAATTTTTGAATTTATTTTATTTTTTATTTCGAATTCTAATTAATCTCGTGTTGTGTTATAGATGGATTAATTGTTGTTTCGGTATTTCTTTTTGTTTTGAATTTTAGTTATTTCAAAATTGTATTCCTACTTGAACTCTTCTTTTCTTTCCTAGTTTCAGATATTTATTTATTTTTTATTCCGAATTTTAATTAATCACGTATTTGGTTCTTATATGAATTGCTCTTTTAATATTGCTTAGTTTTAATTCCAAATTCCAGTTATTTTTAGATTGTATTTCTACTTGTACTATTGTTTTCTTTTTCTTCGATTAATGTGGAAATTTCTAGCCTCTACAACGAACGTAGTGGCTTCTTTTCAAGCTGTTTTAATAATATATGATAGATAGATAGAAAGATTGCAAAACCACATTCGATGTAAACAATAGGGATAAAATCTGACAAATTATGAACTTCAAAACTGTTTCGCGATTCTTACTCCAGTGGACTTCTCCTCCAACTAACTCCAATGTTCGGCGGCAACAATCGTGATCGGTTAGGTCCTAGGTTAGGGTACAGATGGAAAGGGAAGGGTGGGAAAGGGAAGGAGATCTCACTGCTATCGGCTGTTGACGTAAAAACACAATGGCCTAAGAGATCTACTTAGCTCCAGTGCACATCCAAAATAATGATGAGATGCGGGCAATGCCAGTCAGTTTGATCCTGCAACTCATAAGATATATAAATTGAACATCAAAGAGCCGATTGGCTGACAAGCCGATATAGTAATTCTAGTCGATGCCATTACCAGCCGATATCCAATATAAGTCTTGATACTTGAGTAAACAATGACATAAAAATAGTCGGCTGATGATAATGTAATATAACAATAATATAATCCAGTAGCAACCAATCGGCTAGTAATAATAGATTGAATAAGCACTGATCCGAAGGTTAAAGCATTCATCGGCTGGAGGTCCGATGTCAATAAATCCAAACGATTCGATAAACAGTGAAACCTTTGTTGTCATCGGTTAAAACCAACTTGTAAGTAATCCTTGTAAGCCGATGTAATATCCAGATAACTTATCGGCTGAAATTCCAATGAAACCCTAGTAATCCTAGTAATGATATGTATTATTGCATGATTAATTAAGTATTAACTAATTCTTTTTTGGAAAATGGATTTATATGATTTTTGAAACAACTCATATATAACTTTTTTTTCAAAAAACACACCGTTTAGCAGTTTGAAAAGCGTGCACGTAGAAAACGAGAGAGGTGAGTTGGGAAAACCGAGGGAAGAACACAGCCTAAGTATGAAAAGAAACATAATATCTAGATAATCAAGTTTTTGACTGATTTTCAGGGTGGTTGATACATTATATAACCTAAGCCAACAAAGTAATCTAGCCGATATCGACAAAACCCTAGATGGAGATCGGCCGATGCAAGTAGAAAACATTGTCAATCTATATTATATAACGTATATGATAACTCATCAGCTAGCACTTCGATAAAACATTAGCATGAATATATCGGCTTAACAAGATTTATATTATCAACAACAATATCTAGTAGGTCGAACCTAACCGATGTAGCACAAGATTGTATATGACAATCTAATACTTAATGAGCCGATAAATCTATCTAATGTGATGGATATAACAAATCTATTTAAAACAACATTGTGATTGTGGAGATATATCGGCTAAGACAGAAGATCAAACCTAACCGAGACAGTCCCATCTAAACCGATGCATCTCTAAAAACAACGCAATTAAAATAGAATTGAGATATCAGGTAGGCAAATATAACAACCGAACCAGAGCGATTCAAGTGATCGAAGCGATGCATACTTGAACAACACCAATGTAGCTGATATATTCACTAAGGCCCGACGGAATGTAGGACTTACCCCTTCACCGGAGATCGAAAACCGATGCAGCCCTGCGTCAGGTGCCAAATTCCGCCGGTTGATAAGTAAAACCTCAGAAAGAGGGTGGTGATGCGCCGAGAGTAGTTGTATTGATCAAGAGATAATTTACATGGAACCCGGGTGTACATATTTATACCCATGGGTAGATACTGGTCTATATCGGATACGACTCAAACTTTCCTAAAGATAAAATGAAAACTTAAAGTTCTTATTGGACACTAAACACACTTTTCTAAAGGTAAAAGAAAACTAACATATTCTTCATAATTAATAGATAAATTGCTATGTCATATCCTCTTTGAATTCAGTCTCTTTTGGATAAGTTTTCTTTAATAGATTAATTTCCTTAACCGAATTTGGTAAGAATCCGACTGTTGGTGATTGATAGATTCCATTAACCGATTCCAGAACTCTGAAGTCGATACTGACTCTAGATCGATGATGATTTTAAGGCTTACCAAATTTCGAGTAGGAGAGGATGAGAGGGGAGGAGGGTGGGGAAGGCAGCCGGGGTGTCTTGTCGGCACCAACTGGCAATGCTGGGCTACGGTGGAGCAGGAGGTGGCCGTGCCATGGAATCGAGCGCTCGTGTTATGGTGGTGGGGAGGGAGGTGGAAGGATAAGATCAGCACTGGTTATGGAAAAGTCTGCACGAATCTTAAAGCAGGTCAATGGTTCAAAATTTATATGATTTGGAGGGATGGTTGGTCAAATGGACAGTCCCTGTTATTTTCATAGTCGTGTACAGCAAAAATTAACAAGACTATTAAGCAGAGGAGGTCAATAAAAGCAACCGGACATACGTAGCAAGCATGCATTGTACGTTTAAGTGCGAATTCGCTGAACCTAAGCCCCCTAGAAAGGCGTGGAGTTAGTTGCACTCGCACGTCCGTCGACTTCAGTCAAACTACTTTGACAGAGAGCTAATTAATGGAGTACACATTATACTTGAGTTTCTAGGCTTCCAATTGGGCATGCAGACCAACATTCAAGCTCGCATGTATAGTATTAGCAAGACATTCACAAAGAATTGTCTCAGAATTAGCTTTATTAATTTGACCACCCACCATATATAGCTTCTTCAGAATTGTCTCTTCAGACTGCAGCTCCGCCTTGTCTTTTATAGATAATGGATAGGAATCTAATTTTAATATCTACAATTGGATATACACAACCACACATAAGTAGATATGCTATTCACTACTGCATCGGATAAGCACTCGTCTAACTTGTGGATCGTAACATCGTGCGCCTGCTATAATATCAGCCCAGGAGATGGACAAGACCCATATGCAAAAAAAATATTTTTTGCAAGCGGGCTTCTTAACAGATCTATCTCTATAGGTTTATTTTCACATGCGGATATGTTAATATGCATGCCTGGCTTTTATTCTCTCATCACTTAAAATATCTCTCCCACTCCACTCTCTTCTCCTATCCTCACCCTCTCCTCCAGCGCCCGTCCCCTCTCCATCCCCTTCCTCCACCACAGTCGTGATGATGAGAGTGGCCTCGTGGCGGGCGTATCCAGCGCTAGCTAGTAAGGCGGTGATGACGGCGGCAGATCCACCGCCCCCAGCCCCGGGAGGGGGTGGATCTAGTGGTGCGGACTCGGGAGCAGCAGATTCGCCTCCACCGGCCTCAGCGACGACGATGACGATGAAGAGAATAACGATGGCGACTAGGCGAACGACGATAATGACAGCAAAAAAGAGCGAGTGACTAAATTTCACCCTCCACACAAGTTGTGGTATATCACTGATGTATTTTACTCGTGAATATATTGCCACTCTAACTTAAAAGAGTTAATTGGATCATGCCATTAAAAATATAATGGTTTTGAAATATGCCACTAGTATTCACGTACCTGGAACCATATGCCATTATAATTTTACACATATTCGAGATATGTCATTACTTACCCATTCGATGCATTTAAAAAAATATGGACCAAACTACCCCTTTTCCCCTTATTCCTTCGCCCTTCTTCCCCTTTCTTCTTTCGCCTCTCTTCAACGGCAAACGACACCGACGAGTCAGCCGCCACATCGAACGACACGACCACCGCGGTGAGCGCGTGCGCTACGCCGCACCTCGCCACGTTGCCCGCCCGCGCAGAAGCCTCAACCTCGGCCAACACATCGCCTGCCTGCACCGGTGGGATGGGCACCCGCGGCGTGGGGATCCACTCGACGCCACGGCAGCGATTGGCGACGCATCATGGCTGGATGACGCGGCGGAGGGCGTGGTTGGGGATGAGGTCGTCGGCGCAGAGATCACCTTTGGTAATCGGGCACGTCGACATCGCAGTTGTCCTCGCTCCGGTGGCAAACAACCACGCCTCGATGCCGCGCGCGGTCGTAGGTGATGCCGGTTGGCCCCACGATGGGGTCGCGCATGAGGTCGAGACATATCGGGCAGCGGAACTCTGGCAGGACAGGCAGCTCCAGCTTCGCTGTACTCTGACGAGACAGCAGCGACGACGATGGCATGGATGGATGAGGAAGAGATTAATTGTTAAATAGATTAATGGAGGAGGAAGAAGATAGTACGCGGCGAGGTGTGGCGCGACGATGTGCAAGGTCGGGCGCCTTGTGCGGGAGTCCGACCGGGATCAGCGGTTCCTCGTGTCCGCTGGCGCGGTGGTCGCGTCGTTCATTGTAGGGAAGAGAGAGGTAGAAGATGAGGGTATTTTCATCCAATACATATAAAATACGTATCTTAGTGGTACCACTGATATTATAAACAAGTACCAGTAACATCGTTACAAATACATAAATAATAATGGTATATTTTAAAACCGGTAAATTTTTAATAGCACGTATCTAATTAACCAACTTAAAAAGAGATCGAGATCCCAAAGACTCGACGTAAGTAAGGTGCAAATATGCATGTAGTATTGCAGAGTGTCCTTGCTTGTAGCTTAATTAACCGTGAACACACTACGTGTATATATATGCAGGTTTTTGTCTTAGACATATAGTACTAGGAGTGGGTTTTGGAGATTGACGATCGATAATTAATGAAGAAGATCGAATCAAAGCTAGCTAGAGCGTAGTTTGGATGTGCCAGAGCATGATTTGGGAGCAATCGGAGTCCGGCATCCCCTTCATCGTCGACTGGTTGTATTCCTCCACCGCCACCCGCTGCACGAACTTCACCGACTCCTGCACATTTATGTACATACGCGGACGTATAATTAATCTCAATTAATTGTAAAGTTAAGTAATAATCAATTAATCTGCGGACTATCGAGATCCAAATTATACACAGTAACTGACTGTACCACCCGCAGACGGCTTTCTAGTGAGGCTGGCTAGCTAGCTAGCTTCAATGATTGATGGAATTAAGCAAACAAACAAACAAAAGAAGAAGAAATAAGCAAGCTAAGATAGCTAGCAGTAGCAGACAGACGCGCTAGCTTGTGCATGTGTAGTGTCTGCGTGCGTGAATTGTGCGTTAATTTCTTTTTCTGCGGGAGTAGCTAGCAGGGACATGATAATAAGAAAATGAGAATCATATCAAAACTCCGATCCGTCTGACAGGGGGGGTGTAGACGACGGACGTATACGCCGTTAGCTTAATAAATAAATTAAGTCCCAATGGTACAGGATATCCAGCTGACCTGCGAGGTGTCGGGGTCGGAGAGGGGGAAGCGGTCCCACCTGTGCGGGTCCCACAGCATCCAGCTGCTGAAGGCGAAGCCGCCCACGTCCATTAACATCTCCGGAGGCGGCCGGACATGAGCTGCTGCTGGTCGCCGCTCGCCGCCGGCCGCCATGTCCATGTCGATGTCGAACCAGCCGCGGGTGATCACCGACGAGGTGTTTGTGCTGCAGAGCGGGCCTTGCACCATCACCTTTCGCTCGTACGCCGACACTGTCGCCACAGGCCACGCACCAAATGTCCTGCATTCATATTCATATTCATTAATTCATATATGCCATTGCAAGCCCGAGGGACCGCCCCATCATATAGCATAATGCATGCATTCATTCATCGATCCAGCTAGCTACTGCATCGATTTATATTGACTGACTGAAATCATCCATTCATTCTTGCCGACACATCGATTGTGTACGTGCGTACTTACACTAATTAACACGCTACGACCCCACTAGTCAGTTAGTACAGTAGTACTGTACATGGTTAATTAGCTCTTCTAGCTAGCTAGCAGTAGGGCCAGCCATGGGATCCCATCCACCGACACCCTACCTCTCATATCACATCTAGGAGGAGTCTCGCTCGCTCGCTCCATTCACTGATCTCTCTCACTCACTAAAAAGTAAAACAGGGAGTTGAGCGTTGACTAATGGATGCATGCTCCAATAATTAATTAATGTGATGTCGTACCACTAATAGCTACTAATGTACCTGATGTCCCTGAGGCGGTGGAGGAGGCGGATGTCGTAGACGTCGGCGAGGCCCCCGAACAGCACGACGCCGGCGATGCGGTGGTCCTCGATGTGCCGCAGAGCCACGTTCCTCTGCTGCTCCCTCCTCATCGATATTTGCGTGCCGATTCTCTCTTCTCCTTGCTTCTGCTTGTGCATGAGGAGGTGGCGGTGCACCACCCCCGTGCGCCGCAGCAGCCGCGCCGTGGGCGGCGCCGCGTGCTCCTCCTCCACCACCAGCCAGAGAAGCGGAGGCGACACGAGGCGCAGCGCGTGCGCCGTGCGCGTCAGCCCGGCGGCGCGGCGCTCGGGGTCGTCGGACTGCTCGGTGGTGGTGACCACTACCACCAGCTGCGGCTGCTGCGGGCTATATACATATGGTGAAGAAGAGCGGCTGCTACTGCTACTGAAGATGATATTGCGGTTGCTGTTGATGGCACGGAGCGTGCGGAGGAAGACGGCGCCGGAGGGGGCGAGCAAGGCGGCGGCGCCGGCGGGCCAGTCGGAGGGGGCGACGAGGCCGGCAAGGAGGCCGACGAGGAAGCAGAGTGACGAATGCAGCATCGCCCTCCGCAGCACCACCGGGCTACGAGGGCTCCTACTACGACTATTCCTCGTCGTCGTCGTCGTGTTCGTGTTCTTCTTGCAGGCAGCTGCCGACGCCATGGTGGCCAACCGACTAGCCGGAGCTGGATCCCGGCCGATCGATCTGATCTGCTGCTCCTACCTCTCAGATCAACTCCTCTCCTCTCCTCTCTCTTCTCTGCTGGCGATGCGATCAGTAGAGTAGTAGTAGTAGTGAGCTGCAGCTAGCACGCACCACCCTACAACTACAAGTAGATGTGGAAGCAGCAGTGAGACTGTGAGATTGAGAGCGAGGGTGAGGGTTTTCCTTTAAACAAAAAAAAGACGTACCAAACAACAACAGCAACAGAAATGAAGAGAAGAGGGCGGTGAGTACTTGCTACGAGGAGTAGCTATTAATCGTTCGATTCCTTTTGCTTTGTCGTGGCTGATCGAACCCCCATTGAAGGGTATTTGCTATAAATTTGTCGACATATTTTTTCGTTCAACTGTCGACAGATTTTTGCTATAAATCACTGTGGAGTGGGCTGGGCTACCACAGGCCGCGGGACTTGTGTTCGAATTGGGCCCTGCAGCAAGCAGCCACCAATCAAAATGTTAACCCATATGGCGTGTCGTGGTTATTAAGGGAGTTTGTGTCAACAAATCAATCAAAGCTGGCATGCATGTTTGAGGAAAAAGAAAAAAGAAATGACAATTAATTATGCTTACAATGCAGCTGCATAACAATTTTTTTTACAAAACTAAAATTGTCAGAATTTTATATCTTTTTTACACCTAAAACATAATTAATTTAAAGATAATACTTTACACATAGGTGTAGTAACAATGGAAGCACGTGTACATTTTTAAAAAAAATTGAGAGATGTTTTGCACTGAAAGTTTGTGTACACAGAATATATTTTCTAGGTATACAAAGTGTTAACGGTGAGGTATACGTAACTTTATTGAGAGGTACGTACATTTAATACAAATGCCTCTGAAAGGCAAAACCTGTGAAAAACAACGAGTAAAGAAAAACTTAAAGGTGAATATATAATCCAAATCAGTTTTGATTATTTTTTTTTATGGAGAAGTATGCTTTAAGTAGATACAGTATTGAAAGAAAGGTTGTTTCTGATATATGAGATAGCTGAGCATTGATATTTAGGGTTTATTTGATTGGGGACTAATATTACCACACATTTTTTACTGAGGTAGCTAAGCTTAGTTTTACCATACTTTTGTAGCAAACAAAATGACAAACTAAGTTTAGGCAATGTTTGGCAAGAAAATAAAGTATATGATATATGTGTCAGATGGCTAAGAGTTAGGTAAAATAGAGTTGTGGTAATAACCAAACTAAATTGTGACTTGCCTAAGGTGGTGTTTGGATAATTTAGTTCTTGTCACATCGGATGTTTGGGTGCTAATTAAGAGTATTAAACATAGACTAATAATAAAACTAATTGTATAAATGAGATCTAATTCACGAGACAAATTTTTTAAACCTAATTAATCCATAATTAGCATAGGTTTACTGTAGCATCACATAGACTAATCATGTATTAATTAGACTCAATAGATTCGTCTCGCGAATTAGTCCAGAGTCATGAAATGAGTTTTATCTTTAGTCTACGTTTAATACTTTTAATTAATATACAAACGGTTTAATGTGACAGTGACTAAAATATTTTACTTCCATTCAAACAGCCCCTAAGTTTAGGTATATTAAGTCTAGTTGTCAAGGGCAACCAAACAAACCTCCTGACACATTAGAGTACTGACAGGAGAGTGGAGAGGAGAAGGGCAAAAGTGTAGAGGCTACTAGAGAAGAGGAGAAGAGGGTGGATCATCCCCTTCCCCTTGTTCCGCTGAAGGGCTCTCAAGCAAGCCCCAACCAAACAAGGCTCCGATCGATCCCCCTCTTTTTCCCATCCACCAATCCAAACCCTAGCTTACGCCCGCCATGTCCACCCCCTTCGACCTCAACTCCGCCGCCGACCCCCAAACCCTAGCGCCGCCCAAGCGTGGCCGCGGCCGCCCCAGGAAGAACCCCCCACCGCCCCCGCCACCGGCTACGGATCCACCATCAGGTGCAGGTGCATGCCCCTTCGCCCCCGGCGACCTGGTCTGGGGCAAGAAGCTCTCCCACCCGGCCTGGCCCGGCGAGGTCATCTCCGCGGCCCCCACCGGTGCCCAGCTCCTCGTCTCCTTCTTCGGCGACAAGGCCCTCGCCTGGTGCGACGCCGCCCAGCTCAGGCCCTACGAGCCCTACTTCCCCGTCGCCGAGCTCTACGATGGCGAGGCCGACGACTTCGACGCCGCCCTCGACGCCTCCCTCCTCGAGTTCGAACGCCGCGTCCAGGCTGCCCTCACCGCCTCCCGCACCCCGCGCATCGCCCGCCCCTTCGTCCCCCGCGATTTCATCGCCCTGCTGCACGATTTGGCCGCCGACCGCATGGGCTTCTCCAACCGTGTCCAGGCTGCCGTCGCAAAGGCGCATCTCAGAGCCTTCGACAACTTCAGGGCCCTACCTGACCCTCCCGAGTACACCCTCCACCTCGGTCTACCCAATGCCACCTCCGCCACCACCCCCATTCCCAACAACGGCAACTCCTCCCCCCCATCCAGGACGAGGGGGAGGAAGAGAAAGGAGGAAATCCTCGATGACTCCGATGAGGATTGGGACCCACGCAAGAAGGGTGCCATTGACTCCGATTCCGAACTCGATTTCGACCGCAAGAGGCCCTCCAAGGGCGGCAGGGGCAGCGGTGCGCCGCGCGGTAGGCCACGCGGGAGGCCTAGGAAAGACGATGCTGGCAGGCCTGCACACCTCAAGGACGAGCTGATCCAAGAAACTGTGGAGTATCAATATCCACCTGCCGCTGACATGTTTCTACAGCTTACATCGGTCGCTGCCGATCCATTCAACTTCAAGGGCTATGACTCTGTGCCTGTCATTCTTAGCTTCTTCTCAAAATACAAGGACTCAGAAGTGCCGACCGCATACGACGACAAGGAGCTGCTGCAGACATTGGGTGGCAAGAAAGGTAGAAAAAATGCGGCCAGAAGCTTGTATCCGGCTGCAAAAGAAGAAGGTGACATAGAGGTGGTGGATGGCCAGAGGGGCCGGAGGAAGTCAGCAGGGAGTATCTACTCAGCAAGAAAGGCAGAAGACTCGTATTGGTGCGATATTATAATCAGTGATTTTGATGATGGAGACACATCAAGTGACTATGAGGGCCGCAAAATGAAGCGGCTGTCTCAGAACAGGGGCTTCAATAAGAAGATGAAGCAGGAGGTTGCACCTCAAGATGAGGTGTCTGCTGATTCACCTGCTGTGAAACAGGCAGATGGACCGGCAGCTTTGATCTTACATTTTAGTAATGCAGAAGCCATCCCTTCTGTGGATGACATCAATAGTATATTCCGTATACACGGGCCAATCATAGAGGGTGCGACTGAAATCACCAAGAAATCAAAGATCGCAAGAGTAGTGTTTTCTAAGAGTGCTGATGCTGAACGGGCATATAGCAGTTCGGGAATGTATAACGCATTTGGTCCAGCCCTTCTCAGGTATGATCTCAAATACCTGCCATTGGCTCCTCAAGTTCCTTAGATGGTGCAGGCTAAACTGGATGTGTCGCCATTTGGAGGTAAATAGAACCCTGATCATTTATCCCAACCATGTTCATTGTTTATTTACACATGCTAACATATGTTGCCTTGTGTCAACTTTGCATGTTCTGAATTCAGGGAAATGCCTAATGAAGACTGGAGCTAAGGGAGCATAAGGTGTTCGTGTTACTGACTTAGAGCTAGGAATGCCCACTGGCCAGGCCGGACGACTTGTTTGTGTTAGCGCTGGTTGAGTGAGCAATTTTTTAGGTTTTATCTGGTTAAATGCATTCCGAGGACTGGTTGTGTACTTGAGTTCAGAGGTAGTTTATATTAAATTATTTAGATGGTAGATGATCTCTGCGCGATCCCGCTCCTTGTTATCTTAGCGATTTATCCTTTTTTGTATTGCCTAGAAATCATTGCACAGCTGTGGATCTTTATGCTATGTTGTTCTCTTAGCTAATATTTCCGTCATTAGATCCTGTCTCACTTTATTTCCTAGCTTGCAGGATGCAGTATCAACATTTGTTTTCAGTAGTTATAATTTCAACAGTCAGCAATTTATCATGCAATGCTGAAAGCTAGTTGACTATAATTTGAAATTTCAACCTTAAATTTGGAGTTGATTTTGAGTTTTTTTTATCGAAGTTTATTTTTCAGCCTTGTCTTTTAGATCGCTAAGAACACGAATGTAAAAGTTCTATT
Source organism: Oryza punctata (assembly GCA_000573905.2). Classification (NCBI taxonomy): domain Eukaryota; kingdom Viridiplantae; phylum Streptophyta; class Magnoliopsida; order Poales; family Poaceae; genus Oryza; species Oryza punctata. The sequence continues at coordinate 32,986,222 of CM002494.2, read as the reverse complement.
TACAAATTATTTTTCGTTTGCAAATATACCGTTTGGCTTATTCCCCGAATAAGCCATATTTTCTCCTTCAGCTGTTTAGCCAGTGTCAGCAAGGCTATTTGAACAGCTGTATCAGCGTCATCGAGCTTCAAAGGTGAATGTGTTGTGATGTTGATACGCTATTGTTTCCAATTTTATCTCTTTTGGTTAACCTTGTTCGCTCACTGTATATCTGAGCATGAAAGCATCTGTGTTCATAGCAGTAAGTTGTTCTAGTTTGATCCGACTTCAAAAGGACCTGTTGCATTGGATTGGTAGGGTGTGTGGGGGTTATCTGGACATGCGAATTTAACGTTGAAGATGGTAAGAGCACCATGAACCAGGATAAGAACAGAGAACAGTGATGGAGTCCTCCAGGTTTTCAATGATTTGATCAATACCTACCGAAACGCCTTATATATGCTGTCATGCTGATATGCCTATTCCACCAATGGACATTATCAACCTTTGCAATTGCTATCGTCTACGTAATATCTGCAAGCCTGAAAGTTCTAACTGCCTTCGCTATTTGGCATCGAGACTACTGATAGCGTTATTAAGATGGCAATAAGATGCAAGCTCTTGTTCAAAGCCACTGCCAAAGCTCATGCTCTAGAATATTTTTTAAAAAAAATTACGAGATAACACAACATACACAAAGATGTGGTACTACGTAAAAAAAAATCTGTGAATCAACAGACAAATCTTAGTATTAAAAAGGAAATGCCGAACTGTAATGACAACCAACCAGTTCTTTGGCCTTAGCTTTGATATCTCATCAGTGTTCTTTTGGGAAAATGGGATATTGCATAGAGGCCCCTTTCAAAAGGAAATCGTGACTAACACAAGAACATTCTCTCTATCCATGTCATATCTTTACCCTCCAAGTTAGTACCACTTCTTCTATCGGTGCTTCCAAGCTGGCAATGGAACTAATCGTAAGCTCATTCATGGTAACGCTGGTCCCTGGATGACAAAATAACTTAAGCATTAGAATGGTAGAATCATTGATTTGCAAAAAAAATAAAATAAAAATGTATATTAACATTATTTGAATATGATTTGCGGAATGCAATACTCAAGCTGTCACTTATAGTCCTGTTCCTATCATGTGTTGGACCGTTTATGCATATTTTTTCATTAGTTCTTCGATGATATTGGGTTTATTTCACAAAATTAACAGAAAGATCAACAAATTACAAGTGACATTCTTCTTCAGATTCCACTCTCAATTATTCTAGGGAGGCATTCCTCTATCTTAGGTAGCATGACTTATTAGCAAATGTTAGCTTCATGGGAACGAGGAACGAGGCATACCATGAAAGGCTGTGTAATGCTGGGTCACCGTAATTCTTATGCAGCTTATCATGAGAAGTTTCACACTTGAATAAAATGACCAGAGTGACATTCAGAAAGTTCATTCAAGAAGAGCAGGAAGAATTTTCAATAGAAATAAAGTGTAGATTCAGGTCACAAAATATTTCTCATTATGAACTAAAAATAAAAAGGAATGATTCTCTTCTGGAGCCAAACATTGATTGTGAAAGCATTTATTTACTCACAAGTATATTATTCAAAACAGGTACTTGACAATTCATGCTTCACTGACATCGGTAGGATAGCTCCCAAGAACTCTTAGAAAGGTTGCAAACTCCTGCCCACGAAAAGAAAGAACAGAGAATTGAGTCACTACAATCTTAGTTACTTCTAGACCATGAGAACAACGTACCTTTAAGTTTGCTAGAGCATTTTGAGCATTAGGATCAGCCATTGACGCCTCCAGATCTACATAGAAGAGGTAGTCGAAATGCCTGCTCCACATGGTAATGTAAGGGAGGAATAGGGGGGAGCGAGGATCTTATCACAGTGAGTATTATTAAAGGGAAGTTAAACAGAAAAAAAAACATTACTTCAATGGTGCAGAACAATTATCATCAGCTATACGTAGAGGCTTTTTCTTGTGTGGACGGCTTTCCATCTGCATACCATACAAAAAAAGAAGAGGAAGAAATGATGAACTACTGATCAGATCCTTCTAAAGCAATCATGATAAAGAGTGAGAAATAGAAGAACTATTAAAGCATGGTAGCAGAGTGGTCACCTTGGTGAGGTTAATTTTTCTCAGTGCAAACACTGCCAGCGCCTTAAATAGTTGCCCAGGCCCTTCTTCCAGAGAAAAGACTATGCTAGTCTGGATATCGTATGATGCAAGACCAGATTTTCTTTAATTTTTAATTCACAAGGAAAGGGTGAACAGCTTATATGGTACCTTGAATGGCTTATCAGTACGAGGAATAATGGGTTCCCGAGCAAGCATCATAAAGCGTGTTACATTATCCGTGTCATCCTACACAATGAGCTGAGTCACTGTTGAAAGAATAGAAAGAGCATGTGACTTCTTCCAAATTAAGTATGGCATTTTTCTACCTGGATATTTTCTGCAAGAATATCCAGTCCATAAAGTTGAGCTGCCAATGAACTAGCAACTGCTCCAGTGTCCTGGAGCTTTTGTTCTGCAATAAGCTAGGAAACAACATTATTTGATTAGTGACAACAGACTAAACATGATGGTTCCCTCGCTGTTCTGAACTACTAAATTATTATGTTATCCAAATAGATTGAATTGACTTATCGTAATTATAGTCAAAGTACCTTTGCTGCACCTGCTGTGTCATCAACAGCTTCTCTATGCTCGATGCCTAACTTTGTCAGTGTTTGTTCACACTGTGCGAGAGCCTACAAAATTAATTAAAGAAAAAGAAAATGACCTTAGAGGTTCATCCTGACAAGCAAATAACAAAGGGTCGAGAATAGACCCGTAGTGTTGTTGGGGGGGGGGGGGGGGCACTTACTTGAGGATGGCTCATTGCACTTCTCAAATTTTGGATCTTCACGCCGGGATTTGCTAACAAGCAATGGCGAACTGCAAGGCGCACCTCACCAACAATGTGCAGCCTATGGCGAAGTAGAAGATCATAGTTTCGATGAATGCTACCACCCAAGGAATTCTCAAGTGGCAGGACGGCGCGGTCAGCTACCCAATTTTCGACAGCCTGAAAGGACAAGATGGGATGTGGATCGTACTGAAACTTTGATGGAAATCTGGTTGACTTTCCATATGAGGATACAAAATGGAAATTTGTGCCTTTATCTGTTTCTTCATTAGCTTAGGGACTCCAAAAAATAAAAAAAAAATGGTGCATTTGATTTGACGACAATGTGCCTAGCGTTGTTGATGTGGGAAAAATATTACAGATAATGATATTGCAAAGGTTGAATTGGCATGCGACATCTACATTAGTATATTGCAAAACAAGCAGAAGTAAACCTGAAAGGCGGTCTCGAAGTATTCGCAGGGCACGGTGTGGCAACTCGGGTACGCCTTCTTGGCGGCGGCCTCACTGTAGGCTCCGGGGCATCCCTGAAATTGCAGGAGCAGGATCGAAGAGGGATTATTATTGATAGTTGATTGGATTGAGGGGAGGGGAGGGGAGGCCGATGACCTGGTATGCGACCTTCAAACCGTCTCCGCTGGCCTCCATCAGATCCGCGCTCGTGAGCGGCCCTGGTATGTATGGTGATGGTCCTCCCTCCGTGAGTGAGTGAGTGAGTGACCAAAAGTAAGGAAAAGAGGCAGAGGCACAGGCGGTGACTTACTCGGCAGTGAGATTGGGTCGCTGGAGGCCGGCGCGGGCACGCCGGTGGAGCCCCCGTTAGCGTCCCCCGCCGGCGAAGGCGAAGCGGATGCAGCGATGGAAAGGCGGCAGCGCATGCGCATGACGACGGCGTGGGGCGGAGGAGGGCGGCGGGTGTTGATGGCGGGGTCCCGGTGGAGGTGGAGGTGGACGCGCGAAGGGGTGGAGACCATGGTGGACGCCGCCGGCTGCTCCTCTGCTCTCCTTTCCTCTACTACTCCTACTTGTCTTTCTGGGCTTATAGCGTTCCCATCTGCTGACATTGATTCATCTCGTTTCAAATGTGAAATTTAACACATGGATGGATGTCATTTTTAACTTTACATTACCTCATCTTTTCGCATCATATCCAAATACTAGCATTAAGGATTATGCAATGGATACAAAATACTACAACAACTCCTTATATTATATAAGGAGTTGTTGTAGTATTTTGTATCCATTGCATAATCCTTAATGCTGGTATTTGGATAATATAAGGAGTTGTTGTAGTATTTTGTATTCATTGCATAATCCTTAATGCTGGTATTTGGATATGATGCGAAAAGATGAGGTAATGTAAAGTTAAATATATATATATGTGTGTGTGGGGGGGGTGTGGGGGACACTCATATAGGGCACTATGGTGTAAAATGCACAAGTTTATTCAAATTTTTCAAAATTTTCAAATTGTGAGTATATACCTAAGTATAAGAATTTTATTTATATCTATACCTATCAATAAAATAACTCAAATTCAACTTTATTTAATTATACATTATTACATACCTAACTAATTATATATTTGGATGTTATATATGTAGGATCAAAATATAACCAAAACAAGTTTAAATTCAGTTCAAACTCGTTTTGAACTAGTTAGTAAAGTAGTTAATGTTAATACCTAAACATTTAAAAAAATTCATACTCATTTGAATTAGGTATATACTCAATTTGAAATATGGAGCCTGGGCACCATATAGCACTAAACAAATTTAATATATATATATATATATATTAAGAACAAAATAATAAATGTATAAAGGTTATTTACACATAGGACAATGTCACATGTCCTAATGTGTGCGCGTGACATTCTCTAATCAATCTAACTCATAATTAGTCACAATAAATTGGTTCGCGTGACACATATCATGCAACATAATAAGTATTTTACAAGTTTGTACTATAAACTGTATCTATCTGATAAAATTTCTTACAAATGTTAATGTGTCACATTGTGACTGAATGTTGATTTTTTTTATAACTTTTAATGGACCCAGTCCAATTTTTGCGAATTTTTGTTAGTAAGAAGTCTAGAAGAACCACTCTTGAAAAATATCATAAATGGCACACATTTGGTTAGACCACATGACACCACGAATAGTTGCATTTGGTCGTTTTAATCGACCTGTATATATTAATATGTTTATTTATGTTGACACTAAAAAAATTGTGCTTTCAAGCGTCACCAACAGTTCCCTTAAACAATTCCCAAACCTACAATTTAGGATTTCAGCTGAAAATAGGTGCTCCGACAGTACCACCGATCGACCAAAAATTATTTGTTTCGTTCTCCACAGGTCGTGCAACCACTCCCAATCCAACGATCGCTCAGATCGGAGGACGGATCATGCAGGGGGAGGGGAGCAAGGCATGGCGATCGATGACCGCACAAACGAAAGCTGGAGAAAGGGCAAAAAAACAACAGTTGGCTCTTCCATCAAGGGGAATTCAATCCATAGTTATCTTGACAGCAAATAGACCTTGAAACTCCACAGTACAATACGGTCTAGAGGTCCAGACAAAGAGCATCAAAGCAAGAATGAACAGAAAGACAATTGGAATCACATAAAAAGATGGCCCAAAGCAGACTAATTTTATTACAACCGCCACGACAGTCTTGATCGTACTGATTCTTAGGCGCAAAATACAAATCAGCAATAATCTTCTGCGGAGGCTTGTTATTCCTCAGCAAATCTGAAACCCACAAACACAACAATAATTAATGAAACTCTGGCACAATGCACTCCAATAACGCATCACAGACAAGCACAGCAATTTCATCCCTTACCCCAGTTCAGAGAGCTTGAGGTGGGCCTCGGCGTAATCCGCAAAGAAGGCGTCCTCATCCTACGTATCAGGCAACAATCATCTACTACTTTTTAAGAAACCAACAATGATCCATTTCTATTTTTTCTTATCTTAAAAAAAATTACTCTCTAGAAAGAAGAGAGAAAATAATGCAAGGATCAAGGGGTGTACCGCAGCATATTTCTCCACCAGTGGACGGAAAGCTGGGTCAGCCATGAGGGCTTTGTCACTTGGCAGCTGAAGAAGGCCTTCCTTCTCGCCACTCATAAGCTCGCTGTTGAGAGGAGATTTTGGTTTTCATTCTTTAGCATACAAGGAAACAAGCTGTGGCTGTTTATCAACAAAAAGATGCATCTTTCAAAAGAAACAGAGATCACGCACGTGAAGTAAGAGTTGTCAAAGATCAAAGGGTTGGACGTCCAGGCTCCCTCAAAGCCAGATCTCTCCTTGTGGCATCTTCCCTACAGAAGATGAAGTGAAGCTGCATGAATAACCCATCCGGTTACAAGACATGAGAAACACACCAGGCCAAATGCACAAGTGTACCAACCAGGGTGTGACCACCAGAAAGAGCAACTATGTCCTTGTCACTCAAACCCATCTGCGCAGAAAAGACCTGCCTGAGGTGGTCAGAACCTGGACCAACAGCCAGAACACCATGATGGATTAGTTATCTCGCATCCACAAATTGGCACAATGTTAATTAAAGAACACAGGTAACATGCTGTCTTAATGCTCCATATAAGAAAGAAGGCTAAACAGGAACACAAAACAAACATTATTAATGTGGTTTGCATAAACAGGGTTGGAAAATTTTAGTCTTATGGAGGTTACACAACTTACTGAAGCATGAAAGAATTTCGGTAATGGACTTGCAAGATCAACCGATTAGCCGCACATACAAATGCTGGCCATAGATCTAGAAAATTTAATTACCAATACATTGAGAAATGTAATGTCATAGGGGTAATTTAATACAGAGGATTTTGCACAAATTTTACCTTGTGTGGCATCAGGAAGACGGCCTTCTGGAGGAGGCTCAGGCTTGTCCTACAAACAAACACATTACATCATCAACATTCACAAGCAACAGTGGAGAATTCAGGGAAAGGAAACAGCTGGGTATAAGATGACCAAAGAAAACCATTGTCCAATAGTAACTCTTCATGAAGAAAAGAATGACTTATGAAAAATAAGAGACCCCGCCAAGATTCCAACTCACACTATATTCATGATGGAAGATGATCCATATAAGTTTATGGAGTCTACCATTTGCATCTACCAGACTAGCAGTAAACAAAGGAAAGATAATTGCCAAGCTGCTGGTTAAACTATAGATAGAAGGATAAAATTATGACCCGTGATACATTGTATTTTAGCCAAGAAGATGAAGTGGCGATCAATAATATAATTATGAAACAATATTAATTAAGAATAAAACAGGCATGGTGGAGAATAATGATCAGGTGAAACCCCTAAAATTCACATATGGAGAAAAAAAATGCATACAAAGTTTGTGCACAAGCAAGTAAATTTAGACATGGGTCGTGCAAAAGGAACAAGCTTAAACCCTACAAAAGAAAGAAGGGGAGAGCGGGAGAGGGTTTAGGGATGGGAAATGAGCGGCGATTTGATTCTGACCTGCCTGCCCGGATGGAAGGGGACCTCAGGTCCGCCGGTGACCTCGACGGCCACAACGCCAGCAAGCTGCCAATTGAGAGCGTGGTAAATTAGTTAAGAGGAAAATAATAAATGAATTTATTTAATTAATTTACAGGAGAATTTGGGACCTGGTAGAAGTCGGCGTAGGAGAGGATGGGAAGTTGGTCCTTGATGGGGTCGAGAAGCCTGACGGCGATGTCGAGGCCGGCGTTGGCGCCGTGGGACTGCTCGCCGGGGTTCTTCATGGTGCCGAAGGGCCCGCCGGTCCTCGACGACACATCGAAGGTGCCCGCGGAGTGCCACCTGCAGAAAATCGCCTGAGATCTACTCCTACTCTATCTGGAACTACGAGTAGAAGAAGAAACTTACGCGAGGCGGAGCATGAGCGGGGCGCAGTTCTTCTCGGCGATGAGGCCGCGGAGCTTGCGCTTGGCCTTGGCGACGGCCGCCAAGTACTCATCGCTCACAGTCGGGTACGACTTGCCCATGCCGGCCAGCAACTCTTCTTCTTCCCGATCCAACTCAACTCCACCAAGGAAGGACTCATTTAATATCAACTCCACCATCGGCGAGGAGAAAGAACTTTCTAGTAGCGGAGCCCCCGCCGTCGGATCTCAGATCCTACGGCCTGCAATCGAGTGGCGTTGCCGTAATTTCGGAAGCTCCCGTGTGAACGCGCCAGATTCCACCGGGGAGGGTGCCACGTTGCGCCCGCCGATTGGTGGTGTTGACCGATATGGACGCTCCGCTTCGCTTGGATCCTAGTTTTTCTCTCGTCCAACCGACGAGCACTCCACTTTTCCAATGCAATTTGCGTATGCATCTTGCCACTTTCTTTCGTCTTCTTCTTCTCCACTTTTTTAGGATTTTCCAGCCCTTGTGTCATCTTGCTTACCATCGTCCTTCCATAAACAACACTCGTAAAAACCAATCCCTATCACTATTACTCTCTCGATTCTAATATAGATGTAGCTCGTTCATAATGTGACATATACTAGAATTACAAATTAAAATAATTTTAAAATATATCACATCCTATACTATGTGCACTTATATTGAAATGGAACGAATATATTACTACCTAACTAGTAGAGAGTTGTACTCTCTTCTTAAAAAAAATAAACCTTACTAGTATTGTACAAGATTGGTATATCTAATCATAGATTTATTTTTTAGACAAAGCAAGTACTATACAATTTTTCATCTTGGTAACCTTTTCATCCTGGTAACTTTTTTGGTAAGAAGACAACATGATTGGGATACCTAAATACCTTACGGTGATATGGAGTCGCCAACCACCTCGATCTAGCCAAGGGGCCAAATCTAGATGGGTTTTGTAGAAAATAGATCGGCTAGTGGAGCCGATTTAAGCGAAGCAAAGGATAACCACCCGTCTCATGGGCGAATGGAAGGTTTACGGGACAACTACAAAGGGGTATCGCACTCTCGCAGTGACGTCGGACGGTTTACGGCGCAAACCGATAAAGATGAACGAACTAGGCTAGAACTAAGTGAAAAGTAAATGTAAAGCTGAAAAAAGATTCAATTGAGTAATTGCGTTGGAAGTAGATTGGTCCTTCAATTGAACCGGTCTTGTCCCTTATATAGGGGTTGGTCTTGCCTCCCACAGGTCCTCCTCCATGTCCAACTCGGGGTAGAAACCAATGGAAATCCGAAACATGCCTTCCCAACCAAGGAAACTCGAGACTCGACAAAATTCGCTTCGGACTCGGAGTATGTCGGTCTGACCGGCCACATACCTGCGATCAGACCAGCCCAACTAGCCAGATAGGTCGACCATATGCCTGCGGTCTGATCGGCCTCTGTGAAGGAAACCCGGCGCTTTCCAAACTTTGGCAATTTTTCCCTATTTCTTCCATAGGTGCCAAATTTGGGTGTAAATACATGTCCCCTGCTTTTTTGGTGAACTTTGTGAACCTAAAAGCATAGAACACGTGGTCTTAGGGTGATAATCAAATTACCAACCATATCACTTTTCAAGCATCTTGCCAAACACTTGGAAAATATTTCTTCATGTACTTCCCATTAATTGCTCTCTAAAACGTTCTCCCTGTAAGGTCTCTAGAAAATATGGATTCCCAGAACGACTCCACATATCCGATATGTACCCTCCCAACTGGGTGACCATTTACCGAATTCTTTAGATCTAAAACCAAAAGGCAAAATCGTCTTCCAAACCAAGTCTCCTATTTGAAACGATTTTGCTTTTACTCTCTTATTATAGGCTCTAGTTACCCTCTTTTTGTCCTTTTCTATCTCATCTAAAGCCCTCAAACATTTATCGGTCACATCATCAAGATTATCTCCTATCAATGTCTTATACTTCTCAACCGATAAATCATCTTGTCTGATATAACTAAGAGAGCCACGATTCACCTCTACCAGTAAAACGACTTCTTGTCAATAAACCAATTCGAAAGGAGTGACCTTGGTAGCACCATGTTTAGATATTCTATGAGCCCATAACGCCTCCGAGAGTACCTTATGCCATTTTTTTGGGTGTTCCTCAATCTTTTTCTTGACTAGTTTCAACAAAGTCTTATTACTTGACTCTGCTTGTCCATTAGCCTGAGCGTAGTAAGGAGAAGAGCTTAACCATTTGATACCATAGGATTCGGCAAAACTTTTTACCTCTTTGGACATAAAAGAAGCCCATTGATCTATAGTTAAAGTTTGAGGAATGCCGAATCTATGAATAATATGTTTCAAAATAAAGTCAATCACCTCCGTATGAGTCATATTCTTGAGTGGTACGGCTTCGGCCCATTTGGTGAAATAATCTGTTGCAACTAGCACGAACTGATGTCCCTTTGATGACAAAGGATAAATTTGACCTATAAAATCTAAAGCCCAACCTCGAAACGGCCATGGTTTGATAATAGGATTCAACACGACAGCAGGTGCCAATTGAATATTGCCGAACCGTTGACAAGCCTCATATCCTCTATAATACTTGAAATAATCATCAACCATTTTCAGCCAATAAAAACCACCTCTCCTAAGCAACCAATTCATCTTATGGGTCGATTGATGAGTTCCACAAATTCCCTCATGAACTTCTCCAATAGCAACCTTGGATTGATCATTATCTAGGCACTTTAAAAGTACCCATCTATATTTCGGCGATATAACTCTCCATCAAGCAAAGTGTATTTAAAAGCTTGCCACCGAATCTTCCTATCAACCCTAAGGCTAGGATCTCTCAAATAATTTATCAAGGGAACCCTCCAATCTTCTTCTGACACTTGGGCACATATGTCCGAAGTTAAAAATAACTCGGCCTTCGCACTACTACACAATTCATGCCCCAGCTCCCTGTCGTAAACCAGTCAGACCGGCTGTATCACGCCGGTCAGACCGGTCATGGTCCCCAGTCAGGTCGGTCATAGTCTGCCGGTCAGACCGCTCTAGGTCTGGAACTTTGCCAATTTCACCCAAACTTTTGAATTCAAGCACCGACTTTTCTAAGATCAAGAATACACCCCTCTTAACATAATAGCCAGATGCTTGTTGAGCCAATCTATTTGCTCTAAAGTATTCCTCTCTAGCAATATGTTTAATAACAAAATCATCAAAATTGGCAATAATATCTAAGCATTGATCAAGATACCTATTTAGTGACCCGTCAAAACATTTATACACCCTGGCAACTTGTTACACTATCAATTCCAAATCACCAAAAGCTTCTACGTGAGTAGCCCCTATAATCTCCAACACTTGTAAGCCGAATAACAAAGCATCATATTCGGCTTGATTATTTGTACATGAATACTCTAAACGAACCGATGTTATAAAGCAAGAACCAATGGGCGAAAACAAAACTACACCTATACCTTGTCCCTCTTTGCAAGAAGAACCATCAAAATAAAGTTTCTAAGGTGATGATCTACTAAGCAATATCTACATGATGATCTACTATAAAATCAACTACGATTTGGCCTTTCATAGATTCAATGGTTCATAAGCCAAATCATATTCAATCAAAGTGTACGCCCATTTGCCGATTCTCCCACTTAGAATCGGCCTTTGCAACATATGTCTAATAATGTCGGTTTGACAAGCAACTATGCAAGTACTAGATAACAAATAATGACGCAATTTGGTACAGTCATAGTACAAACATAAGCAAAGTCTCTCTATAAAAATATACCTCGTTTCAGCATCCAAAAGACGGTGACTCAAATATGTGATAATGTGCTCCTTGCCATCCTCCTCTTGTGTCAACACGACGCTGATGACATTGTCCTCGGCGGCTATATAGAGCTGAAACGGAATTCCAGCTTTAGGCGCTCGCACCACGGGTGGAGAAGACAAATACCTCTTAATATTCTCAAATGCCTCTTGCTGTTTTGCCCCCCAAGTAAAATCGGTTTCTTTTCTCAAGCGAAGAATAGGAACAAAAGCCTCTATTTTACCGGCTAGGTTGGATATAAATCTCCTCAAATAATTAACCTTACCTATCAACTTCTGGACCTCCTTCTTACATGTCGGCGCTTTTAAATCTCTAATCTTTTCTATCTTCTTAGGATCAATCTCAACACCTCTCTCATGCACCATGAATCCTAAGTACTTCCTCGCCGACACACCAAAAGCATACTTGAGGGGATTCATTTTTAACCCATACCGGCGCATCCTCTCAAAAGCTAACTTCAAATCGGCTACATGACCTTTCATGCCATCCGATTTGACAACAATATCATCGATGTAGATTTCTAAGATAATACCTAGCAAATCATTAAAGATTAAATTCATCGCCCTTTGATATGTTGCACTGGTTTTTTTAATCCAAAAGTCATAACGACCCACTAAAATAAACCAACAAAACCCAGACATCTAAAGGCCGTTTTGACATGTCCTCTTTGGCCATAAAGATTTGATTGTAACTAGCATTGCCATCTAAAAAACTCATAACTCTATGTCCCGAGGCATCATTAATTAACATGTCGGCTATAGTCATAGGATATTCATCTTTAGGAGTGACTTTATTTAAATCTCTAAAGTCAATGCATACTATAATCTTACCACTCCCTTTCTTCTCAACCAGAACAATATTGGACACCCACTCCGCATATCTACATGGCCGAATAAATCCTGCTTTCAACAATCGGTATATCTCCTTCACACGATCAGATATGTTAGGATTGAAACAATGAGGTGGTTGTCTATACGGGCTAAATCCTAATTTTATTGGAAGCCGATGCTCAACAAGCTCACGGCTAAGGCCCTGTTTGTTTCAGCTTAGGATTATTATAATCTGGATTACTGAGCTAGATAATTGTAAGCTGGATTATAATAAGCTGACATAGAATAAGCTATGAGCTGTTTGTTTCTCTGAATTATTAGAGGCATGGATTACTGGGTATGAAATATTAAAGTCTATAATGCCCTCAGCTATTTTGGATGGCTTGTTCATCGTTTTGTCACTCTATGCAACAAATAAATAATTGAAGTAGCTAAAAAACAATATCATATATTAATAAATTAAGAATTCATGAATACATTTCTTTCAATAGATTGATCACCAACTTGTTATCTCCTATCAAATAAAGCATCAGCAATATTATCACGGAAGATATTTGCATCTCCCTCTTCGTCTCCCAATTCACTAGCATTCCCTTGAGATGAAGGCATCGGCATATAGTTTTCATCATTATCACACCGATCAAACTCTTCGTCACTCAATTTACTGTCTCGAATAAAATTATGAAGCGCCATGCATGCATGTATTATTTTTGTTTGCTTGACCATCGGATAACTCGGTAAGTCCAATAGAATTCTCCATTTCATTTTCAAAACACCAAAAGAACGCTCAATCACGTTACGAAGAGATGAATGTAAGTGATTGAACACCTCCTTCTTGCCACTAGGACGCGGACCCGCTCGAAACTCTGGTAAATGGTATTTGGTCCCTTTATATGGAGCTAGAAATCCCATTCGATTTGGATAGCCCGAGTCAACAAGGTAAAATTTACCTATTACCATAAACATAAACATACACTATGAAACATCATTTTATCATTGAAACTAGAAACATAAGTTTGTAAAAAATATATGTGACATTACCTGGTGGAGGATGAGGGAAGATAGCGGTATATTTGCGTAAAGCATCATTAAACACCCTCATATCATGTGCCGATCCGGGCCATCCCGCAACAATGAATGTAAACCTCATGTCAAAGTCACAAACAACCAAAACATTTTGAGTGGGATATTTATTCCTACCCACATGTTGAACCACCTTTGATGCGGGAACAACAACTGGTATATGAGTCCCATCTATTGCACCTATGCAATTATTGAAATGAGGCTCAAACCGGTCACCAAGTAGTCTTGGGTGGATTGTTGTGAAGTGTGGGTCTCTAGGTTTGACTAGATCTTTTGAGAGAAGGTAAACACTCTGCAACACTTGCTCAAATTTCACACTAATTGTTCCTTTTGATCTCTCAAATCGGTTCTTAACTTGAACAAATGACTGTGGAGCCCCAATAGTCCATAAAAACATTCCCAACGCTTCAATTGAATCCATCTTACTAGTTGACTTCAAACCATAAGATGTTACCAACAAATTATGTAACCTTTCGAACAATGGCCTACTCATTCTAAACATGTCATAACAATCTTGTGGAAAATCGAGGTTTCTCATAACCCAAGCATGACCAGTTAAATTAGCTTCTCTATACTTCGACTTGTTCAAAAAGGTTTCAGCATATAACATACCAAAAGCTGTCAATACAGGTCCAATTTTCGTCATCATATCTAGTTGTCTGCTAGCAACAACAAAAGTTTCATCCTCACCATCATCATCACTTGCATACATTCCAATCTACAAACAATGCAAGAAATCATATCACACAAGTAGGCACATAAAGTTCATGCATTCGAAATAGAAGCGTCATATTACATGGCCAATTCATAAAAGTGGTCTTGCTAATACATATTGTCTCACAAATTTAAACATATATGAAAAGTTCATGCGTTAAAAAAAATAGAACTCTCCTACTCCACGCCTTCCTTCATGCACCACCTCTTCAACCAACTGAGCCTTCCCTCCTTGGTTGTGAAAGTCTTGAACATGTCACGGTGTTCAGGTTTCACAAATAATTGAGTAGCCATGAAATGCTCAGCACTTCCTTCTGTCGCCCCACAATCCACTACCAAGTCCATCACTTCCTTAATAGAGTTGTACCTATATTCACCTTGCATCACTTTGTTGGCAATATTACAATTGGTATCCAAAGTGGACTGAATATTCTTCATCACCTTAACCATAGGGTTCTTAACCTTCTTCTGTGGACTATTTTCAGTGGTAATACACCCTCGCTTCACTGCTTTGTTCTTCGTTATATCCTTATGCAATGAGTTATCCGTTGGTGTGCCACCAAGGCTTTGTACACCATCCCCCCCAACATCCTCTCCAGGTGCACAAGCAGAAGAACCATCAACAGCAATCTCACCAAACATTTGACTCAATAAATCTTCACTATCCGGGGGACCATGTTGTAGCTTCTTCCATTCAGAATGTCCCTGGAAATAAGGTTTCAAACCATTACTACTAATTTTTGCAAACATTCAAAACAATTTCATGAAAAGAATGTACATCATCCCCGAATAATTTATTACCTTGGTGACTTGCTTCCAATATTCATCACTTGCTGAAACTATTCCTTTTGTGCTATCCCATCCAAGCCCTGTATCTTTGAGGAGGCCAAGCCAAAAGCTATACATGGCTTTCAGTACATCCCATCGGTTCTTCAATTGTATCTTACTGTGTCGGAGCCCTGTTATTTGCAAGTACTTGGCAGCAATGTTTTGGTACCCCCTAGAAGTCATTATCCCGATAGGCCTATTGCCGGCTTCGATTTGTTCTACACATAATTCACAAAATAGCCTAGTGTTTTGGGTCGACCATTCTGCTTTGTCAAACTCCTCCTTCTATTTGATAGAACAAACACATAAAGGTTCAGTTTTCAATGTTGTTGTACATCTATAGCTTTAACTATTAAAACAACACTGTTCAAAGCTCTTTTGGTCCTGTTACAGTAAACCAAAAATAATAACCCTTTCCTATGCAGTACCATTTTTTTCTACGTAGCACAGTGCCACAGTAATCATGATCTAAAAATGATCACAAGAAATACATACCATTCCATTTGCATTGGATGCCTCACTGTCTGCACCAGCAGTTGCTTCGGTGTCACTGTAAACCACCCCGGTAGCAGCTCCACCGCTCGATGGTCGTGGCAGCTTGAACGATGCCTTCCTCAATCGACCGCCACGTGCTGCCGATGATGGTCCCGTGCTCATGGGTTCGGTGGCGGGTCTGTTCCCACGTCCACCTACATGCCCGCCACGACGCCCACGACCCCGAGCAGCCGAGGGTTCATCCTCCACCAACTGGGATGCATTGCAGCCATGGAGTTCGGGCGAGCAATGGTGGGCATCTTCTTCATCGGAGACGCCACCATGGTGCTCCATCTCAACCTGCATGTCACAAAAAAATCACACCCAAGAATATCTAATTGATAGATCAAATATAGATCATGTATATATTATATACATGTATATAGCTACAGTTAATTGGTAGGAGTAAACTAAAAGAAAATGATGCTGTTATCATGTGCTAATCTTTCTCTAATCTTTCTCAGATTTGTTCTTCATTTCAATATATATATATGCACCTAGGAGGCAGCAGCGCGGCTGGGAGGAGACGGAGTAGGCTGGGGCGGCGCTGCCTAGAGGAGGTAGACGCGGCGGCGCCTGGGGAGGAGGAGGCGGCGGCGCCTGGGGAGGAGGAGGCGGCGGCACCTGGGGAAGAGGCGGCGGCGGCGGCGCTGCCTGCAGGAGGAGGAGGCGGCGGCGCCTGGGGAAGAGGCGGCGGCGATGCCTGGAGGAGGAGTTGGCGGCGGCGCTGCCTGGAGGAGTTGGCGGCGGTGTCGGGGGAAGAGGTGGTGGCGGCGGCGCTGCCTGCAGGAGGAGGAGGCGGCGGAGCCTGGGGAAGAGGCGGCAGGCGGCGGCGAATCTTGGAGGAGGATGCGGCGGCAACGCTGCCTGCAAGGAGGAGGAGGCAGCGGCGCCTAGGGAGGAGGAGGCGGCGGCGCCGCTGCCTGGGGAGGATGAGGCGGCGCCGTGGGGAGAGATTAGTCGGGAGAGAGGAGTCGGGAAGGAGGAGTCGGACGATGGCAGGGGGTAATTTGTGTTGAATTACCTAGGGGTAGTGGGTCTTTAGTCACCTAATAATCCAAAAAAAGCACCCCTAGAGGAGATTATTGGATTATAATAATCTGGCTTATAGATTATAATAATCTATCATAATAAGCTACATGTTTGTTTCAGCTTACTTCTAATAATCTAGATTATAATAATCCTAAGCTGAAACAAACAGGGCCTAAGTCCCGGCATTTCATGATACTCCCATGCAAAGCAATCAACATATTCTTTAAGTAGCTTGATTATTTTAACTTTATAATCGGCTTTCATATTTTTGTTTACAAAAGTCGGCCTTGGAATAGTGCCATCACCTATATCTATTTCTTCCAAAGGATCGGCCGATGTAAAACCTTGACCTAACTTCTCTACTTCACCAAAATCTTCTATGGTCTCACCAATATCGTTCTTTGTAGACCGATATTCTTGCACCCTCTTTTGCAACCACTCCAAATTGGCATCTGTTGATGCAAAAAACACACACTGCCCTGAGAGATTTGCTTTACTTTAGTGCAGGTCCAAAACTTACTTTCGGGTTCAAAGGGCGTGCCAGTTGATTTGATCCCGCAATCAACAAGACAGAACATGCAAGTTTATTAGTAAACGATAGTCAATCGGCCAGTTAGCCGATATCATATCGTGATGTAACCTAGCCGATGCAATATATGAGGATCAGCTGTAAGGTGTATTCAATGATAAACTAACACTAAATTTGATACATCGGCTGAAAATATCAGTGTTACATAATTTATATATCAATATTACTTTAGAAATCAGCAATTAGGATATATCAAACTTAATCGAGACAGTATAAATTACCCAAGTCTAAAATAACATGAAATAACGATTACATGTACTCATGCCCTAGCCAATGTCCAGATTTAAGCATGTATCGGCTATAGCTCCAATACAACCCTATACTAGGATATTCTCTTGCAACAAATATATCTAACTAATACCAATCAGATTGGTAATGAGTCCAATATATTTATATTAGATTAGATCCTGGTATAAGGGGCAGATATAGCATATTAAACAAAGCATGAAACTATGTAAAACATCTATACCAGATAAGATCGGCTGAAACCCCGATACTATCCTTATTAACAACCATAAAACAAGCTAGAGATCAAGATTTTAAACACGACTTAATAGATCAAACTTAACTGATGCAGCATTAAGTATGAAAAGAAACATAATATCTAGACAATCAAGCCGATGGTTGCCTTTTCGGGATGGTGGATACATTATATAATTCAAACCAACAAGTCAATCTATCCATTATCGACAAAACCCTAGATAGAGATCGGCTGATGCAAGTAGATAGCCTTGTCAACCTAAATTATATAACATATATGATAACTCGGAGATTCACAAGATAGAATTAGAGTGTCATAAAGATGTAAGCACTAATTCCGATAATGCAAACCGCCATAACAAGACCTACCTCTTCGTCGAAGATCAAACTGATGCAGCTCGAAAGCAAGAACTCGTCAAAAGTAAAAGAATAAAAGGTTTGGCAATGCACCGAGATTGATTGAACTGTTGTTGTTTCATTCATAAGATCTCGGGTCTATATTTATACCCAAAAATACAAACATTGTCCAAGACGGACACAACTCATATCGTCCTAATACAAATCCAACTAGCAAACAAATCCCATAGGCGGACTCTTACCTAAAATATCTATAAGGAAATTATAGATAATCCTAGTTAATAGATACATTTGCCAATTCTGGACTCTATCCTTCTTTGGCAAGATCGTCTCAAACTCTCTTTCGAACCCGATATTGATCATGCATGCAATATCAGCCATATCGGTTATCCAGATTAGATTCGGTTCCAGCCGATGCACACTCTGTTTCCGAGAATCCCGCATATCTGCAATTCCGCTTCGAATTGGACTTCGTTTCCGATTCATATGCTTGCCAAATTTCATCGTCAACAGCGTCCTTGTTCATAATACATGGTTACATTACCTAGCCGTGCTAAATTAGTTGGCTTTACAGAGATGGGTACAAAGCCGTCTTTAGAAACTAATGAAATCATAGCTAGAAAGATCTAATCCTGATAAACATTGAATACTTCCATGTTGCCACTCAACTGAAGCATCAGCAATTGCAACCTTTGCCGATGTGTCTGCTTGAACAATCTCAACCTCATCACCGTCCCATTGAATCAAACATTGGTGCAAGGTAGAAGGAACGCAACAATTGGCATGAATCCAACAACGACTCAAAATACCATTATAGTTACCTTGCACGTCAGCAACGAAGAAAGCGGTCGGCAACGTCTTGTTCCCCACAGCAAGCTCCACCGAGAAGATACCTTTCGCCTCCGTTGATTCACCATTGAAGCCGTTGAGAGTCATGTTGGTCTTCTTCAACTCCTCATCTCCACGCCCCAACTTCTTGAATAATGAATACGGCATCAAATTCACGGTGGCACCTCCATCTACTAACATCCTAGAGAACGGTTTCCCATCAATATGCCCTTTGATATAGAGTGGTCTTATGTGGCGATTGGACTCATCGGACTTCTCAAAAACCGCATCTCTTGGTCCTAGTGAGAGTTGGGCAATTCCGGCCTCATCAATGGCACGAAATTCCAAAGGCAATGCAAACCCCATGTTGATATCCATATCTCTTCTTGGCAGCGAATCATTTCTAATAACCAAGTGATGCACATTCATCCAAGTCTTCTTCCTCACCTTCATCTTGATCGATCACCGGCTTCTCAACTTCCATTGGCTTGGGCCTCCACTCTTGCCTTGGCGGTGGCCGCAACTTGTTGAATCTCCTATCTCTCCACTCTTCGGCTTTCTTTTCTCTTAATTCTTGAGCCCAGAGACGCTGCAACCTCTTCTTTTGTGAAGCCGTCAAATTCTCAAGCATCCACCTTGAATTCGGTTGTGTTCCAGAAACAATATAATGTCCCTTACTAATTTTACCCGTCGAAGATGAAGCCCTCGAACTACTCTTCGGATGAGCTCGGTCAGACCGGCCCTTCGTGTCAGCTAGTTCCTTGGCCGGCCCTGAGCAGCAGTTAGACCGGCCTGGGGTGTAACGCCCCGATTTTCGCCCCGTTGAAAAATATTTTTTATTAAAAACCTATGTTCAAAAATTTGGTTCTTTGAGTGTATCTAAGTTTGTGTGCCAAAGATATCAACTAACCCATTCCTTGTAAACTCAAATTCTTGGCCAAATCTTTTCCTTCAAAATTAAATTCTCCTGATTCGAATTTTGAAGTTCGAGTTTTCCTCCTAAACACTTCCAAAAAGTCGTACGGTTAAGATTTCTCTTTCAGAATTTTGACTGTGCCAACAAACAATCTTCTTTCCATCCAAGGAGTCTAAAAATATTTATTTTAGGCTTTGACCGCCCGACAAATATTTCCTATACGTGTGCTTATCAAAACCGATATTTTGTGCACATACGACCCAAAATCAACAGTTGTTTCTCTCGTTGAATTTAATTGCACACCGATGGAACCGGCAAAAGCCAAGTTTTTCCTCCAATTATTGTCTCCCAAATAAAATCCCCGTGTTCGGATTTTGGAATCCGAATCGCATTCTAAATCACTTTTACAAATTCTATCCTTGCTAAATCATTTTCCTACTCTTGCTATTCATTGCGACCTATTATCAAAAAGCCAAAATCCCTCCAACCCAAATTCCCTATCAGGCCAAAAATCCCAAATAAATCATTAGACATCGGAGTCTCAGTCCTTTTACAAGTTGAAAATTATCTACAACCCATGAGCAAAATAACAGTAGACAAGCGTGCATGCACTCCTCTCTTTTTCTTCACTGAGACAAGCAAAGTCCATTTTGTTTCACATGCTCTTCTGCTGCTCATGCATGCCCACGTTCTCCCATCCATCTCTCTGCCTCCTCAGTTACTAAGCCCCCTGCAAACCCCGCGATTAGGCACCGCCTCCGCTTTCTCCTCTGAAGTTAGGCACCGCTCCGCGACACTCGCTGAGCAGGTCTGGCAGGCAGTAGCAGAGAGAAACTATGGAGGAAGAGGAGAAAACAGCAGCAAGTTTGTCCACCGTCCACGCCGTGCTCGCTGTTGCCCGACGACCTTCCTGCACCAAGGTCCTAGTCCACCAAAATAGCCCCAAACACCAGCATCATCATGAGCCATGCGTCCACACCAAAAGCAGTGAGCCGATCTCACCCATGCCGCTACATTCGCCATCCTCTCTCTCCGGTGCCGCACTGCCAATGGAGACAGCCAAACAGGACAGCTGGCCCCGCTCGACCGAGCCCGCCGTCCCCGCCTTCGTCGCCTTTCACCGGCTGCACGGCTATCAAAGCCGCTGCGCCCATTGTCGCCTTCCTCCCATGGCCTCCAAGCTCCACCACCTCCCATTGTCGCCATCTCTTTTCCATCCGAATCACCGTGACCGCCGCCCTCGAGCCACGAGCTGAACGTCGTCATGCCCGGCTGTCGTCCGGCCGAGCTGCCCGACGACCGCAAGCCTCCTCGGCCTCCTCCCACCGCAGGCCGTCGCCGCCGTGTGCGGCCACGCTGGCCGCAAGTGTGCCGCCCGGCTGCACAAGCCGCGCCGGGCCACTGCCCCGCGCCATCCCGCCGCTGGCCGCACAAGCAGCGCCGTCGCAGACCACTGTCGGCACCAACCTGGCCGTCGATGCCAGCACGGGCCCCGGCCACGCCGCGCCGCCGCCCCGCCCAAGTCGCGCGCAGCCGAGGCGCCGCCCCGCCCAAGTCGCGCGTAGCCGAGGCGCCGCCCGGCCACCCTGCGCGCTGCCTCCACCGGCCACGCTAGCCCGCGAAGTGCGCCGCCTCCTGGCCACGTGCTGCCCCGCTGCCGAGCCCAGCAGCCGCCCATGCCGCGTAGCCACCGGTGCCATCTCCCCCTGTCGGTGAAGAAGAAGAAGAGAAAAAGGAAGAGAAGGAGAAATGGAGCAGAAAGGATAAGGAGGAGCGAGAACGAGGAGGAACGAAAGAAAAGAAAAAAAAGAAAAGATAGTGGGGCCCACTCCCTTGACTCTCTCCGTGGGTCCCATTCGGTTAAAAAAATAAAGTCTACATACCTCCCTCCACATTCATTGGGTTGTTGACTAAAAGGTCTATATGGAGTCCCTCATCCTTCGTTGGGCCGAGCCAAACATTCTCCGTCCAAACTTTGGGCCGAAGCCCACCAACAGTTTGCCTCCTCACCAAAGTCCATGATATAACTCTCAACACACCCAAGCTCACTTAAAAGAAAGTCCAACATACGTCCCTCTCAACATCACAGCTAAGGAATATTCTTGGAAATATTCCTTTCCAATTTAATAAATTCATTTCCACATTTCATAAAGTCCATTTATCTTCCAAAATTCGTATCTCCCCAACCGTAAGTCCGTTTGACTCCGTTCAACTTCCATAATATTTCTAAAAATGAGATCTATCAAATGACACTATTAGTCTATAATAGTTATTATCTACTTTATAGGATTTTGGATAGTTTTCTCTTTCGATCGCGTAGTGAATGTTTCGGAGATGCGACAGACGTGGATTTTTCTTGAAGGTTTGAAGACCAACAATAAGGCAAGCCACTCTTTGATCATATTGCTTCTAATTTATAAAATGTGTTGTTTGCAAGATTGCATGCTTAGCGTACACAATTATTTTGATCGGCCATCGGTCTACGAGCACATGACCGACGGACCAACCTATGTAGTTGCATTATTTCCTGTAGGACTTGGTTAAACTTAACCCTTGTCGCTTCACCACAGTAGTACCTCGATAGTTGCGCTCTCTGTGCGCAGGTGTCCTTTTTCCCCATTTGTTTATATCAGGCTTATACATGGTTATCGATGTGGGAAAAACTTGGGTTGCGAAAGGTTTATAAAACCTGACTCAGGGAGTCGGTGTCTTTTGAAAATAAAAAGGTTTTATGGAGAAAACTTGCGGTGCGAATACTCTCCTGTGTGGTTTGGATTCGTAGTCGCGCAGAAGAACTACTCTCGGCGCATCGCCACCCTCTTTCTGAGGTTTTTACTTATCAACCGACGGAATTTGGCACCTGACGCGGGGCTGCATCGGCTTTCGATCTCCGGCGAAGGGGTAAGCCCTACGTTCTGTCGGGTCCTGGTGAATTTATCGGCTATATTGGTGTTGTTCAAGGCTGCATCGCTTTGATCTCTTGGATCGCTCTGGTTCGGTTGATATATTTACCTGATATCTCAATTCTATCTTAATTGCATTGTGTTTAGAGACGTATCGGTTTAGTTGGGACTGTCTCGGTTAAGTCTGATCTTCTGTCTTAGCCGATATATCTCTACAATCACAAAGTTGTTTTAAACAGATTTGTTATATCCATCACATTAAACAGATTTATCGGCTCATTAAGTATTAGATTATCATATACAATCTTGTGCTACATCGATTAGGTTCGACCTACTAGATTGTTGTTGATAATATAAATCTTGCTAAGCCGATAGGTTCATGCTGATGTCTTATCGGGGTGCTAGCCGATGAGTTATCATATACGTTATATAATCTAGATTGACAATGTCTTCTACTTGCATCGGCCGATCTCTATCTATGGTTTTGTCGATATCGGCTAGATTACTTTGTTGGTTTAGATTATATAATGTATCCACCACCCTGAAAATCAGTCAAAGGCTTGATTGTCTAGATATTATGTTTCTTTTCATACTTAGTGCTGCATCAGTTAAGTTTGATCTACTAAGTCGTGCTTAGAACCATAATCTCTAGCCTGCTTCTTGATTGCCAACAAGGGTTTCATCGGGGTTTCAGCCGATGAGTTATCTGGACATTGCATCGGCTGATAAGGGTTATATACAAGTTGGATTTAGCCGATGACAACAAAGGTTTCACTGTTTATATAATCGTTTGGATTTATTGACATCGGACCTCCAGCCGATGAATGCTTCAACCTTTGGGTTAGTGCTTATTCAATTTATCATTAGTAGCCGATTGGTTGCTACTGGATTATATTATTGTTATATTACATTATCATCAGCCGATCATATTTATATCATTATCTACATTGGATATATAGCCGATTGCTTAAAACCTTATCAATATCGGCTGGTATCGGCATCGGCTGGAATCACTCTATCGGCTTGTCAACCGATCGGCTGTTTGATATTCAATTTATATATTTTGTCAGTTGCAGGATCAAACTGACTGGCACGCCCGCATCTCATTATTATTTTGGACCTGCACTGGAGCTAAGCAGATCTCCCAGGCCAGTGTGTGTTTTTCGCATCAACACCCAGCCTATCTTTGAAGCTTGCATGTACACGTTTCTAGTGGCTTGTTGAGTACGAATGTACTCAATCCCCCATTGTTGTTGTTTTTCTCCCTTGGCTTAAGTTCAGGAGGAAGATGAAGGTTGGAGTTTCGTCCCTCAACCCAAACTACTGCTGGTGGATTTGGTGTCCTAGCTTCACTATGTTTCGCTACTGCTGACTCTGATTGATGGTTGCAACTTAGGATTACCCGAAGCTGCAACGTAAAGGTATATTGTATTTATTTAAATCCTACATTGATTTATCATGTTACCGCTGGTACCAGCATCATTATCCTGGGACTGGTACCTGTTTCACGGTTCTGTGGGAAAGCGGTTCGTCGTTCTCCTACGACATACCCTCCTCGGTGCCATTTGTACAGTGGCGCAGGGGCGGGGTGTGACATGGGGTCACCGGTCAGACTGGCTAAAGGCACGGTCAGACCGGCGCTCTGCGCCGTGTCGGTCTCTCCTTCGGTCTTCTCGCCTTGGACCACCTTGTCTTCATCTCCAGAAGATATTGGCACCTCATGGGATCCCACCTTGATAGTGATTACCTTCGAAGTCCTTGTCTCTTCCTTGACGCGCTTTTCTCCTCCCCTTTCTTCTTCAAACCGATTCCTTGATTGAAAACGGCTTTTGTTTGTTGAAGACAACCGCTCGTGCACTGATCTTCGTGGCTCCACCCAACCTTGATGAAATCGCATTGGTGGCATAGACTCAAACATTGATGTGGTGCCCGCCATTGCATGAAGTAAGGAAAAGGACAACCCGGTGACGGCATTGGACAAGGCCCCCATGCAATGACTTGATTGTTGTATGGAAAAGGTGGCTCCAATGGACTTAGCGATGGACCAAATCTCTCTCTAGGAGGAGATCTTGGTATTTTTCCTTTATTGGGACGTTGCTCGGCTTTTATCTTCTCATACTTGTTCAAAAGCATCCCAAATGACACCTTCGGCTTTTGTGGCGTTCTAGAGCTCGAAGCATCACCCCTATTTTCCTTCCGAACACCAACCTCCGGATTTTTTTGGAACAATCATCTTTGGCTGAGCCTCTCCAATCACTACTTCTTTCCCTTTTGTGGATCCGGCTTGTTCTAGCCGAATCAACACCTTCTTGTTGTCAAAGTCAATAGTATTCACTGGAAAAGGGTCATGATCTAGCTTTATCTTGGAACCTTCAGTAAATTCAATCATCCTTCCTCTATGGCTGATTGAATCTATCGTCGAGACACATTACAATCATTAGTATTATGAGAATGAGAATCATGCCACTTACAATAAGCACGACGTTTTAATTTCTCGAGAGATGGGATGACATGGCCTTTAGGTAGTCTAATTTGTTTTTCTTGCAAAAGATAATCAAAGATTTTATCACACTTGGCCACATCAAAACTATACTTAATCTCACCTTGTCAATCCTTGCGAGGAGTCAGCATTAAATTAGAGCAAACAAATGGTTTGTTTTTATTAGTCCATGACCATTCAGCTACATATATATCATGATCATCATTATCATCATCAGAACTATCATCAGGACAATCAACAATACTAACATTGGGTTTCTTATCATTAGACCTAACAAACCTCTTAGTTTCTTTAACTAGGCTTTCCTGAGCTAGAGCCTTTTGCATAAGTTGACTAACATCAAGAAATTGTTGGCCATATAATATTTCTTTAATAGGAGCAAGTAAACCATTGTAAGCAAGATCACCCAAATCTCTCTCAGTTATAATCAAAGTAAAAGAATAGTTTCTAGTATCTCTAAAACTCTTGATATAATCAGTAACAGATTCATTATACTTTTTCCTAACCGATGTCAAATCAGATAACCTAAGATCAGTTTCCCCAGTGTAAAAGTAATCATGGAATTTCGGTTCTAATTGAGCCCAAGTAAAAATAGAATTCACTGGCAAAGAAGTAAACCATGTAAAAGCGGTATCGGACAAAGATAAAGAAAACAAGCATAATTTGAAAGCATCCACATTACTAGCCTCACCACATTGTGCTAAGAATTGGCCTATGAGTTCCCATGTGGTTCTACCATCCTCACCATTGAACTTAGTAAATTCGGGAACCCTATAACCATGAGGATATGGCATATTATCAAAATGATCAGCATACGACTTTTGGTATACCCTAGCACGATTCCTTGGCTCAATTCCAAATGTTTCCGTAAGCACATACCTCAAACGTTCCTCTAAATTATCAGGCCTTGGTTGTGGGTTTTGTGGCCTAATAGGAGGTGGTGGCACAATATGATTATATTTTGGTCATATCGAACATCTTGTGGATAACCGCCATAGACTTAACTGGTCTTGATTATGATCATTGTATAGATTAGGTACGGGCGGAGGAATAGGAGGGTTAGCATTAATAGGAGCTACTGGTGGATGAGGCACATGATAGAAAATACCATTATTGGTAATGGGGTCAATCTCCTGTATTGGGATGATTGCGCCGGTCTGACCGGCCCAGGGCCCGGTCTGACCGACGGTTGGAACTGCGGTTGGATCGGCCTTATGGTCGGTCGACCGGTGGCAGGTGGTGGTGTCAGACCGGCCTGGGGTCGGTCTAACCGGAGACCGGATGGCTGGTCAGACCGGCCAAAGAGCTAGGGTTCACCTCGCTCTCGGCATATTGTGGAATCGATCCATCAGTTTTGCTAAATATGTGTTGTGTAGGTGCTTTACTTGTACTTGGGATGGAATCAGGTGACAAACTAGCTATAAAAGAGCTCAATTTATCATCTATAGCAGAACTAATTTTCTTTCCATAAAATGTACTCATAGCAAGCTCAAGTTTATTATTAAAAGTAGCAGTAACAGTTTCATCTACAGAACTTGCTACGAGCTTTTGAACAGGAAGAGCAATATCACTGGAAATTACCTCATCAATGATGACTTGGGGTGGAGGTCCAGGCTTGCAAGTTACTCCTTGACGTATCTTGATGAAGGATCTTGCCAACATCTTCTCTTGCAATACCTTGAACTGTCGCTCCATGTCTTGATGTTCTTCTTCATTCAATTCTTCCAAGGTGATAGGTAAGATGTTGCTTGGGTCAACATCATGCTTGGCCATGACGTCGATGTAGTCGTCCCCAGTGAGTTGCCAAAAATCGTGTTGGAAACTTTTGTGGAAAGAAGACAAACATGCTCGGGACACCTAAATGCCTAGCGGTGATATGGAGTTGCCAACCACCTCGATCTAGCCAAGGGGCCAAATCTAGATGGATTTTGTAGAAAGTAGATCGGCTAGCGGAGCCGATCTAGATGAAGCAAAGGATAACCACCCGTCTCGTGGGTGAACGGAAGGTTTACGGGACAAACCTACAAAGGGGTATCACACTCTTGCAGTGATGGCGGACGGTTTACAACGCAAACTGACAAAGATGGACGAACTAGGCTAGAACTAAGCGAAAAATAGATGTAAAGCTGAAAAACGATTCAATTGAGTAATTGCGTTGGAAGTAGATTGGTCCTTCAATTGAACCGGCCTTGTCCCTTATATAGGGGTTGGTCTTGCCTCCCACAGGTCCTCCTCCATGTCCTACTAGGGGTAGAAACCAATGGAAACCTGAAACATACCTTCCCAACCAAGGAAACTCGAGATCCGATGAAATTCGCTTCGGACTCGGAGTCTGCCGGTCTGATCGGCCACATACCTGCGGTCAGACCGGCCCAACTAGCCGATTAGACTGGCCACATGCCTGCGGTCTGACCGGCCACCGTGAAGGAAACCCGACGCTTTCCAAACTTTGGCAATTTTTTCCTATTTTGTCCTTAGGTGCCAAATTTGGGTGTAAACAGAATCATCGTCATGATGTAATCTGATAGGCAATGGTATTACACGATACCATCCACTGCTAGCAAGGCGCCTCCTACATCACCATAAAGCTCCATCCACGTTTGACGATTTTGCGCTATGACCTCTTCAGGTCACATAATTCCAATCCACTTTAAAAAGAGTACTACTTAGGCTCATATGCCCCGTTTAAAACAATTTTATTCAGCACATTATTACAAAGAATTGTTTACTTAATTATGACGGTAAATTAGATTTTTTTTATAAATAAACTTAACAAATTATTTAGAGCAAATTATTTAAACAATGAGGAAATGTATTTCTAGAGATGTGCAGTCGTGGAGAAAATAATATGAGAGACTACAG
The DNA here is from genome assembly GCA_000573905.2 of Oryza punctata. Classification (NCBI taxonomy): domain Eukaryota; kingdom Viridiplantae; phylum Streptophyta; class Magnoliopsida; order Poales; family Poaceae; genus Oryza; species Oryza punctata. The sequence continues at coordinate 32,958,105 of CM002494.2, read as the reverse complement.
AACGGAATAACAAATATGTGCTAACATCAACACGATATCGTATGTGTCAGATAGGTACTGGATCTAATACCTCCGATGCCAAACATAATACCCCGTAGGTAACAGATCTAGTACCTAGGTACCATGCACCATGCTGACTTTAGCATGGTACCGTAGGTATCATATCTAGTACCTTCCGGTACAAGACATGGTCTTGATACCTCGTAGGTATTAGACTTAGGTACCATGCTGACGTCATTATGGTACCGGATCTGATACCACTGATACCAAACATGATACCTTGTAGATATGATGCTGATGCCATCATGATATCAACAATTCCGTTGGAACAGTAACACTGTTCTGTAGTACTTTTGAAATAATATATTATAATAATCCAATGAAGTAGCCCGAAACAAAAACAACATGCAGCTTCCTTTCCTCTATAGAGTGCAGCTTTGAGCAACATCAATATCCACAACATCCAACGACCACCCCTTAGGGCATGAATAATGGGGGCAACTCAAATGGAATGGTCTCAAGTGTCACCTATGCTAAGCTATTGAATTTTTTTATTCTTGAACCTTTTTAATTTTTAATTTTAAAATTAAACCCATCCAAAATTTATTTTCAAGATATGAATCTTTTGGCCACGCCAGTCGGAGCGGTGTGACAATGCAAAAGAATATTGTCACACCACTCCGGCTGGCGTGACATCGTTTTTTGGCCACGCCAGTCTCGCTGGCGTGGTAGGACAAAACTATCACGCCCGCTTCAGGCAGCGTAGCAATGTTATTTTGCCACGCCAGGCAAGCTGGTGTGGCCAAAAGGTTCAGATTTTGGAAATAAGTTTTGGATGGGTTTATTTTTAAAATTAAAAATTAAAAAGGTTCAAAAAAATAAAAATACTGAAGGCTATTCACCTGAAAAATTACTCCCTCACAATGCAAGTAGTCTCACCTGGTAGGTTCAACTTTTTATGTCAACCCCTAAATTTTTCTACTTTAGCCCTCATATTCTTTCAATTTACGTATAAATCTATACAAAATCAAACCCTAATTCCTCAATTCCACATTCCCAAAGACGAGCAACCTCACTGCAGTCCTATCTCCCTGTTCCGCTTACCAATCGAGCTCTAGTGATGGTGGTCAAAACACCGAGCTCTCCATTCCTCCAGTCTCCAACGACGGCGGTGGCTGCTAATTCACGTCTCCATGTCGAGCTCCCTTCTCGCCTCCCTTTCACCAACGACGGTGGCAACTACTGATTTAATGGAGGTCGTGCGGGAGTCCGTCACCGGTGGTGGCTCCCCGACCAAAAGCTTTGCAGATTCGAGCAGCGTGTTAACAAGCTCCCCGACAACGTGGCCCGATGGAGCTTCTAGGCTGCCCATCGGAGGTGGGGCAGGCGATATGGATGACCCTGACAATGGCATAGGGGCTCGACGCCAATGATTCCCCTCCACCAACCACCATCAATTTGCCGAGCTCCTGTTGACGATGAAATTTAGCAAGTTTATGAATCGGAAACAAGATCCAATCCGAAGCAAATTCGAAGATATGCAGAAATCTCGGAAACAGAGTGCGTATCGGCTGGAAACCGAGTCCGATTGGGATAGCCGATGTAGCCGATATCGCTTGTGAAGTCGTTATCGAATTCAACAGGGAGCTTACGATGACGTTGCCAGGCAAGGATAGAGTCCAAGATTGGTAATTGTATCTATTAATTAGGAATATATGTAATTTCCTTATAGATATTCTCGGTAAGAGTCCGCCTAAGGGACTTGTTCGCTAGTTGGATTTGTGTTAGGTTAATATGAGTCATGTCCGTGATAGACAATGTTTGTATTTTCGGGTATAAATTTAGACCCGAGGTCTTGTAAATAAAAAACAACCAAGTTCAATCAATCTCGGCGCATCGCCAACCTTTGTTTTCTATTTTCAACAAGTTCATGCTTTCGAGTCGAGCTGCATCAATTTGATCTTCGGCGACAAGGTAGGTCTTGTTATGGCGGTTTGCATCATTGGAATTAGTGCTTACATCTTTATGACACTCTAATTCTATCTTGCGAATCTCCGAGTTATCATATACTTTATATAATTTAGATCGATAATGCAATCTACTTGCATCGGCCAGGCTCTATCTAGGGTTTTGCTGACAACGACTAGATTGTCTTGTTGGTTTGAATTATATAATGTATCCACCATCCCGAAAAGGCAACCATCGGCTTGCTTGTCTAGATATCATGCTTCTTTTCATACTTAGTGCTGCATCAGTTAAGTTCGATCTACTAAGTCGTGTTCTGAATCATGATCTCTAGCCTGTTTTATGGTTGTTAATAAGGATAGTATCGGGGTTTCAGCCGATCTTACCTGGTATAGATGTTTTACATAGTTTAATGCTTTGTTTAATGTTCTATATCTGCCCCTTATATTAGGATCTAATCTAATACAAATATATTGGACTTATCACCAATCTAATTGGTTATAGTTGAATATATTTGTTGCAAGAGAATATCCTAGTATAAGGTTGTATCGGAGCTATAGCCAATATATGCTTAAATCTAGATATCGGCTATGACATGAGTTTACATAATCATTATTTCATGTTATTTTGGACTTGGGCAATTTATACTGTCTCGGCTCAGTCCGATCTATCCCAATTGCTTATTTCTAAAGTAATAATGATTTATAGATTACGTAATACTAATATTTTCAGCCGATGTACTAGTTTTAGGGATAGTTCTTTCATTGACTATACCTTACAGCCGATTCATGCTTTATTGCATCGGCTAGGTTACAACACGATATGATATCGGCTTTCTGGCCGATTGACTATCGTCTATAATACATTTGCATGTTTTTTCTTGTTGATTGCAGGATCAAATCAACTAGCACGCCCTCGAACCTAAGAACAAGTTTTGGACCTGCACTAGAGTAAAGCAAATCTCTCAGGCTAGTGTGTGTTTTTTCTCATCAACAGCTCCCTCTCCTCCCTTCCTGGCATTGCGGGCCATGACAAGCTACCCGACAAAGCGGACCGCGACGAACTCCCCTCTCTCCGACGCGGCCCTTTTCTCGTGACCGTGTTGATGTAGAAAACACACACCGGCCTAAGAGATTTGCTTTACTCTAGTGCAGGTCCAAAATAATGATGAGATGCGACCATGCCAGTTGATTTGATCCTGCAATCAACAAGATAAAACATGCAAACATTATTAGTGAACGATAATCGATCGGCTAGAAAGTCGATATCAATATCGTGGTGTAACCTAGCCAATGCATTGTGAGGCTAATCGGTTGTAAGGTATATTTAATCAATAAATAAACTCTAAATTTGATCATTCGGCTGTAAACATCAAGATTATACAATCTATAAATCAGTATTACTTTAAAAATCAGCAACTGGGATATATTGGACTTAACCGAGACAGTATAAATTGCCTAGATCCAAAATAACATGGAATAACGATTATATATGTTTATATCATAGCCGATGTTCAAATTTAAGCATGTACCAGCTATAGCTCCGATACTACCTTATAATGGGATATCATCTTGTAATAAATATATTAAACTATCATCAATTAGATTGACAGTAAGTTCAATATATTTATATTAGTTGAGATCCTGATATAAGGGGTAGATATAGTATATTAAACAAGACATAAGACTATGTAAAATAACTATACTAGGTAAGATCGGCTGAAACCCCGATACTATCCTTATTAATAACCATAAAGCAGAGACTAGAGATTACGATTCTAAGCACGACTTAGTAGATCAAAATTAACCGATACAGTACTAATTTTGAAAGAAACATAATATCTAAACAATCAAGCCAATGTTTATCTTTTCAGGATGGTGGATATATTATACAATCTAAATGAAGAAATCAATCTAGCCGTTATCGACAAAACCCTAGATGGAGGTTGACCGATGCCAGTAGAAAGCATTGTCAATCTAGATTATATAAGATATATGATAACTCGATGGATTACATAATCAAGATTAGAGTGTCATAAAGATGTAAGCACTAATCTCGAGAACGCAAACCGCCATAAAAAGTAATTACCTCGTTATCGAAGATCGAAACCGATGCAGCTCGACTCAAAAGCAAGAACTCATCGAAACAAAGTAATGGAAAAATGTGGCGATGCGCTGAATTTGGACTGAACTAATGTTAATTATTTACAAGACCTCGGGCTTATATTTATACCCGAATATACAAATTTGTCCATAACGGACACAATTCATACTTTCCTAATACAATTCTGACCGACGAACAAGTCCCTTAGGCAGACTCTTACCAAAAATATCTATAAGGAAATTACATAAAATCCTAATTAATAGATATAATTACCTATCTTGGACTCTATCTTTGTCTAACAATATCATCGAAGTCCTTTTTTTGAATCGGACATTGATCACGTAACCAATTTAACCAATATCGATTGTATCGGCTAACCATATCAAACTTGGTATTGGCCGATACAGACTTCCAGCTGATGCGCACTCTATTTCCAAGAATTCCGTATATCTTCAAATCCGCTTTGGATTGGATCTCGATTCCGATTTATATGCTTACCAAATTCTATCGTCAACAGACCGACAAGCTCTCCAGCCACCGTAAAAACACGATGGCCTGGGAGATCTGCTTAGCTCCAGTGCAGGTCCAAAATATTGATGAGATGCGGGTGTGCCAGTCAGTTTGATCCTGCAACTGACAAGATATGTAAATAGCGGATAAAATAGCCAATCGGCTGACAAGCCGATGGAGTGACTCCAAACAATGCCGATACTAGCTGATATCCAGTATAGATCTTGATACTTGAGTAAATAATGATATAAAGATGATCACTGATGATAATGTAGTAAAATAATAACATAATCCAGTAGAAACCAATCAGCTAGTAATGATAGATTGAATAAGCACTGATCCGAAGCATACATCGGCTGGAGGTCCGATGTCAATAAATCCAAACAATTAGATAAAGAGTGAAACCTTTGTTGTCATCGGCTAAAACCAACTTGTAAGTAATCCTTGTAAGCCGATGCAACGTCCAGATAGCTCATCGGCTGAAACCCTGATGAAACCCTTATTGACAATTAAGAAGCAGGCTAGAGATTATGGTTCTAAGCACGACTTAGTAGATCAAACTTAACTGATGCAGCACTAAGTATGAACAGAAACATAATATCTAGGCAATCAAGCCTTTGACTGATTTTCAGGGTGATGGATACATTATATAATCTAAGCCAACAAAGTAATCTAGCCGATATCGATAAACCCTAGACGGAGATCGGTCGATGCAAGTAGAAAACATTGTCAATCTGGATTATATAACGTATATGATAACTCATCGGCTAGCATTTCGATAAAACATCAGCATGAACCTATCAGCTTAACAAGATTTAGGTCGAATCTAACCAATGCAGCACGAGATTGCATATGATAATCTAATACTTGACGAACCGATATATATGTCTAATGTGATGGATATAACAAATCTATTTAAAACGATATTGTGGTTGTAGAGATATATCGGCAAAGATAGAAGATCAGACCTAACCGAGACAGTCCCAACTAAACCGATGCGTCTCTAACCATAATGCAATTAAAATAGAATTGAGATATCAGGTAGGCAAATATATCCACCGAATCAGAGCGATCCAAGAGATCGAAGCGATGCAGCCTTGGACAACACCAATGTAGCCGATATATTCACCAGGACTGGCGGAACGTAGGGCTTACCCCTTCGCCGGAGATCAAAGCTGATGCAGCCCCGCGTCAGGTGCTAAGCTCCGCTGGTTGATAAGTAAAAATCTCAGAAAGAGCGTGGTGATGTGCCGAGAGTAGTTGTATTGATCGAAAGATAATTTACAGGGACCCTGCGTGTACATATTTATACCCATGGGTAGATACTGGTCCATATCGGACAAGACTCAAACTTTCCTAAAGATAAAAGAAAACTAACAACTCTACCTAATTAATAGATAAACTGCTATGCCGCATCCTCCTTGATCTTGGACTCTTCTGGATAAATTTCCTTTAATTAATTAATTTTCTTAATCGAATCCATGAATAATATAACTGCTAGCGATTGATGGCTGATTTCAGGACTCTAAAGCCAATATTGATTGTAGGCTGATGATGATTTCGAGATTTACCAAATTTTATCGTTAACACTTTTCTTTTCAGATGCGAGGCCATCAGGTCTTCTGCAAGACGTGTGAACCTAGCAGAAGACACGGGTGCCACCTCCTCCTCTCGTACACATCAATTGTCCTAACCGGACTGACGGGGAAACTCGCCATCGTGGCGTATTGTGTATGCCCTTATTGACCCGACTCCCTTGTACGCTCCGACCCCTCTTTTCAGGATTGAGATTCAATGCAGTTGCTACTCTTGACTTCATAATAGCAACTGCATACAATCGGAGGCCTTTATTTCTTGATGCAATGGTGCAAATAATTTACTACAGTAAGATCGCTATCCATAGTACTTTACTAAGTATTCAGATGCATCTGGACCATCCGTTTTACATCTAGTGATGCTCGGGTGAGTTTGACTGTTTAATTTGCAGACACTTTAGCTGTTGCACCTGAACCAGATCCCTACTTCCGACTCCTCGCTCTCTGAATGCTAAAACCCGGCTCCCTACTCTTCCTTATCGTTGTCAAGGTTTTTAAATTTTTTTGTACTTTTTGAAAGCCCTGACAGCCCATACCACATTGTCTTACAAAACTATCCTTTATGTTATAGTTCGTAGAAAATCAATAAAATATCAAGTGTATACTAAATTTTTCTACTAAAGCCAATTGAAAACATTTGTATTGATTTTAAATTTTGGTATCAACGCACGGGCACCTAGCAGCTGCTATAGAGCCGGTTTAACGTCCTAAGAAGCAGACCCCTTAATCAACCGCAAAAGCTGACATATAGTGGGGGTCAAACTAAACTAGCTTTTCTAAATTTACCGTTTTATGGTAATCGGTGTGTTCTCTAATTCTGCAACGTCCTGGCACTAAACTAAAAGCGCTAAACCAAGCCATTGCGTTAATGGATGTACAAGGCTCTCACTGGATCCATTGAAAAATCCACAAGACAGAACGTGCCATTCGTGGTTCGCGTCACAGTGGTTCTGACGAGGTTTCAGCCCCAGCAAGGATTCCCACAATAGAGTCAGCTACATTTGCTCCTGAACAATGTTGTAAACAGATATCAGGATCTCCACACTAATCAAAATTATGATAAGCCATTCCAGAAAATCAGACTTCCTGTTCTGAAGGATCTCTTGTAGAAACCGAATGTTGTGCTGCAGGTTAAAAGTATTGCCAATAACATATAAGGACACAATGCAAATATTTGCAATGCAAGTAATAATTTTAAAACGTTCGACATTAGCATGAGTCTTACCTCAACAAATTTCAGCTTAAAATCAAGGTTCCCAAATCTTTGGGTTAACTCATATTCATCTCGAAGGTATTCCCAAATCTGAGCGTAGTTTGCGTTCTTCCAAGCAATGTCTGACCTGGAATTGACAAAGTTCTACAGTAAGCATGTGAGAACAGATAAAGCTTTCTAAATAGTGGCATAAATAGCAAAGGTAAAGTTTAAATACAGAACGCCAAAAGATAGATCTAATGCAGGTGAGACAAGACAGTGCTGGGATAAAAAGTATTAAGACTGAACTAACAGCCTAACTAAAGCAATACAGCTCACCACCGATGACCAAACAACAGACCTAATTCCAGTGGACAACAAAATACTATGTTTCGTATGATTATGGCATCCCACTTTAGGAGCTTTGCATTACAAATTAATAGTACTCTTAAACCAGCTTCATGGACACAATATAGATGTCTGAACATTGCATGAAATAAATAGTACTCTAGTTTAGCAGGATAAGGCAAATGCATTCAAAAAATATGTGCAAAGCTAAGTAATATGCAACAGAGCCGAACAGCATGTAAAAAAAAGCTCTAAATACGGGGAATGAAACAAGGAGATTTATCATAAATACATAGTTCTCATCTCAGCATGGTGTTCTACTCACCTTTCAAAAAGCCCAAGCTTGAGAATAACATCTGCCAGATTAGAGTTAGCCTTTCCTACCAACTGGAAAAGCTTTTTCCTTTCCATAGTGAAGGTACCAGTCTTTTCCATTCCACGATTTATATCCGTGAACTCAGCTACCATTCCATCTACCTGACAATGAAGATAACTAAATATATATTTCCAAGTTTCGACGTTTCATAACCATACATGTGAAATTAACGTGTACGTACTTGCCGGATATAATAGTCAAGGGCAATACTCTGACCAAGGACACTCCCAATTGTACGAATTCCATCAATACTTAGGTCCCTGAGTATGATGAAGTCAAGTCCACCCTGCATCCATGTCTCCAAGGTAGGCTTCTCAACAACAGCATAATCTGAAGTTGAAGGTTTCAAGTTTTTATGTCCCAAAAAAGTTCCAATGAAACAAAATACTACACTAAGAGTCACACTGAAAAGATGCAGACATGCATAGATATATAACACGTAATAGGTTTACTATGGGACTATTGGATGTCCAGCTGGTTCTGCCCAACCTAGCTAGGCCGAAGTGGCGTACATGGGGTATATGCGCAGCAAGATTATTAGTTTCGTTCCTTGGTTCCTTAGTTGAAAAATTAAAAAATACTTTAAGTAGTGAATAGTTCCTTCTCCAGATATTTAGTCATTTTTAGCTCATTCAAATTGACCACATGCTACCATGTAATAACCAAGCCAATGAAGTCAAGCCAGGATGTGAGTAAGAAAGCAAAGATTACAAGTGTATGAACCAAAAATAGCTTAAGGTGTCTCTAAAGTTGTAGCTTACAACTATGTAAGTTTGTTTGCCAGCTGTTGATCAATGAAAACAATTAAAATTTTAAAGTGTAGCCTACTATGGAGGCTTCTTTCAGCGTGGGATATGTTCTACTCAACATCATATCACCATCTCACATGGATTAGGAAAACAGCAAATGTCCTGTGTTCCAGTACTAACTTCTGATTAATCCTCAACACAACATTCACATGATAAGGAAGGACCACAGCGGCCACATAGGATAAATATTGAAGTACTCTACAAATTCAGGAAAATGAGCATATCTTGAGTAGAACAAGGGTTACCATCTTTTCTCATCTCTGGAAGTAAGCCTGATGCATGCTTCTCAACAATTTTCAGGTATCCATCTGCTTCATGGTCAGAAACATTAAACAGCACAATGGACCCGTATTGGAACACCACCATATAGTGGCAATGACTTTCATCTATGATACCAGCCTTAAAACCCTGAAGAAAACAGGCAGGCGAGAAGTATTAGAGCAATCATATTCACATCGTTACTACAAGCAAGCAGGTACTCTCTCTAGCATGGTTTAATGAAACAAAACAAAAGAAGAAAAAAAAATCAACTCATTAGGCAAAAGAAAAACAAAGTTGCAAGGACACTTGAACATAAATTCCCGCCGCATTCAGCCCACATAATCCATAAAGGCAAAAGGAGACTTGTGAAGCTGTGATGTATACCACTAAAGCATGATGTATGTTATCAGGCAGAGCAGAGTGGAGAGTGTCTCCATTCAACTAACCACAACCTAATAATGGTATAACAACTGAACATTGCATTAACTAAAGATATGGCATTACAACTGAACAATTTTGTGAATTATAGCAAATTCCAGCGATAGCATTCCACCAAGTTGAGCAGCGGACATGGAATTGTGCAAAAAGTAGATGGTGCGATTACCTCTGGGTCTCCCTTGACATCGTAGTACCTGAGGACGACGTAGTTGGTAGCACGCGAAGTGGGTGGGATGACATTGAAGGAATTCTGGGACTGGAGGCTCTTGAGGTTGATGCTGCAGCAGCGCGAGACAGGACAGGTAGAGTAGAGTGAGTGACAAATAGGAGTATAACCTAGAGGAGGAGGGAGGAGGCGAAGAAGAGAAGAGAGGACTAGAGGAGAGAATCAGAGAAGCAACCTGGTGCAGGGGAAGTAGGCCTTGACGGGAACGAGGCGACTTTCGTCCTCCTGCGTGGCCTCGAGAATGTGCTCGTGGTAGTAGGCGTCGTCGTCGGAGGCGAGCTCGTCGGGCGGCGGCGGCGGCAAGGGCGCGGGCGGGGGGGCGTGGTCCCTGCATTCGAGGTCCCTCCCGGTCCCGGGGGCCGGAGAGACGGAGGCGAAGGAGCGGAGGAGGAGGAGGAGGAGCGGCGGCCGGCGGCGGGGCCGGAAAACCGAGGGGGACCGGACTAGGGTTTCGAGGGTTCTAGAAGGGGCGTGGTGGAGGAGGAGGGGCCTGAGTAGGCTCTTCTGGAAGGTTCGAATCCTACAGAGCTCCATCTCTCCAAAATCACATTAGACTATTTTTTGGATTTGGATTGATTTTGGAGAAGATGAGCCGCGGCGTGTGGATGCCATTGCAATTCGAAGAACGGAAATGGGGAATTCCTAACTTGGAGCTCACGCTGATCTGATCCGACTCGGCCCATGGACCAGATGGGCCACGACCATCCCGTGACATGCCTCCCACAACTGCATGCTATGGTTAGAATTTAATCATAAGGGCATGTACAATCCCAACAAAAAAAAAAAAGGAATGAACCTGACCCATTCTACTTCATTCTCAAACCAAACACATAAGGATATGTGCAATGTAAGCCACGGTAGTATTAGCCTCACGAAAACTATATCACCTAAGGCCACTCATAGGAAACTCTATCCCCAATGGAGGATACTCTCAAATGGTTCCTATAAAATCTAAGTATACTATATGAAGATGCTATATCCCAGAGTGCGTGTCCCAGCCTACAAAGTTACAAGTGTTGTTTTCCTCTACTACCCATCTCTTTATTTATTCGGCCTCTCCCCTCCTTTCTTCTCCCATCGCTTCTTCTCGCCGACTCTGCTCTAGTCGCCCGTTGCCTCCTCTCCATCTCTTCACTGCACCGTCGACTCCCCCCACCGCGCCGCGCTTACTCCGTCCCACCGCGCCGCCTCCAATTCCGCCCCTCTCCCTCTGACCGTCGCCGCGAAGGCTAACGGCGCGCGAGCTCTCGCTGTTGTCTCTCCCTCTCTCTTTCAAAGTGTGGGAGCGGGAGGGTCATCGTCATCAGCGGCGGCTGCAAAGCGGACCCGCAAAAGGCGAGCGCTCGTGACGGAGGAAAAACTCCGCAGCGGGGACTGTGGAGGCCCCCCTTTCGAGTTCGGCCCAGGGCGCAAAAGAGAGGTGTTCCCGGCCTCGATTCCGGTGTGCTGGTGAGAGGGAGAAGGGGAGAAAAAGTTTCGCGCAAGAGAGGGTAGTGGCACGCGTAAGATTATACAGGTTCGGGCCGCCAGCGAGGCGTAATACCCTACTCCTGTGAGATGGACTATCTTAGTGTTCTTGCCTCTTTGAATCGAACCCCCTTCCCTCTAGGCCTGGGCCTCCTTTTATATTCCCAAGGGGACACCACATGGGCCGAACAGGCTACACTCTAGAGAAAAGGGGAAAAAATCACTTTTACAATTAAGGGCCACACTGTGGCTTGCGGCAGAAGTCCACCGTCCTGTTGCACCAGCACGACTCCTGTCAGACCGACCATCTTCATGAATGACGCCGCACGTCATTCTCCATTAAACGGTCGGAGACTTGCTTATCCCACCGTATGCGGTGATGTGCGCCAGGTGATTAGATCTGGCGCACCAACTCTGGTGAGGTGAGTGAGCCGATCTGGCTCACATGATTCCGATGTGACTTGACGGGGCGCGTAGCATACCTACCGGGCGTGCGACGGTATGCCCGGTACTGTGCTACGTCCCATCGGTCATTCGGACCGTTCGCAGGCCGGTCAGCCGTCTGCGACCGGTGTCAGGTGCGCGCGTGCGTGTCATTCCGCATTTAGTGCGGCGCGCGCGCGCAGGCGCTCCCCGGCTGCACCGCCATTAATGGGGGTAGGTGAGCACCGGGAGCGCTTACCTACCCCGACACACGTGGCGGTGACCCGAGGAGGTCAGGGGAGCCCGACCCCTGCCACGGTACTCACCAGGAGGTGCCACGACTTAGGACGGGCGGTCGCCACGTCACCCTCGGGCCCGATCCCCCCTTAGGGGATGGCCACGTAGGCGTACGGGGCCGCCTCAAGCCCAAAGTCAGCATACCCCTAGGCCCTTGTCACCGACAGTAGCCCCCCGGCGTAAAGCCTGTCGGGGCCCACTGCGGGCCCACCAGGTTTAACGCCACCTTATTGGTCCGGTGCTGCGTGGGCCCAGTTTCTCGGAGAAGACGAACGGTCGCCGTTTCTGCGCAAAGGAAGGAAAAGACGCCTCTCAGCGATAATGGGCCATTACTCCGTAACGGCCTCATTATCTAGGGCGACGTGCAAAACACCTCTCAGCAGTAATGGGCCATTACCCCGTAACAGCCTCATTACTGGGGGTGGCGCGTAAAACGGGGGCACGTCTGTCCATATGCTCGGAGTTGTGATGATGGCGTATCTTTCGGCAACCGCGTGCGCCATTAATGCGGACGTGATCTGTCCCTCCATCTCCGTGACGGCTGCGGGACTTCGTACGCGCGCCGGAAACGGAGTAGAGGGGATAATGGAGGAAGTGCGCGCGGTAATCGAGGGGGCGAGATAGTGGGCACGGGAAACGAGGAGCTGGGCTTGGCAGCCACAGTTTCCGCACCGGTCGGTCTTCTTCCTTCCTTTCACCATGGCGGGACTCATCCCGCCCTTCTAGCGCTTCTTCTTGGATGTTCTGGAGTATTACGAACTCCAGATGGCGCACCTTACCCCCAACACCGTAATGACATTGGCCATCTTCGCACATCTGTGCGAGATGTTTGTAGGGGTGAGGCCCACCCTCCGGCTGTTCCGGTGGTTCTACACCGCGCAGTCCATGTCACCGGTGACGGAGATCAGCGGTTGCTATTTCCAGCCGCGAGCGCAGGCGGCGCACCAGTACATCCCCTGCATCCTACGCAAAAAGTGGGACGATTGCAAGAGTGACTGGTTCTACACCGGTCTCCCCGACGAGCGCCGCCTCTGACTCCCGACCCGTCCGCCGACGCAGGCCAACATGGCGGTCGACCATCACCCTTGGGGACGCGTACGACGCCGTCTTGGACCGCCTGGCCGGCCTGCGCGCCCAGGGCCTCATCGGCACGATGGTCTTCGGAGACTACCTCCACTGCCGCATCGCCCTGCTCCAGCGACGCACCCGGGGCGCCTGGGCGTACAGTAGCTCCGAGGACCCCAGCCGGTCGCTCCCGGGCCGCGACTGGGACTGGAGCCCCGAGGATCTCCTGGTGGTGATCCAACGCGTGCTGAATCTCAGCACGGTGGAGCCGTCTTTGATCCCCGCAGGGGTGCTCCCCCTGTGCAGCGACCTGGACCACGACAGTATCCGGGCGATCATGACCATGATCGGCGCCTCGGGGGACCGGGGCCACGACAGCACCGGCGGCAGCCACAGCGGAGGAGGAGAACAGCCCTCTTTCGGGGAGGGTTGCTCGTCAGCTCCCCACGGCGGTAGCTCCGGGGGCAGCCGCCCTAGCGATGTTGAGGGGAAGCGCAAGCACGGGGAGAGCTCCCCCATCTCCACACCCTCGGGGTGGAGACGAGAGTACCCCGAGGAAGCAATCAGCGGGCGGTGTGCTGTCGCCTCCGCCCGGGAGAGAAAAGAAGACGAAGCGGCTCCGCAAGCTGGGGGAGACCGCAGCTTGCCAGGGGACAGAGCCCAGCAAGGGGGGCTTCATCAAGCCCCCGAGGTGGACGTTCAAGCGTCCAGCCAGCAGGTATGGTCCCGCTCCCGACAGGGCCCCCCTCTTCTCCTTTCACTCTATTTATGTGTGTTTGGTTTTTTCTCTTCTCCCGTCCAGCGATCTCCTGCCTCAGGGTGCCACCCGCCAATCAAAGACCGATCGGCCCGCAGGTGCCGAGGCCGAGGGAGCATCGGCCGAAGAGGCGGCCCGACAGGTGGCCGTCCGGCAAGCTGCCGAGGCGCGCCTGCAGGAGGCCGAAGAGGCCGCCCGCGAAGCGGCCTGTGCGCGGCGGGCTGAGGCTGTCGCATGGGAGGCCGAAGCCGCCCGCATCCGGGAGGAGGCCGAGGTAGCCCGCGCCCGGGAGGAGGCCGAGGCGATTTGGCTCCGGTAGCTGGTGCTGGCTGCCAGGGACGCGAGTGGTGGCCCGGAGCCCGAGGCCGAGCCCGAGTCCCCATTGGGGCTGGGCCGCCGGACCTCTTTCTCCGCCTCTACCCCGCTAGGCGCGGAGGACCCGCTCTAGGCCCTGGCGATGGCCAACTCCACCGTCGTGGAGGGGCTCAAATGCCCAGATGCAGGCCCTAGCGGGGGAACGGGCCGAACTGGCCGCGGACTGGGACCGGCTTGCCGAGGGGCGCCGTTCCTTGGAGGCCATGGTGGAGGCTGGTCGGAAGGCACACGCCGCCCACCTCGTGTCGATCGACGCGCGCACCGACACCCTGGCGGAGATCACCAGGAAGGTGGAGGAGGAGAGGGTCACGGCACTCGCCGTGACCGCGGCCATGGAGGGGAGCGCGCTGGACCTCCGCCGCCAGTACGAGTCCCTGTCCATCGACCTTTCACGCCGGCGCGATGCCGCGCGGGCGTCTTGGATGCCGCCGCGGCCCGGGAGCAGAAGGCGGTCGAAGCCGAGGCCGCCATCCGACACCGCGAGGAGGGCCTGGCGGCACGCAACAGGACCTTGCATGTCCGCGCCGACGAGCTCAAGGCGCGGGAGAAGACGCTGGCGACACACGAGGCCACCGCCGTAGAGATGGAGGCTGCGCTCCGGCAACTGTCCGAGAGCCTGCGTATCCGAGAGGAGCGTGCAGCCCGGATTGCTAGGTGCGAGTCGGAGGTCTCCAATCGTGAGGAGGCCGTGATGGTGCACGAGCTCGCGCATATGGAGAGCGCCCGTGCCGAGGGGGCTGCCCTGGATAAGCGTGCCGCCGAGCTCGAGGCGCGGGCCAAGGAGGTTGAGGAGATGGCGCGGGGCGTCGGGGCGCCTGTTGATGGAAAAACACACACCGGCCTGAGAGATTTGCTTTACTCTAGTGTAGGTCCAAAATTAATTCTTTAGGTTCGAGGGCGTGCCAGTTGATTTGATACTGCAATCAACAAGAAAAAATATGCAAAATATCAGTAAACGATAGTCCATCGGCTAGTTAGCCGATTTCATATCGTATGATTACCTAGCCGATGCAATGGAGCATGAATCGGCTGTAAGGTATAGTCAATGATAGAACTAACCCTAAAACTAGTATATCGGCTGTAAAGATCAGTGTTATATAATCAATATATCAATATTACTTTAGAAATAAGCAATTGGGATAGATCGGACTGAACCGAGACAATATAAATTGCCCAAGTCTAAAATAACATGAAATAACAATTATATAGACTCATATCATAGCCGATATCTAGGTTTAAGTATGTATCGGCTATAGCTCCGGTACAACCTTATACTAGGATATTCTCTAGTAACAAATATATTCAACTATAACCAATTAGATTGGTGTTAAGCTCAATATATTTGTATTAGATTAGATTCTGATATAAGGGGCAGATATAGAACATTAAACAAAGCATAAAACTATGTAAAACATCTATACCAGGTAAGATCGGCTGAAACCCCGATACTATCTTTATTAACGGCCATAAAACAAGCTAGAGATCATGATTCTAAATACGACTTAATGGGTCGGACTTAACCGATGCAGCATTAAGTATAAAGAGAAGTATGATATCAAGATAATCAAGCCGATGGTTGCATTTTCGGGATGGTGGATACATTATATAATCTAAACCAACAAGATAATCTAGTTGATATCGACGAAACCCTAAAAGGAATCTAGCCGATGCAAGTAGATTGCATTGTCGATCTAAATTATATAACATATATGATAACTCGGAAGTTTACAAGATAGAACTAGAGTGTCATAAAGATGTAAGCACTAGCTCCGATAATGCAAACGACCATAACAAGATATACCTTTTCGCCGAAAATCAAATTGATGCAGCACGACTCGAAAGCACAAACTTGTCGGAAAGTAGAAAACAAAGGTTGGCGATGCGGCGAGATTGATTGAACGTGTGTTGTTATTTACAGGACCTCGGGACTATATTTATACCCGAAAATACAAACATTGTCCGCCACGGACACGACTCTTACTAACCTAATACAAGTCCAACTAGCGAACAAATCTCTAAGGCGGACTCTTACCGTGATAATCTATAAGGAAATTACATAAAATCCTAATTAATAGATACAATTGCCAACCTTGGACTCTACCCTTGCCCGGCAACGTCATCGTAAGCTCCTTGTTGAATCCGATATTGATTTCACATGCGATATCGGCATCATCGGCTATCCCAATCGAACTCGGTTTCCAACCGATACGGACTCCAGCCAATGCGCATTCTGCTTTCCGAGATTTTTGCATGCCTTCGAATCCGCCTCGGATTGGATCGCGTTCCCGATTCATGCAGATCAGATTACTTGCCAAATTTCATCGTCAACACATGCCCCCCAATTCCGAAGTATTATATAATGCAACGGATTTATCTCTTCATAACCGCAAAAATCTAGGGTTTTCTCTGTTGACCGTTACGCACCTACTTGTTTAAATACCAACCGACTCTCCTGAGATTTCACGGTGTTAACTCCGTTTTCACCGCTTAAAACACCAAACTTCTTCGTGAACTCCGGCGATTGCTCTCGATCCCTCCGGCGATCTCACCGGCGACCATCTTCTCCAGCGGCAACACCAATCTTCTGCTCCAGTGGCGACCTCTGCAAACATCCCCCAGGTACTCCATTGTTTTTCTTATCCCTCTGTTCATATCGGCCACCATCTTTTTTATTCAATCCGCAAAAATCAAACCCTTCTCACTCTAATTTGTTTTTCTTCCTCTTTTCCCTCTCTTTTGCAACACTCGAGAGATTTGATTGCAATCCCCATCGAGAGAGAACCAAGCCACTATTTCCTCGGACCGATGGGTGATGAAGACCCCACTCTGTTCATCAACTCCGAAACCAATCGTATTCCATTCAGGGAATCCAAGCCCAGCTTCACACATTGGCCTAACATCTTCAGATCTTGGCCATCGGCCGTAGATGGATGGAAAGCCTGGTACAAAAGGATGTTGGCCAGCAAGCAGACTCACTGGGATGAGATAGGTATTTCACAATGTCTCTCACTTTCTCTAGCCGATACAAAGAAAGACGAACCCATGCTATCAGCTGCTCCTTATTTTTGGTTCGATGCTTTAAATTCTTTCCTGTTTAGCCATGGTCCGATGACTCCTACGCTGTTAGATATCCAGATGCTGACAAGTTTAAATATTTCCTCATCGGCCAACCCCATTAGCCTTAAAGTGAAATGTGATCACAAATTCCAGACTAAGAATATTGGAGGATGGTCTGGTTTTTATAACTGTGAATATGAGCACAGGATCTGTCTCCCTCAGAGAACATACCGCCTTTCTAATGATGTGGCTAGACAAGTTCTTGTTTTGTGGCTCTACTTATGGACCAACAGCAAATTGGCAACATCTAGCCGAAGCCCTAGTATCCAAAAAGTCCATTCCATTAGGCAAGTATCTCTTAGGAGCAGTATACCAGACTCTAAGTCAGACATCAGCTAAGCTCCTCATGGACACATCAACCAACTATGGAGGCCTTTGCTGGTTTGTGCAGCTATGGCTTAATATGTACACCATCAAAGTTGCTGACAGAGCTCCTCTAGATGATCTATCTTTTCCATCCCTAGCCGACAACAAATCAACACGCCGATGCTTATCTTTTGGAGAGGCAGCATCGTCTTACCCTAGCATGGGTACATCGGCTGAACAGTTTTGTGATTGGTTCAGAAGATTTTATGATGGATTCCCCCATGAATCTCGAATTTGGTTCCCTTATGAGGATTTCATCAAATATGAATTACCCACCAATCTCAGACTAGATGATCTAAACAATGAGGACTTTCTAGGAATCAGAGATATCTTTATATCGGCTATCACCCCCTGCATACTTCCAACAGGTATATCTCAGGGCCGATACATACAGTCCTCATACGAATTCTATCACCCTATGATTGCTGCCAGACAACTTGGCATGGGTCAATTGCCTATTGGTTTATATCTCTCAGAAAAAATCCAAACAAGGGGCATTGTTCCATTGGCTCTGATTATGGATAGGATTCTTAATCTTGAAAGCCCTCCTCTGGGTTCTATCGGCCAAATATCGTTGATCAGACAAAGAAGCCAATTATTTGATAAATGGTGGGGTGAATGGAAAACCCATCTATTTCTGTCCATGCTAGCCGATTTCTACCTGACTATCATGGATCCATCTATAAGCCCACAGGTAAATTCATATATCTCTTATCACATTTTTTTTCTGACCCAACTGTAACTTCACTTATTTTCTCATATATATATTTTTCAGATTCCCAACTCTCCTCCTCCAACAAAAAGTAATAGTGGCAAGGACATCAATTATGCTCCTGCCAAGACATAATCTGGCAAAGATTTGGCTTCCTCTTCAATCGGCTTCAACACCCCAGCTATTAGAGATCTGCTCCAAGGTCAAATCAGGCAGCCGATTGTCACAGCTGTCAAGAGAAAAAGGACCAAGAAACCTGCCGTTAAGCCAACTGCTCCAAAGAAGAAGATGCCTGCTAAAAAACAAAAACCCTTAGCCGATGATGCCCCAATTGATCCGGCTGTAGAAGAATATCTTGATGAAGCAATCATTGAAGAAGAAATTGATGAAGCTGCTGCCCAAATAAGTGAATCCGGCCATATCTCTAGTCCAAACTCTCGAGCCGATTCACCTCCAACAAGCCCAGCAAAAACTCCAACTCCTAGATGTCGGCCACGAAAAACCCAGGTATACAATCTCTCAATTCCTTTTTCATCAACTTCATCACTATCTATAACACTTGCTAAAACAAAACTTTCAAACCACTCGAGCAATATCACCTCCTCAACAGGCCTCAAGTGAACATACAACATCGGCTGCAGGAAGCCATCACATAGAAGAAACAACAACCATAATTCCATCCTCTCCAGTTCCTGTAAGATTACCATCAACAATGATTCATATCGGCTATTTTCACAACTCTTACTTACAATCATCTATCTTCTGTAGGCTCTAGCCGATATGTTCTCCTTTGACATAAAGCAATTTATGGATGATGAAGAAGAAGAGACAGCAAGCAAGGCCAAATCCCCAGTAGCTGATGAGCTGAAAGCAAAGCTAGCCGATATTGCCGATCGGCTGAATGCCTCACTGGATAGTTTGGTCTCCAATTGTGGTTCAATCAGGTCCAGATTCCAAGAAATTCAAGATCAACTCCCAGAAGACCTAATTGATTCCATCTCCCCAGCTGTCTATTTGGAACAACATCAATTCAAGCTTGAGAGAGCAAGGCAGAGAATATCTGATCGGCTAGAATACAAGGCACTTGAAGCAACTGTCCAAACCAACCGACAAAAAGTAAATGAAGAGAAATGAAAGCTAGATAAACTAACGGCTGGCCCAGAAACGACTCAGCAAGAATTGGACAGACTTAAGCAAGAAGAATCTGATCTCTTAGTTCAACTTCATCAATGCCGGGTCAAAATTGCTGATACAGAAAAGAAGTTAGCCGATCTGCCTCAAGCTATTGAAGAGCAGAAATCCAAATTAAAATCTTCAATCAAACATTTGGCTTCTCTCAACAAAGCACTCAAGCCTGTGCCAGGAACTGATGCTGCAGATGCCAAGATAATTGATGAAGTTGAACAAATTCGCTTGCGTGCGATCTTGGCAATCCAAAACTTCTTGGGTTGATGTAATAGTTGAACAACACTCTTAAACAATATTTTTCTATAATTTATGGATATCGGCCATTGAGCCGATTTATACATAGCCAAATGCTTTAAGTACAATCTATTACAATCTGGATCGGCCATCGAGCCAATGTGTAATATTGACTAATATAGACTTGATTTATAACTGTGTTCAAAAAAAAAATTTAAAAATGTCCAACTTTTGTCCTCCATGCCCCCCAAGTTTGTAGTAGGGAACATAATGCTGTAAACTTATATGTCTAAGGGCGATAAAAGTATCGACCATCTAAAGACGATGTAAATACATCGGCTGACACCATATATCGGCAGAACACAGCCGACTATGAACCAATCCAGACGCTTGGATAATATTTCTTCAGATATTTCTCATTAAGTGCTCTTCCGAAAATTTCTCCATCAAGTCCTTTTAACATATAAGCCCATTTACAAACACATTTATGAATCTGAAAAGGTCCTTCCCAATTCGGTGACCACTTGCTGAATTTATTATTTCTGGCTCCTATCGGCAGATCCAATTTCCAAACAAGTTCACCCTCCTCAAAAGACTTTGGCACAACTTTTTTATTGTAATGTCTAGCAACTCTTTCTTTATATTTTCGAACTTTCTCAAGAGCACGCAATCTAGATTAAACCAAATCTTCTGACTCATCAACCATCAAATTATGATAATCATCGGCTGTCAGCTCATCCTGTAAAGAAATCCTCCTAGAGCCGATATTGGTTTCCCATGGTAACACAGCTTCATGCTCATAAACCAGTTGATATGGAGGTACTTGAATTGCACCATGACAAGCCATCCGATAGGACCATAATGCCTCTGCCAATATAGTGTGCCACTTCTTGGGATATTCTGCAATCTTCCTTTTGACCAACTTAATCAAGCTCTTGTTGGATGCTTCAGCCTGTCCATTTGCTTGTGCATAATACGGTGAAGAATTCAACAATTTAATCCCTATGCTATCTGCAAACTGAACAAACTCATCAGACACAAAAATTGATCCTTGATCAGTTGTAATCGTCTGTAGCAAACCAAACCGGTATATAATATGTTCCTTGACGAATTCAATAGCATCTTTGCTGTCAACCTTCTTCAAAGGAATTGCTTCAACCCACTTGGTAAAATAATCAGTAGCAACCAATATAAATTTATGTCCTTTACTCGATGGTGGATTGATCTGGCTGATCATATCAATACCCCAACCTCTGAATGGCCATGGCTTGACAATAGGATTCATAGCCGATGCTGGTTCTCTTTGTATTACTCCAAATTTCTGACAATCTTGACATCCCTTATAGTATCTAAAACAATCTTCTAGCTTTGTCGGCCAAAAATATCCAACTCTTCTAATCAGCCATCTCATCTTGTGAGCCGATTGATGAGTTCCACATATGCCTTCATGCACTTCACAGATGACTACTTTTGCTTCTTCCAGACTTAAACATCTCAAAAGAATTCCATCGATCGTCCGATAATATAATGTATCATCCAATAGAACATATTTGAGAGCTTTATATCTTAATTTTCTAGAAACCGATTTAGAAGGATTCTTCAAATACTCAAATATATCAAATCTCCAATCATCGGCTGGTAGATAGGCAACTTCTACTTCTACTCCTTGCAACATCGGCTTGTAGCCCGATGCACCTTGAGTTAAATCATTGGCTTCAACATTTTGCTCCCTAGGGATATGCCTCAAAGTAACTATCTTGAAAGTCTTCATCAATTCTTGACACTTCTCATTGTAAACCATCAAGACGTCATTTTTGCACTCATATTCCCCAGATAACTGACTTATTACCAATAATGAGTCACCCATGATGTCAACAGCATCGGCTTCAACCTCCTTCAACAATTGTAATCCTTTCAAAACAACTTCATATTCAGCTTGATTATTTGTAGAATAAGGTTTAATAGTAAAAGCAAACTGAAAACTTGCCCCCCTAGGCGATATGATCACCAAGCCGATACCACAACCATGAGTGCATACAGATCCATCAAAAAACAAGGTCCATGGCTGTTGACGACCAAATTTGGTAATTCAAATATCAGAAGTCAAGATGGAATCGAAGAGGATTGAAGAGATAAGATCGTATCGGAAAGCAGAGTGAGAATCGGCTGTGGTCCGAATCGGCTGTGGACTGGATCGGCAGAGTCAGAGTCGGACTAGGTTAGCCGATTGAGCCGATTTCGGTAATATGACTCGGTATACATCATCGGGTTGTGTTAACGTACTTCATATGGATTGCCATGCACGGATAAAGTCCTGAGAAGGCAATGGTATCTATTAATTAGGATATTTTATGTAATTTCCTTATAGGTATTCTCGGTAAGAGTCCGCCTAAGGGACTTGTTTGCTAGTTGGATTTGTATTAGGTTAATATGAGTCGTGTCCGTGATGGACAATGTTTGTATTTTCGGGTATAAATATAATCCCGAGGTCTTGTAAATAACAACACACGTTCAATCAATCTCGGCGCATCGCCAAACCCTTATTTTCTACTTTCGACAAGTTTGTGCTTTCGAGTCGTGCTGCATCAGTTTGATCTTCGGCGAAAAGGTATATCTTGTTATGGCGAGTTACATCATTAGGGCTAGTGCTTACATCTCTATGACACTCTAGTTCTTTGTTGTGATTCTCCGAGTTATCATATATGTTATATAACTTAGATCGACAATGCAATCTACCTGTATCGGTTAGATCCTTTCTAGGGTTTCATCGGTATCGGCTAGATTACCTTGTTAATCTAGGTTATATAGTATATCTACCATCCTGAAAAGGCACCATCAGCTTGATTCTTTAGATCTCATGCTTCTATTTATACTTAATGCTGCATTGGTTCAGTCCAACCCATTAAGTCGTATTTAGAATCATGATATCTAACCTGCTTCATAGTTGTTAATAAGGATAGTATCGGGGTTTCAGCCGATCTTACCTAATATAGATGTTTCACATCGTGTTATGCTTTGTTTAATATTCTATATCTGCCCCTTATATTAGGATCTAATCTAATGTAAATATATTAAGCTCGATATCAATCTGATTGATTATAGTTTAATATATTTATTACTAGAGAATATCCTAGTATAAGGTTGTATCGGAGCTATAGCCGATACATACTTAAACCTAGATATCGGTTATGACATCAATCTACATAATCATTATGTCATGTTATCTTTAGACTTGGGCAATTTATACTGTCTCGGTTCAGTCCGATCTATTCCAATTGCTTATCTCTAAAGTAATATTGATATATTGATTATGTAACACTGATCTTTACAGCCGATATCCTAGTTTTAGGGTTAATTTTATCATTAATTATACCTTACAGCCGATCCATGCTTTATTGCATCGGCTAGGTCACATACGATATGAAATCGGCCCTATGGCCGATTGTCTATCGTTTACTGATATTCTTTGCATGTTTTTCTTGTTGATTGCAGGATCAAATCAACTGGCACGCCCTTTAATCTGAAACCCTAATTTTGGACCTGCACTAGAGTAAAGCAAACCTCTCAGGCCAGTGTGTGTTTTTTGCATCAACAATGGCATAATATCAACATTATCAATACTGGTTTCCTTGTGTTCAACTATAAAATCGGCTATCGCCTGCCCTTTAACTACCTTAGCCGATTCATACCTTAGATCAAATTCCGACAAAGCAAAAATCCACTTCCCAATACGTCCCTTCAGAACTGGAGCCGATAGCATGTATCGTACTACATCGGCTTTACATACTATTGTGCACTCATTGGAAAGCAAATAATGCCTTAATTTTGTACAAGAAAAATATAAGCACAGACATAATTTCTCCACAGGTGAATACCTTGTTTCTGCATCCAAAAGTCTTCTACTGAGATAGAATATAACCCTCTCTTTGAACCTCTTGAATCAAAACCGAGCCGATAGGATTCTGATCGGCTGACAAATATAATTTGAATGGAAGCCCTTTCTGTGGTGGTATAAGAACTGGAGGAGTACTCAAATATTCCTTGATATTGTCCAATGCTTGCTGTTGTTTCTCTCCCCAGACAAATTCTTGATCAGCCTTCAACCTTAATAACGGAGTAAATGACTCTATTCGGCCAGACAGATTTGATATGAAATGCCGAACAAAATTGATTTTGCCGATCAAAGACTGCAACTTAGTCTTGTCTTCTGGAGGTTTTATGCCTTTGATTGCCTCAATACTCCTCTAGGTATCTCAATCCCACTCTTATGCACCAAAAACCCAAGGAATTGTCCAGCCGATACACCAAAAGTACACTTAGTTGGATTCATCTTTAAACCATACTTCCTTGCTCTTTTCAGTACTTGTCTTAAATCGGCTATATGTTCATCAACTTCCTTAGATTTGACCACCACATCATCAATATAGATTTCTACCAACATGCTGATAAGATCATGAAATATATAATTCATCGCTCTTTGATATGTAGCACCAGCACTTCGTAGCCCAAAAGTCATGACAACCCACTCATACAAGCCGATAGCACCAGGACATCTGAAAGCAGTTTTATGAATATCTTCCTCAGCCATGAAAATTTGATTATAACCTGCATTACCATCCATGAAGCTGATGATTTTATGTCCAGATGCTGCATCAACCAATTGATCGGCTACTGGCATTGGGTATTCATCCTTCGGCGTAGCTTTGTTTAAATCTCTGAAATCAATGCAAACCATCTCCTTGCCAAACTTTTCCAGATAAGCAATCAATTCCTTCCATCTCCCAAACAGATAAATCGGCACTAGCTACATTGACTGACCTGTCGGCTGGCACAATTTCAATTTGGTCTCCTTGCCATTTAATCAAGCTTTGGTGCATTGTTGAGGGAATACAACAGTTAGCATGGATCCAATCTCTTCCAAGCAACAGACTGTGGGAACCCTTCGCATCAATAACAAAGAACGTGGTAGGAATTGTTTTACTGCCAATGGTCAACTACACATTCAAAACTCCCTTGGACTCAGATGGATTCCCGCCAAAATCCTTCAAAATCATATTGGTCTTGATCAAATCCTCTGAATTCTTCTCAAGCTTTCTGAAAGTTGAATATGGCATCAAATTGACAGCTGCTCCTCCATCGACCAACATCTTTGACATCGGCTTCCCATTGACAAATTCCTTAACATATAGCAGTTTGAGGTGCCGATGATAAGTTCCTTCGGGCTTCTCAAAAACAGCTTGTTGTGGAGATAAAATCAACTTAGCCGATGGCAACTCATCTGCTTGCTCGACAACTTGTTCAACTGCATATTCAACTGGTAGCACAAAAACCATGTTTATTGCAGATGTCATCACCTTATTGCCCTTGTTTCGGAGATTTCTGTTCTGATCGGCTTGAACTTCATCGGCTGGCACCACCTTGCTCTTCACGCGCCAGACTTTCTTTGTTTGTTGCCTTAGCCAATGTTCAATTTCTCCTTCAACCGCCTGGAATTGTTCCCTGTTCCTCATCCTTTGAACTCTTGTTTTCTTATTCTTAGTAAAAATCCCAGAAGGGCACCATTGTCGTTGCATATTTTTGTGCTCTCTTTGTGAGTCATCTTCATCATTATCCCACTGGATCGGCCCAAGTCTTTAATGAACTGATAATTTTTTCTGAATCGGCCGATGCATACTTGTACTCTGTTGGCTTGGTCTTTAAACATATTGAGCATCAGAATCACTACACCCGGGGCAATCTTCAATGGATGGTAACCTCATACCTTCGTTCCAGTAGAATCTGAAAAATTCACAGCTCCAATTGGGATCAAAATACCTCTCATCATGATGACGATATGACTGCTCTTCCCTATGGCACCTTTTTTGATACTTGTTGATCATACCATCCGATTTGATATGTCTGGTGTAATTTTTACCTCCATCGGCTTGATTCCGGTTAAATCCAGAATGGACCATGTTTACTGGAAAAGGATGTCCATCTATCTTCATCGGCCTCTTGGATTCATCGATCTTGATCTTTCCTTGCTCGATAGCCGATTGAATCTACTGTCTGAAAATTTTGCAGTTATTGGTGCTGTGAGATCCTGTATTGTGCCATTTGCAATATTTTCTTCTCTTTAGTTCTTCAGCCGATGGGATCACATGTCCTGCCGGCAACTGAATTTGTTTTTCTTGAAGAAGAAGATCAAATATCTTGTCAGCCTTAGTAATGTCAAAATCGAATCTCTCCTCTTTTCCCGAATTTTTGACCCATTGACAAACCACTGTCTTCTTGTTCCTAGCCCACCCGGCTGCATTGACTTCTGGATCATCATCTTCAGAATCAGAATCATAGCTGTAGATATTGTTGACATTGTTGGCTTTTTTGATAAATTTCCTAGCCTCCTGGAATCTTGTCTCATGAGCCGATATCTTCTGAGCCAGATGAGCTAAGCTCTCAAAGTCTTGAGCCGAAAATCTTTCCCTTATCGGCGCCAACAACCCCTGGAAAGCCAGATCGGCTAATTGTGAATCTGTCAAGGCTAAACTGTAACACCTATTCCTCACATCTCTAAATCTTTGAATATAATCTGGTACTGATTCATCTGATTTCTGTCTGATAGCTGTGAGGTCTAACAATTTCATCTCTTGAATGCCACTGAAAAAGTATTGATGAAATTGCTTCTGATAGAGTTGTAAGGCAGAGATGAAAACCATGTGAACACCGATCCAGATAAAGAAAGTGGAAACAATCTGACTCTGAGGGCTTTTGTAGCCGATGCTTCACCACATTGAGCTAGTAATCAGCTAACATGCTCATAAGTTGACACATTGTCTTGCCCCGAAAACTTGGAGAAGTCTGGCACCTTGTATCGGCTTGGTGGTGGTACCCGATCAAAGTATTATGGATATGGATGCCGATACATGTTGCCATTATCCTTAGGTTGAGTCCAAACTGTTCTCTCATAACATCAACAATCATATCGGCCCACGGCTGTTGTGATGTTGCTCCACCATATTGCTGTTGAATCGGGTCAATCTGGCCGTATTGGATCGGCTGAGACCGTGGAGAATGAGGCTGATAGATATGATTGAGGTTAGCCAATACGCCTTGAGATGATAGATATGGAAGTTGCTCTGTGTTATATTGCTGGCTTATCGACTGAGTAATTCCAATCGGCTGTTGTGGAACCGAAGGAATTTGATATGAAGTGTCGACAACTGGCGGTTTTGGATTAAGTATGCTAATCAATTGTTCTGGTGTCAGCTGACTTGAAGCTTGCCCCCCAGTGATCAGCTGTGGCCTCGTCATGATTGCTGGGATATATGTGCTAGAGAAAAGAGCCGATGGAACCTGGGTTTGAAGTGTTTGTTGTTTCCCGCCAATTTCTGTCTTCACAGTCCTGTAGCTCGGGAACGTATCGCCTGGTAAGTATATGGGTCCTTTAGCTTTCTCTTCGGCTATAGTTCCATATACCACTGATTTGATCATGTTTGTCAATGTATTGACGAGTACACCGGGCTGATTGATGAGAGTGTGGTGCACAGCCGAATCGATGCGATCTTGTATCGTGTGGAGTTCTTCATCACTTGATTCGACCTTAGGCTTCTTGTCCTTTTCTTCAGTTGTTCCGGATGTACTTGGATCTTGCTTCACGATTGTCGGCAACTCGACTTTAGTCCTCTGAACGACTGTGCCCTGTCGGGTCACCGTGAAGGAGTGCGGATATTGTTTTTGAAGTTGATCTAGCATTTGTCTCATCTCTTCTCTCTGCTCATCATTCAGCTGTTCGACCGTGATCGGCAGGATGTTGTCCTTTGAAACTTCAGTGATGTTTGGCGACATGATGACACAATGTCCCACCGGGAGTGCCAAAAGCGTGTTGATGCAAAAAACACACACCGGCCTGAGAGATTTGCTTTACTCTAGTACAGGTCCAAAATTAATTCTTTAGGTTCGAGGGCGTACCAGTTGATTTGATCCTGCAATCAACATGAAAAAATATGCAAAATATCAGTAAATGATAGTCCATCGGCTATAGCCGATTTCATATGGTATGATTACCTAGCCGATGCAATAGAGCATGAATCGGCTGTAAGGTATAGTCAATGATAGAACTAACCCTAAAACTAGTATATCGGCTGTGAAGATCAGTGTTATATAATCAATATATCAATATTACTATAGAAATAAGCAATTGGGATAGATCGGACTGAACCGAGACAGTATAAATTGCCCAAGTCTAAAATAACATGAAATAACGATTATATAGACTCATGTCATAGCCGATATCTAGGTTTAAGTATGTATCGGCTATAGCTCCGATACAACCTTATACTAGGATATTCTCTAGTAACAAATATATTCAACTATAACCAATTAGATTGGTGTTAAGCTCAATATATTTGTATTAGATTAGATTCTGATATAAGGGGCAGATATAGAACATTAAACAAAGCATAAAACTATGTAAAACATCTATACCAAGTAAGATCGGCTGAAACCCCGATACTATCCTTATTAACGGCCATAAAACAGGCTAGAGATCATGATTCTAAATATGACTTAATGGGTCGAACTTAACCGATGCAACATTAAGTATAAAGAGAAGTATGATATCTAGACAATCAAGCCGATGGTTGCATTTTCGGGATGGTGGATACATTATATAATCTAAACCAACAAGATAATCTAGTCGATATCGACGAAACCCTAAAAGGAATCCAGCTGATGCAAGTAGATTGCATTGTCGATCTAAATTATATAACATATATGATAACTCGGAAGTTTACAAGATAGAACTAGTGTCATAAAGATGTAAGCACTAGCTTCGATAATGCAAACCGCCATAACAAGATATACCTTTTCGCCGAAGATCCAATTGATGCAGCAAACTTATCGGAAAGTAGAAAACAAAGGTTGGTGATGTGCCGAGATTGATTGAACATGTGTTGTTGTTACTTACAGGACCTCGGGACTATATTTATACCCGAAAATACAAAGATTGTCCATCACCGACACGACTCTTACTAACCTAATACAAATCCAACTAGCGAACAAATCCCTAAGGCGGACTCTTACCGTGATAATCTATAAGGAAATTACATAAAATCCTAATTAATAGATACAATTGCGAACCTTGGACTCTACCCTTACCTGGCAACGTCATCGTAAGCTCCTTGTTGAATCCGATATTGATTTCACATGCGATATCGGCCTCATCGGCTATCCCAATCGAACTCGGTTTCCAACCGATACGGACTCCAGCCGATGCGCATTCTGCTTTCCGAGATTTTTGCATGCCTTCGAATCCGCTTCGGATTGGATCGCGTTCCCGATTCATGCAGATCAGGTTACTTGCCAATTTTCATCATCAACAGTGCCCGAGGCCTAGAGCGACCTCACCACCCGCCTCACCGCAGCCGAGGAGACCGCCGCAGGGCGGCAGGAACTCCTGCGGCCCGAACCAGGGAGCTCGAGGCGCTCCAGCTGGCCAACGCGATGGGCCCCGGCATGCTCCAGGATGCCGTCGCGAAGCTAGAGCGTGCCGGGAGCGAAGCGGGCGTCTGGCAGGGCCGCATATACCGCTTCGGTGACTCCACGGCCGGGGTCACCCACTGCCTCACCGACATGGCGGAGGACCTCGGGAGGCTCCACGAGCAGATCGAGCAGACCATAAATGCCTCCTCGAAGGGCCTCGCCGAGGGGGCGGTGGAGCTGGTACTGGCCAGCTGCCAGGCTTGCGACCCCGACTTCTCCCCGTGGGCCGTCTTCGACGACTTCCCACCGGGGACCGAGGAAACTGCTCGCGCCCGAGTCCGAGAGGCCACCCGGGAGATCGTCCACTCCTTCGAGGGGATGCCCCCCCGGTTCGCCCCTCCGCCGGCCTCCGATGACGAGGACGAGGGCGACGACGATGACGACGCCGGCGGCGACAGCGATGACAGTGGCGAGGCGTGATCCCACAGGCCGAGGCCCGCGGATGCCAGCTCCCCGCTCCTTCCCCTTTTTTTATTATGCTTGTCTATTAGGCCTTCGTGCCAATTATGTAATAATCGATATTTCACCTTATGTTTGCATTTCTATTTCCCTGCAATGAATATCCCATGAATTTATGTTAGTTCGTGATTTTGTCTTGTGCTCCAACTGGATTTCCCTTGTTGATCCGTCCGGCGTTTTGACTTAGGCGGGGGGTTCGGGTTCGGGATGCTATCCCAAGTGGTAGTGACCGGAGCTAGTGCACTTGGGGAGTTCCACATGTCGAGACTGGCCAGGCCAAGAGCACGATGACCGGGGTAAGTGCGGACCCGATTGTGGGCCATTGGCGAGTTCCCCCGGAGTTCAGCGTGTCTCGGGGCATGGCTCGCTCTGGGCCCCATTGGCGTCTAGGTGGTCCGAATCATCGGGAACAACACGAACACAAGCGCCTCGGGTTAAGATAATGCACCCAACAGATCATGCAAAGAAGAAATCACAGTTGGATCGAACGTATATATGTACGAAAGGACTCTGCTACTTAGAAAATAAATGCAAAAGGAGAATATATTGATAGTGGGAGCCCCCGGCCAACTTCGGCGTGCCCGAGGGGGCACGCGGGGTTGGCCCGAGCCCGAGGTGCAACAACAGCAACTCCTTTATGGGTAGAAGCGATGAAGGTGTTCAATGTTCCACGGGTTAGACAACTCGGTGCCGTCCTCTGTGGCCAGCCTGACCGAGCCCCGCCGGGGGACGCCGATCACTCGAAACGGCCCCTCCCACATGGGTGAGAGGTTGCTCAGTCCATCACGCGTTTGGACGCGGCGTAGGACGAGATCGTTTATGTTGAGCGATCGGGCCTAGACATGGAGCTGATGGTAGCACCTTAGGCTCTGCTGGTAACGCGCGGCCCGAAGGATGGCGCGCCGCCTTCGTTCTTCAAGGTAGTTGAGGTAGTCCCGTCGGAGGTGCTCTTGATCTGCCTCGTTGTACAGGGCAGCTCGCGGAGATCCCAGGGTGAGCTCGGATGGGAGGACCACCTCCGCGTCGTAAACCAGGAAAAATGGTGTTTCCCCTGTGGCACGGCTCGGGGTAATCCGGTTGACCCATAGCACCGCTGGTAGATCATTGATCCACGAGTCGCCGTGTTTCTTGAGGACGTTGTATTTCTTGGTCTTGAGGCCTTTGAGGATTTCCGCGTTGGCGCGCTCCACTTGACTATTGCTCTTGGGGTGGGCGGGAGAGGTGAAATAGAGCTTGATGCCCATGTCCTCACAATAGTCGCCGAACAGTTCACTTGTGAACTGGGCGCCGTTGTCCGTAATGATACGGTTGGGCACCCCGAACCGGGCAGTGATGCCCTTGATGAACTTGAGGGCCGAGTGCTTGTCAATCTTGATGACCGGGTAGGCCTCGGGCCATTATGTGAACTTGTCGATGGCGACGTAGAGGTGCTCGTACCCACCCAATGCTTTCTTGAATGGACCCAAGATGTCCAGCCCCTAGATCGCAAAGGGCCATGAGAGCGGGATGGTGTGGAGGGCCTAGGCCGGCAGATGCGTTTGTTTGGCGTGGAACTGACATGCCCTGGCCGCATCCTGAAGCGTTGTCAGCCAGTAGAAACCCTGTCGGAAGGCCTTGCCGACCAAGGTGCACGAGGCGGAATGGGCGCCGCACTCGCCTTCATGGACATCGGCAAGGAGCTCGATGCCATGGTCCCGAGAGATGCATTTGAGGAGGACTCCATTGGCACCGCGTCGGTAGAGGGCCCCCTCGACCAACATGTACCTCTTGGAGATGCGGATGACTCGCTCGCTCCCTTCGCTATCCTCGGGGAGAGTCTCATCTTTGAGGAACACTTGGATCTCAGTCATCCAGGCGATTTGTCATGGGGGGTCGGGCTCGACCCCCTCGGGCCTTGGGGCCTGGACTCCATCGGGCCCCAAGGGTGGCGTGGCGGTGTCTGAGCCCCCCGGGGGATTGAGACACGCCGACGGCTGGGTTAGCCTTTCTTCAAAGGCACCCGATGGGGTTGGGGCGCGTGACGAGGCGAGTCTTGACAGCTCATCGGCGAGCGTGTTATCTCACCTGGGCACGTGCTGTAGTTCTAACCCGTCAAAATGGCGCTCCATATGCCGCACCTCACGGACATAGGCCTCCATTTGCGGGTCGGAGCAGCAGTACTCCTTGGAGACCTGGTTCACGACTAGCTGAGAGTCGCCAAGAACCAAGAGGCCGCGAACCCCCATTCCATCCGCCGCTCTAAGTCCCGCAAGTAGCCCCTCATACTCCGCCATATTATTGGTTGCCCGAAAATCAAGGCGAACCAAATATTTGAGGACTTCCCTGTTTGGTGAGGTCAAAGTGACCCCAGCGGCAGCACCCTGAAGGGCGAGCGAGCCGTCAAACTGCATCACCCAATGAGGGCTGGTGGTTTGCTGTGAGGGATCGGCCCTGGCCTCAAGGTCAGGAAACTCGAGGTCGGGTTCGGGGGTCAAGCTCCACTCTGCCACAAAATCGGTGAGGGCCTGACTCTTAATTGCATGGCGCGGCTCAAAGTGGAGATCGAACTCAGAGAGTTCAATGGCCCACTTGACCACTCGCCCGGTCCCCTCGCGGTTACGGAGGGTTTGCCCGAGGGGATAGGACATCACCACTGTGACCCGGTGCGCCTGAAAATTATGGTGCAACTTCCTCGATGCTACCAGAACCGCATAGAGCAGTTTCCGGGCTTGAGGGTACCGGGTCTTGGCATCCCGCACCGCCTCACTAACGAAGTAAACTGGCTGCTGCACCTTTCGGCGGGGACTAGCTTCTTCGCTATGGGCGTCGGATCCTGCACATGGATGATGGGAGGGGCCGCTCTGGGCCCACTCCATCTCCATGCCGGCAGCCTCGGGGTCAGAAGTTGTCGGGCCACTCCTCCCCTTAGTGGCCTCGGGGCCGTCCAGGGGACCGGGGGCATCTAACGACGTCTGACGAGGGGACGGAGGGCCATCGTCAACCTGGGGGGCTTCGGGGCCCTCGCCTGGCTGACGGGCTCCTTCATCGGCCTCTGGCCCGGGCTGTATCGACACGGGTCGGCGGAGCGTGGGCCGAGGGCACTCCTCGGTGCGCTCCACCACTAGCGCTGCGCTGACTACTTGCGTGGTCGCTGCCAAGTAGAGCAGCAGCGGCTCCTCGTGCTCGGGGGCAACTAGAACCGGGGGGAGCTAAGATAAACCTTCAACTGGTTGAGGGCTTGCTCAGCTTCCTCCGTCCACCTAAACGGCCCAGAGCGCTTGAGGAGTTTAAATAGGGGCAGCGCCTTCTCTCCCAACCTCGATATAAACCGGCTAAGGGCGGCCATGCATCCTGTGATGCACTAGACGTCCCTAAGCTTGTTGGGGGGCGCATCCTATTTATCGCGTTAATCTTCTCGGGGTTGGCCTCTATGCCTCGGGCCGAGACCAAGAATCCGAGAAGCTTGCCCGCTGGCACGCCGAACACACACTTTTCGGGGTTCAGCTTCATGCGCGTGGAGTGGAGACTCTCAAAGGTCTCCGCCAGATCCGAGAGCAATGTCTCTTGGTTGCGCATTTTCCTAACCAAGTCATCGACATACGCCTCAACGTTACGCCCTATTTGACTACCCAGAGTAATACGAGTAGTGCGCTGAAAAGTAGGGCCTGCATTCTTTAAACCGAAAGGCATAGTTGTATAACAATAGGTGCCTACAGGACTAATGAATACGGTTTTTTCCTCATCTTTCCTAGCCATGTGAATCTGATGATACCCTGAGTATGCATCTAGGAAACACAAAAGGTCGCACCCCGCAGTGGAGTCGACAATCTGATCTATGCGTGGCAGGGGATAAGGGTCCTTAGGAAATGCCTTATTGAGGTCGGTGTAGTTGATGCACATCCGGAGCTTGTCGTTCGCCTTGGGGATGACGACCGGGTTCGCGAGCCACTCCGGGTGTATGACCTCTCGGATGAATCCGACCTCCAGTAGACGCGCCACCTCCTCTCGGATGAAGGCTTAGCACTCGGGGGCATGTCGCCGTACTTTCTACCGGACGGGCCTTGCACCCGGCCGCACGGCCAGACGGTGCTCGATCACCTCCCTAGGGACCCCGGGCATGTTTGACGGCTTCCACGCGAAGACGTCAGCGTTTGCCCGTAGGAAGGAGACGAGCGCGTCTTCCTATTTGCTGTCCAGTTGACCACCAATCTTGACGGTCTTGGATGGATCACCGGCCAACGCCACCTTCTTCACGGGGACCTCGTCACCTAAGGTCATCCGCTTCCTCGGGGCGTGAGATGAGGAGGCCTCGGGCCTCTCACCACCGCCTGCGGGCTTTGGGACCGTGGCGAGGTCGCTTGCACGCTGCTCTGCGCAAGCCAGTGCGATCTTGAGATCGCCGTAGATGGTGATGGGGCCACGTGAGCCCGGCATCTTCATCTGGAGGTAGGCGTAGTGGGTGGCCGCCATGAACTTCACCAACGCGGGCCGCCCCAGTACTGCGTTGTAGGGCAGATTTAGATCCGCCACATCGAAGTCAATCCGCTCGGTGCGGAAATTGTCAGGGCCACCGAACGTGACCGGGAGGTCAATGTGACCTCGAGGCCATGTGTGCCCCGACGTCACGCCGATGATCAGAAAGGACGGCTGGAGCTTCATCCCCGGGACCTTGATGAGATCATAGGCCGTGGGGGAGAGGATGTTGAGGGCGGCGCCACCATCTATCAGGAGGCGCCATCGGAATGGTGGGAGAAACCACCATCGGAATCTGCCCACCCCAAGCAACGCACGGGAGGTGGTCGGTCTGGTCGAAGGTGAGCGGGACCTCCGACCACCGAGCCCGCCGTGAGGCCTCATGAGTGGGGACCGCAGCCAGAAGCTCGTGCTTTATGGACTTGAGCCGCGGCGGGAAGCATGTGCACATGCTCCCCCATCCATGGTGGCGACGGTGGCCTCAGGCTCCTGGAGGCCCAAGTCATCGTCGCCATCATCATCGGCGGGGGCCTTCGGCTTGGCCTCACTTCACCCATCGCGGCTAGGGGCCGTGGGGCCCTGTCCCCCACGGCGTTCCTGCCCCCGCTCCTCCCCCCACTTCTTGACGCGCCCAGCAAGCCCTTGACCGCGCGACAGTCAGTGAGGTCGTGGAGGGAGGTGTTGTGCACGGAGCACCATTTGCCCGCCTGGCGCTCCCGACCCAGAGCGCCGGCGTTACTCCGGCCGTCGTCCGCGGCCCTCCCCTTGCGCGGGGGCCGCGAAGTGCCTTCAGCAGCGAGGACATGCCCCTCGTCGCCGGTGCGGGCAGTCCTCTTCTTCCTCCTCTTCTCTCGCTGCCCGGAATGGGCAGCGGACTCGGGGGGCAGCCGCTGCCGCCGCGTTAGAGCCGGAGGAGTTCCAGGTCCACGCCTCCTCCTTCCGGGCCACACGGTGCGCAAGCTCGAAAAGATGCGCGGTAGTCTGGAGCTCCTTGGAGGCTATCTTCTCCACCATGCGGTTATGCCGCACGCCTCCCCTGAATGCGTATATTACCGCGTGCGCGGGAATGCAGGGGATGGTGTTGTGGATCTGGAAGAACCGCTGTATATATGACCGGAGGGACTCATCGTCCCTCCGCTGCACTGCGTGCAGATCAGCTTCCTCTCCTGGGCGTGTATATGTGCCCTGAAAGTTCGTGGTGAACTGTTGGCACAAGTCCTCCTAGGAGTGGACTGAGGCGGGTGGCAAGTTCATAAGCCAACCCCACGCTTGGCCTTTTAGGGCCATGGGAAAGAAGTTCACCATGACCCTGTCGTCACCCCTGTCACTTCTATTCCAGTCGTGTAGATCTGGACGAATTCGGTGGGGTTGATGTTATCGTCGTATTTCTCCGGGATGCTGGGCCGGAACTTTGGGGGCCATCGGACATTCCGAAGACTCGCCACAAAGGCACGGCATCCAGCCCCGACGACGGGGGAAACGGGGGGCCGACCCTTATGGTCGCTAGGGCGCGCCGTGGCCGTAGACGCGACGCCCTCCCCCGTTTGGGCGGCGCGGCGCTCGTCGCGCCGGTGCTTGATGTTGAGCCGGGCGTCCAGCTTGTCATATATACTCTCGTGACACCCGCAAG
The DNA here is from genome assembly GCA_000573905.2 of Oryza punctata. Classification (NCBI taxonomy): domain Eukaryota; kingdom Viridiplantae; phylum Streptophyta; class Magnoliopsida; order Poales; family Poaceae; genus Oryza; species Oryza punctata. The sequence goes on along the minus strand of CM002494.2, from coordinate 32,922,221 downwards.
TAGCCGCGGGCGTTGACGAGGGAAGCGTGGACGAGCGGCGGGCGTGAGCCGCCGCTTGCCGAGCTCTTCGCCTTACAGACGAAGAGGCAGCAGTCGCGATGCCGGACGATCCGGCTGCCGACGAGCGGCCACCGGCGTCCAGCTGCTGCTGCGCCTCCTCAACAAGGTTAGCCACATCGTCCAGCCAGCGCTGGACGGGGGCCTCTGGGTCCGCGGCGATGGGCGGGTGGCGCAGGAGCGCTCCCGCCGCTTGGAGGGCGCCCTTAGGGGTGCCGCCGTCGCCATAGACCAGACGGCAGCGCGCCTAGGGACGACACCGCCACTCGTCAGTGGGTTGCGGGGAGGTGGCAGAACTCTCCGGCTCCCCGAGCGCTTTCCCCCGCCCAGGACTCCGGCGCGGTGGCGGGGACGGTGTATGCGCTCGACTGCGAGGATGCAGCTCTCCGCCGTCATCGCTGATGCTCGGTGTGGGCGTGCGGACCACCGCCTCTTCAGCCATAGGGCTGACTTGGCGAGACTTGGCACGCACGGAAGGAGTGGGAACCGAGGAGTGCGTCTATGCACCCCTACCTGGCGCGCTAGCTGACGGAGGAAAAACTCCGCAGCGGGGGATTGTGGAGGCCCCCCTTTCGAGTTCTGCCCAGGGTGCAAAAGAGAGGCGTTCCCGGCCCCGATTCCGGTGCGCCAGTGAGAGGGAGAAGTGAAGGAAAAGTTTCGCGCAAGAGAGGGCAGTGGCACGCGTGAGATTATACAGGTTCGGGCCACCGGCGAGGCGTAATACCCTACTCCTGTGAGATGGACTATCTGAGTGTTCTTTCCTCTTTGAATCGAACCCCCTTCCCTCTAGGCCTGGGCCTCCTTTTATATTCCCAAGGGGACACCACATGGGCTGAACAGGCTACACTCTAGAGAAAAGGGGAAAAAGCACTTTTACAATTAAGGGCCACATTGTGGATTGCGGCAGACCGCCCATCTTCATGAATGACGCCGCACGTCATTCTCCATTAAACGGCCAGAGATTTGCTTATCCCGCCGTATGCGGTGATGTGCGCCAGGTGATTAGATCTGGCGCACCAACTCTGGTGAGGTGAGTGAGCCGATCCGGCTCACATGATTTCGATGTGACCTGATGGGACGCGTAGCATACCTACCGGGCGTGTGACGGTATGCCCGGTACTGTACTACATCCCATCGGTCATTCGGACAGGTCGCAGGCCGGTCAGCCGACTGCGACCGGTGTCAGGTGCACGCGTGCGTGTCATTCCGCATTTAATGCGGCGCGCGCGCGCAGGATCTCCCCGACTGCACCGCCATTAATGGGGGTAGGTGAGCACCGGGAGCGCTTACCTACCCCGACACACGTGGCGGCGGCCCGAGGGGGTCGGGGGAGCCCGACCCCAGCCGCGGTACTCACCGGGAGGCGCCACGACTTAGGACGGGTGACCGCCACGTCACCATCGGGCCCGATCCCTCCTCGGGGCATGGCCACGTAGGCGTACGGGGCCACCTCAAGCCCAAAGTCGGCATACCCCTGGGCCCATGTCACCGACAGCTCGTGAGGAGCACGAGCGGGAGGAGGATGCGATGGAGCGAGATCCGGTCGGCCTCTTCCCCAAGTCATCGTCGCCTCTCTCCCTCCGCCCGTCGCCGCCAACCTGGTGGGTCACGCCTCCTACTCCCCACCGCACCGTCGCCAACTCAGCCCCACCGCGCTGCCGCCAACTCCGTTCCACCACGCCGCCGACTTCGCTCCACCGCGCCACCGACTCTGCCCCAACACGCTGCCGACTCCGTCGCCTCCTCACCGCACCTTTGAGGGTGAAAGGGGAAAATACCGTGCGGGAGCCGGGACCACGAGCGCGAGGCGTGGCCACAACATCACTCAACGCGGAGCCACGGGCTATGGCTCGGGGAAAAGGTGTCAAGGAGCGCGGGGAGGCGCGTCCCTCGCAGAGACGTTGCGCCTCTCTGCCGGGGCATGCCTCCGGCTCGAAAAGGGACGGTGACAGCGACGGTGTCGCCAGGGCTACGAGTCGAAGACCCGTGTTGTACATGGCCTAAGAACCCATAAAGTGAAAAAAACTGTTTCAACTCTTATTTACGAAGTGAATGAGAGACAAAAAAAAATTTATTTTTGCTTGTGGTACAGCTTAAGCATAAAGTGCACCCTAAGTTAATACTCCCTCTGTCTCTAAATATTTGACGCCGTTGACTTTTTTAAACATATTTGATCGTTCATCTTATTCAAAAAATTTAAGTAATTATTAATTCTTTTCCTATCATTTGATTCATTGTTAATTGTACTTTTATGTATACATATAGTTTTTTTGAAAAAGACGAACGGTCAAACATATTTCAAAAAATCAACAGCGTCAAATATTTAGGGACAGAGGAAGTACTACTTTCCACTATATGGTTTATTTTACAAGTACAATCGTTATCTTAAGATTTCATACATTGTGTTTGCTCTGACACACACACAAGAGAAACTTATGTCACGCGCACCCTTTCCGATTAGTCTTCAGGAATAGTGCTAGCCTCCCTGCTTGCTCCGAGGGACAAGTACTCTAATCCACTTATAGAAAACTTTCAGCTTGTCTCTTAAACTTTTATAAAAATAATCAGAAACTTTCAATTAAAAAAATGTAACTCTCATCACAATTCACAAACACTTTCAATTGAAGTCTAAAACTTTCATCTAAAGGCCAAAATAACTTTCAATTGAAAGTTGTCAAACTTACATCTCAAAATCATAAAAACTTTCAATCCGAAAACCCAAACATCCAAATGCCCAATTCGCTTTCTTTCTTCGGACTCATTCGGGAACGCCTTTTCCCGGGCGCCGCTACACAGACGCATCTCCTAGCAGTTAGGGTTGAGGAGCTAGGGCCAAGGGAGGGGAAATGGGCGCCGCCATGGCTGGAGAAGAAGGTGGGGAGGAAAGGAGGGCGGCAAGCGACAGAGATGGAACGAGGACATGGACGACGACTATGGCCCGATGACGATGTAGTGGATTGATGGGCAGCAACGGAGTTGCTCTTGCTCTGTCAGCGTCGAGAAACCGTAGGAGAGAATATGGAACAAGAAAAAAAACAGGAGGAACCGGTCTCTTGACTCTTTCCACTCTACTGTTATGGGCCTTGTGGGCCGATAGCCTGATATTGTCTGTCCCCAACGTGCATGAGCGAATTAGCAACTTTGCACACAAAAGACTTCCTCCTCCATGTATGCACCTTTTTAGTGTTATGGTAGTCTCCTAACCGTGCTTTCCTCTGAAGCTTAAGAGGTTCTTGTGAGATCGCTTATCTAATGATGAGACAACAGACCTTATTGTTATCACTAAATATTCCGTGAACTGCATTAAGTTCAAACGGGCTAGTCTTGCCTTATACCACAAGCTATTCAAATGCTCAGGAAAAAAAATTAATTGAGTAAATTTAAAAAAACTACAACTATTTTGTCAAAACTATCAGTTATTTTTTTTTGAAAGAAACACTGTAGGGGAAGCCTCCATAGTTAAACATTTTATTAATAAATCAACATGGCAATTTACAAAAGAGCTAACCAATCAGGTTTATCATTTACTGAGAGACGAAAAAGGAGAAGAAAAAGATCTTCCTTAAAGAAAGCCTTCCAAGAACGAACAGATGGATTAACCCCTAAAAAATAAGACCATTTCTCTACTTTCAAATATTCCAAACTGCATAGAGAATTATTTTTCAGTAAAATTTTTCAGTAAAATGAGATGGCCTGTAGATCCTCCTCGCTTGAATTAACATTTCCTGGGATAAATCCCAGACAATTCCAAACTGAGCCCAACATTGAAGCTGAAAGGATACCGGAAGAAAAGGTGCATGAAAGTTTCTCTAACTCCAGATGAACACAAAACTACCAATTATGACAATTCTGATAACTGCAACAGTAGTATAAATTTGTACCGGAAAGCTTCAACTTTAGGGCATCCACAATGTAGTAAAAAAGTAATCCATAAGCAATAAAATATTTCATTCAGCCACTGTCGGTGTCATGGGCGCAGGGGTATGTTGACTTAGGGCTTAAGGCCCCGTACGCCCACGTGGCCATCCCTTGAGGGGGGATCGGGCACGAGGGTGACGTGGCGGCCGCCTGTTCTAAGTCCCCGCGCCTCCCGGTTACTATCGTAGCAGGGGTCGGGCTCCCCCGACCCCCTCGGGCCGCCGCCACGTGTGTTGGAGTAGGTGGGCGCTCCCGGTGCTCACCTACCCCCATTAATAGCGGCACAGTCGGAGTGCGCCTGCACATGCGCGTGCCGCATTAAATGCGAGATGACACGCACGCGCGCGCCTGAAACCGGTCACAGCCGGCTGATCGGTCTATCACCGGTACGAATGACCGATGGGACGCAGCACAGTACCGGGCATGCCGTCTGCACGCCGTTAGGTACGCTGCGCGCCCCGTCGGATCACATCAAAATCATGTGAGCCGATCCGGCTCGCTCACCCAGCCGGAGTTGGTACGCCAAGTCTAATCGCCCAGCACACGTCGCCGCGTACGGGCGGAACAAGCAAATCTCCGGCCATTTAATGAAGAATGACGCGCGGCGTCATGCACGGATAATGGGCAGCCTGACAAGGGTCACATCGGCACTGCAGAACGGTGGACTTCTGCCTCAAGCAACAGTGTGGCCCTTAATTGTAAAAGAATATTTTTTCCTTTCCTCTAGAATATACGCTGTTCGGCCCATGTGGTGTCCCCTTGAGAGTATAAAAGGAGGCCTAGGCCTAGAGGAAAGGGGGTTCGATTCTAAGGACAAGAACTCACATAGTCCATCACACAGGAGTAGGGGCGTGCAGACGCATTTATCGGCTCCCATTTCTTCCGTGTGCGCCAAGTTTCGCCGAGTCAGCCCTATGGCTGAAGAGGCAGTGGTGCGCACGCCCACAGCGAGCGCCAGTGATGACGGCGGCGCTGGAGGTGCCGGAGGGCTCTGCCACCTCACCACCACCCAGGGTGACGATGACGGCACCCCTAGGGTGCCCTTCAAGCGGCGGGAGCGCTCTTGCGCCACCCGCCTATCGCCTCAGACCCGGAAGCCCCTGTCCAGCGCTGGCTGGACGATGTGGCCAACCTGGTCAAGGCGGCACAGCAGCAGCTGGACACCGACAGTCGCTCGTCGGCACCCGGATCGTCCGACACCGCAACTGCTGCCTCCTCGTCTACGAGACGAAAAGCTCGACGGGCGGCGGCCCACGCTCGCTATTCGCCCTCGCTTCCCTCGTCGACGCCCACTCCCACTCGCGGGCGTCACGAGAGCATATATGATGGGCCGGACGCTCGGCTCAACATCGAGCGCTGGCGCGACGAGCGCCGCGCCACCCAAACGGGGGAGGGCGCCGCATCTACGGCCACGGTGCACCCCAACGGCCATAAGGGCCGACCCCACGTTTCCCCCGTGCTTTTGTGGCGAGCCTTCGGAATGTCCGATGGCCCCCAAAGTTCCGGCCCAGCATCCCGAAGAAATACGACGGCAGCGTGAACCCCACCGAGTTCCTCCAGATCTATACGACTGAAATAGAAGCGGCGGGGGGTGATGACAGGGTCATGGCGAACTTCTTTCCCATGGCCCTAAAAGGCCAAGCGCGGGGTTGGCTTATGAACCTGCCACCCACATCGGTCCACTCCTGGGAGGACTTGTGCCAACAGTTCACCACGAACTTTCAGGGCACATATCCTCGCCCGGGGGAAGAAGCGGATCTGCACGCAGTGCAGCGGAGGGACTCATCGTCCCTCCGGTTATATATTTAGCGGTTCTGCCAGGTCCGCAACACCATCCCCTGTATCCCCGCGCACGCAGTGATATACGCGTTTAGGGGAGGCGTGCGGCACAACCGCATGCTGGAGAAGATAGCATCCAAGGAGCCCCAGACTACCGCGTAGCTTTTCGAGCTCGCGGACCGTGTGGCCTGAATGGAGGTGGCTTGGACCTGGAACTCCTCCGGCTCTGGCGCGGCGGCTGCGGCTGCCCCCGAGTCCGTTGCCCGTTCCGGGCAGCGAGAAAAGAGGAGGAAGAAGAGGACTGCCTGCTCTGGCGACAAGGGACATGTCCCCACCGCCGAAGGCACTTCACGGCCCCCACGCAAGGGGAGGGCCGCGGGCGACGGCAAGAAGAATGCCGGCACTCCCAGTCGAGAGCGCCAGGCGGGCAAATGGTGCTCCGTGCACAATACCTCCCTCCACGACCTTACTGACTACAGCGTGATCAAGAGCTTGGCCGAGCGCGTCAGGAAGTGGGGGGAGGAGCGGGGGCAGGAACGCTGTGGGGCCAGGGCCCAACAGCTCCTACCCGCGACCGGTGAAGTAAGGCCAAGCAAAATGCCCCCGCCAATGATGATGGTGACGACAACTTGGGCTTCCAGGACCCTGAGGCCACTGTCGCCAACATAGATGGGGGAGCATGTGCTCATGCTTCCCGCCGCAGCTTCAAGTCCATGAATCGCGAGCTTCTGGCTGCGGTCCCCACTCATGAGGCCGCGCGGCGAGCTCGGTGGTCGGAGGTCCCGCTCACTTTCGACCAAACCGACCATGCCCTGTGGGTTGCTCGGGGTGGACAGATTGCGATGGTGGTTTCTCCCACCATTTGCAACGTCAAGTTGAGGTGCGTCCTACTAGATAGCGGCGCCGCCCTCAACATCCTCTCCCCACGGCCTTCGATGTCATCAAGGCCCCGAGGATGAAGCTCCGGCTGTCCCTGCCAATCATCGGCGTGACGCCGGGGCACACATGGCCTCGAGGTCACATTGACCTCCCGGTCACATTCGGTGGCCCCGACAACTTCCGCACTGAGCAGATCGACTTCGATGTGACGGATCGCAATCTGCCCTACAACGTGGTGCTGGGGAGGCCCGTGTTGGTGAAGTTCATGGCGATCTCACCGCAGTCCCAAAGCCCACAGGCGGCGATGAGAGGCCCGAGGCCTCCTCATCTCGCACCCCGAGGAAGCGGATGACCTTAAGCGACGAGGTCCCCGTGAAGGAGGTGGCGCTGGCCGGTGATCCGTGCAAGACCGTCAAGGTTGGCCGTCAACTGGACGGCAAATAGGAAGACACGCTCGTCTCCTTCCTGCGGGCAAACGCCGACGTATTCGCGTGGAAGCCATCGGATATGCCCGGGGTCCCCTGGGAGGTGATCGAGCACCGTCTGGCCGTGTGACCGGACACAAGGCCCGTCCGGCAGAAAGTACGGCGACAGACCCCCGAGCGCCAAGCCTTCATCCGTGAAGAGGTGGTGCGTCTCCTGGAGGCCGGATTCATCCGAGAGGTCGTACATCCGGAGTGGCTCATGAACCCGGTCGTCGTCCCCAAGGTGAACGACAAGCTCCGGATGTGCATCGACTACACCGACCTCAACAAGGCATGTCCTAAGGACCCTTATCCCCTACCACGCATAGATCAGATTGTCGGCTCCACTACGGGGTGCGACCTTTTGTGTTTCCTAGATGCATACTCAGGGTATCATCAGATCCGCATGGCTAGGGACGATGAGGAAAAACTGTATTCATTACTCCTGTAGGCACTTATTGTTATACAACTATGCCTTTTGGTTTAAAGAATGAAGGCCCTACTTTTCAGCGTACTACTCGTATTACTTTGGGTAGTCAAATAGGGCGTAATGTTGAGGCGTATGTCGATTACTTGGTTGTGAAAATGTGCAACCAAGAAATGTTGCTCTCGGATCTAGCGGAGACCTTCGAGAGTCTCCGCTCCATGCGCATGAAGCTGAACCCCGAAAAGTGCATGTTCGGCGTGCCTGTGGGCAAGCTTCTCGGGTTCCTGGTCTCGACCGGAGGCATAGAGGCCAACCCCGAGAAGATTAGCACGATAAATAGGATGCGCCCCCCAGCAAGCTTAGGGATGTCCAGCGCGTCACGGGATGCATGGCTGCCCTAAGCCGGTTTATATCGAGGTTGGGAGAGAAGGTGCTACCCCTATTTAAACTCCTCAAGCGCTCCGGGCCATTCAGGTGGACGGAGGAAGCTGAGCAAGCCCTCAACCAGTTGAAGGCTTACCTCAGCTCCCCCCGATCCTAGTTGCCCCCTAGCCGAGGAGCCACTGCTGCTCTACTTATCGACGACCCCGCAAGTAGTCAACGCGGCGCTAGTGGTGGAGCGCACCGAGGAAAACCCTTGGCCCGCGCTCCACTGTCCCATGTCGGTATATCCTGGGTCAGAGGGCAACGAAGGAGCCCGTCAGCCAGGTGAGGGCCCCAGGGCCCCCCAGGTTGATGATGGCCCTTCGTTCCCTCGTCAGATGTCGTTAGGCGCCCCCGGTCCCTAGGAAGGCCCCGAGGCCACTGAGGGGAGGAGTGGCCTGACACCTTCTGACACTGAGGCTGCCGGCATGGAGGTGGAGTGGGCCCAGAGCCGCCCCTCCCACCATCTATGTGCGGGATCTGACACCCATAGCGAAGAAGCTAGGCCCTACCAAAAGGTGCAGTGGCCAGTTTATTTCGTTAGTGAGGCATTGCGGGATGCAAGACCCGGTACCCTCAAGCCTAGAAATTGCTATACGCGGTTCTGGTGGCTTCGAGAAAGTTGCACCATTATGTCCAGGCGCGTCGGGTCACGGTAGTGACGTCCTACCCCCCGGGCAAATCCTCCGCAACCGAGAGGGGACCGGTCGGGTGGTCAAGTGGGCCATCAAACTCTCCGAGTTCGATCTCCACTTTGAACCACGCCATGCAATTAACAGTCAGGCCCTCGCCGATTTCGTGGCAGAGTTGACCCCGACCCCCGAACCCGACCTCGGATTCCCCGACACCGAGGCCGGAGCCGATCTCTCATAACCAACCACCGGCCCCCATTGGGTGATGCAGTTTGACGGCTCGCTCGCCCTCCAGGGTGCCGGCGCTGGGGTCACTTTGACCTCACCAAACGGGGACAACCTCAAATACCTGGTTCGCCTAGATTTTCGGGCAACCAATAACATGGCGGAATACGAGGGACTACTTGCGGGACTTAGAGCAATGGCTGGAATGGGGATCCGCCGCCTCTTGGTTCTTGGTGACTCCCAGCTAGTCGTGAACCAGGTCTCCAAGGAATAATGCTGCTCCGACCCACAAATGGCGGCCTACGTCCGTGAAGTGCGGCGTATGGAGCGCCATTTTACGGGTTAGAACTACGGCACGTGCCCACGCGAGACAATGCGCTCGCCGACGAGCTGTCAAGACTCGCCTCGTCACGCGCCCAACCCCACCGGGAGCCTTTGAAGAAAGGCTCACCTAGCTATCGGCACGTCTCGATCCCCCGGGGGACTCGGACGCTGCCACATCACCCTCGGGGCCCGATGGAGTCCAGGCCCCGAGTCCTGAGGGGGTCGAGCCCGACCACCCACGACAAATCGCCTGGATGACTGAGATCCAAGCGTTCCTCAAAGATCAGACTCTCCCCGAGGATCGTGAAGGGAGCGAGCGAGTTATTCGAATTTCCAAGAGGTACGTGCTAGTGTAGGGGGCCCTCTACCGGCGTGGTACCAACGGAGTCTTCCTCAAATGCATCTCTCGGGACCATGGCATCAAGCTTCTCACCGATGTTCATGAAGGCGAGTGCGGCGCCCATTCCGCCTCTCGCACCTTGGTTAGCAAGGTCTTCCGACAGGGTTTCTACTGGCCCACAGCGCTCCAAGATGCAGCCGATCTGGTCAGGCGATGTAGGGCATGTCAATTCCACGCCAAACAAACACATCTGCCGCCCCAGGCCCTGCAGACCATCCCGCTCTCATAGCCCTTCGCGATCTCGGGGGCTGGACATCTTGGGTCCCATCAAGAAGGCCCTGGGCGGGTACGAGTACCTCTACGTTGCCATCGACAAGTTCACCAAATGGCCCAAGGCCTACCCGGTCGTCAAGATCGATAAGCACTCGGCCCTTAGATTCAGCAGGGGCATCACTGCCCGGTTCGGCGTGCCCAACCGTATCATTACGGACAATGGCACCCAGTTCACAAGTGAACTATTTGGCGACTATTGCGACAACATGGGCATCAAGCTCTGTTTCGCCTCGCCCACCCACCCCAAGAGCAATGGTCAAGTGGAGCGTGCCAACGCGGAAATCCTTAAAGGCCTCAAGACCAATACATACAACGTCCTCAAGAAACATAGCGATTCGTTGATCGATGAGCTACCAGCGGTGCTATGGGCCAACCGGACTACCGCGAGCCGTGCCACAGGGGAAACCCCGTTTTTCCTGGTTTATGGCACGGAGTCGGCCCTCCCATCCGAGCTCACCCTGGGATCCCCGCGAGCCACCATGTACAACGAGGCAGATGAAGAGCACCTCCGACGGGACGACCTCGACTACCTTGAAGAACGAAGGCGATGCGCCGCCTTCGGGCCGCGCGTTACCAGCAGAGCCTAAGGTGCTACCATCAACGCCATGACCGGGCCCGATCACTCAGCATAAACGATCTTGTCCTACGCCGCGTCCAAACGCGTGCTGGACTAAGCAAACTCTCACCTATGTTGGAAGGGCCGTTTTGGGTGATCGGCGTCCCCCGGCCGGGCTTGGTCAGGCTAGCCATGGAGGATGGCACCGAGTTGCCTAACCCATGGAATATCGAGCACCTTCATCGCTTCTACCCATAAAGGAGTCGCTGTTGTTGTACCTCGGGCTCGGGCCAACCCCGCATGCCCCTTGGGCACACCGAAGTTGGCCGGGGGCTCCCACAATCAATATATTCTCTTTTCGCATTTATTCTCTAAGTAGTAGAGTCTTTTTTCTACACATTTTCGATCGACTATGATCCTTTTGGTCAGTTGGGTGTTTTGTCTCAGTTTGGGGCGCTTGTGTTCGTGTTGCTCTCGATGATTCGGACCGCCTAGATGCCGACAGGGCCCAGAGCGAGCCGTGCCCCGAGACACGTTGAACTCCGGGGGGAATCGCCAATGGCCCATAATCGGGTCCTAACTTACCCCCGGTCATCGTGCTTTCGGCCTGGCCAGTCTCGACACGTGGAATTCCCCAAGTGCACTAATTCCAGCCCTTATCATTTGGGATAACGGCCCGAACCCAAGCCCCCGCTTGAGTCAAAGCATCGGACGGATCAACAAGAAAAATCCAGTCGATTCACGGACATAGTCACAAACTAACATAAAATCATGAAACATTCATTGCAGGTGGATCAAAGCAGATATAATAAGAAGTCCTGGTTATTACAAGGTTGGCACAAAGGCCTTGTAAACAAACATGACAAAAAGAAAGGAGGGAGGGGCCGGCATCTGCAGGCCTCGGCCTGTGGGGTTACGCCTCGCCGTCGTCAACGCTGTCGCCGCTGCCCTCGTCATCGCCCTCATCCACATCGTCGGAAGCCGGCGCAGGGGCGAACCGGGGGGCCGTCCCCTCGAAGGAGTGGACGACTTCCCAGGCGGCCTCCCGGACTCGGGCGCGGGCAGCTGCCTCAGTCCTCGAGGCGAAGTCATCAAAGACAGCCCATGACGAGAACTCGGGGTCGTGAGCCTGGCAACTTGCCAGCACCAGCTCAACCGCCCCCTCGGCGAGGCCCCTCCAGGAAGCCTTGATGGTTTCCTCGATCTCCTTGGGAAGCCTCCCGAGATCCTCGGCCATGTTGGCGAGGCGGTGGGCGACCCCGGCCGTGTTGGCGCCAAACCGGTACTACCGGGCCTACCAGACGCCGGCCTCATGCCCAGCGCACTCCAGCTTGGCGACGGACGCCCCGTGCCTTCCCCTCCACCTCCTTCGCTCGCACCTCGAGCTCGGCGGTGCGCTATTCTAGAGCGGCCCTCTCGGCGCGGGTGTTCTCGAAGTGCGCGAGCTCGTGCGCCATCACGGCCTCCTCACGCTTGGAGACCTCAGACTCATGCTCGATGATCCGGGCTACGCGCTCCTCTCGGACACGCAGGCTCTTGGCCAATCGCCGGCTCGCGGCCTCGGACTCCGCAAGGGTTCGGGCCTGCTCAGTGACGGTTGCCTCGCGGAGACGGAGTGCGGCCTCCATCTCCGCGGCGGCGGCCTCATGCGTCGCCAAGGTCTCCTCCCGCCCCTTCAGTTCGCCGGCGTGGACTCGCAGTGCCCTGTTGCGCGCCGCTAGGCCCACTTCGCGACGACAAAGGGCGGCCTCAGCCTCAGCCACTCTCTGCTCCCAGGCCGCGGCGGCGTCCAGGACCCCTCGCGCGGAGTCGAGCCGGCACGAGAGGTCGTCGGATTAGGACTCGTATTGGAGGCGGAGGTCCACTGTACTCTTCTCCATGGCCGCGGTCGCGGTGAGCGCCGCGATCCTCTCCTCCTCCACCTCCCGGGTGATTTTCGCCAGGGCTTCGGTGCGCACGTCAAGCGACGCGAGGCAGGTGGCGTGGGCTTTCCGGCCCGCCTCCACCATAGCCTCCAAGGAGCGGCGCCCCTCGGTGAGCCGCTCCCATTCCGCAGCCAGCTCGGCCTGCTCCCCCAGCAGAGCCTGCATTTGGGCGTTAAGCCCCTCCACGACGGTGGAGTTGGCCGTCGCCAGGGCTTGGAGGAGGGGCTCCACACCTAAGGGGGTGGAGGCGGAGAAGGAGGTTCGGCGCCCTGGCCCAATGGGGACTCGGGCTCGGCTTCGGGGGCCCCACCAAGGTCCGGCCCTCCTTCCTGGGCTTGGTCAGCCTCGGGCCTCAAGGTGGCGTCGGGCCTCGGGCGCCGCGTCCCCGAGCCGCAGCTCGCGTCCTTGGCAGCCAGCACCACCACCCGGACCCGAGTCACCTCGGCCTCTTCTCGGGCGCGGGCCGCCTCGCGGGCGGCTTCTTCAGCCTCCCGCAGGCGTGCCTCGGCAACTTGCCGATCGGCCGCCTGTCGGGCCGCCTCTTCGGCCGACGGCCCCTTGGCCTCGGCCTCTGCGGGCCGGGCCGGTCTTGGATTGGTGGGGGGTGCCACCGCCGCGGGCACTCCGGGGTGGTAGATCGCTGGACAGATAAAGCCGAAAACGAGGCACACATAAATAAAATGAAAGGAAAAGGGGGGCGGCCCCTACTGGGAGTGAGGCTATACCTGCTGGGTGGACGTTTGAATGTCCATTCTAGGGGCTTGATAAAGCCCCCCTTGCTGGACTCGGTCTACTGGCGGGGTACGGTCTCCCCCAGCTTGCGGAGCTTCCTTTTCTTCCTTTCTCCCCCGGGTGGGGGCAACGGCGAGCTGCTCGCCGATTGCCTCCCCGAGGCACGCTCGGCGCCAACCCCTCGGGGTGGAGATGGGGGAGGGCTCTCCCCAGGCTTGCGCTTCCCCTTGGGGTCGCTGGGGCGGCTGCCCTCGGAGCTACTACCGGGGGGGCCGACGAGCGACCCTCGCCGAAGAGGGCCGCTCTCCTCCTCCGCTACGGCTGCCGCCAGCGCAGTCATGGTCCCGGTCCCCCGAGGCGCCAACTGCATCCATGATCGCCCGAATGTTGTCGCGGTCGGGATCGCAGCACAAGGGGATGACTCCTGCAGGGATCAAGGATGGCTCCACCGTGCTGAGGTTCAGCACGCGCTGGATCACCACCCGGAGGTCCTCCGGACTCCAGTCCTAGTTGCGGCCCAGGTGCGACCGAGCGGGGTCCTCGGAGCAGTTGTACGCCCAGGCGCCCCGAGCACGCCGCTGGAGCGAGGCGATGCGGCGGCGGAGGTAATCCCCGTAAACCATGGCGCCGGTTAGGCCCTAGGCGTGCAGACCGGTCAGGTGGTCCAAGACGGCGTCGCACGCGTCCCTGAGAGTGACGGTCGATCGCCATGTTGGTCTCTGCGCCAGCGGACGGCTTGGAAGTCGGAGGTGACGCTCGTCGGGGAGACTGGTATAAAACCTATCGCTCTTCCAGTCGTCCCACTTCTTGCGCAGGACGCATGGGATATACTACTACGCCGCCTGCACGCACGGCTGAAAGTAGCAGCCGCCGACCTCCATCACCGGCGACACAGACTGTGTGGTATAGAACCACCGGAACAGTCGGAGGGTGGGCGTCACCCCCACAAACATCTCGCACAAGCGTGCGAAGATGGCCAACATCATCACGGCGTTGGGGGTGAGGTGTGCCATCTGGAGGTCGTAGTAGTCCAAGACATCCAGAAAGAAGCGCGAGAATGGCGGGATTAGCCCCGCCATGGCAAAGGGAAGGAAGAACACCAATCGGTGGGGGTACTGCGGCGCTGGGTGCGCTTCGCCCAGCACCACCGCCTCCCGGTCGGGCACCGCTGACATGAATTTGCGCGGCAGGCTGGCCATCCTTTCGTTGGTGATGCGGGAGGGTGGCAGCACGCTGCCTTCGACCGGCGAAGACCCCCGTGCCATCGCACTGGAAGAGGGGGAGCGTGAAGAAGAGTGTGAGCGGCGAAGAAGAGCGCTGGGAGACGAAGAGAGCTAGGGCGCAAGGGAGCTGTGTTGGGCGAAAGTGGTGAAGGAAAGAGAAAATCCCCTTCTCGACGCCCTTTATACCCTAGCGGCTGCTGTGCCCGGCTCCTCGTTTCCCGCGCCCACTAACTCGCCCCCTTGATTACCGCGCGCACTCCCTCCATTAGCCCCGCTACTCCGTTCCCGGCGCGCGTGCGAAATCCCGCAACCGTCACGGAGATAGAGGGACAGATCGCGTCCGCATTAACGGCGCGCGCGGTTGCCGAAAAATATGCCATCATCACAACTCCGGGCATATGGATGGACGTGCCCCGTTTTACGTGCCGCCCCGGATAATGAGGCTATTAAGAGGTGATTGCCCGTTATCGCTGAGAGGCGTTTCTCCCTTGCATGGAAACAGCGACCGTTCATCTTCTCCGGAAACCTAGGCCCACGTGATGCCGGATTGACAAGGTGGCATCAAGCCTGGTCGTCCCACGGTGGGCCCCCAAAGGCTTTACGCTGGGGGCTACTGTCGGTGTCATGGGTCCAGGGGTATGTTGACTTAGGGCTTGAGGCGGCCCCGTACGCCCACGTGGCCATCCCCCGAGGGGAGATCAGGGTCCGAGGGTGACGTGGCGGCCGCCTGTTCTAAGTCCCCGCGCCTCCCGATTACTACCGTAGCAGGGGTCGGGCTCCCCCGACCCCCTCGGGCCGCCGCCACGTGTGTTGGAGTAGGTGGGCGCTCCCGGTGCTCACCTACCCCCATTAATGGCAGCACAGCCGGAGTGGGGCTGCACGCGCGCGTGCCGCATTAAATGCGAGATGACACGCACGCGCGCGCCTGACACCGGTCACAGCCGGCTGACCGATCTGTCACCGGTACGAATGACCGATGGGACGCAACACAGTACCAGGCATGCCGTCTGAACGCTGTTAGGTACGCTACGTGCCCCGTCGGGTCACATCAAAATCATGTGAGCCGATCCGGCTCGCTCACCCAGCCGGAGTTGGTACGCCAAGTCTAATCGCCCGGCACACGTCGCCGCGTACGAGCGGAACAAGAAAATCTCCGGCCGTTTAATGAAGAATGCCGCTCGGCGTCATGCGCGGATAATGGGAAGCCTGACAAGGGTCACATCGGCACTGTAGAACGGTGGACTTCTGCCTCAAGCAACAGTGTAGCCCTTAATTGTAAAAGAATATTTTTTCTTTTCTCTAAAATATAGCCTGTTCGGCCCATGTGGTGTCCCCTTGGGAGTGTAAAAGGAGGCCTAGGCCTAGAGGAGGGGGTTCGATTCTGAGGACAAGAATTCACATAGTCCATCACACAGGAGTAGGGTATTACACCTCGTCGGCGGCCCGAACCTGTATAATCCCTCGCGCCACCGCCCTCTCTCGTGTGAAGCGCTCTCTCTCTCTCTCTTCACACCACCGGCGCACCGGAGCGGGTGCCGAAACGCGTCTCCTGCGCCCTGGGCCGAACTCAAAAGGGGGGCCCTCACAGTCCCCCGCTGAGGAGTTTACCCTCCGTCAGCCACCTAGCAATATTGTGAAACTAGTCCATAGGAAGAAAATAACAAAAGCTACCCATAAGTATATGGGCTACCCATAAAGAATAAAATATATTTTTTGTCTCTATCTTCTCTCTCATCCTAATACTATTTGCTATCTATATACATGTGAAGATTACAATAGTTAAAGTCTATATATGTGGGTCTCATCTATATGGATTACTTTTGCTATATACATTGGAGATGCCCTTATGTGTCTGACAAGTTTGGGCCCACGTGTCGTACAAATATTTGGGGAAAATTGCACTTTTTAAAAATAAAATTGTTCTCTATTATTCCCGTTTTGTGAAATATTCAACTAAAATTATAGCAAATTGATAGTTTTGACCAAATAATTGCAATTGTGAAATTTACTCAAACTGTTTTGTTGGATGATTTTTTTATTATGGTTACGAATCTCGTCTCTCTCCTACCTATATATGGTTACTTAACCACAATTCGTGGGGATAGAAATCATTTCCTCCGAGATAGTAGATAAGGGTTCAGTTTTGTGCTCAAGCATGCTAGCAAAAAGCTTATGTTCATGACAACGAGTTCCCACTTGGAGTGTTGCCCAGCCAACCTTTCATGAGATTCCATTCATTTTACGCCTACTTACGTTTTTCCTACTGATGACTTGATGATTTATTATTACCAGTTTTGTGAACGCTTTTGAACGATTTGGTATAATAATTAATTGTAACTCATTGAGCAAAGGCCGAAAGTATATTCCATTATTAAAAAAAATCAGTTTTGTGTATCATGGACCAATTAATTATCTACCAATTTGTTAATTTGGGGGGGGCATCATTAATATCGGTCGTATCATCTACCAAAACTAACACTTCTGTCTAATGTTTTGGCAAGCGCCATCATCATACATTCTTCTCGGTATAATCACTACTACAGATTCGGACATCCGTAACGGATCAACACGACTCGTCAAAAATGATTCATCTCTGATGAGTCAAAAATATCATGTTTAAGATATGGCTGCTAGGGAGTACCCATCACAGATGTAAGGTCATCTGTGACGGGTCGTACTTGTAACCCGTCACTGTGATGGATCACAACCATGACTCATCACAAATGATATGTCATATGTGATAGTATTATGAACCATCATAGATGAGATCACTCATCTCTAACAGGTCTTTAACTACCACACGTAACGAATAACTTTATCTCTGACGGGTGCTAGTTACGACCCATCAATGATGAGTGAAAATTTAATTTTTTAAAATTTTCAAAATAAATCTTGGATTGAGACATGTCCTATATAAAAGTTGCAGTTCTCGATGATATCACAACTTATAACTAACAACATTTTCATTAGAGATCGTTTACATCCCCGAATATGCATTGCAAGTGATGAGATCTACTTTTTAAAAAAATCAAGTTTTTTGAAATGACATGGATGGAAACATGCCCCGTCTCAAAGTCATAGAGCTCAGCCAGATCTATAATATTATAATTAACAATATTTTCATTTGAGATAGTTTGCATGTAAGAATATCCATTATAAAGTGCAATCTATTTTGAAAAACGAAATTTTGAATTCTTCAAACGACGTCGTATGAAGATATTCTCTACGTAAAAGTTATAGAATACGATTAGATCTATAATTTTGGCCTTTAACAAGCCTTATTTTGTACTCCTTTCTATGTCTCTTATAAATAAAAGAGGAAGACCTCCTGCTCCTTTTTTTATATAAAAAGGAATATATATATATATATATATATATATATATATATATATATATATATATATTATACAATAGGTCAACCAAAGGAAGTTCTTTTGAACCATGTGTTTCAACTTTCAACAATGGAATTGAAACCAAAGCTCCGAAAGTTCCTGAGATTTTCTGAAAAAAAAACTGGTGTTATTGAGCAAATGAAAAGAAAGAAGTTCCAGATAGTTTAGTGAGCAACGAAGTCTAAAATCACAAAATTAGCACATGATGTCGGTTGCATTTAATCTGCTTCTCCATAAATAAATTTTGTGTTGTCCAAACTAAAATTGTTGTTGTGTTCTGGTTAGTTGTGAATTCCATTTGAGGTGATATATATTGTTGTGATAGGAAGGAATGTGTACGACGTTCTCGTGTTAGGCAAACTCAGCAGAGCTTCAGTGTGTACTAGTAGTATAGTATAGCAAAAGAAGTGAGAACTGTCTTGAGAATAAAATGTCGCTCTTGCTACGTTGCACAAGTGAATTATTTAACGTTGACTCACCTAATCCTTTGCGGTGTTAACGGAGTCACCAACCACCTCGATCTAAACAACTCTAAATCAAAATAGGTTTTGAAGATTAAACTGGTTAGCGAAGTCGATTTAGAGATCAAAACCAACCTCTAGGCCGATATAGATCGATTTGAAGATAATCACCTGTCTTGTGGGTAAACGGAAAGTTTATGGAACAAACCTACAAAGACATAATCACACTCTCGTGGCGAAGGCGGATGGTTTACAGTGGAAACCAACAAAGATGGACTAAACTAGGGTAAAGTAGAAAACATAGCTGAAAGTAGAAGTAAATGGACGATTGGATTGTGTATAGATTAGATTGTGTTTGTGGGTTTAATCGAAACCGGTCCTAGCCCTTATAAAGGGGTTGGTCTTACCTTCTACAAGTCCTTCTCCACATCCAACCCGGGGTAGAAACCAATTGAAAACTGGAAACATACCTTCGCGAGTAAGGAAACCTGAGACCTAATGAAAATCAGCTCGGAATCAGACTCTGCCGGTCTGACCGTCTACATGCCGCCGGTTAGACCGGCCCAACATGCCGTTCAGTCCAGCCTCATGAAGGAAACCCGGTGCCTTCTAAATTTTGGTAATATTTTCCTAATTCGAATCTAGGTGCTAAATTTAGGTGTAAACACATGTCCCCCGCCTTTTTGGTAAACTTGAGAACCAAAAAGCATTGAATATGCAATCCTAGGGCAATAATCTAATTATCGGCCATCTCACATCTTAGGTATCTCTTGAACCAAGTGGAAGTTGTGCAATTCCAGCCTCATCCATGGCACGAAATTCCATAGGCAATTCCGAACACCATATTGACATCCATGTTTTCCCTTGGTAGTGAATCACTGCTAATAACCAGTGATCCTTCTCCTTCATTGTCATTCTCATCATCTTCACTGATCACCGTCTTCTCAACCTTCATTGGTTTAAGCCTCCACTGTTGTCTTAGCGACAACCGCAACTCATTGAATCTTCTATCTCTCAACTCTTCGGCTTTCTTTTTCCTCAGCTCTTGAGCACGAAGACGTTACAACCTTCTCTTTTGAGTAGCGATCAAGCCTGCGGGCATCCACCTTGGCTTTGGCTCTATCCCAAGAGCTAAATAATGATTGTCAATATTTTTGTTCGAAGTTGAAACTCCTGAGTTACTCTCAAATTTCTCAATCGCCTTTGATGCCCCCCGGTCGGACCGGCCATGCAACCAGTCAGACCAGCTGTAAACCGTCGGTCCAACTGGCCTTGAGGCTCGGTCAGACTGGCCTTAGGCTAGTAGTTAGACCGGCGAGATGCCCCAGTCAAACCGCCATTGTCGACAGTCACAGCGTCGCCTTCGGTCTTCTTTGCTTGGAACCCCTTTGTCGCATCTTCAGTAGATATTTGGATGTCTTGGGACTCCTCCTTGATAGTAACAACCTCCAGAGCTTTGGCTTCTTTCCTCACCCACACCTTCTTCACCTTTCACCTTGATCCACCGGACCGATTCTTTCGTTGGAAACAGTCATGACTAAACTTAGATGAATAAGTTGGCACCGACCTTAGTGATTCTTTCCATCCTTGATAAAACGGCATAGGTGGTTGAGGCATCCACGACATGTAATACATAAAAGGATAACCGAACGGTGGCATTGGATATGGATACCATGATACTATAACCAGAGGTTGGTATTGAGATGGTATTATTGGTGGCTACGATTTCTTTGGTATTTGACCAAATCTCTTCCTAGGAGGCGATTTTGGTCTTTTTGTATTGATAGACCGATTATCAAATCGTTTGCCGGCCAAGTCTTTCTTGTATTTAGCCATAAGCATTTCAAAAGTAAGCTTTGGTTTTTTAGTCTTTTGGAAACTATGATTTATCTTTTCCAGTTTTATGATCTTCAGCCTTGTTATTATTGAACCTAATTATCTCGGGCCGAGGATCCTCAATAATAACATTCTTCCCTTTTCTGGATACGGCTTGACTAGGTCGAATCAACACTTTTTTTGTTGTTGAAGTCTATAGGAACAATAGAACAAATATCATGAACAATTCCGGTCTTATCAATAGGTGTAACCAAAATAGTTTCTTGAATAGTGTGGGATGAATCGGGCGGATCGGAGGTTACCTTATGTGAAACCACGACGACTTGAGGTAGTAGGACGTCTCTTGACGATGCCTTTGTCGGTCCTGATGTAGTTTGCACGAAGTTTCTTCTTTAATGCCGCCAATTGTTCCTCAAAATCTTATCGCTCCTTCTCGGTCAAGTCCTCCTTGATGAGAATGTTGATCTCCTTCCCGCTCGTCATGGTTGATGAAGATATTGCTTGATTAATTTCAGCCATATAGCTCTGTTTGAAACCCTTTTAATTGTGTAGATCCAATAATAACAAAGCTCCTGGTAGCAAAATTTGGAAAACTAATGCTTTATTACAGGAATAGCCCATTGTGAATCGGCTTTGTTTTGTTATTTCGGTAACAGTACGTGGTAAGGAAAAAAATCCCTTTTTTAATTACAGATCGATCTTACTGCCTCTGACCTTGTAACACTAGGATGACCGATCTGCTGCTGCTCCAATGTATATACGGCTATACACAGCTGCTGCCTCTGTCTATTAGACCGATCACTTTTCCGATCAGGCTGGAGAGGCTACGTCGGTTAGACCGGCACGGTGAGCGGTCAGACGACCGTTAGAGAATGACGTCGCTGATCTGATCTAATCAACTGAGCGAACAATGCGTAAGCAACAAATATTATAGATGGATTATGGACGTAGTATGGTCAAAATTCTTGACATCCCTAGAGGAGTCGTGTCAGGACCTGAAGAATAGAAATGGGAAGAAAATCGATTTAGTTAACTGAAGGTGTCAATTTCAGAAGTTCAGAGTAAGAGGAAGAAGAAAACAATTCGATGAGTTAAGGAGATCCGAAGGCTATCAAGGAGGCACGTGGCTATAAGCTGAATCTAACGGGCGAGAGTGATTTGAGAACCACTGTAGCCATCTGTGTTTTGTCGTGTTAGCAAGCACGAGAAACATAGTATCTGCTCTACTTTATTACTTTCATTTTGATTTACTTTACAACTATTTGATTCCAAGGATTGTAAGATATTTATAGAGGCCATTGGCCCATAAATGAAGTAAGAAACCAATCTATTATTTTCTCTGTTCCAGGAGTAGCAGTATAGTAGAGTACTTCGGGTGTTCATGTCTTGCGGCGACCGTGTTTGGGTAAACTTCTGATGGAAAAAATTATCTCTACTCCTTTCTGATCTCCATTTCTTCCCTCAAGCTCTGATGGTGGTATCAGAGTAGTGTCTTTCCTTGGCTCTCAGATCGACCAGGGTGCAGGTTGGTGGCATTTTTGAATCTGTCACCATAAAATCCCGACGAGGTGGTGGATTTGATCCGGCAGCGACGAAGGGTTTCGACTATCAGCAAAAGGGTTGGCTTTGGCTGTAAAATCCCTAGAGCTGGTGCCTCGGAATAGGCAAGGTAGACTAGATCTTGCAAGGGGTTTTGAGAGGGAGGGAGAAATCCCGAACTGACCCTGCAGATCAAAATTGCATGGTAAGCAAAACTCAGTCTCAAGGATCAATGGTGGATATGGAGGAGATGAATGAGGTACGTACTGACATAGCGGCTTTGAAGTAGGATTTGTTTGATCTTAAGGGGCTTAAGAATGAAGTGAGGGAAATTAAGGAACTTTTTCTTGAGATGTGTAAGCAGAAAAATACCTATGATGAGGAGGAGACAACCTTGGCAGCTGCAACAGCTGCGAGGAATCTGGAGTCACGGCCCACTGAAGAAGCTAGAACTAGCGAGCAGAGGAGGTCAAATGGAGCTCCTTTCAGACCGCCACCTCAAACATCAGGGGTGACTGAGACTATGATTTTACTAGCATCTCTAAGCCAATGGATTCCACCCTTACCTTGTTCCATGCCTAGGTCTGGCAATGCTGGTTTTGTTCCACAACCTATACCTACCATTCTACCTCCACCAATGTTTCCACCTGTTCAACAAAGAGTTGGGGGGAGCCTGGACTATTTGTGGGAAATCCTAGGGTTCGGTTGTTTGATGATCAGAGAAATGCGTTTATGGGGCCACAAGGGGAAGGTAACCAATATGCTGAAGCTGTGATTAAGGGACCTAGACTGGAAATTACTCTGTTTAGTGGAGAACCTGTGGATTGGTTGAAGCAATGTGAGAAATTCTATGAAATTACTGGTACTCCAATAGATCAATGGGTGAACCTGGCTATGGCTCATTTACATGGTAGGGCTGCAAAGTGGTTTAGAGGTGTTCGTATTCCTTGGCAGCTAATCACTTGGCTCCAATGGTGTGCAATGGAGTGCACAAGGTTTTCTGCTGCCAATATACATGAAGTTGTGGAGTTGTTTCAGAATGTGAAACAATATGGGTTGACTGTGGATCAATACATTGACAAGTTTGAGGAGTGTATGGATTTGGTACAGAGGGATCACCCATATCTTCAAGAGAAATACTTCACTAGTTGCTTTATTGGAGGTTTGAGAGGAGAGATCAAGCATGATGTATGTGGACAGAAACCTCAAGGATTACTGGAGTCATATTGGTATGCTAAAAATTATGAGAAAGCTGCAAATGCAAAGAAGGTTGTCAGTAACTTTAATAGAAATAGAAATCTTAATCAAAATGCTGGGAACTAGGGGAGAAATTTGGGAAATAGGGGCCAGCAGAGGCAAGAAGGTGATAAAAAGGGAGAAAAGAAATGTTGGTTTTGCAAGGAGCCATGGTTTCCCAGGCACCAATGCAAAGTGCAACAAGCCCATCATACCCTTTTGTTAGAAGAAGATGTTCAGGAGGAGACAGAAGCTAGCCCAGATGAGGAAAAGTCAGAAAAGGGAGATAACCCAGAGGCACCTGGAGCAATGCATTTGGAGGAAGCTAAAGAAGAGCTCATGAGTATATCCCAAACTATAGTGAAAGAGACAACTATGCCATGATAATCAAAATTAATGGAAGGAAGGCTATTGGGTTAATTGATAGTGGAAGCACAAGCACTTGTATGGATCATGGTTTTGCTGTTAGAAGTCAGTGCCCCCTGGTACACACAAAGGCCAAGAGAGTGGTGGTGGCTGGAGGAGGAGAACTGGAATCTGCTCTACAAGTATCTGAAGTAAAGTATGACATACAAGGGGAACAATTTGAGAATCAATTCAACCTGCTACCACTGAAGGGGTATGATGTAATCTTGGGAGTTGATTGGATTTTTAGCCATAGTCCCATTACCCTGGACTTGAAGAAGAGAGAACTTGGAATTACCAAAGGAGGAAAGTTGTTGGAATTTCAAGACTTTATCGGAAAGAATTTCCAAGTCAATAGCAAGAAGGTGGATAAGATGATGAGAAAATGAGCTTTAGGATGTGTAATGCAAGTTCACTCCACTTAAAAGGAGATTACTGACAAAGTGATACCAGGAGATATTCAAGAAGTACTGAACCAATTTCCTGAAGTCCTAAGAGAACCAAAAGAATTACCTCCGAAACGAAGCTGTGATCATGTGATTAATTTAAAACAAGGGGTTGAACCACCAAATTTGAGACCATATAGGGTGCCACATTATCAAAAAGAGGCTATGGAGGAAATCATTTCTGACTTAATTCAGTCTGAAGAAATTAAGGTCAGTGACAGTCCCTATTCCTCACCTGCAGTTATGGTCAGATAAAAGGATGGATCTTGGAGAATGTGTGTGGATTATAGACAACTTAATGCCCAAATTGTGAAAAACAAATTTCCAATGCCAATTATTGAAGACTTACTTGATGAGTTGCATGGAGCTAAAATATTTTCAAAGTTAGATCTCAGGTCTGGATATCATCAAATCAAAATGGCCGAGAAAGATATTCCTAAAACAGCTTTTAGAACTTATCTGGGGCCTTATGAATATAGTGTGATGTCATTTGGGTTGATTAATGCTCCTGCTACTTTTCAATCTTTTGATGAACCAAGTGCTGGCTCCATTCCATAGGAAGTTTGCACTAGTATTTTTTATGGCATTCTCATTTATAGCAACACTAGGGAGGAGAATCACATTGAGCTGATGATGCAAGCTCTGCTTGAAAATCAATTGGTGGTTAGACTGAAGAAATGTGAATTTGGATTAGACAAGGTGGCATACCTGGGACATATTATTTCACAAGAAGGTGTATCTACTGACCCAAAGAAAATATGTGATATTCAAAATCGAAAAGCTCCTGCTAATGTAACTGTGTTGAGAGCTTTCTTGGGAATGGCTGGATATTATAGAAGATTTATTAAGGGATATGGAGTAATATGTAGACCAATGCATGATATGTTGAAGAAGGATGGATTCAAGTGGAATCAGGCCCAACAGGAAGCTTTTGAACTTTTGAAGGAGAAGATGTGTTCTAGTCCAGTCCTAGCACTACCAAACTTTGAACAACCTTTTGTAATTGAAGCTAATGCTTGTCGAATTGGGATTGGGGCAGTGTTAATGCAGGGTGGTAGCCTATTACAGCAAAGCTCTTGGTCCTAAAGCATCTGCCCAGTCCATATATGAAAAGGAAGCCTTGGCAATATTGGAAGCAATCAAAAAGTGGAAACACTATGTTTTGGGAAGAAGGTTGGTATTAACGATGAAATTTGGTAAGCCTCGAAGTCATCATCGGCCTAGAGTGAGTATTGACTTCAGAGTCCTGGAATCGACCGATGGGCATTATCAATCGCCAGCAGTTGTATTCTTTATGGATTTAGTTAAGGAAATTAATTAATTAAAGGAAGTTCATCTAGAAGAGTTCGAGTTCAAGGAGGATGCGGCATGGCAGTTTATCTATTAATTAGGGAGAGTTGTTAGTTTCCTTTTATCATTAGGAAAGTGTGTTTAGTGTCTGATAAGTACTTTATGTTTTTCCTTTTACCTTTAGGAAAGTTTGTGTCGTGTCTGTATGGACTAGTATCTACCCATGGGTATAAATATATACACCCAGGGTCCTTGTATATTATCTCTCGATCAATAAAACTACTCTCGGTACATTTCTACCCTCTTTCTAAGGTTTTTACTTATCAACCGGCGGCATCGGCTTTCGATCTCCGGTGAAGGGGTAAGCCCTACGTTCCGTCGGGCCCTGGTGAATATATCGGCTACATTGGAGTTGTTCAAGGCTGCATCCCTTCGATCTTTTGGATCGTTCTGGTTCAGTCGATATATTTACCTACCTGATATTTCAATTCTATTTTAATTGCATTGTGTTTAGAGACGCATCTGTTTAGTTGGGACTGTCTCGGTTAGGTCTGATCTTCTTCCTTAGCCAATATATATCTACAATCACAATGTTGTTTTAAATAGATTTGTTATATCCATCACATTAGATAGATATATCGGTTAATCAAGTATTAGATTATCATATACAATCTCGTGGTGCATCGGTTAGGTTCGACCTACTAGATTGTTGTTGATAATATAAATCTTGTTAAGCCAATAAGTTCATGCTAATGTTTTATCGGGGTGCTAGCCGATAAATTATCATATACGTTATATAATCTAGATTGACAATGTTTTCTACTTGCATCGGTTAATCTCCATCTAGGGTTTTGTCGATATCGGCTAGATTACTTTGTTGGCTTAGATTATATAATGTATCCACCACCCTGAAAACAAGTCAAAAACTTGATCGTCTAGATATTATGTTTCTTTTCATACTTAGTGCTGCATCAGTTAAGTTTGATCTACTAAGTCGTGCTTAGAACCATAATCTCTAGCCTGGTTCGTGATTGCCAATAAGGGTTTCATCGGGGTTTCAGCCAATGAGTTATCTGGACGTTGCATCGGCTTACAAGGATTATATATAAGTTGGATTTAGCCGATGACAACAAAGGTTTGATTGATCATCTAATCATTTGGATTTTATAATATCGGACCTCCAGCCAATGTATGCTTTAACTTTCGGATCAATGCTTATTCTATCATATTATCATCAGCCGAGTATCTTTATGTCATTATTACTCAAGTATCAAGATCTGTACTGGATATCGACTGGTATCGGCATTGGCTGGAATTACTATATCGGCTTGTCAACCGTTCAGCTCTTTGATATTCAATTTATATATCTTGTCAGTTGCAGGATTAAACTAACTGGCACGCTCGCATCTCATCATTATTTTGGACCTGCACTGAAGTTAAGCAGATCTCCCAGGCCGTCGTGTTTTTACATCAACAATTGGTGATTAAAACAGACCAGAAAAGCTTAAAATATATAATGGGCCAGAGATTGGTTGAGGGAATACAACACAAACTGTTACTGAAACTAATGGAGTATGACTACTCTATTGAGTATAAGGCTGGCAAGGAGAATTTGGTGGCAAATGCATTGTCTAGGAGCCCAAATATAAAAGAAAGTATGGAGCAACAATGTTCAGATGTAACTGTATTTGTTCCTGAGTAGGTTCAAGATATAAAGAGAAGTTATGAAGAAGACATCCAAGCTCACAAAATACTGATTTTGATTGCGACTGATGGGGACCCATCAGGGGACTATAAATTGGAAGCAGAATTGTTAAAGTATAAAGGAAGGATATATGTAGGAGAAACTACTGATATAAGGCAACAACTTCTGAATGATTATCATGCATCTGCCTTTGGGGGTCATTCAGGAATTAGGGCTACATATCATAGAATCAAGAAATTATTCTACTGGCTTGGCTTGAAGAAGGTAACTGAAAAGTATATCAGATCATGTCCCACTTGTCAGGTAACTAAGGCAGAACATGTGCATATACCAAGCTTGTTGAATCCCTTGGAAGTGCCTGACATGGCATGGACTCATATAAGCATGGATTTCATTGAGGGCTTGCCTAGATCTAGTGGAAAAGATGTTATATTGGTGGTGGTGGATAGGTTGACCAAGTATGCTCATTTTATAGCACTGTCCCATCCTTCCACAGTTGAGGATGTAATTCAGGTGTTCATGGAAAATATTCACAAGCTTCATGGAATGCCTATAGCTATTGTGATAGATAGAGAGAGAATTTTTACTAGTAAATTCTTCCAAGAAGTATTTAAAGCCAAAAGGGTTCAACTCAGATTTAGCACTGTATATCATCCTCAAACTGATGGTCAAACCGAGAGAGTGAACCAACGCTTAGAGTCATATTTGAGAAGCATGACGTTTCAGGAACCTCAGCAATGGTATTCTTGGTTGGCACTAGCTGAGTGGTGGTACAACACTACTTATCGCACTGCAATTCAAATGACTCCATTTCAGGCAGTGTATGGTTACCCACCTCCCCAAGTGAATGAATTCTCAGTCCCATGTAATGTCTCTGAAGAAGCCAGGGTAACTTTGGAAGAAAGGGCCAGCATACTGCAAAAACTTCAGGATAGTATCGAGGAAGCACAAAGGAGAATGAAACATTATGCTGATCTTAATAGAACTGAAAGAATTTTGGAAGTTGGAGACATGGCATATCTTAAGTTGCAACCATACAGACAAGCTGCTTTTGGGATCAGGGGTTCATTGAAGCTGAGATCCAAATTTTATGGTCCCTTTAAGGTAATTGAAAAGGTGGGACAGGTTGCTTACAGGTTGCAGTTACCTGAGGGTGTTGGCGTACATCCAGTTTTCCATGTGAGCCAACTGAAGAAACATTTGGGAAATCATGCCATTCCAATGCCTAACTTACCATCAGTTAGACCTGAGGGGCAGATTGAAACTGAACCATTGGATGTGCTTCAGAGGAGAATGATACCGAGGAACCATGAACCAATAACTCAGTGGTTAATTGTAACGCCCGCGTTTTTATTAAAAATCCTTGTCTAAAATTCTTTTTAAGCGTCATTCGTCCTTCCCTTTTTATTTCTCCAAAATTTCAAAATTTGGTTTAAATGTTGTTTTTAAAATTTTCCCGATCTTATCAGATCAATTCTTTCCGTCCAAATATTTTGAAATATTTTGGACTCCTACCGCCCGGTGTTAATCCTTCCCTCATTTCTTTTCCTCACACCGGAGTTCTCTCTCCTCCCTGCACAATCACAGAGCATGCACTGAGACAAACAGAGCAAGCAGCGACACTGCCGCTCGTGCATGCACACATTCATCCCTATCCTCGTGCTGACAAAGGCAAAGCATCGTGGTTAGGCACCGCCTCCGCGTTCTCCGTCATAGTTAGCCACCGCCTCCGCCTTCTCCGCCGAGTTTAGGCACCGACCCGCGTCTCCCGTCGAGCAGGCCTGGCAGCAGCAGTGAACGGCACCATGTAGAAGAACAACAAGCACGGGTGCATCAATGGTGACTCGTCGTCGAGCTCTCGTCCGGAAGCACGCGAGCGAGTATAAATATCGGCGAAACTTACCGTGAGTCCTCAATCACTCCACCACTCCATGTTTCACCACTCGAAGCAAATCGTCGAAGCCGCGGAGCTCGATTTGCGCCAAACGTACCGTCGCCTTCTTCTTCCTCTTCCTTCTTCTTCTTCCTCCTCCACTGCCTAGCCCTCCCTCCCTTCCTCCCCTCTCTGCCCCGGCGCCACAGCCCCCTCCACCGCTGGCGCCATCGTCGCCAGCCGCCGCCGCACCCCCGGCAGACAGCAGCTCGCCACCGGCCTCCACCACTGCACACAGCCGTCGGTGCCACCTCCTTCCACCGCCGCCTCCCCGGGCGCCGCCACCATGAGCCCCTCCCTCCTCCTCCCCTGGTCGGCTGTGAGAGAGAGAGACAGAGAGAGAACGAGAGACAGAGACAGAGAGGAGGCAGGAAGAGAAAAGGAGAGAGAAGAAAAGAGATAAGGAAGAAAGAGAGAGAGAAAGGAAAAAGAAAATAAAAGGAGTAGGTCCGTGGGACCCACATCCCTCTCTCCCCTTTGACCAGTCTTTTGACCTTAAAGCTGGGACCCACTCTGGATATTCCCTAGAATATTCCCTCCAATTAGTTCCAAAAATCCTCCAAACTTCAAAAATTCATATCTTTTATTCCGTAACTCCGTTTGACTCTGTTCAAGTTTCTAAATCTCTCTAATATCCTCCTCTATTTGTTTATGTTGTTTTTGTTGTGTGATGTATGATTTTTTTATCGCGTATAGAGCCCGAGATCGACCGAGGATTTGCGCAGGAATTTGACGCTCCTATTACCGCCGGGATTCAAGGCAAGCCTCTTTGACCAATTGTTGCACCCATATTTTTAAATTAATTGCTTTGTTTGCTAAACTGCATGTTTAGGTTACACAGTTCGGCCGCGATTCTAGTATGAGTCGTCGAACCTTCCTAGTAGTTGCACTTTATTATATAGGATTTGGAAACCCCTCCCCTTTGTAACTCCACTAAGTATTTTCATCAGTAATCAATACCGAAGTAGACTACCTATAGGCCACGGTTGTACTGTCGTATGGGAAAACTTGGGCATTTACTGTTTTTCATTTATTTCAAAACCCAGCGAGATGTCGGCTTGGTTATAAGGTGGAGAACTGATTTATAAAACTTGATAGTGCGGGAGTCAGTAGCTTTGTGGTTTGGCTACGCATTATCCATAAGGACCAATTCCTTTGGGAAATTCATCCAAACATAAAACAGTACGACCACACGCGTAGAATGGGATGCCCCTAGCCGAATAAGTAGCTAAAACGTAGGTGTCTAGCATGTTGGCAGTTGAGGAGCACCGGTATGATGGAGTGGCAATCCCTCTGCAGCGGGGATGTGTCGGGGTCCATACGGTGGGTCCTGGGTAGATGAGGGCCTGAGACTAGCCTGATGCTTGGCGGTGAGACGCTACCCAGCTGTGTGACACGGGACATTTATGGGTTGGTTATGGAAAAGCCTTGTAGTGATGTTGATGCGAAAAACACACACTGGCCTGAGAGATTTGCTTTACTCTAGTGCAGATCCAAAAGTTACTTTTAGGTTCGAAGGGCGTGCCAGTTGATTTGATCCTGTAATCAACAAGAAGAAATACGCAAATTTATTAGTAGACGGTAGTCAATTGGCCAGTTAGCCAATATCGTATCGTGATGTAACCTAGCCGATGCAATAAAGCATGAATCGGTTGTAAGGTGTTTATCATTGATGACCTAACCCTAAAACTAGTACATCGGCTGAAAAGATCAGTGTTACATAATCAATATATCAATATTACTTTAGAAATAAGTAATTGGGATAGATCGGACTGAACCGAGACAGTATAAATTGCCCAAGTCTAAAATAACATGAAATAATGATTACGTATACTCATGTTATAGCCGATGTCCAGATTTAAGCATGTATCGGCTATAGCTCCGATACAACCTTATACTAGGATATTCTCTTGCAACAAATATATTCAACTATAACCAATTAGATTGGTGTTAAGCTCAATATATTTGTATTAGATTATATCCTGATATAAGGGGCAAATATAGAACAATAAACAAAGTATAAACCTATGTAAAACATCTATACCAGGTAAGATCGGCTGAAACTCCGATACTATCCTTATTAACAACCATAAAGCAGGCTAGCTATTATGATTCAGAACACGACTTAGTAGATCAAACTTAACTGATGCAGCACTAAGTATGAAAAGAAGCATGACATCTAGACAATCAAGCCGATGGTTGCCTTTTCGGGATGGTGGATACATTATATAATTTAAACCAACAAGATAATCTAGTCGTTACCAGCAAAACCCTAAAAAGAGATCGGCCGATATGAGTAGATTGCATTGTCAATCTAAATTATATAACGTATATGATAACTCGGAGATTCGCAAGATAGAATTAGAGTGTCATAAAGATGTAAGCGCTAATTCTGATAATGCAAACCGCCATAACAAGACCTACCTCTTCGTCGAAGATCAAACTGATGCAGCTCAACTCGAAAGCATGAACTTGTCGAAAGTAGAAAACAAAAGGTTGGCGATGCGTCGAGATTGATTGAACTTGGTTGTTGTTTATTCATATGACCTCGGGTCTATATTTATACCCGAAACTACAAACGTTGTCCATCACGGACACGACTCATATTAACCTAATACAAATCTAACTAGCAAATAAGTCCCTTAGGCGGACTCTTACCGAGAATATCTATAAGGAAATTACATATATTCCTAATTAATAGATACATTTTCCAATCTTGGACTCTATCCTTGCCTGGCAATGTCGTCGCAAACTCTCTATCAAATCCGATACTGACTTCACATACGATAATGACCATATCAGCTATCCAAATAGGACTCGGTTTCCAACCGATAAGGTCTCCAGCCGATGCGCACTCTGTTTCCGAGATTCCCGCATATCTTCGAATCCTCTTCGGATTGGATCTTGTTTCCGATTCATAAGCTTGCAAATTTCATCGTCAACACATGCCCCCCAATTACAAAGTATTATATAATGCGACGAAATTATCTCCTTGTAACCGCAAAAATCTAGGGTTTCCTTTGTGACCGTTACGCACCTAATTTCATAAATACCAACCGCTTTTCCGGAGATTTCACGGCGTTAACTCCTCCGCAAATCCCCGGCGATTGCTTTCCTCTCCTCCGGCGACCGCAACAGCGAACCCACTCCCGGCGACGATCTTCACGCACCAATGGCGGCATCATCAAGCCCATCAAGCACCAGGGCCAAGGAGTTTCCTGAGGTAAGTCCCCATTGGCTCAAAATTTAACTTGCGATTTCGTTCGTTCTTCCATCCTCAATCCTTCTTTTTTTTAAATCTGTAGCATCTAGTCCATCAAATTGCCATCCTGTTGACGACGAAATTTGGTAAATCATACATCGAAATTGGAGTTAAGACCGAAGCGGATTTGGAAGGAAATTGGTAACAGAAACAGAGTATAAATCGGCTTCGGAACTGCATCGGCTACGGTGTGCATCGGCTGATATCGAATCGGACAAGGAAGCCGATGTAGCCGATTCCGACAAGGGGATGTTGGAACCATTGTCGGGTTCGTTTAAAGTACTTCATGAGGATTGCCACGTGAGGAATGAGTCCGAAAAAGGCAAATGTATTTATTAATTAGGAATAGTTTGTTAGTTTCCTTTTATCTCTAGGAAAGTGTGTTTAGTGTCCAATAAGGACTTTATGTTTTCCTTTTACCTTTAGGAAAGTTTGAGTCGTGTCCGATATGGACTAGTATCTACCCATGGGTATAAATATGTACACCCGGGGTCCATGTAAATTATCTCTCGATCAATAAAACTACTCTCGGCGCATCGCCACCCTCTTTCTGAGGTTTTTACTTATCAACCGACGGAATTTGGCACCTGACGCGGGGCTGCATCGGCTTTCGATCTCCGGTGAAGGGGTAAGCCCTACGTTCTGTCGGGTCCTGGTGAATTTATCGGCTACATTGGTGTTGTTCAAGGCTGCATCGCTTTGATCTCTTGGATCGCTCTGGTTCAGTTGATATATTTACCTGATATCTCAATTCTATCTTAATTGCATTGTGTTTAGAGACGTATCGGTTTAGTTGGGACTGTCTCGGTTAAGTCTGATCTTCTGTCTTAGCTGATATATCTCTACAATCACAAAGTTGTTTTAAATAGATTTGTTATCTCCATCACATTAAACAGATTTATCGGCTCATTAAGTATTAGATTATCATATACAATCTTGTGCTGCATCGATTAGGTTCGACCTACTAGATTGTTGTTGATAATATAAATCTTGCTAAGCCGATAGGTTCATGCTGATGTCTTATCGGGGTACTAGCCGATGAGTTATCATATACGTTATATAATCTAGATTGACAATGTCTTCTACTTGCATCGGCCGATCTCTATCTAGGGTTTTGTCGATATCGGCTAGATTACTTTATTGGTTTAGATTATATAATGTATCCACCACCCTGAAAATCAGTCAAAGGCTTGATTGCCTAGATATTATGTTTCTTTTCATACTTAGTGCTGCATCAGTTAAGTTTGATCTACTAAGTCGTGCTTAGAACCATAATCTCTAGCCTGCTTCTTGATTGCCAACAAGGGTTTCATCAGGGTTTCAGCCGATGAGTTATCTGGACATTGCATCGGCTGATAAGGGTTACATACAAGTTGGATTTAGCCGATGACAACAAAGGTTTCACTGTTTATATAATCGTTTGGATTTATTGACATCGGACCTCCAGCCGATGAATGCTTCAACCTTCGGATCAGTGCTTATTCAATCTATCATTACTAGCCGATTGGTTTCTACTGGATTATATTATTGTTTTATTACATTATCATCAGCCGACTATTTTTATGTCATTATCTACTCAAGTATCAAGATCTATACTGGATGTCGGCTGGTATCGGCATCGGCTGGAATTACTATAGCGGCTTGTCAGCCGATCGGCTCTTTGATATTCAATTTATATCTTGTCAGTTGCAGGATCAAACTGACTGGCACGCCCGCATCACATTATTATTTTGGACCTGCACTGGAGCTAAGCAGATCTCCCAGGCCATCGTGTTTTTGCATCAACACATCCCAAGACTCAACGATCCCAATCACTTCTATCTGGGTCCAATAGGCGATATAGATCACACTTATATCATCAACGCAGAAACAGAAAGAATCCTCTTCAGGCAATCTAGACCATCTCTTACCCACTGGACAGCCACCTTTAGATCCTGGCCCTCTCAAGTAGATGGATGGACGAACTGGTATAAGAGAATTGCTACTAGTAAACAGGATCACTGGGACGAGATGGGAATAGCCCAATGTCTGTCTCTGTCCATAGCTGACATGAAGAAAGATGAGCCAATGATGTCTTCGGCTGCATATTTTTGGTCTGACACCTTGAATGCTTTCCTGTTCAATCATGGGCCAATGACCCTCACTCTGCTGGACATAATCATGATTACTGGTCTAGATGTTACCACATCGGCTAACCCCATCAGTTTGAAGACCAAATGTACTTATAAGTTCAAAACCAAAAACATTGGGGGCTGGTCTGGTTTTATTTCAGAAAATATAGCAACATGCCCTGTGTCGGCTAGGGAGCATACTGCTTTTCTGATGATGTGGATGGATAAGTTCTTGTTTTGTGGCTCCACTTGCGACCCAACAGCCAATTGGCAACACTTAGCTGAAGCCATTGTCTCAAAGAAGCAATTTTCTTTGGGAAAATATCTACTTGGTGCAGTATACCAAACTTTGAGCCAGTCATCGGCTAAATTAATTATGGATTCAAGTGTTAGCACTGGTGGCCCATGGTGGTTCGCTCAACTTTGGCTTATCATGCATACTCTGAAAGTCGCATTAAGACCATCACTTCTTGAGACAGAATTTCCATCTTTAGCCGATCCTGTTAATGATGATGAATCAAGCCCAGTGCGCAGATGTATGTCTTTTGGTGAAGTAGCCACTGGCTATACTGGTTCTGAACCATCGGCTGAGCACTTCCAGAATTGGTTCGGCAACTTTTATGATAGATTTCCCAGAGATAGCCGAATCTGGTTTGCTTATGAGTCCTTCGACAAGTATGAACTGCCAGCCGATTTCAGATTGGATGAGATAAATGATGAAAGATTTGAAAAACCCAGAGAGGTCCTAACTGCTGCAATCTCTCCATGCATACTTCCAACTGGTATATCTCAAGGCAGAAATGTCCAGCCGTCTTATGAATTTTATCATCCAATGGTAGCAGCAAGACAGCTTGGCGTGGGACAACTGCCCATCGGCCTATATTTCTCTGACAAGATCCAGACCAGGGGAGATACAGTATCGGCTCTGATGATGGACAAACTGCTTAATATCCCCAGGCCCCCACTCGGCAGCATAGACAGGAAGCATATTATTTGATAGATGGTGGTCTGAAATGAAAACTCATATATTCCATTTGTCGGCCGAAGTATACCTCACCAAGATTCTACCAGACTTGGTCCCTCAAGTAAGTTACCTCTTCTTTGCATCCTGTATTTTTATCCCATCAATTTCCTAATACTCAATATTTTTCATCTTCCTTCGCAGACATCAGATTATCCTCCTCCAATCATCAGCCGAAGTGGAAAGCCGATAGAGTATGCTGCAGCTAAACTTCCCAACAGCTGTGGCCCAGCCCCTTCGATCATCGTCTTCAACGCTCCGAAGACAACTACCCTGCTCCAGGGTCAACTCAGAGAGCTGATGCAGGCTGGTGATAAATGCAAGAGGACCAAACAAGCTGCTGTCAAGCCATCCCTTTTAAAGAAACCAGTCAAAAAGCAAAAGAAGGCAACCAATGTAGAAATCCCTCTAGATCAGGAGGTGGATGAAATTCTGAAGGAAATTGAAATGGAAGAGGCCATAAATGAGGCTGCTGCTCAGATCAGCGAAACTGCTGAGGTTGCAACACCTAAAGCCGATACCCCTCCTGCAATCCAATCTAAAGCTGTCAAGACTCCAAGTCCCCCCAAAACGACTTCAGAAAGCACAGGTAAAATATTCTAACAGCCATCTTCTCCTTTTTATGACTCATACATGTTTTAACTCAATTATTTCTCTTAGCTGAAAAAGAAACAGATTGCTGCCAGGAAGAAACCAACTCTACCACCAGTATCGGTAATTCTAACTCATCCAAATTTCAACTTTATTTCTAGCCGATACTGACCAACACTTAGATATCATTTTAGCCTCCTCAACCCTTATCTCCCCATCAGATTTCAAGTGAACGCACTCCATCGGCCACAGCAAGCCGACATGATGAAGAGACTGCTGCCACAACTCCAACTCCTCAAATTCCTGTAAGTATACTTTCAAACTCATGTCTATCGGCTAACTTTATCATCATCATTTAATAGTAATTTTCTACTTTCAGCTCCTAGCCGATATGTTTTCTTTTGACATCAAGCAATTTTTGGATGAGGAAGAGGAAGAAACAACCAGCAAAGCAACCTCTCCTATATCTGAAGATTTAAAGAAGAAATTAGCCGATATTGCAGATCGGCTCAATGCTTCTCTAGATGTACTGGTTGTAAATTGTGGGCCAATCAGGACAAGGTTCGAAGAAATTCAAGATCAAATCCCTGATGAGCTTATCGAGATGATATCTCTAGTAGTCTTCCTCGAATAGCATCGCTTCAAGCTGGAAAGAGCAAGACAAAGAATTGCTGATCGGCTGGAACGCTCTGTCATTGAAGCCAACATCCAGTCTAGCCGACAACAAGTTAATGATGAGAAGACCAAGCTGGATGAGCTAGAAGCTGGCCCAAATTCAACTCAACACAGAATTGAAGCATTGAAGAAGAAAGAAGCTGATCTGCTGGCACAACTTGAAGCTTGCAGGGCTGAGATCATATCTGAAGAACAATAGCTAGCCGACATGCCTAAAGCCATCGATGCTCAAAAATTAAAGCTGAAGAAATCCATCAAACATCTATCTTCTTTGAGCAAATCTCTCAAACCAATCCCCGACACAGATGTAGCCGATGCTCAAGCAATAGATGAAGTAGAGCAGATTAGGCAAAAAGCCATATCGGCTATCCAAAGATATCTAGCTTGATGGAACAATGACACAATCTTTAAACAAATACTTTTGTTGTAATATATAGATATCGACCATCGAGCCGATTTACACTTAAGTATAATCTGTTATTGGCCAT
The DNA here is from genome assembly GCA_000573905.2 of Oryza punctata. Classification (NCBI taxonomy): domain Eukaryota; kingdom Viridiplantae; phylum Streptophyta; class Magnoliopsida; order Poales; family Poaceae; genus Oryza; species Oryza punctata. The sequence continues at coordinate 32,885,593 of CM002494.2, read as the reverse complement.
CGAGCCAATATATGATATCAACTGATCTTGTCTTGTCAAATTTTGCTCAAAAATTTTCAAAAATTTTCTTCCTTGAAAAATATCCATTGTTGTCCTCCATGCCCCCCAAGTTTGTAGTAGGGAACGCAATGCTGCAAACTTATATGTCTAAGGGCGATAAAAAATATCGGCCATCTAAAGGCGATGTAACCACATCAGCTGTAAACCATACATCGGCATAGCTCAGCCGATTATGAACCAATCCAAACACTTGGGTAGTACTTCTTCAAATATTTTCCATTGAGAGCTCATCCAAAAACTTCTCCATCAAGTCCTTTCAGCATGTAAGCCCTTTAAAAACACATTTATGTATCCGAAAAGGTCATTTCCAATTTGGTGTCCACTTCCCAAATTTATTATCTCTTGCTCCTATCGGCAACACCAATTTCCAAACAAGCTCATCCTCCTGAAAAGACTTTGACACAACCTTTTTATTGTAATGTCTTGCAATTCTTTCTTTGTCCTTTCTGACCTTTTCAAGAGCTCGAAATCTAGATTGAACCAAATCTTCTGACTCATCAACCATCAAATTATGATAATCATTGGTTGTCAACTCATCCTGTAAAGAAATCCTTCTGGAGCCGATGTTAGTTTCCCATGGTAACACAGCTTCATGCCCATAAACCAGTTGATATGGAGGAACTTGAATTGCACCATGACAAACCATCCGATAGGACTACAATGCTTCTGCCAATATGGTATGCCACTTCTTAGGATATTCTGCAATCTTCCTTTTAACCAACTTGATCAAACTCTTGTTAGATGCCTCAGCCTGCCCATTAGCTTGTGCATAATATGGTGAAGAATTCAACAATTTGATCCCCATGCTATTAGCAAACTGAACAAACTCATCGGACACAAAGATAGAACCATGATCAGTTGTAATCGTCTGTGACAAACCAAACCTGTATATGATATGCTCCTTAACAAACTCTATGGCATCTTTAGAATCAACTTTCTTCAAAGGAATAGCCTCAACCCACTTGGTAAAATAATCAGGCAACCAATATGAATTTATAACCTTTACTTGAAGGTAGATTGATCTGGCCAATCATATCAAAACCCCAACCTCTGAACGGCCATGGCTTGATAATTGGGTTCATAGTCGATGCTGGTGCTCTTTGAATTGCTCCAAACTTTTGACAATCTTGACACCCTTTATAATATCTAAAATAATCTTCCAGCATTATCGGCCAAAAATATCCAACTCTTCTAATCAGCCACTTCATCTTATGAGCCGATTGATGACTTCCACAAATACCCTCATGTACCTCACACATGACTACCTTTGCTTCATCCAGACTCAAGCACTTCAACAAAACTCTATCAATAGTCCGATAGTACAATATGTCATCCAACAAAACATACTTAAGAGCTTTATATCTTAATTTCCTGGAAACCGATTTAGAAGGATTCTTCAAATACTCGAATATTTCAAACCTCCAATCATCGGCTGGTAGACATGCAACTTCTACTTCAACATCTTGTAACATCGGCTTGTAGCCTGATGCACCTTGAGCTAGATCATTAGCCTCAACATTTTGCTCCCTAGGGATATGCTTCAAAGTAACAATTTTGAAGGTCTTCATCAACTCTTGACACTTCACATTATAAACCATCAAAACATCATTCTTGCACTCATATTCCCCAGATAATTGACTAATCACCAATAATGAATCACCCATAATTTCAACAACATCGGCTTCAACCTCTCTCAACAATTACAACCCTTTCAAGACAGCTTCATATTCAGTTTGATTATTTGTAGAATAAGGTTTGATGGTGAAAGCAAACTGAAAACTTTCCCCCTAGGCGATATGATCACCAAGCCGATACCACATCCATGGGTACAAACTGATCCATCAAAGAACAAAGTCCAAGGCATAATGTCAACATGATCAACAGTATTATCCCTGTGCTCAACTATGAAATCGGCTATTGCCTGCCCTTTAACTACCTTAGCCGATTCATATCTCAGATCAAACTCTGTTAAAGCAAAAATCCACTTCCCAATTCTCCCTTTCAAAACTGGAGCCGATAGCATGTAACGTACTACATCGGCCTTACATACTATAGTGCACTCGTTGGAAAGTAAATAATGTCTCAACTTTGTACAAGAAAAATATAAACACAGACATATTTCTCCACAGGTGAATATCTCGTTTCAGCATCCAAAAGTTTTCTACTCAGATAAAAGATAACTCTTTCTTTACCTTCAACCTCTTGGATCAAAACTGAGCCGATAGAGTTCTGATCGGCTGACAAATATAACTTAAAAGGAAGCCCTTTCTGTGGTGGTATGAGAACTGGAGGAGTACTCAAATATTCATTGATATTGTCCAATGCTTTTTGCTATTTTTCTCCCCAAAAAAACTCTTGATCGGCCTTTAGCTTCAGCAAAGGAGTGAATGTCTCTATTTGGCCAGATAAGTTTGATATGAAACACCGAACAAAATTAATCTTGCCGATCAATGACTATAATTTGGTCTTGTCTTCTAGAGGTTTTATACCTTTGATAGCTTCAATACTCCTCTGAGGTATTTCAATCCCTCTCTCATGTACCAAAAATCCAAGGAACTGTCCAGCCGATACACCAAAAGCACACTTTGTTGGATTCATCTTCAACCCATATTTCCTTACTCTTTCTAAAACTTTCCTCAAATCGGCTATATGCTCATCAATTTCCTTGGCCTTGACCACCACATCATCGATATAAATTTCAACCAACAAGTCGATAAGATCATGAAATATATAATTCATTGCCCTTTGATATGTAGCACCAGCACTCCTTAATCCAAAAGTCATAACCACCCACTCATATAAGCCGATTGCACCAGGACATCTAAAAGCAGTCTTGTGAATATCTTCCTCAGCCATAAAAATTTCATTATATCCTGCATTACCATCCATGAAGCTGATAATCTTGTGTCCAGATGCTGCATCAACCAATTGATCGGCAATCGGCATTCAGTATTCATCTTTTGGTGTAGCTTTGTTTAAATCTCGAAAATCAATACAAACTCTGAGTTTGCCGTTCTTCTTGATCACTGGTACTATATTTGAAATTCACTCAGCATATCGGCATGGTCTGATAAAATTGGCATCGTACAGTCTTGTAATTTCAGCCTTGATAGCATCATACATTTCAGCTTTACAACGTCTTGGAGGTTGCTTGTATGGCCGATAGCCTAGTTTGATAGGGAGCCGATGTTCCACAATCGATCGGCTAAGTCCTGGTATTTCATAATATTCCTGGGCAAAAAAGTCTCTATATTCTTTTAAAAGTGCTATTAATTTACATTTAAACTCTTTTGTCAAACCTTTACTAATATATGTCGGCCTGGGCCAATCACCTGGTCCAATGTCTATTTCTTCCAATTTATCGGCCGACATAAATCCTTGTCCAAGCTTGCCGTCGAGATCATCTACAGTATCCTTTGTGTAAAAATTGGAACCCTCCACGGCGCCCTCAAAATAATAATTGGGGCTCTCCATCTCCTGTTGGCTGTATATCATAATCAGAAACTTTTAAGTAATCTCCTTGCCAAATTTTTCCAGATAAGCAATCAATTCCTTCCATCTCCCAAACAGATAAATCGGCACTAGCTACGTTGACTGACCTGTCGGCTGGCACGATTTCGATCTGGTCTCCTTGCCATTGAATCAAGCTCTGATGCATAGTTGAAGGAATACAACAATTATCATGGATCCAATCTCTTCCCAGCAACAGACTGTAGGGACCCTTCCCATAAATAACAAAGAATGTAGTAGGAATTGTCTTGCTGCCGATGGTCAACTCCACATTCAAAACTCTCTTGGTCTCAGATGGATTCCCACCAAAATACTTTAGTATCATGTTTGTCTTGATCAAATCCTCTGAATTTTTCCCAAGCTTCCTGAAAGTTGAATATGGCATCAAATTGATGGCTGCTCCCCCATCAACTAGCATCTTTGACATCGGCTTCCCATTGACAAACCCCCTGACATATAAAGGCTTAAGATGCCGATGATCAGTTCCTTCTGGCTTCTTGAAAACAACTTGTTGTGGAGACAAAATCAACTTAGCTGATTGTGATTCATATTCTTGTTCAACCACTTGTTCAACTGCATACTCAGCCGGTAGCATGAAAACCATATTAATCGAAGACGACATCACCTTTTTGCCTTTGCTTTGAAGATTTTTCTTCTGATCGGCTTGAACTTCATCGGCTGACACCACTTTGCTCTTCACGCGCCAAACTTTCTTTGTACGTCTCAACCGATGCTCGATTTCACCTTCAACCTCCTGGAATTGTTCCCTATTTCTCATCCTTTGGACATGCCTCTTCTGATTCATGGTAAAAATTCCAGAAGGACACCATTGTGGTTGCACATCTTTAGTTTCTCTTTGTGAAGCTCCTTCATGATGGTCATGTTGGATCGGCCCAAGTCTCTCATGTACTGACAATCTTTTCTGAACTAGCCGATGTGCATCCATATTCTGTCGGCTTGGTTTTTGAATATATTGAACATCAGAATCACCACAACCAGGACAATCTTCAATAGATGGTAACCTCATGCCTTTATTCCAACAGAATCGAAAAAATTCACAGCTCCAATGTGGATGAAAATATCTTTCCTCATCATGATAATGTGACTCCTCTTCCCTTTGACGCCTTTTCTGATACTTGTTGATCATACCAGTCGATTTTATGTTTCTGACATAATTTTTATTTCCATCGGCCTGGCTTCTGCTAAATCCAGAGTGAACCATGTTTAATAGAAAAGGATGTCCATCTATCTTCATCGGCCTCTTGGATTTATCAATCTTGATCTTTCCTTGTTCTATAGCCGATTGGATCTGTTGCCTGAAAATCATGCAATCATTAGTACTGTGAGATCCTGTATTATGCCACTTGCAATATTTCCTCCTCTTTAATTCTTTAGCCGATGGAATCACATGTCCTGCTAGCAACTGAATCTGTTTTTCTTAAAGAAGAAGATCAAATATCTTATCAGCTTTGGTAATATCAAAATCAAACATTTCTTCCTTCCCCGAATTCTTGACCCATTGGCACACTACTGTTCTTCTTGTTTCTTGCCCACTCGGCTGCATTAACCTCTGGATCATCATCTTCGGAGTCAAATTCGTAGTTGTAGATGTTATTTACATTATTGGCCTTTTTGACAAATTTTCTAGCCTCCTAGAACCGTGTTTCATGAGCCGATATTTTCTGAGCCAAATGAGCTAAACTCTCAAAATCTTGAGCTGAAAACATCTCTCTTATCGGCGCCAATAATCCCTGGAAAGCCAAATCGGCTAATGTGCATCTGTTAGAGCCAGACTGTAGCATATGTTCCTCACATCTCTGAATCTTTGAATATAATCTGGCACAGTTTTGTCTGATTTCTGCCTGATTGCTGTGAGGTCTGACAATTTCATTTCTTGTATTCCACTGAAAAAGTATTTGTGAAATTGTTTTTCTAGATCGGCCCAACTCCTGATGGAATTATAAGGTAAAGATGAAAACCATGTGAATGCCGATCCAGAAAAAGATAATGGGAATAATCTGACTCTGAGGGCCTCTGTAGCCGATGCATCCCCGCACTGAGCTAAGAATCGGCTAACATGTTCATAAGTTGATACATTATCTTGTCCTGAGAACTTGGAGAAATCTGGCACCTTGTATCGGTTTGGCAGAGGCACTCTATCAAAATATTCTGGGTATGGATGCCGATACATGTTGCCATTATCCTTAGGCTTCAGCCCAAATTGTTCCCTCATCACATCGGCGATTATATCGGCCCACGGCTGCTGTGATGTTCCTCCATATTGTTGCTGGATCTGATCATATTGGTCGTACTGCGCCAGTTGAGGCCGTGGAGAATGAGGTTGATAATGTTGATTTAGATTAGCCGATAGACCTTGAGATGATACATAAGGAAGTTGCTCTGAACTGTAATGTTGGCCTATCGGCTGAGAGATTCCAATCGGCTGTTGTGGAACCGAAGGAATATGATATGTATTATCGACAACTGGCAGCTTTGCATTGAGTATATTCATCAGTTGTTCTGGTGTTAACTGATTTGAAGTCTGCCCCCCAGTGATCGACTGTTGTCTTGTCAGTATTGTTGGAATATTTGAGCTAGACAGGGGAGCCGATGGAGCCTGGGTTTGAAACGTTTGTTGTTTCCCGCCAATTTCGGTCTTCATAGTCCTGTAGCCTGGAAACGTGTCGCCTGGTAGATATATTGGTCCTTTTGCCATTTCTTCGGCTATAGTTCCATCGACTACTGACTTGATCATATTTGTCAATGTGTTCACAAGTACTCCGGATTGATTGATGAGAGCATGATGTACTGCCGAATCAATGCGATCTTGTAATGTGTGAAGTTCTTCGTTACTTGATTCGGTCTTGGGTTCCTTGCATTTATCTTCGCTTGCCCCGGATGTACTTGGGTCTGATTTCACGATCGGCGGCAACTCCACTTTCGTTCTTTGGATAACCGTGCCTTGTCGGGTTACCGTGAGTGAATGCAGATATTGGTCTTGGAGTTGATCTAGTAATTTCTTCATCTCTTCTCTTTGCTCTTCATTCAGCTGCTCGATCGTGACTGGTAGGATATTGTCCTCTGAGACTTCAGTGATATTGGGCGTCATAATGCCACAATGGTCCCAACGGGCGTGCCAAAAGCATGTTGATGCGAAAAACACACACTGGCCTGAGAGATTTGCTTTACTCTAGTGCAGGTCCAAAAGTTACTTTTAGGTTCGAAAGGCGTGCCAGTTGATTTGATCCTGCAATCAATAAGAAGAAATACGCAAATTTATTAGTAGACGGTAGTCAATCGGCCATTTAGCCGATATCGTATCGTGATGTAACCTAGCCGATGCAATAAAGCATGAATCGGCTGTAAGGTGTTTATCATTGATGACCTAACCCTAAAACTAGTACATCGGCTGAAAAGATCAGTGTTACATAATCAATATATCAATATTACTTTAGAAATAAGCAATTGGATAGATCGGACTGAACCGAGACAGTATAAATTGCCCAAGTCTAAAATAACATGAAATAATGATTACGTATACTCATGTCATAGCCGATGTCCAGATTTAAGCATGTATCGGCTATAACTCCGATACAACCTTATACTAGGATATTCTCTTACAACAAATATATTCAACTATAACCAATTAGATTGGTAGTAAGTCCAATATATTTGTATTAGATTAGATCCTGATATAAGGGGTAGATATAGAACATTAAACAAAGTATAAAACTATGTAAAACATCTATACCAGGTAAGATCGGCTGAAACCCCGATACTATCCTTATTAACAACCATAAAGCAGGCTAGGTATTATGATTCAGAACACGACTTAGTAGATCAAACTTAACTGATGCAGCACTAAGTATGAAAAGAAGCATGACATCTAGACAATCAAGCCGACGGTTGCCTTTTCGGGATGGTGGATACATTATATAATTTAAACCAACAAAATAATCTAGCCGTTACCAGCAAAACCCTAAAAAGAGATCGGCCGATACGAGTAGATTGCATTGTCAATCTAAATTATATAACGTATATGATAACTCGGAGATTCGCAAGATAGAATTAGAGTGTCATAAAGATGTAAGCGCTAATTCCGATAATGCAAACCGCTATAACAAGACCTACCTCTTCATCGAAGATCAAACTAATGCAGCTCGACTCGAAAGCATGAACTTATCGAAAGTAGAAAACAAAAGGTTGGCGATGCGCCGAGATTGATTGAACTTGGTTGTTGTTTATTCATATGACCTCGGGTCTATATTTATACCCGAAAATACAAACATTGTCCATCACGGACACGACTCATATTAACCTAATACAAATCTAGCTAGCAAACAAGTCCCTTAGGTGGACTCTTACCGAGAATATCTATAAGGAAATTACATATATTCCTAACTAATAGATACATTTGCCAATCTTGGACTCTATCCTTGCCTGGCAACATCGTCGCAAACTCTCTATCAAATCCGATACTGACTTCACATGCGATAACGACCATATTGGCTATCTAAATCGGACTTGGTTTCCAGCCGATACAGTCTCCAGCCGATGCGCACTCTGTTTCCGAGATTCCTGCATATCTTCGAATCCGCTTCGGATTGGATCTTGTTTCCGATTCATAAGCTTGCCAAATTTCATCGTCAACAAGTGAGCACTCCTTTGTCGGCCATGTCTGATCCACATGTGTTCGGTAATGTGAGGTGTTCACGGCATGTGGGCAAAGTGTGCAACCTCTGCAGAGTTTAGTCAAACTGTTTAAACAGTCGTGCCCACGGTCATGGGCGGATGTGAGGTGTTTCTCATAGCGTAGTTTTGTTTTCAACTGGATAAATGGTTTTGTGGGATGGGAATCATTACCAGAGTTCGCCTTTGTGGTGAACGGCCAGTCTTCGTGGTTGGGAATGAACCTGTGTGGTTCGGGGTGTCTATTGGCACCAAGGTGTGACTTAGGGCTGAGATGGCTGAGGTAGAATGGCTGAGATGGCCGAGGTGAAATGGCTGAGATGGCTGAGGTAGAAAGGCCGAGATGGCCGAGGTGAAATGGCTGAGATGGCCGAGTAGTGCTGAGATGGCACGGGTTATATATGGATTACTACAGTGACAGGTTGTTGCAAAGCAACCTGTGGAATGGAGTGAGGCGTGAGGCTTGCTTCGAAACTAAAACTTGACACACTAGAGGTTCGCAACGGAAATTATTTTAAAACCTTGGGTTTTCCAAAACAGGACCATTCCACCCCTTTGTTTAAGCCTTGCATGTCATGTTTTTCCGGCTTGCTGAGTACACTGAGTACTCACCCTTGCTTATATTTATATTTATATTTATAGAGTTAGAAGAAGGATACCTCGATCCCGCTGTCGAAGCTTACTTTCAGGACCAGATCGAATACGACTTCTCAGGGTTTCAAGCCTAGTTCCCAAACCTAGCCTGTGGATTAGTGCTTTGTCGTAATGCTTTTAGTGTTCTACGTTCCATGTTGTCCACCACTGCTTCCATGCTTCCGCCTGCGTGTACTATGTTTTTCAGTGTTCCTACCAGTCTGGGGTTTGTCCACGACAGTAGTAGTTGGAGACCTCCACCAGTGTTTGATGTAATAAAACTTTGTTATATTCTGGTTTCCACTATTATTCTGTGAGTACCAGCTTGTATATCCTGGGACTGGTACTGTTATCACAGGTAATAATGTGTCCTCCAGCCTATGCCGGTTCATATTCTTAGACTGGTATAGTTTGGGACGCCACATTAATCCTTTGGAAAAATTTAACTCTAGCTGATGCCACCTGGGAGGATGCGGCATACATTCAAAGAACTTTTCCAGGTTTTGAACCTTGAGGACAAGGTTTGGCTCAAGAAGGGGGAGATTGTTAGGACCTAAAGAATAGAAATGGGAAGAAAATCGATTCAGTTAACTGAAGGTGTCAATTTCAGAAGTTCAGAGTAAGAGGAAGAAGAAAACGATTCGATGAGTTAAGGAGATCGGAAGGCTATCAAGGAGGCACGTGGCTATAAGCTGAATCTAACGGGCGAGAGTGATTTGAGGACCACTGTAGCCATCTGTGTTTTGCGTGTTAGCAAGCACGAGAGATAGAGTATGTGCTCTACTTTATTACTTTCATTTTGATTTACTTTACAACTATTTGATTCCAAGGATTGTAAGATATTTATAGAGGCCATTGGCCCAGAAATGAAGTAAGAAACCAATCTATTATTTTCTCTGTTCTAGGAGTAGCAGTAGAGTAGAGTACTTCGAGTGTTCATGTCTTGCAGCGACCACGTTTGAGTAAACCTCTGAAGGAAAAAATTTTCTCTACTCCTTTCTGATCTCCATTTCTTCCATCAAGCTCTAACAAGTCGCTAATTCATGTTGGCGTCTTTTTCGATCCCAACACGAGAATCACCTAATGCTTTGCGGTGTTACGGACTCGTCAATCACCTCGATCTAAACAACTCTAAATCAAGATGGGTTTTGAAAATTAAACTGGCTACCGGAGCCGATCTAGAGATTAAAACCAGCCTCTAGGCCAATTTAGATCGATTTGAAGATAACCACCCGTCTCGTGGGTAAACAGAATGTTTACGAGACAAACCTACAGAGAGATAATCGCACTCTCGCGACGAAGGTGAACAGTTTACTGCGCAAACCAACAAAGACGGACTAAACTAGGGTAAAGTAGAAAACATGGCTGAAAGTAAAAGTAAACGAACAATTCAATTGTGTATAGATTAGATTGTGTGTGAGAGTTTAATCGAACCGGCTTTGGCTCTTATAAAGGGGTTGGTCTTGCCTTCTACAAGTCCTCCTCCACGTCTAACTCGAGGTAGAAACCAATTGGAAACTCGAAACATATGTTCCCGAGTAAGGAAATTTGAACCCGATGAAAATCAGCTCGGAATCTGACTCTGTCGGTCTGACCGGCCACATGCCGCCGATCAGATCGGCCCATAGACGATGGTCAGACCGGCCCCGTGAAGGAAACCCGGCGCCTTCCAAATTTTGACGATGTTTTCCTAATTCGAATCTAGGTCTCAAATTAACATAAAATAAAAATGAAGAGAGAAATAAAATACGTACTCCACTTTTATATGAGAAAGAAAGGAAAAGAGAAAACATTGTCCTCAGGACCTGTGTGCGCCATGTGAAGCAAGGCGAGAAAAGGCATGAAGAGAATCAGGCCGGGGTGGTGAAGAAGGATGGAGAATATGGAAGTTCAGCCAGCAAGCCAGCCAGGTGAAGCTGAAGCTGCAAGGGCTTAGCTATAGGCTAGGCTACGAGGAAGGATGGAAGATGAGAAAAAAAGGCACTATGTGGGGGGAGGGAAATCAAAAGGATTCAGCTCAAGCCACACAAGAGGAAAGCAAAAGAGGAAGATGCAAAGCTGTGCACATAGATAAAAAGCACTGCTCCTCAGCCACACCAAGCAAAGGATAAGACTATAAGAGAAAGCTAACCTAGATGATGCCCGCAGAATCTGATGACACGCTCTCTGCCTCTTCCATCGCTCACTCCAACCTTCTTTCTACTCGATCTTGCTGGATAGCTGCTTCCACCAAGTGGCATTCAACTGGCCAGGAGTACTCAGTACAGTTAATTTGTTCCTTAATTAGCTAATAACTCTTAAAATACACTAGTATTACAATAGGAGTACCTACCCTTCTTAACTTTGTTCATTTTAATTAAAAAAAGGAAGTATATATTTCAGCTAGCTCTCTAAATTATAAACACACGTACGGCGGTACTTTAATTAATTTGTGCGTTGCTGTTAGCTTATCGATCGTTAGATAGCTAGTAAGTAGTACGTGATTCTGGTCAAGAGTGTTCCAAATAACCGACCGACCGATCATGTTTAGCATAGCTCCAGCTTCCGCTCCACCTTTCCTGAAGCTAGAGTTTAGCCAAACAGTTTCAGCTATACCTAAACTGGAAGTGGAGCTGGGTGGAGCTCTCTCACAAAATAAACTAGAGAGGTAGAGCTGGGTTTAGGCAGCTCCACAACTACACTCCAGACCCAACTCCTGGAGTTAAATTTAGGAGTTGGAGCTCTACTAAACAGACCCGATATATCATCATCATCATCCATGTATAAGTATGACTTGGCCATTCAGTTCACAGGAGATAAAGAGCAAGGATAATAGTAAAACTCACTTATTATTAGCTAATGTTAAAACCAACATATATATAATAGATTAGTTATAAAGTTAACTTCAATTTTTCTTCTCCTCTCTCTTTCTTTCACTTGTATATTTAATGTATTTATTTTGAAGTATGTATTAAGTTAGCTTTTACTTAAGAGTTAACATCTTTCATTTTCTTCTCTGCTTCAAGTAGACTTGTAGCCTCATTATTATCCTGGTTCTAAGCTAGCTTTCTTACTTGCGTTTGGCCGGGCGCGTCAGCAGCTGGCTTGCAATGGATTTGCTTTACTACTGAGTACTACTACTACTCTACTAGAGGAGAAGACGAACTTTGAGCGGCGAATGTATGTGTGCTGTGCTGTGGTGATAGATAGCACACATGCATATGCATATGGACATATGGTGGGGGTCTTTCCGAATATATTTCTGGATTGTGGTTGGTTCTTTTGCTACTGCTTGCCTTTTCTCATATATAAAGCTTTTTTTTCTCTACTAGTGAGAGAGAGAGAGGTGTCTAGCTAGTGCACAAATAATAGTATAGCCATTACTATTATTTTTCCCGGAAGAACAAAAGGAAACGAATAAAAAGAAAGTGTACATCAATCAAGCTAATTCACAGTTCCTTGTGCTATTCAAACAAGCGTATAGTAGATTATTGATTAGCAACAGATTCTCACTGGATTATACTGCGAAAATTAGATATCTGCACTGCTGGTGTTTATGTGTTTCCTCTGTTCGAACTGGCAGACGGTACGTCTGCTCTACTACATGGGGTTAGTTTCTTACAATCTCTGAATAGTATATGTCAGCTGTAGTTTTCCCCCCTTTCTAGAGATTATCATCCTGTTTACGACACTTAGGTGCACATAAAGTTAATAGCAAAATAATAATGTAATTAATTAAATAAATAGAATTATTATGCATCGTTTGATGAGAAATGATAATATGGATTTGGAGAAGAGAATGAGATTCTTTGTTTGGACGGGTGGTACCTTTATTGACGGGAGATGGCCGGATAGAAAGGGAGCATGGCCCAGAAGAAGAGCCCAAGAAAGAAAGAAAGGAGGAGGTGGACACGTGGGCAGGGCGTCGTGGCCTCGTGGGAGATCTCCGCGGATCTCGGGGGGGAGCGGAAGCGCAAGGGAGCGCGCGGCTTTTGATTTCGTGGGATCTCAGGGGCGGGCCCACCAGCGGCGCTCCCCACCTCCATTTGTTCCACGTCACCGCCCTCCCCAATATCTAGTAGCAGTAGCAGCCGGAGCAGCACACGGCCGGGCGGATCCCCTCCACTTCCTTCCTCCGCCGCCCCCGCCGCCGATTATTGTGCTTCCCGGCCGCCGCCCTCAACCCCGGCCCTCCGCCCTATTGGAAACGGTAACTTCCCCCTCTTCCACAGTATTCATCGATTCGATTCATTTCATTTTCATCCGGGTTCATCAGTCCAATCCAAACGAATACTTTCACTTGAACTCGGTTGGTGCCTCGCCGTCATTCTCCCACTACTACACCCCACTCGCAGTCGCAGCAGCAGCGCAGGTACTTTCAATTTCAATGCGCAGGCAAATTTATTTAACTCTCAAATTTATCTAACCCAATCTCCCCTTTCTAGTCTCTACCAAAGCTGCTGTTATCTTTGTCCGCGGCCAGTGTGAATTAACAACTCCACTGATCCACCGCTCGCCTTGCAAATTTGCATACGCCCACTACGTACGTAAGCTAAAGCTGGATCATCCTTCTCATGGGAGTCAATTTGTGATGATTGATTTTTTTTCTGCTTTCTTTCTCATTTGTGATTTGTGATTGATTTGCACAAATGCACAAGCACAGATGAGGATGCAGCGCAGCTAGCTGTTGGTCTTGGAGGCAAACTAGTGTAATATGTGCCCGCACCGCCTGCCTTTTTTCATCAACCAAACCCCTGCCACCACTCAACCCGGCCAGCCTCTTCGATTCAGGCTGATGATGGGAACCGCCCATCACAACCAAACCGCCGGCTCTGTCCTCGTAGTCGGAGATGCCAACGACGCCGTGCCTGGGCCTGGTGGTGGGGGTGGGGGCTACAGCGACCCGGATGGCGGACCAACTTCCGGTGTGCAGCCGCCTCCGCAGGTCTACTGGGAGCGCTTCATCCAGAAGAAGACTATCAAAGTATTGCTAGTTGAGAGTGATGACTCCACCAGGCAGGTGGTCAGTGCCCTGCTTCGTCACTGCATGTATGAAGGTCTGTCTCTTCTTTCCTCCTCCTACCATCTCTCCCACTTCTGCTGCACGCCCTTTCTATCTGTCTATTTATTTATTTGTATGTTTGCCTTTTTACTTTTTTTTCACAACACATTTTCCTATTATTACTTACTCTCTGACTTTCAAACTGTTAAATTTTCTGCTCATCTCTGTTTAATCACATAGTGATTTTATCCGGAAAATTACCTTCTCAAGGATTGTACCAAACACAACTTTTCACCACAAAATTAGACGATTGTCAGGTTCAGAACAAGATTTTGAACACCTACACCACAAGGACGATAAGCAAGCAACAAAATCATTTGGTACATAAATCTGTTGAATACTTTTTTTGAAATCACCCTGAAACATAAAAGTATGGTGTTCCAAAGTCTTGTTTGAGAGACTGACTTGAACCCTGCAAATCCATGCACACTTTGTCATGCTAGCAGCTAAAGCTAAATTTAAACTAGGCCTGATTAGGTCAACTGGAAACTTATTCTGTTGACATGGCTACATGGCTGCACCACCTTTTTTTTTAGCTTGATGGCTGCATGGCTGCACATACAACGTGAGATTAATCTCGGATTAAAAAGTTGCTGATTTTGATTGTGTTATCTTCCCCTTCTTCAACAAATTAATTTGGTAACATGTCCGTTCAAGGACCTTGACATGATTTCAGTAAAAAGAAAAGAGGACCCTTGAGATGATTATCGGTACCACAACCTGCACCCTTTTTTTTTAAAAAAAAAGGTCATCTTGAGATGATTATCAGTACCACAACCTGCATGACCTTTTTTTTTTAAAAAAAAGGTGCGGGTTGTGGTACTGATAATCATCTCAAGGGTCCTCTTTTCTTTTTACTGAAATCATGTCAAGGTCCTTGAACGGACATGTTACCAAATTAATTTGTTGAAGAAGGGGAAGATGACACAATCAAAATCATCAACTTTTAATCCGAGATTAATCTCACGTTGTATGAGAGGTCACCTTGAATTGACGGTTTCTAATGATTTTGGGTTTTCTTTTTTATTTCAATATTTGTATGAATTTCTAGTGCATATATTTTGGACCAGTGCTCTTATATTCCTTATCTTTAACTTGGATCAGCTTTTCCATTGGATACATCAAACGTGAATGAATTCATAGGTATAGTTTGTTGTTGCTGTGTTGTGTTGGGTACCTCCTTTTGGCACCCAGTTCACCTTCTTGTAAGCCAATGGGTACCACCTAGAATCTCCAGCCATCTGTACTGCACTATATATTGCAGGCTTGTTTTCTTTGAAGTATGCTGCGGATGGGCACATCAAAACCAAAATTTTTCATTCCATTGGTAGCATTACTTCTGGGGAGTGACCATCGAATGCTATGTAGACAACCATACCTTGTCCTTCTCCATTGGCTGTTGGCCACGGGAGAATTGTTTTCATTGGCTAAGCCAGGATATAGAGGGTCCTCCTTTTCATCGCATGTTGGAGAGTCCATCTTTGCAGTAGCCCGAAACTCCTCTGCTACCACCCAACATCGCCTCCCTACAGGTGACAAGTGCCAAATAGTGATGGCAGCAAGACCGGACCATCCAGCTTGGCGATAAGAATTGAGGTTGTTGGCCTCTTCTTGTAGGTGGGATGGCAGATTTACTGCCACCACCATTAGTCTTTTTAAGAGAGTATATATACTTGGACAGCAAAAAGCACATGCTAGATTACATGAAAGTAGGAAAAGTCTAAGTAGATCCATGAAGGTTTTGTTATAACATGGTCAAGTAAGGGTGTAGGGCCTGATTACAGGGCACTCCCAATTTGATTGATGAGTACTTCTACGGTGCTCTCTGAATACTACAAGTATTGTTACCAATAGAAGCGATGGAAGGTAGTGATTTTTATGAGTTCTACTACCACTAGAAAAAAAATATTCTGCTACCAGTAGTTGAGGTGGTAGCATAAATAGATATGGCCCATTGGATGAGAAAAGATGAAAGGACTAGATTGATTTTTCTACCAGTAGAAACCATCGAATAAAGTTTCTATTTATTCTTTGCTCACTCTCTTGAGAAGATGGCACTTCCATTTAAAAGGAGAACACTTCCGATATCGAGGCATCAATTTGTTTTTCATTAAAAAGGAAGCTGAATGAGGGGATAAAAACCTTCCTTTGGGCTTTGCATGCGAATAGTCTAATAAATACTCCCTCTATTTTCTTTTATTTGACACCTTTGACTCCACACACAAAACTAGGCAATCGTTGTACTTTCTAGAGATGACTATTTAGTGTTGTCGCTAGGGTATGTTAACACAAGAACTTTCTAGATTAGTGTGGATGAATACATAGTTGTTTCTTATATGGGAAAGATAGGGTTTCG
Source organism: Oryza punctata (assembly GCA_000573905.2). Taxonomy (NCBI): domain Eukaryota; kingdom Viridiplantae; phylum Streptophyta; class Magnoliopsida; order Poales; family Poaceae; genus Oryza; species Oryza punctata. The sequence goes on along the minus strand of CM002494.2, from coordinate 32,869,304 downwards.
TGCAGTGTTAATTATTTGCAAACAACTTTTTGGTTAAAGTTGTCAATTAAAAGAGAACAGAGGGAGTAAAGAATTCTAGCTCAGCTTAGGAAAGTAGAGCCAACAACATAAGTAAATGAGTCCATGTTGCTTTTGAACCAACTAATTGAGCAACATGTTTAGCATCTACTACAAAAGAGAGAATAGAGTAGATATTTTTTAATGAGATGCCAAGAGCCATACCCTAAGGCCTTGTTTGGGGGAGCTTAAGATATATAAAGTGTGACATAAGGTATGCATTGCATGATAATGCATACGCGTCGATGTGTATGCATTGTTGGCAAATGTGTGTGTGAACAGAGAGAGATATATGTTGATCGAGTTTCAAGTGTAACTCAAATTAGAGGAGGTGCCTGGAATTAGACATATGTGCTTAAACCCTAAGCCCTAAGCCCTAAACTGGTTGGTAGCCATCTTCTGAGAATCTAGAGAAGCTGGGAAAAACCCAGCTTTTGGCTTCTTGCTCACTTTAAAGTTTCTGTAACTATAGCTTCTCATAATCTGGATGAAATGCTGGACTATTTGGGGGGAGCTTTTGATTATGGGAGAAGCTACAACTACTAGAAGCTCCCCCAAACTAGTCACCATATTTTCTATTAGAGGTGTTTAGGTCATGGCCTAGACGTCAAATTGTTGTAGTGGTGGTTTAGTACCACCTTGGAAGTTTAGGTGGGTGAGGGTCAGCTTAAAATCCTTGGGGAAGCCTTTAGGGCTCCATCCGTGGTACCCCTAGGCTAACCCTTACACGAAGCCTATTTGAAGCCTATAATAGTGGTGTTTAGGCCAATGTGGCCCAGAAGTAGAGTGGTTGTATTGTCGTTTGAGCCTTTATAGTGTTGTTTAGGCCCATGTAGGCCTGGGTGGAGTGGTTGTAGTGGTGGTACCACCTTGGAAGTTCAGGTGGGCGAGGGCTAGCTTATAAGCCTTGGCGCTACAACCATGTGTCACGCCTAGCATAGTACCAAAAGCCGCGCCGGTGGATAGCTCGGACAACCACTCAATTCACCTTCAGCAAAAGGTGCAGGAGGAAACTGGGTATTTCCTGGAATACCTTGCTTGACCTCTTTTAGATGATTTGTCTAGGCTCGGCTTCGGTTTAGGCGGAAGGGTTTCTTGGAGATTTTCTTCATTGCTTGCTGGCAAGCCCGGACAATCACTCAATTCTCCTTCAGCAAAAGGTGCTGGAGGAAATTGGGATATATTCACCTTCAGCAAAAGGTGCTGGAAGAAACTGGGGAATACCTCGCTTGACCTCTTTTAGATGATTTGTCTTGGCTTGGCTTCGGTTTAGGTGGAAGGGTTTCTTGGAAATTTTCTTCATTGCTTGCTGGCACATTTGGAAACAGTGTAATGGAAAGATTTTTCTGAATATTGATCCCTCCTTTGATGCCTTGGTGGTCTGCCTTCAGACATGAGATTCTCCTACATATCTGTAGGATGAATGACCTACGACAAATAGTTGTTGATTGCTTACATCTTTTGTCGTTCTTTGGTTTTTTGTTTTTGCCTTTTATGTACATATCCCTGTAGAACTGTTTTGTTCTCTTTGGTTATAAAAATCACACTGCTAAGCAAGGCCTGTTAGTTCTTCCCTAAAAAACCCACAAATTCACCGGTCTGACATTCTGACCGGTGGACTGGTTGGTTGAATCACGGCTCAATAGCGTATATATACATTGTATATTCTCTGTAAAACACAAGTGAAGAATGGTAGGATGGTAAGCTGAATCTCAGAGTTCTCAGGGCACTGACCTTAGTTCAAGTCCCCATACCGCACCCTTTTCTAGGATTTTCATAAAAAAACTGAACGATTAAATTGGGCCTTGATGTGGCCCATTTGTCTCCTTTGCACGGTCCGACTGGGGCAGTTTAATGGCCAAAATGGGTTGAGCGACCGTCGAGTTGGGCTGAGCAAAGGCAAGGCCCACACATCTCTGCCCATCTTTATGGAAAGAGAATCATTGCTCCAATTCTGCTCTCTTCTAAGCTAGTTTGAGCAATTCCCAGGTCGGCTCATAACAATGTGATATCAGAGTTTAGAGCTCGTCAATCCTAGAGAAGTCGTGATTCCGAACAGGTATGCATCAACAGGTCGAGGCGATGGATTTTGGGAAAGTATTCCAAACATGTATGTGTGGGCCTTTCCTTTGCTCGGCCCAACTCATCGGTTGCTTGACCCATTTCATCACTTAACCCAACAATTGTATTTCTAGGCGTGACACCATAATGGTACCCCTGGTGTATGTGGGTCCGCTATACGTGAGAGTGAAATCTAGATTTTGGAGGCACCGAGGCAGGGTGTGATAGCAAGATTATATCCTACTCATGAGTAATTCAATCAACATATCTTGATTGTTTTAAAAAAAAACCGACAAGGTTGTGATGTTCTTTTCACAAAAAGAAAGAAAGAAAAGAAGACGACAATGTCGTGCTGGTCTTTTGGCCTGTAATGGCTCCTTATGGATCAGAACATTGTTGTTAAGCTATTGTAGCTGGTGACTTGTCTAGAACACACTACACATACACTCCTCGAAAATTTCATTAGCCCCAAGTGTTAGCACCTCCAATCGAATCCCATCCTGAAGGACCTAGAACTTGATTTTATCCATTACCTAAAAAAGGGGACCTAGAACTTGCCTTCCCACAGAAAGGAATTACGAGGGTGTTGTCATGCTGCTACCCGATGATAATTGCCAGGACAATTGAAGTATCTGCCAAATATTCTTGAAGTGCAGGAAGTTACCCTTGTAAGCATTGAAGAAACAGGATCCTAGGTGCCTTGCAAGCTTGTGCACAACATGACCCAATGGTTGGAATACTGGCAAACACTGGACTAAAATTTAGGATAGACTAGTCCACAGGTTTGACATATGCTTGTTCTCAGTCTGTGCTATACTGGGAATAAAGGTATTTTTCATATTTCAACATTAGAAACTTTAAATTGTTGATCTAGTACTCAATACTTAAGTTTGTTGGTCGCACTGTACCCAAGCATGTGGAGCTTGGGTTTCCTTCAGTCTGTACAATTTTGGGTGACATATGCACAACAGCACAAGATAAATATAGCGTGTTCTAACATTTTAACGCATCCGCTAATTTACCCAGCTGCCAACATTTTTCATGATTGACCTAGCCTGTACAAATTCGATCCTTATTTTTTGTAATTTGTTATGGACTAGCTAGGGTAAGGGTTTGAATACAAGGTGCTCCATTGGAACCATTTAATGGCATCAGATGGACCTTTTTATACTGGAGTTTGAATGTTTGGGGAATACACATGAGACTTATGCATCATTTTATTGAGTAGGAAAGGGTCTGGTATAAATAAATAAAAAATGAAAACCAAAACAACAAAGAAACTAGTGTCAAATGTGGTTGGGTGTTGGTGAATAATGCTGCTTGCTAGCGGGAGATGCCTGCCCATTGGCTATGTCTCGCAAAATGATAGTGTGACCAAGAAAAGATAAAGCACTCTACACCTTGAGCTGTGGGATCATCACTCCAGTCAAGCAGCACTTGATCCTTTTTTCTCATTGCAGGCATTACATTCAATTTGCTAAAGGCGTTAACTGGGTTCACTGATTTATGGTCCCCATTCTTTGACTTAACACTCATTTCTGCATTGTCCACTTGCTTGCTGTTTCAAATATTATTCATATTTCTTGTGGATCTTCCATTTGATTATATTCTTGTTTATTCGGCTTCTTTTTTAAGGACAGTGAGCCAAGCCACTAGAGTAATATTCTGAATGCAGACTGGCTTTTGTGACCTTTGTCGGCCCCGGTTTTGGTTGCTTCTTCTTATTTGCAATACCTCGGGGAAGGTCTTGCTGGTTTTTTTTTAATGAACAAGATATTTTATCTGTGTTGGTCTTTAACTGAGTGTTATTAATTTATTTCTGTGAAGTCATCCCTGCTGAAAATGGCCAGCAAGCATGGACATATCTAGAAGATATGCAAAACAGCATTGATCTTGTTTTAACAGAGGTTGTTGTGCCTGGTGTATCTGGAATTTCTCTATTGAGTAGGATCATGAACCACAATATTTGCAAGAATGTTCCAGTGATTAGTAAGTAGCTTTCCTCAACTCTACAGTACAATTCTTGTACAAAATGTTGCTCTTGTCATGTATTTACTTTCTATGCTTTTAGCTGCTACACTGATGTGGTTTGTGTGCAGTGATGTCTTCAAATGATGCTATGGGTACAGTTTTTAAGTGTTTGTCAAAAGGCGCTGTTGACTTCTTAGTCAAGCCCATACGTAAGAATGAACTTAAGAACCTATGGCAGCATGTGTGGAGGAGACGGTGCCAGAGCGTAAGTTGTTGGTCCAGTTTTTCTTATATATTAGATGTTCAGGCAAATCCATCAAGTACTGACTGCTGCTTCAATTCCAAGTTATATTTCATACTTTCAGTTTAAATCCCTTTTATGGTTATAATATGTGATGACTCTAAACTAAAGTTGCTATTTTCGGATTCAGTCCAGTGGCAGTGGAAGTGAAAGTGGCATTCAGACACAAAAGTGTGCCAAATCAAAAAGTGGGGATGAATCCGATAATAACAGTGGCAGCAATGATGATGATGATGATGACGATGGTGTAAGCATGGGACTTAATGCAAGAGATGGCAGTGATAACGGCAGTGGCACTCAAGTATGAAACTTTATCTTTTTTATGCCAACATAGCTTTACTACTACCTGTTAATAAAGCTGAAGTTAGAATGAGAAGAAAAAAACTGAAGTTAAAAACTGAATAAACCTGTCAGTAACAATGATTTCTAAAGGTATAAAGGACTTTTTTTTTTGCATAGCTGATAAATTTATTTTAGAATAGTGGGAAATAGGAAGAGTTCACTATGTCACTGTAAAGTTTGTGAATTAACCAAACCAGTAAAATACTATGGATCATCTGCATATAACAATCTTAATATTGTACAAACACAACAGATGAAACACATACTGAAGAAAATATAGTTAATCGCCTCAAATATAGTTTACATGTGTGCTCGTGTAGCACTTTCGTTTTTGTTAACTAATACCAAGGTGCCAAATAAACCAGAGGTTGGTTCATTGCATTTTGGAGCACATATAATATTTATAAATCTTGATAGTGTGTGTGTAGAATGTTCCACCAGAAGTTGATAGCACTGTGCTTTTTGCATGTTCAAGGAATCAAATGGATTGTACAATACATGCAACCAAACTTTGATGTAGGGAATTTCTTTGTTTCGGCTTGGATGTCCAGCTTATAGTTTCTCACCAGTTGGATCAACTTCTTTTCCTTGTTCTTCCAATGTAAATGCATATTGAACAATCCTTGCCTTTTAAGATAAACGTGGGGTAAGCTTTATGCTTCCCTTTAAATTTTTGAAATGCTAATAAGTACTAGTTTGCATGCATCGTGCTTCTCTAAATGTCACTAAATGTCATCAAGTTCACTAATATACAGTTCACTATCAATCAGCTACTACCACTTAATTTATGTGTTTCCTATTATAAATTGAACATTTTGTTTTCTTACCAACTAGATATCAAACTACAGATACATACGGTATAGTTATTTTCGGTTTATTCATGATTTTGTGTTAGAATTAGACTATAAAGACAATGCTGGTTAAAAAATACTCATCCCCTTACACTGTGTGAAGAGTACAAAAATACTAGTATGTTAACACCATTTGCCTCTTGACATTCAAAACTGCTACCAAATGAACACCATTCCCCATCAATGGTCCAATAATCCTGAAGTCTAGAGTCCTCAATCAACTCGTGCATAATTCTTTACTTGGTAAGGAAAAAGGAAAAGGATGGATGTACGCAAATGTTTCGTCCATTTTTGCTAAGCTTCCAGTATTTTTACTCCTGTGTTTTGAGCTTAATAATGGTTTCCATGTTCTTTTCTTCAATTAACGCTTTTGTCCTGTCTTTTGATTTCTAACTTCATCATTTAATGAATTTTCCAAATTTGGGTTTTTTCCTCTTGATGATTTCTACCTTCACATATCAATTGGTCTTTAAAACATGTCTAATTATTTAATATCATCTAATTAATTATCTGCAAATCTGCAATGTTCTGCTTAAACATATCGTGGTCCCCATCAGTTGTTTACGGCTTATTAGCGATTAAAAAATGATCAATGAGTAAAACTTTTGTATATATGTCCTTAGCGACTTAAAATCCAAAGTTGGAAAATAAAACTATGTTGAAAAAACATCAAAGTCAATTTCAAAATCAAGTTTTAAAATTCAAAATTTGACTTCGGCTTATAAGCCATAGGGTAAACGATGAGGCCCTATATATTTTCTATACTAATTTACTATACTTATTATTAAAATGAAACATATATTAAATATTAAATATCTGCTGCAAGATGTGCCCTCAAAACTAGTATAAACATATTGTATATTTTCTTTACAAATTTACCTTTAATTTGGCGAAATGTTTGGATTGATAAAATCAAGTCTAAGCTTGCAAATTTGGTTCTCCTGATGCTGTATGTTTTGATTCAACTAAATAGATTCTCATCAATGACCTAGGCAAGCTGTCGTAGTTTATCCTAAATGTGTTGAAAAGGTTGTTCTGGGTACCACCGCCACCAATAGATTGATCCTGAAATTGGTATACAGAGTAAGAAAATCAGTCTTTGTCTTATCAACAATGATAATGCTAAACATCATATCATCAGCGCACTAGTGCGGGACTGCCTTGACATATAGCGATTGCATGAAATAGCAATGAAATAACAATTCTTTTATTTAAAAAGCAAGATTCAATTGTGAATTAGCAATAATTGGAGAAATTTAGAGTTACAGGATATGGCACATAAGGTGTACTTGAAAACTGTCAGTTTGTTGCTAGAGATGGCTATGAATGCCGCCGGGGGTACCTAGCTTATTGGCAGTGGATCACAACTAGTGTAAACTTGAAATTGTCCACGTTTATTATGAAAATTGACTACAGACCCTAGCAAGATAAACTGTATCTTATGTGTTGCTGTCAAGTTCCCTTTTACTACAGTGCTGTGGTGTGGAGTAATTTATTTTCCTGTCAGTTAGTTATGAATCACAGAAGATTTGGCCAATATGTCAATGTAAGAAACCACTGGGAATAAATTCCAAATTACAATATTCAAGAACAATTACTGTAGATCAGATCACTTTGTGAAGTGCATTTAAACTGGTTGCTCATCATTTTTTAAGGTGCAGAGCTCATGGACAAAGCGCGCTGTTGAGTTTGACAGTCCACAGGCTATGTCTCCAGATCAATTAGCTGATCCACCTGATAGCACTTGTGCACAAGTGATCCACCCGAAGTCAGAGATATGCAGTAATAGATGGTTACCATGTACAAGCAACAAAAATTGCCAGAAACAAAAAGAAACTTGTGGTATGGTATGCTCAACTGATTCATTGTGCAACTCGATAAACCAAAGCTCCATAACATGTATATTAATAAATTTCAACATGTTTTTTTTTTCAGATGACTTCAAGGGGAAGGACTTGGAAATAGGTTCTCCTAGAAATTTAAACACGGCTTATCAATCCTCTCCGAATGAGAGATCCATCAAACCAACAGATAGATGGAATGAATACCCACTGCAAAACAATTCAAAGGATGCAGCGATGGAAAATCTGGAGGAGCCAAGTGTTCGAGCTGCTGACTTAATTGGTTCGATGGCCAAAAACATGGATGCACAACAGGCAGCAAGAGCCACAAATGCCCCTAGTTGCTCCACCAAAGTGCCAGAAGGGAAAGATAAGCACCGTGATAATATTATGCCATCACTTGAATTAAGTTTGAAAAGGTCAAGATCGACTGGGGATGGTGCAAATGCAATCCAAGAGGAACAACGAAATGTTTTGAGACGATCAGATCTCTCGGCATTTACGAGGTGCGAAACATAATATCAGTGTCACTAATGAGTTAGGAAAGCATTGTTAAGTTGCATACTAACTGTTACTTTTGTTGCAAGGTACCATACACCTGTGGCTTCCAATCAAGGTGGGACAGGATTGGTGGGAAGCTGTTCGCAGCATGATAACAGCTCAGAGGCTATGAAAACGGATTCTACTTATAACATGAAGTCAAACTCAGATGCTGCGCCAATAAAACAAGGTTCTAATGGTAGTAGCAATAACAATGACATGGGTTCCACTACAAAGAACGTTGTGACAAAGCCTAGTACAAATAAGGAGAGAGTAATGTCACCCTCAGCTGTTAAGGCTAATGGACACACATCAGCATTTCATCCTGCACAGCACTGGACGTCTCCAGCTAATACAACAGGAAAAGAAAAGACTGATGAAGTGACTAACAATGCAGCAAAGAGGGCTCAGCCTGGTGAAGTACAGAGCAACCTCGTACAACACCCTCGCCCAATACTACATTATGTTCATTTTGATGTGTCACGTGAGAATGGTGGATCCGGGGCCCCTCAATGTGGTTCATCCAATGTATTTGATCCTCCTGTCGAAGGTCATGCTGCCAACTATGGTGTCAATGGAAGCAACTCAGGCAGTAACAATGGAAGCAATGGGCAGAATGGGAGTACGACTGCTGTAAATGCTGAACGGCCAAATATGGAGAGCGCTAATGGCACCATCAACAAAAGTGGACCTGGAGGTGGCAATGGAAGTGGAAGCGGCAGTGGCAATTACATGTATATGAAACGTTTCACTCAACGAGAGCATAGAGTGGCTGCAGTGATCAAATTTAGACAGAAAAGGAAAGACCGCAACTTCGGAAAAAAGGTAGCCTGTTTTCAATTGCATGTTTTCTGTTCCAGTGGTTTTAACATTCCTGTTTGACACGTATAAATTAGCTAAAGAACATGTTACTGGAAGTAGTTGTCAAAAACATATTACTGGAAGTTTCTCCCAAACGACTAGCTAAATGGGATCTGGCATGAATATAATTTGTTCCAAAGGAATTATGTATATACTAGTAGTATCTGTTTTCTAAAAGGAATCTCACAGGATAATCTTCCAAAAATTTGCATGTTTTTGGTCCCATAGCTGTGTTGCTGAAATTATCAAAACCCTGCCATATGGTCATAATTTACTTTTCGGTCCGCGTGAGTACAATATGGATAGGAGGCTCTTTTTATATACATACATACATATGATGTGTTTGATTAAGCTTTGGATAGGACCGGTTTCTTTCTGATGGCTGCCTGCCATTTTCAGGTGCGGTACCAGAGCAGAAAGAGGCTGGCCGAGCAGCGGCCACGGGTCCGTGGACAATTCGTGCGGCAAGCTGTGCAAGACCAACAACAGCAGGGTGGTGGGCGCGAAGCGGCAGCGGACAGATGACCTACCTACCTACGCAATGGCTTTGGACTCCAAACAGCTAATTAACAGTTAGTAGACAACAGATAATGATTCTTCTTCCTTGGCCGATCGATCAACAACATCCCACCACCATTGATTCCATCATATTTAGAGTCTGGAATAAATAAGGAACTCCTATCCTATTTATCCCCTATCTATCTATGATAATGGTGATCTTTGTGGCTGACTCCAGTTCAGGTGGACCTATTACTCCAGTAGTATGTGCCTGTGGAGTCAAGCTCGATCGTACTACTCCTTATTTAAGCATGTCATGTACTGCTACTAAGTACTCCGTGAGAGTGCTGTGCCCTGTAGGGACAGCACTATTGTCATGTCATGTGTAGCATTCCACTGTAGTTGGCTCACGCATGTTGTTGAAATGAACCACATGCCTTGCCTTGAGATGGAGCGTGCTGTCAGCGTCTCTCATTAATCTAAATATACTGGAGTGGAGTATTTTATTATCTATGATCTATAACCAGGTGATGACAAGACTTGTCAAATTTCTACGCCTTTGGTCGGAGGGTATTATGTATCCTGTTTACGGTAGGTTTTGGCCGGCTGCAAAGAAGACGGAAAGCTCCTTTATTACGATCGAGATGGCCATTCTCTAGAACAATCGTGGACCGACCTACTGTCTCCGCCGGATGACACCCGTGCTTTCCTCAACTGTCCGTGTGATCGCCTACCTTTTTATTTTTCGTGTCTCAGACTCTCTGTTCGATCTGGTGCTGAATTTCTTTGTGGATTTTACGCCAGAAAAGAGAAGTAAGCTTGGACAGCTGCTACAACTTTTGGTTATTAATTTATTTTTTGGATTTTATAGCTTTAGATTCTTAAAGACCGAGGAGAATGTAAAATGTTTGAGGAATTTGGAGATTTTAAAAGCTGTACCAAAGTACTCTATCATTTTCAAAATATAACAACTTCTAATCTCAAATTTTATCTCAAAATATAACAATTTCTTCACCAACATTTTCTTCTCAACCAATTAGAAGTCTCCACTACTTAATTTTCTCACATACATTCACTTTTCAACCAATCACTATTTTTCTCATATTTAATTCTACCTATTTTCTTAATATTCGTATCCAACCCTGTTAATCTTTACATTCTAATACAGAGAGAGTACTATTTGTAAAAGATAAATATATCACTCATCACCTTCATTTTAAAAGCTCCTCAAACAGTCACTCATCAATTGCTAATGGCACTTGTATCCTCAAGACCATAGATCTATTTGAGGAAGATTCTGATAATTTTCATATGCTAGAAACTACCTAACAGTCTAAATTTTTACCTAGACTCTTAATCTAGAAAATGAACTAGAATCGAGAAGATAATGAATTAGAAAGCTGAGTAGATTCTCACTGGTTGCTTCTTAAAATCTCAAACTTGTAAACAGGTCTCTTTAATAATCGGGACATATTGCTTTTGCATGGAATGATCCTCTCAATCTAAATACAGTCTTTTTCTGAAGTTTACTATGTCATCCAACAACAGAAGTAAAGAAAAAACACATTACAAGTAAATTGGAACATACTGTATTGTTTTACATGAATTGGTCAACTTACAGTGAAAAATTAAGCACAAAATATATCTCTTTATAATTTAAAGTTGTGGTAGAAAGGTAGGGATGGAGGAACTAGCGGCTAACTCTGTGACTGTTCTGGAAGCGAAAGGAAGGGGAGAGATTTTGAGTAGCCGTAGCTCAAAAATAGTACAGTATTTTCTTCACCTTCTTCCCCACGCGGACGCGGAAGCTGAAGAGCACACAATTACAGGGAGACTGCTCTCTGCTCTCTCTAGAGAGAGGAGAGAGAGAGAGAGAGAGAGAGAGAGAGAGAGAAGCCATCAGCCATGGCGTGCTGCTCCTGTTTCGCCTGCCTGGGCGCTGACGGCGGGAAGATGATGAAGAAGAAGAAGTCGCCGCCTCAGATCCCGTCGGCCTCAGGTGATCCGTACCCGCCCCTTTGTCGTTTCTTTCTTTCTCGCAGAGAGCGTACGGCCTTGCCTGGGTAAAATTCAAATAAAAAAAATAAAAATATACAAGTCCACCTCCACTGTAGAACGGTAAGTCGTCATTTAATTGTTCGTTCCTGTTGAAAAGTTTTGAATCTGCTTCCAATAAATAGAGAAATTTGTCGTATGAATGAAGAATATAATTAAGCAGGGTTTTTCTGAAACATGATGAGGTTTGTTTTGTTTGTTTCCCCAGAAAGAGATAAGCCACCAAACCTGCAGAGCTCGGCCTCATCGACAGTGATGAAGCAGGATCAGGAATCGTTTCAATTAGCTGCTAACAAGGACATCCTTGTGAGCAATGGATCATCCGAGAACCGCCGCATTGCAGCTCGGACCTTCACCTTTAGGGAGCTCGCTGCAGCCACAAGCAACTTCAGAGCCGATTGCCTGCTCGGTGGGGGCGGTTTTGGAAGAGTGTACAAAGGCTATTTGGAGACTGTCGACCAGGCTAGTAACTTGCAATATGCTTCTTGCTACCATACTGCAAATATCTGTTTAATCAAACAAGAATCTCTGCAACTGACTGTATGAGATGAAATGTTCGATATACCAAATTATTTCCTTCATCTTTCATGGAGCAATTCCATCCATGATTAACATGAATTAATGCGCTTTGCATCCATCGTAGGTTGTCGCTATAAAGCAGCTCGATCGCAACGGACTGCAAGGCAACAGGGAGTTTCTTGTTGAAGTTCTTATGCTCAGCGTGCTGCACCACCCGAATCTTGTTAACCTTATTGGATATTGCGCCGATGGTGATCAGAGGCTTTTAGTTTATGAGTATATGCCATTAGGTTCTTTGGAAGACCATCTTCACGGTATGCCACTGAAAAACCTTAATTGGATCACTGCTTGCTTTGCTACTGGATGATTCCTGATGTGTGTGCTCACAACTAGATTTTGTTTTACCCAGATCCTCCACCAGGCAAGTCACGGCTTGACTGGAATACAAGGATGAAGATAGCTGCTGGTGCAGCAAAGGGTTTGGAATATTTGCATGACAAAGCCAATCCTCCAGTCATATACCGAGATTTGAAGTGTTCAAATATCTTGCTTGGGGAGGGATATCACCCAAAATTGTCTGATTTTGGATTGGCAAAGCTTGGCCCAATTGGCGATAAAACCCATGTTTCTACTAGAGTGATGGGTACATATGGATACTGTGCTCCTGAGTATGCTATGACTGGCCAGCTGACTCTCAAGTCAGATGTTTATAGTTTTGGTGTTGTTCTATTAGAGATCATTACAGGACGAAGAGCTATCAATAACACCCGAGCAGCAGGGGAGCAAAATCTTGTTGCATGGGTAAGTCGGCAAACTTCTTTATAGCGGCAACTGGCAAGCTTCTCTTCTATTATAGTGTTGCTAAAAAACTAAAATGAAATATTTCAGTATCAATCTGAATAGGTTCTAACATGGTCGATTGGTTGTTTATCCAAAGGACTTGCTGTAATCTGTTACCATCCATTCATATTTGGTGGTGTACAATTTCAGGCCCGGCCCTTGTTCAAGGACAGGAGGAAGTTCCCCCAGATGGCAGATCCAGCGCTTCATGGTCAGTATCCATCGAGAGGATTGTACCAGGCCTTGGCTGTTGCTGCGATGTGTGTCCAAGAGCAACCGACCATGAGACCCCTGATCGGGGATGTTGTTACAGCTCTCGCCTACCTTGCCTCCCAGACTTACCATCCAGAGGCACATGGCGTCCATCGCATGTCGCGTTTGATGTCTCCCGGCACACAAGGTGTATGAGGGATGCTGAGAGAGAGAGAGTGGCTGAGGTGGTAGAACAGAATGATGGCTTTCTGAATGTGTATGGTGGTAGAACAGAAAACCCAGAGATTTCGTTCATAGCAAGAGAAAGAGAATCATAGAGAGAAATGAGATGGTTCCAGGTTTCTGCAACATGGAATAGTGATAGATTGATTTATTTTCTCATGATAAGGATGGCTGCTGCTGTTGTACATGTGAATTTCTTTCTCGAGTCTGTATTTACATCAGTATAGGTGTAGCCTGTAGCGTAGTACATTTGGGTCCAAGGAATTTTTGTCATCTTTTTGTTCCCTGTGGGTGTGAGTTTCGGTTGTGTGCTGGAGGGTTGTCAGCTGCAGTTTCAGTAGCCTGGTGATGTTATTGCGTATGGTATGGTTTGGCTGTTCGCCTGCAATATTTTTATCCAGCCGACCTGATAAAAATTGAGTTTTTAATATTCAAAGTACAAGAGTAAATTTGGTGAGCCTCTTGAATACAATGTATATTTTGCAAAATGCCACTGATTTTCATCAAGTTCAGAAAGTGTGCCATCACTTACTACTCGTCCGGTTTCTTATCATGCACCATCATCTTCTGATATCCTAATTTCCATAATCTATTCTCTAAAACAAGCACCACATCATCTTGAATAAACATTAGACCCACGACACCACTAGTAATTAACATACATAGCCTCTTTTTGAGTAGTCAATGTAATGAACAAATTAATGAAATAGCTAGGTTGCGTACAGATCGCTAAAAGGGCAAGCGTTGCTGCGTGCAACAGATGGCCGGAACTAGCTCTCCAATGGAACTCCTTTCAAATGATTTAATAATGCAAACTAAATCCAACAAAATTAAAACTCCTGTTCTACTCTCAGAAACCATAATTTTAACACTAGAAACTGCCCTTGTGTCGTTATATCAAATGCCAATAAGTTTTGCCTCCAAAATAATAGCAAATCTATGGTAACAGCATGTGTTCCCATCTAATAAGCTGGGTGACACCACGAGATTCGACCGCCTGGGGTCCAGCTCCCAGCGAACCCAAGTATATGCATGGTTGCTAGTTACATGTATTCTACAGCGTCTGCCAACTGCAAGCAAGACAGACAAGTTAGCTACTGAAATGAGTCCAGGATATATATTAACACAAGTGCTCAAAGCCAAAAAGAACAAGTATGCGCACCTCACAGATCGCTGAACTGTTTCTGCAACGTAGGATTTATGCATGCAAATATTGATTTCTTCTTCGGCTTTGCGCCAAATAGGAAGTTCCGCAATGGCACTCTTGTTCTAGTCGGGAAGTGCTTGAATTGGCTGTGGTAGCTGCTGCTGCTGCTTTCTTCCTCCACCAAAGATGACCTCCTGCATGAAAGATCAAAGCTCTCACGCAGCTTCTGCAAGCCGTCATTGACCTTGCCTTCAAGTTCCCTCGTGCGCTTCAGTGCTGCCTGTAACTCCCTCTCAATCTTACCACTAGACTGTTGCATGTTCAGTACCTCCCCTTGAAACTTGGCTGCTTCGTATGGTGTAAACCTACCACCATCAGTCTCCGGGCTAGCACGCAAAGCTTCAGCTATCTCCTCCTGCAATCTGCAAAGAGACGTGGTTTTGAGCTGCAGGTCTTGATCAAGAAATGCATTCTGTTCAAACCATACATCCAGTTCAGTTCTGAGCTCCCTCAACTTCTTTTCAGCAGGATCAGACTCGGCTGAGGCATCAGGTTCTCCTGTCTTCTTATCTTCAAAATCCCCCATTCCCTTCTGCAGCTCCTGATATTTGCTGTCAAAGTCCTGCATGCGGTGGCAGGCCATGCTAAACCTTACCAAGAACTGCAGGTTTTCCTCAACCAGAGCATCAATCTCAGATCTGAACTTCACTTCGAGAGGTGAAGCTTTCTTCCGTACACCAGTGTGACTAACATCGGTTCCCTCCAGCACTGAAATTTCTGTCTCCAAAGGATGATTTGATCTGTTGAAACCCATTTTACCATATGTGGGTGATATATCTTGTGAAGGATCCAGGAGATCTCTTAGGGACTGGATCTCAACATATTTCATGGAATTTGCATTCCTCAACTCCCTTATTACTGCCTGTGTCTCTTCAATATGTTGCTCATTTTTCTTTTCCAATTCAGCAAGCCTTCTCTTTGTTTCTTTATAGTTCCGGAGAATTAAAGTGTAGTCATCTAGCAATATTGCTTCTCTACCTTCAACGCCATCAAGGAGAAACTCCTGCCAGCTAGGTGTATCTCTTTCTGCAACCAAACTAGAATTGGCGCGCAAGCTCATGCTTCCAGGCTTGCTCAAGGTACTTGCTTGTCTTGTAAGTTCTTTGCCATCCGAACTTCTCATCTCTAGCTCACCATGAGGAATGCAACTAGCAATATTTTTTGATTTTGTTGTTACTTCTGGTACTTGCTGATACACTCTTGACAAATATGCATCCACAAGTTCACTAGTCTTCGAATCCTGTATGCTGTTCATATGCTCTAATGAAGTGCGGCCACCTTCCTCAGATGAGTCAACTTTGTTGCCTCCGTTCAAACTTTTCATAGTTTCTGGGGCAATTAGCTGACCATCTTGTTTTGACCATTCTTCAACAGATATTGCTTCATCAGTATGACATAATTCCAGTCTCATATCTGCATCACTGAAACAACTATTAGAAGCTTCGGGTAAAGAGATTTCTTCAGTGGTGTTTCCATCATTCAAACTATGTTGGTTTGCAGAAGCAACCAAATTAACATATCCAGGTGTTTTTAGTGATTTGTCATCTTCGAGTTCTTCCTGGATCAAGCAGTTCCCGGACATAGAATTTTCATCGCCACCAATCCTTAAGCCTTGTATTCCGTTGCTGCCTCCGAATGAATTCACAGTAACAACCACTGATGACCCTTTCTCATCGGAGTCACATTTATTGGTTAAAGTATCTAAACTTTCTGAGTGTGGGAGGTGAGTCTGGCTGATTACTGTTGGTGGATGTTCACCTTTCAAACTTTCCCCTTGAGCAGAGTTGTCAATAACATCATTTCCTATGTCTCTATATTTCTTCGTACCACTTGATAGGCTGCAATCTATTTTGCCTTCACATGTCTTGTTCAAACCATTTTCTTTGCCTTGGATAACAATATCAATGTTATTGCTAGCTTGTATTGACCTTTTATCTGTGAAGTCTTCTTGGATTAAGCGATTCTCACTTTGAAAGTTATCCTCGTTGCCATTCTTACAGTCATCAATGCCATCAGTACCATCTAGTGAATCATGACCCTCAACTCCTGAGGCATCTTCTTTTCTACACCTGTCTCTTCCCAAATTATCATCTGTAGTTGGTTCCTCTGTGCCCCTGAATTCTTTTCCTGGCAGTGAAGTCCTGATATCATCTGACATTATTTCCCCATCATTTTCAGCTGCAGCTGATAAATTAGTCATGTCTTCAGGATCAATAGATCCAAAGGCCTTTGAGATATTAGTGATGCAACTAACAACTTCAGAAAAGACTGTGCTAACAAGAACTTCTTCCTCAATAACAGATCTTTCAAGAGCCTTGACTCTGTTCAACTCATCTTCTGCTAGTTTGAGCTGTTCACTTAAGTCAATTGGATCATCTCGAAGTGCTATCTCATCTTGTAGATCATCCAACCTATCTTTGAGGCTGTCATTATCTTCCTTCAGCTGCTTGATTTGTGCGGACTGCTTTGGGAATTTGAGCTCCAAGTTCATGACCTTATCAACAAGCTCATCAACTCTCTCTGCCATCTCCTCCACAACAGATTCAGAGTTGAGCTCAAAAAAACTTTCGATTTTTTCATATATAGGCTGCAGCTCCAGTATTTCCTGAGTATTAGGGTAAACTCTATTTTTCACTGCGATGTTTGTTGTGCCAGCTTCTCCTTCAGACGGGTCAATGATGTAGTTCATAGCATACAGTTTTTGTCGGAGATGAATTATTTTTTCGGACTCCCCTGCTGCAATCCTAACTAACTCCTCAAATCTTTTCACAAGCTTAGCTACTGTACCCTGACAAGATCTAAGAGCTGTAACGGTCATCAAGGCACGGGCTTCATCATCCTCGATGGACGCATGTGCATCAAACTCATTTTGGATGTGGCATACTTGGTCCTGCATATCTGCAATCTGCTTCTCGATCTCCCAAAACTTGGCAATCCCAGTCTCGTAAGAGCTCTTAACAAATTCTTTCTCGGTTTGCAGGACAAGTATAGCCTTTTGAAGTGTGCCGATCTCTTGTTGTGCATTCTGTTTGGTGATGTGAGGAGCACAAGGGTGGCCTGACGGCGCATGTCCTTTTCGGTTCAAAATCTCCTGTACAGTAGTCGATTCCTGTATTCCGCGGGGGTCGATGGGTGTGATGGCTTTGGGGAAGTCAGCATCTTCTTGTTCTTGTAACAAGGAGGCGTACTGAACCTGTTCTGGGCATGCAGTAGCAATGGTGTGGTTGGCCTTATGCAGCTCCTTGGATAAGTGGTCATAGCGTTCAACGAGAGCTCTGTAGGCCCTGTAAACCTCTTCCACGTGGTTAATCACCTCTGGCCTCCTGCGGTAGTACATCTCGGCTCTCTTGCCGAATGTATCGGCTTCCTCTCCCAGGAGCTTGAGCATGATCTTGACTCTGGTTTCCATCTCTGCGTGCGCCAAAAATAATCTCATCTAAATACAGGACTAGTGACAAGGGGGATCCCTAACAAGTACTACTAGTAAGAAAGGGGATCGAAGAGGAAACAAACAAAACCTTGGAGATTTGCGTCGAGCCATTTGGACTGCGTGGTGCGGATGTGGCTCGCCCACCACCACGAGTAGGCATTGCTTGCCGCCCGCTGCAGCATCCGCCGAACGAGGATCGATCTATGGCTGCCTGCTAGTGTAGTGCTACACGGATAGATAGATCGAGATCGCCTTCCAATTTCTTTACAACTACTACAGTGGAGTGGAGTACTCCGTAGTATATAATCGGAGTTCTTCTTGGGATAATCAAAGCTGAAATCGAACAAGTTCCTGCTAGTGGCGATACATCATCCCAATCTCATCTCTCAAGAAAAGAAAGGAAAACCCGAAGAAGGAAGGGATGATCAAGAGGGGAAAGAAACGAAGAAAGAAAGAAAAAACCCAAAGAGAGAGAGAAGAGTCGCGACGCAACGCACACGTCGAGTGAGTCCCAATGCCAAAGCCCAGTCAATTAATTAGTCAATCGCATTAGTCCGAAGCCCACGTCAACGCAGTGCGGCCTTTCCCATCTCCACGGCCCTTTCGCCGGTGCCGACGTTGACGTTATCTGACCTGACGGCGACGCGACGCGTTCCTCCACGGCGTTGCCATGGGCCAGCAGCGACCTGACGGAATAAGCGAAATGGCCTATTTACGAACAGAAAATAATTTGTAAATAAAACTTTTATGTTCGTGTTTTGAACGATCTAAAAGTAAAAGTAAAAGTAAAAGTAAAGGATGAAAAATAAACTACGATTAGAAAACCTCAAAATCAACTATAAATTTAAAATTGAAAATAATTTTAGTTTATAAGCATAAGCCAAAAGATAAGGCTAAAAGAGGAATCTAACTCCTCTTCGTTACAGCTTTAGCTCCGAACTCTATCTCTTTTTCTCTTCTAAAGTTATAGCTAAAATAAGCCTTACAAAATTTTAGCCATGCCAAAATTTTGAGAACTTATCAATATTACCAAGTTTTAGCATGATTTCTTATGTATTTACCAAAATTTGATAAGAAACTAAATGGATGCACATCTTTGATAACTTTACCGAAAAATATATGGTTTGAAATAACATCAACCTGAATGCCCAAACAAAAGCTCCACTGAAAAGAGACTTATCACAAAATAAAATGTAAAGATGAAGCAGGGTTTAGACTACTCTATAACCCCACTTCAAACCCAATTCTTTAAAGTTAAATTTGGTGGTCCTAAATAAAATTTTTTACTTGAGGGAGGCAATACCATGTTCCAACCATTGATTTTGACCAATCCTACAGTTACAAACGTGTGTTACTAGGTGATACTGCATCTTGATGGTGGGAGGGAGAAAATTGATATTGTGCCATTTTTTGGATGGGATTTCACTGAAATAGCACTTTCAAATGTTATCTCGTTAAAATGCCACTGTCAGATGAGGCCAACTTAGTTGTGTGCCATTTTCTCTATTTTCAGCTATATCTTTCTTCGTTGGAACATGCACTAACCTTTTTGCCCATGGCATATTCCTTTACGTTCCTTTGAAAGGGGATATATCCTCTCCTCTCTCCATAAACTCGGCCTCACCACCGCCGCACGCCACCTAGCACGTGCACCACCTCCTCCCACCACCGTCGTAAGTGCAACCACACGTTAAGGAACCTATCGACGAGCCCCAACACCTTATTGACACGGTTGTTACCACCCATTGCCCCCACCACTAGCGACGGCACATCCCCTCCATGCTCGCGCCACGTGCGTCATTGGTGGACAACGTCGAGTGGCGGGACACGAAGAAGATCATGTATGTCATCTCATGGAGCTCGATGGGGCCAAGCTCATAGACGCGGGTGAACGAGCAGTTGATGTTGGTTGTGACAAAGTCGTGATCAGTGAGCCACCGAGGAGCTCATTGAGAGGGAGCGCGAACGTTGGTGGCACCCCATGCCCCATTGTTCCAGCCAGCCGTGCGACGACAGAGCGAACATGCGCATAGCGAGCTTGGCCTCTTCCCGGGCTATAACATCCTGAAAATTCGTAATAATAAAAATCACTAAAATTTCAAACTTTTTAAAAACTTTTTGCATCATGCTGGTTATTATGGTTGTTATTTCTTGGCCAACCGTAAATTGTTACAATGGAAAATCAAATTAAAGATGCACATCTAAATAATAGATACAATTTACAAGAATACATTATTTGTTATTAACCCCATAAATATTTATGCAATAGAAAGCAAGCCAAACAAGTACAATATAATTATTCACATCTGTAATATAAAATACATGTCAAATATTAAATACTTGGACCCGGTGACGAGTGTCATGAAATATAGGTACACATGAAATAATGGTCGCAACTATAGTGACCCTATCCATAAAAGATTATTTCCCTTGAATATTTAAAATTAATATCTAAAATGCTTTATCAAGCCTCTCATGGCATAAAATTCACTCATATAAAATATTTGGTCATGTAAATAAATTGAGCTTTATATATGAAATGGGTCTATATGTGTGTCTAATTAAATAATTAGATCGATGTTACATCAAGTCTCAAATTACTTCCATGGAATAAATAGATTTGACCGGTTCGTGTAAAATACGTTGCTATACCAATAAGTCAACCGATGTGCTATTACATTAACGGAGGTCACCTTAGAATATTTCGATTAGTTTTAGAATTATCAAAAGCCTCCAAAATTATCTAGACTAATTTTGGTATTTAACCTTATTTGAATAATGCAATAAAATATATTTGTGCCATCACAACTTTTGGATGAAATTTAGACTTTTGGACACTAAATATTAAATTTGGTTGCCTAGAAAATTTACGGATTCAACCCTCTCTTTTTTCCTATTTAGAATCCTCTCAAAACCCCTAAATATAGGAAATTTTAAAAAGAATCTAGGATAAAATATTAGATGTTGGACAATATTAAATTTTGGGCAAAAACACATTTGGATACTTAAAATTTTCACTCAAATGCTTAGGTGAAAATACAAATTTGAATTGCATTTTTCTCCCAATTTTTAAATCAACTAAAACCCTAAAAATCTAATAAAACCTAAATTGCACTGTTCATTGCACGCTAGGTGCTCGACTGAAGTCCTAACCCTAGCTAAGCCCGCGCGCCTACCTGTTCTCCCGTGCCCCGTGTCACCGCCCTGCCGCGCCTGCACCGTGCGCCGTCGTCGTGCCCGCGCGCCGTCGCCGCTGCCCACGCACCACGCCCCGGTCGCCATCGCGCCCGCAACCGCACGCCGCGTCACGTCGCTGCTGCGCTGCCGCCTCGCGCCCCGCGCCCGCAACCGTGTCGAGCCCAGCTCGCCGTCCGACTCGAGCCCTGCGCGTCGCGTTGCCATCCGCCCCGCGCCGCACGCCGCGTCACCGTACGTCTCGTCCGCCCTGCGCGTCCCGTCCGCGCCGCTGGCCCGCGCGCCTCGTGCCCAACATGCGCCGTGCGCGTCCCTTCCACCCGCCCCGAGCCAGTCGCCACACCTCCCCGCCCCTATAAAATCCCCTCCCCATCCCCTTCTCCTACCCCACACTCCACCCCTCCACTTCCCTTGCTCCCCGCCCAAGCCTCCGTCGTGTCGCCTTCGCCACCCTCGCCACCGAGCCGCCCCCAGGCCGCCGCCACCGGGTAAGTCCCCCTCCCCCCTTCACCGTCTGCCAGCTCGGCGGGAGTGAGAGAGGGAGCAGAGAGGAGGGAGAAGAAGCAAAGAGGAAAAGAAAGAGAGAGGGGAAAGAAGCAGGGAAGAGGAGGAAGAAGAAGAAGAAAAACAAGAAAGAAAAAGAAAAAGAAGAGAGAGAGGGGAGAGAAAGATCTGATGTGTGGACCCTACTAGGGTTAGTGCACAGTGACATTTCACCATTTTTGGAATTAATCCAAATTTGAATATTTAAACGAGCATAACTTATTCATTTTAGCTCCGATTCGAGTGAAACTTGAACCTAAATTCATAAGCTTTCCAATGGTATATAATTAACTATTTAATGAAATATATTTATATTTATAAAATAATTAATATCAAATGATTAGGCAATGGTTAACTTAAAAATGTGCTAATAAATAAAATTAATATTGTACAGTAGAGTAATTCTGAGGATAATTGTTTTTAACATGCTTTATCACTGTAAAACCCATGTAAACTAATTATAGGCATTGTTTCAAATTAATTGAAGCATAAAGAAATACTAGTGCCATTTATTAATATATGTCCATATATGATTATATCCATGACTTATAAATTATTTACATGAAGTTTAACCTTATCAGTGTTGCAACTAAAATAGGGATACTCATGGATAAAACCATGATTTGTTTACGAGATATAATATCAGAGCTATCTTGACTAAATCACCTACACAAAAATAATTAACTACGTTCCCTATACCATAGTATATGTTTTTAGGTTGGTAATCAATCCTTAAGTTAATAAACAGTACCAACTCGTCAAATCCACTTAGATCACCTGTATTGTATAGCTTGTTGTGATTTGCACATTGTTCAATAAATGATTTCCCCACTAACACATTCCTTGGACTTATAGTACATCTATTTAACTGGTACAGTACACCCCATTTCACCCATATAGTAGAATAGTAACCTGACTTATTCCATATACTAAACTAAGGAGTATGTGACAAACATGAATGTTAGATAAATACTAGTTATAAATCTTGACCTCATATTATAGTAGCCCAACTGGGAATTAGGATTATTCATTATAAAATTATGTAGTAAGATAATCTGCACATATAATATTAACAACCTCACAAATCTAACATATAGAGCTTGGATAATTATTAACCTTTTATAATTTATAATGTCAGGTAAAATCTATCCATAATCAAAATAATGGCTCTATTGATAAAATAATCAAAATACTTCACCGAAATGGTTCATTGATCTGACGTTTATACTATGACCATTGTATTTAGATAGAAGCATGAGTAGTATGAGCAGCCCTAGGTACGACTCCAACATTTATATTTTGTTTGTGCATATTCGGTTGTTATTTGAATATTGGTTTTTATCGCGTATTATAGAATCTGTGTATCGGTTAGTCGTGAGGCAACGTCTGCAGCTTCCAGGAGGTGAAGATTGATCAAGATTATAACAAGAGTAAGGATTATCCTGAGCAGCCAAGTCATCACCCCTTCCTTGAGCATGTTGATCCCATTTGCTAAATTGTTTTGTTTACAAATAAAACTGCATGCAGTGATGAATATCCTACTCGTTACTAAGCCATGCCTTTGATTATTCATTATCTTATTATTTCCTTGTACCCATAATTTCGTATGAGTCCCTAGTCACTTATGACAAATGCTTAGTAATGCTAATTTAGATTCATGCATCCTCATATTTATTAAATGTTATATGCTTGGGCAACTACCTTTGGGAAGGTAGTTGAGATGCGGCATGTGGAGACATGAGCGCCGCATTGCCATGCCATTGATGACATGATTTGTGAAAGGAAAAATAAAACTGAATAACTTTTTTCGGATGGGGCGGCTGGAGGACTTGGGTGGTGTCCGGTAAAGGCTAGTGTCGTCCCTGGTCAGTTAAGGACCGAGCCATGAAGCTAAGCATGAAACGACCCCCGTAATACCATACTTCTCAAATGGGTACAGACCTAGCGGAGTAAATAGCCGAGCGGAGGAAGTATCCATGCATAGCGGTTTTCTTGATGTGTATGAGAGGCGGGGGCCTACGGTGGGGTCGCCACCGGTAGGACCGCCACGTGTAAACCTAAACTTAACTATAACTTAATGCATGTGTGAGCTTTCCCTCCCCAGAAGCGCCAGAACTCCTCTCACTGCTAGAAACCGTGTACGCCTAGAGTGCATTAGGACTCAAGTTCATGGAGCGGGTACTGCCAAAGCGAGGTTGTTGAAAGGCTTTGCCGTGACGAGGCTCATGTGTTGGGCAAGTCGCGGAGTGCGGGTAAAGTGTACATCCACTGCAGTGTGAGTAAATCAAATCTATTCGAATAGTTGTTCTCGCGGTTATTAAGCACCGGGACATGTATTACACTTGGCTAGACTCTAAAATCTTAAACTGGTGGGGATGGGATATTGCATGATGATTTTTACGCTGATGGATCCACTTCTCAGGAGGCGAGAAGGGGTAGACCCCAGAAAACCATGACGACACAATGGCGGGAAGCTATCCTTGGGATCACAATGGATGGTGGACAGAACCGTCGTTGATTAATGAACTAGGTATTAAAATTTGATCAGTCTATGCTAGGTCTTAGGCTTGTGAAAAGATTTACAAAACTTGCTTTACGCAAAAGAACCGGAAGCCATTCCTTGTATTACCCCGTATATTACTGCATTTTTGTGTGGTGGCTTGTTGAGTACTTTTGTACTCATTGTTGCTCTATATATGTATATCTTTTAGCAGAGTGCTTAGTGCGCTTGTGTGCCTAATAAGATGATCGGAGTGCGGTTCCATTCTAGGTCTCGTTTCCCCCAGTCGACTGCTTGTGCTATGTTAACCGAGCCCTTGTATTATTTTTTCTTCCGCTGTTGCTCTCTGATAGTTGTTGGCCTGCCTGGCCCTAAAGTAAGCACTTAACTCCCTTAGCCTGAATTCATCCGTGATATGTTGTGATTCAGCTATGTATGTGTGTACCAACTACTGATCCAGGGATTGGTACGGATAAACACATAAGATTTCCGATTTCCAAAATCGGGGGTCGACAGGTGATGGCGAACCGGGAAGAGCGCAAGGCCTGAACGACATTTTCTTGTCATCTCGGTCGCCGATTGTGGTCTGCCACGACCAGCGCTGCCAACCACAAGGGCATTTTGGTCAGACCAACACGAAAAAGAGGGTAAAAACAATAAGAGAACACCTCAAATGAAGAAAATGGTATATCGCATGATGACATGTTTGAGCGTGGTATTTTAACGAAACCATATTTGGGGTGGCATTTCAGCGAAATCTCATCCTAAAGATAGTGTAGTGTTAATTTTCTCGTTGGGAGGGTAAACTTATACATTGTTGGAATCGATTCAAACGAGAATCACATTGGTGGTGGCCCCGTGGTGTGGCCCGCTACCAACGTGCTTTGGCGGCAGTGGCGTCCGCGCAGCCCTGGAGCGGCACGCTCTATGGCCGTTGCATCCCCTCGGCGTGCAAGCGAAGCGTCGGGTACACATCGTTCTTGGGTGGAGCCATTTACTTGGACAACGCCGACAATCAACCACACTACCGGGTTTGCCATGCTTGGCCATATACTCCCTCCATCCTTTTTTATGACGTTTTAGATATCTTTGTGAAAATTAATGAAAAAGTGAATTTACCGTTCTACTCTTTATCCCCTTCAATCGTTGTTTTTTTCACGCCACCGCCGCTTTTCATCCCTGCCTCACGCGGGTGAGAAGCGAGCGCCGCCGCCGCCGCCGCCTGAGACCCTGCACGACGTTGGCTCGCTTGTCATCTCCCCCTCTCCGTTGCGTCGGATGACCCCGGTTGACGACCTTGGAAGCAGGGCGACCATGGAGGAGGAGATCAGACCAAACATAGCAAGAAGAACTGAAGAAGAAACATGGAGGGAGTACTTCCTACAACCACTATATACTGTAAAAAAAATTCCAGGTAGAAACTTCCTACATACACGCACTCCACATTTAACAAAAAAATACTTCTAGTTGTAGCAATAGCAACAGAACTAACTGATGAAAATGATTTCAAAACACAAAAAGTACTCAAATCAAAGGGACAAATTAAAATGCATATATGCAAAGTAAGTTCTGCTTATGCTCGAAATCCAGCAGTCTTCGAAAATATATCCCTCCAGGGGTCTACAAGCCGAGCGGGCAAAGGGATCTGTAGTGGTAGTACGCAGCCCGCGAGCTCGCTACTATCTCTGGCTGCAGCAGCGTCCAAATAACCCGATTCGTTCGTGGTGAGGGAGGAAATTTAGGCATGCAGCCAAGCTAAGGTGAATTATTATAGCAAAATTATTAAAGTTTTTATTTTTTAAAAGCTGAAAAATGAATGTATTTATTTTTTAAAAGGAACTTTTATATGTTTTTTTTAAGAAAACCATACTGTTTAGTGGTATGGGAAACGTGTCTGCCGATAATCGAGTGAAGTAGCCAGCTAAAACTTCCGAAAAGAACGGGGCCAAGTCCGATCTTACCTCCAGCCAATAAAAAGTTAGATTTGATTGGTACATCCGTACATGTACCGGTGGTAACTCCTCTTCTGTTCTTGAACAACTGTCCGAGGGAACCATCAAGTTTAAAATACCTCCTATTCCATGTTGAGAAACGATCGATTTCGCTCTTCAAAAAGAAATGTTTTCTTTTCTTTTAGTACTTCGCTTCACAGCTCACGCTATGATAATACATTGTAACGATCTTTCAGAAGTGTTATGGATAAGTCAATTATACAGACTTCGACATTGATTATCTAAAGACTCCGGCCATAGCTCCATTGGTTATAAAATCATGCCAAACACAGTTGATCCGGCCTGTAAAACTATCTCCTAGAAGAGAATTGAATTGAGAGGACAGAGAGAGGAGAGGAGATGGGTCATGTATAAGGAGAAGAAAATTGCCAATGTTTTCGTCTCTCACCTTTCACGCACACGTAGAAGTAGAAACCCAACAATATAGGTATGAAATTGTGGTGGACGTGAAAGAGCGTATACCTAGCAAGATAGTGATGTTACTATAACTAGGAAAAGAAAAGATGGTGCAAAGTGAGAAAAATGTCTAAAGGGTAAAAAAAAAGTTATAATGCAATAGCTCTTATGACACATGGTTCGACTAGTATGCCTTAATTATTAGCATCAAACAAATAGCAATTCCACCCATTCTAAAATATAAGATATTATATCTTTTAAATTTATCTTAAAATATAAGGGATTTTATAATCCCGAGATAGTACTTTATTCATCATCTATCACTTTTTATACTAATATATTTCCTAATCATCATCTTTGTACTGATTTATTCCTCCTTCCATCATCACCTTTTTACTATTTTATTTTCCCAACCATCACTATTTGTACCGTGCTTGGCCCTTCTACTACTTCCTTAATTTTCTTTTTTGCTAAAAAAGGTATAATATCTTATATTCAAGGATGGGGAGTATATAATACACATGCATTCAATTCTAATCCTTACAATATCTGAACTCAAGTACAAGGTTTCCATGTCTTTTGAGAAATCAACATAGAAATTTTGAATAATAATTAAAATAACAATATATATTTGAAAATATTTTGATATGATGTTATTTTCTGGTTGTTGATAATAAATTTTTTAAAGAATTACTAGTCAAAAGAATATGGACAAGTCTTTATAATTAGATTCGTGTAGCATTAGATGATGTCTCTGTGTGTAATACATACTTTTCTCCGTTCCATAATATAAGAGATTTTGGGTGAATGTGACACATTATAGTACAATGAATCTGGACGGACCATCTTTTGTAACAGAATGAGTTACATCCATCTAAAATATTTTATATTATGAGGCAGAAGGAGTAGCTACTAAACAACATAAGTTGTGTTACCGTGAGATGCTTTGACCGGTTGTCACGGAAATTTCAGAAATGAGAGGCTGGTGTATGTATTTTTGTATTGGTAGGAGTCGCAAAATTGGCTCACGGCAAAATTGATGTTGTTGGAGTGGAGTTAAAATAAGGAAGAAATTCAGTCGACTGCCAGGAGTGCTATACTACAGAGTACACACTAAACACACGAGAAAAAGGAAAATGGACGACCGCGACCTGGACTCCGCCGCACTCTGGGCCGCCGTCGACTCGGCGGCCGCCGCCCAAGCCTCCCGCCGCGACCACGAGCGTCCGCTCCTCCGCAGTGTGGAGGACGACGAGCATCGAGGAGGCGAGGTGGTGCAGCCCGCCCGTCCCTTCAAGGTCCCTCGACTCCTGACTTCGCCGCCCCCGCCATCTCCTCTGCAGACCTCGCCCAACCTCACCCCCACGAGGCTCGTCGTCGTCGACACCCCTCCCACACCCACCGCCCACGACCTCTTCCCCGCCATCTCCGTCGCCAACTTCAGAAAGTACCAGGAGGCAGCCCTCTCTGTACAATCCTCCTCCAGCCTCTAAAGTAGTAGTATTAGTTAATTCGTACTACTTTACTATACTACTACTACTGAATACTGATGCCGCTTTTTCAGATTCTAGATAAAAGCGACTACACCTCCATCACTGGGAATCCATACATCAAGAAATCAGGTCCTTTCATTAATTGACTCATACTCCTACATCGTTGTTGTGATCTCTGATGATCTACTCACTCAAACATCCTTTTCCCTATCCCTTTTCAGGCTGGAGGAAAATATCATGCTTCTTCAATATCTCATTCGAAATCAAGGACCGCTCCATTGAGTTTGATGAAAACCGCAATGTCAACCGTGCCGAGTTTCTCGTTCGAGCTTCTATGCAGTTAGTATGCTTTTGTCTTTCTTACAGAATTGTCACTATAACTCATCTTGTTTAAATTAGTTAAACGTACCCCTTGCTTACTTTACTGGTATCATCAACTGTTGTTGTTAACTCTTTCTTTCTTTTGTGTTTAAAGAGGTGGCAGGTTTTCGGATGGTTGGGGTTCATGTGATCGGCGTGAGAAAAAATTTAACAAACCAAACCATGATGTTCCCAGCACAGCTGAAACCAGAGCTAAGAACAAAGCTTGTCAGGTAAGGAGAATTGCCACCACAGGTTTTCACTTTGTCTCAGTTAGGTAGTATTAATATTACGTACATACCAGAAATTCATGCCAGCATGCATATGTTCTTTTAGTGATTTTAGATTTGAACCATTCTAGTCGCTGACAGAAGAGCTAGTGATGCTTGCTAGTTGCTACAATGTTCAACAAAACAAATAGAACGGTCAGCAAACAATTTTTAGTTTCCAATTGGGCCATATTGTAGATAAAGAGGCAGAAGCAAAAGGCCTGCTGGAAGGGGCCAGACTGCTAAGACGAGTGGGAAGTGAAATATATATATGGTGCTCAACAGAGATGGAGTTTCAGATCGAGGAGTCTGCAATGATGAGAACGTTAGGAGCGCATAGTGCTGATTCCTTGGTATAGGTTGCTGTAGATGGTATTTTGTCAAGTTGAGTTCACTAGCTCCTGTTCTGTTTTTTTGCTGTTTGATGTTGCCTGTAAGGGTAGAATTCCTAGAAAAGTTAAGACTGTTTTTTGCTGCTTACCCTCTTCTAAGCAGGATGGATACCTGGAGTTTTTAGGAGAGTGGTACAGTCCTGGTGAATTTGTTGGAAGTCGTGAACAATCGGTAGGTTCTCATTTCCATTAATGGGAAGGAAGGAGGGGGGGGGGGGGCTTGCTCTCCTAGTTCGAGAAAAAAAAAAGACGATTTAGTTACAGTCTGCAAGGCCTACCCACAAAAAAAATTCTTCCGAGGGAAAGAATGGCATTGTACTGAGTTATCTTATTTGATGAAGAAACGATGCATGCATTTAGATAAGTGTAGCTTAGAACTAAAGTGTGTGTTAATGGATATATATGGTGGGTAAGCATGTTTTTGACTGGGTCATGGCAGGCGTGTGTTTGTGTGGTGCTTTTATAGGAGTATTTTTATATTTTCACTATAGATCAATCAATATGTTGGGAGTAACCGTTTGTTGCTGTAAACATGCATATTCCGCAGGACCTTGTTGGTATCGGAAATAACCGTGCAGGATGATACATTGAAGTGTTGTCTTGGCTGATAATCTGCTAAACTGAGGACCGGCGAAACAGTGACTGAGCAAAAAGCGTCGGGAAGCTTCTGCTTCTCCCGATGGACATATCACACAACATATTTTCTCAGAATCATTTTGATTTTGTATCCGAGCTTGGTTAACTACTACTACTACTACTATACAATCCTTGGATGGATGCTGTTGAGGTACTAACTTGAGGTTTGTTATAACAATCATTGTTATAACTTCAGGTAACTTGATGTTGCCCTTGGAAATACTAAGACGCAGGGCAGAACTAGGTTGCGTACTCAGGTGAAAGTGAACAACTCGTGAAGTGGTGTGGCAGGATTAGTATGTACTTCCATTGACATTGGCAGTAACAATAATACTTATTTTTAAGTAAATTGCATATTGCATGCGCCACTCTTTTTTACCATATAGTTACAAATTGGACTAGGGGTAAACAAAGATTTTCACTTTGGACCACTTATCTTTACCAGTTGCTTCAGTTTGAGCTGGTTCTTCAACCTCCAGCTCTCATCCTCCCTCTTCTCCATATCACAAAGCCATCACTGAACTGCATCGCCCCATCAGGAAAGTGCTGAACCTGGTGACCGGCTAGTAAACGGCCTTATCCTGTCCTATACACAGCAGCGTGGAGATCAACGTGGCCAAAACGAACGAACGGATGGTTATATAGTTCGTAAGTGCACACCGATTGTATAATTTGGTTTCAATCGATTAGGCGTACGTGTGAGTGTGATGCACGCCTTGTGATACAATCCAGCAGGACTCGACGGCGGCACGTCAGGGAGAGGAGAGAAAGAGCTGCAGCTACAAAACATTCCTAAAGTGAAACTTTTATAAATTTACCTAGTCCAACATGGAAATGTGGATTTACCCACAGTTCAAGTCGAAAGAGTGGTAAAGAATAGTGATCCAATATGCAATTTACTCTACTATTTTTGAACGATCCGTACCCAGTGGCGAACGCATAACTAAATTTTAGGAGGTGCCTATACGTTAAGTAGACACATGTAAGCTGAGCTGACATGCCTGTCTTTCTGCTAGACCATTACATATTTTTCCTTGTATTGTTACTAGAGTGGAATGCGCGCGTTGTGCGCAGTAAGTTTATTATTATTTAGTTAAACAGAGTGAAGGAAGAAGCATTATGGTAGAAGAGTACCAATTTAGCAACATACAATTCAATCTTGATAGAAAATTAATTAACAATTTATAATATACATGACCAAACATCTTTAAAGTTACACTAGGAATTTGACAACTAATATTAAGCTAGTATTAAAAATCATGTTCTATGAAAATAAATATTAGTTTTATCATAATTGTATATGCTGCTCTGAAACAACATGAAAAGGAAAAATCATGTGTACTATTTAGGGCGATGAAAGAACAAGGTGTGAAGCTAGATGATATATGCTATACAAGCATGGTTGATGCACTCTCAAAGGAAGGAGATATGGTCCAAACTGCATATCTACAATGCATTGCCCACTGTCAAACACACCGAAAATTCACAAACACAATTATTAGTGTAGTTTGTATGCTTATGTCCTCCCCGTCCAAAAAAACCTAATCCTGGGTTTGAACTTGGATACACACATGTGTTTAGGGATTAGTCTTTTTTTTAAACGGAGGGAGTATATTATTAGGATGAATATGTGAAGGCCTAGTCGATTGGTGGCCAGGTACATACATATCTCACGTGAGGCGAGCCCAACAGCAACATCTCTGGTCCATTTATTGTTTGGATCCCAGGAAGCCCAACGGAATACTAGTGGAGTACTAGTCGCATAATTATTCAGTCAACGACTTTCAAAATACCCCAGATATACTGTACTACTCACACAGGCAGGCAGCATGAATCGAATCACATATGCATCATTGTCCACTCATCAGTTATTACAGACTTGCTTCCGTTCACTTGTCATCATGAGGCACGCGTGCATTGCTATTTACTGACAGTGATTTCTCTTTTCTGTTTCAGTAACTAGGCAGTGATCAGTAGGCTGGATCCAGTGTCTGCCATCTCTTGATTAACCGAGCCGAGTAGCAAACGACGTCCTGAAATATATATATACTCCAGTAGTCAATGGAAATGCAGGTACAGTAGATGCAGGGAGCAGGACAGCAGGAAGGTAAGTAGCCTGTCAGTACGTACATGTAGAAGATGAAAGGTGTCGGTCGGTTGTACGCGGCCGTTAATTAGATCCAGTTTGGATACAGTGACTCTCATCGAATGCTTTTTACAGTATTAAGGATAAAATCCATTTACTAATTCACGAATCTATTAAATTTAATTAATCTACGATTGATCATTGTGGAGTAGTATATTGGATTTGAATAAGGGAAAAGGATTTGGGAGGCACATGGACACGGGTAGAAGAATGGAATGGGCGCTGCCGCTGACCGTGGCCGGCTTCTCGCTGTTGCTGACGACGACAACGAGGCTCTCTGCTCGCCTCTTCTAGCTAGTAGCTTGTTCCTCCGCTCAGCGCTGGCTCGTTGGCGATCTGAATCCTCCCCTCCGCCGCCTTCAGATTCCAGGACCCTATGCAGCGCCGGAAACCACCGCCTGCCGCAGCGCCGGTGGCCGCCAAGCAGGCTGCCCAGCGGAGGACGCCCGGCCCTCTCTCCTTCGCCGGCGCCCTTCTCTCCCTCCTCCTCGTCGCCACCTTCCTCTACATCAACGACCACGGCAACATCGCCAAGCTCCCCCTCGCGCGCGCCAGGTCCCCCGACCTCCGCCTCCTGCAGGAGGCCGCGCACCACAAGGTCAACTCCCGCCACGCCCCTGCCCCGCCTCCTCCCCCCGAACTAGACAAAGACCAGCAGCCTCTCCGCCTCATCGACACGCCCATGTCCATGTCCATGTCGTCGTCGTCGGCCAGCCTAGAGGAGGTGGGGGGTAACAGAAGCAGCAGCAGTGATGAGCAGGCGGTGAAGGTGTGCGAGCTGTACAAGGGGCGGTGGGTGTACGACGCGGCGGGGAGGGAGGCGCCGCTGTACAGGGAGTCGGAGTGCGGGTTCCTGACGGAGCAGGTGACGTGCATGCGCAACGGCCGCCGGGACGACTCGTACCAGCGGTGGCGGTGGCAGCCGGAGGGGTGCGACCTGCCCAGATTCGAGGCCAGGGCGCTGCTGGAGCGGCTGCGGAACAAGCGGATGATGTTCGTCGGGGACTCGCTCAACCGCAACCAGTGGGAGTCCATGGTCTGCCTCGTCCAGTCCGCCATTCCCTACGCCCAGAAGACGCTCACCAAGTTCGTCAACAACGGATCGCTCAACGTCTTCCGAGCGCACGTACGTGGAGTACTTCACATTTCGATTCGATTCATTCGATTCAATCAATCAAACCAACGCATGGGCAGGAGTACAACGCGACGGTGGAGTTCTACTGGGCGCCCTTCCTGGTGCAGTCCAACTCGGACGACCCGCAGGTGCACAGCGTCCGGGACAGGGTCATCGCGTGGCGCTCCATCGCAAAGCACGCCGCCAACTGGAAGGGCGTCCACTACCTCGTCTTCAACACCTACATCTGGTGGCTCAACAACTTCAACATCAAAGTGCTGTAAGTCCTTTGCTATACTCGCATCGCATTCAATCTGCAATCCAATGAATTGCTGGTGCAGGAAAAACAGAGGTGCTCCGTTTGCGGGGTGGAGCAGCCGGTACGCGCTGGTAGACCGAGCGATCGCGTACAGGGAGGTGCTAAAGACGTGGGCCAAGTGGGTGGACAGGCGCATCGACCCCAACAAAACCCAAGTCTTCTTCATGGCCATGTCTCCCAACCACTTCATGTAAGTTTGAGTGTTCTCCTCTCTCTTTCCTTTCCTTTCCGTTCCGTCTCCTCATTCCTTGCTTGCTACCGTCGCGGGGTAACGAGCGACTCATTTCTGACCCTAAGCTGGAGCACTACTAGTTTGATACGGCTACTGCTTTGCTTACCGCGCGAGAGCGAAAGCAACGGACAAAGTGAGAGCGACAACACCCGGACGCAGCCACATCAACACAACTTTTACAAACAAGAGAGAGAAAAAACAAACGTTTCTCAGCTTCCCGTCCCCGATGAAGAGAATTGACTAGTCATACATACTGTTTCTTTATTCTGCCTCTTCCATGGGCGACGACACGTGCTTAGGTTGGTGGTATAGTAATGCAGACCAAGAAGCTTCGGAATGAGGAAAAACTTAATCTACCCTGCATAACTTATTTACTTTAATTATTTGCCGTTGAAATTAATATTGTACTGCGGCACATGGGCAACCTGGGAAAATTCAATCGTTTCCATGACCTGTTTTGCTGGAGTACAATGGGAAGAGGCAAAGGTTACTGCTGCAATCAACTTGTCCACAAGACACAAATGGACCACTTCATGCCCATTTGCAAACTATAGCGAAGGCCATTCTCGACCTAGAAAAAGTAATTTTATCTTGTATACTTAACACTAGGTATAAAAACTATATATCCAATAAATTTTATTTTCAAATTAAATTATCATCCAATCATCTCTCTTCTCTTTCCTTTTATTCATATATCCCCTCTTTTATTCTCTCCTTTTATTCACATATCCCTTTATTTTTATTGCACGATTCTTGTGTTACATGATTTATTGTATGAGAAATGATGTCTTCATCTTTTTACTGCATGAGAAATGATGTGTTCATCTTTTTTACATCTCTTCTCATTAACTTTCTTAACACATTAGATTTTTATTTTTGTTTATGTAATGATGTATTTAATGCAATAGCTTAACTCTTACCGGAAAAGATCAATTCATGATGTTTCTCTTGCGGATACGCAAGTAAAACAATCCAAATGCAGCAATGTAGTAGAAATAAGAGCCTCGCTGGATCGATCTGAGCTTTAGAGACGGACTAGTGGACCGAAGAATCATTCTGCTGTGAAATGGATGAATGTGAGCAAATGCTCCTATACGGGAAGCTCTGATTAGTAGCAATTTTAGTACTAGCACTAGTGACGTTGATGCGTGCATGCTTACGTCCCCATATGGTCCCGAACATTTCGCAATCACCTGTTTGTCGCTTTCCTCACTGATGAATCAACCGAGGGAGTCACGCTCTAAACAGCTAGCTACTCTAGCTGTTTGTTAAGAGGAGAGTCGGTAGTATAACTAACCACTAAAGCTGGAACAAAAGGTCGACCTCCTCGTCTTTTGCTCTGTTTCTTTCTCCCGAGTAAGGTTTTACTACAGTTATGGTTTACTACATGTCTTCTTTTTTGTTCTAGACAGCTAAACAAGCATTTGTTAGGAGGAGATTCAGTGCTAATAAACAAAGCACACAAAGCTGCAACCCTGCTCGTAGCTTAGCTCGTGTCCTTTCCCCCCCTGTGTTTTTATATACATACCCTACGCCTTTCTCTTTCGGTTGGCACGTGCTGCTTTCAGGTTTGATAGGCACTTGTAGCAATAATCAAGGAGTAGAGAATGCAAATTAAGCAGTAGAAAGGCATTATTAGCTCACCGCATCACATGAAAGAAAAAGGTGGCCGTAATCAAGGCTACTGTAGGTTGGTTGTCGCATCTACAGAGATCAGCACTAGTGCACAGTGTTGCCTGACAGAATCTGACCATTATTTTACTCCAGTGGTACAGCACTGAAAGTGGGTGACAGACAGATGTTTACTACTGTTGGTGTGCAGGCCGGAGGCTTGGGGAGGATCGGCGGGGGCGGTGAAGTGCGCGATGGAGACGCAGCCGATCGTGAACCGGACGAGGGGGGGGCTGGACATCGGGACGGACTGGAGGCTGCACGGGGTGGCGCGCGGTGTGCTGCGGTCGATGCGGCGGGTGCGCGTGCGGTTCGTGGACATCACGGCGCTGTCGGAGCTTCGCAAGGACGCGCACACGTCGGTGCACACGCTGCGGCAGGGCAAGCTGCTGACCCCGGACCAGCAGGCCGACCCTCGCACCTACGCCGACTGCATCCACTGGTGCCTCCCGGGCCTCCCCGACACCTGGAACCACTTCCTCTACGCCCACATCGTCGCCCACGCCGGCTAGCTCCTTTTTCTCTCTCTCTTGTAGTCTATTGCTGCTACGCAATCTGTGAGTAATTCTTTTGTATAATCACAAAGGGAGGGATTAACATCAGAAACTGCCATGCCGAAAGAACGAACGAACGTGCCAAAGAGGACTAGGACACAGGTGTGACAGTTTGTACAAACGTGAACTCGCTCACCATATCATGAAATGCATCGTATCACACTTCCCCCTGTGAAGTTGTGATTGTTACCAAAATTGCTCAGCTACCAGTTCCAAGCCATCAGCTCTACTTTATCCTCACACTACGAATTTAGATAAAAAAATTCTTCACATTCATGATACTCTAATGTATTAAGTTTTATACTAGATTTATCTTTTATTTTTTATGGGAGAAAAGGAGTACACGCATAATTAGGCCATCAGCCATCAGCTGTCATAGAGTTGGATCGTTCCAACAACATACCAGCATGTCGTCGTACGGTTCGACCAAAACAAAAAGGAACGAACGGCATCACATGTATAAATGTACGCGTGTACTAGTAATAGCTTACAGCACATGTACCACCTCACTAGACCCTTGGCTAGTTGTCTTCCAGGTGATCAGTTCTCCATTGTAATTTTGGACTACACGAACCCGATGCATATGTTTAAACTTCCATTCTTCCATGACTCAAATCTTTCTTATTTGATGGTACGGCCTCAGTCCTAACATAATTTCTTATCGAAATCGTACTACTACGGAACGCAACACACTATGGAGATTCATCGAAAAGTGGAATCATGCCAGATCCCTTTCTCCATTCCGCAAACAAGTAGAATCTGCACGGTCTTGGTTGTACCTGGAAAGTTTATGGTAGGAAGATGTGGTGCCTCCCAGGACCATCATCACCAACCAAGTAACTTCAGGGCTTTCAAAATTCTTGCCAGGTCTTCACCTATCAATTTCTTCCGGTATATCAACATTCCCCAGATGTATTAGCTCCATTTCTTCTTTCCAGATCTGCGGGCCAGCAACAAACGCAATTACCAACATAAACAAACGGACTGACAAGTACGGGAAGAGATCAGACTCCAGGCAAAGAAGCAAGTACGAAGTACATACAGTGTGTCGGAATTCAATCCTGATGTGAGGAACATTTGTCTGGTGAATGTCATTGCCATCATGACCTCGTTTGTAGTAGTTTCTCCCAATCCAGTGTGACTATACAAGAGAAAAATGTCAGAGCTTATCAAAACAAGGAGAAAAAAAGAGGGAGAGAGAAATATGAAAACAAAATCAAATTGCTAAATGAACCTTGAGCCTATGAGAGAAACCAGACTGGTACACAGAATTCCTAGCAATTTCACACAGGTCACATGAACTTAGCTTCCACAGCTGCCAAGAATGAGAGGCAATCCAAATTAAGCAGATCTAAGTGGAATCTAAACATATCCAAAGAGCTAGAGTGCAGGAGATAATTACCGAAGCAGCGATGCTATATTCTTCAACCAAAGGTTCTTTTGTCAGGTGAATTTGCAAAGGGTCATCGGTTGATAGAGAAACGTTAAGGCCTCTAAGGAAAAATGTTGGGAAAGGGTTTCGGTGATAATCAATAAACAACGAGTTGTTGCTTAAAGGAGACATGGCAAGACCAATCTGATTATAGGCAAACAAAAGATGGTTAGTTTATTTCAAAGATCCGAGAAAACAAAATAGATAGGTGTTCAATTGATAGATGTTGTGCTCAGAAAATGATGAGGAATGAACATAAAATACTAGTTACTAACCTGAGATAGGTAATACAGGTACTGGAGGACAGGGGACTTCTTTAAATTAACCCCGTGAGCAATATTATGAGAAGTAAGAAATGCTGCAGCAAGATGATCAATATCTCCAGCCTGAAGACAAGAATCATCAATGGAATTTTTCCGGGGTAAATCTATGAATACTCAAATATGTGCATCAACATATACCTCCCCACAGTGTGGACGAAGTTTGATTGTTGTCATACCCTTGGACTCACGAAGCTACATCACAAAAATCTCAAGTCAACCAAGAGAGCCCCAATAGGGGATAGGACATCAATAAATGTTGAAAGAGAAGCTAATCTGAAAACTAGAATTTGAAGGAGAAGAACAGGCAGAGATCTGGGGACAAATGGATGATACCTTGTTCAGCGTGTACAAGTTAGCATAACAATAGTACACATAATATGCATATGCTGGATTGAAAACATTAGTCCATTGCTCAGGCGTAGGCATGTGTTTTGTTGGGCGCCTCTCTGGTTTGCTTTCATCATCCACTAAATCCAGCCCAACGACCTGAAGAAAACAGCAGCAAAATTGATGGTGATGACTGCGCAGCTCCACAACATAACAAGGCATACACTAGACATCGTAATGCATAAAGTTACTAACGGGAGGAGCTTAGAGGTGCCCTTATGTAGGAAAGTAATCCTACTGAGCATTGCTTTAAATGCTGCAGCAAGCCAGTAACTTATCAATGTTATTCCCTCTATTTCCACTAGATAGGACAGCTAAAAGAGGTCAATCTTTGCAAAACTCACATACCACTGTTCAAATATCATATCTTTTCTAATTAATACATTTTTTAACTCCATTCAATTGAGTACTATATTAGCACTGCAGTACGCATCTACATAAATAGTTCCACTGACCTGTTGCAAGAAAACATGCAGCTGAGGATGTGAAGCAGGATCAACAGTTACTTCAAAAAGAGGCAGAAAAATATTGTCAAGGAGGTTCTGGAAAGAATTGATTGTTCCCATTTCCCTGTATACATTGTATATCCGAGGAATCTGCAGATAAAATTAAACAATGTTTCAGTAAATCTACTCTGGCAAAATTTTTAGAAAAAAAGTTACCTGCACAAAGTATACTAGTTTGTTTGGTTTACAAAGTTTAAGAATTGATTACT
Source organism: Oryza punctata (assembly GCA_000573905.2). Lineage (NCBI taxonomy): Eukaryota > Viridiplantae > Streptophyta > Magnoliopsida > Poales > Poaceae > Oryza > Oryza punctata. The sequence goes on along the minus strand of CM002494.2, from coordinate 32,830,806 downwards.
GAATGTTTAGAAAAAAAGTGAGATAAAATTATGACTAGACGCAGATGACGACATCAACAGAGAGTGTCATAACCTGAATTAACCAAACAACATTCTCGCTGTACAATTCATTATTCACTATCCAACTTGCCATCTGATCCCACTCACTTTTCTTTCTCCCATAGATAGATATTCTATACTCAGCCATCTGGAGAAGATTATGAGAGTAGGAATAATTAGCCAGAGCATATGTAAACAACGTGTTACATGACAAATAGCGAACAACAGCACCTTAAAGAATCACAAATATGAGATTGGTAAAGAAAGAAAGAAGTACCTGATATTTACTTGCTTCAAGATCAGAAAATACTTCTTTTGTCAATTCAGCAAGAAATCGGCCTATTAAGACAATACAACATTTTAAAGAATTGTCCACATACAGGGTATGCTGAGAATGAGGTCAACATAGAACATGAATAACAGTTCTCGACAACTGAAAGAAAAGATAACAAAACGAGAATATGGTATCGATTACTGAAATGCATAGGAAACAAGACAAAACAAAAGGTGCACCTTGAATAAGGTTATCCTGTTTAAGAAAGATCTCCCTCAGGCGGGATTGGCCACAAGGATTATACTTCAAATTGAACTTGTCAAAGCGATGGAATGTACTTTTATCAGCATGCACATCCAAGAGATCAACATTGAGGTCATACCTGGCAGAGTGGCAAAAGTAGGTTAGTAAAAAATCTTAATCAAAAGATACATGACAGAACCATCACATAAAGAATTTCAGTTACCCAGTCAAGTCCAAACTCTCAAAAACCTCCTTAAGAGTCAAATAGGTACCATCTCTAAAAATCACAACCTGCACAAATGCAATTTTTGAAATTTTTAAGTAAAGAGCACACAAAGAACCACCATATTCTACATGAGAAAAAACCACAGGGATTGATGAAAAGAAAATAGGAGCACCTCATCAGGTTCTTTCCTCAACTTGGACTTGATAAATCTCAACAAATGCTTCTGATTCATGCATGCGGAGTGATGAACATGAGTATCAACCTTCCTGACATTGTAGAAGTCCCGATGGGGTGCAGCTTTCTGAGCAAGTAGTTCTCTATCGGCATTGACCATCAAATGAAGATTGAATTTCTGAAAAATCCACAAGAGTGAAAACGATAGTAGATGTACATAATTGAAAAGAAATCTAGGCATGCCCCATTCTGATGGGTTCAGTTAGATTTATGAATCAAGTTAACTTGACAGTCTAGTCTAGCCACATCCGGGATTCTTTTGTATGCTATATGCTTGAGATTATATATTAACATTGCATGTAGCATGGAGTACTGTACCACCTTATGCTGCCATTGCAAAATTTCACATATCTTGTTGCTAGGCTCAAACATGTACAGCAAATGCAAGCAGTGAAAGAACCAAGTCTCAAAAGAATTACCTGTTCTAGAAGATTTAAACGTTTATAACATACGGTTCGAATATCCCCAGCAGCCAACACACGAAGGATATAGTGCATATCAGTAAAAAAGGTAGTAGCATCAGCAACAGGATAGATTCTTTCTTTAGCTGCAGCAGCAGAGGAAGACAAAAATAAGTGATGATGAACATGAAAAAAAACTTCGACAAAATATGAGGAGAGTCATAAACTAAAAGGAGAATAATTTGTTACTCACAGTCTTTATTGGGGTATACATGAATAACACCATCAACCATTTCAAAATAATGCTGAAAGAAGGAAACAAAATTAGGACACAGAAAGCAGAGCAGGAAAACAGGCTGGTCATTAATATGCAGAAAATATAGAGAAACACACTCACTTCAGTTTTGGTCTGCTGCTCGTAATAGAAAGGGTTCGGATTAGGTTTTGGAGTACTAGGATCAGTTATGATTTCCTTCTCCCATGGAGCAACTTCTTCTCTAAACATGTACTTCTCTCGTAGCTCAAGACATTTTTGAAGAACTTTGTATGCTTCAATTTCATCAGGAGATGGAGTCTCTGTGACAAAAAAAAATGATTAGGTGCAAGTGTTGCAACACGTAAGCAAATAATAATAGTAATAGCAGGTCTCATTTTCAGCAACATAAATCATCGCTATCACGTAGATAATCCATAAAATAAAATGCATTCTAATTTCTAATTGATACCAAAAGGGACAATTCTCGTGGTGTGAGCATTTATTTCTCAAAACACCATGTTCAGGGTCATATGGCTAGAGTTTGAGTAGTAAAAACAATATTAATTAGACTTAAAATAGAATTAATTAAATATATGGATCGGGAAAAGTGGACCATACCAACAGCTGTTATATTGATCCTACTGAAAGTATCATGTTCAGGTTCCTTTCGGAGAATATCAGCTGCAACTGGATTGTGCTGGGCCCCATGCAGACTGCCTGTTGCACTTTGAGATCTAATCATGTTCGTTGATGGTACTGGTTTTGTGTCCCCATTCTGACTTGTTTTACCCGGAAGGGGATCTGATCCCTGAGATAAAAAGAATAATATTAGTACATTAAATACACAAACATATATTTTTCTAAGCCCTACCAAATAGGAAAGGTTGTTCCAAACATTGCCCAAACTGGCATCCTCTACCAAAGGTTTGGTAATTCTAGGGTTTTCCTCACACAAGAAAAAGAAATTGACAAAGGTAACAAACCAAACACAACCTACCCATCTCAACCTTACGAAGTATTGGCAATGCCAAAATTTGGTAGGGTTGATTTAGGCATCAAAGTGAACACCCCCATAGGCAAAAATGTAACAAAGAAATACATGGAGCAGGGGACATCAGTGAACAGTGCAATTTGCATGGCCAGATCAAGATGCCTTTAATTTTCTCGCAACAAAATATGCACAATAATTGCAATACAAAAAAAACAACATATGCATAAGAATTATTCTGTTTACATTGCCTTCAAACATAACATGAGAATCTTTAGCTGATTATTCTTACAACATAATCAGATAAGCTAACATGTCAAAATACAAGGAGGTTAACCTCCTAGGATTGCATTGAATAGGGCTAAATTTCCATTTAGTTAAACAACAATGTATATTACAAATATCCTTCAGACCAAATATTTTATTCATGCCATTGAGATGCAATTTACCCAGAAAAAGGAAAGAAATAAATATGTTGCTATAGCTTGGCAAAATAAGCATATGCATCTTAGACTTACAATAGTTCCATTTGTGAGCAAGGAAACAGCATTGTTTTTGGAATCTGTGGCAAGATTCTCATCATCGTCATCTGAATCTTCAATACTTTCAAATGCGCTGACAGTAGGAACAGGGGATCTTGGTGTAGTAGGTCTAACCAGAGGTCCAACTCTTTTGGTGGATGCTGGTGAGATAATTGGCTTTCCTGATATATAAAAGGGCTCAATATTAGCATCAAACATTCATGCAGAATTAGTTGCATATTAAAAATCAGTGCAAAGGTGTGTGATCATGTCAAACGGCAGTGAAGTATTCATAAAGCACTCACTACTGCACGATGATTTAAAGTCCCTTTCATTTCATTGAAAAAATTAAGCATCGCTATATTCACTACGCAGATATGATTATAACTACTGAAAACAGATATACAAGCTGATGGTTCGGAGCAGTTTCGGGGGGGGGGGGGGGGGGGGGTTGTCAAAAAAATCCCAGATGCACAAACCCTGAAAAATACAAAAATAATCATCTATCGAATGAAGGAAGAGCTAGTCAAGTAATAGTTGATTGAAGAAAGCACATGGTCGCGCACATTGTACAATGAATCCAGAGTGAATAGAAAAATAGATGATGCTGCATGAGTAAGTTGCGGCGCTCCGATCACAACAGTACGAGTAGAATGGTGTGGAGTAGTAAAAATACCTTCTCGGCCGGTGTGGAGTGGCGGAAGGCCCGGTGGGATGGGAAGGGAGGTTCGGCGATCGTGGTCTCTGGGAGCGGGAGGGTCGTCGTCGTCGTCGTCGGCGTCGAGGAGGTGGCGGTTGCGGCGGCGGTGGTCACGGTCGAGGGAGCGAGCGAAGCGGAGGAGCTGGTCGAGGGTCTTGCGGTGCATGTAGTAGGCGGAGGCGGCGGCGAAGGAGGCGCCGAGGAGGGTGGCGACAGCGAGGTGGAGGGCGTAGGTGGAGTCCATGGCGCCGCCACTCCGCCGGGTTTCCTCCTCCTTTCTGGGCTTTGCTTGAAGTTGGGCTCTCTCTCTCTCTCTCGTGCCCTCGTGTGCCCTTGTGTTATTATGGGGTGAAGGGAGGGCTTTTATTACTAGTACTAATCAGTGTGCGCCTGTGACATGTGGGGCCTACCATCCAGTAGCCACACCACGCACGGAATATTTCCTCCGGGGGTACCTTAGAATATATTCACCATTTTTATCCGTGTTGCGCCTGTTTCCAATTTTTTTTAAATAATATATCATAATACTACTATGAATCAAAATGTAACCATAACAATCGAATATGCCGCACACACTTAACATCCATACAAGCGGAAGATAAGCACGCCATCAACCACATCAGCATAATAGCTAGGACAAAGTATACTATACTTCTATATATGCTTATTGTGGATATGGAAGCAACTGAGCTGTACAGCCAGGAAGAGAAGCGATGCTAGACAAATTGGACACTTTAGCTCCTAAATACAGATGGCTTTTCTTCATTCATACTGGAGTATCACGTTAGGAGAGTAACTTCACTTTTGCTTTGTGATTTGGGACTTGAGAATCACGTTGATTTGTTCTTTTTACTTGATAACGACGGGCGAGGTACCCCGTACCAAAACAGATGTTCTCATTCAACTGGGCATATGACACTTGGATGGAATAATTCTAGGAAGATACTATGCATAATCTTATCAACTCACCTATGCTATGCTTAGTCGATTAGAACATGAAAAGATCTCCATCTCAAAACAGTACTGCATTACTTACTCATGCCAATTCTGTTACAAAATACTTTTAACAATTACAGTGTTACCAGCACGATGCCCGGTCATGTTTTTTTTTTTCAACCGGGCGGAGAATAAAACCCATGCACAAATTTACTCGCTTTGGAAGAGCAGATCTAAAAACTCTGCCAACCTCAGACGGACGACCAATCCCCCACAACACCAATCACAAAAATTGTGCAGAGCATCTTCCCCAATCGTATCGCACGGTGAAATGAAACCTCTCTTGGGCTGGGTGGGTGGTCAAACACACAACCCCCAAAACATCGGAAGAACATTGCCACTGGCAGTAACCGGTAAACAAATGTAGAACTATCCCACTTTTTGATACTCAAATGTAATCTACACCTGTAAAATCGACAATCCATAATTCCATGTTACCTTCAACAGTACAGTGCACCAACAGCAGGACTGGAAAATGCTGTGCATCCAATAGCAGAACCTGAAAAGAAGCAAGGATTGCCAAATACATCAAGGCACGCAGCTTGGTGCTTAAGTACTGAATACTCAGGTAGTTGCTTACTGTATTCCAATCAAATGCAGTCCAGTGGCTCATGATGCACCGCTTGCTCTTTACCATGCTCAAAACAACAGAGAATTCACTAGGATAAAAAAAAATGAACATCTCATGCAATATTCAGGGCCTGCTGCAACTGAGCAAATGCTGCTGGATGGATCCTGCCGATGGCAGCATTGAAAGTCGCATCCCCGTGGAGTGCTGCACATGCTTTTAAGTTATCTCTTAGCATGTCCTCTAGAGAAGCTTGCTTGATAGGATCCGAGTCCTTTACCTGATAGAGTGAACTGTCTAATTATGTGACCCGATAAACTAGTATATATGAAAATGAATTAGAACTATTAATAACTTACTTGTCGCTTTCTCAACTCTTTGCTTGTGTTAGAATAACCTGAATTATCATTGCCAAGCCAGGAAGAGCTTGTAATATCACCACTGCAAATCATCGTATCAACAATAAATGAAACTGATATAGGCCTTGAAGAATGAAGTAAGCGCAATAGCCGAAATCATATCAAAATGGAAGAACATATTTCACCTAGTATCATCCTCAATCTTCACTTCACGGCCTCCCATGATAACAGTAGTGCAGACGCTGCATAAAAAAAAAACATAAAGTTAATAACTGTGAAACTACCAACAAAATAGACTGTACATTTCACTTTATACTCCTAAAAAATTGTGTTACCTTAATATGTCATCAAGTTTGTCAATGACTTGAGGTACATGTAAGGTCAAAATTACAGAAAGAGCCATTGCATATTCTTTCTGTTGTATAACATTGGCATCATCTACCTGTCCAATGATACAGCGTTTGTTAAACAGTAAGTCATAAAACATTGACTTCTTCCAGAATTTACGAGCACACATTCACATCAAAAAGACTAAAACATGTAAAGCTTATTAATCGAGGTTGATAATGAATATTAAAGTATTATACAAGAATACGGAAGTTGGGGGTATAAATTATCTAAACAGAAAACATGTTCATGTACTGACAACATGACCACAACATCACATTGCAGGATAAAGTATTAAAACAAGGACATAATAAGTTAGCTCATAAGCACAGTGTATTTTTCTAAACACATAGGTCAAACGGCAGGATTAAACGAACATACATCATTGACCTTAAAAAATATGAAAACAGCATGGAGCATAAAAGGTAGCTCATGTTTTAGAGCAAGATCCCTGATGTACAGAGGAAAATCAAAATAAAAAAAAAAAGAACAGAGATGCTGCAGGATGTACCTTGTCAATCCACATATCAACCAAAGAAAGCAGCATATTATTGTTTACAGAAATCCCTGTTTGTTGAATGCTTGTCAGAAGGGCAGGCTCTGATAATAGTTGTCCTGTAAAGTTTGTATTCATCACCAGAAGTCTAGCAAGAATCGCTCCCGCGGATGCACGGATAGTTGTCCTAGAAGGATTATGTTCATCGTCTTGATTCAAACATATGAAGATAAGTTTCTAGAAGTTGGCATGAGTGGACAAGTCAGAATAGTGAAAATGGAAAACAATGGAAGGGAATACATTGAATCATCTGAACATTCTGGAGTTCAACAAACCCTAGAAGTACCTGAAGAGCACTGGATATTAGCGGTGGGGCTTCCTGAGGAAAGAGCTACACCCAAAAGTTCCAGTTAGATTGATAAAAAATGGATTAACAAAGAAAGTTAGCTACTGGACTGACAATGAAAGAGATACAGATCTACGCCATCCCATTAAAGGGCATTACAGTTAAAATTCTGGCAGATAAAATGGCTATAAATTAATTGGCAGTAACTTCTTGTAAGTGTTTTTGGGGAGAAAGGCCTTTTAGTCACTTCCCCGTCTTTTATTCCTTCTTATTAATGAAATGATATGCATACTCATGAGTATTCAAAAAATATATATTAATTGACAGTGCACGTTTCCTTAACTCTGATACAATATATTCAGGAAGGGCACTTCTAGCCTAGATCCTCAATTAAGATAGACTGTGTTAAGCCTACCATATATTTTGCTCGGATGATTGGCAGTGTTGCCCTAACATATTCACGGTTACCACAAAGTCAGAGCTGCATAACAAGGGGAGATTATAGTAACCTGAATAAGAAGATCAATAATTGGCAGTGCAGTGAGAAGACCCTTGTCGTTTACATTTCCAACAATAGTATCAAGAATGTTCGCCAAGCTTGCACCATGCCTTTTCAGAAATTCTGATCCACCAAAAATTATGTAATCCTCAATTATGTTGATTGTGACCTATGTCATTGAAAATTCTCGTCAAAGAAAAATGAAATGTCCCTAACCTTCAAACATGGCATTTGATAAAAATCTATTTTTAAGTTGTAATATGTTGGGAAGTCAAAAATACAAGCAATGTTAAACCGCGACACAGTCCCTTTGAAGCAAGAGGAGAGACCTTTAACAAAAGGAGCCACCTGCATGGATCAATGTATGAAAAAATAAACTTGTTCTGGTATCAAAATTTTGATTGGTCCATCCCAGGGTTCAAATTCTGGAACGAAATTTCCGAAATTTCGGAACACACCCCCCCCCCCCCCCCCGTCATATGATATTATTCCAGCCGAAATTTTTAAATTCTTTCATTTTTTTGTGAATTTGGCAATATTTTGTTCAAATTTGACTAAAATTTGTTCAAAATTTCGGTATATTGGCAGCCTCCGATAGAAACGCCTAAACCGAAAGATTAAACCCTGGTCCATCCATGGTTGTAAGGCATATGGAAAACTAGCAGTAATGCAATCAATATCATGTGATAGCAGCCGATGACATAGGCAGGACAAGTAACATTTGCAGCCTCCAAATGACAATACCAAATTAAGCACATCATTATCATCAAACTCTATAACTATAAACGTTATGGTTAGCTAAAGCCGTAGTAATCTAGTTGAAATATACAGCTAGTCAACTTGTGGGGTGATTTGGCCATTCAAAATAAACGATAAAAATAATTCACATTTTTTATTCACAAATTCATAGCAGATTAATCAATATAGTAATGAACAGTTACATCATGGATTTAATTAAATGAACACATGCAATAGAAGATATTAACAGAAGCAGATCATGAATATAAGAAATACAGCCCCAAGTGATGCAGGGTAAATTTACTTTGTGCTGCTGCCTGATGACATTCAAAATCAGATTGTACTTCTGAACATAAATATTATTGATATGTAAAGGACTAGAAAGTGATGTTTTGTGTTTTTTTCTTATTTTTCCAGGGTGGATGTTCTAACCTCCAGATGATCAAAGCTTCTATTCACAATGCCCACAAGATAAGGGAAGAGATCCAGCAGTTGAGATACGATGGAAGGAGCATTCAAAAGGGTTGTTTCCCACAACTGCATTATAAACCCATCATGAGATTTTCAGTGCATGCAGAGTCCATGGTGGACATAGAACACAAGGTAATGAACTACTTACCAGAACACTGTCCTCAAGAAGATTGAGAGCATCAGGGCTATCAACGTTTATACCACTTTGGAGTATAGGAATAAGCATATGGTAAGAAAGAGGCGACTGGTATCCGACAGAAGAAATAAAGGTTCTAAGTGCTGCTAGCAATTGAATCTGAAGCAGGCTTTCACCTGCAGATTCGTCCCAGATCTGAGGAGAATGATTCAAAAATCAGAACTACTAATTAATTTGCAGAAAAAAGGAAATTTTGAATTGTTATTGAACATTGAACTGATAAACTCCCTCACTGACTACACAAAAAGTTGGTGTTATAATGATTTTACTCTCAAAGCAAAAGGTAAACATGGATTGACTTGCTAACTGGCTATTCTAAAAACTATTACACTAAAGATAGCAAATCAACAAAATGGAACTGCAGTGGTATTTCTAGGATTATTAGATGGAGAGGTAAAATTACATGGTATTGGAAGTTAAAATAAACTGAGGAAAGCTTATTGGCAAGGGCGGGCTCATCTAACCCTTTCCAAACATAATATTTTGCAAATGATGGTATGTCAAGAGTATACTGCACAGTCAGTTCAGCCAACAAGAGAATTCCATTCTACAAATAGAGGAACATACAAAAGGAAATGGGGGCTTTAGGCCATACCTTCTGGAAAAAATGTGATAGCTGACTTGCAAATGGAATAACCTTTTCTCCAGCATGTTCAAGAAGGACTGAAATGAAATTCAACACTTGCACCTACAAAAAGAAGTCCTTAGAGTGTGAGCGTACGGGCATGCACACGCGCATAAGATGATGTTCAAATTGGCACAGAAAGGAGAATAAAGGTGCACAGTGGAGATCCAAACCTTCGAATCAAATTCTTGGACATCTTCTGTCAACTTGAAACACATTGTCCAACATGTAGGAAGACATTCAAACAAATCTAGTTCCGAAAAGCTTGATTCTTGAAAAAGATAACACAGAGAAGAGCATGCTGCTAGCTGAAAGTTTAACAGCATGAACAAATTATTAAATAATTGGAAGAATATACAGGTATACAATCAAAGGATCAAGGAATTGAAAACAAACATACCCTGACAGCTATGTCATTGTCCTGCAGCAATCCGACCAATGCATGATAGACTAATTTCCTAGTGTCACCCTTGATCTGCAGAGTTAAAAATGTTAGAAGCTAAATAGGTATGAAATCCACACATAATCCACAAATAAACTTTTGGCATTAATATTTAGTTTTTCTTGAACAATATTAAAGAACTAAACCTCAGAAATCCATTGACCAAGTAGCAATGCAATCTTTCGACGGATAATACGCATATTTGGGTGACCATTTGAAATTTCGATGGATAGAGATCCATGGAACCTGTAGAAATGAAAAAAGGAAAGGAAAGGAAAGAAAGACAATGAACTAGAATTAGATAGAGCCATTGATTTTGCTTACTCAGATACAGAATGTCTGCATAAGAATATAAAGTGTAACATCAAGGAGCGTTTGCAAACAGCTGTATAAAGATTGATCTCATCTTCACTAAATTCAACATAGAAAAATATCAACACTAACTAAAATGTATCACGACTATCCAATCTTCTGCAAGGTATTGTTGCTCTTTTTAACTTACCATTCATTAAAACTAAGGTAATTTGAAAGTTCATAATAAACATGCCCGGCAGCTGTATAAGCAGCATCCTTCAAAAGCATTCCAGCAGTAACATCTGTTTCCAGTGGTGGAGACAGAGCCATGGCTTCACGAAGAATCGAAACAACAACTGGAGCTAATAGCTGAAACAAACATATCATTATATGAGCACTACAAGATTCAGTATAGGCTCACATGCCACAGCAAAAGAACATCATGATGTACAAACCTCTCGATAGTTCTCAAAGATAACAATAAAGAGGGCTTCAGCGCATGGGCGTTGTTTCTCAGTCCATTGTACCAAATTCTGCTCATGATGAAATGATTCAGGATTCTCTGACCATTCTTCCAAATCTTTTGCTGTGTAAATGAAATATCTGGACAAAAATTGGAAACTTTCAGAGTCTAAGAAGGCAAGCAAAATCCAAAAATGAGAACACAATGCATAGCTACAAGTGAGACATATATAGGTATACAATCAAAATGTGCATAGATAGTTAACTAAAGGTGCCTTACTGCAAGTCATTTTTATTATCTTTTGGGAGAACATCATTATATGGTTAGCTTCAAGATGCATATCCAGCAGTTTTGCAGTTTTTCAAGTTGAAATAAAGGCAAAAGGTCATATATCTTATCTTAGACAAACCCAAGTCTGTTATATTTGTAAAAGGATCAAAACATGCACATCCAAACAGGATGCAGTTTAGGTGGGTACTATAGAAGTGTGCCAATTCTATGAATCACAATTATTACCTTCTTATCAAAATGTTGCACAGCAACATAACTCGGTCACCAGGCAAAACAATCTTCAGCATGTCACTAGCCACTGCTCCAAAGTTTTTCTTCCGTTGCTCCAGACTCAAAGGCTGTGAGCTTTCATTGATCACACGACCTGTGGGACTTGGTTTGTATTCTTTACACTCCAATACGGATTTAACAAAAACCATACTTTGTATAAGGAACTCCTCAAAAGATGCTCCACCCTGTTCAGGATTTGTGATCATATTCAAACAGAAATCGACTATAGCTGGAAGCACAGCTTGGTTAACGAAAGAATATGGATGTCTGCCTTGTAAGGTAACAAGGACTTTCATCAACTTAGTGCATGCTCTTTTTGCAAAATCCCATAGTTTTGCTTGCTTATCTTTGTAGGAGGAATCTGTCAAGTAAGAGTAACAGAAGATAATTTACTTGAACAAAGCAAACTGAAATGAATGAGAGTATAAATTGGCAGGCCAGACAGATTAACACCAGAGAACAAGATTAAAGAAACAAAGGTTTCAGTTGATAAGAACATATATAATCCGGGTCGTGTTACAGGTTAATATTTAGTTCACCATACTTTGTAGAACACCAAAGAAATAATTCACTCAGAGTTTCTTGGTGTTAAATAGTTCCCGACGGAAATAGCAAGAAAAAGGTCGCAAAAGGATATCCCTCATCATCAATTGTTAATACTTAAAGTTTAATATAACTTGTGATAGATATAATTTGGTGAACTCAGAAGATTGAAGCTGTTTCTGGCTACTTAGGTTAAATGGTCAAGTCAGACTACGATCAAAGAAGGAACAAACGCAAGATTACAAGTAAAACATGTAACTTACAATAAGGAAGGAGGGATTGAATGGCAGTTAAAACTGTTGGGCAAACTTCCCTGACCTGCCAGACTTCCTACAGAGCACAACAGTTGGTTAGCGCTCTTGCTTTCTGGACCAGTTGATGAAGATTGTAGAACAATAAAACTATCAGCAAAAGATATAACCAAAATAGAAATTATGACTACCTGTGCTGTTGTTGAGTCACTTGCATATCCTGAAAATATTAGTTGCCTGATGATTTTTAGACAAAGCAACCATCGGTCGCAGATCAACATAAGGTCGTTTGATTGCTCTAAAATGGAATCTATATCACTCCGCTGTGACAGCATAGAAAGATTCTGTAATATAGTCTGCACGTCACTCTTCCAGAGGTTCCAGGTATACTCAAACAAGTGACTAGTGATCTGCATATATTAGTGAGATGTATGAAATCATAATTTTATGTTTAAGCATAAGGTCATGTACTCATGTTTTAGAAAACAATTGATGAAACAAAAGAAAGTTCTATGAACAACATTTCTATTGATCATTGAAGAACAATCTGACAATATTGACAGGCTCGCATAATAGCGATCCACCTGCTTGGCACTTCAGATGCCTTAACATGCTCAACTAACATTTTAGTTGACATACACCAAACTGAACGAAAGATGGAAAAATCAACAAAGCACAAGCACATCTGAGTATTGATGCACATATATAAGTGAATTCTGCCGAATGAAAATACCTGAGCATAGTTCCTCTGATCAACAGCAAGCCGTTTAGTTGATAGCTCCTTCAGAGTTCGAAACAGAACCATGAATACACGATGTGAAGCAAGAACATCAGCTGACTGCAGCTGTTGTGCCAATACAGAGAAGAGGTCTGGCCTGAATGTCATTCATCGTGAGAAAGCATTGTACAGAACTATTCAACCATATGAAAGAGAGTTGATAAGAGTTGTAGGCATACCATTCTTTTGGGTAATCTAGGCGTGCAATCTTGGAAATTAGTACAGCTAGCTGAAGTGCAATCTGCATTGCAGCGGTAACAACAAGAAAGCAAGTTCCGATCAACACATATTATATTTGTTCAATGTTATCCGATTGCAGATATGTTATATCATGTGCACCTGGCTATTCTCCTCTCGTATATTTACCAAAAGATTTTTTCGAAGGTGGTCCTTCTCCTCGTTGCTAATTCCACTACACCAAATAATTTAGGCTGGTGAGTGGGATGTCACATAATATCAACAGGTTGGTGACTAGTTTAGATTGCAAAAATGTAAACCAAGCAGAAGTTGTAATTCATAAATGCAGAGTTGGGATTATCATATCATATCCAAAGGGTGCATTTACCCTGTGAAATAGGTGATCTAGAAGAAGTAATTTGGTTCGACGGTAGCTTACGCTTCCTTTCGGAGGCTATCCGTTGCTGTTCCTTGAGTTTTAAGTTAGAGTTGTTAATGAATCCAGCGGAAATGCGTCTCATCGAACAGAAAAGCAAAAGACAAACAAGTATGGTGAAGTTGAATAGCATAGAGGCTCACTAGGAATCCCGGCGATGTCGCCAATAGCGACTGATGCTGTTCTTAAAATATACAGTGGCAAGCAGACGCACGTCTTCACGGCAAGCCAAACCCCTTGCCGAGATGATCTCCTGGAGAAAAATCAGATCAGCAATTTAGCTCCGTCAGAGGCGTGCGCCATTGCCCCCATGGATCGAAGACGAGAGGCGAAGCCCTAGAGAGGGATGAATACGGGGGAGGCACAATGGCTTACCAGTAGGCATGAGCAGAATCCTGGGCGGGCCTCGCACTGCGCGAGAGCTGCTTCTGCCGGGCGCCGCACCGCCTCGTCGGCGCTGAGCGAGTTGACGAGGACTGTGTACATCGTCGGCACATCGCCGGCGGAGAGCGCCATAGCAGCGCCCGGGGACACGAGGGAGAGACAGGACGACGGACGCCGCGACCGCGAAGGAAGGAAGGCAACGCAAGGCGGCAGCGGCGGCGGCGGCGGCGGCGGAGGGGTGTAAGGATTGATCGGACGGAGAGGTCGGGGGATTGCAAAAGAAGAAGAAGCCAGCAAATGGGAACGCGAGATTTCTGCCTGGCTCCACCAGCCAGCCACACCCCACCCTATTCAATTATTACTCACCTTTCTTTTCTTCTACTACCGCTTACAACTTCTCGTACAATTTGTATTTTTTCAAATAAGTTTCAGTTTGTATGGTGACCTTATGTTAAGCAAGTATTGAGGGAGTATAAAGAGGGTGGACCTAACATTTTTGTTCAATATAAGAACTTTCTCAATAAATATATCGTGTTTGCTAGCGTCACAATTTTAGATTTCCCATATTTTCAACATAGCACTAATATCGATGTAATAGCACTAATATCGATGTAATAAAAAATAAACAAATTAGCACACATACAAGCAGCATGTATTTATTAATTACATAAATATCATTTAGATATTAATAACCAACATGGTTTAATGGAAAGTAACTAACTACGAGTTCTGTTTCAGCAGATTTTTCGATAATCAAGATTAACAATATAAGATAATGTCAATTTCTATAGTTAGAATGATGTAAAAATCTACCTAGTTCTATATTTCTCCACAAGGGACAAAATAGTTTGGGAATTGGAAAATATTGTGTTACCATAATTTATCACGTATTCTATCTTTACATTTTAGACACTTTATCTTAAAACTTAACTCCCTCATGTTGTGGTGGAGGTTGTCTCAATGGATGATACAAATCATCTGTCATCTCAACAATATATGGCCATGATATTTTTTTTCGAGAAAGAGGATACTTTACTGATGAGAAATAAAGTTATTACAATCGTTGAGAACAAGACCTTGAATATAGGCAGGAACATGCTCCCGCCGTACTGCACAATGCTTCGTTCTACTAGCCAGCTGCACTAACTCATGAGCAACCCTATTGCAACCTCTTCCGACATGATGAAATTTCACCTCTGCTAGCAACTCCTTTGTACTTTGCACATCGGCGATAATGTGGCACCACTGGGATCGGCTCTCTTGGTGTGGTTTTAGTGTATTTACAAACAAACAATTTGTTTCCAGCACTATTGGCGTATGCACCAATTCAAGCAACAATTCTAATTCTTCCGCCGCCGCCCCGTGATGAATGTATTTCCAAGACATAATAACTATTGCTTCTATAGTAAGGTGCAAAGGTTGTTGATGTGCTTGGGCTCGAGCATATAAAGAAAAGTCCATGATAAGAATAGGAGACATGGTCTTAGGATTGCTCAAATTCATATCTAACTTACTTCCCGAGATTTTCGTAGACATAAGTACTATGGTATAAATACTAAACCCCTACGAGAGGAACGGATCACGTTGCAACTTAAGGGACAACAAACACAAACCATATCTAATCCCATCGAATTGACATTGGTAAAAGCCGAAAGAAAACTAGCCGTCAATTACCTCACTAGGGCTTCCCGACATAGACGTAGGATAGATCAAGATTTTTTATCCCGTACTATGTACTCGTGATATTGATATAGTGGCCACCCAAGAGAAAACAATACAAAACCACATATAATCCAATCGAGTCAATACTGGAGGAATCTCTAAGATAACTAGTTGTTGATCACCTCGTCAGGGATTATGTAGGGCTATTACCCACAAAGAAACATGAACCAGTATAAGAATCACCATCTCTTTTTCTCATTACATCTTCGTATGCATCCTTACACTTGTCTTATCCTACATACATGAATACCATAATGGAGCACCATTCCGTTGACAAGGATTAATGGAATATGCAAATAAAACAATCAAAGTATCTAACTATAGCATCTTTTTTCAACAATTGAAATCGACAACATAACATAATATTCATCTCTCAAGTTAGAATTAGAATAACATAACAATTTAAACATTTGGATATTTATTTATTTTGAATCGTAAACTTATTGATAATTTACGTGACAACACATTGCAAGTTCAGGCCTATAATTGTAGGATCACATATGAAAAAGGTGTACGCACAATAACACAATAGGTGGGGCTTTTGGACATGTTTCCAGCAATTTGATCTTTATTTTCTTGCCACATCCAAATTACGTTTCTTGGGTTGTATTCCGAACTTCACTCCAGTCGTTTTCCACGTACACGTTTCCCAAACAATTAAACGATGTATTTTTTAAAAAAAATTATATATAAAAGTTGCTTTAAAAAACATATTAATCTATTTTAAAAAACTAATACTTAACTAATAATGTACTAATAAGTTATTCCGTTTTACGTGCGCTTAAGATAAATTCCCAACTTATTGAGAATACAACCTTGCCAGCCCTCACACTAGTTTTTAAAATAGGCATGAATCAAACACTGAAACAGAAATGTGGCTGTAGTTTAGTGGTGAGAATTCCACGTTGTGGCCGTGGAGACCTGGGCTCGAATCCCAGCAGCCACACTTTGTCTCTTTTGTTTTCTATTTTTATCAAGCCCAGCCCAAGAATTATTTTTGCTATCTTTCATCAATCCCAGACCAAGGGCACACGAAGAATTTCGATCGAGCCCAGCTTTCTATTTTTTTTATTTTCATCAAGCCAAGCCAAGAATTTTTTTTTCTATTTTAATTTTCATCAAGCCCAGAGCAAGAGCCCAAGAAGAATTTCGATAAATCCCAGCCTAAAAAGGCTTGGGTTGGTATGATATTCACGCATGAGTAAATTGCATGGGTGTATTAAGAACTTTATTATAAATACGCATACGAGGGCAACAATGAACTTTATTACAGATACGCATACGGGGGCAACAAATTATAAGGTGGGTGTGACTTTGGTACATTAAAAACGATGCAACAATTTAGTTATTTCCGAGTATTTTACTTATTTTGATAATATACCAACATGGATTTATATGAGCATATTTAAATTTTCATTATAATAACTAAAAAACAATTAAAATTTACAATATAGAAAATATTGTATTTCGATTGAATTTGATAAGGTGATGAAAAAAAAATCTAAACCGACGGTGTAAATTGGGTGTGAATTCTTAAGGTTAAATTAATATTGGTAGGATTTCTATACGATGAGATATTGACATCATGAAAAACACCTAGCACTCATTAATCATAACAACACATACTTGTTGTAGCCAGGTTGCTTCACAAAAACGCTAAATTGCTAAGTTATTGTAGTAGAACGCACCCATACATTAAATTGTTTATTATTATACTATATATCACACCTAATTATCAAATTATTGTATCGTGGGTATAATTTACTCTTCACGCATTATCTTTTTTTGTTGCTATTTTTATTAAGCCCAGACCAAGAAACATACTATGTTTCTTATCTGCTTTGCTCCTTTTTACTCTTTAGGTATTTTTGTTACAACTTGTATGTTTGTGTAGGTGATATATTTTATATTAATCTATCTTATCAAAATTTTTAAATTTTTTTCATAATTAGTTAATTGATATGTAAAAAACGGGTGGACATTCGGGTGATTAGAATGAATCTCCTGCTAGCTGCACATGTGCGACTGTCAAAATTGCAGCTTTATTCACTCAATCATTTATTCGTACGATGATTATTCTATGATGTATATATATAAGAAAAGTAGAGTAGCTAGCAATGCAGCAGCTGCAAATAGAGTGGATTACGTAGGATGGGCGATGTAATGGCGTGGGTACTACTGCGGGTTGGGCGGCCTGGAGTTGGCGGCGGAGACCCTTGAGCCCCATTCCAGAAGCTCCTTGCTGGTGTCGTCCTTGTGCGCCACCACCTCGATGAAGCACAGGCTGTCCGCCTTGTCCCCCGTCGCCGTCGCGATCGCCGCCTCCAGCTCCTCCTCGCACCGCACCCTGGTCGCCCAGCACCGGCCGTCGCCGTTGTGGATGGCGTTGACGAGGCCGACGTAGTCCCAGTTCTTGATCACGTTGTACGGCCCGTCGTGGATCTCCACCTCGATGGTGTAGCCGCCGTTGTTGATGAGGAAGATGATGCTCCGCTGGCCGCAACGCAGCATCGTGGACACGTCCTGCGCCGTCACCTGGAAGCTGCCGTCGCCGATGCAAGCCACCACCCGCTTCTGGACAGCCTGCGCGTAGCCCAGCAGCGCCCCCACCGACCACCCGATGGAGCCGTACTGCATCTGGAACTCGTACCCGCAACCCTCGGGCAGCCGCAGCTTCTGGCAGTTGAACCACGAGTCTCCCGTCTCCGCCATCACCGCCCCGATCTCCTCCCCGCCGATCATCCTCTGTATGTGCTTGAACAGCACGTTCACCCGCAGCGGCTCGCCGGCCTCGCACTCCGGCAGCTGCCCATCCGGCACGAAGATCCTCCTGTAGTTGTCGAACGCCGTCGTGTTCTTCCGGACGCGCTTGGCCAGCTCCGACAGAAAGTCCTTCATCATGACGCACCCGAACGCCGGGCCATTGCCGATGGTCACGCGGTCGGGCTGCACCACCACCGCCTTCTCCTTCTTCAGGAGGCACGAGTACCCGACGGAGCTGTAGTCGTTGAAGATGGGCCCCGCGAAGAGGTAGGCGTCGGCGGACTCGACGATCTCGGCGCAGAAGGCCGTGCTGACGGCGCCCCAGTAGGTGCCGATGAACCGCGGCAGCGTCTCCGGCACGAGGCCCTTGGCGGACGGCATGGCGGCCACCGCGTAGCCGCTGGCGTCGGCGAGGTCGGCGAAGGCCCCTCCCGCCTTGGCGACGCGGAGCTTGGGGCCGGCGACGAGGACGGGCTTGACGGCCTTGTCGAGGAAGGCGAGGGTGGCGTGGAGCGCGGCGTCGAGGCTGGCCTGGTTGGAGAGCCTCGGGGAGAGGAAGTAGGGGACGGGGTCGCGGGAGAAGGTGGGGTGCGGGACACCGGGGAGGTTGCAGCTGACGCTGATGTAGACGGGCTTGCTCTCCCGGATGGCGGTGGAGATGGCGCGGTCGATCTGCTCGTGGGCATCGTCGAGGTTGTTGACGACGGCCTGGTAGCAGGTGAGGGGCTGGAAGCAGCGGAGCTCCTGGGAGAAGTCCGGGAGGCCGATGGTGTGGTGGAGGATGCGGTTGGTGCCGTAGTCGTTGGAGTTTGGGCCCCCCACGATGCAGATCAGCGGCAGGTTCTCGCTGTACGCGCCGCCGATGGCGTTCAGCACGCTCAGCCCGCCGACGGTGAAGGTCACGGCGCAGGCGCCCACGCCACGGGCCCGCGCGTACCCGTCGGCGGCGTAGCCGGCGTTGAGCTCGTTGCAGCATCCGACGACGCGGAGCCCGGGCTCGGCGATGAGGTGGTCGAGAAGCGTGAGGTTGAAGTCCCCGGGCACGGCGAACACGTCGCTGACGCCCACCTGCACGAGGCGGCGAGCCAGGTGCCCGCCCAGAGTGGCGTCGCCGGAGGCAGCGGACGGCACCACCGCCTCCTTGGGAGATCCTCCGCCGGTGCTCTCCATTGATGGCTTCACCGATCGACCGGCGGTTTAGTCCTATATATGCGCGCGCGCGGTGCCAAGGTTGGGTACGCGCGGTTTCGTCGCCTACGCGTTCGCTGCATACGCATGCAACGCAATGCAACCTTTGTGTTGTGGGGCCGGGGCACCGCGCGCGGCAGGAGGACATTCATGTCAGTTACACAACAGACGCCCGGCGCCGTGAATTAAGCATCTAACAACATTAATTGGCGGATGATTTAATTTGAATTGGGTATCCGATCGATCGATTGATTGATGAGATTATCTTCTCCGTTGGATTGGTTTGGAGAGCAAGTCAAGCCATCTATCTATCTCGAAACAAACAAAAAGAAAATGAAAGAGAAAACATAAATCTTCCTTTCAAAAAAAAATTCCTTTCAAAAAAAAAATCATGATCAACTAAGATATTTAACTTTTTTCCTAATCAAACTTTATTAAGTTTGATCAAGTCTATATAGAAATTTAGTAATATCTAAAATATTTATTTACTTTCATTAAGTCTAAAATTGGGGATATTTTGATAATATGTTTGTCTTTTTTTTAAATTGACTAAGAAAAAAGTCAAAGACTTATTATATGAAATGGAGGGAGTATCTATTATTAAAACAGCTTGAAAAGAATACACCACGTTCGCTGTGGAGGTTAGAAATTCCCACATTAATCGAAGAAAATGAAAAAAAGAGTCCAAGTAGAAATACAATCCAAAAATAACTGAAATTCGGAATTAAAAATAAGTAATATTGAAATAAAAGTCCATATAAGAAAACAAAAAGTTCAAGTAGGAATACGATTTTGAAATAACTAAATCTCAGAAAAAAAGAAATATTGAAACAACAATTAATCCTTCTATAACACAACCTGAGATTAATTAGAATTCAAAATAAAAAATAAAATAAATTCAGAAATTAGAAAAATAAAAATAAGAGTTCAATTAGAAATACAATTTATAAATAACTAAAATCCGTAATAAAAATAAAAATTATTGAAAGAATAGACCATCTAGATCATATTTCGAGATTAATTAAAATTCGGAATAACAGATATAATAAATTTTGAAAATATAAAAATAACTATAAGAGTTCAAGTAGGAATATAATTTACAAATAAAAAATATTAAAATAAAATATATAGATTTTTGGAAAAAAATAGTTCATGTAGAACACAAAGATATCAAATTACAATAAAGAGGGGGGAAAACAATAGGCCAGTAAAGGATTAAAGTGGTGGCAGTTGATGGAAACATATAAAAACTATAAACATATAAACAAAACCTCAAATAGAAACCTAATGACGATTAAGAGGAGGGACAACGGTCAAGCCATTAAGCAGCACGGTCGTGGGAGTTGGCGGGATTCTAAAAAGTAAAAAAGATAAACCCCAATGATAATCATGTTGAATTTTTAAAATCTCAACGACAATAAAGAGGGAAGGCAACGAGCGGATCGCGCGTAGAGGAGTACAGGGCAAAGCCGCTGACGTTTTAGCGGGACTTCTAAAAAGCAAAAAATGAACCCAAACGATAATTATGTTCGATTTTTAAAATCCTAATGTTAATAAAGAGAAGAGGCAGCGGTGGGGCCGTAGAGGAGTACAGTGGCGGTGTTTGACGGAACTTTAAAAAGTTTATAAAAAACAAAACCCAACAAGATAATGAACACTAAAACTAAAATGTCTAATTTTTAAAGGTTTCATAGAAGATGAATAAAAATAGTGATAGATCGACAAGCAAGTAAAGTACTAACAAATGAGTAAGGGGTAGCGATCGAAGCGACTTTTAAAAACTATAAAATTAGAAACACACGGATGATAAAGTTCGGTTTTTCAAAATCCTAAGAGAATGAGATAGATATTTAACAAATTTTAAGTAAAATCATATTAAAAAATAAAAAAAATTTATATGGGTATTAATCGCGCAATTGCACGGACCACCCGACGCTAGCCACGGCCCAAGGATGCATGCAAGCAGGGGTGGGCCCACCATGATGCATGGGTATTCAAATGAATACCCAAGATTTTTGAACAAAAAATATATATATAAAGTATATATTCCATATGTATATAGGAAAAAAGAAAAAGCCCAACACATTCAAAAGAAGCCCATTACTATCCCTCCCACCATCTTTCTGTCCCCATTATTTTCGGCCCATTGGCCCAATAGCAAGAAAAAAGCCCATTTTGTCCTAACCCTATCTCCCAACTCCTCCCATCTCTCCCAGTCGGTGCCGCCACCCGCCAGGCTGCCACCGCGCCAGTCGCGAGGCGCCCGCGGTCCCGCCGTCGTCCCGCGCCCACCGCCCAGGCGCCCAGTCGCGACGCACGCCGCCCCCGCACCCGCGTTCCCCGCGCCCCGGCGCCCCGTCGCGGCGGTCCCGCCACGTGCCCATGGCCCACGCCGGCACGCCGCCAACGCGTCGGCCGCCGGCGCCCGCAGTCCTTCGCCGGGCGCGCCCGTCCCCGCCGTCGGCCGTCCGCCCGTCCCTCCGTCCTCCGCGGCTCCGGCACTCCGCCCCGACTGGCCGACTGGCGACTGCCTGACGGCCGGACGGCGACACCCGAAGGCCGCGCCACGCCGCCACCGCGCCGGCCGCCGGGCCCGCGATCGACGCCACCAGGCCGGCAGGCCGCCTCCGCCCTCCGCGCCTCCGCCGGTCCGCCCCGCTACCCGCCTGCGGCCTGCCGGCTGCTGCCTGCGGCCCTACCTGACTGCCTCTACCTGGCCGGCTAGCGGGCGGCGGCTGCGGCCTGCCCCTGCGGCCCTGCCAGGCTGCTAGGTGCCAGCCCCGCGCCGGCGCGCCGTGCACCCCCGCTAAGTCACTGACCGGCTGGCTGACCCGCGCCCCAAACTAAGTAACTAACGAAGGTCGAACTGCGAAGGTAACTGAGTATCCCTCCCCTTATCCCCTGCTTAATTGCCTAGTTGAATAAATGAATATAGGATATTAGGATTTATTTCATAATTGAATCTACGATGGTTTATTTTAATTCAGGAATTATTCATGGTAGAATATAGTATATTGTTGTTATGTAGATTTGAAACATGAAGAGAAAAAATGCTCCCACGGTAAATTTAAAGGCTTTTTTAGAAAAGGCTGCTGCAAAGAAGATGAATAAAGAACCAACTGGTCCATGTCAGCCTCCTTCTATTGATCCAACTCAGCCTTCTTGCATTGGTCCAAGTCAACCTTCTTGTATTGAGAGTCAGATGCAAGTAGTGATATATCATGGTCAGCCTGAGAATGAGAGTACTAGTGGAGCAAGCAGTCCAACCACAATACCGCCTAATGTAGAGAATGATGATATTAGAGGAGGGCCAAATGATGAGTCGTCTAGTGAAGAAGACAAAGATTGTGGTGTATATGACATAGAGCATGATCCTGTATTGAGGACTCCTATCTCACAATATGATGTCGATGACCAAGATTCAGTTAGAAGGGAGTATATTGCATTGGGCCCTTGTCAACCAAAGATGAATAAGGATGATTTTCCGCAGCATGAGTGTGGAGGTATGCGCCGCTTTCTGCCAAAGTGGTTTTCTGAGTTCAAGTGACTTGAATATAGTGTGCATAAAGATGCTGCATATTGTTTTGTTTGTTATTTGTTCAAAGATAGCACTAGCAATCATGGTGGAGATGCTTTTGTTAATGAAGGTTTTAGAAATTGGTACATGAAAAGTAGATTTAGTAAACATGCTGGTGCTGTCAATAGTGCTCATTGTGAAGCTGAAGAGAAATACAATTTGTTCATGCAACCTAAGACATCAATTCGTGAGTCCTTCGCCTCAAACTCTGCAGAGTTTAAGGTTCAATATCTAGCTCGCCTGACATGGTCACTCAAGTGCATAAGATATCTTCTGAGGCAAGGGTTGGCTTTTCGTGGTCATGATGAGTCAAAGGATTCTAGCAACAAAGGAAATTTTAGGGAACTTGTGCAATGGCTAGCTGGTAACTTTGAAGAAGTTAATAAGGTGGTTCTAGGAAATTGTTGATGCAAAAAACACATACTGGCCTGAGAGATTTGCTTTACTCTAGTGCAGGTCCAAAATTAGGGTTTTAGGTTCTAGGGCGTGCCAGTTGATTTGATCCTGCAATCAACAAGAAAAAACATGCAAATAATGTTAGAAACGATAGACAATCGGCCATAGGGCCGATCTCATATCGTATGTGACCTAGCCGATGCAATAAAGCATGAATCGGCTGTAAGGTATAGTCAATGATAGAACTAACTCTAAAACTAGTATATCGGCTGTAGATGTTAGTGTTACATAATCAGTAACTCAATGTTACTTTAGAAACAAGCAATTGGGATAGATCGGACTGAACCGAGACAGTATAAATTGCTCAAATCTAAAGATAACATGAAACAACGATTATGAAAATTAATGTCATAGCTGATATCTAGGTTTAAGTATGTATCGGCTATAGCTCCGATACAACCTTATACTAAGATATTCTCCAGTAATAAATATACTAATCTATAACCAATCAGATTGGTATCAAGCTTAATATATTTATATTAGATTAGATCTTGATATAAGGGGCAGATATAAAACATTAAACAAAGCATAGAACAATGTAAAACACCTATATCAGGTAAGATCTTAAACCCCGATACTATCCTTATTAACAACCATAAAACAAGATAGATATCATGATTCTAAATACGACTTAATAGGTTGGACTTAACCAATGCAGCATTAAGTATAAAAAGAAGCATGAGATCTAGAGAATCAAGCCGATGGTTGCCTTTTCGGGATGGTGAATACATTATATAATCTAGATTAACAAAGTAATCTAGCCGATATCGATGAAACCCTAAAAGAATCTAGCCGATATAAGTAGATTGCATTGTCGATCTCAGTTATATAACATATATGATAACTTGGAGAATCACAACAAAGAACTAGAGTGTCATAAAGATGTAAGTACTAGCCCTAATGATGTAACTCGTCATGACAAGATATACCTTTTTGCCGAAGATCAAATTGATGCAGCACGACTCGAAAGCACAAACTTGTCGAGAATAGGAAACAAAGGTGGCGATGCGCCGAGATTGATTGAACGTGTGTTGTTATTATTTACAAGACCTCGGGATTATATTTATACCCGAAAATACAAACATTGTCCATCATGGACACGACTCATATTAACCTAATACAAATCCAACTAACGAACAAGTCCCTTAGGCGGACTCTCACCGAGAATATCTATAAGGAAATTACATAAAATATCCTAATTAATAGATACAATTGCCTCCTCAGGACTCTATCCGTGCATGGAAATCCATATGAAACACGTTAACACAACCCGATGACATGTACCGAGTCATATTACTGAAATCGGCTCCATCGGCTAACCCTGTCCGACTCTGACTCTGCCGATCCAGTTCACAGCCGATTCGGACTATAGCCGATTCTTACTCTGTTTTTGGAAACGATCTTATCTCTTTGGTCCTCTCCAATTCTTCTTGATTTTATCTTCATCTCCGATACCTTGAATTACCAAATTTGGTCGTCAACAGAAATGCACCAATTGGTTGTCAGATGATAGACCATAAGATTCAGAAAGAACTCATTGGTTCTTGTGCTCACGAAACAACTAAACTTGTCATAGAGGAACTTCATGATGAGTGTTTTGCAATTCTTGCTGATGAGTCTAGTGATGCCTACCAACAAGAACAATTGGCTCTTTGCTTGCGGTTTGTCAATAAGATGGGGCAACCAGTTGAACGGTTTCTAGGTCTTGTCCATGTTGGAGATACTACATCATTGACTCTTAAGGATGCAATTAAGTCCTTGCTTATTAAGTACCAACTGCCCTTATCCAAGGTACGTGGACAAGGATATGATGGTGCTAGTAACATGAAGGGTCACATTAATGGTTTGAAAAAACTAATCCTGGATGAGTCCCCCTCAGCTTACTATGTACATTGTTTTGCCCATCAACTTCAACTAACCCTTGTAGCTGTTGCTAAGGAGAATACTGATTGTGCATGGTTCTTTGGGCAACTTGCATATTTGTTAAATGTCCTTGGGATGTCTTGTAAAAAAATCCGCATGCTTCGTATAGCTCAAGCTGAGTATATAATTGAAGCATTGAAGTTGGGCGAAATTGAGGGTGGCCAAGGTCTGAATCAAGAGATGGGCTTAGCAAGGCCAGGTGAGAATCTTGTTACCTCTAATCCTCTATCATATCTCTATTACACCTCTAAACCTCTATCATATCTCTATTACACCTCTAAATTGTACTCACTATTTTAGTTAACATATGGTGGCAGGTGATACACGTTGGGGATCTCATTACAAGATAGTAATGCATGTCATGTCTTTATATCCTTCAATCAAGAAAGTTCTATTCAGAATTGGTAAAGAGTGTAATGGGGCAGAGGCTATAGGAACTCAAACTACGCTACAAGTATTTCAGTCATTTGAGTTTGTTTTCTTATTGCACATGATGAATGAAATATTTGGATACACAAGTGACTTCTGCAATGCTCTGCAAAGGAGGGAGCAAGACATTGTGAATGCAATGGATCTTCTTGAGTTCACAAAGGTAGAACTTGATGTTTTGAGAGAAGATTCTGGATGGAATGAATTTCTTAGGAATGTCACTTCTTTTTGTGTCAAGCACAAAGTTAAAGTTATTGACATGGATGGGAAGTACAAGCCTATACAAAGATCGAAGAAGTTCTTCAAAGATGCTATTAATTACCATCGATTCCATGCCGATATGTTTTTGGGTGTCATTGATAGGCAACTTCAAGAGCTCAATAGCAGATTTGATGAGGTAAACACAAAGTTACTTAGATGCATGGCATCATTTAGCCCAACCAAGTCCTTCTCTGGTTTTAATGTTGACAACTTAGTAAAGCTTGCCAAGTTCTATCCTAATGATTTTGATGTTGAAGAAATGAACCAACTCACCTTTCAACTGAACTGCTATATTAGTGATGTGAGTAAGGATGAGAATTTCACAAATTTGAAAACTTTAGCAGACCTATCTATGATGCTTGTCAAAACAAACAAGGTTTCTCGCTATGACCTTGTTTACAGACTTCTCAAATTGGTGTTAGTTCTTCCTGTTGCAACTCCTGGTGTTGAGAGGGTTTTCTCTTCAATGAACTATATCAAAAACAAGTTAAGAAGCAAGATGGGGCAAGATTACTTGAATGATTGCTTGGTTACATTCATTGAAAGAGATTTCTTCTCGCAAGTTAATGATAAAGACATCATCAATCATTTTCAAAGTATCAAGAAACGGAAAGTTCTTCTCTAAATGTAATATTTCTTATCATTTTACTATTTTGTATGCTCTATAAATTTGATGTATTTTGTTAATTGAAAGTTCAGTATTGTACTCTAATATGGTTAATGCATTCAATTTATGGTCAATTCTATCAATTTGTGATTTTATGATATCATATTTATACCGTTATATATCATACAACTATTAGGCTTTTGGTTGGAAAATTTTTTCTATCTCTTCTAATTTCGAATACCCAAGTTGAAAATCCTGGACCCGCCCCTACATGCAAGCTTAATTAATCGATCTTCTTACGCCACAAGCTAATCTTTACTCCTCCGTATATATGGCAGTAGCTGTACTGGAAGGACTGAATGCTTACAGCAGATCCAAAGCCCAACCGTGAACAAATAACAATATGCATGGGCCTCACGTCCAACTACTGGTAATTCGGAACGTCTTGTCATTAATATTCTAACTATTTAAAACCGATGTAATTCAACTCACAGTACACCATAGTATTTACTTACGCGACTCATTCACTTGGTCCATCCCGCTAAGTCAACATGCCCGACTCATATGTCAGTCTCACCTCCTCTCCTTCTTTCTCCATACGACCACATGGGAAAATCTCGAGCAGGGAATCGGGGATAACAATCGGCGGCTTGGATGGCAGAGCCAAGGAGGATATCGATGGCAACCTAATGTGGCCGGGCAAGCCTTTCGTATCAGCTCAAGGCCCTCCACCAAGCTGTCGACGGTGGCGTTCTCTTCAGGTAGCACGATGGTCATCGCACCATCTCCCTTGACAACATCAACAGGAGACAAAGGAGGCGCATTGAGATGGATGTCTGCTTTTTCCCCGCTGACGAGCTTCCCACTGCGCCGACAACAACTATGACAACACTGAACCACCTTCCTTCTCGCGGCAGAAGATTGAATTGATGGTTAGCGGCGGCGTCTTGTTGGGTCTTGTGAGCCCGGCTCTCCCTTGACCCATTCCACCGTCATTGTTGCAACTGTTAGTTTCCACCCCGTCCTCTAGCGTGCACGCTACATGCCCCTACGCGTCCTTATTGCATAAACTTCTCTAGAGTGGCATTCCTCCGACGCTGTCGTGCCTCACCGGCGGTGTTGCCAAAGGGAGGAGGTTGAAGTGGAAGTACCTCCCCCACGTCATGTCGCTGTGGAAGGGGGCCTATCCACTGCGCCCTAGACTGGGAAAGGAAGGTGACCCGCGGGTGCTCCCCCTCGTCGTCCTGCCATTGTTGTGGAGAAGAGGAACGTGAGAAGCCGACCAGGGGAGAAAGGGCCAAAGGGGGAGAGGAAGGAGAGAGAGAGGGGCATGAGGAAGAAGGGAAGGAGAGGAGAGAGAGGATGACATATGTGCCCCATATGTTGAATGAGCCGCGTCAATAAATACCATGTGAATACTGTCTTAGGAGTTAAATTACACTGGGTTTAAATAGTGGTGGTTAGGGGGAGGGGTATTCGGTATTAATCATATTGAACCTATACTAAGGGAGTAAAAGCGGACTTACTTCTTACTATTCCGCACCTGGAAAAAGGGCATGGGCCAAATCAGATCAAAGTAAGGCAGGCCTAGAGGCCTTTAGGCTTGGCCGCATTCGAGCATAGAGCAGCCAGGCCCAATCACCTCGTTCCGTATTTTCACAAACTGCATATTTTAGGGCACGTGTAAGAGATAAAAACCCATATATTACGTTTTGTTTTCTTATTTCACAGACCCCTATTTTAAGGCAAAATGTTTGGAGAAACGCCCAACCGCTGCCGCTGCCATTGCCGTTGCCGTTGCGTCGAAGGGATAAAAGCTCGTATCCGTCAGACGTCGTCGGCACCTGTTGCGCTACTTACCCTTCTTCCATGGCAAGGTCGATCGAGTTCTCACCGCGCCTGCAAGGAGACCGTCATGGACCAGCCAAAGCCACTCTACTCTTGTACGTTGGAGTACATTTCGAGCCACCCCAATCGCAATCTTCTCCTTACACACTGACACTACTACTAAATAGTATTCACAACCAATGCCAAACTGTCCTGACTGACTGGTGTAGAGTTTCCCAATGCCGAATTTGACGACGGGATAGTGAGTCTTGGATATATTGATCAAGCACAAATCGATATTTCACAAGTCTAGCTGCGCCAAGGATACCATCACGCCACTTTTCTGATCATTTCATTTGGAGTGCCCTTTTTCTGACTCCCTGTCTATAGTCCATATATGGTATCGTCTGAATAATTTAATTTCGGTCTAAAAAACTGCTAACAAGCTCATTGACATGATCACTCCTAGCTTCCTTCACACGTTGATCTTGCAACAACCGAGTTAGGAAAAGGCCAGTAGCTGAAACAATTTGCCAAGAGACAAAGTAGTATTTTCTCATTCAAAGTCAGAGTATTCTCATCACTAGTTTTGTTGCCATGGCCTTAGCTGGATTATTCAGTGCCATTATGCATGCTACTTGCCACATGTTGCCAACAAACTCAACATGATACTTCCTTCCTTTCTTCACACGCTTGCATGCTTACAAGTTACAATGCTCAAAACACCTTGTATGTATGTATGTATATATAACTATTAAGTGCTTTTGCTCCCACACCACAACCACCAACTCTTGAGTAGTCTTGATGATTAACAAACAAGAAAAGAAATGAAAGAATTTGCTACTATATCACAATGGGGAATCAATTGCTGTTGCTGGTGCTGTTCACATCAGCCTAGCTAGGTAGCTTGGCCAGACATGATCTCCAGCTCCGCCCACCATAGCGGCGACACCTTTGGAGTCGCTCCCTCAGGCCCCAGGGAGGTGATCTCCTTCATCCGACCTGCAACCTGTGACATGAGCGGCCTCTTGCTCGGCTCTTGCTCAATGCACCACCTCGCCACATCGCACAATGCACGCGCAGCGTCTTCAGGGAATGATCCCAGGCTTGGGTCAATCAGCTCTGCAAGAGTCATCTTGCCTTCAAAGTAACCAGACGCCCAATGCTCCAGTGGCCCATCTGCCTCAGAGTAGGGAACTCTTCCGGTCAATATCTCCAGCAGTATTATGCCATATTGATGCACCATGCTATCTATCTCCGCCATAACGGTTTCGTCAGAAGTAGCAGAATTGAAGGATCCCTTGCTGTCGTTCCAGAAATCAAGATCTGAAACCTTTGCAGCGAAATCATCAGTCAGGTATATAGTTGTCGAGTCGAAGTTCCTTGGTACAACAGGTGGGTTCAGCTGATGCATGTGCTCTAGACAGTAAGCTATCCCCATTGATATCCTAACCCGTGCCATCCAGTCCAAGTTCTCAGCTTCTCTGACTGCAGCAACACAATAAAAGGAATTGCCAAAATGACATCTCAATAATCATATCGAGTTGCATTCTGTAATGCGCAAAATTTGCAGATTCTACCAGTATAACTCAACATTTGAAGTGATATATGTGATGCAGGAATTACTCTGTTAATAGAAAATAAAAGAAATGACATGGAAGAAAAGAAAGAGGTTAGTAAACAGGGGCAGGCTTACCATGGAGATACTCAAAAAGTGTCCCGTTTGGAGCATACTCAAACACCATAGCTCTGGTAAAAGGATTCTCTTCTTCACAATAGCCGAGTAGATTCATAAAGTTCTTATGGCTAACTTTGGATAAATTTGTGATCTGAAATCATAACCATTTCAGCCATTCGCACCGTAAAGATGTGCAAAAGCTTAATTATGCACATTTCCGAGAAAAGCCATTTAAACCATGGAAAACATATTTGTATTTTAGGGGATATCCTAAAAGTTATGAGCACATGTTACCTTTTTCCTGTACTGTGACTCACATTCTTTTGACCAATCCTTACCGGATTCTGTTGAACTTGTCAAAACTGCTATTTCAACTCCACTTGATAAAGTTCCCTTGTACAACATGCAACTAGACGTAGAACCAATTATATTGCTGAAATCCTCACATGCTGCTTCCAGCTCTGACCGTTTCAATGAAGGTACACCTGGGATAAAAGATTGATAGATCATGGTGTAAGGTGTAACTGAAATACTAGATATCAGACACAAAATATACATGTATAGAAAGAAAGGGGCCTGGATGGATACCTGTGACAAATGCTCGTTGCAATTGCCCACTTAACCCCGTGACCCAAGGCCTGACAGATCCAACTTTCTTAGCTCGACAGTATATAACAGATGCTATTGTCATGACAAGGAAAACTGCACTTCCTGCTGTGACCAAACCGTAGTTTCTCCAGGAATGCTTAGGATGAGCTGGAGCACCATCGACCGCAGGATTACTCTCTGCCTTTGGCTGTGGGGTTGAAGGAGATATGGGGATTGTTATGGCAGGTGAGGCTGCTTTAGGTGGAGCAGTGAATGGATAGGGGGATGGTGCAGGCGATGGTGCTGGTGTATGTGCTGCTCTGTGACGCCCCCGGTGTCTCTTGTGATGAACAGGAGCTTGTTTAGGTGACTCGAGAAGAAGAGCACGTAGGCTTCCAGTTCCACCACCAATATCATCTAATAGGCCAAGTAATTTTCTAGTATGTGCATTTCTGAAAGTTGAAATCACAAGAAGCAAGCAAAAGAAAGGAAATTCCTTTAGTATGCATCCTCTTCACGGTAAAATTAAGCTGTTTAAATCGTAATGATTCAATGATAGGTAGTAGATCACAGGCATCGATCTCGATAATCGAAAATAAATAAATAAATAAATCCTAAATTCGTACAAACAAAAATTACACATGGAATGGCCGACCAAATCAAGGAAGAAGTAGCAAAACGGACAGATAATGCCAGATTGCAAGTGTTGCTCAGCAGAAGAAAGAAAGCTGTAAATTCATTCTCACCTAAGATCAACAGAGGTTTGTCCCCAATTCTGTGTCTCTGCAAAAATCAACCAAGAAACAATGAGGATAATCAGAAGATTCCTCTTGTTGGCCAAACAAAAGAAATAAAAGGACACCAATCAACCTGCAGCAGTAGAGTGGGCGAGCTGGCAAGAGAGAGGAACCGATGATAGCAGCAGCAGCAGCGGAAGCAAAGGCAGCTCCATTAGGAAAGGCACCAGATCGATCAAGGAGGAGCAGCAAGAAAGGGCTCCGGTGGCATGGGAACCCAATCAGAAATGGAGGCAAAGCTTGGTTGGGTTGGGGTCGGTGGCGAATGGTTGCTGGGATCTGAGAGGAGGAGAGCGAGCAAACGCGGTTGGACGCGGCCAAAGAGAGAAATGAGGACGAAGGCGACCGCACAGCTTAGTAGTACCACCAGGCAGGCAGATTAGCGCCAATTATTACTCTAATATTATTATTATTGTGCTTTCATTATCTGGTGTTAAATGCTCTTGTTTCTCAGTCTAATCACAATATATAGAATCACAACCAAGCCAACCAGCCAACCCTCCTCCTCCTGGATGGAGGCCTGGGGCTGATTTACACCAACATTTATCCTTCCGCTCATTTTCTTTTTAGGATTTATTTAGAGGAGTTTAAAATTCTGAGAAATAATTTGTGAGAATCTAGCTGGTAAAAATCTGGAATCCAATTTCTCGCTTCTAATTTATTTTCCAGATTCTACAACTTCACAGAATCTGGGTAAAAATTTGGACTGTTTGAAGGAATTTCTAGTAGTTGGAGATTTTAGAAGAAACTGCAGTCACTAGAAGCTTATCCAAACAGATCCTTATTCGTCTCCCGTGGCTGGCATTGGCATCTCAAAATACTATCCGTACTGTGTATAACATCATTTCGTTTCGAGTGCGAGCTGGAACTATACAAGATATAAATCCTTACGTACTTGTATATATAGGAAGATAAACTCAGAAATTTCTGAATTATAGAACAGTAGTATCAGGGAAAGGAAGGAAAATCAAACATCATTATATTATAACATAAATTTTGGATTGGATTTGGGGCCACCCCAGTAGCTGATCATGCACGACTAGCAACCGCATTTCTTTAACGCACAACTCCCCTGGAATTGACCTACATTTAAGTCGTAATCATCCAGGATCTACACTGTCGACCGTTAGGAGCACAGACTCGGATCCTCTGCATTGGCTCTTGCTACAGCAGAGGAGTCCTCTGCGTTAGCCCAAATCTGGACCACTCATCGGTAAAAGAACGGGTGAGCTTTTCTTTGATTAAAAATATAAGCATAACTGTTTCTTCCTCCTCCAAACTCATCAGTAGCTCACCTTGCTGCGAGAGCCGAGAACGGCGCTGTACACCCAATACAATACTCACCATGATTTTCCTAAGATGATGTCCCTCATCTTTCTACGATGATTTCTACTTAAAAAAGTTACTCCCTCCATTCCAAATTATATGTAGCGAGTATATTTTTACATGATCTTTAATATTATTATAATTTTATCATTATTTTTTTTATAATATATTATCAACAACTATAACATTAACACCATATGAAACTATTTTAAAATATGAATATCACAAGTATAACATTGAATATACATATTACTAGCATTAGCCTAATCATTAGTCAAAGGTTACTATTGTTGACTTTTTTTATATCATGGATGCCTTATATTTTATAATGAAGGGAGTATCCTTTTTTTTCCAAGTGTGGCAAGGAGGAAGGTGAGAGCAAACAACAATGTTAACGTGCTAAATATATTGTCTGGAAATCCGTTTTGTACCTTATTAAATTGTATTTTTTAGCTCGCTCACTGTATAAACTCAGGATATCAATGCTTCGTTTTCTCTATATTGCCATACATGATTCCTTGAGTGAGGACAAGTGGAGCGACGGGAGGAAAGCTTTTGCTGATTTTATACGAAGAGACACCAAACGAGCATATCTGTTGGATTTTGGATGAACGGTCTAGATATGGGCTAATGCAGAGGACTCCTCTGCATTACAAGAGCCAATGCAGAGGATCCGAGTCCTAGGAGCACTACTACCGAATACACAAGCAAGCAGCATATGTAACGACACCGGAAAAAGAAAAACTACTGCATGTCATGAGCACAACGAATGAATAATACCAAGGAATCAAACAACGCCAAAATAAACAACTGATATCATATTTTTCCTCTTTTTTTTTTTTTGAGAGTCTATGAGCGAACTAATCTTAATTAGTCTATGAGCGAACTAATCTTAAGAGTAGCAATGTTTTTTTTCTTCTTCTTTTGGGTCTTCTCTGATCAGCTCAGCTTCTCAGGGGAGGATTCACTGGCTATCGGAAGTAAACTGAGACGAGAGGAATATCGATGTCGTTTCCATCATCATCCTCGCAGGCCGCCACAACATCCAAATGCTTCCTGTATTCAGGAACATCCACCTTGGCGACTTCTCTGGCCACGTCCACCACCTTCTTGTTCAATCTCTCCTTGTGCCTTGCGAACATGTTGTTGTACAGCAGCGAAGTGCCACAGGAAATGCTGTAAGCCGTAAGGCCCTTGTCGCTAAACCATTGCAGGAGCTCAGCAATAGTCAGATTGCCCTTGATGGACCATCTGTCCCATACAGTCCAGCTCATGTCTTGATGCTTCATCACCTTTGGTGGAACAGGTTCAGCCATTGAGAAAAGTGGCAGTGCCAGGTTCGCAAATGTATTGCGGTAGTCTTCGATGGGGTGCCCGCCAGCAATAACCTTGTATAGCTCAAGACAGACCAGTCCCGTCGCCATCGCTGTTGAAGTTGCAATAGCTGGGATGATTCTTCCAGCAATGAACTTAGCCTTCAATTTGTCAACCTCTGGAATGCTATAGTTCCTTGCGCGCATATTTGCAAATCCAGAGATCAGATCCATGTGAAAGTTGGTGTCATCATCCTGTAAAAGCAAAGCGAAATTTAATATCAGATAGCTCATTCTGATAGGTTTTGAGGGTGGCAAACATTCGACACAAACAGTGCTAGTATACCAGTTTTTCATGTTCAAGGAAATAGGAATTTCTATTGTATGCATATCGACAACAGAAGTTACACAGCCAACCAAGAGGAAGAAAATTTCCTAATGTGTCATTCTAAGGAAGAGCAAGGAGCTACTAACATACGTACATCTCCAAATGATAGAAAGTACAGAAGCCATGATTTGAAAGATTGTGCTAACTACTAACGATGCTGATAAGTACAAGCCATGCATTACAAGTGACTAGAGATGTGGCACATGGATATATCAAACATCAGCAAGGAATTGGAAAAAACAACAGATTCAGTGGAACTAGGGACACTTGAACTATATTGAACTAGGTGGATATATATCAACAAGTATCTTAAAACCTAAACTTGCAGAAACTTTTACTTAAAATACTAACCTTCTCAAATTGGATAGGTTTCATTTGGAATCCTGGAGGTAACCTCTTGGCACATTCTTCCAACTTAGCAAGAAGGTCATCAATAACACTAGCATCATCAACTGAGGCACTGGAAAGGCTAGTAGCTTTCTCATCGGTCACAATACTGACCCCTTTCTTTGGCTCAAATTCAGGAACGGCAACTTTACTTACTGCATCAGCCAGCTTACTTATGTTCTTTGTCCAGTCCGGTATAGCAATTCCAAATGACTCAGCTCTCAGTATTGAAGCAGACATAATAAAGTGAATGTGGGAGGGATCGGCGACTGAAAATTGCAGTGGACGAGGGAAGCGCTTGGGGGCAGACCAGAAAGGAGCACCCGTACTAGTGGCAGCATCTTCAGGAAAGGTAAATGTGAGCTGCTTCACACGGTTTGAGAAATAGTCCTCAAATCTGCCAAGAACAAAATAGAAGGAAAACTTTCAACTTGTGAAAAGGAAAAATGGAGCCATAAAATTGTACCAGCCTTAACCGTACTATTCTTCACAGGAAACACAACAGCTGATTTAACAGTGAAAAGGGCTAACTCAGATAGTCTATTAACAAGGGGCTATACTAATCTTTCTTGTAAGGAAGATAGGGCCAACAAAAATATAATAAAAATAATATAACAATGGCAAAGCAGGAGAGACATACTTCAGTCGGGCCCATCTTATGCAATCCTCAAATAAACCGCAACGCTCTTTGCCAAGACATTCAGAAACACGTACGAGCAAGTCTCTTGCTTGGGC
Organism: Oryza punctata; assembly: GCA_000573905.2. NCBI lineage: Eukaryota > Viridiplantae > Streptophyta > Magnoliopsida > Poales > Poaceae > Oryza > Oryza punctata. Next base: position 32,794,949 of record CM002494.2, on the reverse strand, counting down.
ATCACCTGCCTTCCTCATGGAAGCAGCATATTGAGCCGGATTAGAGAGAAATGAATTTACTTCACCTGGTGTCTTCTCTAGCAAACCCTCAAACTCAGAGCGGGCCCAAGTCAAGCAATGATCAATATTGTGTGGAAAAGAATGGACTGTGCACATCGGTGCCTGCTTCTCAGGAGGATCTCTTGAAGCCCCATAATTTTCAGTAAGGTGAGGAATCACCATTTGTGTATTGCACTTTGCACCCAATGTTCCTGACTCCAACAGTGCCTTCTGGAAGTACAGGCATCTCATGTCCATATACATCCTAGCATTAACATTATCAAGCGCATTGATGACAACATCTAAACCCTCCCAGAATGTGTCATGGAACACATTCTCTGTATCTGGACAAGCACGGTTCTGGAGAGCATCAATGCAGAGGTTGTGGTTGATAGCACTGGCAGCTGCAGCGGCCACAGTAGACTTTGCCTGCCCGATATTCCAGTCACGGAACAGAAATTGGCGGCTTAAATTACTTTTCTCAATGACATCATCATCTGTTATAGTTAGCTTTCCCTTAGCGCTGCAAGATACTCCCATTAAAGCAAGGTTCTTCAAAAATTCACATCCAAGGGCACCAGACCCCACAACAAAAGTATTTGTCTCTTCCAGTTTCTTCTGAAGCTTGGAACCAAATACAGAGATCTGAGCATCATAGCGGCTATTTGACGGTTTGAAGTCTTCAGAGTCAAGTGGATACGTTGGCAGGGATTCCACAGAATCAAAGTAGAAGAACTACATAAAATGGAGTTCTATCAGAGAGGGTTAATGGATTACTATAAAAACAACAGATGAGTCATAACACAAACCTGGTAGAGAGGATGGAATTTTCCTGAACATGCCTTCACAACTTCTTGACCAACAATACCACCAAACATTGCAGCCATAGGGTTCAAAACAGCTCGAGAACCACTTGCAAAATGTCTGAATAACTTCTCATCAAGTGTATCCAGCTTGTGATCAGTTAAGGCTTCGTTAATATCAGCAGCACACTTAAGGAAACTTTGAGCATCCTGCTCACAACCAGGAGCAGGGTAGCATCCATATTCTTTCTTGAACTTATCCAGAGCTTGGAATGCTAGGTGAAGAACGGGGGAACGTTCAAACTTAGAGAAGTCACTCAGAAGGAAATCTCCAGGATCTCTCATAGCATCTCTTAGTGACTTGAATCGTAGTATCTTTGGCTCCTTGACCTGTGTAACAATTCCACCTTTTGTGTACATGCCATATTTAGTTGTATCCTCCTCAATGCAAAATGAAAAGGGCCTTGCATTTTTAACTTTCCTTGGTTTTCCATCATTTAACTCCACCATGCCATGGACCTCAGAGAAAACCACAAAATCACCGTCCTGAAACTCAAGCCGTTCATCATCAACACAGGACACCATTGCTGGGCTGTCATTGCCGATGGATGCAATTATACCAGTATGTGGGTCTTCACCATCAACATCAAGAACGGTAAACTCTGGTCCAAAGTCACAAAAGACACTACCAAAGAGACCACAAACTTGAGCTTTGATGAAGGAAATAGGAGGGCAGTGGTTGTGACAGTAATCATCAAATTCGTAGGCCTTGTCTAAACCTATATCGGTGAAAACAACAGCCTGCCATCCAGATAAAGCTATGGGTTAGACAGGCATATCAGAGGCATGGAATATATGGGATCATAATAACATCATATGACAAGATACTGGAAGTGAAACAAACCTGGAACTTAGACAGGTGTTGTGTGGTCAGTTCCTCTGTTAGAGAAGAGATAAGAACAGCATTGTTAAGCTCTTGCAGCTTGGCTACACAAGCAGCAGCCCTGTTCTTGCCAATATCATTTTCAGATAAAAAGAAATTAGCAGACAGATCCCACATCTCAACGTTGTTGACATCATGTAGGGTGACGGATTTGACCCCAGCAAGAGCAAGGTTCTTGGCTGCAGGAACGCAACACATTTGTTTAATACAAATACAAGAGAGTTGCATATTGTGGGCTATATGCAACTGAAGTAAGGTAGCATAAACAAGTTACAATCGAATCCATTCTATGGAATCCATGCTGCATACTTGTGATGAGGAGAGGAGACACTTGAATGCAATCTGGAACAGAAAGAAACAGACTGAGAGGATAGAAAGACGAACCAATCTCTGCACCGAGGCCATTGAGACCCGAGACAAGGACATGGGAGGCGAAGAGGCGGCGCATGGTCTCCCTCCCGTAGACGGCGAGCTGCCTGCTGTGCAGGTCCTCGTCAATCTCCGGCACCGCCACTCCATTCGTACTCCCGTTTTGGGCGATCTTGGCCTTCTTGGGGTCGGCGGCGCGGTCGTCGTCCTCCTCCGGGCCGGCGGCTCTCTTGTTGGTGGTGGGAAGCATGGAGAGCAAGCCCCTGCGCAGAAGCCGTAAGCACCTCATCGCCGATGCCAAGTGCAGATTGAGATTGGAACAAGAAACAGCGCAGATCCCCCATAATAGGAATAGATGCGATGCTTACCTGTGGCGGGCGGGCGAGGGAAAGGAGAGGAGGAGCTTCGCGTGGCGGCTAGGTTTCCGTTTCCCCTTGGAGGAGGATTTGCTTGTTGGGTTGGGAAAAGTGAAGAGAAGAAGCTGCAGTGCAGAGGAGGCGGCGGCGGTGCTGATGATCGAGAGAGGGCTTTGCCCTCGGCTATTTATACCCTCCTCTTGCTACCGCCCTTTCGCGAGGTCACGGACACATTATTATTTCGCGAGCGTGCGACAGATAACATCTCCACCGAAAAACCCAAACCCCGCGCCTCCTCCGCCCCCGAAATCCCCTCCTCCTCATCCAAAACCCTAGCTCCGATGCCGAACCTGGAGTGCCGGATGTACGAGTCGCCGTTCCCGGAGGTGGAGACGGCGGTGATGATCCAGGTGAAGCACCTCGCCGACCTGGGCGCCTACGTCTCGCTGCTCGAGTACAACAACATCGAGGGCATGATCCTCTACTCCGAGCTCTCCCGCCGCCGCATCCGCTCCATCCCTTCCCTCATCAAGGTCGGCCGCCAGGAGCCCGCCGTCGTCCTCCGCGTCGACCGCGACAAGGGCTACATCGACCTCTCCAAGCGCAGGGTCTCCCACCACGACGCGCTCACCTGCGAGGACCGCTACAACAAGTCCAAGCTCGTCCACTCCATCATGCGCCACCTCGCCGACACCCTCGACCTCGACCTCGAGCTGCTCTACCACCGCATTGCCTGGCCGCTCTACCGCAACTACGGCCACGCCTTCGACGCCTTCAAGCTCATCGTCGCCGACCCACATGCCACTATCCTCGACTCGCTCACCTACGACCTCACGGAGACTGGACCCGACGGCCAGGAGGTTCGTGCCTTCCCCAATCCTCACCACCACCACCGCCTTTTCGCTGCCGGTTATTGTGGTCCTTGTTGTTTATTCACACTTGCCCCCTTGAAGATCAGTTAATTATTCAGAGATTTGTTTGGGTTCTAGATTGGTTGGTCCCTTTTGAGATGTATATGTTTGGGTTCTAGATTGTTTTTTTTCGCTGCTGCTTATTGCTATTGTTTATTCACGCTTGCCCCCTTGAAGAGCAGTTAGATAATTATTCAGAGATTTGTTTGTGTTCCAGATTGAATATCTGTATGTTGGACTCAATCTGCATATGGAATCGATGCTAATCATGTGCTCTTAAAATTATTTCTATTGTTTTATACATGTATGCACATCGGAAACATCTGCTTTTTAAGATTGCTATGTCCTGCATTTTCATACAGGTGACTAAGACCCTGCCTGCTGTCACCCCAGAGATCAAGGATGCCCTTATTAAGAACATAAGGAGGAGAATGACACCACAACCGCTCAAGATACGTGCTGATATCGACATGAAATGCTTCCAATATGATGGTGTTCTCCACATTAAGGTTCTGTTTGCTTCCGCAAATGGAGTTTGGATTCCAAATGCCTCTGTGGGTTCCTGATTATTTTGAGTTTACAGGAAGCCATGAGGAAAGCTGAAGCAGCTGGAAACAACGATTGCCCTGTGAAGATCAAGCTAGTCGCTGCCCCACTTTATGTCCTGAGCACTGAAACTCTTGACAAGGTTATTGTTTTTTCCTTTTCGTTTCAGCAGTTAATATGGGCCTTTGGATCGGTTTAAGCTGTGTGGTGGGGCAGTATGTTTATTTAGACCTGGTTATTTGAGAATAGCTTCTTGAGCACGCAGCATTATTATTATGAATAAATAGTTCCAGTGGTGGTAATGGACCCAACATTTTACACTAGAAAATTTGAGAGTTGGGTTCAAAATAGATTGGGCTCAATTTTTATACATTTTTGGCCTAAAAATATTTGAGGGTTAGGTAGGGTTGTGAAAGAACCCATGGGCCTTGACCCATTACCACCCCCGTACATGCAAATGCAATGCCTTGTGTCTTATATGTAGGTTTCTATAGTATGCAACATTTATGTTCTTTTACAAGTTGCATTATGTGATGCAAGGACAGTAGAGCCCGTAATATCCTTCCACTTCGATAAGCAATAGCTATTTTGAGTAAACTGGTATACGCGTAAGCAAGGTGTTCAGGAAGACTAATTTTGAATGTTTCTGGTTTGTAGACAATCCATATTGTGGTATTTGTTGATATTTTTTTCCTTTTCATTTGAGTGGTTAATATGCACCTTGAATCAATTTAGGCTAGGTGGTGGGGCAATATGTTTATTGAAACCTAGTTATTTGAGGGATAGCTTCTTAATAATGCAGCATTGTCATTATGAAATAGATGGATTCAGTTTAGCTACATGCAATGCCTTGTCTCTTATATGTAGGTTTCTGTATGCAAGCATGTATGTTCTTCTATACTTTCATTATATGATGCAAAGACGGTCTGTCTGATCCTTCCGCTTTGAACTTGCTGATTACAAGCAATGTCTATTTTTACTAAACTGGTATGCATATATAAGCAATAGCTATTTTCACTAAGCTGATATTTTCACTTTGAACTTGCTGTTATAAGCAATAGCTATCTTTTCCAGTATACTTTCGTGGACTCAACCAATTTGTATAGATGACAAAACATGCTGATGTTTGATTTTTTCTCTTTTTCTTTGCCTATATTTCAATTTAGAAGTTGCATGTCACATCTACCATTGTCCATTTTTCCGTTTTCTCTATTGGTTTGCTGCAATCAATTTGGTTTTAGGGCTATTCATGATTTGTTATGTTGTGAACAGGACCAAGGGATCTCAGTCCTTAACAATGCGATAAAAGCTTGTGGCGAGACAATTGAAAAACACAAGGGGAAATTGGTGGTGAAGGAAGCGCCTAGAGTTGTAAGTTCCCTCATTGCCTGATATTCTGCTTTACATCCTCCCCATGCTTTATACCTTTGGCTCCAATGGCTTTTGGTAGGTGCTCCCTTGAGGACTGTAGCTTATAGTTTTTGAGAGTGAAAGTTAATTTCAGGTGGTCTTCATGGCTTAGAAAAACTGTTTCATCAAGTATTGGGTGAATTAATCTATTATGTCTTGTGTAGGCATCTTGTAAATCTGAAGATCCTTATTGTAAAACTATTCAGATTTGTTCTTAACTGAATGTCGTTTGCACATGCAGGTGAGCGAGAGAGAGGATAGACTGTTCATGAATGACATAGAAAAGCTGAAATTAGCCAATGAAGAAGTTGATGGTGATGAGGACAGCGAAGAGGACACAGGCATGGGCGAAGTAGATCTTACAAAGACCGGCGTTGGTTCGGAGTGATCAGTAACAGTATTCGGGCTGGATGAGATAAATTGTACAGCGCAGCTTGAGGGATGGTAGTTTGACCACTACGTTTTAGCACAGATTTTGGTGAGGTAGACACGGTTACTAGCAGTCAAGGCTCACATCGATTTAGGGCTAATCATTTCTGACTATATGTGTATCAATATTGGTGAAAGTTTTGCCATGACAGCACAGCATTAAGAAAGATGATGATGGTCGCACTAAATCGTCGACCACTGTGCTGTGTTGGTTGGAGGAGGATTAGGCTTTTCTTTTTACTTTGTGTTGCTGCCTGAATGTTTCAGGTACCCCCGTCTCATGTGTACATATGCAGGAATGCACATGTTCCCCTAGTTGAGTTGAGTTGTCATTCAGAAATGTAAAAACACGTACAGGTGGAATGGAGGATGCTGCAAGTTTTAGCCTCAGCGAGGAGAGGCAGCTATCAATGATTGGATGTTGTGCTTCCTGTTGCAACCTGATGCTACTTTCGTATTCTGAATACTGTCTGTTTGTGTGACCATTTGATGTCAGATTATTTATGCCTTAACCACATCTTCAGCAAGGCACCAGTGGTCTAGTGGTAGAATAGTACCCTGCCACGGTACAGACCCGGGTTCGATTCCCGGCTGGTGCAATTTCTGTTATTTTTTTTATTGTTTCAGTGCATAGCTCTAACTCATGTATTAATGTATACCAACCTGAGCTTTTGGTACTGTGGAGAAGTGCACTGAAGGTTGAGGTGCCTGATCTCTGATGGTAGTAGTAGAAATTAAGTAGTGTAGTAGACATTTTATATCTGGCACTCCCTCCATTCCAAAATATAAAATATTATATTTTAGTTAAATATAATACATCATATTACTACGAATCTAGACTGAGAGTCTGTTAAGATTAATTCCAAAATATAAGATATTATATTTTAGTTGAATATAACACATCCTATTACTACGAATTTAGACTGAGAGTCTGTTAAGATTAATAGTATTAGGAGGTGTCCCTAGATCTCTTATAGGACGGAGGGAATAAGTAAGAAGGAGCCAGTAGTAGCAGTTGTAGTTCATGCTAACTAATAATAAAATAGTAGGCGCAGGCCGTAAAAGTAGTAGAGTCAGTCTTGCTTGACAATCATATGGAAGCTGGCGGCGTCATCTTCATCGGCAAGCTCCTTCAAGACCTCATCATCGATGTCAGTCACACGGTTTTGCGAGGAATCATCAACATAGCGTCCCAGGAACACCATTTTGGACATCCAAGCTTTCCTCCTGTTGCTGTTGTATTTTTCCTCCTCCCATGTCCCAGACGCCACCAGGAGGTAGACGTACACCGTCCTCTCCTGCCCACGCCGGAACGCCCGCGCGATCGCCTGCCTCGTCTTTGAGTGGTTCCACTCCGAATCCAGCATCACCAGCCTCGACGCGCCTGTCAAGCTGATGCCCTCCGCGCACGCCGTTGTCGACGCGATCAGCACCTTCCTCTTCCCTCCACTGTCGCCGTTGAACTTGTCCATCACATCGGACCGGACAGGCAGCTCCTGATCACCCTGGAGCACCAGCACCTCCTCCCCGAGCCGCCATCCCAACACCATCTCTATCAGCTTCACCAGGAACGTGATCGGGGACACGTTGTGGCAGAATATCAGCACCCTCTCCCCTCTGAACGACGACTTGTGCAGCAGATCGATCACAAACTTGGCCTTGCATCCCGCCGCGAAGTCCCTCTTGTACCTGTCAACCTTCTCCACCTCAGCTGGACTGAAGAAGGTGTTGACGGCCTTCGTCGTTTTTATCAGCCATGGATGGATGGAGCCAATCGTGATGAGCAGCTCAACCTCTAGAGGAAACCGGGAGGACCCGAGCTTGGGCATTGTTACCTTTGCCAGCATCTCCTCCTGAATGTCCGTGGGTTTCATGAACACGGTATACACATGTATCCCTGGAAGGTTGATCAGCTTCGCTCCCTCGAATGAATCTATGAATCCACGAGTAAGCTTGTTTAGCAAACAGATACCATCAGTTCTGATATGTTTGTTGTCAGACTCAATCTTTTGCCCCACTTTTTCCACAAACGCGCGGCGCGCCACTGCTTCTTGATGTTTGGCTCTCCTGCCAACTGCTTCTCTTTTCCTCTCTGGCACTAGTTCACTCATGGTATCACTGATAAACCGAGGTCTGGCCAAACATAGGGTGTTGAAGTACTCTTCAAAGTTGTTCTGGAAGGCTGTGCCGGATAAGAGGATTCTGAACTCAGTCTTCACCTTCATCAGCAGCTTCCTCAACTTGGACTTGGTGCTTCTTGGGTTGTGGCCCTCGTCAAGAATCAAGAGCCCAGGGTTGTTCATCAGGACCTCTGCAATAAATTCTCGGTGTCGGTTTCGCACTTTTGAGTCTTGTTTCGTCATCCCTAAGAAGGATGAGTATGTCATGAGGAGAACGCTTGGATGTGCATGCCACTTGAATAGTTTGTCCAAAGAATCCATAAGGCGCATATTTGTCCAGGTTGGTCTGTGAAAATTCTTCAATAACGACTGCAGTTTAGAATCCATTGCCCCCATTGGGGTGCCCCTTCTGTTAGCATGGTGAAACACATGTAAAGGAAGTGAAATGCCCCATTTCTCAAATTCTCTCTTCCATGTATGAATTGCAGCTTTTGGAGTAAGGACCAACGGCCGGCTTCTTGGGTGAGCTTTCATGTAACTCACCAGAAATGAGATAAGCAGCAGTGTTTTCCCAGATCCAGGAGTGTGTGCTATCACACAGCCACCTGCACTGACTTTTGAGTTATCCATTCCTTCAACCTGTATCGACCCTGCCAAATTTTTCCACAGAAAATCTAGCGCTTTTCTCTGGTGAGGAAGCAGCTTTGGATCAAGGTCAGATATTGCATTCCACATGCTCCCAGAGCTCTTCAGTTCTGACAAGTCTGGTGCCAAGTTTGCAAGAAGAGAAGGGTCAAGCATATCATCATCATCAAGGTAAATATTGCTGCATCCAGATCTGTCCTTGTAGTCATTTCCATTGAACTGCATTAAATTAATATATTATACAGCAAGGCAATGAGTTAAAAGTGAAAATAATGAATAAATACTTGCTTGATTGAAAAATTGGACCTACCATTTCTGGAAATATATCCTTTGCCTCAATGCATACAACATTGCATAATCTGCATGATAGTCCAAGCTCTTCGTCCAGTATGCATTCATGATGGCATGGTATTCCTCCAACTTTTCCAAAATAATCGGTGTTCTCATTAACTGATCCTGACTCTGCAAGCTGAAAAAAAATCTAAGTTATCTTACTATCATGTGAGACTAAAAGAAAAAGAAGGTACATGTTTCAAAATATAAAGGAGATGAAGTAATTCATGCCATCAGCATTGCAACAATACTGCTAACAAGGTTCCTCTGACCTATAGTTTTTTTATGCATAAACACCTAATTGTATACCCTAACAGCAAAAATAATCAGCCTGAGTGATCAAACAGGACATAACATTCCTACTCCATATAATAAGGTGAAGTACTGATTGCTGAATATTGATTAAACCAATTACTAAAAGCTTTGTTGAAAAATACCATACTTCATTTTTTTAAGAAATGCTACAGAATTATTTTGGTAACTATTTATACTTGAATATCTGGGCCACACAGCCCAGTTGTGTGTGCCTGTGGATCAGGGTGCCTGTCACCCCTGATGCTGTTCGCACTAGCAGCTCTTGCACATCCTCCTCGGCTAATCGCGAATGTGAGCAGAGAAATAGGGGCAAAACAAAAGCAGAGGAAAATAAAAAAAAGAAAGAAATAAGAAAAAATGATTTTGTAAAGTCTTTTATATATACTTCAAATTAAATCAGAAATTGAGGCAAAGTACCCTGACCACGTTGATACCCCATATTTCTATCAAATAAAAACAATAAATAGAAAAGATAAATGATGTCAAAGATTGGATCGAACTTTGTGATCCTAATAACCATGCTTTTACAATATGTATTTTCTGCTAACACTACAAATTCGAAAAAAGTTATATGCAAAACTTCCAGGTTTTATGAAATTACTGCAATTTTAAGAAAACATACCTTTTCTTTTTTTCTATAATAGCATCTGTAATCATCCGTCAAAGTTAAACAATCCAGCCTCAACCCAACAAAATTATCCACCAGCATGTTTATCCTACTTTGAGTCATCACCTTCAACAAACACAAAATTAAAATACATTAAGAGATCCTTCTGAAAGTATGATTATTTAACTAACTGATGTAAAACTTATGTAATTTTCTTTGTTCTAATTGAGACCTAATAATATGAACATTGAACCCTAAATAATATGCACAGCCTAACCAGCTGGCGCATCTGTTGACGCATTGATTTTCTACTTATAGAGTTATAGTATAATAATGGATCTCCCATTCTATTTCTGTACCCTAAATGACACATGGTAGAATAACAATGTCCATAGCCAAAGAGGGAAACAATTGCTTTTATGTTCCAAATTTTAGCTTCATGCAGAACGAATCTCAAAAGTTGCAGTAGAAATCACCGCACCTGCTTTTGCTCAAAAAGTGCTAATGTCGTCAGTGAATAATCCATTTCTTTCCATAGTTCTTCAAGCTCATCATCCTCCTCTTGGTTATCAGCAGAAGGTGGCCATATAAAGTCCTCTTCTCGATAAGAATGCTGAACGTAATTCAACATATTGGCATCAAAGTTAAACATAGAGTCCCTCTCCATTTCACTCTCGATGTTTCCTATGCATTGGTCAATCATTTGTCTGTATTCTCTCTCGCACATGTGCCTCTTTCTTTTCCTTCCCACCTTTTGGCAGAATGCTGGTTCACAGTTACCACCTAGGGTGCCTGATGAAGTAAATAACTTCGGCTTACATGAGAAAGGAGGACAATTATGCTTCTCTTTATTCTGTGCAGGTGTCCGTGGAATGTGAAACTCCAGAGCACTTTGCTCTTTTGAGCTTTTCTCCTCTATTTCCACTGAGCTTGGATTTTCCTTCACAGGCAAAGAACACGTAGTTCTCTTCATTGTGTTCTTATGCTGTCCTTCTGGAGGGCTTGTTTTCTCCTTCACAGGCAAAGAGCATGTAGTTCCCTTCGTTGTGTTCTTATGCTGTCCTTCTGGAGAGTTTGGCTTTTCATCGACCATGGGAGAGTGTACACCTGTTTGCTTCTGTGTAATATTCCCTGGAATCTCTACACAGCACGATTCTACTTCTACCGGTGAATCACAATGCACAGCTCCCCTTACATGCTTGGTGGGTGATGAACTTACTTCTTTCTTCTTGTAGCCACTAAGAAACCTAGGTGTATCGTAACTCGTAAAGCGATCTGGCTGACTCTTCAGGCGCTTTGAACGCCTCAGATCCACATGCTCATACAAGATCTCGACATCTAATACCCTATCCAGTTCACTATCCATTTCACTCTTCACAGTGAATCTCATGCCTTCTGTGATATTGTTCTTTTTCACATGAGTGATAGGGATATTTGTGATTGTTGGGCGCAAAGCCTCATCACGCAATTGGAATGATATTGTCTCCATGGTATTGCCAAAGCCTGGAGGTATGGCCATGGAATCAAGATTCCATCGCTCTTGATCTCTTTTGATTATTTGATAAACGATCTGGTCTTCTACCAACTTGATGTTGAATTCCATTCCCCTCAAGATTGACAAGACCATCAGATGTGTAATTTCTGAGGAGAATCTAGCACTTATTAGCCTGCCTCTATTAAGAGAGAGGCGATCCTCTGAAGAATTCCATTTCATGCTTCCCTCTTGGGCTTCAGATTGGAGCTTTTGCAGGAGGAAAATATTGTTTATGGTTACTACCTCTGCTTTTGTATCAGTTATCACTTTTTCTGCATTGCCAGGACACTGGTTCTTGTAGAGTATAACAACAAACAAGCAGAGACACTTATCTTCTTGATGATTCTTCTTGATTGTGATAAGCCTAGCATCATGACACAGTAACACCTACCAAAACAAATTAAGAAAGAGAGACAATGCTATCAGATGGCATAAATATACTGGCAATTGTACGGTAATCTTCTAGATAGACCACAGTATGGACATGTGGAAGATAGAACACAATAGATATGTAAACATATTATAAAAAATGAGAAATTAACATACAGAAGCTTTTGTTCCTCCTTCTGAACTTGTTTGGAGTGTATGGGGTGACTGCACACAGACATCAACACCTGGTTTGAGAACATTTGAACAATCGGAACATGTCGCCTTTCTCGACCGTAAGCGTAGACAATCCCCATCAACACTATGCTCAACCGTGGACCCAGAGTAGATAAATTTAACAAACAGGTTGCCGTTCCTTATCCTTATACAATTAACTCCATGCCATGATCCATCATAAAACGCCTCAAATGCTGCAAGCAAAGAATAGATCCTAAGCTGATCTTGTATACTTTCAATCATTATTTTTTTTCAGCAAGACACCTCTTGTTTGATATAGACAACTGGCATGCTCGTGGCTCAACGAATTTTTTTACTGAAATGTAATGCTTACGAGTTGCACTGATGGGATGGCTCCGATGGTCTGCAGGTCCCTTGAGCATCTTGTCAGCAATATAGCTTGAATCTCATGATGTGAAAATTAGTCTTTGCTAAGCAGAATATAGAAAAAGCTTATTTCACACTGGAAAGGAAATGATGCAGAAAATATTTTTGACAATGGTACTATCTTTCTTTTTCTTAAAAAAGAGAAACATGCACAGAGAAACTGATGCTATGAGCGTCTATCCTACTCGAAAATGTTGAAATCGCATCACAAACCACATCCGCTTTTCAGTGAAAATGTCTGGCACAATGATCTCGTATTATCATGTACAAGGACAAATATATGCATTATCTGCGCGCTTTGTAAGCAGCATCTATCGATGCATGTGTGCAAGATCATGAAACAAGGGAAAAACAGAAGTGGAACTAGTAGGCAGCTAGCATTTGCCTGTGTGGCACAAAGTTTTCAGTACAAAGTACTTGTCCTTGTGAGAGCCTGAAAAGCAGGCAGAGTAGTTATCTGGTGAAAGTGTGAAACGGTCCTGAAGCGTTTATGTACTGAAATTTGGCAGAGAGGATGAGGTAGAGGAGAAGAGCAAACAAGCAAGCAACACATCTGGTTGAATCAAGGTCAATAAATACGGCAATGCCTCATCGATGCATAAAAGCAGGACACAGTAGAAACAGGCAAGTAACATTTGGTTGAAAACTTTCATGGATCGTCAAGGATATATGTGCAGAAAAGAAAGGAAAAGAAAACTGTTCTTGGGTGATGCGGAAAGGAAAAGGGGAAGGAAAGCAGGCAATGGAGATGTGGAGGTGGCTAGGATGCATACATTGAGCTGATGAGTGATGAAGCTGACAAGAAAACACAAGGAAGGGGAGGCGAGGTTACCTGTAGCAGCAAGGACAAGTGAGTGATTCTCTTCTGAGGGAGAGCAATGGAGGATGGCCTTCTTCCTCTTGCTTGTGTGTGTGTTGTTTGATGAATCCAACTGGATTGAGAAAGAGGACGAGTAGTGGTGGCACCTGTGTGCAGAGTCAAGGCGACAGATGGCAGCATGCCGATGCCACTCGCTCCATCCCCGTGAATGATCAGTGATTGAGTGGAGTAGTAGGAGTACCACAACACAATGAATGCTGGCTGATTTGCCTTGACAATCCATCCTCCCTGCAGCCGTGAAAAGAAAGCAACGAAGAGAAGAAAAGATACCTACACCACTCTTGTGTTACTAGAGGATTAATTCGCTTCCACCAACCTTACCACATCACTGTGGCCATCAAGACAGCAAGGAATACTCCTACTCGGACAATCCTCACTACATACACTTGTTACGTACCAGTACTAATACAGATGTAGATGATCAGCAGTTGGTTTCTACGTCCGCGCACTCACATGGCGACAAACATAATCCTGTGTCTGTATGTATGAAACAGGAACAACCGGTCTGACTGTCTGATACACAAAAGAAAGCGTGTGATGTACTACACCTTAACATAACAGGGAAATGCAGATGTGCAATGTAAGTTCAGACAGCAAGCAGCCAACTTAATTCCGTCAATCTTTCACAGGTCGCCATCGTCATGACCAGCACAAGCACCCTATTCCATGCTCAAAAAGGAACGAAAGCATTCCAGCCTCCATCCTGTAGTCATCTTTTCAGGCAAAAAAAGATGAAGGTACTCCTTAGTAAAACCAGGGTGTTGACAGGCAGCAAATAAGATGGCCACTGCATGGGCATGTGATTACCATTAGAACAGCTCCTACCCTGTCTTCTGTCTGCAGCCATGACAAAAACCAGGTAAGCATCGCCATCTAAATAGACCTGCTCCAAGACAAATACATTCTGCATATGCATGGTTCCTAGTAACTGGCTTTTCTATTTAGATAAGAGAATTAACAGGGGGGGCATTGGCTTGAAACTGAATCGCCTGGAGCTGCAGTTTCTGAAACAGTCTGAATACCATAGTAGACAGCAAGCAGATGTTACAGGCTGGAGTATGTAGTAGATGGAGCTGTGGGAATTAAGGCAGATGATTTTAAAAACAATTCAGCAAGGAAACAGTAATAATTCACTTTGTCAATGATAACAATGGCAATCCGCAGAAGGTTTTTTTTTTACTGGGAGTGCAGTTACAAATGTTACCTTTCTTTTCCTTTCCTTAACACCTTTTCTTTAACTACAGAACGTAACATCTACTAACACAAAACAATCCAATCTCTCAATCTCCTATGTTCACAAGAAAAAGAATAACTTTACTTTGGAAACTGAATACTCCAGTAGAAGCATGAGACCCTTTTGCCATCTCAAATGCTTCAGCTCTATCTGCAACCAACAATACTGAAAGTGGAATTCACCAGCAGTCACCACCACTGATGCACAAGAACGCCGCTCTCTCGGAGCGAACTGAACAGCTCCAAGCACTCATCATACGTGTTCTGATACTTGGGCGACCGTTCACCAGGGCAGCATTTCTGCCATCGGTTGTAATGGCACTCAAGGAACAGCTCGTCGATCAAGCAGATTGCGCCTGTATCAAACAGCCTTGGGATCAAGTCGAATTCTGTCCCTTCCACATCCATCTTCATCACCACATAGTCCTGCTCCGACACCGTGCGCTTCAGCCACTCTGCAAAGTCGAACGCTGGGACACTCCGCACCTCACCGGACATCTTCCCTGCCATGGGGCGGATGCGACCCATGCCACGCCCATGAGCCTTGGCCTCATCCTCCTTCCCGGGATCAGCATTGATCTCAAAACTGAGGGTGTCATTCTTGACCCAAGCAGCATATGGAAGCAACGTGACAGCCTTCTTTGCGGCGTACTCGGAGTGGAAGGCCGGGTCGGCCTCGATGGCAAACACCTGGAATGTATGGTTCTGCTTGGGGTACTGCTTCCGGAACCAGCTGCCGATACTGGAGCCGTAGCCACGGGCGCCAACGTCGACATACACATAGTTGCGCTTGAAGCTGATATCTGCGAGAGTTGGGAGATACTTGATGTTTTTCATGTTGCGCTTTAGCGTGATCCATGGCTTGCGTGGCTCCTCTTGGATGAGTGGCTCGGCATGCGTGAGGAGTTGGAGCTTGTGATCCCCAATTGTGCACTTGTTTACAGGATCGTGAGTGGAGTCCTGGATCTTCTGGAAGACGAGCTCCCGCAGGGTGGAGTCGTCCGGGCCGTTGATCTGGCGAGATCGGAGCAGGCGGAGGGAGGGGAGGAGTGCCTGGAGCGCGCGGAGGCTGAAGGCGTCGGCGGCGCTGGAAGTGAGGACGACGAGATGCCCCTCTGGCTTCAAGATCCGCGCGGCCTCGGCGGCGAGGTCAGCCGGGCGCTTGGAGGAGTCGAGTGCGCGGGAGGCGAAGACGAAGTCGACGGAGGAGTCAGGGAACGGGAGGCGGCGGTCGTTCCCGGCGACAGCGAGCGGGGGGGAGCGCTTCCTGGCGACGGCGACGGCGGCCGAGACGCCGAGCTCCCGCATGGCGAGAGCCTCCTGCAGGGCCCCGAGGCAGACGGCGCGGGAGGTCGGGGAGAGGATGCCGTCGGCGAGGTGGGCGGCGAGGAGGGTGGAGTGGTAGTCGACGGCGTTGCGCCAGTGGCGGGTGCGCCAGGCGTCGGGGGTGGCGAGGGCGGAGTGGAGGTAGGCCTTGGAGGGTAGGACGGCGGCGGGGAGGGGCGGGTAGAGGGCGATGGCGGCGAGGAAGGCGGCGTAGATGAGGCGGAGGGCGAGGGCGGCGACGGCGAGGAGGAGGGCCCGCGTGAGGAGGGTGCACCTGCGGTCCATGGCCATGGATGGATCTAAGGGATTACTCCTACTCGCTACTACTAGTTAGTAGTGGAGGTGGAGACGGATCGAGGAGGTGTGGGCCCCATCTCAGCGCTGGCCTTTGGGTCTCGTATTCCCCCGTGTATTACTCTTATGCCATTGCTTCTTTTCAGGTGCTCTGCTCACCATAGCCTAGCCCCCACATCCATGCCCAATTCTTTATTGGAAGGAGCTTTTCTTTTCTTTTCTTTTTTTTCATCTTTTCATTACAAAGTTGAACAATAAAGATATGTGCAGGTACATTGGTCCAAGTTTTATAATTATCATATCCCACACAATCATTTACCTATTATAATCCACTACCCTTTAAAACATTAATTACATTGGAACATTCCCGAGAGTAAATATACTTTGCGCAAGAAGATAACGACGATATGATATGAAACAATACTTTCTCTTCTTTTTTTTCTTATCGTAGAGACGTCGTGTGAAACTAAGGTTTCATCTATGGTTTTTGGAATAGCGGTAAGCAATATCTCGTTCTTTTCTGATTAGGATACAGGTTTTACATCGGTTTTCATCAACACCTTTTTCAAACAGCTAAACCGTATATATTACTCTTATACCATTGCTTTTTCTCCTTTTTTCTGAGATGGTACTCGCCCTAGCCCGGTTAAGGACTTTGCATTTTGCAATCACACATCCAGGGACACCAACGACAAATGCCCTCTCTCTGTATATATATCCATCCTATCCATCAAAATTCCAATAGATGAAAGGGGTGGAGCTTTTTATTTTTGTTTTTTTTATTTCATCTATTTTTCATTAAATAGTTACTACTAAATAACAAAGATATATGGCAAGTATATTGGTCAAAGTTTCACAATTAATATATCCCACGCAAATCATTTACCCATAACAATTCACTATACTTATAACAAATAGTTCACTCCATTGGAGCGTTGCCCAAGAAGATAGTAACGATATGAAACTGTACTTTTTTTTTATTATAGTGAAGTCATATGAAACTAAGGTTTTAAAGTTTTCGAATAGCAGTGGGAACAGTCTTATCCTTTTCTGATTAAGATGCATATTTCACATCAGTTTTCATAGTACATTTTTTAAACTGCTAAACCGTATATATCTGGTGACGACGAAATTTGGTAAGCCTCGAAGTCATCATCGGTTTAGAGTCAGAATCGGCTTCAGAGTTTCAGAATCGGCTGATGAAAGCTATTAATCGCCAACAATCGGATTCTTATCAAATTCGATTAAGGAAATTAATCTATTAAAGGAAACTTATCCAAAAGAGACCGAGTTCAAGGAGGATACCGCATGATAGTTTATCTATTTATTAGGAATAGTCTGTTAGTTTCCTTTTATCTTTAGGAAAGTGTGTTTAGTGTCCAATAAGGACTTTATGTTTTTCCTTTTATCTTTAGGAAAGTTTGAGTCGTGTCCGATATGGACTAGTATCTACCTATGAGTATAAATATGTACACCTGTAGGATCAAGGAGGCCGACTAGAGGGGGGGTGAATAGGCGGTTTTAAAACTTTTGGCTAAAACCAAGTTTTGTATGCGGAAGCGTAAATCAAAACGGTTTTGCACAATTCAAAACCTAAATCAACTAGTCTCAAGTAAGTGCACAAAGAAGCTAGCCTATGTTAAGGTTTGCAAGCCTAGGGTGATAATAGCACAAATAAACTCTAGTATGTAAACTTGCTCAAATGTAAATGCAACAAATAAATGAGACAAAAGACAAGGAATTTTTCACCGAGGTTCGGAAACTCGCTGGTTTCCTAATCCCCTTTGAGGCGAGCCCAACTCCACCGCTCAACCACGAAGCCACCGCACGCCCCCTTCGTCAAGGGGTGAGCAAGGTGGGAGCCGGCCCACGGAGAGGACTACCCAAGCCTCGATCACTAGGGTAGTTCTTCCTTCACTCCGAAGGTGGTGAACTCCAAACCACTCACAACCAGCGTCGGGCCTCCTCCACAATCTCCTCGGAGAGGTCACCGGGCAACACCTACACAAGCCGTCTAGGAGGTGGCAACCTCCAAGAGTAACAAGTCTAGGATGCTTGCCGAGGATGATCAAGTGCCACACTAGCTCTAACAATGAAGCAATACACTTGGATTGGCTTAACTCACTCTCCAACACCTCACTAGATAAACTAAGTGCACAAGGGTGTGAGAGCTCTTGCAAGGGTTCAAGATAATGCAATGGAGTGCCAAAACCTTACCCTTGCTGCTGGGGAGTGGGTATATATACCCCCAACCACCAAAACTAGCCGTTGTGGACGAAATCCACCAACTCTGTTGTCTGCCGGTCAGACCGGCGAAGGGTGGCCAGTCAGACCGGCCTCGAGTGTAACGGCTAGAAAACTAGCCGTTGCAGTGCATTTAATGCTCTGACAGCAGGGGGTCCGGTCAGACCGGCGACCAAATGGCCGGTCAGACTGACCACGGCTCGGTCAGACCGCCCTCGGCTCGGTCTGACCGACTGTGGCTCTGGCGGCTCTGGATCGCCAAGACGAGACCTCCTTCAAAATCAGAATGAGCGGTCAGACCGCCATGGGATGGGCGGTCAGACCGGACAACATACTTCGGTCAGACCGCCATAAGGGTGGTGATCAGACCGCATGTCACTTTTCAGCTCAACCGACCGTTAGTAAAACGGCGATATCTCTTGACTCGGGTCTCGGAATTTGGAGTTCTTGGACTCTATGGAAAGCTTATTCAAAGGGCTATCCAACCCATGAACAATCCATCCAAGAAACACAACTTTTCTCAGGGAGAAAGGGCTCACACTCTAAAGGATACTTCACCAGACATAACCACATGAGGCTACCCAAACCTATAGGATTTGCCCACTTCTCTCTTTGTTTAGGACTTGAGAAAACTCACCACACTTGGCTAGACAAGCCCAACAAATGCACCTACATGCATATGAACTAATATGGCGTAAGATCATCCACATGCTCGTTTCATAGACCCCTCTTGATAGTACGACGCCTATCTAGCAAATCCGGTCTACACCAAACACCAAGACCGGGAAAAGACTAAGAAAACATTCTTAGTTCAGTTATACCTTTGCCTTGCGCCATTGAACTTGGGGTTAATGCTTGAGCCAAGATCAACACTCGTGACCATTCGCTTGAACCATGTTTATGCCGAGGTCTTGACCATCCTTTGTTAAGATTTTCTTCTCATCACAATCTTGACTTCATTCTTGTCGACATGGCGATGTCCTTGGCTTAGTGACCATCAACCCATGGTGTCATCCATTAGCCTCATCACAATTAGACCTATTTCTTTGCATGGCTCAAAGGAAAGCATTAGTCCTAACAAATCGGTTGTCATCCTCCACTTGGTGACCAACCGGTTGCATATGAAAGATATGGATATGTTTGTTGAGTATTCATTAACATCACAAGTGTCATATACTCGCATGCAAGCTCAAGTGCAAAGATCCGATATAAATAATAGGTGAACAACATGGATCTAAAACATGCACAATAAATGTATAGGATTTGCTCCCCCTAAATATATGCATACAAATAAATATACAAGAGAGGCAAGTGTATGCATAAGTAAAGAAGAACCAATTGGGTTTATCCTATACACATGGAGAATGCACGTAGCAATGACAAGACAAACAAAAACACATACCTTCATGATCTCCATGTTCTCAAAGTAAAGGAGACTAAATAAGATAAGGCTCAAGTAAACATTAGTCTCACACTTATATAACAATAACATGGAAATCATATATATGAACCTATCAAAAAGTAGGAGATAAGAAGTGATACATATTGCTTTATCTCCATGCATTTCATCCTTGTCATGATTAGGGTCCATCTACCACATCTCATTATCGGGAAATAACCTAGTTGACAACTTATGTAAAAGACAGGTTAATCCCATAAATATCGGTTTATCATCTATCACCAAAGCAACAATTACACGAATTGTTTAATCCAAGATCTTTCAATCTTTTTCTCTCTTTTGTGATAGATAATAACCCGATATAAACAATATAGAGAGATGAGATGAAAGATAATTTCAAATCAAGGTAGAGATCTTATAAAAAACAAAATATAGAATAAGCTCCCCCTCAAGATGTGCATACATATGGATATGAAGGAACGCATATACACATAATCAATAAAGATCAATGAGGAAGCTCACACTATATTTTGGATCCACAAGAGAGACCAAGTTAAAATATGTGAAGTTTAATACATACCTCTCATCATTTTTACTTTCATATCTAAATGAGACTAGTCAAAGAAAGCCTCATAAAAATGATTAGTCTCATATAATTAGATTTGTCATTAATCCCCCTAAATGATTGACAATGTTTTCTACTTGCATCGGCCGATCTCCATCTAGGTTTTTATCGATATCGGCTAGATTACTTTGTTGGCTTAGATTATATAATGTATCCACCACCCTGAAAATCAGTCAAAATCTTGATTGTCTAGATATTATGTTTCTTTTCATACTTAGTGCTGCATCAGTTAAGTTTGGTCTACTAAGTCGTGCTTAGAACCATAATCTCTAGCCTACTTCTTGATTGCCAATAAGGGTTTCATCAGGGTTTCATCCGATGAGTTATCTGGATGTTGTATCGGCTTACAAGGATTACTTACAAGTTGGTTTTAGCCGATGACAACAAAGGTTTCACTGTTTATCTAATCGTTTGGATTTAATGACAACAGATCTCCAGCCGATGTATACTTTAACCTTCGGATCAGTGCTTATTTAATCTATCATTACTAGCCGATTGGTTGCTACTGGATTATATTATTGTTATATTACATTATCATCAGCCGACTATCTTTGTGTCATTATTTACTCAAGTATCAAGATCTATACTGGATATCGGCTGGTATCGGTATCGGCTGGAATTACTATATCGGCTCCGATCGGCTCTTTGATATTCAATTTATATATTTTGTCAGTTACAGGATCAAACCGACTGGTACGCCCGTATCTCGTCATAATTTTGAACCTGCACTGGAGCTAAGCAGATCTCCCAGGCTGTCGTGTTTTTCGCATCAACAATATCGTGCAAAACAAGTTGCTTTAAAATATAAAATAAATTTATTTTTCAAGTTTATAATAATTAAAAGTCAAATAATCATGCAACAATGGCATTTTTTCGTGTGCCCTAACTTCATCTTCAGTGAAAACGAAAACCACCTATAAAGGATAATATTCTTTTTTTCATTTTATTTTTTTAAAAAAACTTATATACTACTCCCCCCGTCCCGTAATATAGCAACCTAGTACTGAATGAGACATCCTATCCAGATTCGTACTAATAGGATGTGTCCCATCCAATACTAGATTGTTATATTATAGGACAGAGGGAATAGTACATTTGGATACAACTGTTGCATTTGGATGGAGCCATCTCATTGTACTGGTATCTGATGAGGCCTCCGTTTTAGGGGTGGGTAGAAAAATACCAAACCGAAAAGATCGAAACCGAGAAATTCGGTCATCAAGTCGATTCTAGGTAGTAAAAGACCAAATTATGTCGGTTAATCTCCTCGGTTAACCGAATAGATCAAATAGATCGAATTATATCCAAATGCAATCTCAATACACTAAATTCAATAGAATTAAACTCTAATTTTCACATCCCTACTTCTTCTAGGCAGATAACCTAATAAGAGTCTTTACTCATACGTGCTTACGATTTTTGTTTGTGATTTTTGTATTGAAAATTTTCAATATTTCTTTGTATATATGAAGATATTGCTGAATTTTGATCAGGACAGAGATCGTGATTGAATTTATTGGTTGATATCTTTGCATTGAAATTCGGTTCTTACTTTTAAAATTCGGACCGAATACGCACCCCTACTCCGTATGAACACTATAGCTTGAGTCACAGTGTCTGACGTAGCAGTGAAGTACAAATGCATTGACCTGAACCATCTGGAGGGTTGTTGTCGTCAAAGGAGCAGGAGAGGTACAGTTTTGGAGCCGTTGAAACTGGTTTCCGTGGCCACGTGATCCTGCTGCATCTACCGTTGTACTGGACTACTCTACCCATCCACAAAAGCACCGCAACCAGCCAGGGGCACTATCGGGAACTCTCTCCTCTATTCACCCACGCGGTTTCGGTTTATCTGTCGATCTGTCTCTTAAACTCGCGATTAGCGTTAATCACTACCATTAGAGTTAATCACGGCGCTACAGTAACTTCTCACTAAAATATTTGATTCTAAAAATTAGAGTTGAAAGTTCTCAAATATTGACTTGAAATTTTTTAAAATCTAATTTGAAAGTTTTTAAATATTAACTTAAAAGTTTTTAAATTTGAGTTGAGAGTATTTAAATTTTGAGATGAAAATTTTGAATTTTGAGTTGGAAGTTTTTGAAATTTGATCAGTTGAATGTTTTTCAATTGCAAGTTGAAAGTTTCCATATTTTGGGTTGAAAGTTTTCAAATCTGGATTGGAAGTTTCAAATTTGAGATGAGAAGTTGAAAGTTTTCAGATTTTGACTTCAAAAAATTCAAATTTCGAGTTGAAGGCTTTCAAATCTGGGTTGAAAGTTTTCAAATTTTGACTTCAATTTCTTTTTAACTGTTATTACTTAAAAAAAACTTCCGAAAAAGAAGACTCTTACTTTAATTATCGGTATTATCTAAAGCTAACATGATTAATTACGTTAGTTGTAACGTCTTCGGGAAAAAAAATACTGTCACATGACATGTGGGCCCGACCCGGCCCATCTTCTTCCTCGCAGCAGACAGCTGGCCTTAATTTCCATTTCGCTTTTGCTTTGCTTCTTAATTTCCATTACTGTCAGAATCGAGTACTAATTTGACAGCGCCTCATTCCTGAATCTTCTTCCGGCCTTAATTTGACAAGGACACTGCCCAGTCCGATCTAGTGGAGTAGAGTGGTGTGCTTATTAGTTATTACTGTGTATTAGTATCAATTGCTACTAAGTCCATCTTCTCTTTAATTAATTTGCGACGCAAGCATGCATGCATATTAGTACTCCAGATTGCTTAACCAGCTCAACAAGCCAACACCATCGAGAGTTCGAGACGGCAGAGACACCCGACCAGATCAGCCCTCCTTTACTGGACTGACTAGTACCACTACTTTAGCTTTCACTTCATCAAAAAGCAAAACCGAAGCAATTTTTGCAAAAGCACATAAGGTGCCTTGTCTACGTGTATATATAATACCAACTATATATGATTTTTTAAGTCCACCTTTTTTAAAGTACTCTCTTCTTTCTTAATGTTTGGCGTTGTTGATTTTTAAGATACATTTAATTATTTATCTTATTAAAAAAATTTATATAATTATTATTTATTTTTTACTATGACTTGATATATCATCAAATTTTTTTAAGTATGATATAAATATTTTTGTATTTACACAAACTCTTTTAATATTAAGATGAATGGTTAAACGTTGATAAAAATATATATTAAAAAAATGAAGGGAGTACTGTACAAAGATTAACTAATTCTTTTGCATGACCACCCCAGCTCTGTATATCTGCTGCTTTGCACACCATATCATATCATATCATATCGATCCATTGATTTGCTTGCCAACGAAGGCATGGCGATGGTCGCCTCCCCCGACGACATCGTCAAGTCACCGCTGCCCCCGCCGCCGCCACCGCCACCGCCACCGTTGCCGCGCTCCCACAAGGACGACAAGGCCGCGTACAAGTACAACCCCTACAGCGGCGACGACGGCCTCGACGGGATCGTCCTGGTGCTACGCGCCGCCGCCGCGCTGTTGGCCTTCGTGGCCGTGGCGCTCGTGGCCTCATGCCGCCATGGGGACTGGATGGAGTTCACGCGCTACCAGGAGTATCGCTACCTTCTCGGGGTCGCCGTCGTCGCCTCCCTCTACTCCGCGCTGCAGGCGGCGCGTACCTTTCGCCGGATGCGCGCCGCCACCGCCTACGCCGCCACCTTTCTTGATTTCGCCGGCGATCAGGTCGGTCAGTCGATGATGATGATGGATGAACAAGCTAATTAATTAGTTAACAGTAGTGGAATGAAATGAAATTAATGAATTTGCTGCATGCAGGCAGTGGGGTACTTGCTGATAACGGCGTCGTCGGCTGCTCTTCCGATCACCATCCGAATGAGATCAGCCGTGGTGAACACCTTCACGGACGCCATCGCAGCCTCCATCAGCTTCGCCTTCCTTGCGTTCGCCGCCCTCGCCTTCTCGGCCATGCTCGCCGGCTTCAGGCTCTCCTCCTCCGCCTACAACGAATAACTAGTTTTATTTACAGTTTTATTATTGTAAGCTAGTACAGGACCATATTAATCGCATCTTGTGTCCGCGGGCCAACTCGATCCCTCCTGGCATGGGCTTCTTGGTTGCACTAGCTAGATGCATGCTCCTATGTTGTAACGCGATACACGATCAGTAGTTTTCTACGGTATAATAGTTGTTTGTTAGCATTTTTTTTTTGTTTTTCTACGGGAACTTAGGAGGACGACGAGTGTGTTTGTAAAGTAGCGGAGACTAGTGTATGCGAATCAGCGAACAATCTGGTCAGTGACGGGCTGACGGGCCTCCCCGACAATACGGCCCGTAGCCTCCTTGGGCCGCACCGCCGCCGCCTGCGAATTCCTAACCCCTCTTCTCTGCTCTCTCCATCATCACGCCGCTGGGAGCCGGAAGCGAGGTCGGCCGCTCCTGCGTCTACATGTCCTTCAAAGGCCGCACCGTCCTCGTACGCCTCCAAACCCTACCTACTTCATTCCCCACACCCCCTTGCTAGCTCTTGGTGTTAGTTATTAGGACTTAGGAGTAATTTTTTTTCTTCTTCTCTTTCGTCATGTCACCCTCCTTCCCCTTCTTTCTTTTTTCCGCTTGCGCTGCGGCCTGCGGGTCTCTTCTCTTGTTTAACTCTCGACCTGCAGCTTTCACTTGGACCATGCTGCCTCTCTGCCATACTTTTTGGAGAAGGTGATACTCTTATGTTTTATTTTTTTCATCAACGGAGCAGAGATATTGTTCTGACCTCACCTGACCGTATCAATATCCTGAATTTTATTTGCAGACAACGTTCAAGGGCCGAGTGTTCATGACCCATGCAACAAAAGCCATCTACAGGTTGCTCCTTTCCGATTATGTCAAAGTCACCAAAGTTTCTGTCGAGGATATGTTGTTTGACGAGCAGGACATTCTTCGTTCCATGGATAAAATTGAGGTATATATACCTCTCAAAGTCACCAAAGTAATTGTCTACATTGCACTCGGATGACCCCTTCCATTCAAATGCCTATTTTAACACAATCTTGAATGACCAGAAATCCTTTGAGTGCTTTTTAATGGGATAAATGAGCAACCTATATATAGTACCTGGGTGTTGCTTTCTAAACATCACCAGTTTCATTCCCTGCCGAAAATTCTATTTCTTCTTATCATGATTGAAATCTTGTATGTACCAGTGGGAATTAATGGACATTAATTTTATTTGCATGAAAGAGTGTCATGCAGGTGATAGACTTTCACCAGACATTGGAAGTTAATGGGATACGCTTCTGGTGCTATACTGCTGGCCATGTACTTGGTGCTGCAATGTTCATGGTGGACATTGCTGGGGTGCGCATTCTTTACACTGGTGACTACTCCCGCGAAGAAGATCGCCACCTTCGAGCTGCTGAAATTCCACACTTCTCCCCTGATATTTGCATTATCGAGTCAACCTATGGTGTGCAGCAGCACCAACCTCGCCATGTACGAGAGAAGCGCTTCACTGATGTAATACACACAACTGTTTCACAGGGTGGGCGCGTTCTTGTCCCAGCCTTTGCTCTTGGAAGAGCTCAAGAGCTGCTACTTATCCTGGATGAGTATTGGGCCAACCACCCAGAGCTCCATAAGATTCCAATCTATTATGCCTCCCCTCTTGCCAAGAAATGCATGGCTGTCTACCAGACATACATCAACTCCATGAATGAAAGGATTAGGAACCAGTTTGCACAATCTAACCCCTTCCATTTCAATCACATTGATCCTTTGAATAGCATAGATAACTTCCACGATGTGGGTCCATCGGTGGTTATGGCAAGCCCAAGTAGTCTCCAGAGTGGTCTCTCCAGGCAGCTCTTCGACAAGTGGTGCACAGATAAGAAGAATTCGTGTGTTATTCCAGGTTATGTTGTGGAAGGCACCCTTGCAAAGACTATTATTAATGAGCCAAGAGAAGTGACACTGGCGAATGGTCTCACTGCTCCTCTTCATATGCAGGTTCACTACATCTCCTTTTCTGCTCATGCTGATTTCCCTCAGACAAGCGCCTTCTTGGATGAGCTCCGGCCACCCAACGTTGTTCTTGTACATGGAGAAGCAAATGAGATGTCAAGGCTTAAGCAGAAACTTATTTCTCAGTTTGATGGGGCGAATATAAAGGTTGTTAACCCCAAGAATTGCCAATCGGTGGAGATGTACTTCAGTTCTGATAAAATGGCCAAGACAATTGGCAGGTTGGCTGAAAAGGTACCAGAAGTTGGAGAATCAGTTAGTGGCTTACTTGTAAAGAAGGGATTCACATATCAAATTATGGCGCCCGAGGATCTCCGAGTGTACACACAGCTATCTACAGCCAACATTACCCAAAGGATAGCTGTCCCGTATTCTGGTTCTTTTGAGGTCATAAAGTACAAACTGAAGCAAATATATGAGAGTGTCGAGTCGTCAACGGAGGATTCTGATGTTCCAACATTGATTGTGCATGAGAGGGTGAAAATTCGTCTGGATTCAGAAAGCTATGTTACGCTCGAGTGGTCGTCCGATCCCATCAGTGATATGGTGTCTGATTCTGTTGTGGCCATGGTGTTGAACATAGGCCGTGAAGGTCCAAAAGTTGTTCCAGTTGAAGAAGCAGTGAAGACGCAGGAAGAGACGGAAAGGCTGGCCCAGAAGGTAGTTTATGCTCTAATGGTGTCACTATTTGGCGATGTTAAAGTTGCAGAGGAAGGGAAACTTGTTATAACTGTGGATGGACAAGTAGCATACTTGGATGGGAGGAGGGGTGATGTTGAATGTGAAAATGCTTCACTGAAAGAAAGGATCAAGACCGCATTCCGTCGTATACAGGGTGCTGTGAGACCAATCCCACTTACATCATCATCTTGAGCTGAAGGCGTTGAAATTGCGCTTATATAATCTTCAAATGTGTCCAATGTTACCTAGATGTACAAAGTAGCATTATCTGTTTGTCTGCATTGCACATGGCGAACAGGCATTTTTATCTTCCTTTAAATGTGTAATACTACATGTTGTTAATAGTTGATCACTGCTCTGTGCCATGCTAGTGCTGTTGAAACACCAGCTGTAACATTATGTAACCATATCTTATCTTCCGATTTTTGAATCAAGTCCTCTTAACGTAAACGAGAAAAACAGGAGCTTTAGTTAAAAAGATGACAATCGCTAAATGAATCGTTATCACCTCACACATTGGAAACTTTATAGGTCAAAAACATATCAAAACTGCCACTCTATACTTATATACTCCCTCCGTTACCTTTTTTTTTTTTAATAGATGACACCGTTAATTTTAGACTTATGTTTCACCCTTCGTCTTATTTAAGATTTTTGTGCAAAATGCATAAGATATAAATCACGCTAAAATATTTTTAGTAATAAAACAACTCGCAACAAAATAAATTATAATTACATAAAAATTTTGAATAAAACAAATGGTCAAACGTGTGTCTAAAAGTTAATGATGTCATATATTAAAAAACAAAACAGAGATAGTATATACTATCAATAGTAGCTGACCGTTATTTTTTTTAAGCATTGATTTTTAAATTGCTATGGATAAATGTAAAAGTTTTTCCTATAAATTATTTATTTTTATTTTTGCTGATAAGCCATTATGACATATAATCAACTTTTGATTAATCAGTGGGATGATTAAAATTTATTTAGTCTCCAAGGAATTACAGAAAAATAAATTAGTGTTTGGGTCACCTTTCATAGCCAAAGTTCTACTACCTCTGTTCCACAGAACATAACGCTTTAAGGTTTCAGAGGCAAATTAGCCTGAAGAAAAAAATTTGATCAAGTTGCCCTCACTTGTTAATAATCAGCCACCATTTCACTGAGTGCAGTGCATTCAACAGGAGTACCTATAATATCTGTGCACACTGAAGCTGCGGTCACAAAACTTACACATGGCAAAGCAATCCTTAGCACACGAAAATTCAAAACAGATGGCTATTAAATTGCTCAAACGACATGTTTTATGGTACACCGGTAGAACCTTTAAACGTCAGGTTTGGTGAGACGGAGAAGTACTTTGGATTACTATTAAACTAATCTTTTCACTACCTTTGCCATTTTCTCGGTTTGGATCATCCTACTCTTCGTGGTGCACATAGGTGGGGAAGTTCACTGGTTTATTCATACCGATTTGGTTGAGGTTGTTGATAGGTGTTGAAGAAGTTGTTTAGGGTGGTTCAAACCGAAAAAATGATAAAGTCATATGGTCCAAAGTGAAAAGATTGATCTAAGCGTGGTATACAGTGAAACTTGGGTAATAAAATGTGGCCCAAATTGCAATCCATCCATCATTTTATTATTAAGAAAACTCGAAAAGTAGGCACCACGTTTACTGTGGAGACTAGAAATTCTCACATTAATCGAAGAAAAAGAAAAAGAAGAATCTAAATAGAAATACAATTAAAAAGTAACTGAAATTCGGAATTAAAAATAAATAATATTGAAAGAGTAGTCCATATAAGACTAAAATTTAGAATAAAAAATATAAATTTCTAAAATTAGGAAAAAAAAAGAAGAGTTTAAGTAGGAATACAATTTTGAAATAACTAAAATTCAGAATAAAAAAGAAATATTGAAACAACATTAATCCATGTATGACACAACACGAGATTAATTAGAATTCGAAATAAAAATAAAATAAATTCAGAAATTAGAAAAAAGAAAATAAGAGTTCAACTAGTAATACAATGTATAAATAATTAAAATTCGTAATAAAAAATAAAATAATAAAATAAAGATTATTGAAAGAATAGATCATCTAGAACATACGATGAGATTAACTAATATTCGGAATAACAAATAAAATAAATTTCGAAAAAAAAACTAATTATAAGAGTTCAAGTAGGAATACAATTTACAAATAAAAAATATTAAAATAAAAAAAATAGATTTTTTTGAAAAGAATAGTTCATATAGAACACAACAATATTAAATAACAATAAAAAGGGGAAAATAATAGACCTGTAAAGAAGTAAAGTAGTGAAAGTTGATGGGACATATAAAAACTATAAACATATAAACAAAAACCAAATAGAATCTCAATGACGATTGAGAGGAGGAACAACAGACAAGCCTTTAAGCAGCATGGTCGTGGTAGTTGGTGTGATTCTAGAAAGTAAAAAAAAATCAATGATAATCATGTTCAATTTTTAAAATCGCAATGACAACAAAGAGGGGAGGTAGCGGGCGGGTCGCGCGTAGAGGAGTACGGTGACAAAGCCACTAACGGTTTAGCGGGACTTTTAAAATTAAAACATAAACCCAAACGATAATTATATTTGATTTTTAAAATTCCAATGATAATAAAGAGAAGAGTCAACGGAGGGGCCATAGAGGAGTACAATGGTGGTGTTTCATGGAACTTGAAAAAAATTATAAAAACGAAACCGAGCAAGACAATGAATTCTAAAAACTAAAAGATCTAATTTTTAAAGGTTTCATAGAATATGAATAGAAATAGTGGTAAATTGATAAGTAAATAAATACCCGATAAATGAGTAAGGGGTAGTGACCGAAGCGACTTTTAAAAGCTATAAAATTAGAAACACGCGGATGATAAAGTTCGGTCATTCAAAATCCTAAGAGAGAGAACACGACATATATTTAATAAATTTTAAGTAAAATCATATAAATAAATAAATAATTTTGTATGGATGCTAGCTGCGCAATTGCGCGGACCACCCAGCTAGTTTACACATAAAAAACACCTCATGAGTTGGGTTGATACTACCTCATATTGTATTCTACGAAGGATAACTAAACGCGGAAGATGGATATTTCAGAGTTAAATCAGGTCCGTGGACGGTCCAGATCGATGAGAGCAGAGGGAGGGTTGGGTTGATACCACCTCATGTTTTATTCTAAGAAGGATAACTAAACGTGGAAGATGGATATTTCAAAGTTAAATCAGGTCCGTGGATGGTCCAGATCGATGAGAGCGAAGGGAGGGTTGGATTGATACCACCTCATGTTGTATTCTAAGAAGGATAATTAAATGTGGAAGATAGATATTTTAGAGTTAACTCAGGTTCGTGAATGGTCCAGATCGATGAGAGGAGAGGGGATACCATCTTATGTTATATTCTCATAAGGATAACTAAGTTGTATTCCAATAAGGATAACTAAACATGTATTCTAATAAGAATAACTAAACGTAAAGATGGATATTTAGGGGGTGTTTAGATCCAGGGGTAAAAAAATTTGGCGGGTCACATCGGATATACGGACACACATTTGAAGTATTAAACGTATTAAACGTAGACTAATACCAAAACAAATTACAGAATCCGCCGGTAAACTGCGAGACGAATTTATTAAGCCTAATTAATCCGTCATTAGCAAATGTTTACTGTAGCACCACATTGTCAGATCATGATGAAATTAGGCTCAAAAGATTCGTCTCGTGATTTACACGCAAACTGTGCAATTGGTATTTTTTTCATCCACTTTTAATGCTCTATACATGTGTTCAAACGTTCGATGTGATGGGGTAAAAATTTTTTGCCTTGGATCTAAACAGGCCCTTAAGAGCAAGTCCGTGGAGAGGGCAGAGGGAGGGTTGGGTTGATAGGGGGATGTTCTTTCTTGCAAAGTGAGTAAGAAGAAAGGGAGATAGATAGTAGATCGCCGCCGCCGTCTCCAGCCACCAGATCCGTCCTCCCGCCGGCCAGCGACCATGGGGCAGGGCACCCCCGGCGGCATGGGCAAGCAGGGCGGCGCCCCCGGCGACCGCAAGCCCGGCGGCGACGGCGACAAGAAGGACCGCAAGTTCGAGCCCCCCGCCGCGCCCTCCCGCGTGGGGCGCAAGCAGCGGAAGCAGAAGGGGCCCGAGGCGGCGGCTCGCCTCCCCAACGTCGCCCCGCTCTCCAAGTGCCGCCTCCGCCTCCTCAAGCTCGAGCGGGTCAAGGACTACCTCCTCATGGAGGAGGAGTTCGTCGCCGCCCAGGAGCGCCTCCGCCCCACCGAGGACAAGACCGAGGAGGACCGATCCAAGGTCGACGACCTCCGCGGCACCCCCATGAGCGTCGGATCCCTCGAGGAGATCATCGACGAGTCCCACGCCATCGTTTCCTCCTCCGTCGGTCCCGAGTACTACGTCGGCATCCTCTCCTTCGTCGACAAGGACCAGCTCGAGCCCGGCTGCTCCATCCTCATGCACAACAAGGTACTGCTCATCCCATCGCTTTCCGCTATCCCGCATCGATCTAGTTCGGTTCATACACAAACTGGATTGGTTTACCCACCACCAACTCGATTTAGGACAGCGTCTTCACAGAATCAAAAATACTAAGATCTATCTTTCTATCCCCATTAGTTAGTTTGCCTACAATTGGGGATCTGCGTTCAAATCAGATGGATTTCGCTTGCTCAAAATTTGGACATATAAACTTCTGAAAACTTTGACACCTGATGATTTTTCGGACTATAAGCATAACGAGAACATAGGGAATTGGGGATTCTATATTTTATATTGTTGAACTGATAATTCATTCAGCAGAACATCATAGCATGTTTTATTATGGAACTAGGATGTGATTGAATTGAGTTTTTCTGCGATTTATTCGGCATGGGCGTAGGAAGACTGAAAGGTTAAGGCTTTTCTTTTAAAAGAAAATCCAGGAGAACTGATCATGGGTGATGATAATACAAACACCATTTGTCTCACTGGTCAATTCCCAAACTTCTTTTTTTTTGTTGTTTGGCAATTGTTGTGTTATGAATCTGATGGCTGTCAGATGCCAATGCATATATAAGGCTGCTTTTGAGGTTCAAAGAAACCTCCTCCTGTTTCTATGACGTGTTTGCAGTCTCTTATTCTGCTGTTTGTCTCTTAGGTTAGAGTCTATGCTGTATGATATATCGATGAGCCATTTAGAAGTCTGAGCTAATTTCAACTATAGAACGTTAAACCACTTTAACGTCCTTCTATAAAAGGTTTCTTCGATACTCAGTTGTTTCACACAGTGGAGAACACAAAGCACTAAGATCTCTCCCCCATTTGGTTGATTGGTATTGGGGATAATTTCTGGTCAGACTAGGTGGATTTGGCTTACTTTTGATTCTAATCTAAATTGGCCAAATCTGTGCCTAAACTAAACTTAAGCCTTATCAGTTATCACGCTGGCCTTCTGAAAATTTGTACACCCAATTTTCACAAAAACCTTACACTTACACATATGAACTTCTGAAAACTTTGATACATGATTTTTTACACTAGAAGCATAACAAGGACATGGGAATTGGGGATTTGATGGTTTATATTGTTGAACTGATAATTCAGTAGAGCATCATATTTGTTTTGTTGTGAAACTAGGATGTGGCTGAAAATCATGTGTTTCTGGCATTCTGTGATTTGTTTGGCGCCAGCCTGTAGAAAGACTGAAAGATTAAGGTTTTCCTTTTTAAAATCCGGGAGAACTGATTATGAGTTATGACAAGGTGATAATCCAAACACCAGATATCTCACTGCCCAAACCTTTTTTCTTTGGCAGTTGTTGTGCCCAAACCTTTTTTCTTTGGCAGTTGTTGTGTTATGAACCTGATGGTTGTCATACTGGCATGTATAGGGTGCAAAGCAACCTTCTGCTGTTCCTATGATGCCTTTGCAGTATATTATTCTTCTGCTTCTATCTTAGGCTAGATGTATTATGATATTTTGAGGAGCAATATAGAAGGCTTGGCTACTTTTCAACTATTGAACATTAAACCATCTTAATGTCCTTTCACAAAAGGTTTATTTGATACTTGGTTGTGATTATGGTATGCATTTCCCTAGATATGAATATCATTTTCTTGTGATCGAATAAGTGACTCGACCTTATATCCTTGTGGCTACTATTTTTAATGCTCTAGCAAAGCTTGCTCACTAAATCCCTATTTCCAGGTTCTGTCTGTGGTCGGAATTTTGCAAGATGAAGTTGATCCTATGGTCTCTGTGATGAAAGTAGAGAAAGCTCCGCTGGAATCCTATGCTGACATTGGTGGGCTAGATGCTCAGATCCAAGAAATCAAAGAGGCAGTTGAGCTTCCCTTGACCCATCCTGAGCTATATGAAGACATTGGCATTAGGCCACCCAAG
Organism: Oryza punctata; assembly: GCA_000573905.2. NCBI lineage: Eukaryota > Viridiplantae > Streptophyta > Magnoliopsida > Poales > Poaceae > Oryza > Oryza punctata. The sequence continues at coordinate 32,761,507 of CM002494.2, read as the reverse complement.
GGAGTTATATTATACGGAGAACCTGGAACAGGGAAGACACTACTTGCCAAGGTTAGTGTTCTGGTTTGCGTATTGGGAATCAATATTATTGCTTATGACAGTAATGCAGGCTTCAGCCCTCCATTTATGGCTTATTATAATAATTATGCAGAGCATTGCACTATTTGTCATTCTGTACCGCTCATTCTCTGACCAGTGATTACTTGCATTGTTGTTGCAGGCTGTTGCTAACTCCACATCCGCAACTTTCTTGCGTGTTGTTGGAAGTGAGCTTATTCAAAAGTATCTTGGTGATGGTCCCAAACTAGTCAGGGAACTGTTCAGAGTTGCCGATGAGCTTTCTCCCTCAATAGTCTTTATCGATGAGATTGATGCTGTTGGAACAAAGAGGTACGATGCTCATTCAGGAGGGGAGCGTGAGATTCAGAGAACTATGTTGGAGCTGCTTAACCAGTTAGATGGTTTTGACTCTCGTGGGGATGTCAAAGTTATACTAGCAACGAATCGCATCGAAAGTCTTGATCCAGCCTTGCTACGCCCTGGTCGCATAGATCGGAAGATAGAATTTCCTCTGCCAGATATTAAAACTAGGCGGCGCATCTTCCAGGTAAATATCCATTAATATCTTTTAGAACTTCAGAATACATGATAACTGATAAGCAGTTCCTTTTGGTTCTCATGAATGTTGTGAATCGTGCAGATACACACATCTAAGATGACATTGGCAGATGATGTGAACCTGGAAGAGTTTGTCATGACCAAGGATGAGTTTTCCGGTGCTGATATCAAAGCAATATGTACTGAAGCTGGATTGCTTGCGTTGAGAGAACGCCGAATGAAGGTACGAGTGAACTTTTTGTCTCTAATTGAAATAATTAAACCTTTTGTGAGAGCCCAATTGAGAACTGCATTTCGGCTTAGACCTTTTTGTTTACTGACATATATACCAAACAATGACATTTCTAGCTTTTCTATATGAGTATGTGATACAGATAACTAGCATTTTGTTTCATTATCATCTCGACCTCTCCACGAGATCGTTATGTTTTGCTCTGAGCCCTTGTATAATGTGCTCGCTCATTGGTTGTCTGAAAGATATAACAATTTGCATGGTCCTCATTTCCACATTCTTACCGTGGTGTGCTGTTTTATGATTTCACAGGTGACACATGCTGACTTCAAGAAGGCAAAGGAGAAGGTGATGTTCAAGAAGAAGGAAGGTGTGCCGGAGGGTCTTTACATGTGATGTGTTCACTGGTCGCCAGTGACGGGGTGGGTAACCTTGTAGGACGAATATATATTTGATTTATCACATAGGCTGTGCTGCCTTGATTTGTAAAATACTGGTGAAATTTGTTTTGTTACTTCTTGGGATGGAGTTGGATAGAACAAATTGCATTTCTGATGATTTGCCTTCTCAAGTACTTCATTGAATAATGAACTGTGCGATAATGTAAATCGCATTGGGGTCGTCGCGATCGCGGCATGCTGAACCTGAGATTGATTGAAGGGAGCATGCGTCAATGATATACGGTTTGCCCTCACGCTAGTGTTGTTATAAAGTTACGTGTAGGCGAGAGCTTCCCAAAACGGACAGCAGGTAAAAACATGCTCTAAAAAGTTAGAAGCTGGTAAACAAGATATCATTATCATTTTCTGCTAAAAGAAGGTATCATCGGCATTTTTTTTGTACAACAGCATATTTTTCTGATAAAGAAGGTATCATTGGCATTTTTCTGCACAACAGCACTGGGATTTTTCTCCCCTTTTATTTCCATGACTTCATCAGTGAAGCTTAGCGTTGGTAGGCACCACCAACCATAGTAGTGCAACTCAATAATATCTGCAGAGTACATATACTTTTCTTGCTTCATACTCTTACATAATATTCTATCCAATTAAGTCATGCTGATCTTCATGTACAGTTAAGTTACTACAATAGTCTCGAGCTATTTATGTAAGGACAACTGCAATGTACTCATCTTCAATTTCAGAACGGCTCTTGCTAGTTCGCTACGGATTGTTTGCTACCCATATTTTGGCACTGAGAGAGACAGAGGAAATGGCATTGGTTCAACTTCACTGTCTGCACTTGCAGCCACCCCTTGCGAAGTTCAACGAATGACTTATTGCATGGATGAATCAGTCACTGTCACTCCAGCTAACCTCACTGTCAATGTCGTAGTTGTCTGCGTGAGCCTGTTTTACAATGGAGTATCATGGTAAGTTGTTCACAAGAGCTGTTCATCTAGTAACCGTAGTTGAATTCAGTCTTACCTGACGAATGTGATCAACCCTCTGCAAGATTGTAGCCACTTTTGTGTTGCTGTGATCAACTGTCACATTTGAGCTTCTTTCAAGGGCAGGCTTCAGATCGTAAGACTGACAAGGGCAAACAAAAGTACACGCCTTTGTCAGAATAATCTAATGTACTACTGTGTTAGTTGCAGGAAATTAGGAAAAGGATTAAAGGTTGCCATTGCAGTGCACCACCTTGGCGTTTATTTGTTCAGGTAATTTGCATATCTCTCCTGAAAGCCTTCTTGAAGGATATATCAAACCTGGAGCCGTTCTTACCTGCAAACATCAGGTACGTTTTGTGCTTAATGTACAGGTCTGCTTGCAGTTGCAGAAAGAAAAGCAAGAAATAATAAAATAAAAAGGGGGAAAAGAAACTGTACCGTGCTTCTATCTTGGAATCCAACCTGAAGTATAGAATATTTAGGCCTTGGCACCGGAGGAGGGTTCATCTTTGTCAGCTGTTCTACTGCAGAGAAAAAAACACTTTCTACGTGCACATTAGTATTGCTCTCTCTGTCAGTAGGATGATCGAGTGAGTTGTGCACATCAATCTGTGGTCCACTGCTATGGGTAGGCACTTCTGTGGAGGCCCGGAGATTACGCCTGTTATTGCAATCAGAATCTCCATTACCAGTTTGGTGTATTTCTTCTCGTTGAGGTTGTATTTCTGAATGTTGTTCAGGCGGAGACTCGTCTGACTGTACCGTAGGCTCACAGATCTCCTCTGTAGTCTTCAGAATTTCACCTTCTGAAGGCTGAACGATATCCTTTTCTTGATGACGAATTTCTTCAGAATCCTTTCCAGGGAACCCATATCTGCAGATTCCATTTGTATTCGAGATATCAGCTGCAGATTTAACATCAGAAGCTGATGTCTGGGCCATCTCAGTGTGTGAAGCCAGGATGCCGAAATGACCTCTTGCCTGAACATTATCAGTTTCCAGCTGCTTTCTTACCGGATGCGAATAGCTTCTTCCACCTGCCTGGTTTAGTACCGCTGGTGATTGTGGCCTAAGTGTTTTAAGTCTTGGAGATGATGCAACCGTTGATCCTGAATGAACCTTGATTGATGATAACCACTGCATCGGAGGGAGTGGCGGCACCATATCTTTCCCAGGAACTTCACACTCTTGTTGAGAAAATCTTGTGGTGCTGCACACTTGCGGAACGGAAGAACCATTTCGTTCCTGACGTACAACAGATTGATGCAGTTCTTCATCCAACAATTTATCATAAGATGCTTCACGTGCATCGTCAGAGTGCTCCTGTTTGGCTTTCTCATCCGATGCAACTTCAGCAAGTGCAGGAACATCTTCAGAAGAAGCTCTCGTGGCGTGCATATACCTACGCTCTGTTGATACGTGATGAAAGAGAGCGTCAGGAGATGAATGCTCACCATTTTCACCTGCAAGCAGTTCCTCTCTGTTGATTGATCCCATGTCATTGGAATCGTTGTCTCGAATGTTGTTGCATTTCAGCTCAAGAATTTTGCTAGTCATGTTCCGGAAGGAATCTGCCACTGACAGTGGATGTGGATCTTGCTTCTTGGCGAAGAGCTTCCTGGGAAAACTGCTGACTCTCGAGGCGATGAACTCCATTCCGCCTTTGTACCTCGACCTCTTGCTCACAGCCTTCTTGTAGGTGTTGGAGTCGTCCTTACAATTGGCATTGTTGGTTGCACCAATGGCATCATTCGGAGTGACATGATTGACGAATCCATTGTTACAAGTGTAGTGAGGCATTTCTTCTGCTATCTGATCATGCTGAATATTATGTGCATTTGGAGAGAGCCATGCCTCGAATGAACTAGTCCTCTCGAGATCCAAGTTCCTCTCTTCACTGAATGGATCTGTACCTGTTGTACTTGCTGCAATGTCTTGTGTCACCTTGATGTTTGATTCAGGCGAACAGTTTAAAGATATGTTGAGCCCAGATGAAGAAGCCTCGTTCTGAAAGTTGTGCATTTGAGGCCTGGGGCTTCCATTCGTCTGTCGATATTTCAGTTGTCGGAACATGGATAGGAATCCATGAGATGCGTCCATTTCAGGCCTGAAAAGAGCACGTTTGGTTGATAAATGGATACCAGGAGAAGATTGATGAAAGAGAGAAAAAAGAGGAAGGGAAAATGTGGGGTACATAGAGTCACTGCACTGGGATGCCTTCTGAGGCCTAGAGTTGTCTGAATCTGAACTCTGAAATGTAGGTTTGGTTTCCTGAAGAAAGGAAAGAAGCACCTGTCAATCTATTGTTGCAATATTTTCTCTGTGATGTGTATATATATTCAAAATGCTTGTGAATTTCAATTTTGCTAGTAGCAACACAGCCAAGACATATGTTTATAAAGTTTAGGACAGAATCTGAAGACAGTCGTATTTTTTCTCTAGGGTAGCATCTCTTCAGTGACAACAACCAAAATATTGCGGGTTTCAAAAAAAAAAAAAATGGAGTCTGGAAATGGTATGAGACTCTGTTTTTAAATAAATTAAAAAAAATATGGAGCATATTGTTACCAGTAGTAGCTTTGGGGGTTGTTTTGCCATCTGGATGCGTTGGTGGATTAGTTTGGTAGAGCAGGCAGAGTAAGAGGTGAAGAATGAAGGATTAGTGTATCTCTTCAAGCAGGCACCCTCGCCGTCAGCATCATACCTATTTAGTGATTAATCACCAGAGAGTTGCATATGTCAGTTGAGGAATTATGGATCCTTGCTAGTTTTTGTAAATTGTAATGAAGCCGCAGATTTAATTTAAATACTGCTAATACGAGGGACACTAACTTGTCAAGGAGGGACAGTTTGGGTGGCCCTCTGCATCTGTCGATACGCTCAAAAAAAATACTAGGCAAGCTGTTGTTTCCTCCTGCAACGACCCCCTGCTTCAGAATGAGATTTGCTCGCCAATGGACACGGTCTGCGACACAAATGCAAGATACGATTACTCTAATTCAGACGCATCGTAATTTCGTTGTGCGCCTTATGACAGAGGTTGCTTGTGGATGTAAAGTATTTCCATTATGTAAAAAAAAAAATATCTTAATTTGAACTCCGGGCGGCTGGCTGAAACAGATTAATGTAGTACCTATGTTGGAAGCAACGAAGAGGTAGTAATCTTTGTGACAGAAGAAGGAAGAAGAAGAAGAAGAATCTTGTGCCGCTGCTGCTGCGTGATCGAGCTGGTTGAGGCGCAGCGTGAGTTGGCGTCCTCGTGTTGATACAGCCATGACTTGGTCGTGCATGCCTTGGAACACCTCCGCCGCGAGCCTGATGATTCATGCAATCTAGTCTAGTGTATAGTAGTAAAAATTAAGAAGAAGGGAGGCAAATTAAGTAATTACTGCGCGAGGTCTCCGAGCTGGCGGAGGATGGCGACGAAGCCATCGACGAGCACGCCGCCGTCGTCGTCGTCGTCGCTGCCTCTGCCGCCCATCCTCAACCGCCGCATAGATAGACGATGTTTTATAGATGAAAGATTTCCTCCACTTCTACTTACTACGAAGGTGGGATTGAATGGGAGGCTTCGTGTTTCGTTTCGTCAGAATGAAGATATGTTGGTATTGGTAACCGATCGATGCATGGTACACTACACTAGTACTGCTCCGTAGTAGGAGTAACTAATTTTCTCTTCCCACTGACAGTGGGACCTACTAGTATGCTCGGTACTTCGTTCGTAACCGACCACCGTATATACTAGTACCATACACGCGTATATGACGGGTGCGTACATTTGTCTGTTGCGTTACAGTTCACCCCATCCATCCGTCGTTTTTTAAATAATTAAGGTGCCTCCCATGGTTGCTTATATTTTTATCTACCATATACAATCAGTAACCATTCCTTCTGCCCCTAAAGATTTGTCCCCAAAACAACCTTTATAGAGTGGAGTCCATATATTTTTTTCTTCTTGAGCCAGTAGTGCTTTCTTCTCCTTATTTTCTCTTCATCTCAAAATATGAAGAATTCTAGCTATGCTTTTTTTTATAATTAATCTTTTAGTTTTTTTAGATAAAGGTACTAGTCACTTGCTTAATATTTTTTGATTAGTTTAAATTATAATTTTAATTTATGGATGGAGAGAGTAATGAGCTAGCTAGCTGTAACTTTATTAATTATCTACTACTACCTAAATTTATGATCGATTAGATCTATCCGGCCCTGAGGCGACATGGATGGATGGTTACGAACATGACAAATCTGATTCACAGGCAGATGGATCGGCTGCACGCATAAGACAAGATCAGTTAAACATAGTATTCAGGATGGATGGACCGGCCATACACGCAGGTAAATTTGTTAGGTTGTTTTTTTTCAGTCATTGCCGATATGATTAGGGAGAGATAAGATTCCACCGTTCTCTTCCCTAATAAAAAAGAAACGAATAAGGAAATAAGAGATAAGATTTAAAACGTTACCGTGATCGGTGGTAACAAACTAATAATCCTATCCGGATTGCCCCTCGAGCCCCACCCGTCCAAATATAAGAAGAAAAAGCGTAGAGAAAAGGTGACGACTAATTCTCTACGCCAAAATTCCAAAACCCTAGAAGAGAGCCCGATTGATCTCAAAGCACTTGAAGGGTTTCGTAGTGTAATCCGCTGCCGTGCAGGTGAATCAAAAGGAAGGAAAACAGAAGAAGCAAAGGAAATTGGCAAAACTTATGGCTTCAATTTATCCGGTCAGTAATCATCTCAATTCCGTATTTAGAATTGGTGATTATGTGTTAAGCTAAGTAATTAGATATTGAATAAGTAAGTACAAAAAAAAATCACTTTTGCATATATGATGCCACTGCTACATTTGATAGCTAGTTACCTCGTGATCGTGAACACCACCTACACCCTTTTTCTTCATATTCTTGTACTTCTTTTCAAGGATATGCTTAAGTTTTGTGTATCTTTGTATTAAGTTGATGTTTTTATTAGCAAACTGCACAAGTATAGAAAAAGATAAATATATAGTGGAGTAGGCACTATATATTTTTTCACTCGCCGACAGTAGGCACGGAGCAATAGTGGAGTAGGGACGATGATATATAGTGCATGGTGGGCTTTATTTGCACATGGAGATGGGCCGGCCATTGTCGAAAGAACAAGGCGCGCGTACTACGTAGGATCGTGCTGGCTTGCCTTAATTGTTTTAGTTTGGGTCCAAATAAATTAGCACAAACTCGTATGCATTTTGTATATGGGCCGGCCGATATATATGTTTCGCCGGAACCATATATATATGGGCTGATTTGAATGGACGACGACGTAATTGCTGCATACATACACGTATACATTACATATATACATACAGTAGTATATAATGTGGCATGCGCACGCACGACACGAGGCTAACTAAACTAGCTAGCTGAAGTAGCTACTACTATATACTGTACTCTACATGCTACGCTGCCTGTCTTTATTGTCACCTGCAGTCAGCCCTGCATGACATGCAGTTATACGTTATTACTCTGCAGTATTAATTCTGTATATATACTGCATATGCTATGCGTTATTATACTCTTGTATACATGTATGCTCTATACCAATAACTATGCGCAACTACTTGCATAATATGGTCTACAGTTCACCTGAAAATTTTAAGGGATAATTGCTTATTTGATCCCGTTTTAAAGTCTAACTACCAATTTGACTCTACTTTTTCAGTTTGCTTATTTGATCTTTTTTTTCAAAATTAAACCCCTGTTTTGAATACACCGTTAAGATTTGATTTAAAAAAGAAGAAATATAATTAATATTCGTAATACCCAAAACATCCTCAGGAAAACTTATCCGCCTCTAATCCTATCCACACGTCTCTCTCTCTTTCGTGCCGATGAGTTGCAGTGGCTGCTGCGCGCGGCGGCGGTGGGAGGGCCGGACACTAATTGTGTCAAATTTTGTATTTATTTTATCAAAATTCAATCAAATTTATCAAATTATGATAAATCTATCAAACTTATCTTCAATGCGAAACATAAATTACAAATATATTAAAATATTCGAATATATACACGGTACGACATAATAGGGTCAAACAAATAATATATAACATGGTCAAATAAGCAAGGGTAAAATAGACTATTTACCCCTAACTTAACACTGTTAACTCACCTTAACAACATAGAGTCTGATAATAAGATTCGTTTTTGAAAAGAAGAATCAAATAAGCAAACTGAAAAATATAGGATCAAATTGGTAGTTAGATTTCAAAACGGGATCAAATAAACCATTATCCCAAATTTTAATTACTCATGTTATTAATTAGGAGTAGCTAGCTAGCAAGTATATTAACTACAACCAGCTAGCCAACCCTAAATTATTATTACGTACCTTTGTTTTCAAATATATGACGCCCTAAAATACGTACTATTTGATCATTAATTTTTAAACATATGATGATTTATCTTATTTAAAAAGTTTATCTAATTATCATTAGTTTTGTTTTGATTTGTTTTACCATTACATGCAATTTAAGTTGATTACTAGACGGTCAACAGACACAGCTTAATACTCTGTATACTACTGTACACGTTATCTACTCTCCCTCTATTCTATTCTAAGATAAGTTTATTTTTGTACATAACTCTGAAATTCATATAAAAAATAAATTTATTTTCAAATGGATATAATATTGAATTATAACACATTGATTCGAATATATTTGAGCTTAGCTAGCTAAACAGACAATGTGTGTGCTTTTGTGTTGTCTAAATTAATGACACGAAAAGATTATATAAACAACCGTAATAAAAATCATTGTCTAAGCTCTTGGCCATATCCCCCTATTTTACTCCATCCGTTCTACAATATAAGAATTTTTGAGTAAATGGAATACATCCTAGTAGTACTAGGATGTACCTCATCCACCTAAAAACTTTATATTTTGATATGGAGGCAGTAATTATAAGACGTTATTTCGGTTTCTTCATCATTCATATGAATTTTGACGACACATATATAAAACACGTACATGGATTCACGTATAAATCTATTTAAAAACCCAAAACAGCTTATGTTGCGAAACAAAGAAAGAACTATATATATTGTACAGCCAATCGTAATCCATGCGATACCGACCAATTTGTCGGTGTTATTATATATATATCATTGTTGTTGTTTCTAGGAAACCAATTATTTAATATAATATATCCATTATTGAAGGAAGCTTCTTCCCTAGCTCGTAGTCGGAAAATATTCAGATTGAGGGATCAAACCTGTAATTAAATTAAGCTAGCTAGCTAGTGCATGACAACCATGCATGCATGGAGCTTTCAAAAGATACACAAACCTACCGTATTTGTGTGTATATGTATATATACTAATTAATCGCGCTGTCTCTCTGTAACTGATCGATACGATGGTCAAAGTGTCTGCTTAATTGCATAGTTAGATACACATATGGTGATGGTCGATCTTGTCTTTCTCCCTGTTGCTTATAACCCAATCAGTTAGCTTAATTAATTTCTGCCCATGAAATTGTCGTAGCAAGATTTATAAGTCCAGCTGAAGATTCGATGCCACGAGCTAGCTATTGTTTTACAGAAAAGCCAGGCGGCATGCACGCAACAATAAGCTAATTAACAAGGACATATAAATCTTAATTTGATTAGTTTCTTTACCATTTGGGGTCGATCGACTCCATTTCTTTAGGGGCCATGCATCCGTGCAGATATGCAGGGATCAGATCGACATGACAGCTGGTTAGGTAATATATGTGTGTGATACTAATTTGCCTCGACTTTTTTATACTTTATTAGTTTAACTAAATTTCTAACTAACCATGCAACTAGGAGGTTAATTAATGAAGTGAATGTACAAATTAAGAGGTTAATAATTACTACCTCCGTTTCATAATAATTACATTTTTACTATTCAAATTTTGTCCCACGAAAAATTTATTTCTGATAAGCTAAGATCCAACAAATAGAATGTGTACCCCAACCTTCCTTTTAATTAAGTTTACATATGAAATGTGTGCTACAACCTTCCTTTTCATAAAATATACATATGGAATATGCGCATGCAGTGTAGTTATTAAATAGGGTTATTGTTGTAAATTGTGTTTGTTGTTAATGTGTCTCTGATTTTCTATAAATACAATTATAGTGGGATGGAGCTTGTATAAGCTATGAATTACGTGCGTGTGTCATGCAATACTGATAAGTGATCTTTACCCGGATGGCAAAAAACACATTAGTTCCGATTTAAAAAGGAATCGGGACTAAAAATATTTTAGTCCCGGTTAAAAAACCCAAAGGAACTTTTTGATCTTTAGTCTCGGTTGGTGTCACCAACCGGGACTAAAGATCATTTTTAGTCCCGGTTTATTTTTTGAGGTCGTGTTAGGCCGTTGTGGATCTTTAGACTCGGTTCGTGTTACCAATCGAGACTAAAGATCACTCGGTTAATAAAATTAAACATCGTCTCTCCCCTCTCTCCGGCAATCAAAATTTTCTAAATCACACCTCTCCCCTCCCCTCCTCTTCCCCTCCCCTCTCCCCTCCCATTGGCGGCGGGCGGTGGCGGTGGCGGCGCACCACGGCACCATGGATCTGGCCGGAGGGGAGAGGGGGAAGGGCGGTGGCTGGCGGCTCTCCTCCCTCCCAGATCTGGTCGGAGGGGAGTCCCTCCCTCTCAGATCCGGCCTGCCACGGAGGCGGGCATCGGCAGTGGGATGCGGGCGACCGGCGCCCGAGGCGGCGGTGGCGGCTCACGGCTCGATCCGTGATGTGATGATTTTGTGAATTTGTGATGATCTGTGATGATTGTTTTTGTGAATTTGTGAATGATTATGTTGTTGTATTCGATATGTGATGTTAATTTTGATGTTGTTACATTCGATCTGTGGTAATAGAAAAAATAGTTTTTATATTATTGTTTTCGATCGGTGGCGTTGAAATTTTTTTAAAAAAACAGTATGCAAGCAGTAAAAACAATGAAGGAAAAAAACTTTAGTCCCGATTGGTATTACCAACCGGCACTAAAGATCTAAACTTTAGTCCCGATTAGTAACACCAACTGGGACTAAAGATAGATCTTTAGTTCCGATTATTTCAATCGGGACTAAAGATGTCCATCTTTAGTTCCGGATTGGGCATCCCGGTTTGCAACTCGGAACTAAAGGGTTGCAAACCGGGACTGAAGAGGGTATCCCAACAGTGATGCCTATGACATTTATTATATTATGTGGAGGTTGGGTTTTAATCCATTTTCTTCGAAAAAATTACGGCACTTGAAAAAAATCTAGAGGTATCAGCGTTTTACACTAAAGATTTTGATACCTCAAAATAACTAGTATATTAAGTTACCAAATTTTATATTATAAAATATGTACATTTAGTACCTTCTCAATGATAAAATTAGAAAGAAAAAAAAACTCACAAGGCGGGCCTTACTGAACTTGTGCTCGACAGCAAGATATATGATCTGAAATGGATGGGAACTATTAGTATCCAGGACAGAATTGAAAGATGAGTATCGTATAAATTCAGTATGTATGATCGATCGATTTGGTATTAATTCCGTGCACGATTCCATTGACAATGATACTCAACAGCTAGCTGTTGCGGCTGAATAGTTATAGTACTAATTACTCCGTTCTTTTCTGTTTGAGTGCTAAGGCTGAAGCAAGAAATTCATTTAAACCCCTGTTACATACTCAACATCTGTTGCGGCAGAATGAGACGGATTATTGAGGGACCGCATGCAGATCGAAAAGATAGAAAAGAAAAGGTGTACATATATGCAATACAAATCGATCGGTCTGTGTTAATTACGTACGTAATGTCTGTCTGATGCATAACTAATAGATAAGAAAAGTTGTCAGCAAAGCATGCAACAACATATATGGATGCATGTAAGGATGGATGTTGGATGCATATATGCATGCGGACAAATAAAGGCATGGCATTATATTGATCGACGGCTGGAAGCATGCAACGACCGATCCATGGTTGGATGGATAAATAGACGGATCGATATATATATATAGTCCATGTAAGAAGGGACGTACGTGGCATATCGATCGATCTCAATTCTCATCTATATATTGCTTGCCTCTGAGACGAGACGACAAGAGCTACCTCGCGTGCGTCGCAATGACCGCCGTCGACAATAAGCAGCCATCCCCTGCCGCCGCCATACTACACAATCCCCGGTACGCACCTTCATTCCAACCGATCTTCACTCGCTAATTAATACTAATATACTAGCTAGTAATTCATTCTTTGCAGGCGGCTGGAGGGGAAGGTAGCCATCGTCACCGGCGGCTCGCGTGGCATCGGCGAAGCCATCGTAAGGGCCTTCGTTCACCACGGCGCTGTCGTCGTTGTCGCCGACATCGACGACGCCGGGGGACACGCGCTGGCCGCCGCGCTCGGCCCGCACGTCTGCACCTACGTCCACTGCGACGTGGCGGAGGAGGCCGACGTCGACCGCGCCGTCACCACCACGCTGGACCACCACGGCCGCCTCGACGTGCTGTGCAACAACGCCGGGGTGCTGGGCCGCCAGACGCGCGCCGCCAAGAGCATCGCGTCCCTCGACGCCGCCGAGTTCGCCCGCGTGCTGCGCGTCAACGCGCTGGGCGCCGCCCTCGGCATGAAGCACGCGGCGCGCGCCATGGTGCCGCGCCGCGCCGGGAGCATCGTGTCCGTGGCCAGCGTGGCGGGCGTGCTCGGCGGCCTCGGCCCGCACGCCTACACGGCCTCCAAGCACGCCCTAGTGGGGCTCACCAAGAACGCCGCCTGCGAGCTCGGGGAGCACGGCATCCGCGTCAACTGCATCTCCCCCTTCGGCGTCGCGACGCCCATGCTGGTGAACGCGTTGCGGCAGGGAGGAGGCCTAGGAGACGCGGATCAGGCGGCGGCGAGCGAGGAGGAGGAGGAGGTGGAGAAGATGGAGGAGATGGTGCGGAGCCTGGCGACGCTCAAGGGGCCGACGCTGCGGGCAGGCGACATCGCGGAGGCGGCGGTGTTCCTGGCCAGCGACGAGTCCAGGTACGTGTCCGGCCACAACCTCGTCGTCGACGGCGGCGTCACCACCTCCAGAAACGTCATCGGCCTCTGATCGATTATCTTGCTAGCTGTTTCTCACTCTCCGTCCTCATCATATGATAATCGATCGATGTACGTACTCCCGCTTGCATGCATGGTGCTCAAGCTGATGACTGAATATAATTCCAGCACTTGCATTAATTATTACATATTGATTTGCCAATATTAATGTGCATTCATGCATGATTGGTCTCTTAATTATTTATTTCAATCGATCGATCTCATATATATGATGGATGATGATTGGTTTGATTTGGTGGTCTCGATCGATCTTTGTGTTTAATTAGTTGCAATAGGCAGGCAAATGCGTTGTGTTCGTTAGTTGGATATGCAAGAGGGATCGAAACTGTACTTGGTTTCTACTGTGGCTAGCTACCTCTAGCTGGTGGCCTGGAACTGATCATCGAACCAAGGGCTGCAGGAGCAGGCAAGACGAGTATCTCACTTTGGAGTATTTCTGTTGGACACATCTCAGTATAATAATATAATGCATGCATGTGTGTTGTACTCATGAACACAACGTGCCAGAAAACTACGAGTAATCGACAAGCTAGCTAGTAGCCTAGTACTACTACCAGAACAGAACGGACACCAGCTCGATCGATCCATATGCAAGCACTAAATGGATGGATATACATATACTACTATATATTAATTCGTCTCCACTGAAGATAAAAACGAACGAAGGTAAGACATAAAAAATAAGAAAAGACATCTATATATGATTAATTAAATTTTAAATATTATAAATTTAAAAATGAATTAATTTAATATTTCACAATATTTATATATATAAAGCTTTCCCATAAAACAAACTATTCAACAGTTTAAAAACACGTTAATAAAAAACTAATATAAAATATAGTACATCTTAGTTACTTCGATGAGTAAAAAATACACGGATCGGGTGTCCAGAAGTAGGCGCGACTACCAGGGCAACGTGCTGTATTACGCGCACGTTGCGACCAGCCGTCACATCGGTCGACCACAGTACTGGAGTAGTTAATTTTCTCACAGCTCAACTCGCATCGCATGTGAGCATCACAGCCAATCAGATGCATGCGTAATGTTACAAGCGCTGACTACTCTAATTATCGAGCGAGTGATTAAGTTGTTAATCACTTCTCTCCACCAAGCATGCATGTATGATCGAAGCATCTCCAACACAACTCTCTATTAGACTTTTCAAGTTAAATTTTAGCAACTTTAGCAGAAAATCTCACTCCAACCGACTCTCTACTCAGATGGCCAAGTTCAATGACTTGCCAAACTACTCTCCCCACTAATCAAACTTGGTCATCCAAAAAGACTTACCAAACATGGGCCCCACCATCCCTCTCCTCTCTTGCGCCCATCCTCCCTCCCCGTTTGGCACCGTCGGGACACACCCCTCCTCCCTCCCCATTTGGCGTCACTGCCTTCCCCCAACCATCGCCCCCTCTGCAACGCTATGACGCTGGATTTGTGCAGTGCTCACCATCATTGTCCCCACCTCCGCCCACGCTCGCCGCTAGCTGAGATCGTTGCAGTGTCACCAGCCGTGGTCGACGACCGTCATGCCTCCGTCATCGAGGTCACCATCGCCATCCGTCGTTGTTGCCCAGGTCTCTATCGCCAGCTGCGGCACTGTCATCGTCTGCTCCGTCGCCAGCCATCGCCATCCTATGTTATCATCGTCGAGGTCACCGTCTCCAACCGTTCCCGTCGTTGCCGAGGTCGCTATCGCCAGCCATCGTCGTCTGGAGGCCACCGGTCCCGCTCGGTTTCCATCGCCTTCATCCTCGCTGGATTCGGGCGACGCGGCATGGATTCGAGGAGGCGCCTGACCTCCACCGAGTTCAACCCCACCGGATTCGGTCGGCATGATGTGGATTCGGGGAGGGTGCGACCTCCGCCGCTTCCGCGTGGCTTCCGTTGCCTTTGCGTGGGGCTGCAGTTTCCATCCACCGTCGTTGTCACCGTCACCATTCACTGCGGCTGCCGTTGTCACCGAGGTCGCCGTTGCTAGCCGCCGCCGTCATCTATGCCATCACCAGCCGCCGCCGCCACCACCGTTGAAGGGCTGGGAGAAGATCAGAAGAGGAAGAGACAGATAAAATCAGAAGAGGAAGAGGGGGAGGAAGAAGAATAGGTAGCAAACTGACATATGAGTCCCAGTGTCATAGGCTTATAATGGAGAGGGTAGATAGAGAGGTTGTTGGAGTGTGCAACAAGTTTGACTATCCAAATCAGTTGGAGAGCTAGCTATATGTGTATTTGGATAGTCTAATTTGATCATCTTGTTGGAGATGCTCTAAGAGCATTATCAATAGTCTCCCTAATCCATTCCCAAAACTGATTTTGAGGGATTTTAGTAAAAAACAGTTTCAACAGATCCCTTACTCTCTTATCCAAAATTTGGAGTTCCCATCTCCCAAATTCACGCTCTGTTGATAAAGAGAGCATGATCTCGCCTCTTCCGCTCCCAATCGCGCGCTCCCCGCCTCTCTCCTCCTGTTCCCGCGTGTAGGTGCAATCTCTTTCTGCACGTCGGGAAGGGTTCATTTTTAGTTTTTGAAATTGAATTTAGGCTCTCTTGAAAAGATAAGTTTTTTCACTTTCTATTTTTAGTTCAGAAAACAGATTATTGCTAATTTGTTGGTGATGCTCTCACAGTACTATATATACATGCAGTAGTACATATATATAGTGGCAGTACACGAAGCTAGGTTTAGCCTTGACAGTATATATGCAGTACCGTCGGTCGAACTAATCACTAGTAGTAATTACCGCGTCTTTGCTAAATGACTGATACTCTTTCAGTCTTACAGTACTGCTACCTAGCTAGCTAGCTATCGTTTGATATATTTTACGGATTTACCATATGCATGACCTGCCTCTAGTACTATTCATAGAGCTCCATCTCGTGCTACATTATCATATATATGCTTCACCATCATCATAAATAAATTAGTCCTCCTCCAATAATTTTATCACGTTTTATTTAATTGGACCTGTACGTCTTAAGGTTTAAGGTCTCCAAGCCTGGCTTTCATCATTTCTGGTGTGTGCATCAAAATTATTACTAGAGTAAATATAGTAGAAAATTTATTGGCTTTCGTAAGTCTTGGTGTACTTATGTAACGTGATGATCAATTAGGAACAGAGAGGGGTACTTATACCCTAGCATGCAAAGTAGTATATTTTCAAGAGAAAAATCCAATGACATAATTCGAGATATGCATACCTCTCACAGAAAGACATGACAGCAGTAGTAGAGCACTGTGCTCGATCGTATTGTTGTTTTTAGTCGATGCTAGATCATACATGCACCCCAAGATTCCCTAACTAAAATTAAGGAAGAAAAATAAAGAAAGTAACAAAAGTAATTAGGGCGTGTGCAATAATAAAGATGCTTTTGAGCCGATTCATCAGATCAAATTAAGAAATATAAATGTTTTTAAATTAGTCGTTAGGTGGTCGATCAATCGTCTTGACCGACTCAATAAGTCAATACATTGAGGTGGAACCTACTTAATTCAGATAACCAAATTACAGTAATAATTAAGGAGTCAAAGAAAGCGAGAGGATCGGAAGCAGTTGAGAGGTGGAGTCTGTCTCATGATCAACGCATGGACCTCGTTTTTTGCTAGCTGCTGGTAAACTAAAGAAAAATAAATACTAATAGTAGTTCATAGCTATCAGAAATTAAGCGGTAGCTAGCTAGCTGTGGACTGATTAGTTAATAATTAAAAAGTAAACTAAAGATGGAATCGATTTCCATAATTCTGGGCAGTTCAAATATATGTATGCGAATTCCAGCCAAGCCGAAAAAATAGGCAGGCCATGCGGCTAGCTACATAAATACATACTGATCGATATTCGATTGAGATATTTAGCAGCTACCGTATATTGAGGGAAAAAAAACTCCATATATAAAGAAGAAAGGGTGACATGGATGATCGATCGATCGAAACCACTATACTAATTAAGCTAAGTAAGTCGTAATTAAACTGGATATAATCGTAATCTGAATGGATCTTCCATGACAGACATGCTCAGCTCAACCCAGACATGCAAAAAACCTTCAAACATAACCGCGCCGTATAGACGTATAGTATATCATATTGTCGTATATGCACGTGGGCGGTCGTTTTTTTTAAGATAGTCCTTTATGTTTTTGTTAAAAGGAAAAGAAAAAAATGAAGGAAAGAAAGAAAATGGCACGGGTTGGAGCGGAGTAGGAAGGGGAAATTAATACAATAATAAAACTGTATACTAGTCAAAAGTGGTCGTATAAAGAGTGTATAGTAGTACTAGGCAGGGATGGAAGTGTTGTCATGTCTCCGTATCAGCAAATATTAGGCCTTTGGCTAGGGTGGTGCATCTGTCATCTGTGCAGTGTGGAGGCAGGATGATGAAGTTGGAGTGAAGACGACAAATGTACCAGGCAGAGGCAGGGGGTGTAAACCCAAAGGTGTTTGATTGTTATTCTGTGATGAACAATTGGCATTGGAGATTATTGGTTTTGATATTTGGAATTTATTTGCGAAGTGGTTTTGGAGATGATTGGATTTCACAGGTGATATACAGGTACTACTGGATTGGATCCGGTCAGACTGCCAAGTGGCTGCCGGTCAGACCGGCGTGTATTGCGCGGTCAGACCGGCGCAGCCCGCGGTCTGACCGGCTGACACTGTGTTGGTTTCGGTTTCGAGCTGTTTGTTTGGATATCCGTGATTGTTTCATGAATATGACTTCTAGATGAATACTATGCGATGTAATACTGTTGTTTGCTAACAATGAGTCAAGTTGGGAATAGGTTGGTCTCGAAATATGGTTTCTTTGTTTGTTCCATGTGTAGGTGAATTAATACCGGGAGAGTATTTGCGGTGATGGACCGGGAGTCGGCTTGGGGTAAGACGACGTCCAGGGTGGTCAGAGATCATGCGGGATACTAAGGCTAGAGTTCAATGCACGTGGAAGGTGAAGGTTCCATATGGTATACGATGGAGGTATTTGTGTGCGTATAGGATGCGGAGTCGAATTTGGAAGGAGTCCAAATTTGGTGGAATTGGTTATGTAAAGTTTATTTCTTGTACGAGAAGGTTTCCTAGGGTGATTAGGACTTCTAGTATGAGTTTGTCCTAAGCTTGGGAGAAATAGGAAGGAAGATAATGGTGATGAGAAAACCAATGACAACAAAGCAAAGAGTACAGTTAGAGGAGGAAAGAAGATCAGGGAGACTCTCAAAAAGGCTTTTGATCAAGTCTACGCCGCGTTTGATCCACTAAGTGATGTAGATGGTGAGAGTGGAGATGATGATAAGGGAAAGAACATCTCCGGTGTTTGCTTCATGGCGCGTGGTGAATCGGATTCAGAGTGTGAAGACAATGAGGTAAGTGCTCTTGAAGAAGCTATTAATATTTTGAGTGCAAAAAATATGAAGTGTGAGAAGATGTATAGAAAACAAGAGTTTATCATTGAATCTCTTAATTCTGAAATTGATAGATTAAAATCTCTTATTCCTAATGATGATGATTGTCAAAGTTGTGAGGTTTTACTGAATGAAATTTCTAAAATTAGAGATGTCAATGCTGCACATGATTTGAAAAGTAAATCTTCTCTTGCTCTTAGTTTTGCTTTGCACACACGCACTTTGGATGAGTTGATTTTAACTAAAAATTTGTTGCAAAAATATCAAATTGCTTTTCATGCTAGTTTGGTGTTTAACATAATTTGTGCTAAAAAGTTAAAATAACCTCATGATGTTTTGGATTGCTCAACATGTACTTTGAATAAGTTGAAATTAAAAGATGCTTTAGGTCGAGTTGAGTACATGGAAGATGTTGTGAAAAACAATGAAGTGCTTTTTTGCCCCAAGTATCGTAAAAGTAAAGGTGTCATGGTAGATTGTGAAAACTGTGCTATTTTGGAAAAGGAGGTTTCTTATTTGAAAAATTCTTTGCTAAGATTTTCTGATGGTAAAAAGAACCTCAACATGATCCTAGATCAATCTAAGGTTAGCACACATAACCGTGGTTTAGATTTTAATCCTTATGCTCATCATACTAGACATCCTCCTGTTGTGTTAGGTGTTGGCGCTAGAAGTGGTGAAATTTTGGTTAAACCTGAAACTAAGAACTCTGTGTTTAAATCTGCTGGCATCATGTCTACTTTGAGTGCATCTTCTTCAAAATCCAATGTTGTGCATGCAAAATTTCCTGTTGTTGCTGGTGTTGCTAAGTCATCTGATTCTACCAATGTTTCTACTCATCGTGAAAAATATACTTGCTCGTTTTATGGGAAAGATGGACATATTGTTGGTTTTGTTTCAGATTAGCTCATAAACAGAAAAGGGAGAGAGAGATTGCTTTTGCAAAATCAAAGTGTCGAAAATCTGGTTTTCCCTCAAGGAAACCGGTCAGACCGTAGTGGGTCCCACGGTCAGACCGGCCACTGTACCTCGGTCAGACCGGCCTCAAAGAAATTTTTCTCAAACTGTTTTTGCACGTGGATATATGCCTATTGGATCTTCTGGTCGTGTCTCAGTACTGGATTCCTAAATTTTTATTATAATCTAACCCCAGTACTGAGACTTCGACTTCTGCTTGTGTGTAGACATTGGTGGCAAGAAAGGAGAACGTGTGGATCGTGGATTCCGGTTGTTCGCGGCACATGACCGGTGATAAAAATTGGTTCTCCTCCCTCAAACAGGCATCCAAGACTGAATCTATTATCTTTGGTGATGCTTCTACTAGTGCCGTTCTCACTACAGGTTTGGTTAAGGTAAATGACAAATTTGAATTGAAGAATGTAGCTTTGGTTGAGGACTTAAAGTATAATTTGCTTTCAGTTTCACAAATTCTTGATGAAGATTTTGAGGTTCATTTTAAGAAAACTGGAAGTAAAGTTTTTGATTCTCGTAGTGATTCTGTGTTGAATATTTCTCGCTATGGTAGAGTGTTTAAAGTTGATTTTGAAAATCCTGTTTCACCTGTGATAACATGTTTGGTTGCTAAGTTTAGTAAAGATGTGATGTTTTGGCATCGTAGACTTGGACATGTTGGTTTTGATTATCTTACGAGGTTAAGTGGTTTGGATCTTGTTCGTGGTTTGCCTAAACTTAAGAAAGATCTTGATTTGGTTTGCACACCGTGTCGTCATGCTAAGATGGTTGCTTCTTCACATGCTCCTATTGTTTCTGTGATGACTGATGCACCAGGACAGCTATTACACATGGATACTGTTGGTCCAGCTAGAGTGCAATTAGTTGGAGGAAAGTGGTATGTGTTGGTTATTGTTGACGATTTTTCTAGATACTCTTGGGTTTTCTTTATGGCAACTAAGGATGATGCGTTTCAACACTTTTGTGGTTTGTTTCTTCGATTGGATCTTGAATCTCCTGGTTCTTTGAAAAGAATTCGAAGTGATATTGGTGGTGAATTCAAAAATGCTTCATTTGAATAGTTTTGCAACGAAAGAGGTCTTGAACATGAATTTTCTTCTCCTCGTGTTCCGCAACAAAACGGTGTTGTTGAAAGAAAGAATCGTGTTTTGGTTGAGATGGCTAGAACAATGTTGGATGAGTATCACACTCCTAGAAAATTTTGGGCTGCGGCGATTAACACCGCATGCTATATTTCAAATCGGGTTTTCTTGAGATCAAAACTTGGAAAAACTTCTTATGAGCTTCGATTTGGACATCAACCCAAAGTCTCACATTTGCGTGTTTTTGGTTGCAAATGCTTTGTCTTGAAATCTGGAAATTTGGATAAGTTTGAGGCACACTCTACCGATGGAATGTTTCTTGGTTACCCCGCACACTCTCGTGGCTATCATGTACTTATTTTGGAGACTAACAAAATCGTTGAAACTTGCGAAGTTTCTTTTGATGAGGCTAGTCCAGGTACTAGACCCGATATTGTAGGTACATTGTCACAGGTTCAGAGGGAGGATGGTCGTATTTTTTAAGACGAGAGCGACGACGACGACGAGGTCGGCTCGGCCGGTCAGACCGGGCGCCAGGCCGGTCAGACCGGCGCAGGACGTGCGGTCAGACCGACCAAGGTCGTCGGCTGAGGGTTCTGTTGACGCTGTTCGAGATGGTCCTCCAGAGATTTCAACTTCGACTTGTACTGATACAGAACGTGAATCAATTTCAGAAGTCGCTGCTCCTTTGCACATTCAACGACGACATCCACCAGAACAAATCATTGGTAATTTAGGTGAGCGGACTACTAGGTCTAAGGTAACGACTCATGATGTTTGTGCAAATTCTGCATTTGTTGCTTCTTTTGAACCCAAAGATGTGTCAAATGCATTAAATGATGAATCATGGATTAACGCCATGCATGAAGAACTTGAAAATTTTGAGAGAAATAAAGTTTGGACTTTAGTTGAACCACCTTCTGGACATAATATTATTGGAACCAAGTGGGTTTTCAAAAATAAACAAAATGAGGATAGTTTGATTGTGAGAAATAAAGCTAGATTTGTTGCTCAAGGTTTTACTCAGGTGGAGGGTCTGGATTTTGATGAAACTTTTGCTCTTGTTGCTAGAATTGAGGCAATTAGACTTTTGTTGGCTTTTGCTGCTTCAAAAGGTTTTAAATTGTATCAAATAGATGTGAAAAGTGCTTTTCTAAATGGTTTTATACAGGAGGAAGTTTATGTCAAACAACCACCTGGTTTTGAAAATCCTGATTTTCCCAATCATGTTTTTAAATTGTTTAAAGCTTTGTATGGTTTAAAACAAGCACCTAGAGCATAGTATGATAGGCTTAAGAACTTTTTGCTTGCGAAAGGTTTTACAATGGGAAAGGTTGACAAAACGCTTTTTGTTCTTAAGCATGGTGATAATCAACTGTTTGTTCAGATTTATGTGGATGATATCATCTTTGGTTGTAGAGTTTGCTGAGACTATGCGCAGGGAATTTGAGATGAGCATGATGGGTGAGTTATCGTATTTTTTGGGATTGCAAGTTAAGCAAACACCTTAAGGTATATTTGTGCATCAAACGAAGTATACGAAGGATCTTTTGAGACGATTCAAGATGGAGAATAGCAAGCCAATTTCAACACCAATTGGTTCTACAGCTGTGTTGGATCCTGATGAAGATGGTGAAGCTGTTGATCAAAAGGAGTATAGAAGTATGATTGGATCATTGTTGTATCTAACTGCTTCTAGGCCAGACATACAATTTGCTGTGTGTTTGTGTGCGCGCTTTCAAGCTTCTCCTCGTGCTTCACATCGTCAAGCGGTCAAGCGAATAATGAGGTATTTGAATCATACACTTGAGTTTGGAATTTGGTATTCTACTTCATCTTCTATATGCTTAAGTGGATATTCAGATGCTGATTTTGGTGGTTGTAGAATTGATAGGAAAAACACTAGTGGAACATGTCATTTTCTTGGTACATCATTGATTGCATGGTCTTCTAGGAAACAATCTAGTGTTGCTCAATCAACTGCTGAATCTTGCTGCTGCTAGTTGTTGTTCACAGATTATTTGGCTTTTATCTAGTTTGAAAGATTATGATCTTACTTTTGAGAAATTACCTCTCTTTTGTGATAATACTAGTGTTATTAATATTGCTAAGAATCCTGTTCAACACTCACGCACAAAGTATATTGATATTCGCTTTCACTTTTTGAGGGATCATGTTGAGAAGGGAGATGTTGAATTGCAGTTTTTGGACACGAAGTTGCAACTTGCTGATATTTTCACTAAACCTTTGGATTCTAATCGCTTTGCTTTTCTTCGTGGTGAATTGGGCATAATTCATCCTTTTGGCATGTTTTGAGGGGGAGTTTGTACCTCATGGTTTTATCAAGCAAAAAATGTGACAATGAGAAAAATTGAAAAAGAGAGCTTTGTTCTATACATATGGTATTTTCTTGTGCATGCTAGCAATACTATGAAGGTTTATTTGTCTCTAGCGTAGCTTGTATGTATTCTAGTCTTTTTATGAGATTTAGATTTTGCTTTTAAGGGAGATGATGCATGACACTTAAATTCTATGCATGAATTAAGCAAATATGCAATATTGATGCTAGTATATGGTTTGATTTATAAATGCTCTATATATATGCTTTATTGAATTGTTATTCCTCAAATAGCTTTGTTGCTCATTGTGTAAAGAGAATAAAAATACAAAAAAATGAATACCGAATCCTTGGAAACAGTCTTGACGACAAGGACGTATTCGATATGAGCAAAATAATGGGTGCCGAATTCCTGGAAACAGTCTTGACGACAGGGACGTACCCGGGATAATTAAAAAAAATGAGAAAAAAGGCTCAAGAAAAAGAAAAAGTTATAAAATTCTCTTGGTTGTTTTGTGCTAAAGTTTATTTGATAAAGAATGATAAATGCAATAGGTATATGCGTTTAGTGTTTATTCTTCAACCTATGTGCTCGTTAATATATTGCATTATAAATCGTATGAAATCATGAATTTTTGATTGTTGATTCAAGCTTAGTTGTAAAATCTTTGGTTCATGATTATACTTTAATGCATGCTTGTTATGATATAGATGGGTTCATCTTCTTTTTATTACAACACATGACTTGATATGCTATATGTATGCTAAGCTCTTATACATTAATGAACATAATTCTCATGCTTGATGAAATCATTGTCAAAAGGGGGAAAAGTGTTTTTGGGAGAAGCAAGGTAAATTTTTGAGAAGCAATTTTTTTTTGGTTCAATTGCGAATCTTTCTTTGGATTTTCAAGCACGATGTGTACGTTTGTATGAAATATGCTTTTTACCACTTTTGTTTTTATTTTTCCAAACACCAAAACATTTTTGATGGGTTTGCCAATGTGTTCATCAAGGAGGAGATTGTAAACTCAAAGGTTTTTGATTGTTATTATGTGATGAACAATTGGCATTGGAGATTATTGGTTTTGATATTTGGAATTTATTTGCGAAGTGGTTTTGGAGATGATTGGATTTAACAGGTGATATACAGGTACTACTGGATTGGGTCCGGTCAGACCGTGAAGTGGCTGCCGGTCAGACCGGCGTGTATTGCGCGGTCAGACCAGCGCAGCCCGCGGTCTGACCGGCTGATACTGTGTTGGTTTCGGTTTCGGGTTGTTTGTTTGGATATCCGTGATTGTTTCATGAATATGACTTCTAGATGAATACTATGCGATGTAATACTGTTGTTTGCTAACAATGAGTCAAGTTGGGAATAGGTTGGTCTCGGAATATGGTTTCTTTGTTTGTTCCATGTGTAGGTGAATTAATGCCGGGAGAGTATTTGCGGTGATGGACCGGGAGTCGGCTTGGGGTAAGACGACGTCCAGGGTGGTCAGAGATCATGCGGGATACTAAGGCTAGAGTTCAATGCACGTGGAAGGTGAAGGTTCCATATGGTATACGATGGAGGTATTTGTGTGCGTATGGGATGGAGTCGAATTTGGAAGGAGTCCAAATTTGGTAGAATTGGTTATATAAAGTTTATTTCTTGTACGAGAAGGTTTTCTAGGGTGATTAGGACTTCTAGTATGAGTTTGGTTCGTGGCTTTAGACTGCTTACCTTGGGTATAAATAGAGAGGGAGCGTGAGGCTTCCTGGTATCGCTTTTGAGAGCAATTGAGTTGATAGTTTTGTTAGGGTTTCGAGTTTAGTTGAGATTTTTGTAAGGAGTGTTGTTGGTGCACTTTGTAAACACAGAGAGAATCAATAAAGTCATCATCCACTTTAAGAGTTCTTCGATTTGTGTTTCACCGGGCTTCAACGGTCCAACCGGCAACATACCGGCGGTCAGACCAGCGGTAACGTGGCGGTCAGACTGGCGGCAGATCGGCGGTCAGACCGGCGGCGTCAACAGGCAGAGGCAGGCGATCTTGGCGGTTCGACCGAAGTTTGATCTCGGTCAGACCGAGGTGTACCGGGCGGTCAGACCGGCGCAACCCCTTCGGTCAGACCGCGATCCGTCGAATTTGAGGGTAACTTTTATTTCCGCTAAAAGTTTTGTTTTTGGGCATACCAACCATTCACCCCCCTCTGGTTGGCTTAGTTCTTACTGTTCGATCCTACAGGGGGTAAGAAGAGTAATTACATTACCATCCTGCAGCAGAGGTCAAAATTTATGCGGGTTTCATCTGACGTGACTAGTTGATCGGAGGTAGAGTAAGCGAGCACTGCCCCCTTCGATCTTCCAAGGAAGAAAGGAGAGAAAAAGAAGAACAAGGAAGGAAGGAGATCAACTCGAGCTCGAGCTGCAAGAAGGTTGCTTGCTGTATCGTATCGTCCGATTAGCCATTTTCGTTAGAGATCGGAGGCCAACCCTAACCTTGCGCTCTTCCTCCTCCTCCTGTTGCCGCCCACTGCCCCCTTCTTCCTCGACTTCTTCCCCGAATCCCCCTCTCCACCACGCCTCACCCTCTTCGGCATCACCTCTCTCCACCCCCACCGTCGTCTCCATGTCCTCCCCCCGCACCCACCACCCGCTCACGTACTCTGTCTCCCTCCGCATCGCATTCTCCACCTACTTCTCCTTCTTCCTCCTACCCCCATCTCCGCCGTACGCTAGGGGTTCCGCGCGATGTGCCTTTTCGTTCATCTCTCCATCGCCATGATCAACCTGTCTATCATCCGTTTTTATCGAAATCAAAGGGTCTAAAATCTGACTAAGATCTAACAAAAAATGTGTCACTACAAATATAGCAAATCCCATCCGTTTTATAAGTTGAGGGGCACATCATATCTGGTATTGTGGTTTGAGAATGTGATCCAAACTCGATGTCAAGATAAGGGATCCAAAGTGAACTTATTCCATGCGAAATTGCAAATCGGGAGTACACATGGGCCTGCCCGGCCCGGCACATTTAACAGGGAGCCGGAGCACTAAATAAAGCCGAAAATGCAAATGGACTCTAGAGTAGAATCGACTGGTTTTGTCCGCCGCCACCGCGCCACGCCATTACCCCTCCTCCAGAATCCAGATCCTCCCTTGCAAGAGCAAGCAAACCCTAGAAGCAAGCGAGAAGAAGAACAAGTTGTAGAAGCAAAATACCAGAAGGAATTGAAGGGTTGGTCACTCGATCGCATGGGTCGCCGGATGTCTCCGCCGCCTTGCTTGGGAGTTGGGATTAGGCGTTTCATTGACAAGATGGTTCCAAATCAAGGATATATCGCCTTCTTATTTCACACTTCTCTTTCCCGCGCACCAAACGCGCGCATGTTAATTTGATTCAGTAATCAAATATATATTATAACTATAGTTCAGTAATCAGTACATCCATATTTTATTTTCCCAATAATTCTCTTGGAGAGTCATGCGCATGTAATACGGCCGTTGATTCTTGTCGAATATCATAATATGGTCACGCACAGCATGGTAGTAGCTAATTTGAAGTATAAAGACGACAGTTGAAGGAACAAGAATGTATACGTACTGTATTTCGGGTGTCCCAAAAGAAAGAAAATTAAGAAAAGCAACATAGAACAAGAGAGCGAGTTGCGGATGACTTTGGTTTGAACGCTGGAGTATATATAGTTTAAGATTAAATTGATTCGGTTTCTTGTTGCCTGAGTTGAGGATTTAATTAATTAATTAACCTTTTGCCTTTAGAAAGAGCACACTTTAATTTGTTTAGTACTCTAGTCCTAGGAATAGCTTGTACACACTTTGACCTGTTGAATATTTGTAGTCCTATCCAGGCTATCCTATATTGCAGCCGCACTTAATTAATTACTAGTAGTATCCGCTATATTATGTCCTTGCTTTATGTGAGGTCAAGTTTGTTTCTTGCTTCTTTCTATGTTTGTGGGTGGTTTGCTTGCATTGTCATTAAATTAATGGGATGATATATACTTATCACTTTGCAGTGGACTTGCTGGCTCCCATGGGTCCAGAATAATTCGGGAAGTCGCGGAGACGGCAGATAAAAAATAAAAGTAAAAAGAAGATACTTTTCCCCGTCATTGATGGTTCACATTAGCACTACATACCTTGCTTTTATCGGAACAACCTTTGCTTTCATAATATATAAGTTTGGAGAACTTTTTTATACGATCCAACGCTCCTTAGTCACAGGTATGATGTAAAAGATATTTAACTATTGATATAGGTACTTAAGTACTAAGAGTAAAAATATAATTTTATTAGTAGAGAAAAAGCGTAGAATCGTCCCATAAATTAGAATCGGTATCATGTAGGTACTACCGTACAAGTTAACATATATCCGATACCAGATTTACAGGTTCTTATTTGTATTATTTTCTTATTTGCATGCTTTCCCTTAGATTTACGTTGTGTTTGAGTTAAGTCATTTAGCCGACACTAGCGTTACAGGTTCTTAAGTTGCATCATTTTATCTAGAGTTACTATGTTCTTTTGAAGTTCTCTTTTGCGTGGTTTTCTCCAGATTTACACGGTGTTCTTATAACCCGTACATGTTAATTAGATCTTGCCTCCTATTCAAATGCTCGACCATACCAGATCTTCTTCCTTGACCGTGTTTCCTCGTGGGGTGCACCCGTTCAAACACTAGAAGAACACCATAGAAGGAGATCTCATTTACTATCCCACAAAAATTCCACTCTCTTATATAAGGAATTTATGAACTACATAAATAACTAATAAACTGTGTAAATAAGTGTAGGATAACTTATAGACGCGCTAGTCATCAACCGGGTGATCTTGTCTCCTATTCAACTCTCAACCATACCGACGCTTTTTCCTGTCTCCTTCTGGTGAACCATTCAAACCCTAGCGAAGGAAGAGGAAAAAGGGGATGCGATCTTTCAGTTTATTTTGGTTACAGATCGAATTTATCACTGCTAAATCAACGGCATATCCATGATTTACTTTTTTTCCTCACGACGTACCGATCTGCACAACGATATACTGATAGATGGATGTAGGTATTCAATTCGTGTATAATGCACATATTTTATTAGTTAATTACTTCACTGCCATCATGTTACAATAATTTTATTCCGTAGCTTACCCCTCTCTTGATCAATGGTATATATTGTTCCACCTTCAGATAGCTCTAAGTACCTCGCACGCACCGTAAAAAGGTCTCATAAGTTTGAGGGATTAAAAGGAAGGGAATGCACACACACAAGTAAAACCAAAAAGTGAAAGCAGGATAAGCGCGCAGGAAGCAAACAGAAAGAGTAACAAGATGAGAATGCAAAGCTGCTTTATTATTGTTCAACCATACAAGAGACATTATTTGAAGAGTGGTAGTAGGTGTGATGGAATTGGATCGAATTGGATGGATATGATTAGATTTAGAGCGCGAGGAGGAGGGGCGGAAGGTCGGGGCGGTGGCTTTGCCAGAGGCAGCGGGTGGGCGGGAGGCGGGTGACGGTGAGGTCGGTGTTCAAGTACTCGCGGAGGTGGGTGATCACCCCATGGCCATGGTCCACGGTCCAGGCGTGCACCCAGTAGCTGTCGTGGTAGCGGCCGGTGACGCCCTCGGCGATGACGACGTCGGAGGCCGGTAGGGCGTGGACGGAGAGCGGGCGGAAGCGGAAGGAGGGCGCTGCGCAGCCGGTGGTGAGGAGGCGCATCATGTGGTGGCTGGCGGGGGGGCCATGGTACCACCACTCGATGTCCGGGGCGAAGAGGGCGTGGGCGGCGCCGTGGTCGCCGCCGTTGATGGCCTCGTACAGACGGAGCACCAACCACTGGTTCCGCTGCTGCTCTGACTCCTCGTCGTCTTCGTCTTCTTGTTGGTGCAGCTGCGGCTGCTGATACTGTCGAGACGCCAGCTCCTGCGATGCGAGGCTTCAAGGAAGGAGACGATCTCTACCGAGCGAGGTGCGCGCTTTTATAGAGGAGATCGAGAGGGGAGTGCGTGCTGACTCATACACGCATGTTGATGCTTCTTCACATATCACATGTACAGTAGCGTAAACCATAATAATTAAACTCAATCGGATTTACCATGTTCTAACGAATTATTACGCATCCGCGAAACATAATAATATACTACTGCCTTTATCCGGACCATCTACTTGATGTATCTGCATGCAACACGCACCTCAATCTGTTCTCCTATGTATACAATATCGCCATAAATCTACCTATAGCTAGCTATTCTCCTACGCCAGTTAGTCTTGCTCTATTTTTACTACTCAATCAACAACAATGAGCCACATATCACAAAATCTTGCAGCAGGTGGTACTCGTGCGCAACGACTTATGGTCTGCACTGCATTATTCAGGGGAGGCGCCATTTGGTCCTGCATGCTTGCGTTGCCGTTGCCGTTGCCCTGCGCACCCCCAATCAATTCCGTCATAATCCAGTCCCCACCACCCGCACAAAAAAATAAAAATCATCGATTCAATGCCTCAACTTCTCTACTCCTACAGCAGCTTGTTTGTCCCATCCAGCTCAACTCCTGCTCTGCATTGTTCATGGGCCTCATCACACTGACCTGCAATTGTTTCCAATAAGCTTCCCACTGCATCTGCATCTGAATGTGTATCGGACTACTAATAATGGCATAACGATCGGATTAGCGTGCGTGAAGACGGAATGGTAGTTGGATTTCGATAACCATCCATATCTCTGACCTGGCCGCATCATCGCATCCAGGATTAATTCGCAAGATTAATCATAAGTAACTAGGCTCCACATTGCACGAGGTAGCTAAACGTGTCACATTTGGACAACTTACTTTGTGGTCGGCACAATCGATCGGTGTCTCTACCCAAACACAAGATATGTGGTGTGTGGTCACAGATACTCCTAACTCGTACCGAGATTCAAAGCCAACCCAAGTTTTTCTTCATGCCACACGGCTCTTATTGCCAACAAGAACCCTGTCCCTGTCTCAGTGTCTGCTACTAATCATTGTACTCTATCGATTGACAGGCCCACCAACCCCATCATCTGTGGGATTGTTTTCGATCTCCGATGGCAAGCTCCAATAATGCAGCAGTAACGTACCAAACCATTGTATCTCCGTGACTTGTCGCGTTATTATGTATATATGACGTGAAGATCGAAAGCAACACCACCTTGCATTGCATACTAGTAACAGTAAGCACGTTAATTAATCCTTCAACACGGTACAGTTCTGATCACATCACATCGGCAGTTGCATATTACATACAGTAATACAGATCGATACATGCATGGTAGGCACCTTATTTGCACTGAAATGAAAATACATCACAAACATAGCTAGCTTAGCTAGTTCGCCCTTGCGAACGCCAGATCAAGAAGCGTCCGGAAAAACTTGTGGGGATAGATGGGTGGTTCCTCCGTCAGTGCCTGTAGTCCAGGAAAAGATTACGACGTTACCAAAAATAAGTACTACTCGAATAGCAAAGAGTGATGTGCCGCTGCCAGGCTTAATTACTTAGTGAGACCTTTTTACCTGGTGAATCAGTACAGTGGATGGAGTCATCCCAGGCACAGTGTTTACCTCTATCACCAGTATCTTCAGGATCAAACGTAAGAACGGTAATTAATTAGCATCAAAATAAGTCTGCTCTCCGGTTAGTCAAATGAGTGTGCGCATACGAGAGCGCGCGCGAGAGAGAGAGAGATTACCTCCCCATTGTGGACATTAACAAATGCGTCTATTCTTGAAAAGCCTTCCAATCCGAGAGTGTTTGCCAAAAGTTCGATACACCTTTTGCATTTCCGCAGGGCGTCCTCGCTACGGAGACAGAAAACAAAACCAACTCAAAATGATGAGCTGAAGATGGAGGCATTGGAGCTGTGCCGGCAGCAAATCAAACGAGAGGGAACAGAGGAAAGACGAGTAAGGTTCAGGACAATATGAAATTCCAGGGACAAGTATCAGACCTCATAATTGTTGAAGGAGGTGGTGTCAAGTTGATTCCAGTTCCACCTGTAAATGGTAACTTAGTTATGCATCACAGAGGAAAGTACATCATAGGGTGGAGAAAGGGAGTATTTTATTTCATCTGACAAGGGAAATTGCGAATAGGGAACACAGTTCGGGACTGAAAATTTTGGAGATTGTTATAATATTAGCCTTCTGTCTACTTTCCAGTGTCCACTACCTGTAAATGACTTTAATTCGAGGTCTTGATTTGGAATTTGTTTTTTTTTCCTTTTATCACAAGATTAATGCTCAGCTCCATCTTTCCCAGTTCAGTTTAAGTTTATAATGGGGACACAATATATAAGTTGGACACTCACAGCAGTAAGTCCTTATACAGATCATAGACAAGATAATGTTATTTACCTTGAAATTTCTCCTCAAGAGATAAAATGTCACCACTTTCTTTGACTGTGATACTTGGATTTAATGACAGCATTTCTCCACGTTTGCCAACTACACCAACAGTCACCTCAAGCCATTCATTTTCCCCCTTCCATACCAGATGTCGGGTGCTATCATCCACTGATTTGGTTGAAATGATAATTTCATCGGTTTCAATAAAAGGTTCAAATATCAGTGACTCTGGAGGAGAGACTGGCATCTCAATGACACCATGTGCCTAAGAAGTAAAGCTTAATGTCAAAAAATGCATCTCAGCACCGAATTTCTCAATGGACATAAAGATAGGTTTAATAAGTTATCAAATTTAGTTTTTCGTACCCTAGATAAACAGTTAGCAGGCATGCGCTGTAATTTTCTCCTCAATGCGTTTGCATATACCTCCAAGTCCTTCGGACAACTAAAAATAGTTGGTTTTCATAATGATCCATGAATGTGGAAGACATGACCAGATATACAGTAATACAGAAAGCACCAATTAAACACTCACCACAATCTTGCCACACCAGTTGAGCATCCATCACGAGCAGGTTTCACACAAACCGTTTCAGTTTGTAGTTTTGCTTTCAGGTCATTCCATATATCGACAAGAGATGACTTTAGTATCTCTTCTGATGTTCTCACATCCTTTGGTATGGTGTGAACTCCATAGCTAGCCAGCTACATAGGTAACAGAAAGGGAAGGCTCATTATTCAATAAGCAAGCATTGTGTTGTCAGAAAATGGCTCATGAACTTGATCATATTAACATTATCAAATGCCAGCACACTGCTTTACTAAAAGAAATACAATTTAAACGGTCATGGCAGTCCCTAAACAGAAGATCTTAAAGGTGTTCATACATGGCTAACGGCAAGTGAAGTTGCAACTTTGTCCATGCATGTCCTAGAAGCTATTTGTCCTGGCCCTGTATAAGAAAGAACTTTGATACCATCATAGTTCATAATCCCAAAGACAGGAAACATATAAATACAGTACAAGCTGCAAAGGAACCTGTGTAAGGAATTCCTGCAGATCCCAACAGCGATTGAATGGTACCATCTTCTCCAATACCACCATGCACTGCAGGAAATATATTGGACATCACCATCTTCTGTGCCGTTAACAGTTATGGTTGGTTTGATTATGGAATAGTAGTAGTTGAATAATTAGTGGGGTTGAATAATATAAGAAATACTCCCAAGGTATTTCAGTATCACCTGAATTGTCAATAGTTAAATCGTGTAAATGTAATTATGTATCATTGTAACTGCATGGGTATATGGAGTATCAGCTTGCCTAGCAGTTGAACTAGATTGAAAAAAAAAATACCTGCTATAAACACTACGGCTTGAGCTTCCTTAACATGATTGATCCATTGTTGAAGAGAGTATTTGATAGGTTGCTTATCGGCAATGTCAAAGCCCGCAAACCAATCATATTTGCTTAATGCCTGTCCAAGTGCATTCATTACTTGGTCACGTAAACGGGATGTTAGTTCCATCCGTTCTGGATCAATTGCCTCAATACACGCAGCATTAACTTCTTCAGTGGTATGTCGTAGCACTAACGAATATCTGCCACAGAGTATGGAGCTAATGACAGGTTGAACTATAGAAAATAGAAAGGAATAAAGAAAAGCGTAGCACATGCTTGTCCTCGATTGGTCTTAAAAGTCAAAATTTAATATGCAATTAAACTAACATATGTAAGTCACATGTAAATTCTGATTTTATAGGGTGTACATATGTGGCAAAACAAATACCAACTCCAAAAAGAGAGAGAAAAAACAGAGGGGGAAGAGGATCTGGAATGAACATCTAGTGGAGCGGATTTCTATTTTGACATTTAAACACTGATAAGAAGTTAGAAGTTGATGTAATACAAGCCCATATCCTGTTCAAAACTACAAAATCGATATGCAACACAAGTTGACTTCTCTGGAGTTTGGACCAATAAACAATGATATAAATTATAGTTTCCTGCACACTAATACTAAAAACTCAAATCATATAGCTCCAGTGTCACCCCTATAACATCATTTAAAAATGGAAATATCATGTCCCTTGTAAGAAATTTTAGATGTCGAAACAAACCAAAAAAGCAGCTTGGCCAATTAAGATGAAAGTAATAGAATGATTTAATAATAAACTACACAAAGTAAAGTTGGGGTTCTGCGTTTTCCAAATGATGATCCTTGTCCAAATCATTGTAAATCTTCACATTTGACAATTTACGATGTGTTGGAAGGCAACAAGACAGTTTTCTGAAACTACTACCTAGCAAATTCTTTTTATCAAATGAATGATTGCGATGCCTTACTACAAAGAGTTTTTGTGAGAAGGAATAGCACTTACGGCAATGTCCAGACATCACGTGAACTTCCATTCATATTTTGGTTGTGGAAGGAAGGATACCCATTTCCAGATGTAAGCAAACAAGGTGTCACATCAAGCTGAAGGCAACAAGCAAATTGCATTACGCATTCATGCCGGTAGCATGAATATGGAAGATACAAATCATGGGATTCCATAATGTACATGGTAATGACAGCAAAATACACCAAACATTAAAACAGAGATACTAATGATTAGGGATATATTTTTTAACAATATCAAGAATTTAATGTAAAAGCTAGATATCTTACATCATCGAAGCTTTGCAAATTAAGCCAGACATTTGTGCCACTCATAAGAGAGACTTGCCGCTCAGAAGTGTCACCACCAAAGATCACAAAGACCTTTTTTTTGGATGTACCTTTTTGGACTGCTTCTGATTGTTTCGCTGATTGTATTTTTCTGGACAAAGCAGTCCATGCATTACTGCATGGTACAAGAGACGGATACCGCGAGCAAGCATGCTGAACAACTGTACGAAGGATTCGAGAGTGAGAGAATCCAACCTGAAAATATTTTTTTAATGACTTCAGAAACAAGATTAAACAGTCCATATGTAACATATAGTCTTACAACACTTACTTGCAAACTGGCTATTGAAAATCTGTAGTACTAGTATTTATGCTGTGAATTATTAGCAGAAATATGAATATCATCCTGGTATTGCAAAGTAACCATCCAGAACAATAGTGAACATATATAGTAAGGAAAAAATTGCATCCTTTTTTAATTAGATTATTTTCCAGAAATGGACATTGCCAAATAATGATGTTCACAATGCAAAGAATTGTAAGTAATACCTTAGAAGATTGTTGGAATAAAAAGCTGGTTTGCTCCATCCCAGTCATCTGTTAACATTAGGATAACAACAGATGTCACATTAGAAATTTGCAACACGCGGTGCAAAATTAAGAACAAAAATCATTCTAAAGAACACTTACCAAATTAATGTCAGTAAAAAGGACAGCACCGCATTTAGTATTTCCAAATTTACCAGTATTTTCAGCTGAAGGTAGAGAGGTAACAGGAGTAGGTAAAAACCAACCATCTATCCTCGCGAAATCACGCAGGCCAAGACGGCGAAATAAAATAGACACTCCTTGTCTGATGCAATCAATCACCTCTGACGGAAATCGTGGAGGTGTATGATAAGCAACCTGTGAAAAGATCAAATTCAACACTTGACAACTAGCTACAGAATATTGTTTTGTGTTAGATCACTATAATGGTGAAAAACACAACTTTTGAACTTTTGAAAAAGGTCTTGTCAACGCCATTGTAGAAAAGTCTTCTCATTAGAGTTTGGGAAATAAAGTCACAGAGACCAACAGAAAACATCTGATATTTGTGAATGTGTATATTCCAATGACTTGTGCAATAGTCTAGGATCTATATTTCCAGTACCTGTCTAGTTGGAAGGTACTTCCGACGGTAGTTAAATATTGTATCCTCCTGAATATCAATATTGCTGGAGGATTGAAGCTCAACCTACAAAAAGATAAAGAGGAAACTCCTTCAGTCATTCTATATCACCAAGAGACTATTCTGATATCTGCCAAGTAGGCTTGACTCAAGAACTAACAGAAGACATGCTGTTGTGATGGAAACAGTGAGCAGAAATAATTTTTTTTTGTGATAAACCATTCCCTTTGTCTTGGAAGTGGCAGTTATTCTTACAGACACAGAACAACTGTCTAGGAACTGAATAAAATCATCGAGAATTCTTTTTCACCCGGGCAATCATTGAGAATTCTAGAGTTGATACTTTTTTATCGGTGTCAAAATGCAAATATCTTCTCATTAGACACGTTCAGGTTGAATGGAAAAAGGAGATGGTCAGTGATGTAAAACATACTTCCGTGGGAAGGAGAACAACAGGCTCACTGTTATTAGCTGTCCCAACATCAACAACAATGGCTGTAAACTCAGTGCCCCCTTCAAGAAAAACTTCTATGATAACCTTGTCGTCAATTCCCTGTTAGCCACCAGGTGATTTCAGATAAAATCCATGCTTTTTTTTTCAACCTGAACTACTCCCCGAAACGTAGAAAAAAGTACCATGTACCTCTGAAATTATTCCCTCGGCTTTCTCAGCTGCATCATTAGCACCATAAGCAACAACTACACCAATACTTGATCCAGCACTTGTAGGTTTGACCTACATAAGGTCATCAAATTATTTGCTAATCAAGCAAACCACATACATATTTTCAAGTCAAGCATCCTCACTTACCACTACTTTGCCATTTTCTTTATCCAAATTGATGCTTTGAAACCACTCCTCCAGTTCCGACTTAGCTAATTTGTCCTTCTATTTTGCCATAGATGATACATGTAGTACACATGATAAGCCTCAATAGAAGAGCATCAGAATCAGCAACCACATAATATACCTCCTAAAATATCGTAGGATGCAAATATTTCACAAAGAATTACAATGATTAGTCGTATCTTCCTTTTTTTCAGATTCCAAGAAAGAAATGCTAAAGCTCATTTGTTTTTTCCTTTTAAAAGTGTTTGCTAAGACTCAATACCCTGGAATCGACAAAATCATCAAAATGAAAAGTGCACAAAAAAAAGCTTGTGAATGATTTAGAATTTTCAATAATGTTATGCTTGTTCTCCTTCTAAACTGCATATTGTGTGCATCAAAACTCGTATACCTTGTAAGAAAACTAAAATAAAAATACTATACTCTTAATGACAGTACGAACAATATTGCATTGAGTAAACAACACAGTAATCAAGAAGCTTTACCTCTACAAGAAAGTTTGGTACTGTTAAAAAGCCTTGTGCATTGAGCTCAAGCGATGCATTATACTGCAGTCATATTCAGAATTAATGAATCAGGTCCATAGTTGACTTGGTTGATATCAAATAAATTAACAAAGGGGCTCAGTATTGATGGACACAGACCACATTTCCATGGATCTAGTAAAATATAGTGGTGATACTGCAAACCTGCTTGTCATGTGCATTTCATAAACTTCACTTATTTCTGGAAGATTTTGTTCTAATTCCAGCACATCTAATAATCAGCAAACTAATTGAAGTGAGATAACACATGAATATTTGCTCAGCTAAGAAAATCCTGGGGAGAGCACCAGAACATTTACTACCATCAAACTACTGAGATAACAAAGAAAGGATGGTTTAAAGATCTATAGGTCTAACGAGACATTTAAGCCATGAGAAACTATATTTGAACTTATGGGGCCATGTGCATCGTGCAATGGTTACGCTACTTGAGTCTATCAAGCATGTTGTTATGAATGATAGCAGAGAAAACAGAAGTGTAAAAATAAGAAAAGAAATAAGAAGTGCATAGCATACCTTGTCAAAAGCAAGGAGGCAATTTTTAGAGGGTGTCCCAACAAATGGAACATTTGCTTTCTCCAAAAGCTCCTGAATATTTCCAAAGAGCATTACAAACACTAACTTATAGCTGATATGCAAAATGTGAATGAATTAAGTATGATATGGCAAGCATCTAATTCTATCAGTATGTATCAGAGCTTACTTCTTTCCCTCACAATGCATCTTCAGTGATTATACTTTATTTTATTTTATTTTATTTTTGTCAGAACGGTGGAGAGATGCCATTCGATTTTATTAGATAGGGAAAACCAAATGGTACAACCGTGGCATGGGGGGTTTACGACAGCAAGTAGTCAGGGAGTAGCAGGCCCTGAGGGCAGCCTGCCCTGTTTATACTATAACAAATTACAACAAGAAACAGGGGCAGTGAATTATAGTGACCTGAATACCACCATCTTCACCAAATTTGCCATGGATCACCGGGAAGACAATGTCAACATTTGCAGCAAGATGTTGCGCGAAGTCAGATAGGGACTGGAATCCTTGGGCTAGACTGTAGTAGTGAAAGTTATAGTTTAATATATTGAAAAGAAATAGAATTACTAAGGAAAACAAATAATAATAATAATAATGGGAATAACCTCACCTTTCAAGTTTGAAATCAAAATCTGAAGGGGTGTTGGAATATAGCTGCACGGTGATAAAACAGTAAAAGTAAAATGTGAGAAGCAATGATTCGATTGTGGCTATAAAAGGATGATAAATTAGTAAATGATGAAGTGCGAGGAATGCAGCAAACAGAGTAGGTAAGTAGTGTATGAAAATTAAGATGAGCAATGGAATGAAGAGCACAGATACAGAAGCGAGAGAGAGAGAGAATTAGAAACAGCATGTGCATAGACGTTGAGTGATGGAGGTACCTGCGCAGGTGATATCGCGTAGGCATTCATGCCGCAGTCGATGTAGTAGCAGGTCACCAGCAAGTCCTCACCCTGCATTATTCCATTTGATTTGTTTCAGAAAGAATTTGAACAGTCAGTCAAAAACACCGACGATACGATAGTGTAGTGAAGAGTTCTCTCCTGAATGTGATCGAGGACGGATCGCGCGGAGTTGAGGGAGATGCCCCTCTCGGGGGAGGGCCCGCCGCAGACCAAGCCCACCCGGAGCGGCCTCCCCTCCGATTCACCCACCATCTCCACCTCCCGCTTGGAGAGCAGCGCCCGCAGCGGCAGCGACGCGAAAGCTGCAGCTGCAAGTGTAGGAGGAGGAGGAGGGGTGGCGAGCGAGACCGAGGCGAGGAGGCGAGGAGCGCGGGGGCG
Source organism: Oryza punctata (assembly GCA_000573905.2). Taxonomy (NCBI): domain Eukaryota; kingdom Viridiplantae; phylum Streptophyta; class Magnoliopsida; order Poales; family Poaceae; genus Oryza; species Oryza punctata. The sequence goes on along the minus strand of CM002494.2, from coordinate 32,722,938 downwards.
GAATATAGCGGAGGCGATGAGTGGTGGGCGCGGGTGAGCGAGTGGGATCAGCATGCGCGGCGGATCGAGAGAGAGATGCGACTTGTGCGGCGGTGGTGGAGAGGGGCGATGGGGCGATGCGGCCGTCTGCGGCGGTGCTCGTCGCTGGAGCCGGCGCCGGGTAAGGCACCTTTGTCCATTTGTAGGGAAAGCGGCGTCCCCGGCTTTGTCGTGTCGTTTCCTCCGGCGCCGCATCACTCACCAGTCACCCTCCGCCGCGCCAGGATTCGCCGGCCTCACCTATTCTTTCATCACATTAGACTATTACAGGAATCAAAGTACTCGCAATCAACGGTTTCTTTACTAGTACTACTACACTACTAATATCCCGCCGGCCGTCCTAAAATATATACTTTTCTTATCACATTGTCTTAATCTTAAAATATAACTATTCTTTCCCTCGACCAATCACAACCTTTCTCCACTTAATTTTTCACCTAATTTATTTTCTCAATCAATCACAATATTCTTTTCATCATTTTCACCTTATTTCTTTGTATACTAGAAAAATACACTTGCATTGCAAAGAGTAAACTAAAATTATAACAGATATAAAAAATTTGATGATTATGGTTTAGTTTTTCATCATATGAGCCTTTTAAGAAAATATATTCCTAAGGAAAGAATAAAGTTCTAAAAAAAGAAAGAAAAAAAAGGCTCCGTTGGACCCGCTGGCATGCTAGGACATTCGCACACACAACCCATCACTGTTGCGACTAGGGATGGAAACTAGCCAAACGCGGGATCAATCTGAGCCGTTCGTTTTATGGATTGCTAGGATCGGTTCCAAATCCATCAAAAACATATGTGCCAAAAAACCCTAACCCTAGTTTTACTTTTCCCTCCCCTTCCCTCACTATGGGCCACCTCTCCCCACCGGCGCCGCCGCTCCCTCTCCCCTCTCTCCCACTCCCCCACCCCTCTCCCCACCAGCGTCGCCGATCCCTCTCCCCCTCCCCCACCATCGGCTCCTTTCCTCCTTCATGGGGGTGCCGCCGCTGCCCCGCTCCTCAGCCAGATCTAGCACAAGGCTCGCCGGATCTGGCTTTGGGAGGCGGTGGTAGCAGCTCGAAGGTGGGAGCGACTGAAGCTCGACTGCGGTAAACTCATGTCGCTCGTGTATCCGGCGAGGTCCGGTGGGTGGATTTTTGTTGATTTGGTTTTTTTTTCTTCGCTTGTTATTCTTCAATTCTTTTATTTGGAATCTAATTGGAGGAAACTTTATGACCAATTTTTGTATGTTGTATATGCAAGTTCTTCTGGTGTAACACGGACTTGTTTAAATTGTTGTTGTATTATTTGATGCGGACTTTAGATGATTTTTTTTTTGGACTCTTGCGGACGAAAAATTTAGGTGAGGACGGATGAAAATTTTCACCGTAATCCTTGCGTTTTTTATTTTTTATCAGCTATAGATAGATATAGATATCTACCTAAAACATACTTATATTTTTACATGGAAAAATACTATGTAGAGTGTACTATAGTGGGCCAATGTTTATCAAACAGTTTTTAATACAATATTCATATGGCCCGGCCCATTAAGGCGCACGCTGAACCGTACGTAGAACAAACGTCCATCTGATAACAACATCGTTTGGGTCCTACGTCCATCTGATGACAGTATCGTTTGGTCTTCAGCTTATCAATCACAGACATTTAAATTTAAAGTGATTTTAATTTTAAATTATAGTTTATTTTTAGCGCTGATTTTTAAGTTGCTAACATATATAAAATTTTGCTCATAATTTATTTTTATCACTAATAAGCGTAATGGCTTGTAATCTCTAGCTGGGGAACAGGTACTTCCTCTATACTAAAATATAGCTATTTCTGATCATAAATTTAGCTAAATACCGCACTTTACTACATAATACGTGGATGAATGAATAAAAACTAGAGTGAATTGTAGTTTAAGCCACCACCTTTTATTATCAAAATTTCACTGTGGATCACCTTTTATCCAAGTTCTTCACTTTAGTCTAGTTAATTTTGTTTTTATTTCACCTTGGACCATCCTCTCTTCTCGAACCTCATCTAGCCTCTCCTCTAGCAAAGGGTGGCTTGCATGTGAGCAGGGAAGATAGTCGGTTTGAGGGTGCCAATGCACATAAAGTTATTGTTGTGCTTCGAGAAGAGAAATTAGGGTGATATGAAGTGCAACAGATACAAATTTACCTAGTTTAAATTGAAAAGATTATGTAAAGGGTGATACAAATAAAACTTTGGTAATAAAAAGTGGCGCAAGCTACATTTTACTCTAAAAACATTGTAAAAATAATGAATAAATATAAGTCGAAATAATGTGAAAATGATATGGCGATTATAATTTGTCATCTTTCATGTTAAGCTCTATAATATAATTAAATTATAGATGATGTAGCATATTTGTTTGTTTTTAAAATATTATAATTACCCGTGGATGTTGATGTGATATATTTATATCTTCAAGGCCGTATAGTGGCAGGTGCAAAGTGTGCACATGTTTAGGGCCCCACAAATTAGGGGCCCCCAAATCTATAGTTAATACTAACTATGTGTAGTTAATTAGCAGCAAATTACAATACCCCATAAACAGAAATAGAAAAGAAAATGCACAGGCCCAATGACCGCAGCTTGACCCAATCCCATCATGGCTTTCCCTGATGCAGCTTGACCCAATCCCATCGGTACCATTAATTTTCCACATAGCCATTAACTTCCCAGATGGAGCTTGTTGCTTCGTTTCCTTCTTCAGCGATTCGGCGTCCACCACTGACTCGTCGAAGCCATCCAGCAACTCACCAATCGCCAAATGCTCCCTAATCACAATTTCATATCACAGAAGGTATGCTCGTGTCCATCCATGACTCCATGAGTTTATTGTACCATCAGTCCATCATAATTCACAACTATTTTCAGCACAACATGAAGTTAGTTTTTTTAAGTATTACATTTATTCTTTTAGCATTAATATTTCATATGTTCCTAAGAATTGTAAGAAATAACATGTATTAAAGTGTTATAATTAAGTGAAAGTATGTTTTGGTGGTGGTGCATTTTCAAATTTTAAGGCCTCAGTTTGCGTCTCGCACATGGGCCCCAATTCGTACATACGGCCCTGTCTTAAGGTAAAGTGGTTGTAATTATATAAAAGGTAAACAATCGATTAACTAAAAGGTAGTAGCGGTAAACTAGTACTAGTAACATTGTAATAACAAGTGGTGATGAGCAAACAAAAGTAACGGAGAGATTCAATATACATATATACATTTTGGATCCTTTCCCAAAACAATCGATCCATGCATATTCCATGAGCTAATTTAGTTGAATGATTGGGATAAAGCAGGGTGGGTAAATAAATTGAAACGAAGAGGAGAAAAGGAAATGCAGGTGAGTGGGTAGATAGATAGGATTAGTAGGGTATTAGTTAGTGCATCCTGCCCTGCTGCGTCTGCGGGAGAAGGCCGGGGATGTAAGGGACGCCGAACTTGGGGATGAACTCCTGGCCCTGGATGAAGGCCTCGACGGTGAACTCCTTCTGGACGTCCTGGTAGGTGAGGGACTGGATGCCCTTCCACTTGGCGCGCTTGCTCATGTCGGCGCCGGGGCCATGGTTGTCCACCTCCGCGTAGAAGAGGGTGTCCAGGGCGAAGTTGCCGTTCCACTCCAGCCACCCCACCGGATCCACCACCGCCCCGATCTCGTTCTGCACGAAGATGGTCCGCGAGTACTCCTTCCACGGCCGCGCCAGGTACGTCTTCACCTTGTCCGCCATCTTCTCCAGGTCCGGGTGCGGCGCCACCGTGCAGTTGTGCACCACCGTCCCCCCCGCCGACCTCTTCTCCCGCCGCCCCTGCGCCGTTATGATGTTCACCTGGTTCTCCATCGGCTTACGCGGCTGGAGCAAGCAGTTCTGAAGCACCACCTGCGAGTTGCCGAATATGAAGTCGATCGTGCCCGACACGGTGCACTCGCGGAAGAACTGCCGCTGCGCGTGCGGGTACAGCGTGTCCTGGTAGCCGTCGAATTGGCACTGGTAGAACACCGCCATGTCGCTCTGCGCGCGGAGCGCCACCGCCTGGTGGTTCTCCGGCCCGGCCGTGTTCTCCACCGTGATCCCCCTCATGAAGAACCCGTTCCCGATCGCCTCCATCGTCGCCGTGTCCTTGGTTGTCAGGTTCATCTTGAAGTTCTTGTTCCCGGTGATGATGGTCTTCCCGATGCCGTCGCCTATCATGTTGACGTTGGTCGCAGTCCGCGCCACCGACACGTACTCCTTGTACGTCCCGGCCTTGACGTGGATGGTATACCGCTCCTTGTTCTTGGGGGGAACCTTGGCCAGCGCCTCGGCGATGGTCTTGACGTCGCCGCTCCCGTCCGCCGCCACCGTGACGTCGGGCTTGAACTCCACGGGGCCGGCCTCAGGGCCCGGCGCCTCCAGCAGCTGGCGCCTGCCGCCCTCCGACATCCACGTGGGCATGCCGTCGTCGGCGAGCAGGCGGCGGCCGATGCTGAGGCTGCCGAGCGTGGCGGAGAACTGGTCGACGACGGCGAGGATGTCCTCGGTGAGCTCCTGCGAGCTGTTGAGGGCGCTGCGCATCTTGGCGGCGGCGTCGGTGGTGGTGTTGAGGAAGCCGTCGAGGCAGGTGCCCTGGTAGGTGAGGGCGGCGCTGAGCCAGGTGCGGAGGTCGTCGACGGCCTTGTGGAAGTTGGTCATCTCGAATCCCCCGAGCTTCTCAAAGGAGGTCTTGAGGTCGTCGACGGCGTACTCGAGCAGCTCCTTGCAGTTCTGCAGGGCGCCCGAGGTGCGCTTGTCGTTCTTGAGCTCCTCCAGCGTCGCCGACTCGCTGATGGCCTTGGAGATCTTCTCCGACGTCAGCGCGAACATGGCCTTGGCGAGGTCGGTGGGCGAGCTGGCGTTGCCGGCGGCCTTGCTCAGCTCCGCCTCGCACGTCTGCTGGTAGTCGGTGGGCTGGCAGAAGGCCTTCACCGACTTCACCGACATGGACAGCTCGCCATCTTCCTTGCCGCCGCCGCCGCTGTTCTTGAAGGACACCACGCACACGGCAGCGACGACGGCCACCACCAGGACGGTGGACGCGCCGATGATAGCACCTTTGCTCATGGTCGCGCGCTCGCCGGCCGGCCGGTAAACTGGCCCCTGCCTGCCTCCCTCCGATGATATAGAGAGCTAGCAGGAGGCAATGCAAGCATGCACGCATGCTACGCCCGTCTTCTTATAGCTGCCAACACGCCGTGTCCATCGCACCTTGCTTTTGCAGCTACCACCAAAATAGACGGAAGGTCCTCGTTAGTCCTTACGACGACCATTCTTTGCATGCGGTAAATTCTTGGCCCATCAATTCTTGGCTCACATCGATATATATGTGGCCCGCACAAGAGTTCCGAAATTAGGTAAAGTCCATTTCACATCCCTCAACTGTAGGTTTCATTTTCACATTCAAAATGCAAATCAAGTCCCTGGATGGGCACAGCAAGACGGTTGCAACACTCTCATGGCGGAGGTGCCGGAGATGGGGTAGGATTTCAGGTGACAAGGCCCATCAAATTCAACCCATTAGACCCATTCGGGTTGGATGACGTCAATATGGCGGGTGAGAAAGCAGAGCCGCCGGCACAAACACGGCATGACGGCGATCCGTCCATATGTCATGCCGAATTGGACTCCGCACTGCGCTGACTCGTTCATGCAATCTTCCAAACAGTAGCTTACAATTGCAACCATCATCGAGTCGGTCAGTCAACTTCTTGGGTCTTCCCCTCTACCTCCCATCACCACAAAGAAGCAGCAGATCGATTCATTGAGAGTCGGACATGGCCGCCGTCTTGTTTGCTGCTGTCCTTCTTCTCGCCGCCGCGCAGGCACAGCCCGAGCTGGACTGCAACGGTATACTCCTCACCTACAACCTCGATCGCCGTGACAAGATCAGGCCATTCGTCGCCGCACCCGACGCCGACGCCCAGCCCTACTCCTTCCGAGCCACCGCCACCGTCCGCAACTCCGGCACCCGCGCTCTCCGCTCCTGGACGCTGCGCCTCACCTTCCACCACCGCGAAATCCTCGTCCAACTCGATGGCGCCGTGCTCACCTCCGGCGCCGACCTACCCTACAACACCACGGCAGCGGACGCCCGCAACGCCACCTCCTTCTCCGGCTACCCGCAGACGGACCTCCTCACCCCGATCGCCACCGCCGGCGACCTCGCCAAGATACAGGCCACGCTGAACCTGGTAGGCACGCTCTTCGCGGGGCCACCGCCGTACGTCCCGCTCCCTTCCGCGCTCTCGCTCGCCGACCCGTCCTACACCTGCCCGCCGGCCATCAACGTATCCATGTCGCTCTCCACCTGCTGCGTCCTCACGCCAGAGGCCGCGGCGAACGCGACCGCCGGCGACTTGGACGCGGCCAGGGCTACGTCGTACCTCCCGCGCGGCGCGGGCGACCTGGTGATCACCTACGACGAGCTCCAGGCGCACGAGACCACCTACCTGGCGCAGGTGACCCTGGAGAACGACGCGCTACTCGGCCGCCTCGACGGCTGGGAGCTCTCGTGGGAGTGGCTCCGCGGCGAGTTCATCAGCTCCATGCGAGGAGCCTACCCGCGCCAGGTCGGCGCCAGCGACTGCGTGTACGGCGCTCAGGGAGCCTTCTACAAGGGCCTCGACTTCTCCAAGGTGCTCAACTGCGACCGCAAACCGGCCGTCCTTGACCTGCCACCGTCGCGCCGCGACGACAAGGACATCGGAGGGATCGAGCACTGCTGCCGGAACGGCACCATGCTGCCCAAGTCCGTGGACGCGGCGCAGTCCAAGTCGGCGTTCCAGATGGAGGTGTACAAGATGCCGCCTGACCTCAACCGGACCAAGCTGTACGCTCCGACCAACTTCATGGTGTCCGGCGCGTCGCCGCTGAATCCGGAGTACGCGTGCGGGCAGCCGGTGCGGGTGAGCCCAACGGAGCTCCCTGATCCGAGTGGGCTCGCGTCGGCGACGCTGGCGCTGGCGACGTGGCAGGTGGTGTGCAACACGACGACGGCGCCGTCCAAGCCGCCCAGCTGCTGCGTGACCTTCTCCGCGTTCTACAACGAGTCGGTGATCCCCTGCAGAACCTGCGGGTGCGGCTGCCCGGCGAGCGCGGCGGCAACCTGCAGCACGACGGAGCCGTCGATGCTCCTGCCGCCGTACGCGCTGCTGATGCCGTTCGAGAGGCGGGCGAGGGAGGCGGTGAGGTGGGCCGGCGAGAGGCGGCTGGGCGTGCCGAGGCCGATGCCGTGCGGCGACAACTGCGGCGTGAGCATCAACTGGCACGTGGCGACGGACTACAGCGGGGGGTGGAGCGCGCGGGCGACGCTGTTCAACTGGGAGGGCGTGGACGTGGCGGAGTGGTTCTTGGCGGTGGTGATGGAGAAGCAGGCGTACGAGGGGTTCGAGCAGGCGTTCACGTTCAACGCGACGGCGGTGGGGAGCGGCATGATCTTGATGAAGGGTAGGGAAGGGTTTCAATACCTCAAGAGGGAGAGCAACATGAGCGGCGTCGACTACCCCGTGGCCGGGAAGCAGCAGACGGTGCTCTTGTTCAGCAAGAAGAGGAGCGCCGGCGACGGGTTCCCGTCGAGGGTGCTGTTCAACGGGCAGGAGTGCGCCATGCCGCAGAGGATTCCGAGCGCTGCCCATCGTCGTCTTGCCCTGTTGATGCCTCCTCCTCTTGTATTCATGTCGTCGATTGTACTGCTCTTGTCGCTGCTGTAAATTAAATTTTACAGCATAGATTTTTGGTTCCTATCCTTCAATTTTCCATTCGTAAGATTTGCGTTTAGTTGATCTAACTTGCACTTACAGTCAAGTTATAGAGCACCTACACTTTATTATAGAGCTCTTACACTAATTTACCATGCACTAAAATTAGATGTTTCAACTGTTTTTTTCTCCAGATTTAGTCCTTTTTTTTTGTTTTTCATTCAAAACAGGCTGTATCTATTGGTTAAAAATTTTACAAGATTTGAAGCTCCAAATCTATCCAAAGATCAATAGGTAGTACCCAAATTAAAAACAAACTCAATGATTTTTTTAAAAAAAGAAGATTTTTGGGGACAATCCAAATACACCCACACAAAAAACTTAGTTTGGTACAAACTACTCCCTAAAAATTTATTTTCTCTTCCAACTGCCCACCTCTATCCAGTTTTCAACAATTTCTCATGCCCCATAGATCTCCATTGCGATGAGCGAAGTTGCCCCTTTCACACCAAATGTGTGTTCTTCTACAGTGTGTTTAGTTGGAGAATTAGGAGTCAAGGTGAGGGAATTAGTGTTGGGATTAGAATGGAAATTTAATTTTTAGTTCCAACCTTACTAGGTAGAAGTGATGAGAACTAGTAAAGAGTTTAGATGGACACTAGATTTTAAGTGAAAATAGATGGTTGAGATTTGTGCAGAAAACATGAAGGGATAATCCCTTCCCGCCAACTCACATCCCCTATCCACACATAAAATGCATGTAGTTTCTCTCTCAATTACCCATCCACATCTCACCAAAATTCTCATGTCTCCTATCCAAACAAAGCAATTAGCCCCATCTGGCCATCCCTTCTTACTCCCGTTCCCACTTAAAACTCCCTTCACCCAAGTTGACACCAGTTTGCCCCAAGGGTGTTGTAACGCCCTGACACTTGTTAACCGTAAATGACAGCTAACTCATACCGAGGTGCTACGCATTACCTGTGAGATAGTACCAGTCCCAAAATACACTAGCTGGTACACACAGAATAAACATAGAATCAAAGTGAATTTATTACATCACTGGGGTTTAGTCCTTACATAAGTTGTCATCATGGATAGACCCATAAATGAGCAACACATCAATACAAAAGTCCACAGAGCGGAAGCTAAAAGCGGCGAGAAGCTAAGCAACTGGGCGACTAAGCACTAGGCGAGCGCCTAAGCATCTATCTTATTCCACAGGCAAGGCTTAGGGCTAGGCACGAATCTTCTAGAAGTCCTCGTACTCGGCTTACTCCTGGATACACTCCTCAGCTATAGGGTCGATGTCTTCATCTCCAAGCTCTATAGTACTTCACGTACTCAGCAAGCCGGGGAAAGAATGACATGTTTGGTTAAGACAAAGGGGCTAGGATTTTTATTTGCTAAAGCAGCCTTTTGGCGAAAACGATTTATTTCACAAAAACTCTAGTGAGTCAAAATTTTAGTTACCGGGAGAAGGCTCACGCCTCGTCCCATTCTACAACTTGCTTTGTAATATCTTGTCACAAGAGTAACAATTAAATAATCAACAGGTTTCCTCTATTAGTTTCTTTTTGTTTTCACAGCAGCTCAGTTCAAACCATAAAATCACCACAACACTATTTCTCATAGTTAACCTAGCTTTCTCAGCACAACAAACACCTTTTCGGCCCTAACAACACCTTGGTGTCAAGCGACACCCCAGGTCACACAGACCCGTTCCTAACCACAGAGGTTAGCCGTCTGCCACACAGGCGAACTCTGGAAATGAATCCCTTCCCACCAACTATTTCCATCAAACATTTGCCAATCAAAACTACGCTATGAGAAACACCTTACACTCGTCCTTGACCGTGGGCACGGCTGTTTGAACAGTTCATTAAACTCTGCAGAGATTATACGCTTTACCCACACGACACGAAACTGACACCGTGTACCCATCGGTAACGGAAGTTCATGACAAGGCATTTCCAAAGCTCACCAATGAAAATCGCATACCACCTAGTTGGGCCAAGTCTCTTAACCGAGTATCAGGCAATCGCAGCCGTCATCCACTCAGGAATACCAAGGATGTCTCCTACTCCTACTCGGTACTGTGTGCCCAATAGAGACAATGAAACACCCAAAAGGGCTATAAGGATCCAAAACTTCATCTCCTCATCCTTGGCATCCCACAACCATTGGCATACAAAACTCACTTTTCGGGGTTCAGCTTCATGCGGGTAGAGCGGAGGCTCTCGAAAGTCTCCGCTAGATCCGAGAGGAGTGTCTCCTGGTTGCGCGTCTTCACAACCAGGTAATTGATATACGCCTCAACATTACACCCTACTTGACTACATTAATCGTATAAAAAGAGAAAAAAACCTACACCATTATAATATATTGGATATAGATTAAAGGATGTAGATTTATCAGGAAAAAAGTTCTATCAGTACGAAACAAACTCTATTCAATATATAATAGGAAAGCTATTCTAATCTTTCGCACACAAAACGAGCATACATGCATGTAGATTCCTAATAGCACGTATAGGAGTCGGATCGATCGACCGCCACGGTAGCGTGCGACCGGAACCGACTCGGTTGCGAATTGATTGGCCGCCGTGTGCGATTCTCTTTCGGAATCCCTACGCTACTTCTTATAATTCCGTCGATCCGGCCGTCCAGTGCCATCTTCCGTGCCATCCATAACCGATCGATCGATGTCGTCTAAGCGGGTGCAGGACAGAGATGAGTACAGATGCGGCGGCAGCAAGAGGCCACGGCCGGCGCCGGTGCCGGAGAAGAGGAAGCACCTGTATCTGATGCTGGATGACCGTGACAATGCGTACCGCATGCACAAGATCGACGTCGACGCCTTGGCCGATTCCGAGGACGACGACATGCTGCGCCTCCCTGAGCCTGCACTCCTCCAGTTGGCAACGTCGACGGCTCGTCACGACGACATGTGGTTCTCCGCCTTGGGCACCAGCATCTTCGCCGCCAGACTTCCCCACACGCCCGCAATCGTCTACGACACGGACACCGGTGGCCTCACCGTCGGCCCTCCCCTCCCCGTCAAGCTCTGCGGCGGCCCGAACATCACCATGGCCATGGCCGCCGGCGACAATAAGCAGATCATGTACGCTTTATACGACCACGACACAAACTACTTGAACCCGCACCCCATGGAGGCCATGTCGTGGGAAGCGGTGCCATGCAACGACCCCCGCGAGCGCCATCTTCCGCCAGACATGGAATGGACATGGAAATCAGTGCCGTCGCAGCCGCCGTACGGCAGGTTAGACGAGATCGTGTCCTACGCCGTGCACCCGGACCAACGCACCTTCTTCATCTCCGTCAAGGAGGCTTTCTGCCAAAATAATGGTGCCAAGGGCACCTTCTCCTTCGACACCAAGAAGTGCGAGTGGAGGTGGCACGGCGACTGGATGCTGCCATTCCGGACACAAGGCTACTACGACGCCGAGCTGGACGCTTGGGTTGGCCTCCGCGTCACCGATGGCCTGCACGTCTGCGCCTGCCGAGTCGCCTCCCGCGGCAGCAGCGCAGCCGACGCCCCGCCGGAGTGGAAGCTGCTCAAGGAGAAGCTCATCTGTGCACCGGCGTCGTCGTCGGCAACAGGGGCCAGCCTCGTGTACATGCAGGGCAGCGGCAGCGTCAGCAGCAGGTTCTGCCTGCTGCATCGTGAGGCTCATGTCAATGGCTGCTTGCTCCGTCTCACCATATTCGGCCTCAAGTACGACCACCGGGGGGAGCTTCAGGCTTCCATCCACCGCACCAAGGCCTCCTACGTTGTCTCCAACCGTGGCTCCTTCTTTTCTCCTGTAGCATTCTGGATGTAGTTTACGAGCCATGTGACCTGAGATGTAAGTCTAACTACTTATCATCGATCACAAATCATGTAACTCAGGCGTCCAAAACTGACTCGGAAGAACAGGTGATTAAGTATATGCTTGACAATTTGATTCCACCAAAGTACATTGATCCATTACAAATAAAAGTCACACGCAACATTAGGCATCCCATTCCTACACAAATACACACTAGAGGATACAATCCAAAACTACAAGCTCCAAGTTATGCGAGCTATTTCCTCAAGAATTTTTTTTTTAAAAAAAATCCATCAGAGTTGTGCGCAGACGATAAACTGGTTAGCAGCAGCCAGACATAGTTTATACCAGGCTGAGGATGCTGTTAGTTTCAGAAAATAGTAATTCAACCCAGCAACTTATTATTCCATCTTTAGTTTTTTACACTCAACATCAACCTTGTCCACAGTCCTGCTCTGTTTCACCTGCACGCTGTAGAGTGGCTGGATCTTTTACCCTCCATTGCGTCTTTCTTTTTTCGACACTCCAAACAAAGATATGGACCTCCCCAGGGGGCGCATGGGGAAGAGCAGTAACTGCCTCCATTCTCAGTCATCAAACTTTCAAATGGTTCTTGGTCCACCTGGCAGATAGCACATCGAAAAGGTGCCGAGGTTGCTTTCAAGGACAAATTCCTACCCAACCTGCAAGACCAAGGGCTGGTTGTTAATGGCCACCTCATATCAGCAAAAATAAAAGTAATTTGAGTTAAACGATCAGAAGTACTACAGACAACTGGTCACTGGCGTAGCTTGAGTAAGAACAGTGAAATTTTCAGAAGAGCTTCAGAGCACTCAAATCCTTGTCACCACTCAAAAATGCAGTTTGTTTTTCCAGGCTTCAATGAGAATTATCTATGCGTAGGACAAACCAAGATATAGGACGGTGTACCACCTCCAGAAGAACTAATTTCAGATGTAGGTGCAAAATGTGAAAATAATAAGGGTAAAAAACTTGGTTGCTCTTCTGTGACCAGCACAGCTAACAGAACGGCAAAATGCATTTTTCTTTAATATATTCAAATCAGCTACTCTGTTATAACCTAGTATAAATTACAAACAGAATGTGGGATTACAAAGAGAATATGGCGCACAATCTGTTCTCAGGTTTGACAGAAGTGTTGTGACGGTGTCAACAGTAGAAACAATAGTGTAAATAGAAGCACAGCGCACTATCTCGGGGCACCATTATAGATGGATCAATAAGAAATGCCAAACTAAATCGATACCGCACTGGTTGCTCAGATCCAAATTCCAAATTTAAAAATAAGTATTCTGGTCCAATGAAATAGTTCAATACAAGCAAAATTAAAATGCACAGTTGAAATCTCAAACTGTAAGAAGACAATGCAGGCGGTACAAAGTTTCATGGGTTCTCATACATGTGCATGATGGCCGAAAGAGTCAATAGAAACTTGATTTAAAAAGGACGTAGAACTACATAAGCCCATGAGAGATAAAACATGCCTCCAAATGATCAACAAAACATGGTAATCTTAGCATGCCATACTAAAGATATGTGATCCTCTAGGAAATAGGCATGATAGTTAGATGTGAAATCCAAAAAATCATTGGTTTAAAATGGCTTCACGAATAATAAAACTTACTGAACTATGAGGGTGGAACTAACCAACGAGTACATGATGGTATTGATGGATCATAGCAAAAGTAACTAGAGCATACCTTTCTTCCAACATTGCAGAGCCTTCTTCAAATAATTCCTCCACCGAGCCGAAAGAGGCAGACTTGCCTCCAAGCTTTCCAATTGAACTGTGTGACCTTCTTCCAAAAAGAAGAGACTTGAACTTGCTCTGGTTTCTCTTTGGGGACAACTGCGGTGATGTCAGACGATGATCGGATGGGATGATATCAACCACCACACAAGTGGTGTCATCTTTCAGCCCACTTTTTTTGAGAGCTTGCTGCATGAGTAAACGTAAAAATGGATATTGAAATTTGTAATTGAGTCAACCATGCCAAAAATGCTACGAGCAATGACATGTATAAGTAGTACAAGCTACAGCCACATGCAGAATTACCTTAACCACAAGCTTTGCAGCCAGTTCTGCAGGTAAACCTCGGCATGCCTTTGCTGCTGCTTCAGAGGGTAGTGCATCCCATATACCATCTGATGCGATGATCAACCTTCCTCCAATGTTTGAGAGCTGCAATTATCAAATAAGAAAATGGCAACCTTGAAAAAGAAATTATACTACAATACATCGTAGAAAAAGAACCTACAAATCGCATCCACTTTCTAATAGCTACCCACCTTCACTTGCTTCACATGTGGAATCGGCACAATGAACTCCCCGACATCCATGTCCCCGATGGATCTTGAAAGGCACAGGCCACCTGGCCAGCACCGAAGAGGGCCAACCTAAAACAAAGCATCACACAGCAATGCATCACAAAAATGTTCCTTTTTTTTTTCTTTCAATCTGGCCATTCTCTACCAAACTCCAGAGCGAATTGGTACCTCCTGGCCGCCGAAGAGATTCAGCCGGCCGACCTCCCCACCGCTAGCAGTAACCCGCTCTCGCTCCTCGGCATTCTCCTCCAGCCGGTGGTCGACGGTGAGCAGCTGCACCTCACCGCCCTGCGTGTCCAGGATGCACCGCGAGTCCCCGACTGACGCCACCGTGACCGTGAATCCATCGACGACGACCAGCGTTGCCGTGGTCCCCGACACCTCCCCTGAGATTGGCATGGGCAGTAGATGATGTATTAGTTGCGATCTGAAGAGGGCGAGGCCTCCGCCTCAGTCGTCAGCAAATGATCCGGCTCACCCTTGCGCTGGAAGTCGATGTCGGCCTTGACAAAGCCGGCGACGAGGGCCCGCGGCAGCGCCTGTAGCCAGTCGTCGCGGCCGATGTCCGGCGGCAGCGCGCTCATGACGTGCTCGAGCAAATGCTCCTTGCTGTAGACCGCCGCCGACACCCCGTTGTGGCCGTCGAACACCTGGCGAAGGAAGCAAAGACGGACGGATCCAGCGCGTGAGACGGATGAATGAATAAGAAGAAGATAGAAGCAGATCAAGGAAGGGGGGTGGAAAGTACAGCGAAGACGGAGAAGGCGGTGGAGGTGTCCCCGGGGACGCGGAGGCAGTCGGGCTTGACGAGGAAGTAGTCCTCGCCGCGCTTGGCGAAGCCGGCGTGGCCGTAGCGGAGGGAGGGGCGCTCGGAGCCCCCGGCGCGGAGCTCGCGGCCGATGAGCGTGGCGAGTGGCAGAGCCGGCGGCAGCCGCCTCTCCTTACCAATACCAGCGGTGGCCGCCATCACGTCGTCGCACTCGCACCTACCTACCCAACCGGCCGTGTCGTCGTCTCAGAGGAGGGGGAGGCCACCATTGCTGGCGCCGGAGAGGTGGGATTCGGATCTGGGATCAAGGCAAGTGTGAGAGAGGTATAATTAGGTGGATTAGGGGTATAACTGCATACATACCAGGGTGTTTCTGCAAAGTTACCACTTCTAGCTTCTTAAAAGACGAACGCGTTTACGGCATCATTTCTCTTCGCTCTGCTTCTCCATGTCCTCCACCGTGATTCCCTCTTGAGGAGCTCCTGACACGGAGGATAATCTACTTCCTTGGTTTAAATTAAGTCGTTTTAGTCTAATTCTATGTCACCAATTTATATATCCTTGTCCGTTAGTTTTGAAAATTCTATACATTTTAACATCAGAAAAATTTCACCAAGACAATTTTTTTATGATATATAATTCACATGTTGTTAAATTACATATTCTTTTTAATAATTAATGGACTTAGATAGAAGTGTATGATTTAGGGCAAAGTTAAAATGCCAATTCGAAACGGGAGAGTCTATTTAGAGCTCCTTTCAAACACATGATTAAAAAATATAGGAAAAACATAGAATTTTCACTGCGAGAAAAACATGGAATCATATATGAGAGATGCTACAAGAAAATTTTCTAAGAGGTTAAGCTCTTATTGCTAACTTTCCTTAAAGTGACTCTATAAAATTGTTCATTCTATATAATTTCAAAGAAAATGATAAGATTCAATCTTTTGTTTTAAATACCTTGTAAAAGGTTTTTTCTATAGGATTAAAAAATCCTCTAGATTTTCTATGTGCCTTAAAGGAAAGCAAAATGATTAATGAAGTAGTAGTACTACTAATGGACTAGGAGTGGTGATTTTGCTTGAATTGTGGGGTTCTGTCCAGGGCCAGGCCATATTATATGTGGTTGAACTTAAAATGCATAATTTCATGATAAATAATAGATGGAGAAAGGCGTTCCATTCCGCTCGTTACTCTCCTACTAGTAGTAACTGGCAATGCAATGTCAGTTGAGCATCCCAAGTTAATACTACATATTAGTCTCGCCTGTTTTTGTTTGGTTTATCGATAACTTGTGTGACTAGAGAGAGTGTAGCGGTGGTGAAATATTGGTCCTGTTTAGTTCCCAAAAATTTTTTGCTGCTACAGTAATTTCGAACGTTTAACCACTAATTAGGAGTACTAAATATGGATAACTGATAAAACCCATTTCATAACTCCGGGTAAAATTGCGAGATGAATTTTTAAGTCTAATTGGACTATAATTAGATAATGTTGTGCTACAGTAAACAACCTCTAATAACGGATTAATTAGATTTAATAGATTCGTCTCGCGATTTTCCGTCCATCCGTGTTATTAGTTTTATAATTAGTTTATATTTAATACTTCTAATTAGTGTTGTAAAAGTTACCAAACAAGCTCATATTTTATCTGTGCAGCCAGTGGGACTAGGGCAATCAATTATTATGATGGATGCAGCAAAAGAGAGATTGAGAGACAGGCAGACCGACCTCCAAATTAAAAAGGCGATGGAAAGGTGCAGAGGGCGAACTGGAAAGCAAGCTTTCGTTTATTTATTATTATTTATTAATAACAAAAGAAAAGCATATATAGAGGTGGGACGCGTCAATTAGGTGGGAGTAAGGACGGCAGAATCATAATAATAATGCATTCCCCTTCCTACCTGCTAGAACCTAGCTAGCTAATGACCCTCATCGGACGAAGAAAACAAATCTCTCTGCCAGTTAGTTAGAGGAGGATCTGAATCTTATCTGTCAGTTAAGAGTGAGTTGATGGAGCTCCTACACTAGTCTAGTATATATGCTGGATACAGCCGGCCGCCCGGCTATACATTCCTCCCAGCCTTATCTACTGACAACTCACGATGCTATGGTAGCAAGATGATCTCAGGAGCAAAAAATATTTAGGGAGGATTGCCATAGAAATTTGTAGGATTCAATTTTCAAAGGAATTTTTCCTATAGAACTCTTTGATTCAGATGAAAGGATAGGGAATTTTTCGTATAATTGTATCCCTATGACTCAATTTCATAGAAAAATAAGTAAGAGGTCTAACCTCTTGAAATTTTTCTTTTGGTTGTTTGATTTGATGTGATCAAAGAGACCATTTTTATATTTCGTGCGTTTTCTGTTCCTGTAGAATTAGGGAAACATATCGCTTCAAATCCTACATTTTTCTTATTTCCATGATTTTCCTATCCTTCACTTCAAATTTAAAGGACCCTTGGCAAGCAAAAGATGGAGCAATTAATCAAGTTATTATGCTGCAATTAAGGGTGCAAGCGGCTACCCACCAAAACCCACTTATAACCAAAATAATATACGAAATTGTTTATTTTAATCTATAAGTGGATTCACGGGTGACCCGGTGTATACACCCTAGCTGCAATATACTCCACTACGCATGCAGCTGTATTTCTCCAGCCAGCCTTGTGCTGACAACGCACTCACTACTACGCGTTACCAACCTACTAGTAATCGGTTGGAGACAAGGAAGCAAGCAAGCAAGCGTCGTCGTGGCGCCGCGCTCTTCGATCGATCCTTCATTCCACGCGCCGGCTGTTGCCCGTGCCTGATCATAGTGAGGTTGCGATGTCATCAGTACTCCATTTACTAGCACAATAATTCAGAAAGCTATAGCTAATTAAAATCTGATCATCACCAGTTAATTCTTCAGATCTACCGAATGTTCGAATTAATTGGCGATGTTTATATAGAGCCTTAATTACTAAATCAACTGACATCATCCTTGCTAGAGTACTTCCAATTTTTGTTGCTCCTCCGTGCATGGCATCAAATGAAACCAGCGTTTGAGTTCCAAAGAAACCTCCTGCAATATACTACACCATCCTTCTTTTTATAATAAACTAACCAATGAAATACCCTTACGAAGTTGTTGTAAGACTAGTTAGGCAATGCAATACCCTTTCTCCAGAGTTCATCAGACCGCGGCCCAGCGTCCCGTCCTTATCGGCCTTTTTTCTGTCTCCGAATCGAACAAATCAAGCAAGGCCCAGATGAAAGAAAAGGAGCCCGTTTCAACTTAGCCAGCCTACCTAGCCGATGAGTTTCCCTTTCCCTTTTATCCTTCTGAAAATTATTAGCCGGTGTAGCTTTTTTAGATAATGGGTGTAAATCCGGTCTCTGCTTCAACCCAGTTCCAATTATTACATAGTTCTTGATCAAGGTCTAAGGAAAGTATAATAGAATAAAACAAAGATATGTGAAAAAAAGATGACAAGCCACAGGACATAAGCTACTAAGGCTGTCTTCTCCCGCTATTCCAACTCCTCTCCCTCATTTTCCGCGCTCACGCTTTTCAAACTACTAAACGGTGTGTATTTTGCAAAAAGTTTATATACAAAAGTTGCTTAAAAAAATCAAATTAATCCATTTTTGAAAATTTTTTTAGCAAAAACTTAATTAATCACGCGCTAATGGATCGCTCCGTTTTCCACAATCACTGTGCGCGGCTGGGATTCCAAGCTGCGAACACAACCTAATTCAGATTTCAAGTCTACTGCTAAATTTTCACTGCGAACACAACCTAATTCAGATTTCAAGTCTACTGCTAAATTTTCATCCAAAGTTGATAAAAATATACATAAGCATTGACTCTAAATTCCTGCACGCAGTGTGTAGTTATGGAAAGACAAATTTTGAGTCATTTTTACAAGAAAACTGTATTTTACAAAATGAATTAGGTGCGATCCAGTCGGTCAGGCCGTCTATGGCAGTATGGGTGTGTTTCGCCGTAGAGAAACGTAGAAAGACGGTGAGAAATAGAGAAGGTACTACAGAAGAAAATAAAATGCCATGGTTTCAAGCAACAAGAGGAAAATATTGAAGTTAAAAAAACTGGGTGCTGTATCTCAAACCGGCGCCCTCTTTTCGTGTGACAGATTATCATATTTTACCGGAAAAAGAACATTATAAATCCTCCTTCAGGAACTGATGAATTTTGTGTAATTTCCACAATAATTAAATTAATTCCTGTAAGAAGTATCCTGTATGTACCATTAAAATTCATGCGTTCAGAAAAGGCGTACTTTTTTTTATTCGAGAAAAGACGTACTTGACGACGGAGAAACCATGTGCTCTAATTACGCATTAACGACTCTACGGACCAACGGTTGTACCGTACTAGTCCAGTTTGGAGCGGTTTACTATTGCGTGCCATCCACAGCCCACAGCCCACAGGCCCCCGGAGTCAGAGCCCACTCGGGCCCACCGGCAGTTACACACACCACCCTCTTTCGTTTCCTTTTTCTTGCTCTCGCCGTCACTGCACAACGCCTTCGCATCTCGTCGTCCCCTTCCTTCCTCCAGCCCCAACCCACCGTATTTATTTGACTTGGGTTTTTATCCATTTCTACTCCTACTACTTTTCTTTTGTTTTTGTTTTTTTGTTTGCTTCTACTACTCCTCCACTGCTTGCCTTTTGTCACCCACTGTTTCACCTCAATTCTCGTGCTTGAGAGAGGCTACTAGGTGAGAGGACTTTTTTTTTTTCGTTTTTTCTTTTCTCCCCAAAATGGAATTTGTTTTTTTTTTGAAGCAATTCAGCCAATTGGCTTGGCGGATTTCGATTTGGTGATAGAGTTGTATGGCTGCTGCGGTCTGATTCGAATTCCTGCCATTTTTTCGTGTGTAGGGATGGGCACCGGCGGCGGCAGGGTCGCCGTCGACGGCGGCGGCCGGCGCCGGAGGAAGCTGGACGACGAAGACGATGAGGAGTATGTGGCGGACGACGACGAGGAGGAAGACGAAGAGGAGGAGTACGAAGAGGCCGCCGCCGCCGCCCCCTCTGACGACGGCGAGGAAGAGGAGGAGGGGGGCGACGACGAAGCGGAGCCGGAGCCGGAGGACGAATCTGATGCGGATTTCGTCGGGGACGAGGAGGAGATGGAGGATGACCTCGAAGACGAAGACGATTTGGAGGAGGTCGAGGCGCCACGCCCCAAGCGCCCGCCCAAGGCTCGCCGCAAGGGGAAGCCGCCGGGATCTCGCCGTCGGAGGCACGACGACGACGACGATGACTACGAAGAGGAGGAGGAGGAGGACGCCGACTTCGATCCGGATGTGGACGAAGACGAGGAGGAAGAGGTAGATGTAGATGAAGAGGAGTTTGAAGAAGATGACGATTCGGATGATTTTGCCCCAATTCGCGCCAGAAAGACCAGCACCAAGAAGCACGTGGCGGCGAAGCGGAAGCCACCAGCCAGCCGTAAGAAGAAGAGGAAAGGTTCTAGGGTTTCTAAGGCAAAAGCTAAGAAGCCCACCTCGGGGCGCCGCCGGAGGAAGCGATGGGCGACCGATGACTATGAAGATGACGACGAGGAAGAAGAGGACGATGCGGATTTCATCGTCGAGGACGATCAGGAAGAAGAGGAGGACCACCGCCCAAAGAAGAAGGCCAAGGCTGCTAGGAAGACCAGGGATGTCACGCCGGAGCCGGATGTCGAGGCAAGTGCATGGCCGGCCGTCGAATCAGACACATCAGACTTTGAATTTGTGACATCTGATGAAGAAGCTGCTGACAAGGAAGCACCAGCCGCTGAACCAGCAAAAACCAAGGGAAAGAAGGGCAGGAAGAGGTGGGGATCTGGGTCAGAGTCATCATCTGATTCCGATTATGTCATATCAGAGCAGGAACTGAAGGATCTGGAAGTCTCTATGCCTCCAGATGCAGCTCTGCAATCACCTGCAACCCCGCCACGCCGGACCTTTCTTTCAAGGAGGGTGGGGGAGAAGGGGAAAGAGCCTGAAGAGGCTTGGAAACAGACATGTGGGATATGCCTCTCGGAAGAACAGAGAGCTACGATACAGGGTGTGCTTAATTGCTGCTCACATTACTTCTGCTTCGCTTGCATCATGGAGTGGTCAAAGGTGGAGTCGAGGTGCCCATTGTGCAAACGCCGATTCACAACAATTACCAAGTCATCAATGGCAGATCTAGGCCTCGGATCAAGGAAAGCTGTCATTAGGGTAGAAAAACGTGATCAGGTAATGGCTTCATTGTGTTATTGTTATTGAATTTATATCTGCAACATATCAAAACCATTAATCCGTTGGATGGCACTTGCATGGAAACTCATCTATTTGTCAGCGCTAGTTACTGCAAGAGACATGACTATCTGACCCCGAATGAAATACCCTGTATGATCTTACATTTGGCTGTTATTTTCAGCAGTAAGTGTTCTAGTTTCCACCTGTGACACATCCAAAATATTACTTTATAGATAAAGGTTTTGTCAGACTTAGCATGTGATTTTAGGGATAACAGATCCATAACTTTTAGTTTGCTATTCTGAATTAGAGTTCGGTAATGTAAGTTGCTGATAGTCATAGATTTATGCCCAATATAAATATCTTGCAGTAGCTTTTCTGGTACACACATATATTTGTTGGGAGTAAATAAAAGGTTGCCATTGTTATACTTCCAACCTTGATACCGTGGTACATTTGCACATGTTGAAGACTTAATTAGCTTTCACATTAAGCTCTCATGATCAACAACCTTTTGATTGTTATGGCTCCATGTTTAGCCTTAGAATTGCTGACATCCAGAAAAATGGCAACTATATAAGGTTGGGGCAGTTGCACGTTGTCATATTGGTGCATTCCGTTGAATCGCCAAATGCAGCTGTATCATTTTTCTTTCTTGAACAGGTGTATCAGCCCACAGAAGAGGAAATGAGGCGTTGGTTGGATCCGTATGAAAATGTTGTATGCATAGAGTGCAATCGCGGTGGTGATGACAACCTCATGCTACTATGTGATATTTGTGATTCCTCAGCACATACCTATTGTGTTGGTCTAGGAAGACAAGTACCAGAAGGAAACTGGTACTGCGGAGGATGTAGATCCGGTGGGGAGGGCCCCTCTGCACAGGATAGGGTGGTTCACTGCAGAGAAAGTAATACCAACCCTGCCAACAGCAGTTCTGGACCATTTGGCTCAGCCACACCAAGTGGAGTGTTCCAGAGACCACCACCAATCAACACCCAACCTTCTCTACAAGGATTCGATCTAAATCTCTCACCAAGAGAAACCCCTGATGAAGATAAGCGAGAAGAGTCACATGTTTCAGCAGATGCTGTTTCGACTCCTACTGGAAGGCATGCCACTCTCGATAGGAGGCGTGCCTTTAACCGACGAATTCGCATCCTTCTATTTAGACCAAGGATCACACCTAGTGGGTGGCAGAATCCGATTCAGTCTGACAGGACAATACCAGAGAACGAACAAAATCCACAGAGCATGTCCACTCCAACCGAAGTGAACCCATCATGTTCCAGGGATAGTTCTATGCAGAACCAGCAGAGTAGCTCATCTTTTGTTCAGCCAGCAAGGGGTCTTATTGAACGCACCTATGGGGGTGGAAGCAATTTCCAACAAACAGAAGGTGCTAAGGAACAGCTGATTCCTATTGTCAAGAGGAACCTCAAACTAATGTGTGCTCAGTCCCCATTGGGTATGTATACCTATTTGCACTCATCAGCATTATTTTAATGTATCGATTTGGTTTGCACATTTGTATATAAACTTTGTAACCAATTAGTCATCAAATAACCTTAAGATGTAGTAGTTTGCTTGCCCTATTCACTGTTTATTGATTACCTCAAGATTAGTATGCTCTTCTCAAGGACTTGTAGCTTAGCTTTGTGCTGTAGTGTGTATAACCGCTGAAACAAAATGACTATTTGAGTTTGTGCTAGGCCAGTCAATCGGCATATTGTTAAAATGCAAAATGTGGCTACAGCACAGTGCTTTTCCTTTTTCTGGTTATGTACCTGCTGGCCTGGAAGTACTGGTCCTACTGGGGATGCCTTTTCTGCTTATTCTATTTGTTATTGAGTGAACATCAGTGTCATTATGTTTTGAAGTAATCCGTTTTTAGTTATTAGTAGTATTGAGCTATTGATAGTCAGCAGTTTTTGCTTATCTTCTATGGTACCTGATTGTGTGAGGGTGTTTGGTCATGGTGCCTGAACTGAATGCAAAGGCAATTGTGTTGCACTCCTAAACCCAGCTAAACGGTGGGTATTAATTTAACTTGTCTAACCTATCCTTATTGTGTTTTATTGTATGTTTCAGGTCAATCTGATTTCAAGAATGTTGCACGGAGAGCAACACACACTATCTTAGCACTGTTTGGGATTTCACACAACGAGGATTTTGTTGTCAGTACGCCTCATCCTCTCCCTAGCCATTGTAACCATGCCTGTGATGGTCAGGAACCAGCATTTCTCATGAGAACCTGCTGCTCATCATGCTTCAACTCCTTTGTTGGTGGTGTCGTCAGTTACATTGCAGAAATGTTTACCTGAAGATGCTGCCATCATCTATTGACTTGACAATTTTTCTATATTGTTGTCATTCTTTCAATTATAAACAGATCAACAGATTATACAACCACAGACATGTTGTTGCTCAATGTATGGATAGTTTAAAATATAATGCATTTTTAGTGACGCATTCTGAGCTCCTTTTGGTCATGTGTTCCTGGGTTTGTGACTTGTGTGATGGTTTAGCTATATTGGATGAGCGAGAGATGGTGAACATTGTGCAATCAAATGTTGTGTTGAGAAATGGTTGCAGTACAGCCCATGCCTGCCTAAGTTGCCTTTGAAGTTAGAACATACTAGTACTGTGAGATGATATTATTTCAGTGTGGTGAGAAGATATATTGTTAACCTGCTTTTAGATTTACAATGTGATTTGTCTGACATTCCTTTTTTTTCTGAAATAAAAAGTCTTTCTGACAATCTGCATTGCAAGTTTTAGTCAGTCGATAAGCTGCTCCGTTTTAGTCCATTCATTCACTCGCTGGCTGTGTATTAAGTATATTCGCAGCGTCTTTTTTTGTTGCGGGGAAAGGTTTGCAGCGTCATACAAGTAGAAAATTAAGAGTGCATGCCAATATGTCTAAGAGAGGATATTAACATATCTGATCATGTGTCGAATCAGAAGATTGGCAGTTTAACATACTAATCTTCTGACTTCTGAGGGACTTTGATATGGAATGCACAGTTTGCAATTTATAGATCAGATTGGATGGTTTTGGAGCAAGGAAGGAATCGTGTGCTTTTGATGTCAGGCTCATCTCCCCAGAATTGAAGGAAGGAAGCAGAGGGAAGATGGCATATCAGTCTGTCATTTGAGAGGAACTCCAATCATGAAGCACACGCCATTTGTGTGTTGTTTTTCTGCCATATTAAATATGTACTATGTAACCCTTGAGAGCAATTAATAAAGAAAGAAAAATGCAAACAAACATTGGTTAATAGTAGTACTTTGTTGGCACGTTTTTAAGAAAAGAAATTATCAAGGGTAATTGTAAAATATCATTAGAAAATAATACTAATAAAATGAAAAAAGGAAGAAGAAGAAGAAAGAAAGAGACAAGTAAAAGCCGAGGGGGTCAAGCATAGGATGCCTAGCTGCATCGATCGGACGGAATCGTATTCATATCGGCAGTGGCAGGCAAGCCAACGTCTCACTCTCTATCTCTCTCCTGCCCTGCAGGCTGCAGGTCTTCATTGTTGCCTTTGTGCTTGGGACTCCTTCGTCCATGGCGCCGTCGTACCGCCCCTACTCCGGGGAGTATCAGTATGGAGGAGGAGGCGAGCGGAGGAAGGCGGTGGGTCGGTGGGTGCCTGGGGTGTGGTGGCTGTCGGACCCGGAGATGAAGCGGCGGAGGAGGGTGGCCGGATACAAGTCGTTCGCGGTGGAGGGGAAGGTGAAGGCGTCCATCCGCAGGGGGCTCCGCTGGATCAAGGCCAAGTGCTCCCACATCGTCCACCGCTAGACCTTCTTCTTCTTCTTCTTGCTACTACAACTTTGCAATCCATGTCCTTCTTGCTTGCTTGATTCATGAGCACAGCACTCTTGTTCGTTTGCAATAACATTCATCTGCCTCCCAAGTTTGCTTGCTTTCTCCCCACTCCTCCTCCAGTGCTTTGGTTGGGATCTTGCTTGCAGATGTTTCTAGCTCCTAAGCTACTGTTTCTTGTCGATCTATTGTCACACTCCTATATATCAGGCAGTGCAGGCGCTTGATGTTGCTGTGCTGTAATCGATGGGTACAAACCACGACTGATGTCTCTCTAACTGTGTTACTGTAATGGTGCGTGTGTGTTATGTTGCGATGAGAGCTCACACAAGCAAAGTTTAGAGATATGCGGTTCGTTTTGCTTTTTGGAAAAAGTACGAATTACACCCTAAACTATCGCAATCGATCGTATCACCCTTAAACCTAAAAATCAAACATTGCTCACCCTGAACTTTCAATACCGGAAGAATTACCCCCTCGACCCAATCCAGAGCGGTTTTATCCTACGTGGCGTACACGTGGCAATCCAATCAGCATTTTATTTTTAAAAATAGTGGGACCCACCTGTCATACTCATCTTCCCACCATTTTTAAAAAGAAAATACTGACCGCATTGCCACACACACGCTACGTAGGATAAAACTGTTCTGGATTGGGTTGAGGGGGGTAATTCATCCAGTATTAAAAGTTCAGGTGAGCAATGTTTGGTTTTCGGGTTGAGGGGTAATTCGGTCAACCTCGATAGTTAAGAGGGTAATTCGTTCTTTTTCCTTGCTTTTTTTTTATTCCTTTTTCTTTTCTTGGAATTCGATATTTCGATGTGGTTATATTTGATGATGCAGCATTCTATCAGTGGTTACGATGGGCCTCAAACACGTACGGCCTGTTATAGTTACAAGGCCCACATGGAAGTCGACTCGGCGGCACAAAGCGCGCACAAACGTTGTCCTTTTCGCCATCTTTCCCTCCAAACAATATTCCCCACTTCAAATTCGCAGATTCATTCGCGCACATACAGATAGACTAGGCGGCTCACTCGAGAAATCTCTGGAACCAATTCAATCACACACACAAACACAGTGGAGTAACAATTACAATTCCCCAACCCTAATTTCTCCTCCGATCCGATCCCATGTCCGCACACGGCGGCGAAGATGGCGGCGCTGCCGTTGACGGGCGCCTCTTCGCCGGCGTCCGCTTCGCGCTCGTTGGCTTCGACCCCGTCTCCGAGTCCCAGGTGCGTGCGCCCCTGCCCCTTACATTCCCCGCGCATTTCACACCGATTCGGCTATGTCTCACTCGATTTGCGGTTCCTTCCTTGCAGTATCGCTCGGAGATGGTGCAGCGCGGCGGCGTGGACGCCGGGGCCTACGGCGCAGCCTGCACCCACCTCATCGTCTGCGACCTCCTATACGTGGGTTGACTTGGCTCCCCCGATTTTGCCTTCATTCATTCGCTTGCTTTGTCTGCCCATCGGATGTTTCGTTTCAACTGCTTCGGTTCCTTTAGGATAACCCAATCTGCGTGGCGGCGCGCAAGGACGGCACCAAGGTCGTATCCGAGCAATGGGTGGACGATAGCTTGGATCTCGGAGAGATGGCTGATGCTGACCGGGTCAGCTTCCCTTCCCCATTTTCATCTATCCGCCAATCACCCCCCAAAAAACCATGTATAGTCTACTTTTTAGTGGCACCACAATTCACAGTTTTGGACATTCTACTAAAAAAACCAGTGTTCTAGTGGAGTCCCTACTGTTCTATTTTATGTGGAGTCGTATAAATTCTCTTGATTAGTTTTGGCAACTTGAAGCTGGTTATTTTGGATTTACAGGTACTATATAGACCAGTGAAAGATTTCAATGGCATACCGGGTAGTCAATCACTACGCATTTGCTTGACAGGGTACCAAAAGAATTGGCGAGACGACATTATGGTAAATACTTATGCTTTTATCCTCTAACTTTCCCATTGTGGAGGTCTATGATTTCATTCTCGTTTCATCTTTCATCTTACATACATACCAGTCTATAGTTGATTGGGGTCACTTAGCTTTTTCTTTAGTTGTGACTTGCGACAGATGATAAAACAAATGCTTAAGTTTTGATCCCCTTGTATGGAGAACTTGTTGCTGCTATACTGCTAACTCCAATTTATTGACAACAAGCATGTTTTAAGTCATTCTTTCTTCTGAATTAGAGCAACTCAGTTAATATGCTATATAAGTGGATCCACAAGCACCACTGTTCCTTCAATACTCTTTCCATGTAGGAATTAGATTCTTCTATCACATTCAGGTCTTAATACCACTATTTTTTCTTTGCCTCATCACGCGTATTTCAACCACTCGTTTTGCTGTTAAATGTAGAAAATGGCTACTTTGATGGGAGCAGAGTTCTCCAAGGGTTTTGATGCGCTCAGAGACACCCATCTCATTTGCTATAAATTTGAAGGTATACTTTTTTCTCCTTAGTTTTTCATACTTTGGTCTGAACTTATGTTGCACCTACTGTTTTTCCTCATCCTTTCCCCCATGCTTATCTTTATAGTTTTATGACCATGTACTATATGTGTTGATTTCACACCTGATTTATTTGATCTTTTAGTTTCTCTTCGATTTTTAAAATTATGTACAAATTTCATGTTCATTTATGCTTTTACAAAGGTGTCGAGTGTAAGCTTGTTGACTTACTTTGGCTATTGGAAGTTGAATGTATGGACTGTATTATATTTTGATGTCCATTGTTGGGTTAGTTTGCATAACTGATGCACACCTCTGAATGTTTTACTGAAATTAGGACTTGATTGTTTTCCTGTCTGCATTCAATCTATTGTGCTAGTATTTGAATGCAATTCACCACCTTTTCTAAACTGTGCTAGGTGAGAAGTACAAAGTTGCCAAACGGGAAAATACCGCCAAACGGGCAAATGTCAATCTGGTTAATCATCAGTGGCTGGAAGATTGGTATGTGCATTTAATCAACTACCTAAAATGTTACCAAAGCACCTTTTTTACTTTTAGCTGAAATCCCCTATATGCTTGCATGCTGCAGCTTAATGGCATGGAAAATTCTTCCAGCTGATGATTATACGAAAAGGTGAGGATATAATGCCACATTGTCCCATCAATGCATTTGTCTCTTTTTGGTGTACATATGCCATAAACCCACAACTGCTCATTCTTCAGTGTTCTGTGTGTCATGTCTGGTGTACTTGCTCATCGCAAGTATACATCTAATGTTGTTCTTGGAAGCTAATTATGGACATTCTCTTTATTCAGCGGTTGGGAAATAGAGGTAATGGCAGCACAAGCCAAGGACTCCGAAGATGAAGAAGAAGAGGCTGGTAGAAGCTCATCTCGTAGTAAACGTGTAACTAGAAGCGCACGCACTAAAGAGATTAGAATGACAACTCTTGTTGATCCTCATAGACAAGCACCCACTAGAGGTCCTACTATCTCCTCTTGCAGTGCAGAAATTGCTGCTGGAGGACACATGAGCACTCCAGAGCGGATCACGAACGCAGGAGGTTCAAGCAGTAGGTCACTCAACATTAAATCAGACATACGGAATACTCCAATCTCTGCTGATCCTGATGCTTATGAATCTGCCCATTTTCCTCTTAATGGCAAGGAAGAGGCTCCTGCAGCTCAGGTCCACAGAGGTGAAGCTAAAGATGATGTTAACATGGCAGTTGATGCTAGTCCTGGTGCACATTGTATTTCCAACATAGCTGGGACCACAGTTTGTTCTGATTATCATTTGCATCAATCAACTACGGCACCTGCTATGTTGGTGGACAAAACAGAGACCATTGGTGGAAATTGTTTGGATAGCAGTAATCAGAACAATGTGAACAATACACTTTGGTCAACCCCTTCTAAAGAAACTTTCTCAGAGAAAACATTACAATCATCAGGTATAAGTGGAAATGTAGGCCAGAAGGATGGTGGATCTACACCTGATCTTAATACTGCAGTTGATCAGTCAAATGAACGGGAGCTAACTTTGCGTGAGGCTAACTTGAGATTAACAGGCAATACAGCATCAAAGAAGAATAGCCAAGTCTTAAGTTACAACAGAAGACGTTGCCGGAAGTCTGTGTCACCAGAAGCTAATTTGAAACCAACAGGATCACCACAAAGTTTTGAGGGAATTACCCCTAGGGTTGACTTTAATATCTCTCCATCAATGAAAAGTGATCACAAAATTAGTGACATTACTGATGCTGAAAGCCTGAGAGACGTTGAGATAGTAAAGAAGGTGAATAAATCAAGTGGTGCACTTGCTCAGAAGAGGGCAAGTAAGCTTTCTTCAATTACTATGAAGCCATCAGTAAGCTCAGAAACTGGAACTGCAAATAGTCCTTTCTCAAGCAGGGAAAGTGCATCTGAAGCAGCAACGTTTTCTTCTGATCCCAGTAGAAACTCTGCTGAATCTGTGATTTTAACTGCAAAAGAAAAGTCTGGCCCATCTAAAAGCAACCTGTTGAACTATAGGAGGACCTTGAAACTTGCAAGGCCTGTTGAAGGAGAAAAGCTTTCTGAAAACTCTACGAAGGGTAAGAAATCGCTGAGAGAAAATACACTTGCACTGCATGAGGTTGGCAAAGGAAGTTCTAGTTCTGAAAATGGTCTAAGGTCTGAAAAAGGTTGTGCTGCAAACTCATCTGCCAATTCTGAAGTTGACAAAAGAAGTTCTAGTTCATCTCTTCAAAACGGGGACACTTATGTGCCACAGGTTGACAAAACTGAAGTTGTAGCTCCTAACACAGATTTTGAAAATTTGGTTTCTCATCAAAACATGGAAGTGGTTCCTAAAGAGATCCAAATTACTGCAACCATCAGTGAATACAAAACATTTCCCCAGGAAGAACCTACTTCTAAAGTGAAGAATGCCAGTGGCAAGAGGTTTGGGAATGCCTCAAAAAAAGCAGCCACTAGATCTGTAAAGAACAAAGATGAGATTGTATCTTTCAAGTGTGATGGTGATAAAGTCGTTTCTCATGATAATGTTGAGGTGCAACCAGAAAAGAATCATCCTAGACCAAATGGTGCTGAATGCACAGTATTCATTCATGAAGAAATCCCAAATAGTAAAGCAAATAATGCAGCTACCAAGAACTCGTGGGATGCTTTACAGATGAACACAGCACTAGCACTTTCCAAGATGGAGTTAACAGAAAAAAATCCTGGCAGTGCAAGTGCTGATGAATATCGAAAGAGTTCATGTGAGAAGGTATCTCCAACAGTTGATGTCGAGATGCCTGATGCTCCAATTGTTGATAGCACTGGACCTATGTCTTCAAAGTTAGGTTTTAAGGAAGTGTTTCCTCCAGAAAATGCAGGATCTTGCCCTAAGAGACTCTCTAGCAACACAAATATGGGTGGCCCTGAAACATGCACCCCCAGTATTGTACCAAACAACAGAGTACGAAAGGCAGCTGCCAAGAGGAAAGTATCTGCTGTCCAGCAAAACAGCTTTGGTGCTGTGCCTTGCAAGAACAGCAGTGCTGTTGTGTCTGAATTTAAATTTGTATATTCAAAAAGAGCTTCAGAGGGTCCTAGAAATGGTAGCAAGAAAACAATGGATCAGAATCTTCAGAGTTCCAATGAGGATGGGGCCAGAGATGCCGGTGGATCATTTTCTAAAGATGACATGCGAGATAGATCGAACATATTGCAAAATTCGCAAGCAAGAAGCAGCAAAAGACAAAAGGCAGCAGATTTACTGGATGGTTCTACTGATCATGACAAGGAGAACCTACCAGGGAATCATAATATTTCCAAATCAAAATATGGAAACAGTTGTACGAGTTTGAACTGTTTTATTCAAGCTGCAGGAAGTGGCAAAGACAGGCTTGCTGACTGCGGTGTGGTAGAAGAAAACGATTGTGGAATGTTGACTGTGCTGGAGCCCAGATTATTTATTTTGAGTGGGCATCGCCTGCTGAGAAAGGAGTATAAGTTGATACTTAGACGCCTGAAGGGAAGAGTTTGTAGGGATTCGCATCAATGGTCTTTCCAAGCAACGCATTTTATCTCCCCTGAGCTCCGCAGAACTGAAAAATTCTTTGCAGCAGCTGCCGCTGGCAGGTATTCCATTTTCCCCATATGTGTCCCAGTGTTAAATAAGGTTTAGTTCTCATAAATAGTTAGTATTGTGCTGCACCAGGCCTTGAATAACTCAGTTTTCTCTCATTAGGCTTTATATTGTTCTTGTTGTGTCGAACTTGAGCCATCCAAAAAAGAAGTGCACAACCACTAATAATTTGCTACAAAAGGGCACTTATTATGTGCGCTAGGACCTGGATATATCATTTTTTTTCTTTCTTATGATTTAACCTTTTGGCTGACCATTGCACCAAAAAAAAAAAAAAAAACTTGCTGAGGATCTAGATTTTGACTAGGACAACAGTGCCAATGCAATCATTCTTCCTTATCTGATTTCATGATATCTTAATCCTTGCTGTTTTCCCCCAAAATAACAGGTGGATACTAAAGTCTGATTATTTGACTGCTTGTAATGAGGCTGGGAAGTTCTTAGAGGAAGAACCATTTGAGTGGCATGGTAATGGCCTTAACAATGGTGATACTATAAGTTTGGATGCTCCTCGGAAATGGCGCCAACTAAGGCAGCATACTGGCCATGGCGCTTTCTACGGGATGCAGATAATTATATACGGGGAGTGCATTTCTCCATCACTGGTAAGACTATCTGGACAAGGGTTTTTTTTAATCCGACAAGACAGTTGTGGTGCTATCATGCTAGTACAATATTGTCATCGTTATGAAGCGAGTAATCTCAAATGTTCGTTTCTCATCCTCTTTCCTTTGTGCTTCTTTTAACAGGATACACTGAAGCGCGCGGTGAGAGCTGGCGATGGCACCATCTTGGCAACCTCCCCACCTTACACCCGGTTCTTGAAGAAACCTGATAACGTCGACTTCGCTGTTGTATCTGCTGGGACGGCAAGCGCAGATGCATGGGTAGAGGAGTTTAAGAGGCAGGGCATTCCTTGCATCAGCGCAGATTATCTTGTGGAGTATATCTGCAAGCCAGGTCAGTCCCTAAACAAGCACGTCCTCTTCAACATGCACGATCTGGCAGACAAGTCCCATGCGAAGCTACTCAAGGGCCAGAGGGAGGCGCTGCAGCTGAACCAACTTGTTCTGCTTGTGGATCCAACGACCGGGAAGGAGTGGCAGCGAGGAGGAGAATGCCCTTGAAGCTGAAGCTGCCACAAACATAAATTCCCCCACAAGGCTAGGTGATTCCTGTTCTACGGTAGCGACGATTGTCATCTGTGTGTAAAAAGTTTTTCTGCTTCATGGCTTCTACGTGAGCGATCTCATAGCACAGCATACAGTTGGTTTTCAGTAAATAATTTTACACTTTCAACCGCCAAGGTACAATGCACCACGTGATTTTACATACATGTATTATACTACTACTCGGCACGGAAGCAAGCAATAGCAACGAAGCATTTGCAGCTCTTTGAAAAAAGCATTCATGTAAAGTTGTTGGCCATTTGAATCAATGGAGTATAACTGGGACAGAAACTTTGTGGCAACTTACCGCACGGATCTGAAATCTCGTGTCAGTTGGTCGCTGCTGCACTTAGCCCCCCACAGTTTTGCGATTCACCGAGAGAATCGAATATATTTTGCAGAAAAGGCGAAAAGCCAGCAGGGCCATCAGCGAGCGATACCTGTTGATTAAGGGCATCTCCACTCCATCCATCCTTTATGTACCAATGGATTAAGGGTGATAAATAAATGACCATGGAGATATTTGCATGATTAAAGCCTGAAGACATAAGAAATGGGCCCTCCTTTTGTTCATTAGCTCACAATGAGGCTGTCAAGTCACGTCAGACTCGGGTACTTGTGCTGCCTAATCTTTGCATCCATAATATATGACTAGTAGTAAATTGATGCCAGTGATGACGCTGTCGCTACAAATCACATTGGCCCAGTGTAAACTCCTACTCCTTCTCAGTTAACAGTGAGTTACTGCAGCTAAGGTAAGGCTTAACATTTCTGTTACTTCACCGCAGGTATCATGTGTAGTACAGTACACAGGATGGTACCACCAAGTTGGCAGTGCAAAGACGGCATATCGACGTTCAAATTAAATGATGCCTTGTCTTGCTCAGCTCGATCGATCACTTTATACGCTTGAGAAGGATATTAAACCAATGCATCATGTGAACCATCAACCTGTAAGTAACATACCATGTTGTGTGATCTGACGCAATAAATTAGCTAGGGGTGCCTCTGCCTCTGCCTGCACGATCCAGCTAATAGTAATCTACACGAGCCATGCTAATGCCAATGGACAGCTAATTCGACTTCCTTTTCACGTCATTCTTTACGCGAGTCATGCCTGTTCATGCGGTGCAACCTCTTCCTCTTTATTCCTTCCTTCCTTCCAGTCCAGATCTGATGAGCAGGTTACTTGCATCGCAGAGAGAGATTTTCAGATGGGCATACATCCAGCATCAGTAGCTATAAGCTAGCTGGATCATCAGAACAAAAGCTGGCATGCCATGGCCATGCAGCATTGCAGGGCAATCTCATTAAAGCTTGGTCTCAAAAGGAGAACGTCCTTTGTGCAGTGCAGCAGTAGAAATTGCACAAATGTACAGTCCCATGGATTTCTCTGCACACCAGCAGATTTGTCATCGGATTATGTCCATATTTGTGCGCTTTAAGAAAAGTTGCACTAGGATGTTACTTACTCCATTTCTTCCTTTCTTTCACCAGGGACCAGAGGGACCATGAATGATGAGTTTTTCACAAACAATAAGGTGTGCCATGTGTGAGACTGAATGCCAGCCATTCTTCAGTCAGTTGCCATGCCACCATAGATACCACTTGAATTAGCTAGCTCACGAGCTGCAAGATTGCAGCTCTATCTGCGGCTGCAAAGCAGAAAACGGGCGACTTTTGGCTGTGCGGCCATGGGACCGGGACGACGACACGAGATCTGCTGCTGTTTGTGCCCATCTCGATCTCTCGCATCATCCGCCGTCACAGAGCATGGGCACACACACCTTCACCACACTTATCCACATGCATTTGCTGATGCTTTCACCCCTCACTGAATTCTGAATTTCTTGTTGGCAATAGTTAACAAGCAGAGGATTTCGGGCTGTTTGTTTCCTAGGGATTTATTTCAAATCCCTGTCACATCGGATGTTTGGATACTAATTTAGAGTATTAAATATACACTAATTACAAAACTCATTTCATAAACTTGGACTAATTCACGAGATGAATCTTTTGAGTCTAATTACACCATGATTTAATAATGTGATGCTACAGTAAACTTTTCATAATTATGGATTAATTAGGTTTAAAAAATTCGTCTCGCAGATTAGCTCTCATTTATGAAATTAGTTTTTTTATCAGTCTATGTTTCATACTCTAAATTAGCGTCCAAACATCCGATGTGATATGAGCTAAAAAGTTTTAGCCCCATCTAAACAACCCCGAAGAAACTTGTATAGCAATAGCATCGCCTTCAGACTTCACTTCATTGGAGGTATGCTGCTGCAGGTAAAATATACTCCTATACTATTATACCAGTGCAGGATCTTGATAGAGAGAAACTCTGAATTGAAATCTGTACAAAATTTGAAGTACCAAGAGGGTAGCCTAGCATGGTCATCTACAGAGAAAGAGAAGGGACCAGATTTCACAAGGCAACTGGAGCTACAATACTTAACAGACTCTACGAGTACAAAACAAAATGAGACAAATCCAAAATTTTTCAACAACTGCCTTCTGGTTCGTTTTCCCCGCTGGAAAGCGCCATTTCGAGCTGTACACAACTAGTCCAGATTTGGAACTAAACCGACCCAACGCTTCAAACTTTTGCTCTTCGTTTTCCCGCCACCTCCTCCTCCTTCCTCCGTCATGGCAGCACTAGCAATTCGGGTGACCATCAGCAGCTCATCGCCTCGCATTTCACCGGTATCGGCCGGTCGAACCCACCACGGGACAGCAGCGTCCCGACCACCGCCATGTCGCGGCAGAACACGCCCTGGAACGCCGGACTTCCCGCCGCCGCCGCCACCACCACCATGGGCATTGCTGCTGCCTGAGTTACCTGAACCTGAACATTCGTGCTAGGCACACTAACACTACTGATCTTGGCATTCTCCGCGACGGCGGCGGTCTCTACTTGCTCGCGCGCCAACGCTGCTGCGACTGCTGCTGCGGCGGCGGCGTCCTTGGCCCTCTGCCTCTCTGCAGCCTCCTCGTCTTGCACGACGGACATGATGAAGGAGTAGCCCTTCTGCAGCATGCGGTACAGTGACAGCGCCGACATGCGCGCCTGGTCTCGCACGGCCTCCAGGTCGCGGTGCTCGTCCACGAGCTCCAGCCTCTCGGCGAACGACGCGCACCGGTCGGGCCTGAGCTTCAGCGTCAGGAGGAGGTGCGCGCGCTCCAGCTCCGACCGCGTGCAACCGCGCCGCACCCCGAGGAGGGCGTAGTAGTCCATGCTGCACGCCTCGCCGCCGGCCACGCGCACGCGGAGCTGCTGGATGCGTGGGGTCAGCGCGCGGTGCGCGCCGGCGATCTCACTGAAGCGAACGCCGCCCTGTGGCCGCCACGTCGGCCCGGGCAGCTTGCCGTCGCGGAGCGCGGCGTCGTAGAGGAGCTTGAGGTGTTCCAGGTCGCGGAGGCAGTCGCTGAGCGCACCAATCGACTCGAGAAGGTCGGCGCGCGAGCGCAGCGCCGGGATGAACGCCGGGTCAAGCGCGAGAGCGCGGTTGCAGTCGGCGATGGCGTCGGCTGGCCGCCCGCTGGAACGGAACGCCTCGGCGCGGCCGACGAGGCAGGCGGTCGCGAACGGGTGCGGGAGCACGCCACGGCGCGCGTCGAGCACCTTGGAGAAATGGCGCACGGCCTCGGAGGGGAGGTCCGCGTCAAGCGCCGCCGCCGCGGCGGCGCGCCGGCGGAGCAGGAGCTTAACGTGCGCGAGGAGCTGCGACACGGACTCCGCCTCGGTTCCCGTCGTCCCTGACGCCGAGCCGGACTTGGAGGCTCTTCGACTCGCCGGCGCCGAGATAGCGTTGGCCGTCAGGTTGGATGGCGAGAAGCTGTCCTCCGACCAGCACACGCTCTCCCGTCGGAACGCCGCCGAGGCGAGGCGGCGGCCGGTCTGGAGCAGCGCGGCGGCGTCCTCCATTAATCCGAGGTGGAAGCAAGCTTGGCCCAAGACCAAGTACCTCCACTGGGTGTCGGCGCTGGTGTTCTTAGAGAAGCCGGCGACGACGCGGTGCTTGAGCTCGGATAAGTCGAAGCAGCAGAGGAAGCGGGAGGCGGCGGAGGCAGCGTCGGAGCGGTCGCGGCCAGGAGAGAGTAGGTCGGTGCGGGAGGCGACAGCGAGGTTGTCGGAGGCGGATGAGCAAGAGGAGGAGGAAGATGAGGTGGTGGAGTCATCGGCGGAGCAGGCCTTGGTGCAGCTGGGGATGTAGTCGCGGAGCATGTGGGCGACGTCGCGGTAGCGGCGGAGCGCGAGGAGAGAGCGCGCCCGGAGCTCGAGAGCCGCCTCCATGCGCGGCGACATCTCCAGGACCGCATCCACTAGTCCAAGCGCCGCCGCGGCCGCCTTGTCGTCGCCACCTTCCCCATCCAGCGGCGCGGCGGCGGCGAGAGCAGCCCGCGCCTCGCCGAGGTAGTCGCCGATGATGTGCTGCACAATGCACAGAACCAACAAATCAGTTGGTGAAGCAGACACTTGGCGAGCGAATCAAACAGGCGAAGCCAAATTGGAATGGGATCGCAGCAAAATCACCCAGAATTGCCATCTTTTTTGGTGGCACATACACAAGATCGAGTAGCAAGAAGCAAACCTTTCGGTGTCCGCGGAGCCAAATCCTTCTCTTCTCCGGAGGTGAAGAAGACGACGCCATTGGTGGCAATCTATCTACTACTCTACTAGTATGTATGGGAATGAGAGTATATATACTCCATTTAGGAAATGTAGAGTGGGATTGGGAATGAGAAATTAAAGAAATGCCAGCTCCCTCTGTCCCTCCTCCATCTCCATGAGTCCCATAGCTGGATATGGATGATCCCAAGCTGGACAAGAAGAAGATGACCCTAGTACTGCTCTGCCTGCGCCAGCATCCACCTTTTTAAAGACAAAGAAATAAACCATTGGCACATCACCCTGCCAGCAAAGCAATTCCTCCCTTTTCTTTTCTTCTTTTCTTTTTCCCTGCTGGCTTTTCCCCTCTCCATCTTCTCCATGTGATTAGGACGTCATTCATTCATTCGCATCCCATGACAATCTTTTACTCCAGCTACTACAGTAATTGTCGTGGATAAACTGACTCCTCGTCCTACCTACTTACAGTAATAATGGCCATGTGTAAACTGGAAGGATTATACTAGGAGTACTAGAAGTAATAAGCTGCCACCAAACCATTTTTAATTAATTAACGCCATCCCCAACCATCTATATTATCCAGTATCCATAGCATTTAATACATTACCACATAAGTAAAAATCTGATGTGGCATTAGAGTTAATGAGGAGAGAGGTAAAAGAACGAAGAAACCATGTCTCAAGCAAAAAATCATGTCTACACAACAATCAAGAATAAAAACATGGAGATAGGTGGATAAAGGAGAGAGAAGAGAGGTGATTGGAAGAGAATTTAATTTCAAGACATCATTCATTGGATACATAGTTTCTATACATAGTGTCTATATAACATGACAAGTATGAAAACTAGTTGATAGTTTCTGAGTTGGGATGACCTAAGTAATACTCCCTCCTTCCCAAATTAATCGTTATATAATACTCTCTCCATTAAAAATTCATCATCGTATGTATTTATGCACCAAAACCATTAACAATTTAAATCGTATCAATCATGACATCATGCACATATTCTCTTATAATACATGTATCGATTGAAACACCATACCAATTACACATGTTGTAAAAGAAATCTAGTAAGAGATGGATCGGAATTGAGAATCAATCCGAAGCGGATTTGGGTGAGATACGATATTTCCGGAAACCGAGTGTGCATCGGCTGATTCCAAGTTGAATGCGGTTAGCCGATATGAGTTGAGTTCGGTGCGAGGAGCCGATACACTCATTGTCGGTTTCGAGATGAAGGCTTCAGAGATATTGTCGTGCAAGGATAGAGTCCATTATAGGTAATTGTATATATTAATTAGGAATATTAATATCGGTTTCTTAGAGATTTGGCAAGAGTCCGCCATAAGAACTTGTTCGTATAGTTTTTGTAACTTAGTAAAGGTTGAGTCTTGTTCAATATGCACAAGTTTGTACTAAGAGTATAAATATATGCCTAGAACCTTGTAAGAAACTAACACAGGTTCAATATACTCTTCTCGCATCAGCACCTTTTCGTTTAACTTACTTTCGACAAGTTATTGCTTCGAGTTAGGGCATCGGTTTCGATCTCCCAACAAGAGGTAATACTTGTCACAGTGGTTTGAGTTATCGAGGTTATTATATCGTTTTAGATGTGTTAATCTTGTTAACTAGATCACTTGTTATCATACATCTTAATTAATTGATATCAATGTTTCAATTTATCTATGTCGGTCAGATCTCTCTTAGGGTTTTACCGGTATTGGCTAAGTTGTTTTGTCGATATAGATTAGTTAAGGTATCCACCACCCTGAAAATTGGTTAAAGATTTGATTGTTTAGACTTTATATTTCTTTGTATACTTTGTGATGCATCATCCCTAGCCATGTCTATAATCATAAAAACTAACATGTCTTTGATTACGTAGATCGGAGTTTCAGCAGATCTTGCCTGATATAGATGTTTTAACATGTTTAGTTTGCTTGATCATGTTTTACATGCTATATCTGCTCCATACATACAAACATACATACATACATATATATATATATATATATATATATATATATATATATCACTTCATATAAATACATTTGTTATAAATAAAATATATTTACTTAGATTGATATATGTATATAAGGTTGCATCAGAGCAATAGCTGATGCATTACATATTGTCATATCGGCTAAAACTTAAATGTGAGCAGCTTTTTTGTTACAGTTTAAATACTTTATGTTATTTCCATAATACACCTGACAACCGATTCTAATCAAACAACATCGGCTAGGTTAAAGATGATATGTCATCGGCTTTCTAACCGATCGGCTATCGTTTCTTGATTTAATTATCTATTTTTGTTCTTGTTGGTTGTAGGATCAAACCAATTAGCACGCCCTGAACCCAAAAGTCAAGATTTGGACCTGCACTAGAGTTAAGTAGATCTCTTACGCCAGTATATGTTTTTTGCATCAACAACACTCTAGCATGCACACCTTCTCCCATGTTGCATTAATTGTATTCTGATGAAATTCTTATCCATGTGGTTATATGATGATTAATTTGGAAACAAGGGAGTAAAAACTAAAATTTCTTAAATTGATCATCATATAACCGCGTGAACACGGATTTCATCGGAGTACAATTAATGTAGCACGGGAGAATGTGTGCATGCTAAGGGGTGTAATTGTGCATTATGTTTTAATCTATGTGTGTATTGTGGAAGAATGTGTGTATATTGTGCATTACGTTTTGATCGATACGGTTTAAATTATCACAGGTTTTAGTGCATAAATGTAAATGATGATCAATCTGGGATAGGGTGAGTAATGTTGTTAGTGGCAGTAATGGAAATGCAGAGAGAAGAAAGAGCGGTAGAGTAGCTTTATTAAGAAGAAGAAGCAGCAGCAATGCATACTTAAATTTCATTTCAATTCATTGAAGCCGTCACATGTAGAGGCCTGACTGTCAGCATCATATCATGCATGGCATGGCCTTTCCAGCACACCAACCACTCTACTGCTGTCCAGCCTAACCCCCCCATGTTACACTTCCCCCTTCCCTTTTCATATATTCATCACTGCAACGGAATGGAACTGAACGGAAGAGAATAATACTCATCTTCCCTTTAAAATACAGAGTATTACTCTAGTAGTAGTACGCCAACAGTAACCAAAGCAACCATTACCTACCTACCTGTACATACCAAATTCATCTTGTTACTGCTAGAGTACCATATTAACGAACAAGCCCTGAATGGATTATAAAACTGTTTTACCTCTAGAAGAACACATGTTAACATGTACTATGAGCAACTAACAAGATGTCAGGCTGTGGCCATGGGGAGCCAGCCGCAGGCTGTTGGGGCAGTTGCTTGTTAATCAATAATAATTAAGAAATGCCATAGCATTTGGTGAGTACTCCATCGGATGCCTGATTGCATATATTGCCCATGCATGTCTTCGCATACGGATCAATCCATCCCTGTTTTTCAGGTTGCTGGACTGGATTGGACCCTAAGGTCGTCAGGTCAACCATTTCCATCACTTTCACTAATATTCCAGTACCCTGTAGATACAAGTGTACTGGAGTACATGTTTGTGACTATATGTATACTCTTGCTCAATTGTTTAGTCCAGTAACAAGGGTAAGCTTTACTTCACCCACCCTTTACATTACCACTTGAGTAGACATTTATTAAATATTTTCTAATCAGTTCAACTGGTAGTATAGTTTTTACCCCTTAAATTGTGAGAAATTGACGTTCACTTTTTGATCCTTTTTTTTAAAAAAAAGTATCTACATGGTCCAAATACAACTTTGGCTATAAATTTATATCGCACTATATTTGTCAAACCTGATAAAAGCGTATTACCAGAGTATTTTCTTGAGACAGATTATGTTCGTATATCAAATCAAAATATTTAAAACGATCTTGGTGTTTAAAGTTTTAATAAAGGTATGGCTAAGAATTTTTCTGCATGATGTTTATGTTGTCGTGATCAGGAGTATTTAATTACTGTTTGTTTCCATTTTTCTGAAGCTAGCATTATTGATTGCAGCGGTTGATTGTCGTGTGATCATCCTTGCATATACGAGCGATATGAGTATGATCATGAGCCCATGCATTAGGGATTAGAGAGTGGGGTGGTGAACTGGTACCACTGAATAATGATTGCTCCTCTCGCCATCTCATCTTAATTAGTGGTTAATCCATTGGATCATTGGACGAGTTGGTGTTTATGACTTTATGTGGTTGGTTTGCTTTCCAAATTAAGATAAGGCAATAATCTTCCCCTGTTCGGAGTATATATGTTGAGCTGGTGACAGTTCGTTGATGGATAGACCGTTTTTTAGAGACGGCCAAACCTTCTCAATTCTAAAGTATAGTACGTTTCAAAAAAAAGGGTATAGTACAGTGAGTATATGCGTGTAGACAATGCAACTGTTATGTCAACATCACATATACATTGAGCTATGATCACTGGACATCTCTCATGCATGCTAACTACCAGCTCCTAACTGTCTCCAAACTGCCACTGGGAATTAATGTACTACTGTCTACTACTAACCACCCAGAAGCTTATGCCATGTGTTTTCGGTTGTTTTTTAATTCAGGTATGGAATATCTATACAAGACAAAATTAATAAAATATTCTATTGTTTACCCTTTACTTTATAAGCCGAACCAAAATTTAAATTTTAAAACCTAATTTTGAGGTTTATTTTATTGTAGTTTATTTTTCAACATTTGGTTTTAAATTGATAGAAATACATATAATAGTTAGTTTTATTAAGATGTTATAGCTTATAATCAACATAAACACAACGATGAGTCTTTAAGTTTCGTATAGAACTCAAGGCTGAATTGAACCTAATAAGCTGTTTGTTTGGAGACAGAGACTGAAGCTCGCATTTACATATACAAGTCAAATTAATCCAGAAATTAAACGTGGCAAATAGTAAGTAATACTAGCTGGAAAAGAAGGCATGAGTAGTTATAGTTAATTAGGTGATCGAAACGTTTGGTAAACAAGGAGCGTTTACCAGCAACAATCGAACAGCGAGCATCTAGTCACATGGGGAACGGGACAGATATATGCAATGTGGGTCAGGCAGGACTCCAAAGCCATTGGAGCAGCCATATCTGCTCTGCTACTCCCAATTAATTATTATTGTGCCGTGCACTCAACTCAAGGCCGGCAGTTGCTGCAACCTTCTTAGGATTCTGTATCTTTCAACTGAATACAGTATCACAAGTTAAAACTGATAGTTGAGTTAAATGAAACATGGTTAATTTCACGAACAAAACTAGTAGTAGCTCATAATTTCTGCATGCATGCAACTAAACATGGGTATAGTCCCATATATGATCCAGCATTAGTCGCTGTCTGTCTGGTGTGCAACGTGTGTCTTGTCTGCATGTTTCTGAATTTGCTCTCGCTCGTCCTGGCCCCAGCACAGCAAAGCACTGCTGCTGCCAAGTGCCAACACATGAAAGTGACTTGTTATTAAGCCTTGTAACTACTGTAGACAGAGGCTGGCAGCAGAGCACTGTTCCAAGTACAGCAAGCAAACATTGGTGATCCATGAAAAACAATTGAGTCGTTCCAATATGTAGTACACAAGTATAAGGATTATATTATTAAGATAGCTAGAAAAAACATATCACGTTAACTGTGAAAGTTAGAAATTTTTACATTAATCGAAAAAAGTTTAAGTAGAAATACAATCTAATATTATTAAGACAGCTTGAAAAGAAGACACCACGTTCGCTGTGGAGACTATAAATTCCCACATTAATCGAAGAAAAAGAAAAGAAGAGTCTAAGTAAAAATATAATCTAAAAAATAACTGAAATTAGGAATTAAAAATAAACAATATTGAAAGAGGAGTACATATAAGAACTCAATACGTGATTAATTAAAATTCGGAATAAAAAATAAATAAATTTCTGAAATT
Organism: Oryza punctata; assembly: GCA_000573905.2. NCBI lineage: Eukaryota > Viridiplantae > Streptophyta > Magnoliopsida > Poales > Poaceae > Oryza > Oryza punctata. The sequence continues at coordinate 32,680,306 of CM002494.2, read as the reverse complement.
AGGAAAGAAAAATAAAAGTTCAAGTAGGAATATAATTTTGAAATAACTAAAATCAGAATTAAAAAGAAATATTGAAGCAACAATTAATCCATCTATAACACAACACAAGATTAATTATAATTCAAAATAAAAATAAAATAAATTCAGAAATTAGAAAAATAAAAATAAGAGTTCAACTAGAAATACAATTTATAAATAACTAAAATCCTTAATAAAAAATAAAGACTATTAAAAGAATAGACCATCTAGAACATATAACGAGATTAATTAAAATTCGGAATAACAATTAAAATAAATTTTAAAAATAGAAAAATAATTATAAGAGTTTATGTAGGAATACAATTTACAAATAAAAAGTATTAAAATGAAAAATATGGATTATTCGAAAAGAATAGTTCATCTAGAACACAACAATATCAAATGATAATAAAGAGAGGCGAGTAAAGTGGTGGTAGTTGATGGGATATATAAAAACAACAAACATATGAACCAAATCCCAAATATAATTCTAATGACGATTAAGAGGAGGGACAACAGATAAACCATTAAACAACACGGTCACGACAATTGGCGGGATTTTAGAAAGTAAAAAAATAAACCCCAATAATAATCATGTTCAATCTTTAAAATCTCAATAACAATAAAGAGGGGAGGCAGCGGGCGGGTCGGGTGTAGAGTAGTACAATGCAAAGTTGCTAATGGGTTAGCGAGACTTTTAAAAAGTAAAAAATGAACCCAAACAATAATTATGTTCGATTTTTAAAATTCCAATGATAATAAAGAGATAGGCAGCGGAGAGGTCGTAGAGGAGTACAGCGGCGGTATTTGACGAAACTTTTAAAAATTATAAAAACAAAACCCAACAAGATAATGAACTCTAAAAACTAAAATGTATAATTTTTAGTTTTTAAAGGTTTCATAAAAAATGAATAGAAATAGTGATAGATCGACAAACAAATAAAGGCCTGACAAATGGTAAGGAGTAGCGACTGAAGCGACTTTTAAAATCTATAAGATTAGAAACACACGGATGATAAAGTTCGGTCTTTTAAAATCCTGAGATAAATATTTAATAAATTTTAAGTAAAATTATATGTAAAAAATAAATAATTTTATATGGATGTTACAGTACAATTGCACGAGCCACTTTATATTAAGCTCGATCGATCGATATCGATCACGCAGGAAGGACAGGATCGAGTGCCTAGGCAACAACAAGCGCTACCAAACAACGACCCTCTCTGCTAACTGATCACTAGTTAGCTTGATCCCTGCCTGCCTTTAATTCTGGAGGTCAGCACTCAATCCATCGACATCGAGGCCGGAGGAGCAACAACAAGGCCTATAGTAGCTAAATAATGGATGCATAGTGCTTGCCTTTTTGTCAGATATATAAGCATTTGTATATCTGCGCGCGTATATGTATGTGTAGCTGAAATGAACCTATCTTGGAACAGTACGATGGAAGAGATCATCATATTCATATGTCAATGCATCATATGCATGTACAGTAGCAGTGCGGTTAATTTGGATGGACCATCGTCGATCATGGCTAGGTTAATCATGCGTACTGCATGCATGCTTACTATGTCAACTAGCTATAGCTTTTGTTACTGTTGCTCTTTGTCGTCAACTAAGCTATAGCAACGTTGCTGCTAAGTGCTAGCTCGATCTCTAGTCCAGCTCATTCTTGCTGCTGATATGATGCTGACTCTTATCGCGATGCTTCGTGGATTACGAAGTCGCCGGACGGCATATCATGCATGGTCGCAACTTTATTTGTCGTTTCTCTAGCTAACTATAATCGATTATTGGTCTGCCACATGAAATGTCTGCACTGTATGGATCAGCTCCTCATCTTCACCGGTCTATCCAAAGGCTAAAAGAATTTAAAGGAACAATCTTTATCTGGTGTGGCCAGGTCCCACCAACAGGTTCGCTCTGCTTATCTTTAATTTTTAGCCCCAGTATATTTTGGAACACACGAATGAATTTTGCAGTATTTTCATATGAGCCAGTTCAACCCGCATGTCTCACTGATATATATCAATGAAACTTCTTGCATTCCAATCCTCCTTGGCAACACGGGAATATTATATTTACCAATCCCATGAAATTGGTACTATGTTTTGAAGAGGATTATTCCTTTTGTTCAAGGTGTTTTAAATTATCCTATAATTTAAACTTTTTGAAATATATCATGTGCACACACCGTGCTCACCAACTAATAAAATCACTAAGAATTCTAAAATATGTATATGTACTTCAATAGTACTAAATCTATGTGTAAAATCTCATATTCAAATTCATCTACATATAATTAAAGGGAAAAGTGACAAAAAATTTATAGATTTATACTCTTAAAATTATTAAATTATTTTTTATTACGCTAAAATATAATGAATTTGAGGTTAGATCCTTACACATAATTGTAATACTATTAGAAGTAAATATCTATTTATTTTTCTAGAATTTCCAGTAATATTTTTTAATTGATGTGAATGGTTTGTACACATGAAACTTGTGTGCAAAAGATATGTAGAGTGTTAGCACCAAAATACTTCTATTAAATTCACCATTGAATATATATATTTAGTATGTTCGTTTTGGTTGAAAATTGTGCTACATGTTATTTATAAACTTTGTCAAACTCAAAAAGTTTGAATTAAGAGAACATTAAAACAACTTACAATACGAAGCATGGGGAATACCTAGCTTGTAATGAAATTAACATGGCTGAAGAACCCATCTTTAGTCCCGGTTTGCAACTCCCTTTAGTCCCGGGTTGCAAATCGGGACAACAAATCCGGGACAAAAGAATCCAATGCCCCGAAAACCCAAGGTTTCCTCCGCAAGGTTTGTCCATGGAGGGTGAGTCAGGGTCCCGGTTGCAATAACCGAGACTAAAGATGGTAGCGCCACGTGGCTGACGCTCCCGGATCATATTACCAACCGGGACTAATTTTTTTCCATTGTTTTTGCTGCTTGCATCTATTGATCCACAAAATCATCCACCATCCACAAATCATCCACAAAATCATCTCCAGATCTAAAAAAATCTACAACAAAATCATCCACAATCCACAAATCATCCCCAAATCTAAAAAAATCCACAACAAAATCAAAATCCCAAAATCCCCGCCGGGCCGCCGCCATTGCCGCTTCCACCGCCCGGCCTCCCCTCCCGCCGGATCTGGCGGAGGGGAGGCCGCCGCCCGCCGCCTCCTCCTGCTCATCGTGGAGATGGGAGAGGGAGAGGGGAAGGGGAGGAGGGGGAGGAGGAGAAGAAGGCATGTGAAGAGGGGAGGAGGAGGAGGGGATAAGGAAGAGAGAGAGAAACCAAAAGATGCCGTGGGAAAGAGATATTTAGTCCCGGTTGGTATCGATTAAAGATATGATCTTTAGTCCCGGTTGATGTTACCAACCGGGACTAAAGTTCGTTGGGACCTGACAGTTATTGAACCGGGACTAAAAATAATATTAAGTTTCGATTGGTGTTACCAACCGAGACTAAACGTCAAAAAATCCGGGACTAAAGATCAAAAAATATCGTTGGGCTTTTTAATCGGGATTAAAAATATTCTTTAGTCCCGGTTCCTATTTGAACAAGGATTAATGTGATTTTTGCTCATATCAGTTCTATATAAGTGTAAGATTATATTGCTACGTATCCGTACAGTTTGACTTGCCCAACAGAAAAATCAACAATATATGCAAATTCCAGAACCATCATCGACCGCAACAATGTCACCATCGGATGAAAGAAGAAGGGAAAAACAACGATAATAAAGATTACTTTACTTTTTTTTATTTTTCCTTTACTTTTCTGCTTTTTCAATCTCTTGTACTTAAGTGACCACGTGTTTGTAAAAATGGATCCAATCTTTAGAATCAGTTCTAACCTTTGAACTCTACAATTTTTTAGATAAGGGAAATCTTCGTGACGCTATTTATATGGTTACGTGCACCAATGATGCCAAGGTCGAGAATGTATTTTTTTAATATATAAAGAGGTAAAAGAAGACTAATTCCTGCTCTCTGGACTAACTAAATATGCAAATTATCAATTTAACTAGCATAGTGGCCCACGCAAATTGCGCGGCTAGTATCGTTATATTTTTCTCGTGTAATAGCTTCAATATTTTCAAATTTTATAACTAAATATATTAAACAGTAACATAATTTTAAATTATGTACTAACTTGACCAAACTAACCCATACATGATATTCATATTGTACTATATGATAACTATTAATTATTTTTAATTTTGAATTTTAGTTATTTCTAAAATTAATTTCTATATAGACCATAGACTACTCTTTCAATATTCCTTATTTCTTAATTTTGTATTTTTGTTATTTATAAATTTTATTTATATATGGAATATGGACTTCTCTTCTAATATTCCTTTTTCTTAACTCCAAATTTTAGTTATTTGTAAATTCTATTTCCATATGGACTGTAAATCTTCTTTTCAATATTCCTTATTGTTTTAATTTCGAATTTTCGTTATTTGTAAATTGTATTCCTATATGGATTCTAGATGTTTTTCCAATATTTCTTTTTTTAATTCCGAATTTTAGTTATTTACAAATTGTATTCTTATATGGACTCTAGACTTTTTTTTCTAATATTTATTATTTTTTAATTCTGATTTTCTGTTATTTATAAATTGTATTCCTATTTGGACTCTATACTCTTCTCCCAATTTTGTTTATTTTTATAATTCTGAATTTTAGTTATTTCTAAATTCTATTATATATGGATTCTAAACTCTACTTTTAATTTTCTTTTTTCATTCTGACTTTCAGCTTGTTCTAAATTCCTATATGAACTTAGAATTTTAATTATTTTCAAATTGTAGATAGAAGAAAATTCAAATTTTATTTTTTTAATTCTGACTTTTAGTTTGTTCTAAATTCCTACATGGACTCTAGATCTTCTTCCAATATTCTTATTCCTTTTTAATTCCAAACTTTTGTTATTTCTAATTGTATTTCAATATGGACTCTAAACTCATATATCCATATTCCTTATTTTTTTAATTCCGATTTTTGGTTTTTTTCTAAGTTATATTCTATATGTACTCTCTTTCAATATTCCTTATTTTTTAATTTGGAATTCTAGTTATTTCTAAATTGTATTTCTATATGGACTCTCACCTCTAATTTTAATTTTTCTTATTTTTTAATTCCGAATTTTAGTTGGGTCTAAATTGTATACCTGTATGGACTCTAGTCTCCTACTCCAATATTCCCTATTTTTTAATTCCGAATTTCAGCTATTTTTAAATTGTATTTCTATATGGACTCTATTTTTTCTTTTTCTCTAATTAATGTGAGAATTTCTAGACCATGAGAGTAAACGTGGTGGTTTTTAGTTGGGTCTAAATTGTATACCTGTATGGACTCTAGTCTCCTATTCCAATATTCCTTATTTTTTAATTTTGAATTTCAGCTATTTTTAAATTGTATTTCTATATGGAGTTTATTTTCTCTTTTTCTTCGATTAATGTGAGAATTTCTAGACCATGAGAGCAAACGTGGTAGCTTCTTTTTCTATTACTTTAATAAGTTAATAGAGTAGGGAGTAGGATATGTAAAATAAATGGATATGCAATTCAAAATATCGATCCACCCAGTGGGCTTATTAGGCTTTTTGTCATGGTTAAATTGAATTGACATTCTCTCTAGTCTTTATTAAAGCTGGATCGATCTTTTGTAAAGAAAAAATGAATTGACATGTTTTTTTTCGATAATGGAATTTAATCCATGTCTACGTCATAGATATGAACAGCCACAAATTTGCATGCATGTGAGAAGCAAGTTTATAAAGGTTTGGTTAGGTAGCTATTGTCTGTCGTTTATTTCGCTGTTTTTCTTCTTACTTGAAAAGGCACATAGATCTCCTGCTAGAAATAGTTTAGTGTACACTTGCATTTATTTTAGAGCCATGGATATGTATGCAGCCAATGTACTATCTCACTCAGGTATAGTTAAAATGCAGTGCACCCAAAAATAAAGAGGGTTGCACACGGCCGAGCCATGAATGATGTCTCATTGGATCCTATGCTAAAGCAGCAGAAGTATGTATTGGGGCAGAGAGAGATGTGAAAAGAAGAGCCTCATTCCATTGCACTAAATAATATGAGCAGTTGATCTTATTTGATCAAATGATTTGAATTGTTTTCTACTACCATCCTAATTAGTGGTAGTAGAAATATGAATGAATATTATTATAAAAAATAGGGGTATAATTATTATTTAGCAGTGACTAAATTTTATTTTATTCTTTTTCGGTTTTTTATGGAGTATGAGCAATACTAACATAATGGATAATGGATAACCACATATCGATCTAGCCCGGAAAAAACATAAATGATAAAGTTATTCATAATCATTGTATTTATAAATTACTAATTTACCCTTAATATTAATAGTACTATAATATTACAGGTAGAGAGTACCGGAGCATCTTGAATTATTCATTCATGTCGTGAGAAGAGCAAAGGAGCGCAGTTATTCCGGACCCGCATAAGAGTAAGTGTTTGATGCTTTGCATTGTAACAACAGGGCAGCTATGCCTCCTCTAGATCATAAGAGTGACTGTTTGATTCAGGCAGGCATCGGATTGCAGAGATTGGCTGTGAGCTGATAGTAGTAGAAGTAGCTAGCTTTTTAGTTTTTACTAGAATCACTATTATGTGTCTGCAGTTGTTGCATCACGCAACATGAAAGATATATATAATGTATCATGTTCTCCAGTCCATATAACATAATATTACTGACAATGAGCTATATACTATTACTACTAGCTAGTAAATGTGTGAAAAAGGTGCGTGTATAGCTTGTGTTTCATTCATTATTTCGATGGATTGTTCACAGCCAGTCGCAGGGCAATCGAGGGTTGGGGGATACTACAGTATATAGGAAGGAAAGAACGGAGGAGGAACTTGATGATGAGCAAAAAGTTGCATAGGATTCCCAATGAGCAGTGCTGGGTGAAGTGATCACCCATATATACATACATATCTTCAGGCTGCAGCAGCAGATTGAAGGTACTATTACTATATGTCCAGCTGCAGGGCCCCAGTTGCCACATACTGATAAATTACTGAGATTCAGGCATGCAGTACAGCATAATGTACGTATACGATATGGAGCCGTACGTACGATATATGGTATGCACGCGTGCATGTACATACTCCAATATTCGCAACAGGACAGGACATACGCCGCTTACTTTACGTTTTGCAGCACACCACATCACGCCGCGCTCGCTGCTGCATTTATTTATAGTACTGCACACTCGGACTACCATTTTCAGCTGTTTGGAACGAAGGATTCTCAAAATGAAAGACCCCAAAAAAAAACATGATTGAAATGTCCTAACGTTTCAAATCCTATGGATAGAAAAAACACAAAAAAATTGTAGGAATATCTATTTGGATAAAGCGAGAAAACGCAGGGATCATAGTAGAGAGATAGACACGAAGGATTTTTGCTAAGAGATTGAATCTCATGTTAAAATTCTCCAAAGAAATTTCATAGGATTTTTGTAGTTGTTCTTATGATCCAAATAATCACATATGAAAATTTTCTCTAGTTGAATTCCTCTAAAATTTCTTAAAAATCCTTTGTTCCAAAAGAGCCCTTAATTTTTTGTTTTATCAAATTTTGGTGATGTAATAAGCTAAACATATTTTTGCCATTGTCACAATACTAAAATTTAGTATTTCCGGAAGTTTCTTCTCATAAAAGCACTAAGGCTGAGTTCATTTGTGGTGGTTCCCGACCTTCACTCCCTCGTTTCTCATGCGCACGTTTCCCAAATTGCTAATTATGTGTTTTTAAGAAGTTGCTTAAAAAGCATATTAATCCCTTTCTTATTTTTTAGCTAATATTTAATTAATCATGCACTAATCCACCGCTTCGTTTTCCTTGCACGAGAGATTAGTTCTCAACCCATACCAAAAAACACAGCCGAAGTAGTAGAATAAGGTGACAAGCCAAACACATTCAATATGGTCAAAAATTGGTAATGCAAGTGTGCCAAATTCTAGTAATATCAAAATTTGATAATATTAATTTTATCTTGCGATCAAAGACATTATCAATATCCATCAACTGCTGGTTGCGCATCTTCATCTTCAAATTACTAGTAGTAGTACCAAATGCAAAATCAGGAGCAGAACAAAACTATAATTGTGTGTTTGGCTCAAGAGATGAAGTGGGTTAGGTTGGGTCGAACCTATTTTTCAGCGTGTTTGGTTTGGGGATAGGTGAGATGGGATGATCACTGAAAGAGAATATTCTCCTGAGATCCAAATTGGATTGGTCTCTTAAAAACTGGCGGACCAATCCATTTCACTTTTTTATCTCACTAACATGTGGGTCATCTTAAACTAGGACCGTCCAATACCTCATGTCAAATGGATGGTAGAGATTATCCCATCCTAAAAATAAGGATAAGTCCAAGCCATTCTACCTCATCCCTAAACTACACACATGCTTAAGTGTCACGAGACCGGGATTGTTGTTGCTGATTGTTCTTCATGATATACGATATTGCTATATCTAGCAAAGTTATGTTTCTAGCGCATATTTTTTCAGATGAACATTTTATATGAAAGCTTTTATGGGAGCACAACCGCAGTAAATATTGAGAACTTTTACGGTACATTATACTGTGAGTATATACTAGCGGTATATAGAAGGGTATGGTAGGTATTATGATAAAAAATGGAAAGGGCTTTTGAGTCATTTAAAGTTTAGATTTAATTCAATTGAGAGTACCCTATCCTGGATCTCTTTGTGCGTTCGTGGTAGGGCACGTTCTGATGATGGCGTGATTCCTCCCTGCTTGATTGCTCCTGCCTTCCCCAAACCATGGCAGCGAGGTTCCCCACGGTGAGCTGGCTGCCTTTCCCCGCATCAGACCTCCGTGCCCTCCTGCTTGTTGTCATCCTGTACCTGCGACGAGGTGGCGCCCTGCCCGGCCGCCATCGAGCCTCTAGGCTGTGATGAACAACGGACTGCTTGCAAGTGGCTGTTGCAAAATGCAAATGTCAAATGGCGACTTTGTCCTGCTGATTGCAATACCGAACAATGAAGAGTTGTGTTGATCTGGTCTTCCTACTGCTATTGTTTCTTGACATTCCAAGACACTGGCCCTGCCAAGTTTTTACTGTGTGTTAGGACCATAAACATAGCCAAGAAGTTGTTGTATCGCTGAAGACATCTTTTGAGTTAATGAGTGAATTGTGATATGATCATCATGTACTAGAGCATCGCACCAGCAATTTAACCAGCAAATTAGAAAGGCAGTGGCAATGGCATGTTTGTAAAATGCGAGGATGCCATTTCTTTTTGGCTTTATCAACCAGAACCTGAACGATCAACACTTAAATTTCATTCACCCATATTTAGCAAATGTGATAAACAAAATCAAGGTTCCTATCCATTTTCTGCTGCCTTGCCGCTTGCTCCCTGCCGACTGCCCTCTGCCTGCTGCTACCGATTGCCCAACTCTGGCTGCGCCCCTGGCCCCTGCCCTGTTGCCGCCGCCAGCCGCAGCTGCTGCGCCCCTTCGCGTTCCGCCTGTCCTTGTCGCTGCTCAGCAGCTGAGTGCCTATGCCTGGGCCCCCAAAAGGCCGACGCCATTCCGTTGGCGACGGTGTGTGGTGGCTGTCGACGGCGGCGCGGTGCGGGGCGTCCTCACGGTGGCTGTAAGCGGTGGCGAGTGCGTGTGGATGGTGGTCACCCATGTGACTGGGGAATGAGGGATTTCGCTCGAGCAGGTGCTGACGAAGATGAAGCAAGGAAACACACGATTGCAGAATATGATGGAAATCTACAAACGTACCCCTCAACGAAATGACGTAAAAATACAAATATATTACTTTTAGTTTATACTGTAGACTAATTAAGTGGAAGATCAGACAAATCTACAGCGTTAGATTGTTTATACTACTAGTATATACTTGCAGTATAATACACTGTAAAAGTCCTCTAAATATTGATCCCCTAGTACGAAATATGTTACGAGTACTACTGTATATCGACATTGGCACATTGGCATGAACGATATTAATTCCTGTATTAACTTCGCTCTTCTACTCTACTCGACTGATCGACTCGACCCACCACTTGAAACAATTAAATTCAGAAACGCGCGCAAATAGCTCCGATTTAATTAACCTTGGTGTATGCCATGTTGACGGTGTCAAGTCCCTAGTAAAAAAGACATATATTAATACCTAGCCATTCTCTCACACAATATCTGCATCGTGCAAACTTGTAGTTACTAGTGATAAATTCAAGCTAAAACCAAAATTACCATGAGCATATATATTCAGTTGGGGTAACAACAATTGACAGCAGAACGTCGTCTCTAATCCCATCTTTTCTTAAGCGAAAACTATGAGAGGGAGAGAGAGAGATGAATTTAGGAGGATCTGTGTAGTTTTCTTCAGGACGGGCTGTGATGAATTCGCTGCTCTCGCTTACGCTGATTGTTGGTTAATTCGGTCGATTAGAATTCAGAAAAGCGTAATCCATGGCAGCGTCGAGCAAGCTGCCGCCTTGGCCACGGTGGTCGACGTCGGCGAACAGCCATGACTCGATGGCGGAGAGCTGTGTCTCCGGCGGTGATAGGCGCGACGGACACCGGCGCTGCCGAATTTGATGGGCAGGGAGCAAATGCGACGCCTCGGGAGTTCGGAAAATTAAACTCCGACTCCCAAAAAAGGACGATCCATGTTCATGGGCTGGCATTAGCTACATACGACCCAACCGAAGGCATGTGAGCACTTCAGGAAAAAGTCCACTTGGACTCCCTCTAATATACGTTGGATTTGATTAGTGTCCTTCAACCACACAAACCGGGTATAACGATTTCTCCAACTATTAAAATTGATACAAAATGACTTCGAGGGTAATGTTGATGATGGTTTTCACTGACGTTGTACTCATCTGGCATGTAGTATACGTGTGTTGACGTAAAAACACGACGGCCTAAGAGATCTGCTTAGCTCCAGCGCAGGTCCAAAATTATGATGAGATGCGGACGTGCCAGTCAGTTTGAACCTGCAATTGACAAGATATATAAATATATTGATCACCAGATAGCCGATCGGCTGACAAGCCAATATAGTAAATCCAGCCGATGCCGATACCAGCCGATATTGATAGGGTTTTGAGTAATCGGCTATATATCCAATGTAGATAATGACATAAAGATGATCGGCTGATGACAATGTAATGAAACAATAATATATTCCAGTAAAAACCAATCGACTAGTAATGATAGATTGAATGAGTGTTGATCTGAAAGTTAAAGCATACATCGGTTGGAGATCCGATGTCAATAAATCCACAAGATTAGATAATGAAATCTTTGTTGTCATCGGCCAAATCCAACCTGTATGTAATCCTTGTGAGCCGATGCAATGTCCAGATAATTCATTGGCTGAAACCCCGATGAAACCCTTATTGGCAATCAAGAAGCAGGCTAGAGATTATGGTTCTAAGCACGACTTAGTAGATCAAACTTAACTGATGCAGCACTAAGTATGAAACGTAATATCTAGACAATCAAGCTTTTGACTGATTTTCAGGGTGGTGGATACATTATATAATCTAAGCCAACAAAGTAATCTAGCCGATATCGACAAAACCCTAGATGGAGATTGGCCGATGTAAGTAGAAAACATTATCAATCTGGATTATATAATGTATATGATAACTCGACGACTTACATGAACAAGATTAGAGTGTCGAAGCGATGGAAGCACTAATCTCGATAACGCAAGCCGCCATAACAAGCCTTATCCCTCGTCGGAGATCGAAGTCAATGCAGCCCAACTTGAAACAAAAACTTGTCGAAAGTAAAAAGGTAAAAGGTGGCGATGCACCGAAGTTGAATTGATCGAGAGATAATTTACATGGACACCGGTGTACATATTTATACCCATGGGTAGATACTAGTCCATATCGGACACGACTCAAACTTTCCTAAAGATAAAAGGAAAAATCATAAAGTCCTTATTGGACACTAAACACACTTTTCTAAAGATAAAAGAAAACTAAAAGACTCTTCTTAATTAATAGATAAAATGTCATGCCGCATCCTCCTTGAACTCGGTCTCTTTTGGATAAGCTTCCTTTAATAGATTAATTTGCTTAACTGAATTTGGTAAGAATCTGACTGTTGGCAATTGATAGCTTCCATCGGCCGATTATAGAACTTTGAAGCTGATACTCACTCTAGGCCGATGATGACTTCGAGACTTACCAAATTTCGTCATCAACAACGTGACACTTATGTGGAATCACATTTAGCAAAATAAATAAAAATGAAAAATAGGAGCCACATGTCATTGTACTTTTTTAAAAAAATTCAAGATAATCCGTGGAGCCCACGTGTTAGTCATAACATGGTACCTAGATATCATCCTCTCTCCCTCTCTTCTTCTTCCTCCTCTTATCCTTATCTCTCTCTCTCCTCCTTCCTCTTCCCCCCTTCGGCCCTTCCTCCCCTAGCAGGCTCCTCTCGTCCCTCTTCTTCATAGCGGCGATGGCAGGACGGCAGCAAGCGCTCCCCTCCTCTCTCTCTGTCTCCTACCCCAAGACGCAATGGGTCAAGTTTGCCCTCGCCATAGGCTATCTCGTGAGTTGAGGGTTTCTCTAAGGTTTCCGATGAGGTAAGTTTTGGGGGAAGAGGCTGGGGAGTTGGGATTGCGGAGGGATGGGAAAGGCGCCGAACTCACTTTGCTCTGCGGCTTCACTAAGCATGGGTAAATTAGGGAGCTGGCCGCTACGGTGAGTACAAGGGTCACCTTGGAGCAGTTGAGAGGCTCTCTAGCCACACCGCATACTGAGTGAGAAAGAGAAGAAAGAGAAGGCTGTAGTGTAAGCTTGGGCCTCATATTTCTTTTATTTTTTTCTTGTCACTTACATGTGATCATGTGTTTGCTTTTAATTTTCCTAATGACTGGACTACCACGTCAGCCAATACATCCATTAAAACCACTCAGGAAATTATTTTACACGATTTTAATAGTTGAAGGGATCGATATACCCGATTTATGGTTAAGGGATGCAAACGAGATCTGACTATGTTCAAGGGAGTCAAACTGAACTTTATCTAACACCTTAACGCACCATTAGGCCGACAAAAATTAGTATATTGTATGTTCTGACGGCCCAAAACTAATGGACTCAACCCCTTTTGTTTTGTCTATACTCAAGTGTATTAAAAACGCATGTATCGGAGTAACTCTTGCAGTTACAGGCACACATTTCGAGCGTTCAAATCAAATCATTTTTGCCTACTTTTGGTGGATGCTGCTCCAATCATTTAGGCTTGTCGACTATCCGGTCTGCTAGTAATTTAGTGTATGGCCCCTTAATTTGGGTTGAAGAAATTTCGTAGGATTTGTGGAGGATTTAAATTCTTACAATTTTTTCTATGGAGCCATTTAAAACATAAAATAATCCATTTCCCCTAAATTCTAAAGGAAAATAAACCTTTATGATCTCATCCTCATGTTTTCTACTCTATTTTCCTTTAAGAAGTCCAATGCGATCTCATCCTTTATCATCTCTCTCTCTCTCTATCACAAGCAAGTTTCTTAATTTAAAATTCATATGTTTACTTCTTCGAACCATCGAAAGAAACCAAATTTAGGATTCCAATCATATTAAATTCTACAGAGCATGACATCCTATTTCTATTTTTTTTTTACTCTTGTGTTTGTAAACCTGTATTTCAAAGGAGTCATAAAGCTTACTTCTCATTTACAGTAGAGGACATTTGCACCGGAAATGTACATACGCTATATAAGGTTTAGCTTAACTTAACTTATCAAAGACGTAACAAGCTAAACAAAAAGGTGACTAGTACTAATAATAATTATTGGTCATAAATAAGATAAGGTTTAGCTTTAAAAAATAAAAGCATATGACATACTCTCTGTTTCATATTATAAGTCGTTTTGATTTTTTTCCCTAATCAAACATTATCAAGTTTAGAGAAAAACAGTAATATTTCCAATACAAAACAAACATACTATCAAAATATATTCCATGCTAATTTAATGGGACTAATTTGGTGTGTTAGATATTGCTAAATTTTTCTATAAACTTAATCAAATCTAAATAAGTTTAACTAGGAAAAAAATTAAAATTAACTTATAACATGAAATGGATGGACTACATGTATGGTCGACCCAGTCTTCCCGAGGTGTTCATAAGGATAAGGTGTGTATTCATACGGGTGAGTGTACACGCACTACTACAAAAACCCTCATAGGGACCGTCCTTATAGGTACCGGTTCATTTAAAACCGGCACCTATAGACCTTTTCCCACGTTTGCACGATAAAAAAAAAAGAACCGGCGCTTTAAGAAAGTATACGTACCGGTTCACTAGTTAAAACCGGTACCAATACTATAAGTACCGGTTTTTTAAAAGAACCGACACTTATAATATATTATAGGTACCGGTTAATTAAAAATCCGATACCTATAATATATTATAGGTGCCGGTTAATTAAAAAATCGGCACCTAAACCAAACTGAGCCGAACCGGGTGAGGCAAGCTGAGCCCGGCCTTAGCCACTCATGCGTGCGCGTCATCCCCTTGCCCTTCTTATCCACTCGCCTCGCCACTCCCGTCATCCCCTTCCTCTCGCCACTCTTGGCCCTTCGCCCCCACGCCTCCTCCGCCGCCCTCCCCTCCCCCTCCTGGCCCCCTCCGTCCCCTTGCCTCCTCCACTGCCCTCCCCTCGCCCTCCCACTCCGCCTCCTCCCGGCCCCTCAGCCCCCTCGCCTCCTCCGCTTCCCTTCCCCTCCGCTCGCCGCTCCCAGCCGGCGAGCAGCGGTGCCTACGACGGGCGACAGGCGTAGCCCCTCTACTCCCCTCTTCCTCTTCCTCTCCCTCTCCGTCGGCCTCCCACCGGCGACGCGCAGATCTGGTCGGAGGCGGCCAGATTTGTTGGAGGGGTAGGGGGTGGTCGGGGTGGTGGGGTTGGCATCGGTGACGTGCGGTGGCGATGGTGGCCAAGGGAGGCAGCGACGTGCGGAGGCGACGGTGGCCAAGGGACGACGGCGATGTGCGGTGGCGGGTGGCCAAGGAACGTCGGCAGCTACCGTGAGCTGTGATTTGGGGATTCTGGGATTTTTTATTTGGATGAATGAGGATTGTGATTTGGTGATTGTATGTTGCGAATTGTGAGTTGGGGATTTGGATTAGTTTGCATTTGGTGTAACAATGAGCAACTCGATGCATCGGCTCGAATCGAGCCAATGCATCAGGGCTTTTTTTTTATCGTATGTGCCTCAAAGGTACCGGTTGTGAAAACGGCACCTTTGACCTGACGCTATAAGTGCCGATTAAATGGTTTCGGTTGGGAAACCGACACCTATGACCGGTTCCTAATCGGCACCAATAGGATATTCTGTAGTAGTAACGTGTTGTGAGCGTCTGTATTTGTATTGTATTTTTTAAAATTTTTTTAGCAAAGTAGGACTTACTACTACAGTTATAGCAACCAACCAAACCAAATGCTTCTCTAATAAAATGTTTATAATGCTTGTCTAATGTGACATGTACGCCTAACATTCGTGGTCGCAATTGTATCATTGAAGCTTTTCCCGGACGGCAGTATGTACGTACGCGCCGCCATGCATAGTATATATACTTATGTAAAACAACAACAAATTAAGAATGGCTAGTACGGTACATCGTGATGGAATTCCAAATTCATGATCACTTGCAAATTAATTATAAACCACTTATTATGACTCTATATATCGTAATTATATTGCTCCTCCATTATCGATCTCCTTTGTTAAGCTCGGAGATCGATGGAGACAGTGTAAGAACGTCCATCAGATTGTACAGGTAATTAACGCTGTAGCAGAAAACTAACCATTCGCACTCATCAATACGCAACAGAGAATGATTGATTAATAAGCTAGTAATCAAGCAGTAACACTCAATAGCGACATATATTCTCTCTCTCATATATCAGTCTCATGGGAAAAAAAAGGGCAAAAAGATAGCGACTCAATATGGCATGCATGCATGCCTGCAGTTAATTACCGACCAGATTATTAATTACTACTATTAGGTTTGTTTTACTAGTAGATAATTATGGTATGATTTCTTCTTAATGCATGGTACGTAATTAATTAATCGATGATAACTGAGGTGAGGTGGAGCTAGCAAGCGAAGCAGTGGTCGATGCCTACGAGGAGGGCAGCTTCTCCATGGCGGACATCTCCTCCATCTTCTGATGCGCCCTCGCCTCCATCTCGCAGCGCTGGCATGGCCGGCTCACCACGGCGCCATGGCCGTGCGCGTGCGTGTCCGCGTCTCCTCCCTCCGACGCCGACGCCGCCACGGGCGGCTTGCGCGCGATGATGACGGAGTTGATCACCTCGCCCTCCGGGTGGTGCACGGCGAGCACGTCGAAGCCGCCGCGCCGGATCTCCTCCGGGTCCACCACCGGGTACAGGAAGCCGCGGGCGCCGTGCGCGCTCCGCACCACCAGGGCGGCGCCGGGCGCCATGTGTTTCCCCAGGTGCTCCACCATGCGTGCCTTCTCCTCGGCGGCCATGCCGACCAGCGCCGCCAGGAACACGACGTCGTAGGCGGCGAGCTCGGTGGTGACGTCGGCGACGTCGGAGGTGTGGAACGCCATGCGCGCGGCCAGGTCGCGGTCGGCGCGGACGAGGCGGCTGGCTCGGCGGTTGGCCTCGGGGCAGATGTCGTAGTTGTGGAAGGAGGCGGCGGGGAGAAGGCGCGCGGCGAGGACGAGGGAGCTGAGCGGGAGTGGGCCGGAGCCGAGGAAGGCGAGGCGGGAGGGCGGCGGGGCGGGGACGTGGCGGGCGAGGAGGCCGTACTCGAGGTGGCTGAGCTGGATGTAGTTGTTGAAGTAGGGGAAGAGGGCGAGGTGGTCGAGCGGGTTGTCGTGGGCGGCGAGGAGATCGGAGTAGTGGGCCTCGAGGTGGCCCTCGGCGTCGGCGCAGAGGCGGATGAGGCGGGCGCGCATGTCCTGCGCCTCCGGGCCGAGCTGTTCGACGTCGACGCGGCTGGGCGGGATGCAGGTCACCACGAGCTCCGTGAACAGCGCGTTCACCTCCGGCGACGGGCTGAGCGACGGCAGCTTGCCGATGGCCGCCGCCAGGCCGGTGATCTTCTCAACCAGCCTCTGCACCTCCTCCTCCTCCGGCTGCTCCTTCGCCATGGTCACCGATTCCACCTTCACCGTCATACTCTCTTGATCGAGCTGCTTGATTATGTCTTGGATGGGAGTGAAATGGTGATGCGCGGGGGCGCCATTATTTATATAGGACGGTTTGAGATTTGGTGGGTGGGTGGCCCACGTGTCAGCGGGTACGCGACTAGAGTGACGCCATATATGACGCCTAGCTCTAAGCTACGACCCCTATATCTATCTTTTTTTAAAAAAAAAAAACGATCGATCGATCGATCTATCTATCTATCTACGATCTTTTTTTAAAGAAAAAAACCTTTTTTAACTTTAAATTTTAAAAATATACATTTTCAAAGCTTATTATCAAGATTTGAATATTTTGACCATGCCAGTCCGATACTGTTACATCGGTCTAACTGGGATGATAACGTTATTTGATCATGTCACCCTGACTAGCGTGATAGGATAAAATTATCACACCTACTTCGGGTGGTAAGAAAGTATTGTTTTGCCCACCAGACGAGCTAGCATGCCCAAAATATTTAGATTTTAAGAATAAATTTTAGAAGGATATATTTCTAAATTAAAAAAATCAAAAAATAAAAAAATCTCTATCTCTTCCTATCTACCTATCAGCTAGACTTATCGCTTTACCTTTCACCGATCGCTAGCTACTTGGACATTTTATTATTAGTATTTTCAATTAAAACAGTGCGTATTTGCAGATTATATATTACTAGTATAGTAGACAAATTACTACACAACGTATGCACACATGAGCAGGCTAGAGCTAGATACGACAGCCAATAGATAGCTAGCGCATGCGCATTATGTACGGTACATATATGATATGGTTCGGTTGACTTTAATTTGTTGGTGGCAACATATAGATACTGTCTTCGTCATATATAATTAATGCACATATTTAACTACATTTCTCTTTATTTTTATATTTAGAAAATATTAAAAGTATAAAAGCATGATATTATTTGTACCGTACGACGTTCGGTAGCCTAGGATGCAGTTCCCAACACCAACAGTGTCACAGTTATCAACGTGATAGTGGGCTGTTCCGCTGTTGCAGCCAAAGCAGTGCTATCCTAGCTACCGGCTATCAGCCACATTTTTCTTTATAAATCTTTTTTTAATAATGAAACAACGCCTTTACTTAAGCGAGCTACAATCAATTATTATAAAGTCCACACATAAATAAACTTAGTACCCATATATATGATATAAAGAAAACACAAACTAAAACACACCAACACAAGATAAAAGAATCCTGAATTATTGAATTCTATTTGAGAATCTCTATCTGAAGTTAATGAAAATGTGCATAATCGTCGAATCAAATTTACGATATACATTATTTATTAACTTGATATCACCATCATGATTATTATTTATTAACTTAATATCACCATCATGATTTTGTAGTTGAGCCCAATTTTGAACCTAATATGTTGCCCTGATAAATCTACTCTACTGGCGTTGATACATATCAAATATTAGGGTTTCTGTTAATACTTATTCACGAATGAAATAAGATACCAAGATTTTATTTGCGTATTCTAGTAACTAACATAGCCTTTTTGAGAGTGGAAGAACTATATATGTTGCAGCGTAGATAGATCGAGCTGGGCACGCGTCACCTGTACGTCCGTGCACGCACACGCCACGCGCGCGCACGCGTATCATGTACCTGTCAAACCATGCAATACGCCAATACCTACCTTCACTTTATTTATCTCCCTTTTTTTTATCCATTGACATTATTGCATTGGAATTGATACATCAAGAAGACACATTTATTTGTTGACATCACAAAAAAAATATAAACACCATATCCCACCTTAATTTGTTCGTCAGTGGGCCTATTCATTATAGGAGTACTTAATTAATCTGAATTGTTAGCTTATAACTATTCTTCAGGCCACGTTAGCGCATCAAGATTAATACACATCTGTATATATAGTATTAATACAATATAGTATCTACCATCCTATCCCAAGTTGATCGAGATGCCACCGGCCCCAATCCTAGTGATTTTAATTGTTATAATTAGTGTTCGATCTTGTACAAGATCACATATATCTTATCTGAATAGATGACGAAATCAATCAAATTTTTTTCCTAGTTAATTAACATTCCGATTTATTAATTTGTTAAATAGAAAAGAACAACTTACATAGGAGTATATATATTATATATGTACAATAAAATTTCCGGTACTTACGATTGTGATGTAACCCTCCATCCTTTTTATATCAAATTGATTTTTAAGAATAAATTAACCAACGCCAAATAAAAGAGAGAGTAGTATTTTTTTTAAAAAAAATACAGTATACACATAAACACTCACAACACGTGCACGCAACACACTCACTCCTATAAATACACACGCACACCATACCTCTACGAGTACATCTGGAAGATTGGGCTAACATATTTTGAGATTGACAAAATCACCACAGACGCCTCGCTATGGATGGGTGCATCGTCTACCATTGATAGAATAATTAGTCAAAAATACGAGTATCCATATCAAATCTAGAACTTAAATACGGGTGAGCTGATTTTACCACAAGAAACCTAACGAGTCTAGTATTTATTATATATACCATTGATAATTGACATGATTATCTCTGAAAGGGACCCCGAAATTTCAGCTACAGGCCGGTGATAGTAGGTAATGCAATGACAATGTGCATCATTTCAATTTACCCCTTGTGGAACACTTTTGCGACCCTTGAAGAGATATAACTTGTAACGCCCGTTCCGTCGTGGTGTTAGTGGGAAAACTTAATTCAATAAAATTCTACGTGCAAAAGCTGTTCTTCAACTGTGTTCCGTTGTGTGTGCCAAGATCTTGGTCATTCTCTATCTCGATCCCGAATCCAAAATCAACTCCAAGCTCTAAATCCCTCCAAATCAATTCTCTCTGTAAAAGTCTATTTTTCCTCCCCAGGTTTCTTGGGCTGAATCCTTTGCTCAGCCCATTTTTCCCTTCCGACCTGCTTGTCCCTCACGTGCGGCGCACGTGCTCGCAAGGGAGAGAGTGCTCTCTCCTTCCCTTCTCTCTCTCTTTTTTCTCTCGCTCTCTCGTTTCTCTCTCTCTCCTGCCAGTTCCCACCAGAGCCCTTCCCAAATCGATGCCGTCGTTACTTCCCGCGCTCGCCGCACGCGGTGGCCGACCACACGGTCATCGTTGCTGTCATCCCTCTGGCCACCGCCTACGCCAACGTCTCCCGTGTCTCCAGTCGGTTCCAACCGACCGCCGACATCATCCTTGGGGCCCTGGCCAGCGTGCATCCAAGGCTGAGAGCAGTAGCAGCTCTCCCTTCTCCTCCTCTCTCCTTTTCCTAAAAATGGCAAGGGGCCAAGCCCCCTTTCTGTACTCCTCCTTTTTCTTTTTCTCCCACTACCACCAGCGTCACCTCTGCTACCGCTTGGCCACTAGCACCGTACCATCTTGTTTTTTTTATAAAAAACAATATATCACACAAATGCGTGAATCCTACGCGATTGCTATGAGAATCACACAAATATATTATAATATAGTAGTTTTTGTCTATATGTTTCATGTAATAATGGCTGCAATGTAAGCTTATAAAAAGTAGGCCCACATTATAAGTGACTGTTGCCACCCATACAGGCATATCTCATGATTTGTAAAATCACAAGCTGCCATGTTCATGTAAGAATCTGAAGGAATGCCATAAACAACTTTCTTGTGTGCCACTGCCACCACGATTGCAGTGATAACATAAGCAACTTTGTTATGAATCCATAGTGTCGTCATCCGTCGGGAACAGATACAGCTAGCTAGCTAGCTAGGGATATGGTGTCACCAGTGTTATAGTCCTACAACAGTAGGGCATGCACTTTCGTAGCAATATATGTCGCCGCGTACTCTTCACCCTTCGAGGTGTGCCATTAATATTTTGTTAGTGATGAATGGTTGCTTATTTGTCTGCATGATCAATCTTCTTTCATTTGCTGGTGAAAAAACAAAATCCAGCAACTCGGAAAGATACTTGTATTGTTACTAGGTATTTTCATGAAAAAAAAAGAGCGACAATGCTACAATTACTTGTTGCTACCGAAACATTTTAGGGAGCATTGCTCGACTAAGAAAAGGTAGAAAATCCTGTAGAGGTTGATAGAAATACAGTACGTACTGTAGGAAAATTCTTGTGAATATATTCGGTACGTGCAGCACAGCTGTATATAAACGTTATGCTGTTAGAGATACTAACACACGGTAACAATTATAATGTAATGTCACTATGATGACATGAGAATCTCTTGTTGCCGACAAGACTATTAAAGTGATCTTAACCCTTTAGCATGCATGTCTAACCAATAGAACGACCACACACTTCAAAAGAGTGGTCAGCAATATGATGCAACGTCAGCTATTTTTATTTTGGTATAGTACTGTGCAAAACTTATTATTTGCTACCTATCATAGTGCAAGTGAGAAAAGATTTGATATTGCAGTGAAAAGTTCAGTTGACTATAAATAATGCATATGGTTTACTTGTCACAATTAAGATATTTGTTTTCTCATGCATATCTGTTAATTAAGCTACCACGCTATCACTTGGATATCTTCCGCTGAAAAAAAAAACTTAGATATCTTCAGATTGCATGAACAGCTGAATGGTGACACACTTGCCAGTTGCCAATGCCACCTTGAAAGGATTGCATGGAGTGTGGTCATGCTAAAAGGGTTGGGATTGCTGGTGGTCTACACCTACAGTGAGACGTTGGACTTTGGAAATGGTACACTGTATCGTGTTTGTTTAGTATCTGATAGTGTTTGGCACCACCTAATTCAGCAATGTCGCACTCTTTTCTTCTGATTCTTAAACATAATCACCTAATTCAGCATTGTCACATTCTTTTCTTCTGATTCTTAAACATAAATACTCCCTCCAGTTAAATTTACTTTATGTTGCGCCAAATACTTTTGACTAGCGGGAGTAGTTTTCTACAACACGCTTGCAGCAAGAGTTTTTCAGTATTTACAAAGTACATACACCGAGGAGAACTAATCATTTTTCAGTTTCGCCCAACAAAATTGTGGTCCGAGTATCCAAATTTCAGAAAATGCCGAGGGACTAGGGACAGCAAAGAAGGAATAGAATAGTTGATGAGAGTCAGAGAGATCATCAGGATAGAGCGAAAGCAACATATCGAAGCATTTCGTTTTCAGACTAAAAATACAGTGGCAGTGAAGGCAACCGGGGGCAACGCTACCCTGTGAGGCTACAATTGGTTAACCAAAAACGATCTCATAATGACCACAATAGGAAATCAAATCGCACCAAATCAACTGCTTTTTCAGGAAAAACGCGACAGCTCGAGTAAAATTTGCCTGCCTTGGAGCTTTCTGCATTCCAACACCTGTCAATTTTATCATTGTTGCTTTCTCATTCTTGCTCGCTGCTGCGTTTCCGATCTTCTCATCACCTCTCTTTTTTTTCTCCCAAAACACGGTACAAATGATTTTTTTCCGTATAAACACACACATACACTTATGAGCACATGAAGAATATGCTCCATCATATCTTAAAATTGATAAAACCATTTTTTTCTTATAAATTTACACATATACATTCTACCCATTAGTATTTCTGAGAGAATTGACCAACATATCTTGATCTTGATAGCCATTTTTCCTATGAATGCACACATACACATTCTATCCACGTGAGTATCTTGTTAAGATTGGACTAATATATTTTAAGATAAGTGAAAGCTACTTTTTTCTAAAAAGCACACACGCACCCTATGAGGAAGTCACTGTTTCATCACTACAGACGCTTCGACATCGATAGTTAATGGGTACATCACTGATCTACCACTTGAAGAATAATTAGCTATTAATATAAGTATTTGTGTTAAATTTAGAATTTGAATACGGTGAACAGGTTTGACCTAAAAAAAACTTACGCAGTCACCACCTCCTCTCCTATTGCTTGCAACTATCTCGGACAATGAGATCCATTGAAACTGTCTTTTGAGCGTTTTCGAGAATAAAAAGAGAGAACCATTGGAACTGCAAGTGGATGGATTGGCTTGCTTGGTGGCCTTTGGACATCATCGGAGGGCACCAAAAGAAGACAAAAGTGTTGTACAAGATGAAGGGCGTGTAAAGTATTCACAAGAAAACCAATCATTTTGAGATGGATGAGCCATCCATTTTTGATTTCCACTTGACTTCGTCTCAGCCGTTCGCTTGAAACCTGACTGACATGGTGACATGCATGGAGCTAGCTTTCAATGAAAAGATCGAAACGACGATAAATATTCTTTGTTGATCTGATCTGGTTGCTGCAGCTTTCGGTGATCAACAAGGAGCGCATTGTATTGATCGACATCTAAATCTCAGATGGGAGATGGATTTTAATCCAAATTAAATATGGACAGTTTTCTTCCGTAAATACGCAAAATGGCTTGTGTATCATTGCAGTAAGAGAAGGCGGGAAAACCGGCCGAAGTATATTAAAGTGTATTTATAATATCGACCCCACAAAGCAGGGTCCCAGAGACAAACTCCAGGGAAAACGCCCTACTACAGTCAGACCACCTCAAGAGGCTTACTGTATTGGCTCCATTAGACCTGCCGCCTCCCATGGTCGAACAGAGCTGAGAAAACAAACACTCGCATTTCTTTCCTTCCAAAATCAGCCAAGATACAAGTATGATTGTTTAGATGACATGCAATGTGTCCTTAATTTGAAAGAGTTTTAAGCATTATATTCTCTTGGCAGTATGATTATTGGACTCTGGCGTACTGTGATGGAACCTGAATATGGGTGTGGTGGCTACTGCTGAGTTATTATCCTGATAGAAAGGAAGAAATCTCCACTCACCAAGTTGCAAGAAGGATTTATTGGATTCTGCTCGATTGTTTGAACAAATGCAGAGAGGCTTGTGGCCTCCACACGACACACGTCTTGTAAAGTTGTAAAGATTACCAGACACATAATGCTTCCAACTGACGCAACGAAATTCAGACCATTTTGGCTTCTCCTGCTAAAACCGATGAGGTAGTACAAAGGTCTAAAAATGTGTGCTTGAATTGATTCCTTGAGAACGACCTGCATTTGTACTACAAGCTACGTACTACTACCTACCTGCATCAGCAGAAGCAGTGCTGCAGCCAGCAGGTGATCACTTTGATCCTGTCCATGTAAATCACTTGATCCTAGCAGAGTACTGAAGAAATCTAACTAGCTGTATACAGTGCTCACAGTTTGCTTTTCTATCCTCTATTACCTGAGTTGTCTGGCCATTCTCATCATCCAGTTATTGTTAGCTCCTCCCTCCGTTTCATACTGTAAGTCGTTTGACTTTTTTCTTAGCCAAACTTCTCTAAGTTTATAAAAAAATATATTAATATTTTCAACCCAAAACAAACATATTATCAAAATATATTCAATTTTAGATTAAATGAAACTAATTTGATATTTTTTATGTTGCTAGTTTTTTTATAAACTTGATTAAACTTAACAAAGTTTGACTAGGAAAAAAAGTCAAACGACTTATTATATGAAACGGAGATAGTAGTAGTTTTCTAAGTCCCCAGCCCAGCAGTAGTATTGCTGGAATTGGATAGAGTTGACTACTCAAATCCTGCTAGATTCCTTCAGTGGCAGTAACTGCAACAGAGCACAAGGTTAGGAGCTTCATAGAAATCTATGGGAACAATTGAAAGTTTTAATAGAGATCATCGACGTGTTTGATCACTTATACACATGTAATGTTTGTCTTTTTAGACAAGGAAATGTTGTTCTAAGGATTGACACTAGCTAACTTGGTGTATTTGACTTAACCATGCTGTCTTCTTCTACTAACTGTTGCTGTCCAAATCACATCCTAGTGAGTGCACAGGATGGAGATAACTAAAAATGAGGGCGCGATGATGTTATCTAAGAGGCAGCCAAAGAAAGAAAAACAGGAACTTATTTGGCAGACATCATCCAAATAAACTCACATGATACAGCAGTTACCCTGTCGGTATCATTTACAGATGACAGGGACCAACCATATGTATAACTATTCTTGCTTTGTCATGTTATTAACAGAGCAACAGATACAATGCCATGCAATTTCCAAGGAAAATAGAGTGAGGAAAACAGAATGGCAAATAAGAAAAAAAAACGCAATGCTTCCAAGTTTCTTTAAGCTCAACCAATATGATACAAAATGGACTGAAAGGTGGCAACTTACCCCAAAATTCTACTCTAAAAGTGGCAAAATTATTTTAATCCACTTTAAATTACTGTTATATGAACTCAAATGAGTAGATACCTCAAAAATAGTGGTCATGTCTTCCCAACTTTATTTTCTCGAGTAATACCATTTATGTGTAGTATTAGCAATGGAAGAGATTCAATCTGAATGGAATCTGCAACAGAAAACCATCTCATATTCATGATTGAAAGCATAGCAAAATATTAAGGAGTGGAAGCATAAATGTTAACGGATAGCAGCATCTGCAGAAAGCAAACAAGAGATGAACTGATGATGATAAGGCCATTCTTTTTACACGGAACATCGGACAAGAATAAAAATAAAAATTTACTAAAGCTTAAGTTGGCCTTTAATGGCTAGTAAAGGTTATGCATCTATACCAATAAAACCAACCTATTGGCACATTCATTTGTGTTAACATCATGAGCACATTGCAGGATGAGATTCGGCAGAAATGATATAATGGGATGATATCCAGGGATGTAGAAATGATCTTGCATTCAATATATTCAGTTTTATTATAACGGAATAATAATATTCCGACAATTGCCTCCAGAGATGCATAAAGCAATAATTGTTTATTACAAGTTTTACACACTAACTGAAATCATATAAACATAAAGCAGCATGCTGCAGTAGTCGAAATACAGAATTTCTACACTATGTAGCAGATCTTGATGGTATAATATATTTTTTGTAGATAAAGGTTAGTTCAGTAGAGATGCTCCAAATAAGATATTTAGCGTGAGGCAGACGACACTTACAAAGGTACACCAATCATGTCTACCAACCTGTTTAGACAAGCATGACTACTGACATGAATTTGTAAGTAAAGATGGGGGAAAATAACCGGATCAACAAATGGAACCAAAGGATATTTTTGTTGTGTGCATGGTAGCCCATTGATATCACTGTACCTTATTTTTTAACTTCCTGATGGAAAATTTGAGCAAAGGCCAAGCGAACCAGCTTGCTCTGCAAAAAAACATAACATGGAACTCATGAGTAACTGAATGGCACACCAAAAATTTACTAGTAGTAAAGCAGTCGGTAGAACACACTCATCGTCCCATATAGCCAAAAATAAATAGGTGCCTGTTGCAATAGACAACATGCACTTCAAAAAGCATTGCAATCTTCAGTCACACGAGTACTACAAGTCTACAACCAAATAAAAAATAGATAAATAAAAAACAAAAATCTCCTGTCACACTCACACATGTACTAGATTCAAAGTAAACAACATTGAAATGAAGGGAACTAATAATTCAAACTAAAACAAGTTGCAGTATTGCACAGAACCAATTGATGTGCTCTTGAGGAAGCTAATCTCATAACTCATAACACAGAAAACCTTACCAGACTATATATCCTGGTGAAGTATCACAAGCAGGTGACCATGCTGTATCAACAGTGGATTCCATAACTTGGATGTTCCTAGAGTTACTCACACAATACATCTCCAGCCACCTATCAGTTTCCCAAATTACATGCATAACGCTCTCCCTTGCAACATAGTGGTGCCTCTCAAATGGGAGAATTACAAGACGGCATGGCACACCATTACCTTTTAAAGCATCATAAAATTGACTTGACTACAAGCATATAAAAAAATATAGTTTTAGATAGTACCTACAGCTGTAGAATAAACAAAATATTTAGAACTCATCTATCTCTGAAGGTACTGTTACTACCTGCATTGCTGTCGTTACTTTGCTGTCATCTTCTCCATGAATGAGTAGAATTGGTTTCTTGATTTTGTTAGCTGACATAAAGGGACTCATCTTAATATAGGTATCAGTAGCCACCCAGAGCGTCCGTACCTCTTTCTTCAAACCAAAACAGAGAGAACACATATAGGAAACATAAGTCATAAGTGCATTAAGCAAAGAAAGATATCTATTATACGGTAGAGTGAACCTGAAAACCAAATGGAGTCAGTGTCCTGTTGTAAGCTCCAGAACGGGCAATTCCACAGCAGAAAAGATGAGGCGCATGAGCTAAGAGATTAGCAGTCATAAATGCACCATATGAATGACCACCCACAGCTATTCTGTCATGGTGAGCAACCTAAAGAACAGGGCAAATTTTATATGATTAGTTACTGATTACTGAAAAGAGAACATCAACCCAGGTAGAGGAAACATAGAAGCAATGCCAGACAGAAAGACATAAACTATTTGGCAGAAAACAAATGCAAGAGAAAGTCTTACCCCTCTTCTTACAATTTCATTTACCGCTGCTTCTGCACTAGCAACTAGCTGCTCTATGTACCTAGGGAAATAGTAAATTACTCATCAGAGAAGGAAGAAATAGCACCATATCTAGTTATACCATGCTTTTTAAGGAAAGGTAATAACAGAATTATGTTTCAACAGGGAGAGTACAGGACTGACATTGAAGAGCATGAAAATCGTGTACTTTGCATACTAGCAAGCCCAGAAGTTCAAAGTACAGGCGGCATAATCATGTTTAGATGAATAGTATAACATTACCTATCATTAGCCTCTTGGTCTCTTTCACCAATTATAGGGATTGTTGGATCGGCCAGAATAGCAAACCTGTAAGATGCAGCATAGGTAAAATAAAATACATTTTGAATTGGTAGTTCATTAAATGGTAAATATTGCAAAAGTGATGTCAGTGAAACAAATAAGGCGCATGGTACCCTCTAGCTAACCAAAGAAGAGGAAAGTTGCTGCTGATGCGTGCAAATTTATTGGGTGAGCGACGGACTTGGCCAGCAGCCTCTCTGCTTTTAAATTCTCCAGGATACGACCAAATTAGGCATGGAAGAGGCCCATCTTTTGATGGATCATAGGCTGGAGGAAGATATAATGTAGCAGTGAGTTTAACACCATCCTCTCGCTGGTATCTGATTACTTCTTTCTGCAGCAATGCCAGTTGTGGATATGGATGGGAATAATTTGTGATCTGCACTTGATTTTTATCTGGCCAAGCCTTGATATAATATTGGGTAGGTTCCATTCTTGACTCTTTTGATACAAGCAGCTTTAAATGATTAAGCTGGATTTCACACTTTGGATTATAGGACATTAGAGCAAGAACAGATTCATAATACTTTTCCTTGCTACTCTCCCATATCCGCTCTTTCACTCCCGTATTTCTGTAAAGAAAAAAAAGTTATGCCTACATTATGTTCATGGATTCAAAGAGTCATAACAGAGCAGGCATGGGAGGCGCAACAGAAATGTTTGGTAGAGATAGTTGTAAGCATACATATTCAAAAGATCAAGAAAAGGGGTGCTTCCTTTTGGTGTGGCACCTTTTCCCTTCAACAAGATGTAGGTTCCTTCATAGTTTGTCTTAATTTTTGCAATGACAAAGGTGCCTGCAGGGGTTCTGCACATCATTGGAGAACCGGGATTTGAATAGGCATCTTCTGAAGATCTTTCAAATAATATCTGTGGGCTAACATCTTTGCAGTCAGGAGAGATAACCCATGTTCTTGTTCTGCGTGTCTTGTACCAATGCTCATAAACCAGTGCATGTGATCCATTGCACCAAGAGATCCTTCTGCAGATTTCATCAAAATAATAAATTTTGAGTGATTTGGCGAGCAGTTGAACAAAGTATATTTGTGTGTTTTAAATGCAAAGACAAAGATTATTAGCCTGAAAAATCATTGATTACATCTTTGAAGTCAAAATTCAAATTTATCTCCAAGCTAAACCAAATATACTCATCATAATTTGCCTTTCTGTAAAAGCATATTCACTTTGTAACACCATGAGGAGAAAATGTTAGGCCAGTGATAATTTAATACCTATACCGAAGGTCAAGTTTAAGCAAGACTTGAGGTTCCTCGCCATTTAAAGGATCTGCAAGCTCCATATATACTATATCGCGTGGTGAGACTTCAACATTTGCATCTCCTCCATCTTGTGCCTCCACCCTTTCAAAGCATCACATACGAAAATAGAACTGGGTCTCAGTAAGATCTGAGAACTATTGTTAGCATGGTGATTGGACATCTGGTATTACGAACTAAGTAGGGACTATTGTTAGTATGATGATTGTTTCCGAGTTCTGACAGCAAAATATCAAAATGCAACTCCATTATGGTTAGAGTAGTGAAGGGAAAAAAAATCTCCATTCACCTTTTCTAACTAATTTGAGGTTACCTTTGACATACTAGGTCACCAAATCTTGCATTAAGTTGATCTTTCAGAAAAGTTGATAGTCAAGTTAAAATGGATTGCGATTGCATGGTAAAAAGGCAGCCAAAAGAATAACTAATGGCATGCCTAGGGTCATTATCTGTCAACTAGCTGTTTCGTACGCAAGCAACTAGCTGCACTATCTATCAAGAGAAGACAATAACACGGTCACCTTTGCAAATATCATCAAAGCAGAAGCAGTGCATTGGCATTATAGATTCTAAAATGTTGAGTTTACCTAGTATCATCAGGATTGGAAAATTATTATTATTATTAGAACAACAATATATTCTTTTTCAACAGAAGCTTCTAAGGAATTGTTACTCACCAATACAATGTTGAAGGCATGTCAGGCCTCCACCTGATTAAACGCTTTCCCTTACGGACACTACCAGATGTGATTGGAATGTCTTCAGCTAGGGGCAGATCACAAACTTCACGGATAAATGTACCATCAACTGTCCACAGCTCAACCTTCTTTGGGAACCTTTTATATGAGACAGTAGAAGAATATGGCCGGTGGACAGAAGTGAGCATCAGGTACTTCTCATCTGGTGAAGGATCAAGAGCAGTATATATCGCAGGTGGGGCAATTGGCTTCACTGTCCCATCCAGTGAGAGCAGTATTAACTGTGATGTTGCGTAGTAATCGAACAATTCTTCTTCATGCAAATCTTTCAACATTTCTTTTGTGGCTCTCATCTGAACTACATTTTTATGCTCGTTAGAACGGATCCTAGGACCAAAAGGAACCAGCGGTTTCTTTGGTGGACAGCCACGTGACGAAGGAATAGTGCAGACCAATACGGTAGAATCATTCACCCATACAAATCTGTAAAGAAAAACATGACAAAATTTGATGACTTACGAAGGAAAGAAGTAGAAAGATGCTCCATCGGAAAGACGCAGACACTCACAGCTCAAAAATAGCATTCAATCTTATGTCTTCTGATATGCAGAGTGGCCGAGCCTCTCCAGATTCTGCATTGGCAACCCATAGTGACAAGTTGACGCTGTTGTCCACCTAATCAAATGCAACAATTAGACAAAAGGATCAGCAATAACCAGTCAAAGTGCTTTCCAATTTCATAATCTAAAGCATCAGCCAATCACCTTATCTTTGTAGCGCACAGTGAATGCCATGTGCTGACCATCAGGTGACCTGAAATTCCAGAAATGCCGAAAGAGGAAATATGATTAGAAAACAGCGTGATATGATTTGGTTGCATATTAAAAGTTACACTTAAACATGTTCGGAAAATAACCATGTCACAAAATTAATCTTTGCACCATCAGCATATCCATGGACCTCTTTTGCTGGACCCAAAGTTCCATTAGCCATCAGGTCATGGACAGTAATACCGGTATAAAACGACCTACAAATAAGTAAATTGTTGAACACAAGAATACGAGCAGTCAACTCCCGTATTATGATTGAATGGTAATGTTGTGTTACTTACATTCTGCTCCTCATGTTAGACCCAGGATCAATGCGTATGCCAGAAAGTACATTTTCTGGCTTCGTAAGCTCGGACAATGGAGGCATGGCTGTGCGTTTTAGGAACATGATCCGATCTCTGCGAGGGGAAATAAGGTAACTGGGATTGGGTGGAACATCAAGGATCTCTTGTATTTGCTTTGGAGGATGACGATATCCCAACCCTGCAGATTGATGCATCAAGGACAAAATTAAAGGTTGTAAGTATATAGTAAAGCAAGAAAGCAAAGCAAACACTTGGTTTGTTCAGAGAGCAAAAATAGCGCATTGTCATGTGAAGATACAGCCGTTCCCCCATTCAGACAGGGAAAAATTGGTGGAATTGAATACGAGTATTATCTCCCAAATATAAACGGGTTAGGGGACCGCGACAAGTGAATGAATTAACTTAATAATCTCCAATCTCTAGAGAGACGAATCCTAAACCTAAACATGTTTTCCCCGGACAAAAGGGGACACCAAAAGAGAAGAGGCACCTACTACCTGCTACGTCGTCTTCCTCCACGGAAGCGGCGGCGGAGGCGCACTTGCAGTTGGTGTAGAGGGCGATGGGTTTGGCAGGAGCATGACGGCGGCGGCGAGGCTGAGGGTGGAGGCGAAGAAGCGGCGGCGGCGGGCGGGGAGAAGGGTCGGTGGTGATGGTGATGGAGTTGGCCGCATGGCTGATTCCGATTCCGATGTGCTGCTGAAGCAGAGGTACCATGTATTATACTCCACTCTACCGAAGAAGATGGGAAGGAAGAGGAGGCTGCTGCTGTGCCACTGCCAGTGTTGGAAGCGATAATCCAATTCTTTTTTTTAGTTTCCATTGGATATGTCTCCCTCCTCAAAAAGCTGTCGTTTTAGGTCAAACTTTAGAGCCTTCCTCGGGTTCTCTCGACTATCAATCTGAACCATTGATCGGATTTAATCAAAAGATTCAAATTATTTTCTACTACCACTCTAGTTAGCAGTAGTATAAATGTGGAGGGGTATTATTATCCTAAAAAGGGAGGTATAATTATCATTTAGCAGTGACTATACTTTATTTCCTTCTTTTTTGGTTTTTTATGGAGTATGGGCAATGCCACATAATGAATAACCACATATCAATTTAGCCGGGAAAAAAACATAAATGATACAAATATAAAGTACCGGAGCATCGCTCTTATATTTAAGTCTCTTAGTCTCGAACTTAATACTATATGACTTTAACCTCACGGTGATTTCCAATGACAGACGTTTACTTGGGTTCTACAAATATACGAACAGTAATAACATCAACACACTTATCAACCTCATCACCTCTTCCTTTTTTTCTCTTCCACATTTCATATATGATTTTTCTAAAAAATAGATAACTAATACCATGTGGCATCACGTCACCTACTACCACACATGAAATATGAACGATTAAGAAAGAATAATAATGATTAGTTTCATAATTAAGAAAAATAGAATCGAAATACACTTAATAGTGAAATTAGGATTTGTTCCAACATATCCGAGTTAACAAATATAACCCTAAAATTTAGAATAGTTACTTTAGTGGTAAAGCGTGTACCACTTTACATAAGATTAGACTTTTAATCTTTTAGACTTGATGTGTATACATATGAGAATATATAGGCGTGAGTAAGGTGCTTGTACGTGTGAATCAGTGAATACGTATGTGATCCAACTTAAAAAAAAACAATTTTGGATTTTTTATAGTTTATTCGTGATCAAAGCACCAAACTACTCAATTAGTACTAAATATAATACGTTAGATGTGTATTAATCTTCCTCTGGTCGATTCAGCTAATGCTGTTGTAGAATAATTTTTTCCAAAGATAAATTTTCACTTTTAGTTTAACAAAATTTGTTATAGAATAATAATGAAAAAGGTTAAAAGAGAGGGGTTTTAGAAGGTTTTAGTTTAATAAAATTTGTTATAGAATAATAATGAAAAAGGTTAAAAGAGAGGGGTTTTAGAAGGGTTTCGGGTGCTTCGCTTCGTTCCTCCATTCCTTTCTTCCTCCCCAAACCAACAAAATCGAAGGACGACGCTACTTCCTTTCCCAGGCCGCCGCCATAGCCCCCGCCCCGCGCCCAAACCCTAGCTAGAATCGCTCGAGCCCCTCATGCTGCGCGCCGCGGCGGCCGCCGCCGCCGTTTTCCCCTCGCGGTTCGCCGCCGCGCCGGCCGTGGCGGCGGTTGAGGAGGTTAGGTCGCCGCTGCTCAGGGTTTTGGGGACGCTCAGAGGCGGCCGGGTATCGACGCTGGGGAGGAGGGCGCGCTTCTGCTCCAACTCCGCCGGGAGCGACTCCGAGGCGGCTGCGGCGGAAGCTAAGGCCGAGGATGCGGTTGCTGCGGAAGGGGAAGCGGACGGCAAGGCGTCTTCCGCCATCGTGCCCACCGTCCTCCGCCCCGAGGACTGCCTCTCGGTGCGCGCTTTACTCGTTTGGATCATAACCGTTTGTTTAGTTGATTGCAGTAGCCAGTAGCAACCCGATGCATTTGTGTCCTAAGTAATTGGGGAATGTGTAATTTGGTTCCAAATAGTTAGCATGGATGGCCACTCCCTTGATTGGATACCATAAGTCAATGGCTCAATCTGAGCATGGAAACACTTTGGTCTAAAAGTTAGCACACTGTTTTGTAATGCCAAGGTAGAGTTTCTTTGGTTTGAATCAACTAGTTAGTAGGATTTGTCCCATCACTCTTGTGATTACCTTGAATGAGCTGCACAAAGAGTTCAGTACCTCAGTATGGTGTCTCCTTCCGATGAGTGCTCAAACATGGTGCATTTCTATTTGTTAGGGGAAAGAAAGAGGAAAAATGCTGATTGCTCACTGAGGGATTAGAATGTTGTCCTGAACTGTAGTTTAGTTCACTACTGTTTTTTTAATTTGAGTGAAGCCACTGGTACGATGCTTGGTAATGCATTATAAAAGCTTGCACCCATCTGAAAAGTGTTGTTCAATTGAATAAATGTTCCATCTACTTATCACATATTAATAGGCACAAGGACGAAGGAACACCATGAAATAATTATTCTGCCATTATGAAGAGGGAGGCGATTGGGAAGGAGAGCTTATTTGTATAATGGGAAACATTGAGAAAAAGTGCCTCCAAACTGTATAATGGAGTACATATGATATTTTGATGACAAATTTGAATAGCTCAAAAACTTGCATTGGTGCCAAATGAAACACACATTTTATTTGGGACTAAAGTGAGGAATTCATTTGAGGTGTATAATGAAGGATCAAGAGAATTATAACTTGATTGCAGTCTTTTGAGTAGCTATTTGAACTCATGCCATGTCTCGAATATGAGTTTTGTACTAATAATCTTAAAGTCTAAAAGGGTATCATGCTCTCTCTTTCTCTGTTATCTAGGGAGGGCTATGCTGTCTTTCCATCATTTTTTAGATCTAAACGTCTCCCTTCAGATTATTTTGTTATTTATTTAACAGTTCATATTTTTCATAACATGGTTCTGCTAGTTGTATCCTTCTCATACTTTATTATGCATATTCAAATAGGTCATAGCACTGCCTCTCCCACATCGTCCACTCTTTCCTGGATTTTATATGCCGATCTATGTAAAGGTATGTCGGCGCTGAGAAATTTGCCATTGGTTAAATCAATTTCACTTTTCCTATTCCTTTCCCTTCTTAATGATGTGTTTTTCCTGTTCTTTATAAACCCCTCAGGACCAAAAGCTGTTGCAAGCCTTAGTAGAAAACCGCAAAAGATCCATCCCATATGCTGGAGCATTTCTTGTGAAGGATGAAGAAGGTACTGACCCAAATATTGTGACCAGCTCAGATTCAGATAAAAGCATTGATGATCTTAAAGGGAAGGAATTGCTGCAGCGCCTTAATGAAGTTGGTACACTTGCGCAGGTAAATGACTTTTTCTGAAAGACTTTGGTCATGACTTCTTCTTCCATTGTCTTTTCTCAAGCTGTGCTCTGCTGCTCCATAAGTAGCTTGTGTTGTCTCTGTAGATAACTAGCATTCAAGGGGATCAGGTTGTGCTACTTGGTCACCGTCGTTTAAAGATAACTGAAATGGTAAGATACATTAGTTTTTGTTTGCTATTCAATTCTTGTGGGTTTATGTTGGCAACTTTGTTTTCACCAAGATACAAAAAATTGCAGGTTCAGGAGGATCCACTTACAGTAAAAGTTGACCATCTTAAGGTAATTCTACAATGCCACCACCGATTCTCATGTTTTATTTTGTATTTCCCATTATAAACATGCTCACAGAAAAAGAAGAAAGAGTTTTGCTTTCCGAAACTGAAGAAAGTCGGTTGTAGTTCTGAAGAAACTTTGTTTAGCCTTGATTTCACCATGAAATAAATGCGAGATTGCTATTTACTGCTGGGAGGTACCTTGCAATTTTGGATCATTTATCTTGTCCTTTACAGGAAAAACCGTACGATAAGGATGATGATGTTATAAAAGCAACTTCATTTGAAGTTATATCCACCTTGAGGGAGGTTCTCAAGGCAAGTTCCCTTTGGAAGGATCATGTGCAAACCTACACACAGGTGTGACCTGACTTCTGACTTCTTACAAAACCAAATATAGGTCATTAAAACAGAGACTTTAACGAGTTGTGTAAGAACTGGCACAGAGTTAATTGGTTACAAGTCCATTATCTTTTTCACATGCCATGATAGTTTACAAATTTATTTTCTTGGATGCCATTGGATACACAATACATTCTGAATGTTTTACTCATTTCCCCTGGTTCAGCACATGGGTGATTTCAACTACCCACGGTTAGCTGATTTTGGTGCTGCTATTTCTGGTGCCAACAAGTTTCTTTGCCAGGAGGTGCTTGAGGAATTGGATGTAAGAAACTTTCTTAAATTCCACTTCTTTTACCTTTTACTTTTACACTCTGGATTAACACCCTAAACAATCTTGATATTTTTTTCAAGCCTATGACAATCATTAAATGTTTGGAGACTGTACCTTTTCATTCATTAAAGTTTGGAGACTGTAGAAATTGTGCATCACCATGTGCACTGGTTATCTCATTTGTGCTATAATTTTACACTACACTCCAAAGAATTTTCTCTCTGACTTATTGAACATAATTTTTTTTGTTAAAAAATTCAGCAGATATGATACTGATTTTGAAATTTATTTTGCATATACTGCAAGTCTGCAAAGAAGCACAACTTATTTCCTTGGTCTAGCAAATTCTCTTTCCAAATGCACCAATAGTCAATAGAACATTGGGTATATGAATACACTTTGAGAAATCTATTATGGAACACACATCAGCACAGCTTCTCTTGCCAGCACTCTTCTAGAAGTTCTTGAAGATTCCACATTCTTTATACCAGTTTCTTGGTCTATTTCAGTCCAACTATTGCAATTTTTGGAACAGGTATATAAGCGTCTAAAGTTAACTCTTGAGTTAGTCAAGAAGGAGATGGAGATTAGTAAGTTGCAGGTAATTCATTCTTCTATCTCCAGCCTTGGTTACCATTGCTCGGTTGAGCATTTGTGGTGACCAATATACTTCTTTTCCAGCAATCCATTGCAAAAGCAATTGAAGAAAAAATAAGTGGGGATCAGCGGCGTTATTTATTGAATGAGCAACTTAAAGCAATCAAGAAGGTACTCCATCATATAGTGTTTCTTGTATAAAGTTACTTTTGTTACATTTCTATCGTTGAATAATTACTTTTGTAAAATTTGGCACTCCGATTGTTGATGATACCATTGCTTTTCATAGATTAGCAGAATGGGCAATAATCCCTTGCCTATTCTAGAACTACAGAATTACCAATGTTGGCATCTGATATTCAGCCGTGTGCTCTTGAAATGTATATACTCCATGCAAAATGGGAAATATAATCATTGCTGCCTTCTAGGCTGATCTGGTTTTATATAGGTTCATAATTACTCTGCATACCATAATTACTCTGCATATCTGATGCTTTCAGGAGCTAGGTTTGGAGACTGATGACAAAACAGCATTGTCTGGTTTGTGATTCAGCTGTTCTTATTGGCTTTGTTTTTTTATTGCCCAGAGAGCTTGACATTTCTAGTGGACGATTCCAAATTGTCCTTCATTTATGTGTTGCAGCAAAATTTAGGGAGCGGATTGAAGCAAAGAAGGAGAAATGTCCTTCTCATGTTTTGCAAGTCATTGAAGAAGAGCTCACAAAGCTTCAGCTGTTGGAAGCCAGTTCTAGCGAGTTTAATGTAACACGGAATTATTTGGACTGGTTGACAGTATTGCCATGGGGTAACTATAGGTTTGTACATATCTGCTTTCTTTGTGAAAATTATAACAAATGTGAGATGCCTGCGCTTTATGTAGTATTTACCCTTGTATTACAGTGACGAAAATTTTGATGTACATCATGCACAACAAATCCTTGATGAAGATCATTATGGGCTGAGTGATGTCAAAGAGAGAATATTGGAATTTATAGCAGTTGGCAAGCTAAGGGGAACTTCACAAGGTTTGATTACTCCTAATTATTACCTTTATTTTTTGCGCTTGATTATCCCATTTATCTGCTGGTGTAGAGCTTGTAGAAATTGACGTGTTCTAATTGCATCCTCTCACTACTTGATAATGATGTATCACAATTCACAAGGCTCTTGCTAGACAACAGTAGCAGTTGACCACTTGAATTAATGCTCACTAAATCTAATACTCACTTGATGCCTGTGTCATATCTTGTTATTGAACCAATAACTTTGTTGGATCATTTATGACAGGAAAGATCATATGTCTTTCTGGGCCACCAGGAGTTGGTAAAACTAGTATTGGTCGATCAATTGCACGCGCGCTGAACAGGAAGTTTTACAGGTTTTCTGTCGGAGGTTTAGCTGATGTGGCAGAAATCAAGGTACAATACAGATTTTGAAGGCATGTCCTTATCTTCTAAAATTGCATGAAGTGGTTATGTGAATAACGTCTCAATAATCTTAGGGGCATCGGCGTACGTATGTTGGTGCAATGCCGGGGAAGATGGTGCAATGTCTTAAATCAGTTGGAACAGCAAATCCTCTAGTATTGATAGATGAAATCGACAAGGTACTTTAAGGATAGTTGTGAACAGTGAGTTTTGAGTTGCTAAATGTAACCTGTATTTCCTGCATAATGTCTTGTGATGTATTTGTTTTTATTAATTCATTCATGTTCATGCTGTCCAAATTATAATTGTTTATTTTAATTCCTGGCAGCTTGGGAGAGGACATTCTGGTGATCCAGCCAGTGCATTGTTGGAACTTTTGGACCCTGAGCAGAATGTTAATTTTCTTGATCACTACCTCGATGTTCCTATTGATCTATCCAAGGTTAGGCTGTTGTTCTCAAGGGTTTCCTTTTACCTATGTACATGTGGTTGACTTCATAGTTTAATGTGGTCGCTGAATGTTTATTTAAAATTAGTGAAACAACATTTGATTACTATTTTTTAAGTATAATCACCATCTTCTAACTTTGCATCTCCTGTACAATTCATACATTTAGCTGTTATAATTAGGTATGCACATATGCTGATTAATGTGCTATCTCATCACTACTGCAAGTGATGTCTAGATTATCCTTAAAATTAGTGAAACAACATTTGATTACTATTTTTTAAGTATAATCACCATCTTCTAACTTTGCATCTCCTGTACAATTCATACATTTAGCTGTTATAATTAGGTATGCACATATGCTGATTAATGTGCTATCTCATCACTACTGCAATTGATGTCTAGATTATCCCTCAACTTCAAAGCCGTAAAATGCACGCTGAAACTTTGCAAATCAAATCTACTTACTACTGTAAAGTAGGTTTTATAGCGATTTTGCCTACATGGCAATGCGTGTTATTGAGTAAGGGTCCGAAGACCAGGGGATAGGGCACTCACACTCTAATAGCAGC
The DNA here is from genome assembly GCA_000573905.2 of Oryza punctata. Lineage (NCBI taxonomy): Eukaryota > Viridiplantae > Streptophyta > Magnoliopsida > Poales > Poaceae > Oryza > Oryza punctata. Next base: position 32,641,252 of record CM002494.2, on the reverse strand, counting down.
GGCAGGGCTTCTCCCTGCTGAGCTAAAAGAGGCTCTGAGGTTTAGGGCTAACTTTAGAGATTCATTGATTGATTGATAATAGAGTACATGGGGCCCCTTTATATATAGGGAGGACAGGCTTGACATCCAAGGAACTAATCTCTAGTATTATAGAAACCAATCCAATCTCTATCCCTAACTTTCTAATAAACCTCATCTCTTTCCTAACTAGATAATTTCCTGCCTTTATATGACTAATTCCTAATTTATAATGCCTAAACTGCTGCATGGGCCTAGTCCATGCCCATAACAAAGGCATCCTCTGACACCTTTTCTTATTGAAAAACAGGTCCTTTTTGTTTGCACAGCAAATGTTATTGAGATGATACCAAATCCATTACTGGACAGGATGGAAATCATTGCAATAGCTGGTTATATAACTGATGAGAAGATGCATATTGCTCGGGATTATCTAGAGAAGAACACAAGAGAGGCTTGTGGCATTAAACCTGAACAGGTACATCTGGATTTTTAAGTAGTTTAGTTATTCCTTCCACTTCCATCTTCTAGTTTTTTATGTCTCAAATAGTTCAGTATTGTACCAAATAAAAATCCTGACATGAGTATGTGACATGAATGAAACCTAGTGGTTATTGGAAACTAAATTGGGGTGGGATTGGGCGATCAATTATTCATTTTATTTAGGAGTCAACAGTGGCTAGTTTAAATATTAATATATAACAGAACAATTGTTTCCAACGTTATGAAAAAAGGTGGCAAATTTTGGCAATTAATTAATTCCCTGATTTTCACCATGATGAATGGATTTTGATTTATTCTCTTCTAGTGGTCTACTCATTAGTGCTACATTGAACCTCTGTATGTCAAGTTATTATGGAAGTTGTTTATCATATCTAGTGCTTTAGGTTTGTGCACATTAATAAAAAAAAAACATATCAAAAGTATTTGTTTCCCTCCATTTACAATACAAATTGAAAAAAATAGGTCATTTATTTGTGATAGGGGTAGCGTTCTTTTGGCAAGGGCAAATATGAAAAAAAAAAGAAGTGCCTAAAAGTTCCAGAATGACATACATTTAGGAAATGTTGGGAAGGCTAAAATAATCTACATTTGAAATCAGAGGGGGTATTTTCTTAATGCACCACAATGCCAAAGAGTGCCTTAACCTATAAGCTTTATGGTAAACACACCTAGATGTGAAACTGCATCTTACCACTGTGGTTTTGACTCCAGAATTGTATTTGTTTTTGAATAGTCATGTACTAATTCAGAAATCTCATCCTCTTACCATGTGCCACTTTACATTTGGGTAGGATCACTGCACGGCTTGTGCCTCTATCTATAGATTATTATACTTTATTTTATATCTCATTAAGCCTTCTGAGTAATTTGATAAGGATTGCATATGCAATTCATATCAGAATTCTATTTAAGTTACCTCGGAAATGATACCCTTCACTGTTATTAATAGTGTATACATGTGATAAAGGATTGTAAAATTCTTAGCTTCTTTTTCCACAAATAACCTTGGAATTGCTATTAGTCCCGAGTGGACTAAAAGTACAGAAAAGTGAAGAATAATCGTTGTAACTTCAAGTTTGTATAAACGACACCACTTTTACAGCAATACAACTTTGTTGAGATGTGGAATATGCTAACAGGCCTTGCTTCTAGGACTAAATTTTATTGTTTGTTTCAACTTTAACTGCCTGACTACAAACATGTACAGGTTGAGGTTACAGATGCTGCTCTTCTTGCCCTTATTGAAAGTTACTGCCGAGAAGCAGGAGTGCGGAATCTTCAAAAGCAAATTGAGAAAATTTACCGCAAGGTGCGTAACAGAACTTCTGCCTGATGATCTTTCAACTATTCTAGTTTTTTTTAAAGAAAAAAAAACAGACAGTTATTCTAGTTTGGAACAAGGATCCAGGAGGAATCAATTTCTACTCACAAAAGGAAAGCAACACTTGTCTTCGTTCTAAGTTACAAAATGTTGGTTCTTATTATTTTTTGCTCTCTTGCACACTTAGCATTAGTTTATATTTGTAATATTTAATTAATTTATACATTCTCAAATCATACATTGTTTTAGCTAGTTTCTTAGCCTTGCAGAAAATTATGTCTACCTACCTACACTCCTAGCACATTGCAGCAGCAAGCAAATTATCTATATATGTTATGGTACATTGATATGTCATTTATATGTTAGCTGACTGTTGATAGTGTTTAAGCAATCTTCAAGTCATTTGTACGAAAGGCTATTGTGCATCCATTTATATCCTTCACTCTTCAGTAATGAGCAAAACTTTGTCCTTTTACAAGCTTTGCATTACCTACTCTGTTACTCTTTTTGCAGATAGCTCTGCAACTTGTTCGCCAAGGGGTATCAAATGAGCCAGCTCAAGAAGCTGCCATTGTAACAGCGAGTGAAGAAACTAATGGTGGCGATACTGCAAACAAGTTGAAAGATGAGACTATGGAGGATCCTGCTACAGAGAATGCTGCAGCGACCCACACTGATACTGCCTCAAAGGAAGCTAGCGAATTAGATTTACTGAGAACAGTCGATCATGATGTGCATCCAGCTGAAACACCCAAAGAAGCTGTTTTAACTGATTCAGCCCTACCGACAGAGAAGTTGTGCACACCAGAGGTAGTGTTAATATGTTGCTGTCATGGTTTCCTTTTCTGCTTGTGTGTTTCTTTTAGATGTTGAACCTGAAGATAATGCTCGCTTCAAATATGCAAAATCCTACAAGTGGTATTTCTGTGCTGCTGGCTGTTGGCCTGCTGATCAGGCTGTTAAAGTTTTGTCACCGGTTTAGGCGGGTTGACCAATTTAGTTGGACATGTTTGCATGCATGATTGGTTGTGCTTGTAGAGAACTTTGCTTGCGTAACTGTTTGATAAGATAACATTTGCATGCGTAAATCTATTGTATGGCTGACATTGACCTATGGTAGCTTACCTGGGAGGTACATGTTTTGTGATATTGTCTTGTCTATTGAATATATTTATGGTTGGTAAAGTTCCAGTTTCTGGAATACTGGATATTACTGTTGTTTTCCATTCCCTGGCTACTGTGTTGGCTCTGAAAACCATGGATACAAGCGTTAAGTAACTTTTCAAACATATAAATTCTACCTTGATAGCTTAATAAACATACACATGATCTATGGCTCAGTATAATTTGTCATTAATTCATTACAAGGTTATAGCTCACCTTGAAAGAAAGTTGCTTACTCTTGTGTTATGTAGGGCAACAAGGATATGGAGGGAGCCAAGGAAGAGGCAGCTGGTAAGGCAGTTGAAAAGGTAGTAATTGATTCGTCCAACCTGGGAGATTATGTTGGGAAACCTGTTTTCCAAGCTGAGCGAATATATGAGCACACTCCTGTTGGAGTTGTCATGGGTTTAGCTTGGACTGCTATGGGTGGTTCTACTTTATACATTGAAACAACGAAAGTGGAGGAAGGAGATGGGAAAGGTGCACTTGTGCTGACCGGCCAGCTTGGAGATGTCATGAAAGAAAGTGCTCAGATTGCGCATACAGTTGGTAGAGCTATATTACTAGATAAAGAGCCAGAAAATCTGTTCTTTGCAAACTCAAAGGTACACTTGCATGTTCCAGCAGGGTCCACCCCTAAGGATGGCCCCAGTGCTGGATGCACCATGATCACATCAATGTTGTCCTTAGCTATGGGAAAACCTGTCAAGAAGGACCTTGCGATGACGGGTGAAGTAACATTAACTGGCCGAATCCTTCCGATTGGCGGGGTATGTTTTCTTTGTGTTCCCCACTTACGCAAATACAACACATGTTTCTTAGGGAATATATAATCTTTCTTATTTATGGGAACAACAGATGATTCATTATTGCAGCCAGAAGATTGTTTTTTTATATCCATATATTAATGAGTTTCATCTTTGATTTATCTGGTCTACATTTACAAATAGTGCTTGATCAACAAACCATAATACCATTTATGATCAATTTTATAGTATGCTGTCCTCATTCTTTTATCCCAAAATGATCATGCTATTCTCCAGAAAAAAAGTTATGTTCATTATGAGATGTTATTGATAAGATCATTGATCTTCCTGTGTTATTCCATTTCCATGCATATAAACACTGGATGGCCACCCTAATGCACTTTATATCCTCCTGAAACAGGTCAAAGAGAAGACCATTGCTGCCAGGAGAAGTGCAGTAAAGACAATCGTATTCCCAGCAGCGAATAAAAGGGATTTCGATGAGCTTGCTCCCAATGTGAAGGAGGGTCTTGAAGTTCATTTTGTTGACACATACAATGAAATATTTGATATAGCTTTCCAGAGTGAGACTGAGACAGAAACAAGGTAGCAATTCAGGTTCAGGTGTTGAGATTGTTGAGAGACATGGGCACCAACTGAATAACCAAGGAGTTTTGCAGCTAGACTATTCTTTGCAACATCAAGAATAATTTTGATTGATCACATGTTCTTTTTGTACGCTCCGTGTAACGGTAAATGCCAAGTAAAATTTTTGGCAAGAACGTTGCAGCAAGATGGCTGGGGAAGTATCACAAAGAAAAGGCTATAATGTATACTAGTAATTCTTATCATGCACGAGGTCTGGCCATTCATCCATTTTGTTATCTGGTGAGGCAAGAGTTTCGTTATTTCATTCCCATTCTGATAGGCTTGGGTGTTGTTGGTAAGTAAGTGAACTCGTTTGTACGAACAAAATTAAATGAAATGCCTTAAAGAAGTTGGTGCATTTTGCAACCAGATTCGAGAGACGAACAGTGCATGCCTAGTGCGTGTGGGCAGCAACCGACGACGACGGCGCCGATCAGAAGAAACCGGTGAAGATCACCTGGGCCGTTGGATGAGACTCCGACGGTGCATAGAGAGGAATCTGCCTGCCCGGCCGTGACGTTCTAAACTCTGCCAAGGCCAAGAGGCTATCACCAAGAAGGCCGGCAGCAGCATCTGAGAGGCGGGTACATATATATCATATCGTTGCAGCTGGATGTTGCATCTAAATGAATGAACATCTATATAAGTAAGTAAATTCGATATCCTGTTATCTGTGTTGCCAACTCGCGCTCGATCGATGAAAATTAGAGTAGAGTATATAGTAATTTCACAGGCCGGCCGGTGCTCTAGCTAATGGCTTCTTATTCCGATACGTACCGTGATGAATGAATGGCTATATATGCTAGTGAGCAGTGACCTGTAATGTGAAGCAGGCACTGGCCGGATGTATGTGTTGTGTTGCAACGACATGAAGAACAAAAAGTATAGTTCGTGATCGATCGATATAAATGCATAGAAAATATAAAGTCCTCTCGTTTTTGCTAGTCATTCATTCATATATATATATATATATATATATATATATATAGACTATTCTATACCCCCTCCCTCTCAAGGGTCAAACCTACCTCCCCTCCCTTCTAAGGGCTTAAAACCCACCTCACACCACAGTCAAAGCACCCCCACATCGGTCAAAGCCCGGTCAAACTGCCTACCAACTCCCCCCACCACCCACCTCTTCTCTCGTCTTGCGGAATGGTGCAGTAACGCGACAGCTATCGTGCAATAACGCTATGTCTTATGTGCAGTAACAACATTCAAATTTAGTTGAAATATAGCCATGACGGATCTAATTTTGATAAACACTATTTTTCTAACAACATGGTGCAAACGGTTTAAAAAAATCATACATCATGTGAGAGATATGGTTGTTCGAAGCTTAGGTTTTTTTGATCTTGACTCTCCACAAGTAGTAATACTACAGCATTAGTTACTACTATCTATTGTGCGTTTTACTACAATCCCATCACGATGTTACTGTAGGTGTGCAGTAAAGATCATAAGTTTTGTAGTAACAATGTGTCTTAGTGCAATTCTTGAATAGTGTTACTGTATAAACATGTGGTAACGTATACCTGATATGTAGTAACAATTTCACTTTGTGCGGTAACAATTATATTTAGCATGTGAGACTTTTAACCTATATTTTTTGATTCCTAGTTTACTGTAATCTCACCACAATGTTACTGCCAAAGGTGCAGTAACATTCTATATGTTCTACAGTAAAAAAGTATTTTACGACAATTCTTGGATAGTGTTACTGCATAAACATGTGGTAATGTGTAACTGTCAGGTGGTAACGTGTATCTGTCGTGCAGTAACACTTTTACTTTTGTGCAGTAACAAGTATATGGTTATCATCTGAGACTTTGAACCCATATATTTTTCTTTCAATTCCTGATTTACTGCAATTCACCATAAAACTACTATCAAAAGTGCAGTAACACCATATACATGCATGCAATAACACTATATTGGAGGAAGGAGACCGGTTTTCTCGAGAAGAGGGAGGAAGAACAGTTTCTTGAGGAGGGGAGTACGTAGATGCATTTTGAAATACAACCCTCCCATGCAGTAACACTATAGCATCATGGTGAAAACGGCTTTAAAAAATAATACATCTCTAGTGAGATATTGCTTTTCGAGATTGGCATTTTGAACTTTAACCCTCCACATGCAACAACAGAATGTGTAGTTTGTAGTAACAATGGCATATGCATACGGTAACATGGTTTTACCAAATATATAAAATTGTTCAAAACACTCCTATATCAATCAGACCTCGCTCAAAGCCACCTACAGACTTTACCTATAGCCCACCTATTCGATTTTCATCTCGTAAAAATGACATAGTAAAACTACAATTATCGTGCAGTAACATAGCTACTTGGAAGTGGTAACATGCACCTATCTTGTAGTAACACATATACTTTTGTGCAGTAACAACTATATGGTTAGCATGTGAGGTTTTAACCCATATATTTTTGCTTTAATTCCTAGTTTAACAAGTGAGATATAGTCTAGTGGTTGTTCTTATGTTGATTTAGTTGAAGGTCTTGTGTTCAAATCCTATTGATTGCAAATTTTTATTTTATTTTTTCTCTCTAAAAAAAGAGAGAGATTAGGAAGGGAGGAGAGATCAGAAGGGAGAGGGGGTGGCACGGGAGGGAGAGATTGATCAGGAGGGTTTTTAGAGAGAGATTAGGAAGGGAGGAGAGATCAGAAGGGGGAGGGGTGGCACGGGAGGGAGTGATCGATCAGGAGGGGAGGGGAGGGGAGGGAGGGAGGGGGAAGCGAGAGATGGGGGAATCGGGAGGGTGGAGGAGTAGGGGGACACGGATGAGGAAGGGGAGGAGGGGGGTATAGATAGTTATTCTATACCTCGGGTGTAAAATAGTCTTACATATATATATATATATATATATACATATATATATATATATATATTCTAGATTTGTGGCGATATATTTTTTTTGCTAAATCTTAGTCAGATTTTAGACCCTTTGATTTCTATAAGATTCGTGCATGCGTTTGTTCAGACGTACTAAACAACTTTCTTTGTTGTTATAATTATATATTTTATACAAATTTACAATGTAATTACTATATTTGTTAGCTATAAATCTTGTATATGTAATTACACCTCACTTACACACCACTTATATATGTAATTTTAGGACTTACATTGTAAATACACTAAAATTACATATGTAATTTAAGAACTTACAATGTAAATATATACCGACTATTTTTGGTGAAAAATATGACATCATAAATATAGCTACTCCCATGAGTAGCTACTTCTATTGTAACCATCGGACACCTGTCGACCTCACATCAAGGTTTTAGGTCTTAACCCGCTAACGGTTAGAGAGAAAATATCTACTAATCCACCGATGCAGAAAATGGATTATTCTTTTTTTTAGAAAATTCGGATCACCACACTGTATGTTCTGCATGCTGAGGTATTTGAATGTTCTGCATGCATAGCTAGTTGATCCGCACGCATGCAAGGCCGTGCGACCAGGAGAGTTGTTAGTGTGGAGGTTGCTCCGAAGACTCTTGAGGGTGATGTAGGGCAGAAGAGGAGTGAGCAGAAACATTTTTTCCAGTTGAGAACTAGCAGATCAGTCCTGCAGATATTTGATAGAGCAGAAATCCTCCGGTGGAAATGGTAGAACATCATCGGCGAGTTCTGTTGCGTCGCCTTCCGGGTGCCAGAAGGCGGTAGCTCGTTGATGCGTGATGTAGAGCAGCAGAAACAGGTGGTCGCCGTAGACGCGTCGTCGCTGGTGTGTTCTAGCGAGCAGCACAGTCCGGCTGAGGCAGAAGACGGAACCGCTTCAGCGAATGATTTCATGCAGCAGAAGCCTGCCGCAGATTGCTACACATCGGAGATTGGTCCACAGATGGGAGAATTAGTTCGATGAGACCCATTAACAAAATCCGGTACCAGAGATTTAATTGATACAGGATATAGAGGAAGTAGCTACTTCCAGTAGTAATTTATAATTTTCAATATATATGTATGTATATGTATATGTATATGTATATGTATATGTATACGTGAGATATCACTTCGCAAATTTATGTTAGTTAGTATAGGGTATTTTAACATGTTAAACCCAGACAGGGCCCGGGAGCTTGTGAAACTAGCTAGTACTCCGTAACAGAGTTGACGTCTTGACGACGATACTCGAACATGTTTTTTTGCATCGATGGTGCTGTTGTGCATACACAGTGAATTTATCTTCTGTCGGCAGTTTCTAGTTTTAATCTGATCAGAATTAATCGGCAGCAGTAGTAGTACTCCAGTCCAGTAGTATAACATATCAAGAAGAAAGGCGGTGCTTATGCAACTAACTGCATGCGCATGCTCGTGCGGATTTGGATTGGGCTGAAATTAGTCATATGTGAGATGGGATGGGCCAGATGGCCGCACCGATTGTGGGCCGGTATACGCGCATTGCTCCGCATTGCATCTTCCTTGGCGGTTCGGCCTCTGTCCCGAGTACGACACCAAGAGATTTGCTTCTTCAATAAATACTAGATACTATTGAGAAAGATCGACAAAACCTGATTTCTTTCTCCAAAAACACACGATCCATCCATTCCTGGAGGCTGGAGGGGAGGGTTATTGAGATCGAACTTGAAAGGATCGGTCGATGATGGCCGCCTCGACTTGTTGTTCGCCCAATGCCAACAAGAATGACGACGACGACGACAGAACGATGATTCTTCCCCTTCAGATTGCTACCAAGCCATGGGTTTTGCAGTTCAACACACCCAACAAACCTACCCAAACCACCTTCCTCTCACCGTTTGACGATGGGAGCAGCAGCAGCCGCCTGCATGAGGCAAACATTCCGGCGACACACGGGAAGCGATATGCATCGGCCGCCATGGAGGCTGGTCGCTCATGCTCGACATGCTTACCAAAGAATGTTTCTTGCTCAGCTTCACTTCGCCGTCCAAGATCATTCCTCTCCCTCCACTTGTTGATATCCCAAGGCTGGATCTCATCTTCAACTGTGCACTCTCTTCTCAGACTCCACCGGACTGCACCGTCATGCTTGCAGTTTGCAGAGACAAGTCCCTCCTCTACTGCCGCCCCGATGACACCCACTGGTCTCGCTTGCCGATCGACAACTTCGCCTGCGACGATGGCGATGAATTTGATGGTGGAATCGTTGGCTATCAAGGAAAATTTTATGCCACAGGCATACACTTCTTGGTACTAGTTGATGCCTCATCTACTTCATCACCACCTGCCGTTGAGAGGAGCAACATTAAGCTTCCGATGCCATGTCCCAACTCCCAAGGACAGTGTATACAGAGGCTACCTGGTGGCGTCATGCGGCGATATCTTCTTTGTACGATCCTATCTCTTTGGCATTCCTGATGAGATTGTCAATTTGGAGATTTACCACTGGAACCCATCTCAAGATGGTTGGAACACACTTCACAGTATTGGGGATAGAACCTTCTTTCTAGGCAGAAACTCATCCGTGGTTTCATCAGCAACTAGAGCAGGAACTGAACCCAATTGCATCCATATCCTGCGTTCAGTTTGTGATGGCATTGGACTCTACACTATATATTTGGATGATATGACCATTAGGGTAAACATACCCGAGGAATTTGAATATGATGATGATGACGACGACGACGACGATGAGGAGCAGAATGCAGTATTCTGGTCTACTCCCAGTAGGCAAGTGTTTTTTTCTAATTCTTCCCCCAACTTGTAACAACTTTATGTTTTTTATATGTCGAGTTTGTGATTGTTTAATCTATCCATTTCCAGTTTGGAGCATCAATCATCGAAAAACAATGATACCATTACTCCACACAGGTCAGTCTGTATATTTTGTCCTGCAAGCTGTTGCTTATCCTTCAGAAGCATATAAATCTAGTTTGTTTGTGTGTGTTTTTTTTTTTTTTGCATTTTTTGGGGCAATTATGTGCCACTGCATACATGATTTCATAGATAGCCTTAACACAAAGAGCTCTAACACAAATGCTCTTCCACAGGTCAATAGAAAGTACAAGAAAGAGGAAAAAGGGCATGATAAGAAGATTGTTTGCTCATCAACAGAATGGGGGCAGTGGTCTAATCTTTGCCTCGATCTTGTAGAGCTCCTGGTGCCCAACATCTCTTTCATTGATTTTCTGCACATGAAAGCTGCGTGTAAGCAGTGGAGGTCCATCTCAAGCCGTATCCAGGACTCAAAAGTATTGCCGCTGCTACTCACTACTCGGCCAGGAAGAAGAGATTCCCTTGAGGTTTTCGATTTGATGAGCAAGAAGAATTACAGTATCAACGTGAGCATCCCTGGTCCTACTTCTGGAGATGATACAGGGGCATCACAGTCACAGATACTGCATTTCGCAAAGAACGGGTGGGTGATCCTCTCAAGAGGCAACCATTCCTTCTTCCTAGTAAACCCATTCAAGAACTCGCCAGATCATGTCATTGCTCTTCCACCAATACGTAGCTTCGATTTCAAAGGAATATCATTCTTCTCTGTGCCAGAATCTCCAGATTTTGTAGTTGTTGCTATAGAATCTATTCGAAGTAGCACCGTTGTCACTATGAAGACATGGCGGATCGGAGATGAAGATTGGAAGGAAGAAAGATTCGAAAATGATATTCCGTTCTTCATGGCATCTCATAACCCCGTGTTCTTCGAGGGGGAGTTCTACTGCCTAGATGTAAGTGGAAAACTGGGAACTTTCGACCCAGACACGATGGAATGGGGTGTTTTTGATGAGCTTGACCCAGTAGATGACCAGTTACTGTCCACTGATTATGGGTATAGCCATCTTATGGAGTGGAAGGGTGAGTTGGTTGCATTTTTCAGACAGTGTGGCGCAGAAGACGGATCCATGTCATTCTTCAAACTTGATCCAACACAGATGGTTTGGTCAGAGTTGGATGGTCTCAAAGACGGGATTATGTTTTGGGGTAGGACGAATGTTGTTGCAAGGTCACCTCCTCCTGGAGAAGATCATCTCTGCAACAAGATGTTCATCCCGAATTTCTCTGAATCTGACGGAGGTAGAGAGCATGGATTCTACTGCCTGGAAAAGAAGTAATATGTCCCTTTCTTCTATGGTCTGAAGGAGCCCATAAACGCTATCTGGTTCCAGCCTAACTTGGACTACATGCACCGCTGAACTTCTATCGGATAACAATAGCTGACATTTTTTTTCCCTCTTCTTTAATTTGTTGTATCATGTGAAACCAAAAAGTAACCATCCCTGCTCTTGTTATGGCCTTATCAATATTTTTTTTCAGTTGAGTTGATTTCGTTCTGATTGGTACGTGTAAAACTATACATGAATTTGAGGAGTAAAAATAAAACTAATATTTGATTCAATGGTTTTCTATTTTTCTGGGTTACTAGTTCAATACTCCCCCCTCCAAAAAAATAATAATAATATGTATATGTTACGACAAAATTTTAACTAACAATTTCTCTATTAGAACATCATTTATATAATAAAATATATCATGAGAAAATACTTTTAGATACAAATGACATAAATTCTGTATCAAAAGAAATATATCTAATAAATTAATTGTTAGTCGAAATACACTTATTACAGCACTAGGTTTAGAGTTTAGGATTTGGAGGTGGGGATTGGGGGTGAGAGTGGGGTTTTTTCAGGCTTAGAGGGATGGCCTTGTGCGATGGTTGGACTAGCGGTGGGTGGCGCTGACATTGTTGGAGCCATGGGGTTAGAGACGGGCGGTGAGCAGGGTTGACGGTGGGGGTGACACCAATTTTGCCGGTTGGCCAAAAGATTCAGTCGATCAATTTCATTAAGAATGGAGGGAATGTTCGTTACATTTTGAAGCTTACAACGATGGTATGTTGTCGAGATGGATGAGGGGAAAAACCCACATCCTCGCTATTACTATACATTACGTAATGTATAATACTATACATTACGTATTATTCATTATCGCTATTGGAAGTTGTGATCACTCCTGCTGCCTTCCAAACAAGAATTTCTTCCTTGATGTCACACACTAGTTGCTCTGTGTTTCGAAACTTCTGCTCAAACACACGCGCATTACGCTCTTTCCACAGGAACCAGCAAGTCAGTGCGAAAAGACTGTCGAAGATGCTCCTGTAGCCTGTCCGAAAAAAAGGTCTCACCTTCAGCCACCAATCTGCCAGGTTTGATTCATCGATCGTAGGCACAGGAAAGTCAATACCAATCCATTCTTGCATCAGTCTCCATACTCTTCTGGTGAAATCACAAATTACAAATAGATGCAAACAGTCCTCTGCCTCATGCTGATAGAGGGAGCATAGATCTTCGTGCGGCCATCCTCTCTTTTCAAGATTGTCAGCTGTAAAACAGCGGCCTTTACCAGCCAACCACAAGAAGAATCACACTCTAGAAGGAGTTTTGATATGCCAGATTAGTTCACTGAAAGGGTAAAACTCCCTTGTCATGAAAAACAGTTAGTATGCCGAGGGGTGACACCAATGGGTGGTTTGGAGGTGGATCCGATGGTGGCTTGTTGTAAAAGACGAGGAATGACTAGTGGAGTGGGTGCTTCGAATCACCGGACTTGAAGATGGAGAAAAAGAATATTGGAGTGATGGGGAAGGTGGAGGGAGGAGGTTGGTCGGGAGAGCCTCACCAGCACCGTTTGTGTCTTCCGGCCAGCTGGTGAGACTCACACGCCATTGGAGCCTCTTCGCATGCAGGTGCGCCCTCTCCTCGTCGCCCGACTGCACCATCGTCTTCGCCACCTTCATGGTGGCAGCTCAACGACCAACTCATGGGCGCCCACGACTCGGAGCTCCTCGACATGGACCTGCATCGCCTCGACGCCACTGATGATCAGTACCTGTGGCACAAGGTGGACACCATCGGTGACAGGGCCATCTTTGTCGCCGACAACTGTGTCGTGATGTCTCCGGCGCCACCAAAGCAGGGAATACGTCCGGACTGTGTCTATCTCCTCTACCAAAGATGCCGCGATGGTGTTCGACTCTACACTATCCGGCTGGATGATCGGACTACACTGCGCTCACCACTCCGCTGCGCTCGGCTGCACGACCCGGCCAAGGCGCTATGCAACTAAACAACTCACTCTTCACCCTACATGCAAGGCACATATTCCTGCATGAAGAGCTCCACTAACTAACGCGCACCCAGGCAAGATTTTCTCCAATTAATCCTGCCTCACTGCTCTTATCCAATGACCACGCACAACACCTGCATGCAGTTAGCTAGTTGATCCACTCTCCATGCCATGCATCCGTGCTTCACTCGACTTGGCCACTGCGTCAAGCCAACGTGCACCTACAGGCTGCCGGCATGCACTCTAATCAAACTAACTTATGCACACACGTACACAACTGAACAACTCACACAATAAACAACAAGATTAAGTCTAACAAGTACATGTACGCGAACCCGTTCAGTGGAGACATGTTCGAGTTCCCAGAGGTGTCGTTCCCAGCCGGCAACCAGTTCGACGGCATATGCTTGTCTGCAACGCCGACATCTCATGACTGCATCGCGTTCTCCATCAGCAAAGGGCTAAACCACAGCGTTTACATCACGCTGTGGCGCGCGGGAGACGAGCAGTGGACAATGGAGCGAATCGAAGATCACACACCGTTCCGGACCGCGTACTGCAACCCGGTGTTCTACTGCTTGGGTACCCGTGGAGGGGCCTCGCCGTCTTCAACCCCAAGAACACGACATGGAGAGTTCTTGATAAGCCGGAGCCTGTTCTGGATGACAATGTTGGTGATCCAATGCCAGGTGACATGTGCTGCCATCTACTGGAGTTCATGGGCGACCTGATCGCCATTTTCAGGCCGCACAACGATGAAGCAATGAACAGGTGTGAGATGGCCTGGACCAAATTGGAGAGGTTGGATGGTGTCGTCTTGTTCGTTGATAACTGGAACGCGATCATGATGCCGGCGCCACGGGACATTGCTTGTAACCGGATATATTTGCCAAAGTTTGGAGTATGATTTTGAGGCACGCAAGTATTACCCTAGCTATTACGGTGTCACGGATTGTATGAACTCAGTTTGGGTCAATCCAAATTTGTAATCTCACACAGCATTATTATATTATATTGATGACAACTGATTTTAATTAGTTTTCATAAAAACAGATGCAATGTTTTGCACAATAGAATATACAAATGCATGCATGCTACAGTATCTACCACTATCAGTTTCGGTGAAGTTTTCGATCAGATAGGCAGGGATGGTTCTGTTGTATGATTGTACATTTGTGCTTTGATCAGATAACAATAGCTGATTTTCTCTTTTTCTCTTCTTTTGTTGTATCATGTGAAACCAAAAACCACATCCTTGCTTATCTTGTTATGGTCTTATGAATGTTTTTTCAGTTCATTTTGTTTGAAAGCACTGCCATGACTGTGCTGATTGGTAATATATATATGCTGAACTATACATGAACATGAGGAATTAATTTCCTGAGTCTCAAATTACTGGTTATTTTAGTTTTTTTTTCAAAAGGCAAACATTGAATTCATATTTATATGATTTACGTTTTAATAGATCTATCATGAGAAATAGTTTCATAATATATAATTCATATGTCCAACAACACGGATTTTTAGAAATCAATGGTTAAAAGATAAAAATATTTGACTTAAAAGAAAGCTACACTAACATATACTTCCCCGTTTTGGAAAATCTTGTTACAATTCACTAACTCAAATGATGCCATTATAAATCTGTTGACACCGAAGATGATGCGTTGAAACTATTTTTTTTTTGCACCTTCATCTTCTCCACACTCATCTTCCTCTCACCTCTCTCGATATGGTTCCCAAGCATTGGCAGCTGCGAACCTACCTCGGTGAATTGCCGCCATTGCTTACCGGTTCGTCTCCCCTTCCTGCTTCTGTTCCTTCCTCACATCTACCATCGTGTGTCGCCTTCGACCATAGTAGCCTAAGTCGGAGACATGACTACTTAAGATGATGATAATAATCAACGACTAACAGTCATGTCATGGCCTTTGGCTCACCTCCAGAGGAAAGCCGCTGTGGTGGAGACGCAAGCTCTTGTTGTCTCTGCTACACATAGACTACTACTCCTCACCATGCCCGTGTACGTGCGGATATGGCGGTTGGCCCCCCTTCAGTGTGCCTCCTCCACTGCGGAGGCAGAAGGTTTGTGCACTAGATCTATCACTCTCGCTTATGGCCGTAGCCGTCAAGCCCGCTTGTGTTTCGTCCCTCTCCACCGCCATGGTGTCATCCAAGTGCCGAGGCAGAGTTGACCTTGGGGCATCGCCGCCTCCTTGGTCCTCCCATCGGTCCACGGTGCTTGGAAGCTATTGCTCTAGATTCGGAGCTTGCTCGCACGAATCGTCACGTTGGTGGGGCACCGTCACCAAAATAGGAGAGATAGGGGATGGAGGAAGAGATGGACAACTTGGTTAAAGTTTTTTTTTTTTAAGAAAATATATCGAATGGATAAGTAGTGATATAGATTTATAATGACATCGTTTTAATTAGATAAAATTGGAATGATATTTTTCGAAATGATTAAAATTATAATAGCGTGGATCTGACTAACTCTATAATGAGATGTGACACTAATCTGGATAACTCTTTTATATTCGTTGTATTAGATTGGTTGCGTTTTTCTTTTGATAGAGGGAGTGGGATGGAATGATTTTTGTGTTACGGTGGGCAGTAGTTCAGTATAATATACGGCGGAGGACACGAGACGAAAGCATCTCGCCGCGGTCACGCTGCACTCCACGAATCCCCGCCCCCTGTTCGTTGGATTTTTTTTATTTTGATTCTGATTTGTTGTCTCTACAATAAAAAAAAAAGTGGATGCCATCGCGTCACCTAGGGTTGGCGCTCCAATCTCCGGCCATGGCGTTTTGGTGGCCGCTCCTGGTGCTCGCCGCCGCCTACGCGCTCTGCCGCATCCTCCTCTTCCTCATCCCGCCAACCGTCCCCTCCATCGACGTCGACGCTTCCGATGGTACTTCTCTCAGATTGCTCTGCTCATGGCTCATGGGGTTTTTGGGGGATTTACTCTCATGGGATCGGATCGCATCGTACTCTATTGTATTATGCAGTGCTCCAAGACGCCAACCAGAACAAGGAGGATAGCTACATCTACGTAAGTACTCCTACTTACTAATCCCCTCCCCTTTCCTTTCTCCCCGCTACCAAATGTATAATAATGCCCGATGCTTCACATGCATCTGCACTTTGCTTCATTTGTCTACTTACTTGCTCTCACTTGATCTGATGCGCAAACCAGCCCATTATGCTGCCATTGCTTGTTTTGCCTTCTTCCACATAGATTTCGAATGACATACACATTGCGTCTAGTTTTCAGATATAGCGTTTCACTATTTGGCTTCAGTTCTGGTGCCCATAGCTCTGAAGAAAAATACTATTTGGTAATGTCTGCTGTACTATGGCTATCTTACCGTTAGTGGACAAATGTTTAAAGACTGTCTGCCTGGAATTTCCAGTTTTAGATTTTTAAGTCTAGCGACTTGTTCCAATGCTGTACCACAATGTTGCTATTTCGGTGAAAATTGAGATTGTGTTCTAGCAAAGTCCAGGGGTATGGTTATTAAATTTTGAGAAAGACACCGGATAGATGGATTTTTTAACCGTTGTTACATACTCCAACTTCAATTTGGTAAATTCCCATGCTCAAAATGGTCAGATGCAGTAAGATGATAACATGTAAATGAACTGCATGCTTGAACAGAGTGCTATTTGAATCCTTTGAATTGATGCAATGAGTCAACTCTGATTTGTGCTGATATAGCTTTCAGATAAGCACTAGGCACCTTTTTTTTTTTTAAGTTGCATTGATTAACTCCAGCTGAATAAGGCTCACAATGGAATGTTATGAGAGCTAGCAGAGCCACATGGTTGCTTTTATATTGCAAGATTACAACACATTCAGTTTATGCTCTGTTGCAGATACCGCCAAGGAAGGGGAAAGGAGCTCAGACTGACAAGGTCCAATGCTATGAACCAGCAACTATGAAATACTTGGGATACTTCCCTGCATTAACGCCTGATGAGGTATATTGCTGGCTTGCTTTTGTTAGGTCCTTTAAATACAACATGTAATGTAGGTTTAGTTATCCAGGACCTCCAGGTCATTGTCTTCTGCATTTTTTACTGAGATCTGGTTCATCATTCATAATTGATTTTGATTTTCTGAAGTAGTGAGCAAGGAACAAATAGATCTTGTTTGTTTTTTGTTACTGCAGTTTCTTGCAACTTCATTAGTGTGACATCCCATCTTGTTTTGGTTGCCTTTAATTCTTTGACTAATCAGGTTAAGGAGCATGTTGCGCAAGCCAGGAAAGCACAAAAGATATGGGCAAAAAGCAGCTTCAAGCAAAGACGCCAGTTTCTTCGAATCCTTCTAAAATATATACTTGAACATCAGGATCTGATATGCGAGTAAGAACATAATTCGAAATGGCATCTTATCTTTAAACTAGTCTAGATGCTGTTGGTTGTGCTTTCTATTTTCATTATCTTCAATCTGTTCATGAAGGCCTGATCAATTGCTTCTTTTGTTCCACTTGATAACGCTTCCCAGCACATGTAATATCTGAAGGTAAATACCTTTTGTGCTGTGCAGGATATCATCCCGGGACACTGGAAAGACTATGGTTGATGCTTCATTAGGTGAGATAATGACCACCTGTGAGAAGATTACCTGGCTTTTGGATGAGGGCGAGAAGTGGTTAAAACCTGAATACAGGTTAGACTCTTAGAAACATTCCAATCTGAAAGACAAAGTAACTTAGGGCCTCATATACTATATCAACGATTATATTATATTTTTTTTATGTTTCCACCACTTTATCTTTACAATGTGCAATGAGATATGATTTATGGGACTGTTTAGTAGCCCAACAGGAGTGGGCATTGTAAATCTACAGCAAATGAACTCTGGTCTTGAATACTAAATGAACTACCTATTAAAAGTTTAAAACCTCAAAATAGTCGGGTATTCTACATATTGACTTACAACTTATGTTCTTTCACAGGAAAGATAAGCCTTTTCATTTATGCATGCAGCCACGCACTAATATTCTGTAACATAGGAAGTTAGCAACTAGATACTGCGGCACCATTGCTGAAGTCCTCCCTTTCTTTACACCTGAGGTGATACCTTAGGGTGTTTGGATGATGGGTACTCAAGGAATTTTAGAGTTTTGGTTTGGATCCAAGTCCCCATATCCTCACAGACCCTAGAGCTTGTTTTTCTCCCAATGAACTCGTGCTTTCTTCAATTATTACCTTATCCTAATTAAATACAAACATTTCCCCTACTTGCTTTTAATTTTAGTTCTGCTCAGGTCCTGTGGGAGATCAATGCTTCACAAGAAAGCAAAAGTTGAGTTCTATCCACTTGGAGTGATTGGTGCGATTGTGTCTTGGAATTACCCCTTTCACAATGTATTCAATCCAATGCTGGCTGCAATATTCTCTGGTAATGCAGCAGTTATAAAGGTAAGCCATCAGATGGTTGCTTTCTTATACTCCCTGTGTTCATATACATATGGCATTTAGAATTTGAATGGTCAAACTTCCTCAGCTTTGAACACTGATAGAGATATTCAGATTAACAGTTCTCATCTAAGCCTTTCTTCAATTGATTCTACTTTGCTGTTGGTATTGACATAACCATACTGTACTAATTATATCATTAACATTTTGTTGCTATGCTAAGACAAACATTTGTAACAGTACATATTAATATTGTCTTTTGCTGCAAATAAGAATTACTTTTCATTTTAACCACCGGAATTCATTTTTTATATAAGCTAAATACTATTCAACTCTATTTATATATTTGATCAGCAAGATGCCCTTTTATAGGTTTCAGAGCATGCGAGTTGGTCAGGCTGCTTTTATTTTCGTATCATACAAGCAGCTCTTGCAGCTGTTGGTGCACCAGATAATCTGGTGCATATAATAACTGGGTATGAATATCGCTCTGAAGTTTTTAGCATTCAGGATATTTGCTACCATGGCTTACTCGGTCTCCTTTTCTTTTTGGCTTGTTTATAGTTTCGCGGAAACAGGTCAAGCTCTTGTATCTTCAGTCGACAAAATAATATTTGTTGGATCACCTGGTGTTGGAAGGATGGTATAGCTTTCCTCTGAATTAGTGGTTTCTTAATATCATGCTGCGACCAGTTTTTATACTGCTGTAGATGTGCTCGGAAGTGTTGTTTGTATTCACCTTCTTTTGGCTCGCTTTGGGACATTACATCAATCAGTCATTTTCAGTTATGCGTTTTTAAGCTAGATTCTGTTTCAGAACTGATGTGCTTCTATTTTGTTTATGGAGTCAACCTATCTTATATAACTTCTAACTAAAGCAAATTCAGGGAGCATTATAAATATGTAGTCCTTATGTATTTGTTGTTTGAAGTTCTTGTCCATGTTTACTTTCCTATGTTCTAATGTTCAGTTTAATGCTTGCCACAGATCATGAAAAGAGCATCGGAGACATTAATACCTGTAACTCTTGAACTTGGTGGTAAAGATGCATTTATTGTATGTGAAGATGTAGATTTACCCTGTGTAAGTGTAATTCAATGTTTCTTTGTCATGAACAGCATTCTTTCTTCAACAGTGTGCTATTTAGCATTGAAACTAAACCATGGCACTTAATCACTTGAAGGTTGTTCAAGTTGCTGTGAGAGCTGCTCTGCAATCTAGCGGGCAAAATTGTGCTGGTGCTGAAAGATTTTATGTTCACAAGGATATCTATTCCACATTTGTTTCCCAAGTGGTGAAGATAGTCAAATCTATATCTGTCGTAAGTACACAAACTTGTAACCCCCTCCATCCCAAAATATAAGGAGTTTTGGTTGGATGGGACACATCCTTGTCCAGATTTATAGTAAGATGTGTCCCATCCAACCAAAACTTCTTATATTTTGGGACGGAGATAGTATTATTAAGTCAGTAGTGACGTGCAATTTATATTCCTTCCTTTTGATTTTGACCACAACAGTATATACCTTCTGTAGCAAATTATATTTATGTATGTTCAAATTATTCTTAAAAACTGTTACCGCACTTCATCTTGCAAGTGCAGACATTGCACATTAGATGCTAACCATGCCAGTGTAGTTTTGCATTTCTATTCTTCTATTTAACTTCATATTATGTATTCGCAGGACTAAATCTTCTGAAGCTTTTCAGTTAAGAACTATCTGAAATATTTACATTAAGCTGTTAGTTTCTTAACGTGTCATAACAACCATATTTAGATTTTCAGATATTAGCTTCCAATGTATTTTTAGTTCATGCTGGTAACCTTGCCTCTGCGCTTATCTTATAGTTTGCTCCATTGCTCTTTTGCCTTTTTCCTAGGGTCCTCCATTATCTGGAAGATATGATATGGGTGCAATCTGTATGATAGAGCACTCTGAGAAACTTCAGAATCTTGTTAATGATGCTGTTGACAAAGGTGCTGAGATTGCTGGCAGAGGGAGCTTTGGCCATCTGGGTGAAGATGCAGTAGATCAATTCTTTCCTCCAACTGTCCTGGTGAATGTTAATCACACAATGAAAATTATGCAAGAAGAGGTAAGCCTGAAAGAATGCCTGACGCCTTTTTGAACTAATGCAATTATTAGTATTACCAATGCTCTTAGCTGATTTACAGGCATTTGGACCGATTCTCCCAATCATGAAATTCAGTTCCGATGAAGAAGTTGTCAAACTTGCCAATGACTCCAAGTATGGTCTTGGTTGTGCTGTCTTTTCTGGCAACCAGAAGCGTGCCATCAAAATAGCATCCCAGCTACACTGTGGTGTTGCGGCAATCAATGATTTTGCTTCAAGTTATATGTGTCAGGTAGGTAACTAGATGTTTCTAGTTTGTGTTATTTTCTTTGAAATAGTTGACAGAAAACACCAGTATCATGATCTCTAATTATGGAAAGATCTCTTGCAGCTCACATGCTTATCTTGTAGTAGTGTTTGGCATTTTATTTTTTGTATTACTGAAGGCCTGTTTTTCTTCATTGCTCGGTGTTATCCTGCCGATATAAGTATATGCTTCTCTTTCTCGGTGCAGTCTTTGCCATTCGGTGGTGTCAAAGATAGTGGATTTGGAAGATTTGCTGGTGTGGAAGGTTTGCGGGCTTGCTGCCTTGTCAAGGCAGTTGTAGAAGATAGATGGTGGCCATATGTTAAAACCATGATCCCGAAACCTATTCAGGTATGTTAATTCCCAGATAAGTAGCCTGAAAATTTGTGTGGCTTTACTACTTGGCAGTTCTGATACTGAGCTAATGACCTTTATTCAGTATCCGGTCTCCGAGAATGGATTTGAATTCCAAGAGTTGCTCGTTGAAACTCTCTACGGCCTTAGTGTGTGGGACAGATTGCGGTCACTTGTCAATCTGTTAAAGATGATTTCAGAGCAAAATAATTCTCCTGCCAACACCAGGAAGAAAAGCCGATGATCAGATACGGAAGAGTTTAGTTCAGACCTCTAGCGATTTGCTCTTATGATGTACCCTTTAGAAAGCTATCCCCACGCCGTGTATCGTGGGGATTAGGACAAGTGCCCGGTAGCATTTGTGCGGATGTAAAACGCCCTTTAGAATTAGCGCGTTGTTTGCTGAAGAGACGAGACTGGAATTGGTAGTGTAATTCTAGATTCTAAAAAACCTTGGAAGAATGCCATCGTCTTGTTTCAGCTGCAACCTGTAATTCTGATTTATGTCCTGTGTGAACATCATCGGGTTTCAGTGGCATATGTCGATAAGATCTGCATGCCCTGCAATGCCATGCTGGCCTGCAAGAGGGTGTGCTGCAACAGGGCATCACCATGTGCTGAGGATTAAATGCTGTGATTCTGTGCCTAACGCTTTGCTTTCGCGCAATTATGTGACATGCAGACAGCCTTTTATCATGTATGCCTTAATTTGTCGCAGCATTGTTGTTATCATCGATTGATTCGATTCATCCTTCCATTACTTGACGAGATAATCGCGTTTCCGGCCGTCGGTGCAAGCGGAAGATGGAATGAATGGAACTCATGTAACATTTTAAATACTTGTATAGATCACTCTAGCGGTGATAAAAAAATTGTGGAGAAGGTTAAACATGCAGTTATATGGCATGAAAGAAAGTGTACCTGCGCCTTGCAGATTGGTTTTCAACGAAATCCACAGGTTGTGATTTGCCTGCAAATCAAAGTTTGGCACAGGGCAGAGCCTACAAATGAAGCGAAGGATTCATGTCTTATCAATGGTGAACAGTGGAGTGGAATCCTTGTCAACCCAAGGTGCAGACGAGGGAGCTGGCTCCAAAATTTATTGGCAAAGCTAGTCCAATAAATACTAGTATTACTAGTCTGATGACTAGCAATAGTTCACTACAGCTCAGTTGGAGACTATATATATGTGCATATAGTGATATTAATATTTTAGCTGGGGGGGAGTACGTACGGGCACAAGCCGTAAAGAAATGAAAGTCCGTCCCAACTGGAAGAACACATGACATGAACACACTATTGCACGTACGTTGTGCATTCATATATGCGTATGAAATACGGCTGCATAGCTTTCCATTTTAATTAGTTTCGCTCCTACGTACGTACGTCCTCCCAGCCCATGTGAAGTGCTGACTCGATCACTTGACTGGACCATAACATGCAACCGCGGGCGCGCAGTTGTGCAGACGAGTGCAGTGTAGCGAGAGCGCGTGGGCATAAATGCGCGCGTCCACCGGTTCGATGACCATCGCCTGATCATATCGACGGTGGCCGGCTTGCTTTCTCCGATTCCAGCTCCTCATGTAGCAGCTGTCACGCACTACTACTGAACTGTGCGGTGGACATGGTTTTTCTCTGCACCTAGAGCGTCTCGTCCGATCGATTAAGCATCCAGCACAACAGCATCTAAGTCCGAATCTTAAGGTAATATGTACTACGTTCGAATCTTAAAGACGTATACGGTGGTAATAAATCTAGGTGCAACTGCAGGTAGATTCAGAAAAAACTTTCCCACTGTACTGTGTCGTCCAGTCCTCCTCATCCAAACTCCATAGCCCACAGCTAGTGTAGCGTAGAGGCTCCCCAACTAACCTCATTTACTCTACTCGACCTTCCTTCTTCTTCGTACGCTTCATGCATGAGCCTCTTCCCTATATAATAAACACTTGAGCTTGCAGATCATCACCACTTCAGTGAGCAAGTGAGACTGGTCGATCAGGATATGATAATGGTGATGGGTAGGCGAGTGTGGGGGTGCGCGGCATTGGCCCTTGTGTTGGCTCTCGGACTCGGAGTTGTGGCCGCCGAGGCGCGCCGCTTCGACAAGGACGGCTTAGGCGGTGGTGGTGGCTTCGGTGGAGGCCTTGGCCATGGCGGCGGTGTTGGGATCGGGTTTGGAGGTGGTAAGGGTGGCGGTGTTGGGGTTGGGGGAGGTGGTGGATTTGGAGGAGGCGGCGGCGCCGGTGGTGGTGTTGGTGGAGGAATCGGACATGGCGGTGGCGTTGGAGGTGGGTTTGGTGGCGGAAAAGGTGGAGGCCTCGGTGGTGGTGGCGGTCTCGGCGGTGGCTCGGGAGGCGGTGCCGGTGGAGGCGGTGGTCTCGGAGGTGGAGCGGGAGGTGGTGCCGGTGGAGGCGGTGGTCTCGGAGGTGGAGCAGGAGGAGGTGCCGGCGGTGGCCTTGGAGGTGGTGCCGGTGGAGGGGGCGGTCTCGGAGGTGGAGCAGGAGGAGGTGCCGGCGGTGGCCTTGGAGGTGGTGCCGGTGGAGGCGGCGGTCTCGGAGGTGGAGCGGGCGGTGGTGCTGGTGCAGGCGGTGGCCTTGGAGGTGGAGCGGGAGGTGGTGCCGGCGGTGGCCTTGGAGGGGGTGCAGGAGGAGGGGGCGGGCTCGGTGGCGGTGCTGGTGGTGGCGCTGGAGCAGGCGGTGGTTTCGGAGGAGGCAAGGGCGGTGGGTTCGGTGCTGGTGCTGGGGGCGGCGCTGGAGCAGGCGGTGGTTTCGGAGGAGGAGGAGGCATCGGTGGTGGTGGCGGCGGCGGCGAAGGTGCAGGTGGTGGCTTCGGAGGAGGCAAAGGCGGAGGATTCGGTGGCGGTGGTGGTGCAGGAGCAGGGGGCGGTTTCGGCGGAGGCAAAGGAGGTGGTTTCGGTGGAGGCGTCGGCGGCGGCGGCGGCCATGGTGCAGGCGGTGGCGGCGGCTTTGGCGGTGGAGGTGGTATCGGAGGTGGACAGTAAGGCGCGAGCATGCATGCGGTGAGTGAGTTGAAATGGCGCGTAGGGTTTGCATGGTTTGAACCAGCCGGCAAGCTTGCTAGCTAGTCAGTGTCATTACAAACTACTAGCATGTATTATATGTATTGCTATTACTAGTTCTAATCTGTATTTATAGTCTGAATGAATGTATACGAACGATATACGAGGAATAACGTTAACGTGGTCGACAAATCGGAGACGATGATCGAGTTAATTCGTAAGAGATGGACATGTTTTGTGTTTGTAGACTTGTAGTACGTGCATGTATGCATGCAAACCACTTGTATTTTCACAATCCAGATATGAGATATCAAATATTATATAGTTTTATTATTGTTATGATTTACGTTTATACAATATGTAGGCCAGATACTTAATATATACTTGAGTTGTTGGGTAGTATATTTCTTTTAGATGAATACATATAGTTGATCAAGTAATTATGTGTACTGTGCATATGTTTGATTTCTCAACGGCGAGAGACTGGGGACCTATTTGAGAGAGTTTCTAGCAAGTACAGGTGAATCAAAAGTTTTTCGTTCAGATTCTGGAAGTTGCCATTATAGCCTAAAGAAGGCACTAAGGTAGAAGCTGGTATTTTTTTAGCATTTTCATATTTTCACCCACTGTTTTTAAAACTAAAACTCCCTCGTACAGACCTTGAGAGAGTCCAGGGCAAGTCACTAGTCACAACTGGTACTATCAGAATGAGAGCGTTGTTTGTTGGTGGAATCAATCAATCGGTGAATCCTACTAGTAATATAGCCTGCAATGGGCACATCCTTGCAGCCAGCCAGTCAGTCCGTCAGGCTAAATGCTCAGTTGTGCATGGCCGGACTTGGGGAAGAAAAGCCCAAGACCTAGTAGTAGGACCAACAAGACGAATGATTTGTCTTGGATGGTCCAACCACAAACTGAAGTTTTGCTAGCATCAGTTAGACATTATTTTCCCCTGCTAATGGTCCAACAAGACAAGTGATTTGTCTTGGTTAATTGGTTCCGATGCTGCTTGCGTCCCTTTCAACTATTCGTTCCCCTTTTCTTTTTCTTAAGCAAATTAGCCTCTCCATTTGTTAGTAGAGTCCCAGTAAAATGCATCAACAACTGGCCATGGTTGCTCCGAACCCTCCAACAGTCAAGCTTCCACATTAACGGGGATGGTACGAACATGTTGAGGATGAGAAGAAAAACAATGTAACTGATGCTAGCAAAAATTCAGTTTGTGGTTGTACGAACCATCCAAGATCTTTCTTTCCCTATCGCCCGCCCCTTTCCTTTCCTTTCCTCTCCATCACGCAGGCCTACTATTATATTCTTCATGGCCCAAACACATCTCGGCCCAAGAACTGATCAGGCCCGCGTTAGGAAAATCTGGGCCTCAAGTGATTCATATTGTCGTTATTGGGCCTCACGTAATCGAGATCCTGTTTCGGCCCAATCAAAATGGCGACTCCCGGCGTGTCTTTTTCTCTCTCAGCCGCTCCTGTCAGTTGATTCCTTCGCTGCCGCGCGGATTTATCGGCAAATCGGGCAGGAGAAATGGCGCTCGATCCTTGGCCGCCGGTGGAGGCCGCGCGGCTACTGCAACTGCATATATGTTCAGTAAACTGGCAAGCCAAATCTGTACTTCTGCCTCTCTACATTAGTACTCTAGTCTGTACACAAGATGAAACCAAAATGGAACAAGACTAGAAACTTTTTGGAGTGGTGGATACAAGGAACAAGCGACCTGGACGCAACAAAGAAAGATAGCTTAGATCAATCTTCTTGCTCATTGCTTGGGAAATATGAAAGGAACGGAATGCAAGAATCTCCAGAGGGAAGGAGGCGACAATACACCAGCTGACTGGTCAGATCCAAGAAGAGTTGGGTTGCTAGAGTATGGCCGGCCCTAAATACATTGGGAGAATGTTGCTATAAGGAGTAAGAAGTGCTGACTGCAAGCATATTTGTACGGAGGCTTGTACAGTCTTTCCTTTTTTCTTTTATCTTTTGGCTTTTTAAACTTAAACCCTCTTCCATCAATATAACCCATATAACCCAGTCAAATCTGATCAACCGTTCGGAAAAAAAACAGATATCTCCCAATACTGTATTATATTCTTCCTTTCGTCAAAAAAAAAAACTACTCCTAGAAATGAGGGCCACGTCGATCATCATATTGCTAGTAGTGGTTCGTTGGTTACTACTCCTATATGCACATATATAATGGCGTACTAGTACACTATATATACTCTTGTTCATATCAAACGGGTCTTAATCAGTCGATGCATGATGATGATGAACTTACCAGTATTTCTGGGACCTAACATTGCAAATAGTGGCCTACATGTGTACCCCTACCACATCTCTCTATATATCCTTGACTTTGCGCGCAAAATGTCATACCCTGATTTAATATGAGCATCTCCTCCCGCTCTCTAAATTAGCCTTGCACATGCATGCCTTTACCAAGAACCTAAATTGGACCAATCATTTGATTACTTCTCCAATTATTGGGGGCTGACATGTGTCACTTAACATATTTCAATCACCTCCTTAATTATTACTAGTCAACAGGGTTTAGTCAAAAGGAACCACCAGTTAATTACTTACCTCATCTCATCACATACATGATTTATGATGAAATTTTCTGTAGGCTTGCATGTAAAACGCACAGTTTCAAGTACTACATGCATTTATCTACAGGAAACGTTAATTTGTTCTTCCCAAACTGAAATTTCAAACCTGGTAGGGGGCTGGATTATGGATCAGCGAACCAGTGATTGATGAATTGTCCATATCCAGCCTTCAGAATAGTGTTCTGCACTCCTGCTCCTGCAATGTATCAGCCAGGCCAGCAGAGCAATTACTGTATGATCGCTACGAAACAGTTTGCCACTCTCATTCAATCTGTTCAGCACCACCAGCTACCAACCATGAACGACGTAAGGCAGCAGTTGAAATGACATTAGATGTCAATAAGCAAGTCCAAGAAACATGCTACTAGTAGAAATTATTCTGAGTTCTGACGATGATATCTTTAGAGAGAGATGAAAGAGATTACACTGTCTCTTGTTCTGCAACACCTATAGTTGATTCCTTATTTTTACTGGTACAGAGGTACTAAGCACTAAGCGCGCAGCATGCATGACCAAGGAAAAGAAACTTACTGCTACTATACCTACTGTCTTACTGTCAGTTTAGTGGGTCTCATCTCATTGACAGCCTTAACCAAGTACAAGCAAGATGGTCATGTGGTGGTGTCATGGCCAGGATCCATATGTTTACGCTGAATGAACAAGGCCAAGGCATGTGCCTGAATAGCGAGCACTTTAAAAAGCTTCTGTTTACAAATGCAAATTATTATAGTTACAGGCTTTCTTCGGTTCACCCATGCTACCATATATGAATCACCATCTCTGAGCGTTGAGGCTGGGAGATGTTGTATGATGAGTGATTCATGCGCTGGACTGGAGAACGTGCGTGGTGAGGCTGTCAAGCGTCAGCGTGTCCAATGGATTAGTATGATTTATTTATTTATGGGATGGCAAGCGATCGAAGTGTCTCTGCTAGCTGATATCCACATGGCCGGCCCTCTGCATTGTCGAAACGATAATTAATCAGATGTTGTTTGTTTAGCTTCGTCCTGTGATTCTTGCATAGCTTTGTCCTGTGATTCTTGTATCTGGATAAGGCCTCATGGAGCAGATTAATTAACTAGAATCTCTGCCCTGTTGAGCTGATTAAATTAATTACTCGATCAGTAGTAGCTATCTTAGGATACATTACATTAGAGGAGACATAGGAGTAGAGAATACTAGTAGCATGCAGTAAATTCGAGAGGGTGTATGGCATGGGATGGGCACTGTCAGGCTAGATTCTGGAATTTGAGGCCTCAACAAGTCTGAAGCTCTGAAACATGTGTAAATGCCCGTAGGTACAGCGTTCACCTGCGTCGCATCGCTGGCATCCACAAAGGCAGCTTGATTGTTAACAAGAGGCCTATATAGTTATAGGAGGAGGTTTGCTTCCACCTTGCAACGCATCAGTAGCCTGCTTTGCTTGGCATCCTGAACCTGCACTGCAGCTCAGCCTCAGCAAGGCAGGCAGCAGTGGACAGTGGATGGAGCCATGCATGCATGCATATAGTCTTATCATACTATGCTGCTGCTGCATGCATCTTCTTCTCTTTGGTTCTTGCTTTGTGAATTTCAAAGGCGCGCTAAGCCTCTGTGCTGCTGTGTTTTTCCTGTCGCTGTTTTATTCATTCATCGATCTTCAGGTGACAAACTGTGCACCGCCACTGATCATATCAGATCATGATCATCATCCATCAACAACTATCAACAACAGTCAAACGTCTCACGTGTCCTTGTTCCTTCTCCATGCGTCGGCGCTTGATGCTTATCTTGTGATGGCTTAATTATATAGCTAGATTCATTAGTTAATACTAGCATAGAGTACTCATGGCAAAGGCTGCCAAAGCAAACAAGCAACCTACCACCAAGTTAACATGTAATGAGAAGCTTTCAACTCAAACGTGCCTGAATTGTAGTGCAAATCAAAGCATCATTGCAACATGGTAGTAGTTGATTAGTATGGTATGGACCAGGCCTGCGTTGTAGCCAGTTAGTATTATGAATTCAAGATACGTATTAATTAATCTCTCACCAATTAAAGAGGAGGTCCATTTTTAAATCACATTTGACCTTTTCACAAGTCCTCTGCAGCCGCCAAGGATGAAATCAGTGAGCAATCCTATGACCTATCCCTTATGCAAACATTGTACTTCTGAAACCTGAACTTTTATGAGACCAAGAAGAGGAGGAAGGAAGGTAGCTATTCTCGCCATTTCTAAATACTCCTATATGACACATTGACACCTACCTTTTTAAATATGAAGTTTAACAAATCATCTTATTTAGAAATTTATTGAAAATGTGCAATGTATGTCTAAAGCGTATTTTAATGATACAATAAATCACAACAAAATAATGATATTGTATTATTTTTTAATAAGACAGATGATAAACGTCACACTTCACATATTTAAAATCAGACATAGTATCAGGGTTTTCTCTATCGTTTTTGTAGGGTTTACCGTTAAAAAAGGTATTACGGTTACCATGAAAACCATAAGATGGTAAGTGGGAAAAACTGAGAATCAAGAGAACTACTTACAAGGTTACCACAATAATCATGAGCAATCACACGATATTGTAAACCCTAGTACTAGGTAGAGAAGAAGAGGGTGGAATGATGGTTCTTGTAGGTGGTGGCTTAGCTTAACTTACATGATTGTGCTTGTGCGGATCAAAAATGTGGTTTGCAGCATGCCTGCATGTACGTACTCCTAATACACCACAGAGGTGGTACTACTGCTCTTACCGAGCTATTAATTTGGATACACATGTATTTAGATCCGTAGTTAGGATTGGATTTTTCTTTTAACGGACGGGTACAGGGTAGCTAGCTTCGTTCCTCTAGCAATAGCATATAGTGGCATGGCCATGGTGTTGCTCTGCCCCTCCCTCCCTCCTAATCATGCATGCATCGCCATTGTCGCGCTGGATATATGTATCATCACCAAACACCTACCTATCTTACTTACAGCAAGCCGCATGTGCCAACATTGATAAGTATTACTTTATATTGCGTAGTAGTAGTATTTCTTTTATTATATTATTTGGAGAAAATTATATTATGTGCATTAATCACGGAACACTCTTTTTAACACACGTCCAAAGAAACAAATAGATAATAAAAATCTTTTAACCTCATAGAATTTTAATCTCTATTCAAAGAATAAAGAACACCCATGTATGCACATGGAGCAGATTGGACACTTAAATTACTTTTTTGATTCAATCCCAAGGAGAATACTACTAGTGTCAACCATGCAAAGACTTTATATAAAGAAACAGAGAGAGAGAGAGAGTGATTAGGGCACTGAAATCACAAGGGTGATTAGTCCGTGTTAATCCTGTTCCCTTTAAATTTGAGTCGTTGGCCTGCATCACCCACCTCTACTCTTCGCTCCACCTCGCCTTGCCGTCTCCTTCACAACCAACAACCCCATGGCGTCCTCGCCGACCTCCACGCCGCCACACGACCGCAAGCTCGATCCGGCAGCCTCGCCGGCAGCCAGGTGGCGGACGCGGCGGGAGCAGGAGAGCTACTCCTCCAAGCTGCTCGACGCGCTGCGCCTGGTACGGGCGGGGGGCGGCGGCGGCGGCAGACCCGCGTCGCGCGAGGTGCGCCACGCGGCGGACCGCGCCCTCGCCGTGGCGGCGCGAGGGCGGTCGCGGTGGAGCCGCGCCATCCTCGCCTCCCGCGCGCGCGCATGCCGCACACGCGCGCTCCGCCGCGTGCGGCTCGGCGCGCCCCCGCCGCCTACTGCGCGTTCCGCGGCGGGGTCCTCGCGCTCGCGGCCGCCACTGGTGAGCAAGGCGAAGGTGCTGGGGCGGCTAGTGCCCGGGTGCCGGAAGCTGGCGTTCCCGGCGCTCCTGGCGGAGGCGTCGGACTACATTGCTGCTCTGGAGATGCAGGTGCGCGCCATGGCGGCGCTCGCGCAGGCACTCCAGTCCGTGGCACCCGCGCCGCCGCCGCCGTCGTCGTGATCTCCCTCTCCATCGTCATCCAATTCCAAGGAAGGATTTGGTCTGTGTGTCTGTACATGACTCTTTTTTTTTTTTTGCTCGGGCTAAGCTTGGCCATTGTTAGTGAATTGATGGTGAAAATCAAAATGAGTTTTCGGTTTAGTTTGGTCAGGATTATTATTTTTTGTTTAGTGGGTAGCTCTGGTGTTGTCTCTCTGCAGCTGCAGTGAAAGCAAGCAGGAGATTTGAGATTTTCCTTCATACGCTTTTTTGAGTATGTATGTTGCCGATCGAATGGAATCGCTTCTGCAGTCATGGTCAGACTGATTGAGAAATGCTTTTGCTTCATCTGACGATAAATGTTTTCTTTTTAATTTGTTCATCTGAAAATTGAAATTGCTTACTACAGTAGTAGGAGTAATTATATTAATTTGCCAATTTGGGGGAGGTAACAGCGGGGCATGTGGGGAGGATTGAACGGCACGTGGCTCATCAGGGCGGTGGGGCCCAGCGGCAGCGGCAGCGGCGCTAGACGACGCGACGCGACGGCGGAGGCAGCGGCACATGGCGCCGGGGCCTGCCTGTCGCTCGCCGCAGGAGAGAGGGGAGGTGGGGCCCACATGCCAGTCACGTTGCGTACGGACGGTAGGGATATGTCATGTGTTTGGCGCATCGCACGGCCCAGAAGAGATCTGTGCTGACGTGTGCGCTGCACCATAGCTTGCTGTCGTGTAGTAGTCTTTGGCGCGAGCTGAATCGCATGAGACCACACGTGTCATGTCTCCCTCGATCAACCAACTAATTAAAAGTGGTGTCATTAATTAAGCATCAGCTAATCTTCACACTGCATATGCATATGCAGCTAGCTCAGCTGTAGCCGGTATGGATGGGTGTCAGCCTGGCCTTGCTGGTTGATCCATCTCATTTTCTCTCAGCTTTTGTTGTATCCATTGCATTGCTTATTCGGGCATCCAAAGTAGTGTGAAAGAACTCCATAAATAATATAATATTTCATTCAGCCACCTAGTAATTTTGTGAAATTAATCCATAGCAAAAAAATAATAAAAACTACCCATAAATATATGGGCTGCCAATAGAAAATAAAATATATTATTTATCTTTAGTTCAACTTTCCTACTAACTATTTGCTATCTATGTATATTGTGAGAGTAACCATAATATATGAAAAAGGTAACTTTAAGATAATGATTGCAACTTGTAAAGTGTGTCATATATATTGTGGGAAATAGATTAGCTTAGGGTGCACCTTATGCTTAAAGTCTACCACAAGCAAAAATAAAGTATTTTTTTCTCTCTCATTCACTTCATGAACCAGAGCTGAAATATTTTTTTTCACTTTATATGGGTCCATCTTGTGGTTAAATTCTAACCATAGCGGTTATTTTAACCATAGTCCACTATTCATGGGATCCACCTTAAGATCATATTACACCACAAATATTAAGATATTATAAATGTTACAATTGTTAAAAATTATATATATATATATGTAAATCTCATCTATATACATCTATATAAATTACTTTTACATTGTTGTTGCCTCTTGGTGCAAAAGAGGGCCTAGGTCCACCAAACTTATCTAATGCGTTGTCACGTGCGTTTGAGGTACTACTACTCTAGTGTCCCAAATGTTTGCTTGCATCTATTCTTCGATCAGCTCCATCTGGACGATATGGCACGCTCACAATCAGCCTCAGCCTCTTGCCAAATCAAACACGACCGACGAGACCGTATCTGTATCGGATGAATTATTATAGTCCTTACCCAACAGTATTTTACTACACTAGTATATATACACTGATTAACCAACGGCCCAACAGTTTGCTCTCACAGATAACTGAACAAGAATCGCATCAATGTTTTTTTTTTTTGTGCAAAACAAACCAAGAGCGACAACACTGATGCCTTCCCCCCCTTACAACTGCAGGTTACAAGCGAATGCAGGAGATGTGTTCTGCTTACATCAGTATCACAACCACAAATGATGCTAATGAAAATCAACTATCCTTCAGATTCCAGACCTGCCATGAAAAATCCACTGTGCATTCACCATTGGATTCATGACCTACACCCAGCACCAGTTTTCAGTACAAACGTACTCAAAGCTCATTTGGATGTTCAGTGTACAATATCCTCGACCACTTTACATGCCACCGCTTTTGCTGCATTTTTCTAGTTGGCCGCACGCTACCATATGTTCACTTGAGCAGCCGTCAGATCGAGCAGCCAGAAACTTCACTTCTCATGAATTCAGTATATATACACTGCAAGCTCAAAGGGAACAGACTCTGATCTCCAGATCTGCTCTGATAGTGTGTGTGATAGGTGCAACAGAGAGCAGGAATAGCCCCAGTTCAGGATATCCGACAATCGATGAAACGTCAGGTAAGATCCAATGGTCGCAGAACAAGTCCCAGATAACGATGATCCACACAAGTCTTAGCCAGCTGCGCCAATGTAGTCAGTCGGAGTCTGGTAGCCCAGCATATATTGAGGAATGTATGTAGTGTACACAGAGTGGCTGTACAAGCTTTTCGGAAGCTGTGACGACCTAACAATGGACATTGTCAGCTTTGAATGTGTACATTTCACCTTGCCATACACATCATTGATGACATCCTTCATGAAATCTTCTCCCAGTGAGCTAATATCAAGATGGGTGCTTGTTTTATATACGAGGCCCCAGTGGCATACAATGCTTGGCTCGAAGACTGTATGATCAACTTCCTCTGTGGAATCTGGGTCACACTCAACACCAATACTTTCCAGCTGCAGAACAAAAGAGGAAGTTAACATAGCATGTACATTCTTGTTCAACATTCCCGACGATAAAGAATAAGTAAAGAACAGTTGAGGAACAAAAAAGGGAACATGACAAAAGCCAAGAAAGAACCTTGAGGATAAGGTTGCGGAAGCGGGACTTCACCCAACCAGCCCAGTCACGTAGCTCTTCAGACGTTGGGGCACATAAAGCAATTCGAAGGAATTCTTCGTATTTTGTAGCATATGGAAAGGGTGCAAAAAGCCAGACCCACTCAAAATCATGCCTCCATGGCTCCTACATTGGATAAACAAAGTAACTGTGAAATGATCAAATAACATCCAAGCACTCAAGCACTAATATATACATTACCCTAGTTACTGCAGAGGAGAACAATCACTACTCAGTGAAAACTGTACACAAAGATTTAAATTTGAGTTACAGATTCAACAATTTTTCGACAGATGAGGTCGCTCCTATGCTTATCAATGATCCATGCCTATCAAAATACGAGAAAAAGTCGACACTCTTTGAGTTACGGCAAACATAATAACGAAAATGAGATAGGTTCCATGTGTCAAGTTAGAACAGACTAATGGCTAATATAGCAAGCCATGAGCGTATGTAAGAATGGAGGAATGCATCACTTGTGGTTCAACGAAGAAACCAGAACAGGAATAAGCACATCGACAATCTGGCATGCACAAAGAGATCAGGAGTATGACATAGGAATGTCGGAATGCGTTTTCGGTTATATAAAATAGTTGGCAATTCTTAACTATGCATCACAGTCATCACCCAACACTAAAAACCTCCTATTGTTCAAGAAATGAGAGAAGCATAACTGGATCTAAGCTGACCTTGGTCAAAGCATAACCACGCATAAGCTCTTCTCTAATTTTCTTGAAGGTGCCTTTTGTCATATTGGATGCACAAAACTCCGGTGGAGTACAAGGCAACAGTATGGGCATGAAAGACCCATCAGGACGCCTGCAATTAGTTGGTTGACCATGCAAGCTTACTGGAATTTGCCAATTCCAGTGAGCAAATATATCAAAGAATATGGTGAACAGACCATTGATGGTACCATATGGATATCTCTGACAAACATAAGCTGCAAGAATCGCTAAATGAATCCCAGCGAAGAAGCCGAGCAACTGAAAAAACACCATCAGAGGTGAAAATACAACAGTTAGACCGGAAAGAAGATATGAAGGTCATATAGCTGAATAACAGCCATCAAAGCATATTAAACCACCTACATGGCAATGAATTCCTCGCCTCTTAGTCCATAGCTTGATGCACCGCAACAGAATTTGGAACTTCTGCATCACAAATTTTCAGAGATAAAATGTTAAAAGCGGAACCTGACAAAATGAAACAAAAGATTTTGAGGTGTTCTATGGGAAAAGAAAAATGAACAAATCTGCACAGTGACAGATCAGTCTTAAGACAATACTATAAGTACATGGAAGGTACCCAGGACAAATATGAACAAACTGAGAAAAGTATACCTAAACGTGACTTAATGTAGCAAATGAGAACATAAGGGGGTGCTGGACTGTTGGTAAGTTAAATTAGATTAGTCATCAACCTGTGTGTTTGGTACTAACTGGACAATTTGTTTGTTAACACGAACTCCAGACAAACTTCTCCAGCTCCGCGAATCAAGTTTTTGGAGCAAATGCGGATTAGATGTAATTATAGCCTGCGGGAGAAAGCATGTCGATGAAATTCAGATTGCTATCGAGTACAATAACTGAGTACCCTTCTAACTACATATTGATTACAGAATAAACTTGCCTCTGATGCATTGATAACTGGAAGCTGAGCATATGTAAAATCAACAGAAATACCGCTGAACCTAAATCGCATCAATGGAACCTTAGCACTTTCGACAGTCTGCATTTCTGATACTTCTGGCCTGTCTTCAAGAATTTGTCTGAGAACAATGAAAAAATGGTACTGCAAAATCAACACATGTTAAAAACCCTGCCGTGATCTCAGGTAGAAGGAGAAACTGAAAATAATAATAACAAAACCCACCTGCAGTGTTGCAATACAAGGACCAACACATAGTGCATCAATGTCAGATTCAGGTCCATGAGCCTTTAGAAACAGAAAATTGTTAGCCAAATCTTCTCAATGAAGTCAAAGCCAGGCGGACTTGTGCCATCTTATATTGTACAAGAAGTTGTCTTTTGTTCTACAGGATTCAATTTGTAAGGCTTACACAAAGCTTTAATTTATACACATGAGGAAAAAAAAAGAGAAAGGCTTACACAAAGCTTTAATTTAGATTACAGTTTAGGTCAACTTGAGATGCTCAGTGTTGAATCTACATGCATATATGTTATTAACCCTCAGGACTTGAATAAGAAGATTAAACACATAATGCGCATATTGAGTTATTGACTTCATAATGACTGCATAATGCACATGTTTTTTGCAGCCTAATAAGATGAGCATTCTTGGCTTTCTGATCCTGTCCATGAGTCATGGCAACTACTATTCAATTTTCTTATGCCAAATGATTATATGATCTCCCATTACAATGAAAAGGGTCAACTTTTAATGCACATTGAGTTCCTATTTTGCAACCAGCTGATGCTCCATTACCAACAAGAGCTTTCTTAAAACATGCGCAAGTTGGTTCCTAGATGAGCAAAGGGGGCAACTCATTCATTGCCATGGATATGTTTTGCAATCATAGGAGACAAGTAGATTAGAATAGAAGGTAATGAAAACAGAAACGTGACAATGCAGTGCACTTTACAGTGATGCATACACCAGACACCACACAGTTAACAATGCAGCAAAGCTGGTTGGGCATATATTCCTCAGAACATCCTGCATTATCCCAGTAACAAAGTAAACTGCCTCTCGGCGGAATATAGTTGTGCTTAATTGGTAATGTGCGTGGTGATTTTGTGAAGCACTTAAGTTAGGACAACACAAAAAATAAGTATACTGTAGTAATCTGTAGCAGCATGGGTCGGTAACATATCACACAATAGGAAGCAACAATTCGAAAGAATCATTCAGCTTTTTTGAGTGTTGGTTGATTACCCCTAACGTGTATGATCCATAGGTCAAAACGGTAGCCGTGGTTCGCCTTGGGGGCACCCTCTGCTCGTACGCCACCACCTTGGCCCAGTCCATCACAATCTGTGAAGAGCAGTGCAGATGAGAGATCGATTCGATCGCGGCGCGCACCGGCACCGCAATGTTGAAGCTTTATTAGTAAGTGCAAAACCCCTCGAGGCCCATTTACCTTGTTGAGCTTGCGGATGACCTGCTCCCTCTTCTTGTTCGCCTCCGGCGACGGGATTCCCCCCTCGTCCTTCAAAAACTACTCCAGTAGTACAATCCAACAACAATCGTGTAGCATGGCGCAAGCGAGTTAGTGACCCAAAATTGGTGGGAAAACAGCGGAAGCAGGAGCAAAGAAGCAGATGATATATACCTGGAGGAGGGAGGTTGTCCGGTGGTAGTCCATTTGGGTGAGGAAGGCGGGGTGGAGGCGCATGAGGATCGGGGCCATGGGAGGGGGGAGGAGACGGTGGTGGGGTGAGGGCAAGGGAGGAGGCGGGGGAAGAGGAAGGTACAAGGGCAAGGTTGGGGGATCGCGCGAGGCGGGCGGGTCAGTGGCCCTCGCCGAAGCCATAGGCGATCAGGGGAGGGGAAGGAGCGGACGGAGGGTGCGGGGCGGTGGCGAGGTGAGGTGATCGCCGCCGGTGATGTCCGCGGCGGAGAAGGTCCAGGTTTCCTTCCTTAATCGCGGGGTTTTTTACGCTTACGAGACGAGACGCGGTGGTTGTATTGTATAGCAGGTGGGCACGTGGTGTGCGTGTGGCCTGTGGGGGCCGCGTCGCGTTGGTTCGGCTTGGAGCCGGCCCGGCCTTCCAGAAGGTTCTGTGAACACTCAGCCCAAGGCTTTTTACGCGGAATAAGTCTAGTTTAGCTCCCTTCAATAGGTTCGATCCAAGTAGTGTCACTTAATCGCATATTGAAAACACAGCTAGTAAAACCGATGTGAAATGATTCTCTTATAGTTTTTATCATAGTTTTTCGCAGACGTGACTCATTCAACTAGTCCAATTAACTAAGCTAGCATATGGGATCCATATGTTATCTTCTCTCTTCTTCCTTTCTTTCTCCTGCAAAACACGGATATATTATTTTTTTATTCTAAAAAAATATCTTCCTTATTGTATATATATATAATAATGCTTTACCCATTTAATATTATATGTTCCATTGCAATACACGGATATATTACAATCAATGGAAAAAAAGAGGGGAGAAAAATAACTAGTGGTCTCTAAAAGAAATTACTTGCGCAAAACAATTGTTGGGCTAAGACTTTTCCCTTACAGCATCTCCAAGAGCTCATGTATATTCCGTTGGTTAGCTAAAAAAGGAGAAAAGGGAGAAAAAATTGCATCCAACAGACTAGCTAACTGAATAACTATCTTTTCATGCCAGCTATCTCCACCCCTTTGCTAGCTATATTTAGCTAGCCAAACGAGCTCTCCCTCCACGATCATCAGTTTTAAAGTTTTCTTTAAATTACCTAGCTATATTTAGCTAGCCAAACTAGCCTGCTTTTGGGATGTGCCAAAGCGACAAAGACCAAAATAAATGCATTTTTGCGTTTGCCGGGAGTCGAACCCGGGTCTATTGCTTGGAAGGCAATTATCCTAACCGTTGGACTAGAAACGCTATCAACGGTTGGGATCTACACCAACAGAGGAGTCCCGAGGCCGCCGCCATGCCGCGAGCCCCACCTCCGCGGCCGTCGGAGGACGCGCGCCTCGCCGCCTACAAGCCCGGTGTCGACGTCGCCCGCTCGCGCCGCCGCCGCGAGGACCGCCTCCTCGCCGTCCGCCGCAGCAACCGCGATGCCGGCCTCTTCAAGCGCCGCCGCGACGAACCTACTCCCAGTCCCATCCCGCACGCCAGGGCCGCGACCCCCTCATCTCAAGCCGATGATGTGCCCACCACCACCTCTCCTCCTTCCTCCGAGCCCTCTTCTCCGCCATCCTCACCTCCCGCCCAAGCCGTTTCCCCGCCGGCTGCCGCCGACTCTCACTCAGAGGTGCGTGCTTACTCTAGGGTTTTAACTCTACTTTGGGAGTATTTGACTGTTCTCGCTTCTGCCACATATAAAATCTAGTCAAATTTCTCATTATATGTAAAGAAAAACTATAATTTCCAACCGTATGTTTGAGTTCTGGTCATGTATGGTAGGCAATCTGCAAAACGAAATTCCAGGAGAAAGGCCTCTCAGTCTCACACTCTCACTAGTCACTACAAGAGTAGATAGATGTGGGCAAAGTTACATGCTGCTGCCTTATTCAAAACATAAACAAATAACCCATGTCGTGTTCCTCTTACTGTGCGCGAAACGGCAATTGCATACGAATGGTTTACCACGACACATGAGCCATCTTTGGATTGTGAGTTGTGACATTGCAGGGAAAATGAAATGCTTCCAATGGTTTCATAAACTCACTGTGATGTGCTCTTCCTCTGTTTCCTATCAAATTCCCTTATTTTGTCTTTTCTATCCAGCTAGCTTGAAGGCCTATCAGAAATGGTGGAGAAGGTCTGGTCAGATGACACCACTAGTCAGTTAGAAGCCACGGTCCAATTCAGGAGACTTCTTTCAGATGGTATTTCACATGTTTAATATGCGATATTGTTGCTCTTTTTATTCATTAATATCCCCCTTATCATCATTGTTCTCTCTCTGTAGAGAAGAACCCAACTGTGATAAAGATCATCAGAGCAGATGTCCTGCCAAGGTTTTCTGACTTCCTCTCAAGACATGAGCATCCTCAGCTACAAGTATGTTTAGTCTATTTTTCTCTCCTTCTGTCTCCCCTTTCTGGATTTTCCATTTGTAAATGTTCTTATTCTGCATGTACTCTTTTGCAGATGGAGGCGGCATGGGTTCTTACCAACATAGCTGCATCTGACTATACATTGCTAGTTGCAGAATGTGGTGCCGTTTCAAGGTTGGTCGAGCTCTTAGAGTCTGCAAATGCTAATATCAGGCATCAGGTAAAGATTGGTACTCTATGCTGCTTGTTTTTGTAATGGTTTGGTTACTGATATTGTTGGTTCTGACTTCTTATGAGTTAAAAGGCTACCTGGGCTCTTGGAAATATAGCTGCAGACGTGCCTACCTGCAGAGAGATCGTCCTTGATCATGGTGCTGTGGCACCGTTACTGGCCCAATTTAGAGAAGGCATGAAAGTTCCAGTTCTGAGGACTTCCACTTGGGCGTTGTCAAACCTTTGTTTTGGAAAATTACCAGCTGAAGTGCAAGTAGGTTGCTGAATGACTACTGTGTGTGTACTATTAAATTTAAAAGGAATATAATTTGATTTGTCTTGGCTGATTGTTGCAGGTGAAGCCAATACTGGATATAATCAGCCAGCTTATTCATTCAGTCGATGAAAAGATACTGGGTGATGCATGCTGGGCTCTTTGTTATATATGTGACGGTGTATCTGACGGAATCCAACATGTGCTAGATGCGGGTGCTTGCCCTCAACTTGTAAATCTTTTGATGTAAGTTTCTGGGTTCTTTTTGTACTACAGTTTTCCGTATGGAGAACTTCCAAATATTCTTTGTTACAACACTTAACTTCTTTCATGATTTTAGGCATGCATCAGCTAATATCCTGCTTCCTGCCATTACGGTACTTGCGAGAATCTCTTCTGGAGATGATGCTCAAGTGCAGGTTGTTTACTGGTTAAATTGTTTTTACCTGTTGCTGTTCTTTGTTTTACCACTATGGATTAGCAATGATGTGCAACAATTAGTCTAGAAGGCATACTGTGGAGTTGCTGGAAGTTTACAGTAAAGCTCGGAATCTTTTTATGGCCTGAAAATCATATTGTGGTCACCTTGTGCCATTGTGTGTTCTCCTTGTTCAGATGTGTATTCCTCCATCATAGAAATGCCAATGTATACTATTGTCTTCCAGGATAGTATATATGTAAATATACTTTGTATACTTCTGTACTTGTTCTAATACTTGACTGATAGTTTTTATATTCTGCTATGTTTTTCTCCTTATCTTCTGGAATTAATGTTGAGCCTACAAGGCAATTTTTGGCAGGTCCTAGTAGAAAACAACATTCTTAATTATTTGGCCCCGTTGCTAGCACGAAATTACCCAAAGAGCATCAAGAAGCAAGCTTGTCTAATTGTTTCCAATATCTCCACTGGCAGCAAGGATAATATTCAGGTAGGAGAAGTGTATTTTGACTTTTGTGCTTTTTCAGCAAGGATAATGTCCATGTCTATTTTTGCTGCATCATCTTTGATGCCCTATATCAAATGATTGTACTACTATGTTTTGACCATAATTCTTCCAGCAGGCAGTAATTGATGCAGATGTTATAAGCCCTCTCATTTTCCTATTAAAGACCTCCGAGAAGGATATCAAGGAGGAAGCTGCTTGGGCTATATCAAATGCTGCGTCTGGTGGTTCAAGTGATCAAATTCAGTAAGTTCTAGCCTGGAATTGTCTTGATATGATTTTACATTCAAATGTATGTTTAATGTATTTTTTATATGTCGATGAAATTAATCCTGGTGCTCTGCAATGATTGTTCTCTATTCGGTCACAGATATTTGGTGAGCCGAGGATGTTTGGAGCCTCTCTGCAATGTTCTCACTTACCAAGATGCTGACCTAATATATACATGCCTGGAAGGTCTTCAAAACATACTTCAGGCGGGTGAGGTGGGGAAGCAGGGGCAGGAGTCCACAGCGAACCCGTATGCACAGTTTATTTTAGAATGTGGGGGTTTGGATAAACTAGAAGATCTGCAGGAAGTCGACAATGATGCCATTTACAAGTTAGTCATGAAGTTGCTGGAGTGTTACTGGGACGAGGAAGTTAGTGATGATGACCCAAATTTACCAACTTCAAATGACTCTGCAGAGACCGTGGAGACGGCATCTGAAGATGCTGCGCAGCCAACAGAGCCATCGGCCAGCCCAAATGAAAGTTAATGACTTGTAATGCTTCCTTCCTGTAAGATGTAACCATCTGGTTGGTTAATGTCATGCCAAACCTTCACTCTGCAGAATTATAACATTACTACATTTATTTAGTATATACTAATGAAATTTTTGTGAATGTTTGAGCAGGAATATGATCTTAATTCCCCTTGTCCGGTGAAAAGAGAATGAAGGCATGACTGTTTAACGGCAAGATTTTCTCGCTGTAAACAGTGTGAGACTAAACAGTGGATGAAAAGACCTGATATACTCATCTCTGCTACTACCAAGAGTCCAAGACTCCAAGACCAACAAAACCATATCAGGGTACTGTACTTACCTGCACAATTGTCATCAGCAGAGTCTAGTGGCACAATCTAGTTTTGGTTCGTGTTGCATGCATCATGGCAAGTTGCCAACCTCATAGCTAAGCAAGATATGATCAACTTATGACTTGTTAGGAGCGATACGTTTCGCTCAAAAACCATCAATTCCGTTCATACACTACGTGTTGGTTTCCATCAATCGCTATCCAAGATATCTGAGTTTGTACGACCGTAATCAGTAAACCTGCATCTCTCTCGATCCAAGTCAATTGAAGCGATCGAAGTCAATTGAAGCAAAGATAGTAGGCACAGAAAAACGTACAACATCACTCATGTTTGTTTAATTTGGCGAGGTATTAATGTATCTAAATTCTAAGTGTGTATCTGAATTTTTAAGTGTCACCTTCAACAACACTGAGTTGATGGAAGCTAACCAAACCGAAAGCTAAGCTCGTCGTTCACCTCGTGCTTCAATTCGATCGATATTGCTTGATTCAAGTGCATGCCATTTTGACAATTCATGGCTCGAACTGGTGAGTTCCAAAGGAGACTTTCATATGGCATGGGCAGAGAGATGCATGCAAGTTGCAAATGCCAATATTCTCAAACGACACGTTCCTGTATATTGATCGACAACTACTTGTTCCCAACATGGTTAGGCCCAGGTTATGCATGCACATGCAAGTTTATTATAATTTCTTTCGTTTGGGTAAGATGTGTACATGCATTATCTGTGGTGGTTTGCATCTTCTCAGGAGAACCATGCATATATATCCGTTCATTTCCTGAAAGAAAAATAGTGATGTATAACTGAAGATATGCAGGCACCAATTTAAGTTGTTGGCGTGAACTCTTGAGGATGTATATATGCACACACGTATTCCTTATGCTGTAGTAACATATTTTGCGAATATATAATTGCAAGAATCTGGTGGATGCAATATGCATCAATCAAGCAGCTGCTTGAAAGGAGTTTGATCGAGGAAGACAATTTGAGGTAAGCACGACACATGCTCGAATGGTCGATCGAAACGGGACAAATATGCATGCGCGTTGAGGAATATGATAAATTGATTGATTGAAAGGAAAAGGCGTTTAGCCAGTGTGTGTTCCGTGCAAGATCGAAGCAGTACAACCAACGCTACAACTTGTGTGTCTCGATTGGATGAGATGAGATGCATTGGACTTTTGCTCTTTCGCCTTCAGCTCTGCACTTTTCAAGTCGTCTCGTTGCTTTTGATTGACTTGAAGATGCACTTTTGTCACCTGCATGC
Source organism: Oryza punctata (assembly GCA_000573905.2). Taxonomy (NCBI): domain Eukaryota; kingdom Viridiplantae; phylum Streptophyta; class Magnoliopsida; order Poales; family Poaceae; genus Oryza; species Oryza punctata. The sequence continues at coordinate 32,597,606 of CM002494.2, read as the reverse complement.
AATTCGTGGCCAATATATTCTCGATCGATCCATGGGGCAACTAATTAAGCCGGCCGGTTACTGAAGAAAGTCTGAAACGACGACATGCATATGATGATTGATGACCCAAGGTACAGTTTAATTCAGAGATACATAGACAGATGATTGCGAAATGTATGGCAGGGAAACACTAGCTAGTCATTAGTCAGCAGCCACAAGAAATTAAAGGGTAGTTAGTTGTGCGTTTTGATCGGCCGGGGATTTGCCTCAAATCTAGCTACAAGCCTTCAATTAAGATGCATGCATATGACTTAGCTAGGGAGTAGTAATTACTAGCTTAGCTAGCTATATAGTAGGCGGTATATAAGGAACACGTATATGTAGAGAGCATGCATGGCCGGTTTATTCTTCCTCTTAATTTCTTGCCAATTTAGTCGATCATTATCGATAGAGTTAGGATGACAGTAAGAAGACGCAGTATATGTATCTGCATCTCGATCAGCATCTGCAATCAAGCTAGCTAGCTACTAGTATGCACGATACATATACTGACATTAATTGTGGATGTCGCTGTTGCTTCTAGCAAGCCGATCGATCGAATTATTTAACTGTAGATGGACTAACTATAATTAGCCACCTCCTTGGAGGCTAAAATCTGCATGATGCATGCATGCACGGCGATATATATATCAGAACAGAAGAAGATTAATCTGGAGACGTACACTATTAATTACGTATGTACGTATAGATCAATCTGGATCGAGTGATGATCTAGTAGTCGGCTAATGCGCTTCGCCATCGATCAGTCGATGATCTGAAAAGGAACAATCTTGCTTGAATTGGCGCCGCCGCCGCCGCCGCCGCCGACCGCCGATATAATCATTACTGTTATTGGCCGGAGCAAGCTTAGCTAGCTGATCATATTGTCGATCGATTTAATTTGTTGGGCCCAGCTGCTACTATCTAGAGCTAGCCACGCAAACTGCGAGGAAATGAACGGAATCATTCTAATCGCACGAATTAATTCTATTCAATCCATATGTGCGGCGGCAAGCTAGCAACTACCTTTTCATATATCTCTCTCTTTCCCCAGGTGACGCCTGAATCTCATCGATCGATCGTTTCGTCCAGCACTAGCAACTAGTAGTGTAGTAAGCTTAATTAGCTTTCAGCTGGAATATTACTCCCATAACGTACAAATTAATATCAGTTTTAGTTCTGATTCGGAAATATATCATCCTCATTAAAATGTTCTGATTCGTGAATCGGTCTATCTCTGATTCCCCAGCTAGCTAGCTGACAGAGAAATTAACCAAAAGCATTAATTTAGTAAGAAGCAGCAATATATGCAGGAATAATGCATCCTTTTCTTGTCCCTTTTCCCATGCTAACTAGCTAGCTAAAAGCGACCCATGCTAGCTTGCACAGTTAACCCCACTAACATTTCTTCCTTGTTGCTAATCATAACGTGCCCTGTCCTGTTGGTTCTTAGTGCTGCTCCCTGCTGCTCTCTCATCTGCAATTACACCACTTGACACTGCTTGTTACCAAGTGCTAAAGTGTAGCATCATCCATCACACAAACGTACGCGCGTGTTTAATTAATGCAGTCCTTGTTTAAAACGAAAAACAAAGTTAATGTTCAAATACATACAAGTCGGTTGTATTTTATAATTGCAAATTAACAACTCTGGGAGATATGTGTGTCACAATCGGCACCGTCACCAGGACAAACAAGTTTGCATATATCACTACTGTTTAATGGACTAATATTATATTGGCTGGTATGTATGGTGACGAAGGAATTGTTGGTGATCGATGAGACTACGACCCATCCATGAGTTTTGCAGATACACATATGCATATAGGTTACAGATTTCATAATCAGTCCCACACCTCACCATCATATCACAAGGAGTTCCAAAAGTCTTATTGTGGTTTCCAGATCATCATCAAATTAAGCTACTTAATTACATGGACAAGGCTAGCTAGCTTGATATACATTATTACAAACAAATTAAACCAATCCGTTTCATCCCAGGAAAGAATGGAGTGATTCAGGCAGTATATATAGTCTAGTAGTAAAAACACATCCACACTAATTTAATTAGCACTGTAATTTATCTCCATCCATGATCATGCACGTTTTTACTTGATGATCATGGAGGAGGAAAACTACCAGGTGTAGCTTAAGTAGTAATTACTCCACGCATGCAAAATACTAGTAAAAGGTGTAGCAAGCTAGTGTACTGTACTTGAGAAATGAGATGGAAGAGATGTGGAAAGAACTGGAGACGAGATTAGTGGGGGGTTAAATCAAATCAAATTAACCTCCCAATAATAACCATCTCCTTGTAATCCACAGAAACCCCAGTGCGTGTAGGTACTAGGTAGGAAGGCATATGTTGGTGAATGGGTTTCACACTTTCACAAGCCAAGCATTTGCGTGTACCATGGGTCGTCGCCCTCGACGGCGCCCCACATGGGCATGGTCTCCACGTCAAACTCCGGCAGCGCCACCGCCACGTCGTCGTACAACCCCGCGAGACCCGGCAGCGACTCCGACTCGGACCAGCAGCACGTCGTCGTCTCCGCCGCGCCGACAAACGACTGATCATCAGGCTGCATCTGGTGGCACGACGCCGCCGCGGCAGGCAGTACTACATGTTGGGTCACGGTCGTCGTGGTCGGCGGCGGCGCGCCGGCGATGCTCATCTGTGCTTGATGTTGTTGCCACATGGTAGAGTCGTTGCTGGTGGTGTCGGCCGCCATGGCGAAAGGCGGCGTGTGAGGGGACGAGAGGAGTGGGGCGGGGGCGTGGAGGAGGGAGGTGATGCAGCTGGCGTCGTCGGCGTCGGCGTCGGCGTCGGCGTCGGATAGTGCGGATTGGGAGGAGCGGTGGATGCGCTCGAGGAGGCGAGGCATCCAGAGGTAGCGCATGAGGTCCTTGAACTGCTGGGAGTTGACGTCGCAGTTGAGGTGCTTGGCGTGCTTCTGGACGCGGGTTCGCCAGTAGTTCTTGATCTCGTTGTCGGTGCGGCCGGGGAGATGCTGCGCGATCTTGCTCCACCGATTCCCCCACCTCCCATGGAGCTCCAGGATCAGCAGCTGCTCCTGCGCCGTCATGTTCCCCCGCCGCACGTCCGGCCGCAGGTAGTTCAGCCACCGCAGCCGGCAACTCTTCCCCGTCCGCTTCAGCCCTGCAGGATCCATGCAACTTAATAAGAGATTCATCATCCATGATCCATCGGAGAAGAAGGTGCTCTCTGCTTACCGGCGCAGCGCGCGAGCGCGTTCCAGCGGCCCTCGCCATGGGCGGCGATGTAGTTCACGAGGAGCAGGTCCTCCTCCACCGTCCACGGCCCTCGCCGGAGCTCGTCGCCGCCGGCAGCCTCCTCCTCGCTGCTCAACTCTCGCGCCATCATCATCGATCGATCGATCGAGTCGTTTGATCTCAAGAGAGATGGATGAGGAAAATGGCGGGAGAGCTCGGGTCGGGCTTTGGGCTTATATATAGAGGAGAGGAGAGGAAATTAATCGATGAGAATGAGATAGCTGCTGTGCTCTGATCGATTCAAAAAGCCTAAAGCGACGGAGCTGGCTGCCCATGCGTGATTAGTTTATCTTTTGGAATTACAACACCACATTAACGATGCTAATCCACCCACACACGTCAACTTTGACGCCTCCTCTGACTTATCGTCCTACCAACTTCTCCTTATTTCCCAAAACTCTCTCTATTTTGTCTGTCTCTGTATCCACTTTGCCTGTCTCACATATGCCAACTTCACTGTAGTTTCATCAGTTTCACATGGATATTGATTTGTACTACTTCAGTAAAAAAAATCAGAATTTAATGAATCATTGCACAATATAATTTAGTTCTTTTATTTTTGCATGATCAGGAAATAGATTTCTTTCTTAGCCTTAATTTAATTAGGCTTTTTGAGGGTGACAAGGATTAATTGTGGCTGTCATTTTAGCTTAGATTTATCAGATTTGTACGCTGTTCCGAGTTGAAACTTGGAATGAACACACCACGCCACCTAGCAAGTTTTGTCAACATGCTACTGAAAATAACCTATACTATATACAACCAGTACACATTTTGTCACTCAATTATGAGCAATCAGTCAACTGCTTGAGCTAATCTCAGAATCTTTTTGCAACCCAATTTCTGCTAACTAAAATTACCAACTTGATCATTCTAAAACAGAAAACAATCACAAATACAAATACCGTACAGCAGGGTATGGTCAGGTTCCACACCGCGCGTTGAAATTTGAGCGTTTGGATTGAATTGTTTTTCAGCTAGGGTGCCCAATTTTGTCAAACTCGTAGACTCTGGTCGCCTCTGCTCTGTCACAGGGATCTCTATCAAGTCCAAGCCAAGTGCTGTCATTTAGAATTCCAGCTGCTTAATATCACACACACCCTGACCTGGATCATCAGTCCCTGGTATTGGATCCAATCGATCGAGTGCCGTGGTCTCATCCATCCATTGCCAGATTGTCCCTGACATTATTTTTTTTTTTTTCATTGCCAAATGCCAAAGCTATGTACCTAGATTAATAGACACGTTCCTGTTTATGCATATGCAAATCTGTTTGCTTGCTTGCAAAGGTCAAACTATTCTCTGAATTCGTGGGTTTTTAAATGGGAATTATTCTATTGATTATCATACGTGTATATTCGAGTTGACTCATATATGCAGACCACGGTAGTACTATTCAATCCATATATGCAGATACGCTTGCATTTTCGAGGTTGGGGATGGGAATCTCAGATAAAATAATGTTCAGTATGCAGACATGCAGCATGGTAAGACATGTTTGCTACAGGGAAATTATTGTGTATTTGTAAAACTTTTACAATGACTGTTAGTACATGGATGGGTAATTTAGGAGTTTTATAGAAAATTGAAAACAACTTTCTAGTAATTTCGTGGTCAAGAGTTAATATGATCCAATTGGAACTCATTCACGTGTCGAGCCACCGGTGTCGCTTCTGGATCTCGTTTGTACGCTCGATGATGCACATCACGGTGGCACGATTCTTGATCAATTCTGATCATCATAAAAAATTTACGTACTTGGTTACTGTGACCAATTACCGGTTAAAATAATGCAAGTTGTATAGCAGATGTACACATTACACATTCATACAACCCTAACGATGGTACCATTTTTTTATCTAAATTAATTACTTTCATATGAATATACCCTTGTAAATTTTATACCACCATCTATTTAAGTGAAAAATCAAATCAATCTATACCATTAGATCGCTTGTACTAGCAGTATATACTATACCATAAAAGTTCTCTTTTTTTCAATCGAAGGAACATTCTCTCGTTTATCTTATATCACCCAAATAGTTATTAATATTTTTTTAAAAAAATGGCAAGATAAATTAATGTGTGATATATTATTACAAATATACAAGTTTAAATTTGATTTCTACAAAATTTTAAAAAAAAAGTTAGTACACATATTTGTTGTTTTTTATAACCTGCATAAGTTAAATTTAAACTTATATATTTATAAAATAATATGAATCATATTAATTTATCTTAAAATAATTATAACCGTTTGAGTGACATATAAGAGACGAACGAACATTATCTGTAGGAACGAAAATCCATCTGCTTTTGGTACTAGCTACTAGGTCCATTCTCACCACCGAAAAAAAAAAAAGTCTCAACCAACCGTGAATCAATTAACACAAGCATGTATGCATCAGTTGGAAAACAATGCTAACACAACAAAAAAAAGGTTGCTGAAATTGGAGCTGCCACACGGTCTCAATTGGCATTAGCACAATGTTCACGACTCCTAATTAAGATGGGGTCAGATCTAATTAACGTGATTAATCAAAGGGTACTGCTCTTGTTCCACTGATAAGATGACAAAGATTAGACACGAAAGTGCATGTCCTTCAGGGTTAGGATACTGAACAGGGGGGTTTGTCCTTTATTTTCTTTTCAGATTATGCATGCAGCACGTTGTCTAAATCCGCGTACGTGCTAAGCCACGATCGATGGATCGCGTCGGCGATGAGCAGGTAAACTGATAAATTAACTAATCGATCTGCAAGTGCTCGTACTATCATGAACTTTTTGTTGCCGCTGCAATGCGTAATAATATTGTATTCTAGTACATTGTCTGATGAGAAGTGGGGGACACATCACGAGATTAGCGAGTGGGAAAGCGGGTTTTGCTTGTGCAAAGCAAGCTCCGTTTTTTCCCCTCAACTCTCTTTTGTTTTTCAGTGTTTGATCGTCGGAGCACTCGCAATACTAGCTTGTGGGGTCAGTGTTTGTAGGCTCCAAAGGGTTCAGCTCAGTTTCATTCAAGAAAAGAAGAACAAAAAAGAATGAAAAAGATGGCTGCGAGACAGAGCTAGGTAACTTGTTTCAGATGAACTCCGGCGCCGCTTTTACGTGTTCCAATTCTGGAGGCTGGACTACTTGATGGATCAAGATTAGCAAAAGGCAGTGTTGAGATGAGTTGTGTTGATCTTTGCAAACTTATCTAGTTTTCATGCAACCAATTGGAATGATTTAGAAAGGGAAACATTGGAGAAGAACAAGCAATGAGCAGCAAGGACATGCAACTATTCCTTACAAAAAAATGTATTTGTAGCAATAGAAGATCTAAACCCTTTTTGGACACTAATCTGGATTCAGAAAGGGCAGCGTCTGATACACGAGGGGAACTTAACAAAAACTTGTTGATGAAAGGAACTTGTCCCGAGTTTCAGGACAGGCCTAAGAATATGTCCCTTAAAGCAGCAGCAAACATGTTCAGACATGATTAGCACTAACCATGACATTGTGTTCTGCTGTGCCTACATTTATACCATACTCGTTTAGTACCTAGTAGTATATAATAGCGATAAAGTTGCTATCCTTCCTCCGTTCCACTCTTTCCTTTCTTATCTTGTTATCTTCTTGTTTCGTTTTGAGTGAAAGTAAAGAAGACTTTGCTCTTGATTGATCCCAATTTGTTTGCTTATATTACTACTTCGATCGTTGAAGTGAAAGGAACGTGCAGAAACATGGCATTTGTTGGAAACAAGATGAAAACTATTCTACTAACTTTGATGAAACCTACTAGCGGCTTCCACGTTCTAAAGTTACATGCTTGGGTGATGCAGAGCCGAAGTTGAGTCTTGTTTGGTCTCTCCCAAAAAAAAAACAGAACTGAATATGTCCTATTCTTTGTGCAGTAGTGTGCTAGCTTAGAATCATAAAAGTACAGCAACTCAGCTAAAAAGACTGGAATGGAATGGAAGTCTGGAACTGCAGAGAATAGGAATTTGGTTCTTGCCTTTTCTGCTCCTACTTTGTCATTGTCATGCTAACTTTACAAAATTTTGCAGGCAACTTCCTGTTCCTCCTTTTCACTTCACCACCACCATTGTTCTAGAGTTTCCGTGCGGCTTTTACAAGTTTAGGATTTACATAAACAAAAGTTTTGCGACATGTGACTGAAATATATCTACCCAACTTTGGATCTAAGCATCTTAGTGACTCTTGTTGCAAGAAATGAAGAATATAGGATTATGATTGTGATTCCATATTCTGTTAAACTAAAAGCGTGCTAATTAATCTCCTTTGACATAAAGTTTATGCATTACCTGGCAAGCATCAACCTGGTCCAATTATTATAGTAGCTTGTACTGTCTGAAAAGCCATGCTAATTGCGGCGAAACTTAACAAGTACTGAAACCAGCTGCTACTGTCAAGTATAGAACTAAATAAATCATATGCATGCCATTAGTTGCATAATGAACTGGAAGTTAAAGCAACTAATTCTTTGGTGAACTCCATAGTTTACATTATCACCAAGTCACAAATGAACAACGTTGCATTTTCGCATCTTTCTAGCCTTCACTGATAACAGACAGTTGCATGCATATTTCTTACTCAGTTAACATTTCTGTGAGAAATTAATATTGAATCAGCGCACTTACAGTTGATGGTGATCTCTACTCGCACTACTTCCCAATTGGTTAATCATTCCGAAATTTAGCATCTCCTGAAAATATCCAACTGTCCGATTACTGTGCTGTTCCAAGTGAAATGACGACAAAAAGAAGCGTAACCATGGTGTTGATTGTTCAGTTCACCCAGGTGAAAAGTACCTATGCAAATATATGTATACCACCGTTCTGTTGCTTAGTGGTGAAAGCTACTACTAAATTTATCTTCGTGTGGAATTTCACCATCGTCCTGTCTGCATGATTGGTGATTACAGGAAGCACAGCAAAGTTAGAAGGGGATAAGAGAGTGTGGCCACCAATGATGGTTCTGAAGTTGATAGGGCACCAACAACCAGTAGCATGTAGCAGTAGTTTTTCAAGCATGCTACTCTATTACCTGTCATTAGATCTTAGTGGTTTCCACGCCATCCTTGGTCATTACAAACGGGGATTCAGTTCTCCTCTGAAGAACAAGTGGCACGATCCTGAAGCCTGTCTAGGATGGGAGCCAATATGGTTCAGATTGGGGAAAGCGTTTTCACCCGAATGACACCTAAATAGTTATAAAAAAATTAAAAAATATTAACAATATATATTAATATAAAATATATATCACTACACAAATATGCGAGTTCAAATTAAACTTCAGATCGAGAATAGAAGAAAGCAATAAATCAGGGTTACTGTATTCTATCTGAAAAAAAAAACAGCAGCTTTATTTTTTTTTTTTGTGTCAATGTTCAGTTTGCATCATGGTTTCACTGAAATAATGTATCATCCCAGCAGGAACCAAGTTTGTACTGTATTAGTTGGTCAGCAGATGAAGACACTAGTCAAGTTGGTTGCAGTTTGATTAATTGTTAATCAGACACAAAATTTCAATGGCAGTGAGGTAACAACTTGCTCCTCCAAATATCTGAGTAGCGCCATTACCGCGGCATGAAAATGATGGGCGATGGAATTTTAGTAACACTCTGGTCTGCTTCCAAGTTGAAGCGTCTTTGACTGAAATTGCTTTAAAAAAATCTTTAGACCCTTCAATGTTCAAATGCGTAGATAAGGGTCATGTCCAGCGTACAGTTTAATACTAGGCCACAAGCACCACTCCGACGCAAACACTCGACCTGGTGACTAGGCTAGCTGATCACTGATGACAAAACTGAACTCAGAGAAAAAAGAAGGTAGTAGCAGCCAACAAAGTGCAGTGCAGTCCAATGCAAATTGCAAAGCTATTGCAGTATTCAAACTTCCTTTCTCGAGTCAAAATTTAAGTGATGGTGATGCAAGTCAGGAATTTTTTCTTTTTTTTCATTTTCACAAATGCTGCTGGTTGCATGATATATGAGACTTGTATATGGCTGAGAAATGGTTTGCATGACGCTTTCTTGAATTTAGTACAGCAATTAAGGACAAGACCTTGACTTTGTGTCATCGTTTGATGTGCGAGTTAGGTGAGTGATGGCACAAAAACGACACTGAAATGAGTTCGTTTCAGGATGTGTTTGTTTATTTGGTATGCCAAGAAATGAGTTGTTGCAGGGAGTTGCTAGTTTCAATGCGAGGTCCTTGCAGACAAGGACGTATTAGATGGAGCATCATCTTCTAGAAGAAATTGATTGACTTTGAGATGATTTATCAGCATAATCAGTGGAGTGGTAGTTATCTCAACAAGTGTACAGTAATGGTATGTGGTCTTTAATTTGCTAGGCGTATCAGACTGACAGCCGTAGTGACCGAGGAATAACCCTGACAATGGTAGTAGTAGCAATTTAAGGGTTTCCATTGATCATTTTTTAACAGTGGTAAATGTTAGAGAACTGAGACCATGCGTTGAAACAAGTCTTCGAGATGCATATATAGAACATTTCACTTTGAACAGATCTCAACGAGGATAGAATTAGCTTTGACTCGGAGAAGAAAGTTTGATGCACTAGAAGTAATAAATTCTTCAGTCTATCCACAACAACTGGCAGTAAACGAACCCAAATGCCACTCCAAGACCAGTAAAACACACTAGATATCATGCAAATGAATCTTTAAGTCGTAGTTTTAGTGGGTTGGAGAAGAACAACAAATTAGGAGACAGGAATATATCGAAGAACGAAACAGGAGATGCTCTGACCAAAATAAGGGGTTACATCTCGATCGATCGCTATAATTGTATTGTTGTTGTGGTCAAGTCCGACAGTGAGACAAGAAGTTGCAAGAGCTGACAATTAAAAACCAACAACTTATATAAGAGATCGATCATGGAATGGAACATCAGGTGCAAAATGCGTGAGTAAGCATGACTTTTAGTTAGTCGTAATACTAAAAGCAAGCTTGTCTGACTGACCACCCAGGCAGATCGATGGAGAAGATGATCGATCATCGTTCATCATAAATTCGGACAAGAATGCATGCGCACTTAATTTGTCTAGTTGTTGGGGAGCGTCTAGAAGCTGCATTCATGCCGCAATCGTTGCCTGTTCCTACTACTACTATTAGTCAAGTTCAGTCTTGGATCTTCTCCTCTTAATCATACAGTACTGTATTGATCCTCTGTATGACAGTTTGATATGCAGGATTTGTAACAAAAGAAAGAGAGAGATCTTCATATTGCTAGTTATCCCGGGGGTAAAAGTAAAACTGCATTTACTCCAGTACTCCACTGTATCACTGACTGAAGTACTACCACTAGTACTACTGAATCACTGCAGTAGTATATAGTATTGTGTAGATTCAGCAGCACTAGTATAGTACGTAGTAATAATGAAATACTCCTAATCTAGTTATGGGCAAAGGAATCGGATTAGACAAACGTGTGTCGTCGCGCTTTGCTGCTGTCTCTGCTTCACCCAACAACAACGCGCGAATCCTGACTGCGTAGCTTTGTTTTCTTTCTGATTTTATTTTATTTTCTTTCTCAATAATCATGCGCTGTGCAGTGTGCATGCATGCATATCCATGATAGTAATCTTCAAGGATATTTAGTACGGAGTAGTATTATTGTTATTCTTAATCTCTAGAGTAGCTCTAAACTCTCATCTGATGTGAGCTTCTTCTTTTAATCTCTTCCCTAGACGTACCAGTGAGTGAGCGCAGTGGCGGAGCTAAGAATTTTGTGAAGTCTGGGCAAACCTAAATAAAACCGTCACCCATATATGAAATATATATACACTCATTCGCTACTACTTGAAGACATAACAATTTTGTTAGTTCAATATACACACACATTTTCAATAGTTGAAAAACAATACAATTTTCTTTACAACAAGGCAATGGAACATCTCCCCGCTTGGCCCGCGAGTGAATTTATTTGGCAGAGCGCAGCTCCACCAAGAATTAAAATTTTCGCCTGGCTGATGGCAAGAAACAGGCTACCAACTCGAGCAAACCTGCACAAGAAAACCATACCACCAACGTTCACTTGTGAACTATGCAACACCTCCACTGATATCTTCCTCAGCCTTCTGGAACATTATACAAATTACGCCACACTGAGCAGCATTTCCTTCCTTCTCTGCTGTTGGCGACTTTGGATACACAGAAATGAGGTGGTCTTTCAGCGCCTCCCCACCTCTATCATCCGCCTCCTGAGAAGCTGCATCCAAGATGCAAAACTCTGGTCTTACCGTTCTGCCGTCATGGCTTCCAACTGTTGTAACCTGACCGTAGTTTGCCTTCCTTCTTTTTCTTCTCACGTCTGCTCTTCTTTGTACACTTGGCTATCACTTTTAATTTAATTCAGGTGGGGGTTTCCCCCCGGTGTCGATTCAAAAAATAAAACAGACGAATCGTATGCGGTTCTTGAGTGTCACATTAATCGTTGTGAAGCAGGCAAGTTAGCAAATGGTAACTTATAGTTAGTACTATCCAATTGCATGCTAAACGGCTGAAAGTCCTGCTGTTTGTGCCAAGCCTTCTAATTAGAAATCTAATCTTCTGGCTTTGACTGAAAAATCATTACATCGGTTGATTTTACTGCATAGAAATCAATCAACATTCATGGTTTTTGCTCCCACAGCCCGGGCAACTGCCCGCCCAAGCCGCTGAGTGAGCGTAACTGCGTGCAAGGTGCATGCATTAGGGCGGAGTTAGAGTTTGTGAGGGTGTGCAAGATCAAGAAAACACTTTTTAGCTATACCTTATATATTTTTACCATGTGGGTACCCTTTTAACACAAACTTAAACACTTATATCAGCTTAAATTCAATCTAAATTATAGTAAATTAAACAATTGGCACCCATCCTCATTTCATTCTAACTCCACCCCTACATGCATGAATCGTTGAAAAGCTCATGCGTGTGATGTGCATGCATCCATCGTTCTAACCTGATCTAGCTCTCGTCGGGGAAAAAAACAAAAAGGAAATTAGGCCGTAGAGGGGGTCGGAGTTTTCATCGCCAACCCCTTAATGTTGTTCTTAAAAGAATATTAAACCTGACAAAAACCAATCATTTGGATCGGGGAGTAATATAAATTTCATCCCTCTCCCTCCTTTTCGCTCTTCGATTTAATTTTCGAGATCCCCTTAACCCTTATGTTGGAAAAAAAATTCCCGTATTAGGGGTCGGAGGTTTAGCCGTTTAGTCTCCGAACCCTTTGCACTCGTTTTTCCATCTTATAAAAAGAAAAAGTAATTCGTACTGATTGGTCGGTAATACTACTAGTATTTTGTATTGAGGCCCAAGCAAATTAATTAAAACTTCTATTTTTAGGATGGATGGAGTAAGTAATTAATTAAGGATGTAATTAGCGAACGCACCCTAATTATTCCGATCGAGACCATCCAATAGCCATGTGGAAGTTGGATGGGTACGCCGCCGGCGACTCGACGGGGTTCGGAGTTTTAATCTCCAACCTCTCTCCTGACCTCGTTTCTTCCGGAGTCGATTGGGCTTTTCTTCGGATGCTTTGATCGATATGGGCTACCAACATGAAGCCCACTAGTTGGCCACACCATTATCCATCCATATGGGCCGTAGTTTCTGTCACGCCAACCATGCGTTGAAACAGTTTCTAACAGTCAGGGGTTCGGAGTTTTAATCTCCGACCCCCCTTAATCTCGTCCTAAAAACATAGAAACCTATCATTTAATCGTAAAGTAAAATTTTGTTCCTCTCCTACCTTTTTCCCTCTACGATTTTATGTTCGAGATCCCCATAACCTTTTATTTGGGGGGGGGGGGGGGAATCACGTCATTTGGGGTTCGGAGTTTTGAAATCCGAACCCTTGCGCTCGTTGATTTTGCACATATTGAGTAAGAGAGGAAAATAAACAAAAGGTAACCCGTACTGGTGAGCTTGTAGGAGTAGTACTATTTTGAAGGACGTGTTAGGCTGGATGCTCAAACAAATGAACTATATCCCAATTAAGAAATCCTGCTTTTGTTTGGGATGGGGAGCTGAGTTCATCTTTTGCGGCCGAAAGGAGGTTCTCCCTCCGTTGCAAAAGAACCAACATAGGAAATGTAACATAACTCAGTACAATCAAAATAATCATCTATTAAAAATTGGTGTACTATATTTTATTATCGTATCCACTTCTCCATTGGTTTTTCTGGACGGATGGAATAGGTTAAGGGACTAACTATCCATTACTCGAGAAATTTCTAGGCTCATATCACACATATTTTTAACCATTAGATTAGAGCGTTTAGACCCTATTGAAATCTTGATTAGCAATTAGTGACTTATACATTAGAACACATCGAGCACATAAAAACTCATTACAAGATTAAAAAAACAAATTACTTAAGTTCAAAATTACAATATAATTAGAAAAATATAAAAGTTACACATAAAAATAATAAAAGTACATCCTCGATTCATTCTGCTATGAATCCATGAAGCCTCGGAATCTATTCCGGATGATCAATACGATTACGCTACTATATGGGCATGGCACGGATCTCAAGAAAAATCAGTTGGCTGAGAAAACGCGTGAGATTGAGACCATGTTTGTTTCCATAAGTTCCAGGGCTAAAATATAAGTCTTCTTTAGTCCTACCCTGTTTGTTTGGAGGGACTATAAGGGACTAAAACCTCATTAAATGACCTATCTAGTAGTGTGTGAGAGAGAGAGTGAAGAGAGAGATAGGGTTGGGACCGCTCTGATATAGGTTTTTAGCCCATATAAGCTCCTCCCCCAGGGACTTATTGTCATATGCTGTTTTAGTCTGTTTAAGTCCCTCCTGTTTGGTAATTAGGGGTTAAAAGGGACTAAAGTAGAGGAACTTATGGATTAGCCCCTCCAAATAAACAACACCTGAGAATGAAATTTGTCGACAGATGTTTAGCAATATCGATAGGTTAATATAGCATTGATTAAGCAAGTCTTTAATATTAAAAAGTTAAAAAATAGATTGGGCTTTTCTTCGTAATCGATTGGGGTTTTCTTTGCTGCTTTGATCGATATGGGCCGCCAACATGAGACCCACTATTATCCAACGATATGGGCCGTAGTTTCTCTCATGGGCTTCCTCCTAGATCACGCCCAGTACAGCACAGCCCATCTCGGGGCAAGGTGGAGCCGTTGCCTTGCCTGCCATCTCACCCCCTCGTCGTCTCGTCGCCAGCCGCCGCCGCCGCCGCCTCGCCGCCGGCTGGCCTCCCGCTCGATCCCCATCCGTCTTCGGCACCATTCCCCCCGCCCCATTCCTCCTCATGCGCTTGCCGCTCGGTCTCTCCATCCTCTATCTAGCCTAGCTCCTCGCTTCTTCTCCCTCTGCTCCGATCCGCGCGCTCCCACCACATGCGCCTCGTATCCTACCTCGCCTGCCGCTTCAATCCGGTGCCTTCTCCCCTGCATCCTCTCCTCTTCAGCTCCGGCCAGCGACACAACCGGTGTAGTCGCGTCCAGTCCGCTCGTTTGCCTTGGCCTGCAGCCAACGCCCGACTGTCGGCAAGGTGTTCGACACAACTCCCCTGAGGAGGTCAATCTGTTATGTTCTTGGCCACACGACCATCTGGGTCGTCGTCACTCATTACCAGGATCTGCGTGCTCCACACCGTTTCCTGGATTGTTTCATCCAGGCAGGTGGCGAAGTTCAGCACCGGCAGCAACAATGCCACTCCAGGGGCTCACTGCCGGTTGTCTGAGCTTTTCCGGCCAGTTCGCACGGACACCAGTTGCGTTATTGGGCGAGTGCTGGAGTGCGGGAGGTGGTCAGAGTCGGTGGAGATGGAACTGGAAGGCCTCCATGTTGAGCTGGATCCTTTCGTCGTCAACAGGGTGCTCCGTGGCTTGTCCGACTCGGGGATGGCAGTTCGGTTTTACTGGTGGGCAGAGTCACGCCCTGGATTTTATCATAACAATTTTGCGATAGCGTACATCATAAGCTTGCTGTTTGTAGATGACAATTTTGCCCTGCTTTCGGAGTTCCTGGGAAGAGTAAGGAGCCAGGGGGTGGCATTTCATCGCTCTCTCTATCGGATACTTTTGTCTGGCTATGCCCGAGCTGGCAAGTTTGATTCCGTCATTGAAACATTTGATGAGATGGTCACATCAGGTTGTCGTGAGTTCGGTGTCGATTACAACAGGTTCATAGGTGTTATGATTAAGAATTGTTGCTTTGATTTGGTCGAGAAGTATTACAGCATGGCACTTGCAAAAGGATTTTGTTTAACTCCATTCACTTACTCAAGGTGGATTACTGCATTGTGTCAATCAAACAGGATTGAGCTTGTAGAGGAGCTTCTGACTGACATGGATAAATTTGGGTGCTTCCCAGATATTTGGGCATGCAACATATACATTCACTATTTGTGTGGTCACAATAGGTTATATGATGCTTTGCAAATGGTAGAGAAGATGACCATGAAAGGAACCGGCCCAGATGTTGTCACCTACACAACAGTTGTTAGCTGTTTATGTGATCACAGGAGGTTCTCAGAAGCAGTTGGGCTTTGGGAAGAAATGGTGAGGAGGGGACTTAAACCTGATGTTGTATCTTGTGGTGCATTGATCTTTGGTCTTTGCAAGAATCAAAAGGTTGACGAGGCTTTTGAATTAGCATCAAGGATGTTAAGTCTGGATATCCAACTTAATGTCTCGATTTACAACGCCCTAATAAGTGGTTTCTGGAGAGCTGGTAGCATCGAGAAAGCTTACAAAATTGTGTCCTTCATGCAGAGCAATGGTTGTGAACCAGATGTTGTGACATACAATATCCTCCTAAACCATTACTGCAGTATAGGTATGACAGTTAAAGCAGAAATTTTGATCAGAAAGATGGAAATGACTGGGGTGAATCCTGACAGGTACAGCTACAATATACTGTTAAAAGGGCTATGCAAAGCTCATCAACTGGACAAAGCATTTGCTTTCGTTTCTGATCATATGGAAGTTGGTGGGTTCTGCGATATTGTATCCTGCAACATACTTATCGATGCATTTTGCAAGGCAAAAAAGGTAAATTCTGCACTGAATCTATTCAAGGAAATGGGTTACAAGGGAATTCAAGCTGATGCAGTGACTTATGGAATTCTGATTAATGGTCTTTTCAGCATAGGATACTCAAATCTAGCTGAAGAGCTTTTTGACCAGATGCTAAACACTAAAATTGTTCCTAATGTAAATGTGTACAATATTATGCTCCATAACTTATGTAAGGTTGGTCATTTCAAACATGCACAGGAAATATTCTGGCAGATGACTCAGAAAGAAGTATCACCAGATACAGTTACTTTTAACACACTAATATACTGGCTTGGTAAAAGCTCGAGAGCCGCTGAGGCCCTTGACCTTTTTAAGGAAATGAGGACAAAAGGGGTAGAACCAGATAACTTGACATTTAGGTATATAATCAATGGTCTTCTGGATGAAGGGAAAGCTACACTGGCTTATGAGATATGGGAGTATATGATGGAGAATGGTATCGTTCTTGACAGAGATGTTTCTGAAAGGCTGATAAGTGTGCTTAAGTTGAAGAACAACTAAGTTTTTCGAGAACTTGAGCTTCTAGATGCTTTTTTGCTTGTGTTGCCTTACATGCACCTACCAACAGGCTTGAAGGTCTGATCTACTCTTAATGGATCTAAGCTGTAAGTTGGTGTATGGTTGAACACACATTTGATGAACACCTCAGTTTGATGCATGCAGCAGTTGCACCTTCAGAACCAGACCATGGCCGACACACCAAGGTAGCAAAGCGACAAGGTAGTATTCTTTTTAACCTTCTGAAATATGGACACTGCTACTTTTCTCATGTAAACATCGTACATCTAATTGTGATTCTAAGGCTTGTACTTTAGCAGATCCAACAAAAGAAACTATGCAGGATTTTTTAGGGGACAGCTCTAGTGGAACTAGATAATCATGGTTACAGCTCATGCAAATTATTTATGATCGTAACTGAAGACATATGACCTGATATCTGGGACCAAATGAATATCATCGCAAGCCATCTCCTATATATATGCATCGGCAAAAAAACACATTGTTATGGTCCCATGTATTGCTACAGTAGCTATGAGTGTTGGTTCCTGAACTTTTAATCACGAGCTAACACTTAATTGCTAGGTTGTGACATGCAAACCCACAAAGGCAACTTTTGGGACAAACATACACAATTTTTTCATCAGTGCTATCAATTGTTATAATGTCTGGTTTGTCCATTTGCAGATTCAATTTAACATAAGATGGCTGCTATGTATTTTAACCAAATCTGGACTGGAGAAATCAGCAAAAGCTGGCAGTAAGGCAATTGGTGACAGTGAACCGTATTTTTATCAGGTAGCAGTATATTTACTTCATGAAGCAACTGGTTGTGCTGTTTTTTAATGGCAACCAGGAAGGTGTCACCGAAATAGCATCCGAACTACACTGTGGTGTTGCGGTAATTGATGATTTTGCCTCAAGTTATGTGTCAGGTAGGTAACTAGCACTTGATAGTTTGTGTTATAACCTTAAGCTTTAATTATTGAAAGATCTCGTGCAGCCTACATGCTTATTTGTAGTGTTTGGCATTCATGTTCATCGTATTGATGAAGGCCTGTTTTTATTCATTTCTCGGTGTGGTCCTGCCAATATAAGTTTATGCTTCTCTTTGTCAGTGCAGCTTCGATGGTGTAAAAGACAGTTGATTTGGAAGATTTGCTGGTGGAAGGCTTGCGGGTAGGGGTGTAAATGGCTAACCTGGGAAACCCACATAGACCAAAATAAGTCACGAACCCACCTATTTTGACCTGGGTTCGCGGCTTACCCACTTACACCCCTACTTGCGGGTATGTGGCGTTGTCAAGGCAGTTGATGGCCATATCCCCGTATGTTCAAAGCCTATTCAGGTCTGTTAACTTTCAGCAGATAAATACTACTTTCAGTAAGGTTTGCTTGTTGTGGTTCTGGTAGTCAGCTAATGACCTTCTTTCAGTATCCTTGCACTTCTAACCTTTTTATTACTTAATTTCTTGCATCTACAGGGTCTTGTGAAATTTTTAGTTCTTCAGTCTAAGATTTGCGAGATAGCTGAGCTGCATACTGCAAAGCCTGTATGTATGTGATGCATTGAGAAGAACCGAAGACGATTCAGAAGGTTGGCGGCCCATCTTATCTGCCTGTCAGGGGCCAGCCCTCCTCCTGTCCTTGAAAAGTTTTTTTCTCCGGTTTGTATGTAGTACTGTATATAGAGGGCCGCCGGTCCGTTTTGTAGGCTGGCGGCTTGCAGACAGGTCCAGCATGCATGATGCATTTGTGTGGGAGCAGTACAAACTACAAACTGATGAACATCCTGGCAACTTTACTTATTCATATAAGGGGAAATCCAGAGCAGATTAAATTGACAGTCATATCAACAATGCAACATTTCATACAACTAAAATTGATGTGCATCTCACAATGAGGATTTTAATCTCAACTCTGAAACACTAGCTCCTAATTGCTCACCTAATGAACAATCACTCTACAAGAACAAGAAAAGCAAGAGGGATTGAGGCAGATCATGCTGATCTCCGACGTCTGAAAATTAACCTGTCTGATTCAATTAACAAGTTGGAGGTTACAAAAAGGAACATCTCGTGGTAGCGGCATTCGTGACTGCAGAAGGTCTTCTCATCCCTGGAGAAGAAAAATCAGTAAAATTGGACAGATGATCAATTAATTCTTTTGTAGATAATGATAACTTGATCAAATGGCATTGAACAATGTGAACAATATTGTATCTTTGGAAGTGCCAGATGATACTTGATAGTAGTTTAGTTGGTTGGCAATGTAGTTATCAATGTGTAAAAATGCATATTAGACATGATAAGCTTTTCACTTGATCGTCAAATTGGTTGCATAAGTTTGGCCAATGTTGGTTCAGATTTCACACAAGAAGTAGAGAGCCAGAAAAGACTATCTGTAGGAACCATTTCAATTCTCTTAAAGGAAAATTGAAAGCTTTACAAATCCAAACAGGGTCAGGAAAACATGGTTAACGGTGAAAATAACTGGGCAAAAGCAAAGGTACCCCAGTGGTAAAATGACTATATGACTATCCAGGAAGATAGTATTCTCTGCACCTTGAACTTATAGCGAGATATATGGCACATAAACAATGGCAGATAAATATTAGCAAATTCAATATCCACAGATGGTTGTGAAACAAAAGGAATAGGCAAGAAGCAATCGTAGGATTGATTCATTTCTCAAATTACCACACTCTACTTTCTGATATTTGTCCAACATTCAAGAAACAAGCATGTTCTAATTTGTGATATTATCATGGAAAAACTGATCCTACTTTATTTACCTTTCGGTTGCTTCCTTCTAGCTTCGTCTTGCTACCTCTGTCCTCTTGTGAGAGAGGAGGGAGATTAAGTGGCAAGCATAGCAGCTGCTGCCACCTCCAGTCCCCATCTTCCACTACTTTAGACTTTAGAGTCAGAACAAGTTAAAGGTCATTTAAGAAATCACCAAAGGAAAATGCCAGTGAAAGAGAAGTAAAAAAAATGCAGGACAAGATTGTTATTATTGGGAGGATGTGTACACAAAGCAAGCATTATCAATTTCATGTTGAGCCAGACAAGGAACATCCAAAATGATATTTGTTGTAATAAATGTGTACCAAACTGTTATGTACATCATGTATTATAAGTTCTGATACGGATGAAATGGAAGTCAGGGGAAAAGGATATCAAGAAATAATAATATGCTCTATTATATCAGCTTCGGAAGGAAATAGAACATTCCATTAATTTGCCAGTTTCCATGCTAGTACATACTTACATGTAATTATGCTGCCAGAAAACGAGTATAATGAAGTCACATGTTTCTGAATATTAATCAAAGCAATGAAGTTGGATGAATTTCCCTCCGCTACACAGTTTACTCTAGGGCTCAAAACACATCTCAGTATCAGCCATTTTATCAGAACCCACAAGCAACAACTTGTCTGGATAAACTTCGATGTGCCCGAATGCACTGGTACCAGGAGGACACTCCAATGCAGCCTCAAGAGTCCGGTGATGTATGCCATGCGAGTCCACAGAGTGACCACCCTTGTGGTCGTGCCCGGCAAAGCATGCCTTAACACATTTGTACTGGCGAACAATAGCCATCACCTCATCGTAGTTCCACATGAGAGCTGCAAAAGAAGCTGAGCCAGGATCCATTGGGAGATGACTGCATATAATGACGTTTTGCCGGCGTGCTGATGCATCCTGGAGGACATCATTGAGCCATGACAACTGCTCTTTGCCAACTCCACCATTAAACATCACGAACCGCCGGTCAACGCCAACCAGACCGTCAGGGCTGTTCTTGTCAGAGTTTGGGTTCTTTTCTTCCAGGAACTTGAATGCTTCGGCAGTCACTGGATGGTCACGGGGCCAGCCAAGCGCACTGAAGTCATAAGCGTCCAGGACAACAAATCTGTACTCAGGACATGGAGAGAAGTCATAGTATGCACGATCAGAATCGGTTGGCATCTTCAGCAACGATACTAGCTTGCCACGAGGAAGGTTATAGAGGCAATGGTTCCCAAACATGTGGTAAGTTGGGCCATCAAATTTCTCAAACTCATCAAGGACCTTCTGCACCGCCCACAACGATTTGTCCTTTGGGCAATATCCATCAATGATGTCACCAAAGTTGATTGAAAACTTGATGTTGTGTTGTTTGTTCCATGTACTGACAGCCCTTTGGAGGACGCTGATGCTATGACGGTAGTAGCGTGGGACGCCAAGGAATGAGCGACCATCTGGAATATCAGCGTACTGGACATCAGCAATGACACCGAAGGAAAATAAGGGTTCCCTAGAAGATGCATGGATTACTCCATTTGTCACAGACATCATCTCTGTGATAGAACCTAGAAAAGGTTTATTCAGAATATTGAATCAGTTATAATATAAGCACCATGCCACAGTAACGAGTAAAGGATGTGAGCACGGTGGAAGAACTCTACGTTGTACTTTTCTAGTTTAATGCTACTCTTGCACATTACTGAAGTCATAGTCTACACAAAAAAAATTCACAAAACAATTTGGTAAGGCTCCAAATCTTATATTTCCCCTTAATCAGTCAAAATCCCTTTTAGAAGTGTTTGACTAGCAGATTAGCTCCATATATATATCATGATATGAGAGTGTTCAAAGTAAAATGAATCTCTTTGTATGTATATGTGATTTTTTTTTAATTGCCAAATGATTGATATTGAGAGTCTGAATTTGGATTGCAGGACTAAAAACTGGCATTCCAGAAAACTAAATTTGTTGGTGATTTTCAAGAATAACATTGAAATGGAGTACGATTATTAAAATAAAGAAGTATGCCGTTTGCCTTGTATAGTGAAGTATATTAATTTGTGTATTGCAAAGATAGTGCATGTTTGCCTTGTTATATTAAATTTGCCCTGTAGCAATTATCAATGTACAATGAAAAACGAAGAAAGTGGGGAACCCTAATTATTAGGGAGCTGGATAATTTAGCATACAACATGAGAATAATTTGATTAATTACTTGAAATATAATCAGAACAATTGACCATCAATATTTGTTTATAACTGGTGTAGCGCAAAATCGAAAAATGATAGGCATACCGAATGGAGGAAGGGCGGAGGGGCTTGTTGTTCCGACCGGCGGCGGAGAGGTAGGTGCGGTGCAACTTGCAAGGAGAGAAGAGGAGATCGAGGGAGATGAGATTACTTGTGGAGCAAGAAGAAGAAGAAGAAGAAGAGGAAGAGGGAGGCGGAGGACGACGACGGCGAGGGATGGAGCAGATGGGCGTGGCGTGCGTGATGGTGATGGCTAGGGTTCAGTTGCGGGATTGGTGGGCTCTTAGTGGGCTCAAAGAGCGTCTTGCGTAAGCGGGCTGGGCCGCATATATAGAATCTATCTAGCGGGTGCCATGTCGACGCAGAACAAGGATAGAATGGCACGCGCGCATAGGCCAATGACACACAACCAACACCGACCGGATCCATTTGCTTGCCAGAGACCCTTTCACCTAACACGCGTACGTGTCTGCCCTTTATATGTCCATGTACAAACTACAACCAACAACGATTTTTTCTACTCTCTAGTACTCCTCAATTATCAATTAAAAGGACTGGAGGAGAGGCTTCCGTAGATATCGGCCATGCACGTTTACGTTTAGCCCCCCAAAAATGATTCTAATATTCTATCCATGCACTCCCCTCGATCGTCCCATTTCACCACGTGCCTCCCTAGCTTCACGCATAAAGCCAACCATCGGAATATTGTTTCATCAGCTTCTTCACTCCTTCTAACCTTCTGATAGTTTCGGCCCGGGGCTAGCCACGTACAACTACATGCTCACCTTTTATTATCCCATCCGAATTATTATTGTGCAAATGGCCTAATCCTCATCTCTAAATCATTTCTTAATTTCCGAATAAATGGGCGCCCGATCCTCTGAATCAGGAAGTTCATAGCACAGAGTCTGAGTCTCATCATTAATTCCAGCTTCTCCTTCCGTTTCCTTTTTTCTTTTCGATAATTCATTTCCTTTCATTCAGTTAAGGCAGGAGGAATTGAAGGTAGCCTCCGATCAAATCCCAGTGTACATTTTGAAGGCTGACCAGAAATGAAAAGGAAAAGAAATCAATCAGTATATGGAAGGATCCCCATGCTATTTATGGCCATTGCATTCCAAACTGCAACGGATAAATTAAGGGAGTAAAAAACACCATCCGATCGAGAGCTATCTACCACATTCCAACCGCCTTAACTCTCTTACCTTTACATTTACCGACCAAGGTCAGTAATTTTTTTCCTTTTTTTTACTCCACCTTATCCATTTCGATTTCGCTCACGTAATCACCGGCCGTACCATGACGCTCAATATTCATCGCACCCGGCCTTAATTAATCAGCGGACCCCACTTCATAAAATCAGAAAGAAATATCGCGCCAACCTGCCCAGATCACTCCAGTCCAGAGGCCCCGCCCTTTCCACCGCAGCCGTCCGATTCCCAAGCCCGACACGTGTACGTCCCTGATCCCCCGAGATTACCGACCCCAACCGCAAAACCGCCACGGGTACTCGCGAGAGCTCCCTATTTAAGCTGCTCATCATCTTGCAACCAACACACAACACACGCCAATTCAAGCAAACATTAATTCTCTTGCAAATTGCAAAATCTAGCTAGACTAGACTAGATCATCGCAAGCTTGCTGTCAGCTAGCTAGTGATCGATCGATCTATGATGGGGCCGAACGTGTCGTCGGAGAAGAAGGCGTTGGCGGCGGCGAAGAGGAGGGCGTACGTCACGTTCCTGGCCGGCGACGGCGACTACTGGAAGGGCGTCGTCGGCCTCGCCAAGGGACTCCGCGGCGTCCGCTCGGCGTACCCGCTGGTGGTCGCCGTGCTCCCCGACGTCCCGGCGGACCACCGCCGGAAGCTGGTCGAGCAGGGCTGCGTCGTCCGGGAGATCCAGCCGGTGTACCCGCCGGAGAGCCAGACGCAGTTCGCCATGGCCTACTACGTGATCAACTACTCCAAGCTCCGCATCTGGGAGTTCGTCGAGTACGATCGGATGGTCTACCTCGACGCCGACATCCAGGTGTTCGACAACATCGACCACCTGTTCGACCTCGACAAGGGCTCCTTCTACGCCGTCAAGGACTGCTTCTGCGAGAAGACGTGGAGCCACACGCCGCAGTACGGCATCGGCTACTGCCAGCAGTGCCCCGACAAGGTGGCGTGGCCGGAGCACGAGCTCGGCCCGCCGCCGCCGCTCTACTTCAACGCCGGCATGTTCGTCCACGAGCCCAGCCTCGCCACAGCCAAGGACCTGCTCGACGCGCTCGTCGTCACGCCGCCCACCCCGTTCGCCGAGCAGGACTTCCTCAACATGTTCTTCCGAGAACAGTACAAGCCCATCCCTAACGTTTACAACCTCGTCCTCGCCATGCTCTGGAGGCATCCCGACAACGTCGACCTCGACCAGGTCAAGGTCGTCCACTACTGCGCAGCGGTGAGCTTCATATACCTCCATGGATTCATCTCGATCGATAATTCAATCAATCAATGCATGATTATCTGATCGAGCGATGGATTGCATGATTTGTTTGCAGGGTTCGAAGCCATGGAGGTTCACCGGGAAGGAGGAGAACATGGACAGAGAAGACATAAAGATGTTGGTGAAGAGGTGGTGGGACATCTACAACGACGAGAGCCTGGACTACAAGGAGGACGACGACGTCGACGAGGCCAGCCAGCCGATGCGGACGGCGCTCGCGGAGGCCGGCGCCGTCAAGTACTTCCCGGCGCCCTCCGCCGCGTAGGCGCGCTGGTCGCCGGCCGGCCGCGCCGTGAAGTCTTGATAGCTAGAACTAAGTAATAATAAATTAAATATATGGGCGCTTAATAAGGAGTGCTATATATGATTAATTAGGGATATGATCTGCATACGCATTTTGGTATTGCAGATCGGCCTCTATCTTACTTGAGTGTTTTTTTTTTTGTTTAGTACGACGAAACACCCCAAGTTTGTATTCAGTTTGTAAATATGTACGTATACGGTTGGTCTAACTATCAATAGATCTGCCTACTATACCTGTACGTTACTGCTGAAACATTTTGAAGCTAATAAAGGTTTTTCTTTTATTTTTCTTAACGATCACGGGGGACAAGACGTCCAACCTAAATTATATTAAAATAGAGACAAAGTGGTATAATACGATGATACACAAGAATAGAAGGAGGAGGATACAAAAGAAACAGATTACATAGGGGCATAATTTAGGGTATCAAGGAATATATATTAAGATTGTAAGAGCTCCTTTTCGGTAGGAGGTAGCGGCAGGTTTCATTCGGTGCGATCATAGGATCATCTCGTCATAGCAGTTTCTGAAAAGTCTTTCATAGGACGGGGTCTTTCCTCCGAAGACCACTTCGCTCCTATAGTTCCGGATTCTCCAAAAGCAGAGGAGGTAGAAGCTTCGGTATAGGTATAGGTTGTTATGAGAGGAATGTGATTGGACGTATTTCCCTAAGACCACTTCGTTCCTATAGTTCCAGATTCTCCAAAAGCAGAGGAGGTAGAAGCTTCGGTATAGGTATAGGTTGTTATGAGAGGAATGTGATTGGACGTATTTTCCTAAGTTGCCTGATTGAAGAGATTTATGGCTTTACTTGAATTTTAATCCAGAAAGCATCAGGCAACCCACAATTTAAGAACAGATGCTCAACCGATTCCGGCCGTAACCCACAAAGCTCACAAAGGTCTGAATTGATGATGTTCTTTTTTCAAGCTCACAATGCTCACAAAGGTTTTTCTTTTATACACCTTTGTATGATGTATATACTACTTGCAAATGTCCTCATGCTTCAATGGTATTGTCAATGCTTTTTTTTAATGGTATTAAAATCACGATTCTGAATTGAAGGTTTCAAGTTCTAATTAGATATAGAATTGTAGAATCAAGCATGCCAATTAAGATTGTTAAAGTTGTAAAACTGTAAGACATATAATCGAGATTTTGATAACTTTGCAACCTTTGAACATGGAAGTAACTACCTAGGTCTAATCTTGTAGGCTCTATCTTTTCTTTTAAGACGTAAAAAGGAATGAAAGGGAAGATATAAAAAATATAAACAAGATATTAGAAAAATGAAAGAGAAGATAGAGTATAAAAGGAATGAAGGAAATAGGATACGTCCTGATCCAGAATGAAGATCGGCAATTTCGGATGCTGTCATGTCATTTGGGTTGGAAAGCCATCATCATCAAGCCGTTAATTGAGATGCTAAGCTAGAGACGATATTCGATCAGCATCAGCAGCACATGCACAGGGTAGGGGTGGTTTGGTCGGTGCACCGCCCACGCTTAGGACAAATTCAATTACTCGTGGACGGATGAACGCTACCTTATCCGAAACAAAACTTGACTAATATAATTAATTTAAGCGATTGAGCGCAAACGACGATGGACGGGTGACACATGCATGCACTCTCCTGAGTCGCAATCGAATTCGCACACCTGTCGGGGTACGTGGCCAACGCCCTCCATCTTCAACCACGTCGACTGTACTGGAGGATCGTACCGGTACCTGTACCTACCTTAATTATCCACCTGTTTCTCTTTTTTGTTTTGCTGCTTGCATTGCATTTGTGATCCTCTTACTCCTTTATTCTACGATATAAGGGTTAAAATTATTCTACGATATAAGGGTATTTTTAAGATAGAATATATTCTAATACTATAAATTTAGATTAACTTCTATTAGGTTCGTAGCACCAAGATATCACATCCACCTAAAATCCTTATATTTTAAAATGGAGAAAGTAACAAATACGATTAGTGTAGTAATCTCTTCGTTACATATTAGTCATCACATAATAAAAATCGAAATTTTCAAAGTTATTATTATATTACCTAGGTCCTTTCGTTTAATATGTAGCATTATTGTATCTATGTAGTATGCAAACATTTAAGAATAGTCAAAAGGAGTTAGGGTCTGTTTGGTTGATAACTAAATTTATCACATCTAACCTTAGATAAGCTACAGTTTCAGTAGATAATATTTGGTTTCTGCCATAATTCTATTTTACCTAACGCTTAGCCACCTGATCCATATGTCATACACTCTATTTTTCTTACTAAATGTTGCCTAAGCTTAGTTTGTTATTTTATTTGCTATAAAAGCGTGATAAGACTAAGTTTAGCTATCTTAGTAAAAAAGTATGGTAATATTAGTTCCCTACCAAACATAGTTTTTTTTATGTTTCTCCCATCAAATACTTACATTAAATGAAATACATGGTGGTTAGCTTTCTATTAATTTCGATGAATAAACTTATATGAGAATTAATATGGAACAGAGGGAGCAACTACTAGCCTCGTTGTCATAGTGCCAGGTTCAAAGTAAGCATCGCGCCTGGCTGCCTGTGGATTAATTCGTGAGACAATTCGATGGCCCCTGAACGAAAAGCAGAAGGGAACAAATCAAATAAAAACAGAATTCAGAGTAGGCGATGCATGCATGTCTTGCTCCCTGGCAACCATGGCACGTAGGAGTACGTTCATTAGTCGCCTCGCCCTCACCGCGCGGGCGACGACAAATTACTAAGCACTCCACCCGTCTGTCGATCGATCGATCGATCGTTCAATGTGTGTTTCCTGCAGCCTTGATTTGACTACGGCTCGGCTCGGATGAGCACGTAGATATGTGCATTGAGTCACTTGGGACAGCGACCGCCACGCTGCAGCCTGCCATCGTCTTACCGTTAACTTCAGAAAGGGAGATCGATTTTGGCTAGCCTTCTTCTTGTTACGCTACTGTTACATGTCAATGAATTCTCCTTAGGTCGCAATCACCTGAGAATGGTACAGTAATCAAATACTATAACAGGATAAACTCAAGACCCGTTACACGTACGGAAAACATGTGCAATGCAACGCAGGAACCATAAAACTGGGACACCTCATCTTTCATGTCAACCGGCCGAAAGATTTCATATGCTACCGCAGCTTACCACGCCTGTTCATAATCCCAGGATTTTTATCATTTACCATGAATGCTGAGCACCTGCGGTTGCTTCAGGTTGCTGTTTCAGCTTCACAGAGGAGTGCAGGTAAATGGGCATCCCAAGCTAACTATTACACAACATTATGCAACGTGAGCAGCAGAGCTTCAGTTACATTCAACACTGCGTTTCCAGCCACTACATGCAGTTCTTCTACTACAACAAAACAACTCAGGACCCATCCTGAATTACCTAGTAACTTTTATTGCTAACACAATAATGCAATCATTATAACTTACTTAGAGGCTTCACCTACTTGCATACACCACTTTAGGTACAGTTTTAACTTTTAGACCACAGCTGCCAAACACAATTGTACAGGGAAAAACCCAATGATCTGCGGTCCATCAAAATGAGCGTCTAACCTCGTCACAGGCACACATGACCGTTCGTTACTCCCGTGGCCTAGCAAGCCACAGCGAACTCAAAGCACGCAAGCGTGAAAAGTAATCGTGTATTGCAAGAAGAGCACGCGAGGCTTGTCGGATTGTCAGAATTCGCTGCATTTGATGCAATGTCTGCTGTCGCAGGTTGTCCGCCTGAGGAAAATGAAACTAAAGGAATAATCAAAATCAAAGCTTTTAATGACATCTGACACAAGTCACAAGTTAAATCCATGTTGTCTGGCAGAAGAACGATGACACTTAGGAGAAGATACTTGCCTGGCAAAGGAAATTCTCGAGCGTCCCTAGTTTACCCATGGCCATTGCCATCTGACCCATGTAATTCGCCACATTCCCAGAAGACCCTGATGAACCGAGAGATCCAGCCAAAGTATCTGCCAGAGATTGCTGCAGTGCTTCCATACCCTGTGAAAGTGCATCCTCCGCCTGCTGAGAAGATTCTTGGAGGTTGTTTAATCCCAGCAACTGCTGCTCAGTTAAAGGCTCGAGGTGATTTGCTAGGAGCTGAAATTTTGTACCATATGGTGAAATCAGTCCAAATTACAGGACCAGAAAGGGGCATCCGACAAACAAGAAAATATTGAGATTTAATCTGTGGTCACCTTTAAAAGCTCAGATGGACGGAAACCACCAAGCCACAGGAAGCACCTTTCTGCAGGTGTCTTCCACATGCCTGAAAGTATATGAAACACGTCAGCCTTTGCAGCTACACCCTTAACCTTGAATACCTCGTCATAATGCGCCATTATGCCATCAACAATCAGACGGAGGTCACTGTCACTTGCATGAGCATTCACTGCTGTCCTCAACTCATTTATCTGCTTATTTTGCTCCTCGAGCCATCTAGTGTATTCTAAGTCAAAAGTCAATGCCCCTGCAAAACACAAGCTTACTATTTTAGAAAGCATGCAGCAAACAATTAATATAAACTGTTAAAAAACAACATAAAACAATGTAAGTACACAAGACACAAAATGTTAATGGGTACCAAGCGATGAAAATATGACAAATTACCATTTCCACTCATGGCATGGGTTTGGTCTCCCGAGCTAGAGATGAAGATTCCCTGCAATTGAATATCCAAGAATTCTCTGAGTACAGAAAGTAGTGTTTTTCGAAACTATTTTTCTATGATCCAACATGCAACCATAATGATTTACCTGCTGACGAGCTTTCTGAAGTTCCTGCTCTAGCTGTGCAAGCTTCAGCTTACTGCTCTCTAGTTGTTGCACATATGCCTCCAATGTTCAAAGAGAAAATACATGTCATGGTGGACCAAAATAACTATCAATAAAAACTGCAATTAAATAATTAAACTTGATTCATATTTGACTTGAGCCCCTGCCATCCCTTAAAAAAGATAACAACTGCGACAATTCAAATTAGATAGACCTAGTTTGAACTGGTAAGTTCACAGAACTAATCCTATGCTTTTCCAAACAAGGCATTTTTATTCAGAGCAAAACTGCAGTAGTACCTTTTTCCTCAGCCGACTTTTTCTTGCTGCCTCACGATTTTGAGCGAGCCGCCGCATTGTCTATTGCATGCCAAAATACAATATGAAATTAATCGCACAAGATTAAGCGACATTGTATACGAAAAGAAACGGAATTAAAATGTCACCTTTTGGTCCATAGGTTTGTCGGATCTGTCAGATCTATCTGAAGAGTTAGAAGCCATGACTGCACCACTCTGTCCGTTTTCTAACTGCAAGTTTGAGCGGTTGAGCATATTTAGAGCATTATTTGGCATATCCATACGTTATCAGGGTGCTACAGCAAAACCTGACATTGTGAATCAGTAAACAAAATAGCTTAAAAATAAGAGTGCTTAGGTGTCAGTAGATGAAACAGCAGAAGAATTGCAAGGTTTAAATGGTCAATTATATTTGATTCTTCTTACTAGTGTCATAGAATGCAGTGGTATCTGCACTCTCCAGTAGACTATCGGTTGAGTATCTCTCAATTATCCAACTGATAGCAAGTAGCAAACGAGAAAAAAAGTTACTACTCTAACAGCACCAGCTCTATTCTTGAGCTCTAGCAGTCAATTGGATGGCATCTTAGGCTGTGTTCGGGAGGTGAGGTTGGGAACTCATCTCCGCACACGCAAAACGGAGTGACGTATTTCTTATGATTAATTAAGTATTTACTATTTTTTTTGAAAAATGGATTAATATGATTCTTTAAAACAACTTTCATATGTTTTTTTTTCAAAAGACACTGTTTAATAGTTTGAAAAGCGTGCACGCGGAACGCGAGGGATGTGAGTTCGGAAAGATGGGGAAAAACACAGCCTTAGTGTGTAGAGGAAAGGCAAAACCTGAAAAAGGATTACCTGGTGGTTTTTGTCGTCGTTGTCTACAACAATCGATGTGTCAGTCCTTGAACTAGCATCTGCCATTACTGGGCCTCAACAGGCCAAAATCAACAGGAGACAGCAAATCACTTTGCTCTCTCCTTTCTGCCAGAAAGGTTGCAAGCACAGCCCTATGAACCGCCAGATTGATCGTTGGCCGAAATCTACAGATCAAAGTAAAAAAAAAAAAGAAATCTTTGACGACTTAGTAGCTTAAAAAACTGAAACCTACAGTACATGCTTGTGCCAAATTCTTTCCAATCAAAGTCAGTAACTCACTAACTCCTCAGGACTTAAGGCACTCGTACATAGTAGAAAACATAATAGTAGAATTTAAATGATAAGCACGTGGGGACAAGAATACGCACACTGACGTACTTATGTCGATCTGAAACCCCACAGGTTAGCCAATCTTCCTAACGGACCACAACAGCTTGGCCAGTGCTACTCCCCTTTGTGCCACTGGACCAAAAATAAACCGAGCCATTAAATAGTGACATTACTAGATAAGCTTGTTCTTGGGTAGTGAATTTCAATCATGAACCATTTCAAAATTTCGAATACAACAGGTACAGTAGACGATTTGACCAAAACAAGTAGTAGGAGGCCAAGACAAGTAATAATAACAGCTTGTAAACACTAGAGCAATAGCGGCGCACACTAGCATAAGAGATTTAGGTCCTGATACATACTTGCATCACCCCATCCATGGTGTCATATATTAATCGAAACCAACTGAAAGTAAAACAAAATAACGAAGGGGGAGCGAGAGCATACAGTGAACGATCGTCGGTGGCAGTTGGGGGAAATCTCAGCAAGACGCCGGCGGCGCACGACCATGATCAGCCCTCTGCCCTCCCTCGCCGCCGGAGAAACGGCACAGACTCACTCAAGGTGGGGGGAAAAAAAATCCAATCAACGCCCACGGTACTCCTCCTTCCGTGAGGCTGTCGGAGATGGCGGGGCGAGGAACCTCCGGGAGCTAGGGACTCTGCGGCGGCGGCGTGGTGGATTTGGGAGGAGGAGCGGAAGGGGTTTGGGTGGAGGGAGGGAGGGAGGGAGGAAGCTTCGAGAAGCTCTCGTGGTGGTGGAGAGTGGAGGAGGAGAAGGCGCCAAAGTGGTGGACTGGGTGCGGATGACAGGTGGGCCCAACAACGGTTGGCTCGTCGCGTGACGCAACTTTCTGGATAGGCAGGCGGCGCTGGTGGGGCCCGCCGCTTTGCCTCCGCTCACCAACTCCGCCTCTTGCTAATTTCCGTCTTTGACTTGGCCACTTCAACTGAACTGAAACCGCCGGGACACCGGCGGCCAGTGGAGGAGCGCATGCCGGCGCCGGCGTACGGTGGCACAGGGAGAGCAGGAGGCCAGAGGCGGCGGCATGTAGCAAATCAACTACTAAAAAAAAACACAAACTACTTACTAATATAACAAAGTTAAACCAATGGCACAAATGGGGGTGTAGCTCATATGGTAGAGCGCTCGCTTCGCATGCGAGAGGCACGGGGTTCGATTCCCCGCACCTCCACTTTCTTCCAACTTTTTTTCTTTCAATGATCACAACACAACTTTTCTTTTCAGTGATGAAAGCATGTTTGATCAGAAATTCAGAATGAAACTGATCAAATAAAGAACTTCTTTTTTTCTTCAGTGATAAAAGCATGTCTGATCAGAAATTCAGAATGAAACTGATCAAATCACAAACATTTTTTTTCAATGATCAAAGCATGTTTGATCAGAAAATTGAGAATGAAACTTTGGTCATGACAACCAATACTGGATCAGTCCCACGAGTTCCTCCCAGGTATTTCTCTTCTATTCGGAATGACAAAATGGTATCCTCCGTATAAAATTTCAGCTTTTTTCAATGATCAAAGCACAAACTTTTTTTAAAATGATCAAAGCATGTTTGATCAGAAATTCAGATTGAAATTTAGGCCATGAGCCCTTTTACTGGATCAGTCCCACAAGTTCCTCCCAGGTATTTCCCTTGTATTCAGACTGATAAAAGTGATATCCTCCGTATAAAATTCAAGAAGACAACTGCTAGTACATGACAACAGCGTGAGAACGACAAAACATAACTCTGAATTTCTGGTACCAATATTCCGTACAAAACCATTGTGGAAACTCCTATCATTCTATACTAAGCATGCTTT
The DNA here is from genome assembly GCA_000573905.2 of Oryza punctata. Classification (NCBI taxonomy): domain Eukaryota; kingdom Viridiplantae; phylum Streptophyta; class Magnoliopsida; order Poales; family Poaceae; genus Oryza; species Oryza punctata. The sequence continues at coordinate 32,564,767 of CM002494.2, read as the reverse complement.
TGGTTTGGCCTGAAAAGGGAAACACGTATAGAAGGCTCTGCCGTTGCATTGGTGATCATGGAGATGTCTAATAAGTTGGGATGGAAGAATCGGCTTTAACGGCATAGGCGTGAATTCCACCAGCAACATTGTAAACTTTTCTGAACCCCTGCAAAACAATGGAACTTCATGTGAGGATGCCGATTCCACTACTCAGTTGCAATTGCATTGCACATTCACCCTAGAGTGGAAGACTACATTTTGCAAGATCTATGTAAGTACTTCAGTTACCTGTGACTGCAGCCATTTAGCAACCTGCATTGAGCGCATACCATGGTGGCACTGGGGGAAAATGTGAAAGGACAAGTGTTAGAATGTATCATAACACATTGAGGCAGATGTGTGTAGCAAGGATGTGTGCATATTAGTTCCTTCCGCAGTCACCTAATCAACTCAAAATCACAATATGTAGGAGGTACTGGAGCTCTCTTTTTTATTTGACAGGTACTTGGCCTTTATGCATGCACACTGGCAGCAAGTTTCATTAGAGGAGTAACCAACTTACCAGAACATAAGTGTCCTTCTGAGGATCGAATTCATCTGTCATAACTGGTCCCCAAGTTCCAAACTGTCGAAGAGGTAGAACTTTAAAACCTTGAAGAGAAGCTTTATCTCTGCCATGCAAGAAGTAGAACTCAACATCAGCTTCATGCGAATAGGGGAACAATAACAATAACTGTACTGAACCGGGTAACCACAATATGCATGATAACGTGTATTTTTAAAACCACAATGAAAATGTGGTAACAGTTATTCACTGGAATAGTTTAGAAAGGACAAAATGAAGCTCATTTTCTTTGTGAAGATGGCAATATAAGGAAAGCTCTTAAAAGAAATGGACAGGTCCTACCAATACCAGTTTGGTTAAAACACTTCTATAATTTCACTGATACGTAATTTTGAGTATTATTCTAGCCATCAGGACATAGATAGATCTTACACTTCATCAGGCTCCCTAACATCAATCAACTGAGCTTCCTCAAGAAAATTAGGATCTTGCATTTTTGCATGAAGCTCTTCTGGTGCAATGTCTTCCATTACGCATTGGTCTCTGAAGTTAGGTGGAAAAGAAATCAATAAATATTTCTTGTATACAAAGAACATAATTCTTCGTGACAACTATCTACCTCTCAGCAAGCACTTGCAACAAATGCCATCCAAATTTTGTCTTACACCGTACAACCTTGTTCAAAGGAGCACCAAATGCTGCTTCCTCAAATTCCGGAACCTGCTCAGTCCAAGTAAGAACGATCGAACTCCATTAAAGACACTGTTCATGCATTCATGGTGCTTACAAAAAACAAAACAAAAGAGAAAGAAAAAAGCATATAATTGGTGGGAATAGATGAATTGATGGGAGCTTCACACAATAAGCTAGCAAGTAATTGTCACACTTGAATTTAATGGTTGCGAGAGGAGAGCTAGCATACAGTAGAAAAAGTGGCAGATGGATTTAGGTGTGTATGTCATAAAGGCCTGAACTTAATTAGACAGATAAGTACATAGATCAAAGTATCAATGCACTTAATAAGAAAAGACAAACTTGTGGCACGAATTCACAACATTTAGTTTCCAAGCAACCAAGTACCAATACAAACCAATTAATTCTACATTTTCTAGTTTGCCAATTGATGAGGTTGGCAACTCCTAACAAATTGGAACCCTCAGAAAGAAGTAAGTTTACCAACAAAAGTCAAGCCAAATTTAAGCAGAAGGTTTCCAACTGTATCTTTATGGAGTACGGACCTTATCAGCACCACCAAGCTTAGTCAGACAAACAGGATGGTTCCATAGTGCACTTTAGGCATGTGATTAGCTCATTTGAAGTTTTGATCAATTAACAATATGTAAAGGGATATGTAAAATCCTGGATGAAAAGTCGCTACTACCATGCCAGAAAAACAAGTAAATGGAGTACCATCTGTCCTCTTCGAACCCACCCCAGCATTCCACCATTTTCTTTCGATGGGCATAAAGAGTACTCCACAGCTAAATCGCTCAAGTCTGCACCTGAAACACATAAAAAACCTAGTTGCTGAGCAATATCCTTTTAATCAGTCTCCATATTTAAATGAAAGTATATATCACCAAATACATGATGATGAATGTAAAGAACTTCTAAATTGGGATATAAATTTGAATTTAGGATAGATGCACTCAGGTAAAAACGGACTGCAGTATAATGGATCATATGGCTCTCTAGCGTAGTTGAGTTGAGTACATGAAACATAGAGCATAAGGAACATAGGCAGGTAAAAGTCGGTACCTCCTGTAATGATGTTCTTTTCAAGATCGACCAAAAGCCTGACATCCTGTTCGCCCACGAGCAGATGCTGGACTAGCAACTCCTTGCCCTCCCTGGGAGCAGTAGCAGCCGCAGAGCAGAAAACTAACAAACAGATGTTAATGCCAATTACTTCATGAAACCATGTGGCACCAAGAAACACACAAATGCAATTATGCAAACAACACTAGCAAGCGGGTAGGAAATAAAATGAAGCAAAACCTAGCTACTACACACTAGTAATTGGAAGCCCCGGAAGCACATTCATATGGATGGCACATGCGAGAATAGCTAGATATATCTGCTCACACATACACAGCAGCAGACTACAACAAGACTACAGGTAAATGAGTAGCACGAGTCCCCACCCCTGGTGGTGGGCCTGGAGACGGGACGCATGGGAGGGTCCCTCTCCCTCCTGGCGGCGGAGGAGAAGGAGGGCGTGCGTGCGGGCGGCAGAGGCGAGAGGGACGCGGAGGCGAGGAGCGGGAGGCGGCGCGCGAAGCCGGAAAGCGAGGGCGTGGGAGTGGGAGCGACGGCAGCGGAAGCGGAAGCGCAGGGGAGCTGCGCCGCCCTGGCTCTGAGACCAAGCATGGCTCCGGTGGCCGCTGCTGCAGGAGAGGAGGAAGGATTTGGAAGCGAACTGAAAGATCCCCTCCGCATCATTCCTTCCTCGCCTTAGGTTGGTTGGTTGCGTTTGCGTCAACAAGGCCGGATGGGCTTACCTCAACTTGGGCCTACATTTAGTTCACAAGTCATCCCACGGCCCAATTTACTATTGGGCTCCTCCCTGCTGTTAGCTATATGGTCAATCACTCGATTGGACTAGTATCTTACTGGATATGCGTTTGCTTAATGCATTCTTGATTGCTTCTCCTCGATCAGCAATCGATCGATTGATCTAGGCATGACGCATAGGGAAGTACTATGCGTACGATGCTTTGTTACGATGCTAGTAGGCTCTAACGCCTTGCCACCTGCGTATATATGCTTTATCGTGTGGGACTGAAACTAGCAATCGTCAACAAACACTAGGAGAGATTAACGTTTGATCGTAGAGCAACCGTAAACAAAACATCGTATGTTACACCAAATTAAATCACCTTACACACGCACGAAGTGAACTATCAGAACTTAATTTCTTTTGCAGATCAACATCTAGTAGAGTTCATAGATGACTTTGTTGGATAGTATATTAAGTATGGGTGATTAAACTAATTAGTAGCGTTCTGGTTCCATGTATTTTCGTACTTCATTGGAAGTAATGGATCGGAGGAACAATATCGCCGCCTGTGTTGGTAACGTACCCTGGATGCATGCATGCGGATGCGGGGGAATTAGCTAGGAGAAGGGATCGAGGCATTCGTGCGTTGGCCACGTGTCTCGAATCCAACAGGCCACCCGGTGCCATATATAGGGGGTGTTTGGATCCACCTGACTAGAGACTACTTGACTAATTTTAGTCACACTAGGGGACTAAATCTCCAAACACCCCTGACTAAATGGTGACTAAAACTAGTCTAGTCTCTAGTCAAGGGTGACCTAACTTCTAGTGACTAATCCTCTCTCTCACCTAATTAATTGCTCATCCCATGGAGAGAGAAGGAGAGAGAAGGGGAGGGAGAGGAGAGAGAAGGGGAGGTAAATCTGGACTTTAATGTACTTTAGTCCCATCTTCCAAATAGGGGGTGACTAAAATTTTTTTTTAGTCTGTCTAAATTTTAGTCAGGTGACTAAAGGGATCCAAACACCCTCATAATCTTGGTAAGCTGGTGCGGCGCGGTGGTCGGAGATGGGTAACGCGAGCGGCAGGCTGGACGACAACGCCGACGCCGACGCCGAAATGGATGACGGCGGAGGCGGCAACCGCACCGGCGCTGGGGATTACTCCTCCTCGCTGCGCCCCATGGACCGTGCTGGCCTCCCACCGTACGGCGCCGGGGGAAGCGGCGGACTGGTGCGACCCCCGTCGTCGGCGGCGGCGGCGGGGTACGTCGGCGGCGGGGGATCATCCCCGCCGGGGACCCCCCCGCGGCCACACTCCCCGCGCATGTTCGTGCCGCAGGTCAGATCGCACTAAACTCAATTTAATCTCGATTCCAATTAATACTCATCCATGTGCAGCAACATGCCTCTTGATCGATGGCTGCATGTGACGCGCGTCGCATACGTGTGCATGCCACAGTTAATTTCATCGGCCTTAGCGCTGCCGACCCCTCGTTGATTCTATGATTAATTTGCTTGCTAACAATATATATAAAACATGATCTGAAAAAATGATCCGCTTATATGTTGGGCTTTGTATACCCACTGTGAGTGTAGAGACCGGTTAATCCATTATCTAAAATTTTTTATATGAAAGATTCCAATTAACTTCAAAACTTCACTGCTACCTAACGTAGTTCCTTCAAAATTAATTGCAGATTTGTATAGTCTGTACCCGAAAGTGTTTTCTTTCGTCATATTACAACTTTGTTTTATCAGCCAACATCTTTAACCTCCGTCCCTTTAGATGATGCATGTATAGCCACGGTTTTTTTTTTTTTTTGGATGGAGAGAGTATGTCATTATCTTTAAGTTTTGGTTTTTAATGCACTGGTACATTTTGTAGTGCAGAGTCCTGTAACTCCATTGCATAGACCTGTAGATGGACCTCCTCCAGTATTTAACCAGATATTAACGAATGAACAAGAGGAGGATGACGATGGCCCCCCTGAGAAGCTGATTCCTACTCTGCTTGTGTGGACTCTTGGAGGGAAGAATGTCTACGTAGAAGGATCGTGGGATAACTGGAAATCAAAGTACATTTTTATTTGTTGGAGAGATAGCATATAGTATTATTGTTTCTTTTTTTTTTTACCTAAACTGAAGCTTAAGGATATAGCTGATTTTGTTCTGACACTGTTTGTGTGTATCACAGGCAAGTCGTTCATAAATGTGGAAAGGATCACTGCGTCATGTTAGGGCTTGCATCTGGAGTTTACCGTTATAGATTCATTGTTGATGGAGAAAGAAGGTTTCAGCCTGATCGTCCCCGTGAAGCTGACATTATGGGTACCATTTCAAATCTTGTTGATGTTCATGTGAGTGTTTTCCCATTCAACTTTTTTCCCCGTTGCACGTACGAGTGTTTTGTGCGAACTTGCATGATCAGCAAAACTTACTCTTGACCATGATTATTTAAACCCAAGAAAATGTGCTAGGGAGATTCCCACTCGAGTACTTAATCATGATTAAGAAAGGGACCAAAAGCTCAGATATCTGAAAGTTATATTTCTTGCATAGTAAGAATCAATTGAATGATGCAAATAATCGTTGTACTAGTATAACGAATTGTCCCTTTTTTTGGTTATAATCAATGAAATTATGTTGTTCATTGTGTCCTGCAAGAGTCTAACTTGGAGGCACATATATAGGAGAGAAACAATCCTAATCAAAGCACTAAAAGGAGGAGCACAAAGCCTGGATACTGTAGAGATCATTCCCACACATCATGATTTATCTGCTAGCATTTGAAACACACACTAGGAACGCGTCACCTATCTCTGCTTCTTGAAAATTCAGTGTTTGCGTATTGCCTGAATGTGTATCCAGTATCCTTGATCTGTATAATTAATTGGTGCAGGATTATGTCCCGGATAGCGTGGACAGTGTGTCAGAGCTGATGGCTCCTCCATCGCCGGACTCCAGCTACGGTTTCGTAGCTCCGGATGACAAGGAGTTCACCAAGGAGCCTCCCGCTCTGCCGCCGCAGCTCCACCTGGGCGTGCTCAACTCGCGAGGAGGCTCCGGCGGGCGGGAGGGAGAGTGCGCCATGCCCAAGCACAACGTCCTCGGCCATGCCTTCATCGGCAAGGGCACCCCACCCATGGTCGCTGCTCTCGGCACCACCTTCAGGTTCCAGTCCAAGTTTGTCACCACAGTCCTCTACAAGGCCATCCAAAGAGAAGACAGATAGCTTAGCTCACAATGCTAGCATAGAACGACAGAAGAAGAAAAAGTTAGCCGTCATTTTGATCATTCATTCATTGTTCTTTAATCATCATAATAATAATGGTAATCTTGAGGGCGTGGACTGTGATGATTTCATCAGTGTCATCGGTGTTAGGAACATAAACAGACCCATCGATGTGCTTAAAATTCAGTCGCCAATTTGTTTGTTGACGCCATATTAAGGTTCTACGAGAAGAAAAAACAATATTACTCTTTCATATATTTTGGGTTTGGTCAGTTTTGTGGTTGCGTTTGTTTGCTCACAACTCTTGTTGCGTTCCAAGATTTGTTATCTCTTTGTTATATTTCGATATCTCTCATATGTCTATTTTGTAGGGAGAAAAAGGATTTTCTAATCAAAGGGCATATATTCCCTTTTCAGTTTGTCATGATATCAAAAAAAAGCTTAAATTGAGCCCACATAGAGGCTGAGTATAAAAAAATAGCAATGAGCCCAAAGCCCAGTACATACATCCAACCATGCAAAAGGCTCAAGTTGTAATAACACGTTTTCTCGCACCTCCCTTTCTCTCTTTCCCAACCATCGGCCTGCCCCTGCCTCCAAGCTCTACTTTGGACGGCACGGTGGTGAACACGGCCGCGAGCCCCAGCAGCACCATGCACATGCCGCCACCCTGCTCCTCTTTGGATAGCGCCGTGGCGAACACGGCCGCGAGCCCCAGCAGCGCCGCGCGCATGTCGCCTTCCTGCTCCACTTTGGGCGGCACGGCAGCGTGCACGCGCTTGGCCGGCGCCGGCGAGGCGGACTGCGTCACTGTCGCGGCAGGCTTGAGGCCGACGACGCTAGTAGTGTTCACTCCGGCCATGGCTAGCTCTGCGCACGCGCGTCTGCTTGTGCAATTTGGTTTTGGTTTGATTGTGGTGATGAAGAGGAGGTTGCCGCCATCGGAGGAAAGGGAAGAAGCCAGATCTGACTGGTATTTTCGTGATTTTTTTTATGTTTCAGCTAATGTATCTTGATGTTTCTTAGTTTTGGATCAAATTGTTGTAGTGGATTTTCTCATGGTGTTTCAGTTTTTGTTTTTGATTCTTGTGGATTTGTTGATGTTTCAGTATCTAAACTTTTGATGTTTCATATCTCACAACAAAGTGTTTCAGTACACGATTCAACTGTGTTTCATCATTATAATTATCTGAAACATGTGTCAAACTAGTGATGAAACATTTTTCTTACAAGTATTGAAACAACGCCCGATTTTTTAAAAAAATCGGCCGCCCGATTTGTAGATGCATCCATATTCGGTTTGTAGAAGTTTTATGAGGATATTGGACGAATTAGATTATTTTATGTGAAAATCATGTATAATTCATATGGTGTGAAGGCACCCTAAGCTTTGTGTATATATAAGAAAATCGATGAAACACATATAACAAGTAGTACTCGCTTCACCTTAAAATATAACTACATTCATATTTTAATTAAAAAGATAACTATATTTTAGAATGAAGGAACCGAAGAAATAATCTATTATATTATTAAGACAGCTCGAAAAGAAGCCACCACATTCGCTGTGGAGGTTAGAAATTCCCACACCAATCGAAGAAAAAGAAAAGAAGAGTCCAAGTACAAATATAATCTAAAAATAACTAAAATTCAGCAAAAATAAGCAATATTGAAAGAGCACTCTATATAAGAACCCAATACGTGATTAATTAAAATTCGAAATAAAAATAAATAAATTTCTGAAATTAGGAAAGAAAAAGAAGGGGCAAGTAGGAATAAAATTTTGAAATAACTAAAATTCAGAATAAAAAGAAATATTGAAACAACAATTAATCCATCTATAACACAACACAGGATTAATTATAATTCGAAATAAAAAAATAAAATAAATTCAGATATTAAAATAAGAGTTCAACTAGAAATACAATTTATAAATAACTAAAATTCCTAATAAAAAATAAAGACTATTGAAAGAATAGACTATATAGAACATATGACGGGATTAATTAAATTTGGAATAACAAATAAAATAAATTTCTAAAATATAAAATAATTATAAGAGTTCAAGTAGGAATACAATTCACAAATAAAAAATATTAAAATGAAAAATATGGATTTTTTGAAAAGAATAGTTCATCTAGAACACAACGATATCCAATGATAATAGAGAGGGCAAACAATAAGCCGGTAAAGGAGTAAAGTGGTAGCAGTTGATGGAACATATAAAAACTATAAACATATAAACAAAACCCCAAATAGAATCCCAATAACAATTAAAATGAAAGACAACGGACAAGCCGTTAAGCAGCAGTTGATGGGATTCTAGAAAGTAAAAATATAAACCCTAATGATAATTATGTTCAATTTTTAAAATCTCAATGATAATAAGGAGGGGAGGCAGCGGGCTGGTCGTGCATAGAGGAGTACAGTGGTAAAGCCGTTGATGGTTTAGCGGGACTTCTAAAAAGTAAAAATTGAACCCAAATGATAATTTTGTTTGATTTTTAAAATCCCAATGATAATAAAGAGAGGAGACAGCGGAGGGACCGTAGAGAAGTACAGTGGCGGTGTTTGACGGAACTTTAAAAAAATATAAAAACAAAACCCAACAAGATAATAAACTCCAAAAACTAAAAGGCCTAATTTTTAAGGTTTCATGGAAGATGAATAGAAATAGTGATAGATCGACAAGCAAATAAAGGCCTGCCAAATGAGTAAGGGGTAGCGACCGAAGCGACTTTTAAAAACTATAAAATTAGAAACACGCGGATGATAAAGTTCGGTATTTCAAAATCCTAAGACAACAAGCTAGATATTTAACAAATTTTAAGTAAAATCATATATAAAAAATAAATAATTTTGTATGTGTAACGCCCCGGCACTTGTTAACCGATAACACCAGCTAACTCATGCCGAGGTGCTATGCATTACCTGTGAGATAGTACCAGTCCCAGGATACGCTAGCTGGTACACACAAAATAAACATGGAATCAAAGTAAATTAATTTATTACATCACTGGGGTTTAGTCCTTACATAAGTTGCCATCATGGATAGGCCCATAGATGAGCAACACATCAATACAAAAGTCCACGGAGCGGAAGTTAAAAGCGGCGAGAAGCTAAGCGACTGGGCGACTAAGCACTAGGCGAGCGCCTAGGCAACCATCTTGTTCCACAGGCGAGGCTTGGGGCTAGGCACGAATCTTCTAGAAGTCCTCGTACTCGGCTTGCTCCTGGAGACACTCCTCGGCGGTCGGGTCGACGTCTTCATCTCTAAACTCTATAGATATTTATATATAGCAAGGGTGAGTACTTCACGTACTCAGCAAGCCGGGGAAAGAATGACATGTTTGGTTAAGACAAGGAGGGCTAGGGTTTTCTTTGCGAAAGCAGCCTTTTTGGCGAAAGCGATTTATTTCCCAAAAACTCTAGTGAGTCAAAATTTTAGTTTTCGGGAGAAGGCTCACGCCTCGTCCCATTCCACAAGTTACTTTGCAACAACTTGTCACAAGAGTAACAATTAAATAATTTCCTCTATTAGTTTCTTTTTGCTTTCACAGCAACTCAGTTCCAACCATAAAATCATCACATCACTATTTCTCATAGTTAACCTAGTTTTCTCAGCATAGCAACGCCTTCTCGGCCCTAACAACACCTTGGTGTCAGATGACACCCTAGGTCACACAGACCTGTTCCTAACCACAGAGGTTAGCCGTCTGCCACACAGGTGAACTCTGGAAACGAATCCCTTCCCACCAACCATTTTCATCAAACATTTGTCAACCAAATCTACGCTATGAGAAACATCTTACGCTCGCCCTTGACCGTGGGCACGGCTGTTCGAACAATTCATTAAACTCTATAGAGGTTGTACGCTTTACCCACAAGACACGAAACTGACATCGTTTACTCGTCGGCAACGGAAGTTCGTGACAAGGCCTTTCCAAAGCTAACCTATGAAAATCGCACACCACCTAGTTGGGCCAAGTCTCTTAGCCGAGTATCAGGCAATCGCTGTCGTCATCCACTCAGGAATACCGAGGATGCCTCCTACTCCTACTCGGTACCGTGTGCCACGTAGAGGCAAACAAAACACCCAAAAGGGCTATAATGATCCAAACTTTGTCTCCTCATCCTCGGTATCCCACAACCATTGGCATACCAAACTCCTATGTGATAACCATTTACTTAGCCAGGAGCATCCCATGAATACCCGTGAGGTCGCACTGTAATGTGTTTGGATGGATTTCCCAAAGGAATCGGTCCTTAACGATAATACGCGACCAAACCACAAAGACATGGCCTCGCATCATCACCGTTTTCACAACTCATTTTATTTCGCAATACATTGGTACAACGTACCGGATTTTTAAGCATAAAGTTTGGAAAATACCAAGTTTCCCACACGACAGTACAACGTAAGCACGGCTAAGCAACTACCTCGGTAATCGTACCCAATGGATAGCGATACCGGCGCTAACATATGTGTAGCTAACAATGATAAAGGAATTAACAACATCCTACGTAAAGTGAGTGCAACTACTAGGTCGGTCCGTCGGTTGCAGAAACAATCCGAGGCCTAAACAAGATTTATCGTGTACACCTAGCAATGCATTTTTCAAACAAAATAACTTGCAAATATAGGGGCAATGTGATCAAAGGGGCATGCCTTGCACTAGACGGGGGTGTTCTCCTTCGAAACCGACGTCCGTAGCTTCCTCGTACACGTTCTCTATACGCGAAACGGAGAACAAATGAAGAAAAGCAATAAAACAAGCTCAAAACAGAGAAACAAGTGTGCCACTGAGTAGAACTCATTCTTAGACAAATTTAGAAAGTTGAACGAGGTCAAACGGAGTTACGGTTGAATTTCTATGAATTTTCAAAGATTAAAGAGCTTTTCTGGAATTTTGGAATTTATTTTTAAATAGTGATGGAATATTCCGTTGAAATATTCCATTAGAGTTGACGGTCAAGGGGGGGCCACTTGTCAGTCAAGAGAGAGGGGAGAGAATGGGGCCCACCTGTCAGGGGTTTCTTCCTCCTCCTCTGGCTTGCCCGGCTCGGCTTGGGCGTCGGCGGTGGCGAGGCGCCTGGGGGGGAGAGCGGCGGCGAACGGCGGCGGCCGATGAGGGCGGCCGGTGGTGGCGGGGCCGAGAGGGGAAAGAGAGAGAGTGCGGTCGGGAGAGGGAGAGGGAGAGAGCGCCGGTGGCGAGGGTGGTGGCGAGAGCAGGGGCTCGGCCCCCTTTTATAGGCGGTGAGGGGCACGGCGGGCGCGGCGAGGGGAGGGGCGGACGAGCGGCGACGCGGGGCTCGAGGTGCGGCGTGGGGCTCGAGGCGACGCACGGTGATGGGACGCGCACGGCGCGGCTCGGGGCTCGGCGCGGCGCGGTGATGGCGGGGCCGGGCCGAGAGAGGAGGGAGGAGTGGAAGATGGGCCGGGCTAGGCTGAGAGAGGGAGGGGAAGGGGAGCTAGGCCGGGAGAGAGAGAAAAGAGGGGAGGGGTTGTGGGCCGGCCTACTCGGGGGAGGGGGGAGAGGGGAGAGGAGAGGAGGGGAGTTGGGCCGAGGAGGGAAAAAGAAAGAAAAGGGCCCAACTGCACAGTTCAACATTTTTTTTTGAAATCTTTTTCAGAATTGAGAATTGAGGGATAAAATTGTGGAGATTGGAATTTGGATTTGAGCAGAAATTTTGACAAAAATTGAAGGATTGCCAAGGAAGGAATTTGAGATCTATTGGCACAAAAACAAATAAAAACCAAATTTAAACTCTAAATTTTTAAATGAAGGAGATTTTAACTAAATAAATAAAAAGAGTATTAGGGTGCTACAGTATGGGTACTAGTCGTGTAATTACGCGGGCCACCCAGCTAGTTAGTAGAATCACACCAATTGAGTGATGGACTCAAAGCAATTCATGCCACCACAAATATACGATGATCTAGACATTGATAAGCTATGGAAATGCTACTTTACCTAAGAATTAAGTAAATTTCATTTTGGATCATTTCTTTATATTTCATCTTAAGCATATGAAGATTTCGAGTACGATGGTTCCTACCTATCAACGACTGCATGTAGACTAATTTAATGAAATATAACAAATTGGATTTAGATGGATAAAAGAGTTCGAATGATCCAAAGTGTAAAAAAAGTAAGATTATCTGTTTCAAAGAGAAAACATTGATTAAAAGATGATCGAAAGCGAAACATCACGACTTAAATTGAAACCTACTCTTTTATAAAATATAAAAAATAATTTCATGTCTACTCTTTTACCGATGCACTTGTAATTACTAGTTAGGTGCCCGTGCGTTGCAACGGGAAAAAAACTATAGCACGTACAATACATCAAATATATTTTTAATATGTTTAAAGTAGAAAGTGTCACCAAATACATGTTGCACCATAAAGTACATCAAAGAATAACTTTGTAGCAATTCACGCAAAATGAATACAATGCCATGTTGTAGACTCCAAAATTTCCCAAGGCATTTCTACACACATCATTTTCGCACAATTTATCAACACCCAAACTCTTTGAACATGGCTCTAAAACTGAATCACACTCGCTTCGTTGTGCAAGCATAGGAGGCAGTCAGCACATAGGCCCATACTACAAGAAAAGGTGATATAACTGCCTTTGCTACTGATCCAGATCAAAAAAACTGCACGAACTGTTACATTTCCTTTGAAAAACAGTTAATCCTGTAGAAGTGGAGAAAAAATAATTGAAATAATATCGTAAGAAACAAATGTACACCAAAATGTTCCAAGAGATTGCAGGAAGAATTATCGTTCAGAGATGCTCCAAGGCAGGGAGGTAGGCAAGAGACACATCAAAGCAAAGAAAATACGCTTTAGAGCATCTAAGAAACAGGTGTTCCACACTTCCACGCTCTCCGGTACAGGGCAGAAAAGGGTTTCGAGGATAGGCGACGATCCCTCTTTTGTGTCATTATTCATTGGTGTAGAGCCGCTGCTTAACCGTAGTCCAGAGGAAGATCCGACGTTTGGTAGGAGCAGAATTCACCCAGACAGCAGGTACCAAATAAATTACTATGTTCACATTAAAAAATAAATCATAGGTACAACTAATATTGAAAGAGGTTTAACTATTTTTAGGAGTTATTAGACCATGTGATAATTACCTTTTGGATAGGGAATGTTAAAGTTCTCCTGAAAACAAAGCAACTAAGTAATGTTAATACTACCAAACAACTGGAATGGTTTTCTTAATAAAATTTTGATGTGATAATTCACTGCAGGTTATTAAAAAGAGTTAAAACGCGCACAAACGTAGATACTACATTTCTCATATTATGAAATTAAACTGAAGTAAGTAACTATTGGGTTTCTTTATTTGAATAGATGTCATGTGGGTTGCATTTTTGGGGTAGCTATTCTGCTAATATATATAATTTGAGAGATGCATGAACATAACAAGGTATGTATCAAAGCAAGACAGGTTGCGTTGAAAGAGGATCCGAAATTCTAAATAGCCTGATGTTGATGTATCAGCACCATTGCCGCCAGGGGCATCATCAACGTTAGGAAATATTGCATCAATATCAGGACAGACATCAACAAAAGGAAATACTGCATTAATAGCAGCAGCATCAATACTATTACTGGCAGCCTCTTTTTCTTCAGTCATGCATTTTAGTAACCGGTCCTGTGAAGATTATAGACTCAGTACTCAGTAAAGAGAGAACAAATGGATAATTATAAATAAACAACATCCGATAGAAAACACATTGCAAGTGGTGAGATGGGTACACGATAATCCATAAAAGAGATTTTAAGAAAATAATGGCACGGGTCTCGGTAAACGAGGTGCATCACCGATGGGTAAGGTTGGTAAAGGGGATGGTGACGGCGGAGGGGATTGCGGCGGCTAGGGTTGGCGGAGACGGAAGGATTTGGAATCGGCGCTGCGAGATTATGAATCGATGAGGAGGGGCAGTTTGGGGAAAGCAGGTGGTCGAAGGTAAAAGGCGGAGGTGAGGGAAGAGAGGGCGTATAGTATAAATCGGGGTGGGAAACTTCCACCGGACGCGACGCCACAGAAGTCTCTCCTCCTCCCATCTCCCCTTTCCTTCTTCTTCTTCGTTCATCCATCACCCGCCGCGCGCACAGCAGCAGGAGGAGGCCATGGCGGATCAGCTCACCGACGACCAGATCGCCGAGTTCAAGGAGGCCTTCAGCCTCTTCGACAAGGACGGCGATGGTAACAACAACAACCGTGTTCCTCTTTTTTCATCTCTATCTGTTCGTTGGATCTCTCTCGCTCGCAAGGCCGTCGCGCCTGTGGCATTGCCTCCACCGCGCGGTGCCCTTCCTCGCGTCGCGTGTGTCGTCGGGTGGCAGATCCGGGCACGGATCTGGACGGAAACCGGTCGCTGTCGTCCTGTGTGTCCAGTGGCGAATTGCCGACATGGACACAAGGCTTATCTGCTATGCTGACTTGACCACCTCCTCGACTTCACTATCGCATCGTCATCGTGTCTCAGCTGCCTGTTTGGTTCGGGAACACTTACTGTACATCATAATAACTTTAATTTTCAACTTAGGCCCGGTTTGATTCATCTAGCTGCCTTAGCTACTCCCTCGAGCATTGCTTTCCGAATTACTAAATGTACTTTTCATGCAAAATCTTCGGATATATATATATATATATATATATATATATATATATATATATAAATAAATTATTTTTTAAGTTTGTAATAGTCAAGTAGTAGTTAATTATTCATGTGCTAAGGACTCATCTTTTTTCGCACGCCGTTAATAAGCTCCGCCAAAAGGGCACATTCGAAAGTAATAAAGTTCCATCACAAAGATTTACTACATACGAAAAGGTTTATTACATAGTCGAAAATAGAGGAGTATGTGTCGGATGTAGCTTAGCTATCAACTGCTCCCTTTCGCATGCAACTCTTGTCATTTTTGAGGTTAGTGACATTTGGTAGCTTAGATCTTCCTTTTCTTTCCGTCCCTAAGAGCTTCAACCTTTTTATGGTGGGCTGTAGTTGTAGCAACAACTTGATCTCTACTACAAGCTGTTCAGTCTAGGTGTAATTGGGTTCCTAGGGGGTGCCTGGAGTAGTGAAGAACCTTTTCCGTTGGCAATTTGTCCATAGCGAAATCTTATATATAAATTTCACCGGGCAGGTTCAAAAATTATACAGCAAAAATATATGCAAATAATTGTGTTTTTAGCTTGGACCTTGTTAAGGACCACAACCGTGCTGTTCGTTTATGTGAGCTTTATGGAATTTGTCTTGGACTGGTTTCTGTTAACATGGTAACATTTTAGCACACTGATTAACTAAGTAACGCTTTAAGGTTGATAGGTACCCACCCTGAAACTTTGCGCTCAAATGTTTTGACTGCAACAATCCCTTTTTGATGTTACTGTCAGGGTCAATCGCTCAGTTAAACATCAAATTATGTAAATATAGCTGAGACTTGTAACTTCTAACAGAATACTCTCGGTATTTTCAATGACATAATTTCACTCTTTCAGACTTCAACATTTATGACTGGTGATGAGCCAATAAGGAGTCGTCCCTTTTCTGTTTACATAAGTTAATGTCCCCAAATGGCCTGTTTGGTTAGGATAATCATCCTACAATGATTTGGTTATTGTTGAGTCATCCCCTGATTTTGTTGGGATGATCCCATTCTTCAATCTTCTTCTTAGCCTGCCCTTTTGAGGATGCAATTGTGATGTACCAACCCATTCCATCCTTCAAACCAAACAAGTAATTACTTTTGGACTTCAGTGTTGGGATCAGATGGTCCATTCCGTCTGGATCCAATTACATGCATATTGACATTATTATTAGTTATTAGGAAGTGTAATGTCTGCCTAGTTTTTTCTGGAAGTATCTAGTTATAATGACTACACTCTTCAGCAATTGATTGTACAATTGGTTGCTTGTGAACTTTACAGGTTGCATCACAACCAAGGAGTTGGGAACTGTCATGCGTTCACTAGGGCAGAACCCAACGGAAGCTGAGCTCCAGGACATGATCAACGAGGTCGATGCTGATGGCAATGGGACCATTGATTTTCCTGAGTTTCTCAATCTGATGGCTCGCAAGATGAAGGACACTGATTCAGAGGAAGAACTCAAGGAGGCCTTCCGGGTGTTTGACAAGGACCAAAATGGCTTCATCTCCGCTGCTGAGCTCCGCCACGTGATGACAAATCTTGGTGAGAAGCTAACTGACGAGGAGGTGGACGAGATGATCCGTGAGGCTGATGTTGATGGTGATGGTCAGATAAACTATGAGGAGTTTGTGAAGGTTATGATGGCCAAGTGAGCCATGGAACCATACACTAAGGCGGAGGAGATTGTGTGTTGCATAGTCCTAGTTAAGATGCAACACTTGTTTTTATCAATTTCCAGTGAAGCATCCTACTAGCTGTAGTCGCTAAAAAGGATTTTCCTGCTATGTTCCTCTGAAGTGTGTTTTCAGATCTCTTGTGTTTTATGTGAACCAGTAATTCTTGTCCTTGGTATGTCCAGATTGCAGTTGGGCCTGTATGTAGTTATATATATTTTTTTCATCAAATTATGCTTGAGTCTCCTAGTATCAATTGGACATCTGGTGTTTCTTTTATTCCATTGATCTCTTCTTCGATCTATATATGTTTCTTCTGCTTGTATGCAGAAGAATTTGTTCAATTGCATAGAAGGATCTTTTGGGATTTGAATTGGATTTGAATTTAGCAAACGGGAAAGGAAGGCAATGCCTTTCAATGAGAGTTGCCTGGCAGGTTGCAACAACTCGTAATTATAGACTGATAGCTGCGTGCAGCTCTGAGAGTATGGGTAGTAGGTAGCAACTACCACATATGCGCCTGGCCTTCTTAAGGCCTGGAGTTTCTTGTGCTTTCCTGAATGTATTCTGTGCTTGTAAGAGTCGTACACGATTGCGCATGGAGCTGCACAAAAAAATTAAGGTGTTGTGTCTTCACGGCTTCCGGACAAGTGGGAGTTTTCTGAAGAAGCAAATCAGTAAATGGAATCCTTCCATCTTCCAACAATTTGACATGGTACTACACTGGATCCAAAGATCAGGTTTTTGTATTGCTTTGTTGTATTTTTTACATGATTTTCCTGGCTTTCAGGTCTTCCCTGATGGCATCTTCCCAGCTGGAGGGAAATCAGAGATAGAAGGCATATTTCCCCCACCCTACTTTGAGTGGTTTCAGTTCAACAAGGTTAAATGCTTCAGATGGAACCCAAACTGAAACAACACTTGCAATAGCATTGTCAGATCTTACTTGTACTATAGTTTCAGTTTTGTTGCTATACAGTGTGCCTTGGCTCAAACCAAAGATAGACAAACATTTATTTACTGTTGCATGTTTCCTACACAGGACTTCACTGAATACACAAATCTGGATGAGTGCATTTCATACCTGTGTGATTACATGGTGAAAAATGGACCTTTTGATGGCCTGCTTGGATTCTCCCAGGTAAAAATGGAACCTAGCTATGAAACGTATTTGACCCACTTGGTACTTGAGTGTTATTATTATGTACATGCTAGAGATCTTGGGCCAAGAATTTGCATATGAAATTCCAGATAAGTGCATTGACCATTGAAATTGTCAACTTTTGAGGTGCTGTAATTTATGAGTTCAGTTCCGACACACTGAGCAACACTAGATTATCTGAAGCTTCTGCTGTATATAGATGATCACTCACTTCTTGCAGACGATCTCTTATTTTATTTCTATATCCAAAGTGCAAAAATTTTCGCATTTTTTTTACAGAATCCCATGTACTCACGTTTTTCTATTGGACGAGACACTCACATAGGAAAGCCAAAAGACATGGGTTGTGGCAGACCTTTAGATTTTTTAAACAGTACTGACTTACTGTTTGTTAACATCTTGTTTACATCTGTTCATGTCCTTCAGCTCATCTGTTAATTTCTTTTTCATTCCAGGGTGCAACTCTTTCTGCTCTTTTGATAGGTTACCAAGCACAGGTACACTTCTACTCTTAAATCTGCAGAAGGTTTCAATTTTGGTTGTAGTATGAAGAAACAAAGAGCAATAATGTGTGAATATTCATGAAACGACTGTGACATCAAGGTCCCATATTTGAACCTAGCAGTTTCCATGAGCTATTCAGTTGGTAGTGGTGTGTTTTGACTTCAAATTACTAAATTGCTAGTAGAAATATAAAGTCCCACTCCTATAAGCTATGGTAAATACTGAACAGTATTGTTTAGCTAGTGCTAGCTGTTGTAAGCTGCAACAACAGTTCATTCACTAGAACATGGACTTGAGCAGGGTACTTCTTTTATGGGAGAAGTCCTTTATATGAGAGATATTATAGAAAGTCTGCAGTATCTAGTTCCATCTGGATTCTTACTTAAGCTGAAT
This sequence comes from Oryza punctata, assembly GCA_000573905.2. Lineage (NCBI taxonomy): Eukaryota > Viridiplantae > Streptophyta > Magnoliopsida > Poales > Poaceae > Oryza > Oryza punctata. Next base: position 32,546,075 of record CM002494.2, on the reverse strand, counting down.
GACTTAGGGCAAGGTACTGAATGATCATCCACCAATTAAGTTCATGGTCTCAATAGCCGGGAGCAAGTTCAGGGACCCAAGCATATGCAATGTAGCCTATAAGGGTCCGATCAAGGTGAAATCAGTGCATTTCATTGGTGACAAGGATTGGCTCAAAGTGCCTTCCGAGGAGCTGGCCGCTGCCTTTGAGGACCCTGTCATCATAAGGCGTCCCCAGGGCCACACTGTCCCTAGGCTTGGTATGCACCCTACCCAGCACTTGCATCCCATGTTGTTGTTTCTTTTCCACTCCTTATGACTGTTCACCAACATTGCTATCTTGTTGAGTATTAATGAGTGGAAATTGTTCTTTCATAGATGAGGCAAGTGTGAAGCAGCTTTCTGAGTGGAGCTCAAGCATCCTGGAAGACATCAGGAATGCAGATGATGTAGCCAAGGCTCCTTCAAATGTGGAGAGGCCATCTGAGGGTAAAACTGGGGCAGAGTCCGGTGAAAACATGGTGGTGGAGCAAGTTGCAGCTTGAGTATGGTAGCTGACACTGCCTGGATGCTGGAGCTGATTGCTGCTCCAGATTAGTCCGTCATGAAACTTGGTTTATCCACATGTTTGAGAACTTCCATCTTTAGCCAACTTGTTTAAGAACTTTGTTACCACAAATATGTTTGCCTGGTGATTCTGCTTGTATTCATTCTCTGAGAGACTAATTGAATCGATTCACAATCACAAGTTCATAACTGGACCGAATGGATTCAGGGATTCATCACTGTAGCTCCAGTTACTTGAGAGTGACTGGTGTAAAATTTGTTCATAAAACATTCCGAGGTTCAACCTGAGATAATTTTCAATCCAGAGGCTAGTGAATTACATTATAAAAAGAACTTTAATGATTTCAATCCTGAGCGTATATAGCCCATCCAACTTTGGGCCGTGAATAAAATCCATGTTGGGCCATACGAATTATCCAAGTTCAGCCGTTAGAAGCAATCGAAGCAGAAACTTCTCAAAAAAGAGTTCGAAGCAGAAAATGGGGAAAAAAATATGTCGACGCCGTGCGCCGGCAAGGGAGTTCCGCATCTGATCGCCGTCGAGCGGCGGCGGCGGCGTACGGCGAAGCTGTTCTGGATGCTACGGCCACCGTCCATGCTTGCTTCTGTCCTGCATTTCATCTGCCTCCCATTCCAGAAGATACTGGTAAGGGGTAATTAACCCTCCTCTCAATACCATACTTTTACCATTGTACAATACTTTTACCATTGTTTTTAGGGAAAGTGATTTCATACTTTGAGAGGATATCCTCTCGTTTTGTGCATATTACTTAGATAGTCATTAAAAATTTGAAAAAAATTGGTAAGATAGATTAATATGAAATATATCACTGTTGACGTAAAAACACGACGGCCTGGGAGATCTGCTTAGCTCCAGTGCAGGTCCAAAATAATAATGAGATGCGAGCGTGCCAGTCAGTTTGATCCTGCAATTGACAAGATATATGAATAGCAGATAAAACAGCCGATCGGCTGACAAGCCGATGGAGTGATTCCAGCCGATGCCGATACCAGCCGATATCCAGTATAGATCTTGATACTTGAGTAAATAATGATATAAAGATGATCGGCTGATGATAATGTAATGAAACAATAATATAATCCAGTAGAAACCAATCGGCTAGTAATGTGATCCGAAGGTTGAAGCATTCATCGGCTGGAGGTCCGATGTCAATAAATCCAAATGATTGGATAAACAGTGAACCCTTTGTTGCGATCGGCTAAATCCAAATTATATATAATCCTTATGAGCCGATACAACATCCAGATAACTCATTGGCTGAAACCCCAATGAACTCTTATTGGCAATCAAGAAGCAGGCTAGAGATTATGGTTCTAAGTACGACTTAGTAGATCAAACTTAACTGATGCAACACTAAGTATAAAAAGAAACATAATATCTAGACAATCAAGTTTTTGACTGATTTTCAGGGTGGTGGATACATTATATAATCTAAGCCAACAAAGTAATCTAGCCGATATCGATAAAACTCTAAATGGAGATCGGCCGATGCAAGTAGAAAACATTGTCAATCTAGATTATATAATGTATATGATAACTCGACGACTTACATGAACAAGATTAGAGTGTCGAAGCGATGAAAGCACTAATCCCGATAACGCAAGCCGCCATAACAAGCCTTAACCCTCGTCGGAGATCAAAGTCGATGCAGCCCAACTTGAAATAAGAGCTCGTCGAAAATAAAAAGGTAAAAGGTGGCGATGCGCCGAAATTGTATTGATCGAGAGATCATTTACATGGACCCCGGGTGTACATATTTATACCCATGGGTGGATACTAGTCCATATCAGACACGACTCAAACTTTCCTAAAGATAAAAGGAAAAATATAAAGTCCTTATCGGACACTAAACACACTTTCCTAAAGATAAAATGAAACTAACAGACTATTCCTAATTAATAGATAAACTGTCATGCCGCATCCTCCTGGAACTCGGTCTCTTTTGGATAAGCTTCCTTTAATAGATTAATTTCCTTAACCGAATTTGATAAGAATCCGACTATTGGCGATTGATAGTTTCCATCGGCCGATTCCAGGAATCTGAAGCCAATACTGACTCTAGGCCGATGATAACTTCGAGGCTTACCAAATTTCATCGTCAACAATTACTTCACAAATATGCAAGTTAAAATTCAACTTCTACAAGTTGTAACAAAAATAACAAATATATATGTGAATATACAATAATTATTTTCAATTTAATTTGTTCTTTTTTATTGCAACTTGTAAAAGTCAAATTTGGCATTGCATGTTTATGGAGTGATATATTTCAATATTAATCTATGTTATCAATTTTTTTAAAATTTTTTTATAACTATTTAGATGACATACAAATAACAATGGGATATATCCTCGAGGGATGAAAATCTATATCTAGGATACAGTAGTATATATTGCAGTGCCAAAGTTAAGTGCAAATTACACAACATTGTGGAAATATTCAGAACATATCACTGATCATGGTTATACTGATCCTAAGATGATATAAATTGAGTAGCTTTTCTGCTCTAAAAGGAACAAATCAAATGGTGAGCAGTGAAACCGTGACCTGCTGTTGCCTAATCCTATTGGGTATATATGAATAATATCTATATACGTGTGTAACAAACGGATCTGCTGCAACTCAGAGATTTGCTATGTACAGAGAAATCTAGCACTAAACTCTGAATTATATTATGCAGCAACCTCATGCTGCTTAGCTCATATGCTCAGCCGCATCTTCGCATTCCCAAACAACATCCTTTAGCTGCGTCGAGAGCGTTTGGTAGAACTGTTCATAGTAATAATTTTTTTCAGTTACTTTGTCACCCAAACAAACAGAAGGTGATCAGTTGACCACAATAAGAGTAACCCCATTGATAGACAGATACCTTTTGAAACTCCAGAGTATCTCCCTTTGCCTTTTTGAGCTCAACCACATGTAAGGATGGTGCCACTTGGAAAACCTATAATGTAACAATATTTCGATCAATCCTTTTGTTTATTGTGAAATATATTTATCTTTTTGTAATCGTGTGTTTTCTATACCTCAGTTGCAATGTTTAGATGTCCTTTTCTTCCTTCCTTTATATTCTCCATTCGCATCTAAATAGAACAGCAGGAAATAAAAGGAGTGAGATGCTTGTCATGATGCAGGACCCATGGGTGATAAAGATAGTCTCACATTCTGATATCAAACTTCTTCCTAGTTTGTTGAAATGAGTTAAAAGGTAATAATAAGAGAAACACTACTTGCAAGGATTCTTAGCATACCCTGTAGTTTTTCTTCTGAATATTATATCCTAGTAAGTTAGCAGCTTCTTCGATCCTATTGATGATTTTTTTCGGAGGGCACTGAGATGTAAATCTTATCTCTCTCTTGTACTTCTGACATATTTAAATAAAAAATTTAGCACACTGCAAAAAAAGAGAGCATAGTTTCTGAAGTAATTTATGAAAAAATGTAAATAACTTGACACATGTATATTTGATCCTACTGACTCATAAACTATACTGCTGCAATCAGAAAAGATCCTTACCTTATCAGACTCAAAAAAACTATCTAGATTCAGACCCTTATTCAGTGAAATAAACTCAAATGCATTCATCAAGGTTGGCTGCTCTTCCGTAGCCTCTTTAACATGTTTTTCCTGGCAAATTTATTAGAACACTATATTTAAGATTATGACCATTTGAAGCATAAGAGGTTAGGTACCGTTGTAGAGAGAAGATTATTTATTAATTAACTCACTTCCGAGTCTCCAAAAGCAGCATCAACATCATGGAAAGAAGGGTAATGTTTGTCATTGAAAACAGGGGGCTTGTAGCCCTTTTTGAACCATTGATCTTGTAGTACTTGGGAAGTTGTTATCCGCTGGTCAGCGACAAAAAAAAAAGTAAGAAGAAACACCACAGATAGTTTTCGGCAGTAATTACTGATCCAAATTGCAACCTTTTATCTAGTCAATGCAATCAGTGATCAAAATAAAAAGGTTTAAACAAACTTCAAAATGACACTTTGCAAGAGAAATTGGGATTAATTCTATCCACATTTTGCAAGTCACAAAAACTTACAGTAGCAGGATTTGGATCTAGAATTCTAACAATTAGCCCCTTAGCTTCAGCAGAAAACCAAGAGGGACAAGTAAACTGAGCTCCAGAAATCTGTCAGCAGAATGACAACAAAAAAAATGTATCACAACCTGGTATATATTGGTTTTTAGGATTTGATTAACCTTCAAAATTTACCTTATTATAAAGGGAGACAATATTATCATCCTCAAATGGCAGATATCCCGCAAGAAGCACAAAAAGAATTACTCCACATGACCAAAGGTCTGCAAGAGCACCATCATAGCCCTTGTCTTCAATAACCTACAAAACAGAAAGATATTTATTATAGGAGAAACTCATTTCTGGTTAAAGAAAAAGAAGATAAGCTGTATAAGCAAATATTACCTCAGGAGCAACATAATTAGGTGTTCCACATGTAGTATGTAGCAATCCATCAGCCTGATAGAGTTGAAGTTAATTGAACTTTTTTTAAAAAAGAAACTCAATCAACATAGAAACAATAGAAGTGCAGGAACTTTCTTTTAACTTTTCAGTGGTTCTGTGATATTACCTTCACTTGCTCAGATATAGCACTAAGGCCAAAGTCCGAGACTTTGAGGTTTCCAGCAGTATCAAGCAACAAATTCTCTAACTGGCATGCATAAAGCATCAATTTGTCAATTTCCAACTGTTTGTGTCAGGTCATAGTTATAACTTATAAACCGGAGCAAAGAGGTTAACACTATACCTTCAGGTCTCTGTGGTATACGCCCCTACTGTGGCAGTAATCTACGGCATTGATCAATTGCTGAAAGTATCTCCGTGCTTCGTCCTCCTTCAACCTTCCACCTGTGGCCTGTTTATAATTTATGAAGTCATTAATTTCACTAAACTGTGATGCGAAAAAAAATGTATGTGGAGAATAGTACTTCAATGACGGGTACTGCAGAGGAAAAATGGCATACAAAGGATAGGAGATATAATAGTACTAACAATAATATCATGGAGCTCTCCTCCCATTGCATATTCTAGAACAATGAAAATCCTTGTTTTACTTCCCATCACCTGTTATAGAACACCGGAAAAATAAACAAAATGATCATAAACAGAAAACTGGGGGTGTACTTGTCGTAGGTGGTGGGCCGAGAGGTGCTGCACAAAATTTCAATCTAGGCAACACAGTAATAATGAATATATTCTTGTATATCATGCTTTAGATTTACCTCATGCAGGTGAACAACATTAGGGTGCTGTATCAACTTCATTGTACGAATTTCCCGCCTAATCTGCAACAGAGTTTAGACTTTAGAGTGGCATAAGCACTAAGCTATGCTAAGAATATTTGTTCTCTAGGTACTTTTGGCTATTTGTATTGTTGTGAAAAGTATAAGAAAGTAGAACAAAATGTTGTATGAGTAATTATCTGACAATAACCTGTTCGACTAATCTGTGCTTCTGAACCTTCACTTTGTCAAGGATCTTGATAGCAACATGATCACCAGTCTCCATGTTCTTTGCAAACCGAACTTTTGCGAAAGTTCCTTGTCCAATTGCGTGTCCAAGCTCATATTTTCCAACGCGGCGCCTCACTTTCTGGGCAGCAGTCCTTTTAGCCTTATACATCTTCCACAAAAAAAAAAAAATCCTTCCCTTCAAACTAGACTTCAAAGACTTAGAACAGAATCTGACAAGGAATATTACAAGATTTATTTTCATAAAGCTTGACCGTTTGATGGTAAGTGGCATGAGACAACACACATAGAAAAACAGAAAATACTTTATTTTGTTGAATCTGATTGGGAAGTTATGAATTTAAAGGAGATAACAATGATCCACTGCAGTAGAAATAACAATGATACCCTCAATCTTAAGTAAATTTGGTCGGCCTTTTCTTCAGCTGGCCCAGCAAAAAAAACAATAATCCACTGCAGTAGAAATATGAAATCCCATTGCAAAGGAAAATTTCTACAGAGATTGTTATCAAAGAGTATGAAGATCTAACTATAAGCTAGCAATCTGAAGGTGCAGGCTTTAGTCCCTAGAATCTCCTAAAAATTGCAGAGGTGCTGAAAATAAACGCTGATGGAACCAACCTAATATAACCAGCAAATCAAGATACCAAAACCTGAAGGCACTAACTAATAAATAATAAAACATCATGCTCATGTATTAGGAAGAAAACACAAAGCCATGTTCAATCAAAACAAGCCATTCGAACCCTTGAAGAGGGAAAAATCGAGTCTTTTATCCTTCCATGTATTCCTTGACAGTAATGAAACGAAATACTGAAATAATGCTGCACATGCAAAGCAGCTGGAGACATCGTTAATAACAATCAGGTGGCTAATGAAATCCCCTTGCATCTGAAATGAGAAACAGCATTCCTCTCCTCCGACGAGTGGCGTAACTAATAGAAGTAGAAGGAACAGTAAGTCAGGAACTAATGCTGAAGAACTGAAAATACCTTTGGAGAAGAAGGGTGATGGAGTCAGGAGCATCCAAGAAAGAAGTGCCAGAATAGGAGAGGGAAGATGGAGTGGAGAGGGGAGAGTGAGAGGTGGCGTCCGTCTCTGCGGATTGTGGAGGCAGCAGGAGTAGAGACAGAGGCCTGTAGTTGTTTTGTTTGGTTTCTTTTTGTTTTTGCAGCAAACGACTTCTCTTGCCCGCAGAATTTAATCGAGGAATAGAATAGGATATGTGTAACTTGTGCAGACCATATAGTTAATGAACTGACATCAACTTCTAGCTGCTCGTGCTTAGATCAAATCGATGTTACATCCTTCATCCCAAAATATCCAAAATATAGTATAAGTAATCGTAGAATTTAATTTATAAAAAAAATAATTATTTCTAAAACACCGATTCTAATAAAAGAATCCCTATATTTTGAGTTAATCTTATGCTTACTAGGAGAATCTAAGCAATTCCAATTAAAATTTGGTTACTAAAGTGACATTTTAGTATTTGCTAAATAATATAAAGAGTGAATTTCACAAAACCCCAGGTTTTGAGATAATTGCAACACAAAACCATAAGTTCTACTATTTGTTTTCGAGAAACCCCATGTTTTGGAGCAAAATGTTTCAAGAAACCCATATTTACTCAAATACTCATAATTTAAATATTATAAATGATTTTTAAGTATATGTTTACATTAATAGGCTTCAAATACACATTCCATCATATGTATTTTATTTTTTTCCTAACTCATGAGTTGCACAATTGATAAAAACGCAACATAACCTCATTAATAATAACACATTAACCTATTATTTATATGTTATTTATACATATAAAGAATTATACTACCAATGACCTATGTTCATTAAAATGAGGCTAACATTTATATATACTCAGGAATATCTCGTATTATTATTTTTGCAATTATTATGTATAAAAATATTAGCTAAAAATGATGATATAAACTTAAATATGGGGTTTCTTGAAACATTTTACCCCAAAACTTAGGGTTTTTCGAAACAAATCATAATACTTGTGTTTTATGTTATAGATGCATGAAAACCTGTAGTTTCTGAAATTCAAATTCTTATATTTGAAATAAAAGGGAGTAATATTTATGAGTCTAATGCTCCGATGGTCAGACGCTGAGAATTGAGAATGCAAGTAGTAATTCAGATGCGCGCACGTCTGAATTTTAATTGGAGCAGTCAACTGTAGACGATCAACACAGATGCAATTTGCTGTTAATTATTCTTAAGCATTTATACAAGTCATTAATTTGTACGTCATCTGTCATGTCAGCCATAAGGAATTAATTAAGCTTACTAATTTTTTGTCAGCGGTCGCCGATCAGCAGCCTGGTTAGCTTAGCTATCAGTTGTTCAATCAATCATCGCACGACATTGCAAGCTAAAGATGATGTATTTTCCAGGAGATTTCGCCTTCAGTAAACAAGTCCCAAACCCCAAACTAGAACCATATGTGTGTGTATGTCCCGATCGAACAATACAATAAGCTAAAGTGTACTTAGGCGACGCGTATACAGCTATATATATCTAACATCTGAAATTTGCATAGCAATACACTTGACAAGTAATATGCTACCTTTATATATACCTTTATATTCATGCGACCAAACAAAACAAGCCAAGGAAATTGCCGCTGTCCGGGATTTGGGAAGCTTCCTAGCACAAGCAGGTGGTGGTGGTATGCACTTTGCGTGTGTGCCAGCCAAGATCCCAGATGCGGTGCAACGTCAGCTAAGCTGAATTCCTTGGAAACAACAATTCTTGGGCACAGACGGCCAGGAACATTGATGGGCATATTATGAGCCATGAAAAGCAACTAACCTGAGTAATCAAGCCCACAGCAACATTCCATTATTCTCTTTTTCCCCCTCTTTTTACAGGCTAAAAGTATTCAGACTATTACTGCTAGTACAGTATATCTCCTTTCGGTTTTTGTCAGCCTTCATATGGTCGAGTGCTTGCTCGGTTCCAGCAGCAGGTCGAACGACGTGAGGGAATAAGGATCCACCGACACGTCCATCTGCTCATTCGCCTTCTCCACCGGGCTCGACACTGGCGCCACCTACAACAATTTCATACACATCCAATATAATTACTACCATATGTTCTGTTTCATTTGCTGATTTGCAGGATAGGATGCATGATCAGCTTTCAGTCAGTGTGTAGTGTACTAACCCTTTGTGGCTGCTGGAATGAGTTCTCATCAAGCGGCCCGCTGGAAGTAAGCACGGTCTTCTTCGACCCTGAGCTCTTGATGCCCTCATCCAGCCCTGACACAGATATGCTGAGATTCACAGCTTGGTTGCCAAAGTTCACCACCTGCAAAAAAAATGGATTAGTTTTGTGCTCACGTGGTCATTTCCAAGCTAAACCATTGCATAGCTCACTCTCTCTGGAACAAAGAGCAGCTTAACTCAGTTTGCACCTTTATTTTCAGGCAAGTGCTCTTGTCTTTGCTACTCTGCCAAGTGATGGCAGATGCAACCAGCTGGTTGTAGCTGGAGATCTGAATGCTTGATGGGTGGAACGTCGCGCCGCTTGAGTCCTTGAAGAAATGTAGCATCCAGTAGTTTGGGCATCCATAGTTCTGCCATGAGTTGAACACAATGGCATCTGGACTCCACCTATGGTACGATCATTTTGTTTTTTGAGGATTCAGGATTGTTAATTACTCAGTTAGACATGACACAGTGCAAGGAGATAAATAAATCTGAAAAAAGAACTTCTTAGTTGTTTGGGGTCCTTACCTGCGATCATTGTCATTTACAAAGAGTGGTGCGCAACTCGCCATCTCTACCACGTCGCTGCAGGAAAACAAGGTACAAAACGTTTTATCTTTGCAATGCAGAGAGCCTAGACCGATGGTGGCCTGAACGGAAAGCATGTTCACACTGCCATTTGATCCCCAAAGCTCTAATCTTCAAGCACTTTCAAATCTTTGGTATAATGGGCCAATTTTGTGCCAGGGAATATATATCAAAAGTCATGAGGGAAAGCAAATAAAAGTACAAGCATTCCTCGCAAAACAAAACAAAAGGTATAACCTGTTTCTTTCTAATCCAACCAGAAATGCTGCCTCTGCTAGTGCTGCTACCAGTGTTCCCTTGCCGGCATCATTTCCAGTCACAGCATACTCACTTACAATTGCCTAAAGAGTCATAAAAGCTTCCCAAGTCATATCCGAGCATGGGAACTGGAGGTTATTTATATTTAGGGATAGCATTTGAGCATACCTTCGGTCCACTGCGCGCTGTGTTGTCAAACATACTAGTTCTGGAAAACATATCACTAGATGAGGTATAAACCTGTGGTATAGATGATGTTTTTTTCAGCCATAAATGAAACCATAATTTGGAAAAAACACGAAATTGTGAAAACAAACAAGGAAAGGAACATAATGAATAGACATTACATGAACATCATATAGATCGGCAGGGTTTGACGGAGAAATAGTGGATTTATCACAACTCGACACGATGTTGATGTCTGGATAGGCAGCTTTAATTGCAGAATAGAATTTTTGGTAATTGCCTGTTAATTGAAAGATCAGATAATATGAGCTCTCCCTGCTACTCCCAAGATATAAAAGCAGTTGAAATTGTTTTACAAATTATCTTATAGAGGACTAAAACACTATTAAAAATTGATGTATAAGAAGGAAAAAGAAACTCTTGGTCTATCAACTGCAAGCACAAACATGCCATTATTCGATTAACAAAAATTTCCAACATGAAGTACAGGAATGTGATGCATTAAGTTCAAACATCAATTCTTGGTATGAAGTTAGGAAGGACGTGTGGCTGAAGAGCTACAGACCTCTGTAATAGAGCATCCAGCATTCTTGATTCCCTATTGAAACATAGTCAAGGTTAAAGGGTTGTGGATGACCCATTGCTGCACGAACTGAACCCCATGTAGTCTTGGGCCCTCCCCTGGCAAACTCGATGCCATCAACAACATCCTGAATATTACAAGAACGAAGGAAATGGGCAACAAGGTATTGAAGTATTAGATTGATTGTTTTATCAAAGGATTGAATATTTTGGATAACAAACCTTCACTAATGATGCAATTGTTGCAGTAGATACCTCTTCATTTTGGCTTGCTCCTGAAATGTTGAAAACAATTTATTGACACAACATGAAACAGAGTGTTAGTTGTACCTAATAATCCATGGAGATTTGAACTACCATCATTGACCACCCATACTGGCGAAGCACCGAGGTCTTCAGCTAGCTGCAGTACATAAATATCAATATGAACTTATGAAGTATATTTTAATAAATATTAGTTTTGAAGTCAAGGACTATGTTCCAATTACCTGAAGGAACTCAAAGAATCCAAGTCCATCATCAGTCCAGTATCCCCAGGCATCATTGAAGTGTCCGGGTCTTTCCTCCCATGGACCCACAGTTTCACTCCATCGAAATGCATTTCGCAGATAATTTCCCATGGCATAGTTACCACCTAAATTTGATACATATTATCAAAACTATATGATAATATTGATATACTTAACTTCAGAAAAAAATATATAATGTTAAAGTTGGCAAACCTGGAAACTTAAGAAATTGAGGCTTTAAATTGGCCAACATAGAAGCGAGATCTTTCCTAAAACCGTGTCCCTAATATGAAAACATAACAATGAATAAAAGGTGAGAACTGATATGTGTAAAACACCTGTAAATCTGATGGCAACTCAGTAGGAATTTCCCTTATAGGATATGGGCCATCCAGTAAAGTGATGGGTTTGCTCTTAAAAAAACCATTTTAGTTGTCTACTGGCGTTTACTGATGAATAGTCTGCAAAACTGTTCAGCTGAGGCACGAAATAAAGTAATAAAGATAATGGTACACCAAAAGAAATAAAAATGAGACATGAATAAAGTATACCATGTAGGTATCCAATGGCATAACTGACACCTGGTCGAGCCAAATCACCCCACTTTTGCTGGTTGTAAGCTGGAGCCTTGAATTAGTATTGGTTTGGCCGGATTTCAGATGAAACTCTATCTTTGTCCATTTAGCAAACTGTTTCTTGCTAGCCCTGGAAGCAACATGGAAATTCAAGCAATTATTCGGAAAAAAAACAAACGCAGAACCCGGCGATATTAATGGAAATATAAATATTACGTTATGGTGTGAGAGGCCAGTTTCTGCAGACCATCGGAGCTTGTCAAGGAAACAGTTAAGGATACTGCATCCGAAGATCTAATGTGCAGGGCCACCTTATAAACTTTTCTTCTTTCAATATTCTGGAAAATGTGAAGCAATACTATATAGTGTATTCCATGATGTTTAATCAGATAAATACATGCCAGATCAAATTAAAACTGTCAAATAAGATTATGTAAACTTCAAAAAAATTGTAGACGGACAGATAAATAAATAAGAAACACATCGTACCATGCCCCAGTAACCAGGATTGTAGACTCCTACACCTCCAGAAGGGCAGACATTGGTTCCTTTAGAATCACAAAGAACTTCCATCCGAAGTGCCACCGGATTTCGCACAAAACAGGATGTCCTATCGGTCCCAACAATGATACTTGTTTCGTTCCCAATTATCAGCCATGGGTCAATGTTTGAAGGTGTATTAGGTCCACCAGCCTCAAAACCTGGAAATAAATTTGTGAGCGCTAAAAACATTCAGCAAAAGTACAATATCTTGACCACCACTGTTCCTCCTATAATCTTACAAGCTCCTCTATAACTTCTATCATCTTGAGTAACACAGATATGCTCTGCCTTACCTCTGTTACTTACAAGCTCTGCCCACAACCCACCAGCCCCAGAATGGTTGATCTCCTACAAGTAGAACCACAAATATATTCAAGCTCCCAGCATGGAATAGAAATCGAAGCAACCTCATTTGATATGCAGGTACTATATATTGGAAAATGTTGCAAATCAGGAGAAAATAACTGTATTCCAAACAGTGCATACTTTAATTGTATGAGATTCAGTAAATAATTAGAAATGTTATCTGAACAATATGGTCTTCAACTAGGGAAAATGTTTGTGATGGCACCAAGTTTATACAACTTTTTGTCCCTTTTACTTTGTATACCGGTTAGAACAAAGAGAAACAAACAAATGCCTGTTCTATTTTTTTGAGTGAAAAAACAAAAGTTGTTCTAAACAGATACCAATGTCCAGATTCAGTCTCACCTCGAAAAATATACCGAACATCTTATCGGGAATCTTCCTTGCATTCTGCGGCGAGGCATCAACATTCAACTGCCCAGTTTGACCCGCAACAAAACCCAGTGAGATTGTCCAGCACAGGGCGTAAACAAGAACCAGCTCATGGAGCCAAGAGGCAGCATCTGTTCTCTGCACTGCCATTGTGCTCAGTGAGCTCGCAGCTCAGACCAACTCAATGCACGGTCCATATATATGCCCGAAAGGCCGAAACGCACTACAAGATGAGAAAGACGATCGAGGCATGCATCATCAAGTTGTGCAAAAGCAGTTGCATGAGTGGAAGCAAAGCTAGCCAGAAAGGAGAAGAGGAGGAAGTGAGATAAGAACTGATGGGGACGTCATCAGCATTCTGTTTGAAGCTTACTTCTCCATCGTTGCACGTCGCGGTGAAGCAACCAGGTGCCGTCATTTTCCTCGATAAGATGGCGCACGAAAAACTACTCAGAGAAAACAAAACCAATGGTGCTTGATTGCTTGGCTTAATTCGGAAGGAAATCAGTCTGAATCTGATCAAGATAGTTTATTTGTTTGTGCCTAGGTTTACCGTACCTATACTGGAATGTCCGCCACGATGGCGGACGGGGAGCAGCCGGCGAATCTCACCATCTCGCCCTCCTCCTCTCAAGCGGTGGCGTCCCCAATGCCGCTCGCCGCCGCCGCCTCTGCACTGCCGGTCGCCGCAGTTGCTTCCCTAGGCCTTGTTCTTGGCCATGACCGCCACGGTGGCCAAGCCGCATCTTGCCACCACCTTCTCTCTAGCCGCCGCTCCCCAATAAACGATACGCCTCGCCGTCGCCGTCGCCGGCGCCGCTGCCGCCGGACGCGAGGATGTATATCGTACACTTTGACCTGTGATCTTAAACCGCAAAACTAATATTTTAACAGTGTTAAAACCGATGCAATTTAACTTACTTGATGGTTTTAGAGAACGGTTTCACTAACGTGGTATCTACTTGGTAGTGTTGACTGGTATGCTGTTGACGTAGCGTATAGGTAGCATTAAAATTAAAAACATACACCGAGACCCATTCGTCGTTAACACAAAAGAAAAATAGTGGCCCAGTGACATGTGAAAACCAATATTAGTCTATCCCTTCTTCCTCCTTGTTGACGACCAAATTTGGTAATTCAAGTATCGGAGATGAAGATAGAATCGAAGAGGATCAAAGAGATTAGATCGTATCGGAAACAGAGTGAGAATCGGTTGTAGTCCGAATCGGCTGCGTGTTGGATCGGCAGAATCAGGATCGGATGAGGTTAGCCGATTGAGCCGATTTCGGTAACATGATTCGGTATACGTCATCAGGTTGTGTTAGCGTGTTTCATATGGATTCCCATGCACGGATAAAGTCCTGAGGAGGCAATTCTATCTATTAATTAGGATATTTTATGTAATTTCCTTATAGATATTCTCGGTAAGAGTCCGCCTAAGGGACTTGTTCGTTAGTTGGATTTGTATTAGGTTAATAAGAGTCGTGTCCGTGATGGACAATGTTTGTATTTTCGGGTATAAATATAATCCCGAGGTCTTGTAAATAATAACAACAGACGTTCAATCAATCTCGGCGCATCGCCACCTTTGTTTTCTACTTTTCGACAAGTTTGTGCTCTCGAGTCGTGCTGTATCAATTTGATCTTCGACGAAAAGGTATATCTTGTCATGGCGATTTGCATCATTGGGGCTAGTGCTTACATCTTTATGACACTCTAGTTCTATGTTGTGAATATTTGAGTTATCATATACGTTATATAATTTAGATCGACAATGCAATCTACTTGCATCGACTGGATTCTTTTTAGGGTTTCGTCGATATCGGCTAGATTACTTTGTTGGCTTATATTATATAATGTATCTACCATCCCGAAAAGGCAATCATCAGCTTGATCGTTTAGATGTCATGCTTCTTTCTATACTTAATGCTGCATTGGTTAAGTCCAACCTATTAAGTCATATTTAGAATCATGATATCTAACATGTCTTATGGTTGTTAATAAGGATAGTATCGGGGTTTCAGCCGATCTCATCTGGTATAGATGTTTTACATTGTTTTATGCTTTGTTTAAAATTCTATATCTGTCCCTTATATCAGGATCTAATCTAATATAAATATATTGAGCTTGATACCAATTTAATTGGTTATAACTGAATATATTTATTACTAGAGAATATCCTAGTATAGGGTTATATCGGAGCTATAGCCGATACATGCTTAAACCTAGATATCGGCTATGACATGAGTTTATATAATCGTTATTTCATGTTATCTTTAGACTTGGGCAATTTATACTGTCTCGGTTCAGTCCGATCTATCCCAATTGCTTATTTGTTTAGTAATATTGATATATCGATTATGTAACACTGATATTTACAGCCGATATACTAGTTTTAGGGTTAGTTTTACCAATGGTTATACCTTACAGCCGATTCATGCTTTATTGCATCGGCTAGGTCACATACGATATGAAATCGGCCCTATGGCCGATTATCTATCATTTACTGATATTCTTTGCATATTTTTCTTGTTGATTGCAGGATCAAATCAACTGGCACGCCCTCGAACCTAAAACCCTAATTTTGGACCTACACTAGAGTAAAGCAAATCTCTTAGGCCAATGTGTGTTTTTTGCATCAACACGCTTTTGGCACGCCCAGTGGGACTTTGTATCATCATGTCGCCAAACATCACTGAAGTTTCGGAGGACAACATCTTGCCGATCACAATCGAGCAGCTGAATGAAGAGCAGCGAGAAGAGATGAGATAAATGTTGGATCAACTCCAGAACCAGTATCTGCATTCATTCACGGTGACTCGGCAAGGCATGGTTGTTCAAAGAACTAAAGTCAAACTGCCGATGATCGTGAAACAAGACCCAAGTACTTCCGGATCAGGAGAAGAAAAAGACAAACAGACCAAAGTTGAATCAAGTGATGAAGAACTCCACACATTGCAAGATCGCATTGATTCAGCTGTACACCACGCTTTAGTCAACCAGTTCGGAGTGCTCGTTAATACTCTGACAAATATGATCAAGTCGTTAGTTGATGGCACGATAGCCGAAGAAAAGGCTAAAGGACCTATATATCTACCAGAAGGCACGTTCCCAGGGTACAGAACCGTGAAGATAAACATTGGCGAGAATCAAAGGAGTCAACAACTGCTTCAAACCCAGGCTCCATCAGCTCCTTATTCAAGCTCGAATATTCCAACAATTATGAATAGGTCACAGCCGATCACTGGGGGGCAAGCATCAACTCAGCTAACACCAGAACAATTAATGAGTATTCTCAATCCTCAACCGTCAGTTGTCGACACATCTTACCAAATTCCTTCGGTTCCACAACAGCCGATTGGAATTACTTAGCCGATGAGTCAGCAGTACAGCGCAGAGCAACCTTCATATGCACCACCTCGAGGAATATCGGCTGGTTTCAATCATCTCTATCAACCTCACTCACCACGACCTCAGCTGATCCAATATGGCCAGATGGATCCACTTCAGCAACAATATGGTGGAGCAACACCGCATCAATCATGGGCTGATATGATCGCTGACGTCATGAGGGAGCAATTTGGACTCAAACCAAAAGACAATGGCAACATGTCTCGGCACTCATATACAGAATATTTTGATCGGGTTCCACTGCCAAATCGATACAAGGTGCCAAACTTCTCTAAATTTTCAGGACAAGATAATATTTCTACCTATGAGCATGTTAGCCGATTTTTAGCTCAGTGTGGTGAGGCATCGGCTATAGAGGCCCTCAGGGTTAGATTGTTCCCACTCTCATTATCTGGATCGGCATTTTACTTGGTTTTCATCGCTACCTTACAATTCAATCACGAGTTGGGCCGATCTAGAGAAACAATTTCACAAATATTTTTTCAGTGGGGTTCAAGAGATGAAGCTATCAGACCTCACAACAATCAGGCAAAAATCAGATGAATCGGTTCCAGATTATATTCAACGATTCAGAGATGTGAGGAATAGATGCTATAGCTTAGCCTTGACAGATTCTCAGTTAGCCGATTTAGCCTTCCAGGGTTTGTTGGCGCTGATAAGGGAAATATTTTCGGCTCAAGACTTCGAGAGTTTGGCTCACTTAGCTCAGAAGGTGTCGGCTCATGAGACAAGGTTCCAGGAAGCAAGAAAATTCATCAAAAAGGCAAACAATATTAATAATGTCTACAATTACGACTCTGATTCTGAAGATGATGACCCAGAAATCAACGCAGCCGAGTGGGCTAGGAACAAGAAGACGGTGGTATGTCAATGGGTCAAGAATGCAGGAAAAGAGGAAAGATTTGACTTTAACATTACCAAAGCCGACAAGATTTTCGATCTTCTTCTCCAAGAAAGACAGATTCAACTACCAGCAGGACATGTCATCCCATCGGCTGAAGAATTAAAGAAAAAGAAATATTGCAAGTGGCACAATACATGGTCCCATAATACTAATGATTGCAAGATTTTCAGGCAGCAAATCTAGTCAGCTATTGAACAAGGTAAGATCAAGATCGACGAATCCAAGAGGCTGATAAAGATAGATGGGCACACTTTTCCAGTCAACATGGTGCACTCTGGTCATAACCGAAACACAGCCGATGGAGGAAAAAATTACACCAGGAACATCAGATCGGCTGGTATGATCAACAAATACCAGAAAAGGCGCCAACAGGAAGAGGAGCCATATTCTCATGAAAGTGAAAGATATTTTGATCCTCACTGGAGTTGTGAATTCTTTAGATTTTGCTGGAATGAGGGTATGAGGCTGCCATCTATTGAAGATTGTCCTGGATGCAGTGATTCTGATGCACAATTTATCCAAAGATCAAGCCGACAGAATACAACTGTGCATCAGCCGATTCAGGCAAGATTACCGGTTCATGAGAGACTTGGGCCGATGCAGCGAAACAATGATGAAGATGGTTCACCTAGAGAATCCAAGGCAATGCATCCTCAATGGTACCCTTCTGGAGTTTTTACCAAAAATCAAAAAAGGAGAGTTCAAAGGATGAGGAACAGGGAAAAATTCCAGGAGGTCGAAGGGGAAATTGAGCATCGGCTGAGGCAGAGAAAAAAGAAAGTCTGGCGTGTGAAGAGCAAAGTGGTGCCAGCCGATGAAGTCAAAGCCGATCATAAAAGAAATCAGCAATATAAGGGCAAAGAGGTGATGACATCTTCTATCAATATGGTTTTTATGTTACCAGCCGAATATGCAGTTGAGCAAGTTGTCGAGCAAGAGGAGAGTCTGCCATCGGCTAAGTTGATACTATCTCCACAGCAAGCCGTTTTTGAGAAGCCCGAAGGAACTGATCATCGGCATCTTAAGCCACTGTATGTAAAGGGATTTGTCAATGGCAAGCCGATGTCAAAGATGCTAGTCGATGGAGGAGCAGCTGTCAATCTAATGCCATACACAACATTCAGGAAACTTGGGAAGAATTCAGAGGATCTGATCAAGACTAACATGGTTCTAAAAGATTTTGGCGGGAATCCATCTGAAACCAAGGGAGTTTTGAATGTAGAGCTAACCATCGGTAGCAAAACAATTCCTACCACGTTCTTTGTTATTGATGGGAAGGGTTCCTACAGTCTGTTACTGGGAAGAGATTGGATCCATGCTAACTATTGCATCTCTTCAACAATGCACCAAAGTCTGATTCAATGGCAAGGAGACCAAATTGAGATCGTGCCAGCCGACAGGTCAGTCAATGTAGCTAATGCCGATTTATCTGTTTGGGAGATGGAAGGAATTGATTGTTTACCTGGAAAAGTTTGGCAAGGAGATTACTTAAAGATTTCTGATTATGCCATACAGCCAACAGGAGATGGAGAGCCCCAATTTTTGTTTTGAGGGCACCGTGGAGGGTTCCAATTTCTACACAAAGGACACTGTTGATGATCTCGACGGCAAGCTAGGACAAGGTTTTATGTCGGCCGATGAGTTAGAAGAAATAGATATTGGACCAGGTGATAGGCCTAGGCCGACATATATTAGTAAGGGTTTATCAAAGGAATTTCAATGTAAATTAATAGCACTTTTAAAAGAGTATAGAGATTGTTTTGCCTGGGAATATTATGAGATGCTAGGACTTAGCCGATCGATAGTTGAACATCGGCTCCCTATCAAACCAGGCTATCGGACGTACAAGCAACCTCCAAAGCGTTGTAAAGCTGCAATGTATGATGCTATTAAGGCCGAAATTATAAGACTCTATGATGCCAATTTTATCAGACCATGCCGATATGCTGAGTGGATTTCTAACATAGTACCAGTCATCAAGAAAAATGGCAAGCTTCGAGTTTGCATTGATTTCAGAGATTTAAACAAGGCTACACCAAAAGATGAATACCCAATGCCAGTAGCCGATCAACTTATCAATGCAGCATCTGGACATAAAATCATCAGCTTCATGGATGGCAATGCTGGGTATAATCAAATTTTCATGGCTGAGGAAGATATTCACAAAACAGCTTTTAGATGTCCTGGTGCAATCGGCTTATATGAGTGGGTGGTTATGACCTTTGGTTTGAGAAGTGCTGGTGCTACATATCAGAGGGCCATGAACTATATTTTTCATGATCTCATCGGCACATTGGTTAAGATATACATTGATGATGTGGTAGTAAAATCTAAGGAAGTTGATGAGCATATAGACATTTTGAGACAAGTCTTGGAAAGGGCAAGAAAGTATGGGTTGAAGATGAATCCTACTAGGTATGCTTTTGGCGTATCGGCTGGCCAATTTCTTGGATTTTTGGTACATGAGCGTGGGATCGAAATTCCGCAGAGGAGTATTGAGGCCATTAAGGATATAAAACCTCTAGAAGACAAAACTAAGTTGCAATCATTGATCGGCAAGATAAATTTTGTTCGGCGTTTCATATCAAACCTGTCTGGCCGAATAGAACCATTTACCCCATTACTAAGGCTGAAAGCCGATCAAGAATTCGTCTGGGGAGAAAAACAGCAGCAAGCATTGGACAACATCAAGGAATATTTAAGTACTCCTCCAGTTCTTATACCACCTCAGAAGGGGATTCCATTCAAGCTGTATTTGTCAGCCGATCAGAACTCTATCGGCTCCGTTTTGATCCAAGAGGTTGAAGGGAAGGAAAGAGTCATATTCTATCTTAGTAGACGTCTTTTGGATGCAGAAACAAGGTATTCACCTGTAGAGAAATTATGCCCGTGTTTATATTTTTCTTGCACAAAGTTGAGACATTATCTACTCTCCAATGAGTGTATCATAGTATGCAAGGCCGATGTGGTGCGATATATGCTATCGGCTCCAGTTCTAAAAGGGTGAATTGGGAAGTGGATCTTTGCTTTGTCAGAATTTGATCTCAGGTATGAATCGGCTAAGGCAGTTAAAGGGCAAGCGATAGCCGATTTCATAGTTGAACACAGGGATACCAGCATTGACAATATTGATGTTATGCCATGGACTTTATTTTTTGACGGGTCCGTATGCACTCATGGTTGCGGTATCGGCTTAGTTATTATATCACCTAGGGGGCAAGTTTTCAGTTTGCTTTTACCATTAAGCCTTACTCTACAAATAACTAAGCAGAATATGAAGCTGTTCTCAAAGGGTTGCAATAGTTGAGAGAAGTTGAAGCTGATGCTGTTGAAATCATGGGGGATTCATCATTAGTGATAAGTCAATTGTCTGGATAATATGAGTGCAAGAATGATATTTTGATGGCCTACAATGAGAAATGTCAAGAGCTGATGAAGACTTTCAAGATGGTTACTTTAAAACATATCCCTAGAGAACAAAATGCTGAGGCCAATGATTTAGCTCAAGGTGCATCAGGTTACAAGCCGATGTTACAAGGGATTGAAGTGGAAGTGGCCTGCATGTCAGCCGATGATTGGAGGTTTGATGTTTCTGAGTATTTAAAGAATCCTTCCAGATCGGTTTCAAGGAAATTATGATACAAAGCTCTTAAGTATGTACTTTTGGATGATGTATTATACTATCGGACGGTCGATGGGGTTCTTTTAAAGTGTTTAAGTATGGAAGAGGCAAAAGTTGTCATGTGTGAGGTCCATGAGGGTATTTGTGGGACACATCAATCGGCTCACAAAATGAAGTGGCTAATTCGAAGAGTTGGATATTTTTGGCCGACAATGCTGGAAGATTGTTTCAGATATTACAAGGGTTGTCAAGATTGTCAGAAATTTGGAGCAATTCAGAGAGCACCAGCATCGGCTATGAATCCTATTATCAAGTCACGGCCGTTCAGAGGTTGGGGTATTGATATGATCGGCCAGATCAATCCACCATCGAGCAAAGGGCATAAATTCATATTGGTTGCAACTGATTATTTTACCAAGTGGGTTGAGGTAATTCCTTTGAAAAAGGTTGACAGCAAAGATGCAATTGAATTTGTCAAGGAACATATTATCTATCGGTTTGGTTTGCCACAGACGATTACAACTGATCAAGGTTCTATTTTTGTATCTGATGAGTTTGTTCAGTTTGCTAATAGCATGGGAATTAAGTTGTTGAATTCTTCATCATATTATGCACAAGCCAATGGGCAAGCTGAAGCATCTAACAAGAGTTTGATTAAGTTGGTTAAGAGAAAGATAGCCGAATATCCCAAGAAGTGGCATACTATTCTGGCTGAATCATTGGGGTCCTATCGGATGGCTTGCCATGGTGCAATTCAGGTACCTCCTTATCAACTGGTTTATGGGCATGAAGCTGTGTTACCATGGGAAACCAAATATCGGCTCCAGAGGGATTTCTTTACAAGATGAGTTGACAGCCGATGATTATCATAATTTGATGGTTGATGAGTCAGAAGATTTGGTTCAAGCTCAGTTGCGAGCTCTTGAGAAAGTTAGGAAAGACAAGGAAAGAGTTGCCAGGCATTATAACAAAAAGGTTGTGCCGAAATCTTTTGAAGAAGGTGAGCTCGTTTGGAAATTGGTATTACCGATAGGCGCCAGAGATAATAATTTTGGCAAGTGGTCACCAAATTGGGAAGGGCCGTTTCAAATTCACAAGTGTATTTCTAAAGGGGCTTATATGTTAAAAGGACTTGACGGAGAGGTATTTGGAAGAGCACTCAATGGAAAATACTTGAAGAAATATTATCGAAGTATTTGGATTGGTTCATAATCGGCTATGGTGTGCCGATGTATGGTTGATAGCCGATGTGTTGACATCGCCTTTAGATGGCCGATATTTTTCTCGCCCTAAGACATATAAGTTTGCAGCATGGTGTTCCCTACTACAAACTTGGGGGGCATGAAGGAAAGTTGGAAATTTTTGCGCAAATTTTGAATATAAGTTATATGAGCGATTTTCATATATCGGCTCGATGGCCGATAGCAAGTTATATCCCAGAAAATTGGTTAAGTATAAAATCGGTTCGATAGCCGATATAGGTATTTCAACGCAGAAGTATTAATCGGCATAAAGGATATCAAGGTATATGTTACAAGTGAAGTGTTCCAGCCGATTACAGAATTTGCAAAATTTTCCTAAGTCCCTATTACATGAAACTATTGGGAGAGGTAGCGCTGGATAGCCGATAGCGCCCGTTGTCGAATTTCTTCAACTTCTGCAATTGCTTGGGCATCTTGAGCATCGGTTCCAGGGATCACTTTTAGGGACTTGGTCATGTTGGCTACATTCTTTATAGCCGATCTCAGCTTTGCTTTTTGTTCTCCAACGGCCTTTGGGAGATCGGCTAATTTCTGCTTTTCTAATGCAATCTTGGCATTGCATTCTTCGAGTTTGGCCAACAGATTGATCCTTTCAGCTTCCAACAGATCTATGGTGGCTTTAATTGGTTCTTCGGCTAGTTGATCAAGCTTGTTCTTTTCATCATGCACGAGCTGCCGATTTGTTTGGATCATGGCTTCGATGTCTTTCTTCTCTCGCCGATCTGCTATTCTCTGTCTAGCTTTTTCCAGCTTGAATTGATGCTGCTCAAGGTATGTAACGCCCCGCTTTTTGCGAGACGTTAAAAACTAAATTAAGGAAACCCTATTTGCGAAAATTTGGTTTTGAGTTTGTTTTGTTCATATGTATGTGTGCCAAGGTCTCGATTCTCTCTCCTTCCAAATTCCGAGTTAGAAATCAAATCCAAATCCAAATCCCTCCAAACCAAATTCTCCGCAAAAGTCTACTTAACCTCCCTTATGTTCCTCGGGTCGTATTCCTCTTGCTCGGCCCATCCTTTTCCCGATCGGCCCATTATATTCTCTCTCTCCCTCTCCTGTTTTCTCTCTCTCTCACGCCGTTTCTCTCTCCCCCAGCTTCTCTCTCTCGCCAGATTCCCCTCCCGCCGGCGTCGTTCGAGTTTGGGCGCCCGTTGCTTCCCGCGCGCGCGTGCCGCGCGTCGTGGTCAACCGGCCTGCGCGCCAGCCCGCCTCGGCCCCGCCTGCGCCGCGCCTGTCGTCGCCTGCTCGCCTGCGTCGCCTGCACGCCGAGAGCAGCAGCCACTCGCACGCGCCTCCCTCTCTCTTGCTCACACTCACCCAAAACGGAAAGGGGCAGACCCCCTTTCACTCCCCTTTTCCCTTTTTCCCCCGCCAGCATCACCTTCGCTGCCGTGCTTGGCTGCTTGCACCGGTGGAGACGCGCCCGAGCGCGCGCCCGTGATGCCGCCCGCCTCTTCTCCCTCGGCTTCTATAAAATCCCCGGCCCTCTCTCTCTGCTGTGCCGCCTTGGGCCGCCACCTCGCACGGCCCGCTCGCCCCGGCCTCGCGCGCGCGCTGCGTGGGCAGCGTCCCCGCAGCCCGTTCGCTCTCTCCCGGCCTGCGACGCTCGCGCGCCACTGGGCCGCTTGGCCGGCGCGCTCGCCGCTCCCGCCTCGGCCTGGCCTGCCGGCCCGCTCGCCCGGCCATGGGCCGTTTTTTTCCCCCCGCGCGCTCACGCCCGGCCATGGGCCGCTTCGCCCATGGGCCGCCTCGCCCAACTCTTACCGGCCGACAAAGAAGTCCAAAAGCAGCCCCTCTTTCCTTTTTCTTTTTCCAAGGAATTTAATATTCCTTTTCCTTTAGACAGAAAATCAAATAACCTTAGAAAGTCCATATCTTTTCAACCGTTCGTCCGATTGACCCCGTTCCACTTCCAAAATTCCTCTAAAATCGAGATCTATTTAATGGCACACTTAGTGGTCTCTATTAGGGCCTTCTTTTCGCTGTTTATTGAGTCTTTTCATTTCGCGTATAGTATCGGAGCCCGAAGACTCGCAGTGTGCGGATTTCGAGGAACAAGTTCAAGACCTCGAGCAAGGCAAGTCACCTTTGATCATCTTGCACCCATAATTTAAAACTAAGTATTTTTATTTCGCAAATTATGCATGATTAGTACACACCTATTTGTATTTGGCCGCGGTTTGCAAGATAACCTGCCGGCCCAACCCATTTGATGCACATACCTTCCGTGATTATTGAATACCCGTACCACCTTTGTCAACCGCCGGTTACCGATGTCCGAGCCCTCGGGCACGCACATCGGGGACCCTCTCAAATTTAAAACTGTCAACGATGGGTAAAACTTGGGTTTATGAAATACTTGGAAAAACCCGACACTTGGGTCGGTGTCTGCAAAATAAAGTGATTTATAAAATCGCGGTGCGGGAACGCACCGGGAGTGCGCCTCCCCCGTACTTGCACTTAAGGACCGAATCCTTTGGGATTTCATCCAAACATAAATAGTGCGACCACATGGGTGAAATGGGACACCCCTAGTTGAGTAACTAGCTGGGCCTGGGAAGCCTTGATGCCAAGGGACAAGTGGATTCGCCGGGGTGGTGTCGGGGAGGACCCCTGGGCTTCCTGGCACAGTATGGTCTGGGACCTAACCTGTTGTTGGTCCGGAGGACCCCTCCCGTTGGCATATGGCAACCTTTTGTCGGCTTTGAAATGCCTTGTCATGAAAGCCTCAAAGTCAACAGACGTGGCTTTTCTGCACGGGCTGGGTGACCCAGGCTAGTAACGTCGTGTGGGTAAAGTGTACCCCCTCTGCAGAGGTTACTAAACTGTTCGAACAGTCGTGCCCACGGTTATGGGCGGATGTGAGGTGATTCCTTAGCGTAGTTTTGTTTTACTACTGCTTGTGAAATTGACTTGATGGGTTGGATGACGTTGTGATCAATTGTGGCTGACGGGTTCAGCTAGGCCAGGGAGGCCAACAAAATCGTTTGGCCAGGGAGGCCGTCAAAACCGTTTGGCCGGGAGCCAAAAACTTGATTCTTGAAGGATTGATACATTGCACAAACTCCGACTGAGCTTGATGCACTATCAGGCTCGAGTCGTTGAGAAGCACTTCTCTAGAAATCATTTCAAAAGTTTGAAACCAAACCAATTGCGAAAACAAACAGCCGTTCTATGAAGCTTGCAATATACACTTAATTCCCAAGACTTGCTGAGTACCCTCCGTACTCACCCTTGCTCTATATAAATAACCCCCCAGATCTCGGAGAAGAAGAGGTGGACCCCGCTGATGAGGAGTTCTTCCAGGAGCAGGATGGCTTCGAGCAGTTTTAGGGTTTCGACGTAGTTCCCAAGTTATGCTTGTGGTCTTGGTCCAGTCTTCGCTTCCGCCTTTCCCTTTTGTAATGCAGTTGTGAGCACGGGGTCTGTTCGTTGCCCAACATGACTGTAAGACTACTCTTAATGAAGAGACCGCTGTGGTTGTGATATTTCGTCTTCCTGTGATACCAGCACTGTTTTCCTGGGACTGGTATTGGCTTACAGGTTTATTTGGAGCGTCCCGCTCTAGTTCCCATTCGGGGCCAGATCGGGGCGTGACAAGGTACATAGCTGGAGTGATAATATTGGATAATTCATCTAGGAGCAGAGCTTGAATTTCTTGGAATCTTGCCCGGAGAGTGCTGCAGTCAACTACTAGGCTGTCCAGAGATGCTCCTAGCCGATGAGAGATGTCTTCAAGGTTTCTCTTTACATCATCGGCTAGAGGAGCTAAGGCTTTGCTTGTTGCTTCTCCTTCTGTTTCTTCATCAAAATAGTCCTTAATATCAAAGGAGAATAAATCGGCTAGGACCTGCAAACAAGAGAGATAAAGGGATATAAGTAACAGGGTGTTTTTGTATAGCTGATTTGATATTTTAAGGGTGCAGTACTTACAGGAATAGCAGGGGCAGAAACTTCTTCTTCTACAACGTGGTGACTGCCTGTAGCCGATGCAGTATGTTCACTAGAAATTGGTTGTGCTGCAGGCGATCGTGGTGAAGGAGGCTGAAAATTTTGGGTATTTATGCAAGTGTTAAGTAGTATCGGCTAATATAAATGTTTAGAATTTTAGAAGATTGAGATTTACCAGGGGAGTTTGAATGGTTGGTTTGGTCGATACTGGTGCTGGTTTCTTCTTCTCGGCTGGTCTTTTCTTCTGCAAATATAAAGTTTGGGTGGTTAGATTGATAATGAATAAGGAGATTTTATGTCAAAAAGGTTGAACTTACTCTGGGTTGCCGAGTGAAGACTGCTGGGGCAGCAGGAGTTGTGGGAGTTTGTTTTGGGGCTGGAGAAGCTGGTGGTGTTTTCTCTCCCACATCACTCATTTCAGCTGCAGCTTCGTCTATTGCCTGTTCAATGGCTGCATCCTCCAAGTCTTCATCGACGTCATTGGTTGGTGGAGGTGGTTGTTTTCTAGGTTTCTTCTTGGCAGCTGGTGGCATGGCAGTTGGTGCTTTAGTTTTTCTTTTTCTGCCTGCATCGGCTGGATCCTTTGTCTGTCCTTGGAGTAGGCTTGATGTCTTGGGGGCATGATAGCCGATGACAAGAGGAGTTATACCACATCTGCTGGGTAGCTGTCCTGCAGCATATTTAATACTCTTGCCACTTTTGCTTATGTGAGGGGGAGATGAATCTGTGGTCTATAAGAATAGAACATGTAAAGTTAGAAACAGAATCGGCTGATAAGTTTAAAGGAGGAATTGACAGAAAAAGTAAATGGGCTTACTTGAGGAATCATGTCAGGGTAGAGATCTGTCATGTAGATGGTAGCCGATTGGTGGAAGAGGTGTTGTTTCCATTCAGCCCACCATGAGGTAAAAGCTCTACTCCTGAACATGGCTAACTCAATATTGTTGATACTACCAAGGGGTGGCCCTGGAATATTGAGCAGCCGATCCATCATCAGATTTGAAGTTATCTCTCCTCTGCATTGGATTTTATCGGCAAACCACAAGCCGATTGGGAGTTGCCCCATACCAAACTATCTAGCTGAGCTCATAGGGTGGTAAAACTCATATGATACTTTAATATTCCTGCCTTGGTGGATGCCGATAGGGAGAATACATGGGCTGATTGCAGTGGTAAATACTTCTCTGGACTTCTGAAATTTCTCATGATTGATTTCTTCAAATCTGAAGTCCGATGGCAGCTCAAAGTTTATTGAGTCTTCATAGAAGAACCAGATTCTGGCATTTTTCTGGAAGCCATCATAGAAACTGAAGAACCAATCCTTCAGTAGCTCAGCCGATAGCTTTGCTCCAGCATCGGCTGGTGTGCTAGCATACTCTCCAAAAGATGTACACCTCCGATGGGTTATTTCTTCTCCATCATCATAGGTGATCGGCTCTAGTCTTGGGAATTCTGTCTCAGTTAGGGATGGCCGATTGACAGCTTTCATTGCTACTAAGTTTAACCAAGTTTGGAGTAGCCACCATGGACCACCTGCACTAACTACTGAGCCGACAGCAAGCTTGGCTGATGCGTTATTAAGGGTTTGATATAGGTAGCCGAGCAGAATTTTTCCTAAAGAAAATTGTTTCTTCTCCTCAAGTGCTTCGGCTATGTGCTGCCAATTGGAGGTTGGGCCACAGCTTGATCCACAAAACAGAAATTTCTCCAGCCACATCAGCAAGAAGGCAGTATGTTCTCTTGGGTAACTGAGCCTTGACTCATGTTGGCAGAAATAAAATCAGACCATCCTCCTATGCTCTTGGTTTTAAAATCAAATCTATTCTTAGAATTCAGCATCATAGGATTGGCCGATGAAGTGATATCCAACCCAGTCAACATAATTATATCCAATAGATTTGGAGTCATTGGTCCTTGGTTGAATAAGAAGGCATTAATGGTGTTGGACCAAAAGTATGAGGCAGAGGCCATCAATGGTTCGTCCTTAGCCGAATTTGCTAAAGTCAGAGATAGAGCTTGGCCGATTCATACTTCATCCCAGTGGCTCTGTTTGCTAGCCGATATGCGCTTGTACCATGCGGGCCAGCTTTTTTCTAGGGATGGCCAAGACTTGAAGGTATTCTTCCAGTGCCATAGGTTTGGGTTTGCTAACCTAAAGGGGATTCTGTTGGTTTCGGCAGTGATAAACTCAATTGGGTCCAGATTGCCGATTGGTCCAAGAAAGTAGTTGTTTTCATGGTTTAGGCTAGGAACCGCAACTAAGTTTGCAAGGTGCTACATCAACAAAGCAGAAGAGAAAGAAGACGGAATAAGATCGCAGAAAACTAAATATGACAAGAAAAAGGAGATCTAGCCGATGGGACTTACCTCTGCGTACTCGGCCGATGGAGCAGCGGATGGGGCGGATGAAGACGACATTGTTCGCTGCGGAAGTTGGACGAGTAGGGGATTGCTTGAAGGTTTCTTACTTACGCCGAGGGGATCGCCGGAGTTGAGAGAGATGCGGATCGCGAAAGCGGTGGCAACAGTATAACGGTGTGAAGTTTCTCGGGGCCGTCGGTTAGATATTTAAAGCAACGCGGTAACGGTCAAAAACGGAAAGTGTGATATTCTCTCGGAGATAAGATTTGACAAATCCGAAACATTACAAAATATTCCAGACTTGGGGGGCATGTGTTGACGACCAAATTTGGTAATTCAAGTATCGGAGACGAAGATAGAATCGAAGAGGATCAAAGAGATTAGATCGTATCGGAAACAGAGTGAGAATCGGCTGCGGGTTGGATCGGCAGAATCAGGATCAGATGAGGTTAGCCGATTGAGCCGATTTCGGTAACATGATTCGGTATACGTCATCAGGTTGTGTTGGCGTGTTTCATATGGATTGCCATGCACGGATAAAGTCCTGAGGAGGCAATTGTATCTATTAGTTAGGATATTTTATGTAATTTTCTTATAGATATTCTCGGTAAGAGTCCACCTAAGGGACTTGTTCGTTAGTTGGATTTGTATTAGGTTAATAAGAGACGTGTCCGTGATGGACAATGTTTGTATTTTCGGGTATAAATATAATCCCGAGGTCTTGTAAATAATAACAACAGACGTTCAATCAATCTCGGCGCATCGCCACCTTTGTTTTCTACTTTTCGATAAGTTTGTGCTCCCGAATCGTGCTGCATCAATTTGATCTTCGACGAAAAGGTATATCTTGTCATGGCGATTTGCATCATTGGGGCTAGTGCTTACATCTTTATGACACTCTAGTTCTATGTTGTGAATCTCTGAGTTATCATATACGTTATATAATTTAGATCGACAATGCAATCTACTTGCATCGGCTGGATTCTTTTAGGGTTTCGTCGATATCGGCTAGATTACTTTGTTGGCTTATATTATATAATGTATCTACCATCCCGAAAAGGCAATCATCAGCTTGATCGTTTAGATGTCATGCTTCTTTCTATACTTAATGCTGCATTGGTTAAGTCCAACCTATTAAGTCATATTTAGAATCATGATATCTAACCTGTCTTATGGTTGTTAATAAGGATAGTATCGGGGTTTCAGCCGATCTCATCTGGTATAGATGTTTTACATTGTTTTATGCTTTGTTTAAAATTCTATATCTGCCCCTTATATCAGGATCTAATCTAATATAAATATATTGAGCTTGATACCAATTTAATTGGTTATAACTGAATATATTTATTACTAGAGAATATCCTAGTATAGGGTTATATCGGAGCTATAGCCGATACATACTTAAACCTAGATATCGGCTATGACATGAGTTTATATAATCGTTATTTCATGTTATCTTTAGACTTGGGCAATTTATACTGTCTCGGTTCAGTCCGATCTATCCCAATTGCTTATTTGTTTAGTAATATTGATATATCGTTTACTGATATTCTTTGCATATTTTTCTTGTTGATTGCAGGATCAAATCAACTAGCACGCCCTCGAACCTAAAACCCTAATTTTGGACCTACACTAGAGTAAAGCAAATCTCTTAGGCCAGTGTGTGTTTTTTTATCAACACTCCTCCCCTCTCTCTCCCTTTGGTGAGAGGGGGCCAACAACGGCGATGGGCGGGGGTCGGAGTGGTGGCCGCGGGCAGGAGGCATAGTACAAAAACTGGAATATGGGTCGACCCGCTATGGCCGTCGGTTCACCGGGTCACCGGTCGAACCGCCGGTTTTTTATTTATTAATATTATACTTGATTTGCATTATTTTAAATATAGAACCATCACAAATTGGTGAAAATATGCATAAATAAACCAGTATATCTATTATTATATAGCCACAAGATAAAAAAAAATAAATATAGTGTGGTAACATAATAAATTCATAATGCCATATTGCCATAGAACAAATTAAAAACCGGTTCGATTCTTAAAAAACCGCCACCAGTCACTGGTTCTCATAAAAACCGCCTGGTTCACCGGTTTTCACCTGTTCGATTGTAAGAACGGTCTTTTTGCTGAACCGAGCCGCCAAGGTCACCGGTTTCTATTTTTCCGGTTCAACTGTCGGTCCGGTCCCTTTTTTTAGTATGACAGGAGGGCGGCGCCGCCAGGTGAGACGAGCCAGAGCTAGAGGGAGCCATTGACGCGCGCAGCGGCGACCTAGGACCTACTCGTTGGCCCGCTTGACGTGCGCGGAGGCCGGCACCTTTGCCGATATCCAGAACAATCGAGAGAGCCAAATTGCACCGATTTTAACAGTTTAGGGGATTAGATATCTAGTTTTGCGATTCAGGGTCACAAATTAGATTCGGGTAAGGGAGTCAAAGTGGACTTACTCCTATCGTATATCCAGTGACGGGAGTGATTCCGTGGGCCAGTCTATAACGGCCTGATAAAAGCCTAATCGGCCGAGCAAAAATATAAAGCCCAATCCGTCTATGCAAACTGCCTAATGGGCTCTCTTTTGCAATTAGGCTCGTCTGTAATCCATTGGGCCTCAAGTTGATCGGATCGTTACTCGATCAATCTTCCTTTGAGTGAGTACAGAGTTAAGTTCAGTGTTCTTGTTCACTGAATAAATTATATTTACTCGGAATGATGCCCTAACAGAGTCACTGATTTAAATTAACTGTCTTTTTTTCCTTAGATAATGCACTGAATTAACTGTCTTTCTCTTCGCTACGTCATTGTCTAGGGGAAAAAAAAAGAGGATTCCCCTTTTGATCTCCAAAAGAAGCTTCGTATTCCCCGTCTCAAAAAAAAAAACTTCTAAGTGTGTATGATAAGTATTTGTTCAGATATATTTTTTAATTTTAATTCTTTTAAGGATGAAGGGTGTATGCTATTAATTTGCAGGAAGTGATTGTCACATCAGTCAACATACGGCGCACGAGTCAAGTTCGTTTATGATGAAATGGATGACTCCAGTCAATACATCACCAAGTTCGTGTGTGAATACTATCTTTTGGAACTTGATCATGACCAATTTGACAAAGTTAGACAGATATCATAATAGTGGTGTTAATCAGCTCTTGCTTTCTGAAAGCGCGAAGATGCGAAATTAGGCACGGTTAAAAGTCAGGCAGCAAATCCGAATATTATTACTGATTGTCATCTGATTTATGCCATATGACTAGGCTTATTGTCTGTAGCGTGCACGTCTTGAATGCTGACTGAACCAATTTGAAGCTGCTAATTACATGGAGTATGAAATTAGCAGCGTCCATTAATTAATTGAAGTTTAACAGATTGGCATGAGCAAACAAATTAAGCCTTCATTTGATGGTAAAGAGAAATGAAAGCAAAACATAGTGTCCAAACAAATTACAAATCCTGGATCGTCTCTATACTGATGCACACAAATGCATAAAATTTCTGAACCTTAGCTATAATATCTACTTTGTATCTAGCAATATATAATTCACAATTTTCACACAGCAATGATATATACCAACCTACCTAACTATAATTACTAACTAGCTAGCTAGATGTTCATCGATTCTTTTGTCTGTATAGATACACATGCTAACCATGCTAGCATGAACCAAACAAATAATAGCAATTGAGAGATGACGAAGTAATTAACAAGACGCCTAGCTAGCTAGCTCGCTAGTGATTGGAATGTCCTCGACCTGTGCGCCGGCGCCGAGGTCGACGACGATGAGAACGACGAGGACGAGGACGAGGGCTTGGTGTTCTGCTGCAGCTGGTGCAGCTGCGGCAGCACGTCGTCGGGCATGGCGGGGCGGAGCTTGGGGTCGTGGTGGAGGCAGCGGAGCGCGAGCGCGGCCATGTCCTGCGCCTGCTTCTTGGGATACTGCCCGCCGAGCCTGGTGTCCATGATGCGGTTCACCTTCCGGCGATCGCCGAGGTGCGGCCTCGCCCAGTCGACGAGCATCTCCGCAGTGGCGCCCCGTGCGGCGTCGAGCGCGCGCCGCCCCGTGAGGAGCTCGAGCAGCACGACGCCGAAGCTGTAGACGTCGCTCTTCACCGAGAGATGTCCCGTGGCGACGTACTCCGGCGCGGCGTAGCCCCTGGTGCCGACGACGCGGGTGGACACGTGGCTCTTGTCGCCGGTCGGGCCATTCCGCGCCAGCCCGAAGTCCGACAGCTTGGCCCGGTAGTCGCCGGCGAGGAGGACGTTGGACGACTTGAGGTCGCGGAAGATGATGGGATTCTCCAGCCCGTGCAAGAAGGAGAGCCCCCTCGCCACGTCCACCGCGATGTTCACCCGCATCGCCCACGATAGCGGCTGCGTCCCTCCTGCAACAACAAATCATCCATTAATTATTACATTGATCGATGTCCAGATGCAGCTGATGCAGAATTGATTCGATCAGTGTGCTACTCACTTCTGAAGAGGTGGTTCTCGAGGCTGCCTCTGAGCATGTACTCGTAGACGAGCAGCTTGTTGCTGTCGGAATCCGAGCAGTAGCCCACCAGCTTCACCAGGTTCTCATGGTGGAGCTGCCCCAAGTAGGTCACCTCTGCCTGCAACCAACCATTGATATTATTCTCAGATCGAAGGTTAATTAACGAAAAGTTGAATGGTTGATTAGTAAGTAGTTATTTAATTACCAGCCACTCCTTGTGGCCCTGGAAGCTCTCCTTCTTGAGCTTCTTGATGGCGACCATCTTGCCGACGCCGGGCTTGGTAGGGGCGAGGGTGAGCTCGTCGATCCAACCCTTGTACACGCACCCGAACCCGCCCTCGCCCAGGAACGAGTTGGAACCGAAGTTCTTGGTCGCCGCGCGGAGGTCGCCCATGTTGAACGACTTGAGGGACGACAGCGCCGGCGCCGCCGCCGACTCGTCGGAGCTGGCTCGCGAGAACTGCCCCGACGAGAACGCCGACGAGCTGCGCTGTGATGCCTTGGAGGTGTTGTCCGTCGTCGTCGTCGAGTTGCTGCTTCTTGTAACCTCTGAATTTTGAAACCATATTACATCGATCAGCATGGATGCTAATTCCATCTAGTCTTTAAGAACAGGACCAGGAAATCTTCATCACAACAAGCATGGCCGGCTCAAAACTGTCTTTTTGATTGCTTCTTCCTCATCATGTTTCTTGGCTAATCAAACCACGAACAGAAAGATGATATGTATCAGAGTAGCATATCTTACTTGATTCAAGTGGAGTCGACGCATTGGCACACTTGGAAGAGCCCATGCAGTTCCCCATTTGGATGACGCCTCTTAATCCTCGATCACCTGCAATCCCAGATGAGCAGTTGCTGCGAACTCCCAAAACGGAGTATATAGTCTTAGATTGTGATGGAGGCATGGAAGAATATATGGACAGGAAGGCAAAGAATTCAAGGGATAGAGATGACTGATCAAGCTGTCAGTTGACTGACTACGAGTACATGTCTAGTACTAGATGCCTATTTGGAGGCTTCCTCCAGTTTGTCAGTCAACCAAAGTGCTGATAAATTAATTACCTCTAATTAGATACTAGCTTTCCCTGTTAAAACACCATCCCTTAATTAGATGCAGCCAAGGCATTCGCTATTAATAAAACTAAATGGTTCATAAAGGGAACTGTATTAGGTGCAATTCTTTGACAGCTTCTAACTTTGAACATGTTGGGTAGAAGAAAAAATTACATATGTTGGCAGAAAAAGATAGTTTCTTTGGTTTCAAGATGAAACTTTATTTATTTTTTATTTTTTAAAGGACAAAGGCTTTACCTCGTATGTATTGATAGAGAAGGATCCACACAAAACAAAAGAAATATTTATAGAGGGTGGAGAAGACCACACCTGTAAAATGAGGGGACTAGGTGATCTCTCCTGAACAGGGACAGAGCTAGCATCAAATAAGGGTGGCGCACTAGCATTGAAAATCTAGAAAATTTCACTGTAAACAATATATTCTATTGTTTTTAAGTGAAAAATTATGAGTTTAGGGGATTCCTATTCACCACCTATGTACAACGTGGCTCAACCACTGCTCCTAAAACGGGTAGCTATAGGAGCTTGTACGACCCCGCCTTTGCCCACGTCGTAGGGGATCGCTAGTGGGTGGGTGATCACCCACAGCGATCACCCCCATCCCTCCCCTAACACGCTCCTCTCCCCTTCCTCCTCACTTCTTCTCTTCCTACTATACCATAAATTTCAAAAAGTAAAAAAAAAGTTAGAAGAAAATAAAAATAATAGAAAAAATATAATATTCTTATTTATGTACATAGACTTTATACTTATGTATAGGCTTTACACCGTAAATTTCGTACATATAAACTTTATGTATAGAAATACTCTATAATTTGTATCGGGTATATAAACTTTTGATTTATAAATTTTGGGTTTACAAACTTTAGGTGTATAAATTTTAGATATATAAACTTTAGATGTGTAAATTTTAGGTGTATAAATTTATTAAAACCGGAAAGTAATGCGGTGCTTAAAACAAACCACGTGGGGCAGGGGCTGATCGCGCGGGGCGAACCATGGCCCCTGCAGGATTTTCACACGTCGTGGCCTCTTTTTTTTTTTTTTCGATTAGAGTTGCCGGGGTTACCGCTATGCTTCGCAAGACTCGTGCATTGCGTTCACACCAGAGTTCCCACACTACTAGAATCAAGAGGGATTTCAGTGGCTTTTTGGGTTGTGCGGAAATCGAGAAGAAACTTTAGCAGCTACTACCATCATACAGCACTAGCACTGAAACAGGTGGCAAAAATTGCTGCTTTGTCAACTGCAGAATAAAGTGTTAGAAGAAACAGAAGGTGATCAATTCAGTAGCAGCCTAAACTAGTGCTCAGAAAGGACAAGAACAGAACAATCGATCAGTACTCTAGTATCTATGCACATTAGTGTGAAAAATGTTAGTAATTTGCACTATCACATCATTTTCAATTGTTGAAGATCTGTCTGCATGTAGCCGGTAACAGCTAACTAGCACAAAAGAGCTCCTGTCGTGCAGTTAGTTTTACCCAGAGAGGATTGTTGTTTTTCAATTTTGACACTTTCAAACTGATAGATACTGGCTCACATCTTCTTCTGATTGATGGGCTTTGACCGTAGAATGCAGGATTCAGGGCACCGCATGGATCTTATAAGGTTTAATAAAATATATTATCAATAGACTGCATTTCTGTGTTCGGGAAAAAGAAAAAATCTACATTTTTTGCAAGCTTAAAGTCAGATGCATGTGCATCAACATGAGCTCCTGCTCATCTTTCTTGACCTGATCAGCAAATATTTCTAATTGACATTTTCTTTCTTTTATGTTGGTCTCTCCTCCAAGCAGGAGTAACCAAAAACATAAAAACAACCTTTTCTTTTGTGTTGGTCTCTCCTCCAAGTAGGAGTAACCAAAAACATAAAACAAATTTTTAGTCAAACTGGAGTGGAACCAAAAACATAAAAACATTTTTTAGTCGAACTGGAAAGAAACCAAAAACATAAAAACAAATTTTCAGTCAAACTGGAATGAGTTTTAATGGGTGTCATAGATTGGCATCTGCAAGCACTGTACGCTGGGATCCTCGTATCTTCGCTGCGTCAAACAATTGGAGTCAAAGGAGAGCGATCTGGCGGTTTTATTTATATACATGCAACTGGTGACCAGGTAGATCAAGATTATAATCTTTTTTCCCCATGGTACGGATCAGGATTAACACGACATACATGAGCTGGGCGACATAATCATATTCTGCGAGACGGTGAACATTGACTATATTACACAGAGAATTTCAGGCAGACGAGATCTTGAATATTTTGTTGTTATACATCTGCTAGCTTTGCATGCACCATGATGTGTTTGGGTTGATTACGATCGAGTCGGTCAAAGAAGTGATAAACAGGGGGCGGCGGCAGCAAGCGGCCATCTCCAATTTGTCGTCCAAGACTCGCAAGTCTCACCACCCAGGAGAGAATGTAGTACATGCCAAAATTTGTTTCAACGCGAAGCTGCTGCGAACACTAGATAAGTCTCTCCAATCTTGAAACGCAAACCGTTGGTGCATTGCAGCCGGTAACCACTAACCACGTGTTAAACTTCTCAGAAGAGATGTTTCCCGGAAAGAGGACAGGCAGACGATAATAAGCAGCACCGTCGCCATAGTGACGTAGAACAGCTCACCTCATCAGCATAGGCAAAATCACATTCTGATCATCTCCAGCAGGTCTTCTACGCTAAGATAAGAAGATTATCCATCAGACCTCTTGCTACCTAAGATTTTCATAGATTGACTTGCATTTACATGTTGCAGTCCTTGTTGCCTCAGGCAACTGTCGTTCTCCTTGCCATTCTTGAGCAGTTCCAACAAGTATTGTGCATCAGTCCTTCTCATCGCTAACAGCTTCAGGGAATCACTTATGAATGGGAAAAAGGCTTCAGGTCTTAAACAGAAGGGCCTAAAGATGTGGAGAAGGGCCTTTGTATCGACTCTTAGCTGTATAACTCCTTGGTCAGAGAATGTCATCTCACCCCATCGTATGCTACTATAGATGAAGTAGTCGAGGCCTTCCGCTATACTCCTCCACAGATCAAGGAAATCCTTGGAATTAAGATGTAGCATCAGTTTGGTGGTTCTGTCTCTCAGAACTTCTAGAGTGGGAACAAATCCAGGAGATACTCCAAGATTTTCTTCATCCAAGACTTCATCAACTGGATGGATCTGCTGCAATCCAATGTTTTGGACATAGTCCCAGGATAGATCTTCAAACTCGAGCAGAACGGAAGACATGATCTGTTCCAGATAATCGGTCCCCAATTTAGCCAAGAAGGTGATTTCATCAGCAAAGAAAGAACATGGATGTTGGGCACTGTGTTTGTGGCCTTGTCCCTGGCCTTCATCAACATGTTTCCCATGGGCACCCATCTCCAGGAAAACTATGTCGTCATCCCATTCCCGAAGAACATATTCACAATATCGAGCAGCATTAATTGCAAAAGAAACTTTTAGTAAAGAATCATCTTCTAAAGCTGTATTTGTCAGTTGTGGGGCTTCACATCGTTCACGTAAGACAAGAAAGAAACCATTCAGGAACTGAACTGAAGAGGATCTGTTATACTGAATCCTTAAACCCCTAGTTGGCAGAGCATGGCCTCTTTCAATCATGGCAGATGCAGTTTTGACCACAAATTCAGAAACCGGTGGAGCTTTGTAATCTTCTCTTGTAGACAGAAGAAAATTACTAGTGATCTCTTGTTGACCAAGCTCTTTGATACTATATGACCAATTTGTCTCATCCTCCATCTCAGATTTGAGCTTATGTTGTGCAGAATTAAGCTCTACACCAGCCCACATATGAAGCCAATCAGAGTGCTCGCTATATATGGTAAAGACAGATAAGGACCTGGACAAACCTTCAGAAATTGAAGCTATCTTCTGTATTCCTGAATCTGCAAGCAACTGCATTCTTTTATCAAAAGTAATCATCAGGTCATTCAAGTGCATCCATGAGGAATGTACTTCAAGTTTGTCATCAGTAGCCTGATAAGAGGTGACAAGGACTGGGAAAATTTGCCTATCAAGGTATCCTAGAAGCATTTTCACCATTCCAGTTACCCAAGACTCTTTGGCACTCAATCCCACAAGTCTTGCTCGATCAATCAAAGGCTGCAATATATCATCCACACCACCCATAAAATCTCTTGCTATTTTGTAAACAAGGGCAAAAATGAACTCTGGCTGTTCAGACCATTTAGCAAAATGATATTCCAACCTGGAAGCAATAGGCTGAACCAACTCATCAATCGCCCAAAGTCCATTATCAAAGCATGCAGCAGTTTTATCGAAGTACTTTGAATCTGACATGCTAGCACTTGCTCCTTTCGTTTGGCATTGACGCGCTTCACGGTTGGCTTGCGCATGTTGCAGAGCACACAGTGCTAGAAAACTTTGTGAATACTTCTCTTTATTTGCGTCATTCATTAAGACAAGGGGGTTTGGAATTTCCGAGTACTTATCATTTGCTGCATCTGGTGAAGACAAGGAAGGTGGCCAGCCAAGTGCTGCAAGTAGAGCTCGATAATCAGTTAGTGCTTTAGGTCTCAAAATGGCTAGGGTTTTGTCCACTCTAGAATCAACAGCCATGATAAGATTGGTCCATTGTGGCCTATTCGTGCTGATCCGTAGCAACTCTAGTTCAATATCAATCATGGCATCGACAGCCTGGAGCAACTTTTCTTGCTTCCATTGCATTTCCTACATTTGGAGAGAGAGAAAAAGCATGATTAACATATCAAACAAACATACTGCTAACAGACGTCATATCGGCATGACCAATAATTGTAGGTTGTACCTAAGATAACAATTAAGGAGGAAAAAGGAAAAAGAAGGTTTCTCAGTTTCTCACATTAGATGCTGGCCTAAATACCGAGGACAAGTTCAACTTTGAGGCCTGTCTAACGATGGAAAACGTTGCATCTTCTAGGTTACCAACAAAAGCTTCCAA
Source organism: Oryza punctata (assembly GCA_000573905.2). NCBI lineage: Eukaryota > Viridiplantae > Streptophyta > Magnoliopsida > Poales > Poaceae > Oryza > Oryza punctata. The sequence goes on along the minus strand of CM002494.2, from coordinate 32,506,762 downwards.
CTGTAGAGCAGCTTCTGGAATGTCAGCATAGAAAAGTTACAGAAGGTACTACAAATTCCTACATCATGCCAGATATGATGGAGGAGATATAATATAATTTGCAGCACCAAACAAATTCTTTCTTGCAGCAAAGAAGCGCAAATGGCATGTTCTCATGGAGATCACCGTCAGGTAATCACAGACGCGAAGTTAATCAGTTTAAAGCTATAAACGGGCATGATCAATGTTGCACTCTATGTAACAATAATTGAGAAAAAAATATCGACGTTGATACTAGCTTGTTTAACACAGATATTCTCCACTGACATCGTCAAGCTACAGTAGTTTGAGATAGAGTGGTGGGTGGGCTGTGGGCACGTGAAGTGCATTGCCAGGTTATTGTAGCTAGTGCCTTATTTCAGGGAAGTAGTGTCTAGTGAAGTATGAAGAAACAATTCATCGAGAGATCCATATTGCATAGAAAAATTACTAAATGCTCGAGCATACAGGCTAATTTGGTAGGTAACAACTACACCTACCAAACTAATTTGCAAATTTTAGTATTGTAACTAGTCCAAGATTGGGACATTCCAGTTACTCGACACAAGCGTAACTTACTAATGCCCAACTCAGAACTGATTTGGCAGGTAACACCACTGAAATTCTAAGAGCATTCTTTTTTTTAACATCTAAGTGCCTCCATAATCCAAATTAACTTGCAAAAGTTAGCGCTGTAACGAAGAAAGCACGAAGAGACGAAGGAAGGCTGACCCGCATAGAGTCGAATGGCGTCGATCCGATGGATCTCCTTCACGAGCGCCGGCAGCTCCGCGCTCCGCAGATTCTCATCGCCATCATCCTCCTCCACTCCGAATCCCCCGCCTACCAGCGATAAAATCCGTTGAAAGCCAAGCGTAATCCCGAAGCAATAATACTGTAACAGTGAGCGTCCCTACAAATCCAGGACCGAACAAAAGGCGATAAAACCGTACTAGGGTTCAGATAGCAAACCTCGAGAGCGGATGCGGCGGAGAGATGAGCGAGCGCCGGCGGAGCGCGCGAGCCAGGAGGCGGATGCGGACGCGAGTTGCGCCTCGAGGCGGCGGAGGGATGCCTCCAGCCCCACGCACTCGCGGCGCAGGAGCTCCGCGAGCGCCGGCGCGGAGGCGAGATCCTCGGGGGAGGCGAAGTGCGCGTCCAGGAAGTCGCACAGGCTCGCCGGCGGCGGCCGCGGCTGCGGAGGCGACATGGCTGGCCAAGAGAGATAAACGCGAGCCTTTTCTTTTTCTTTTTCTTTTTCTTTTTTCTTTTTCGCCCAGAAAATAAAATCAGTTCTGGGAAGTGGTCAAGTGGAGACAGCTTCGCCGGATGGGCTAAATTGAGGGGAGCCCAAAACGGTTTTGGGCTTCCTATTTGTGGGCCTGTTCAGTGCTAATGTGCAGACCTTTTCATCTCGGTGTTAGGGGATTGCTATTTAGCAGCGCATTCTTTTTCCTTTAAACTTTCGTCTCGAAAAATTTTCTTCAAAAAATTTTCGCATGAAAATTTTCATGTATAAAAAAAATATAAGCGGTCGTTTTGATGTAATTACCACGGGCCATGTTGTATAGCTAGAGGAATGGGAGCAAATTTCATTAAATTACAAGTACCTTAACCAAACTACCGTAAAACTAATTTAAAGAATTGTATCACTGAACCAAAACTATGGATTTAAGGAATCATATCCTAAAACTATATATTCAGTGATAAATTTATAAAAAAACTATAAATTATATCCATAGTACTATATATTAAGAATATAAAGATTGTAGTTTTGTGATAAAAACGAGTTAAATCTTCATTTTTCTGGTATGATGCATTAAATCTATAATTTTATGAAAAATATGATGTTAAATGGATAGTTTTGTGATGCATTTTCAAATTTGTAGTTTTAGATTGATTAAAGTATATGTAGTTTTGTGAAATTTACTCTAAAAATTATTGTCTTTTTTAAGTTAGTATGGGCCTACGTATATTATCGATGGAGGCCCATGAGAAAAGCCTAGTACATGAGGCAAGAGACTGGATGGGGCTGGCCCAAACCTCTCGGCCTTTCATCACCGCTCGATCGGATCAAACCCATGATCCGTCCGTCAATGATGAAGCAGCAGCATCCATGCTGCGACCTGGTCAACTCCACCGACCCACGACGTGCTCATTTCAAATATCCACAGTAAAAAGGCGGCAATATTCATTGTCTACGCTCGATTACCGTATATTTTATTCTTAACAGATCTCTCTCGATCTTGCATTCTTGCGACTAATAATTAATTAACCTGCAGATATATAGCTTAAATCCAAAATGGTGTCCCGGTCATGGACTCATGGCTTTGGAAGCTAGCTGCAACTACCTCCAATACGACTGTGACTACGCAGGTCTTGCGAGCCAATAAATTACTCCAGCATGGAACAAGTCGTCGTCTATATATACGATGGTCAGCGTACGTACGTGTTAGCTAGCTGCATTCTGGAATTCACCAGATTAATTGCAAGAGAAATTAACTGATGTTTTACTGCTGAGTAATTAGTTTTGACATACACGTAGTACAAATTAACTAAGATGAACTAGACAGCTACTGCATGAAATGTAGCTAGCATAGCAGCGACACTCCATTTGACTGACGACACATGACATGAACGCGCTGTACAATAATACTAATACCCTACAGTAACTCAACAACTTAACTTGATCGAGCGAGCGATCTGATCATCGATATGATCTTCCTTAAGAAAGCATCCGTGCAGAGATCGATGTAGGTCGGTCACAGCGAGAGCAAGAAATTATCTAGCTATGTCGTCCTAATTATAACTAGTGGCAGCAGTGCAGCAGCTGGAATGAATGCTCAGAGGAGGTCGCTGCCATCGTACATGACGGCGCTCCATGACGAGTCCAGCGTGGGGAAGCACGGCTGCTGCTGCTGAAGCGCCGCCGCTTGCTCGGCCTGCAGCAGTGGGTTGGCGGCGAAGGTGTCGAGCAGGTGGATGCCGGGGGAGGCGTCGAACGGTGCGGCCGTGGTGGTGGGCAGGATACCGGCGCCGTCGGCGAGGGAGGCGGGGTCGGCCTGGACGCCGGTGACGTGCTGCACCATGAGGCGGAAGTTGGCCGGGTCGGTGCTGATGTAGGTGGTGGGCGCGCGCTTCGACGCTCGCGACCGCCGCTTCCCGGCGCGGCCGCTCGAGGGGCCCAGCCCCAGCTGCTGCCGCCGCGCAGGAGCAGGACCGGGCGGTGACGGGCGCGCGCTGTCCGCCACGAGAACGGACTCGCAGGTGATCGCGGGCGGCGCCGAGACGACGAAGCCTCCTCCTCCGGCACCGCAGAAGTCGGCGAGGAAGGAAGAGGCATCGGAGGAGGAGGTGAAGGCCGCGCACGGCAGCAGGCAGGAGAGAGCGTCCATTAGCTAGTGTGAGGTGGAGGTGGGAATAGGGGTTAGGGATGGGGCAAGTATATAGAGCATGGAGCCCGGTGGAAAAAAGGAAAACGCGTCGGGGTGAGGCTTTTGTCTCGGTGTCGGAGGCCACCGTCGCGACGGTGCCAAGGATATCGATCGCTGGTTTTGGGGAGCCCATGTACTAGCCCAAGTGTATGTAGGTATAGCTCGCTCCCTTTGCTGCTGGCCACTCTTCGCCATGCACCTTTCAACTGTCGTCTGTCGGCCGCAATACGCTTGCCAACGTCTGACCTGTGTATCCACCTAATACTAATAGTAGCACATAATTTATTTCAATCTTTCAATTTTCATCCAGCAGCATATGTAGGAGTAATAGCGAACCAAGGCATCCATTCCCGGCTAATCAGCAGTACAATCGCGGGAATAGCGGGGGTAGAGGGGTGGGCTCCTTGTCGCTCTCACCACATTTTTATTTCCCTTACCACCCAAACATCAAACATCTCTCTACACTCCACCTAAGCTTAGCTTAGCTAGCAGCTACAACCCCTCTCGATCAACCTCACTCAAAAATGGCCAAATTTGCTCTATCCAGAATCACAATCCACCTGTCCATCACACTCTAGCTGCATCCATCCACCTCCGATGCTAGCTCTAGCACCTAAACCACTATTACCTAATTAAAGATTTCCTCTTTCTTCTTCTGTCAAAGAAAAGTTTAAAGATCTCTTCTCTATATTTGCTGCCGTACGTCACCAAACAAAACCGCATGAGATAGTATATTATTACTACTACTAGATTATTATTCTGCCAAGATCTAGAAGAGATCGGCCGTTCTGTCCATGGTGCGGTGCTAACTTTATCTGAAAGCGTTTCTCTGAATATTTTGTTTCTTCCTTGGTTTTCTTTTCTGACGGTGATTCTGCGTCCACTGTAAATCAGTGTAAATGAGTTTTCACCTATCCAGTGAAAAGGACCACCGGCCAACGATCTGATGCACGATCTCCTCGAGTTTGTTTTCTTTTCTCGTTAGGTATTTTGGTACTAGTAGAAGCGATGAATGATTCCACGCCTATATGGAGTATCTCCAGCTCTAGCTCTGTAACATAATCTTCAGTTTCAAAAAAGAAAAATACTGTATTCTGTAACTGTGCCTGTCCACTGAAGAAAAAAAAAATAATCAAACCCTGCAACTGTATGGAATCGGTCTCGTGAGGCGACGACGACACTGAACTCAAACCAAATTGCGTAATCCTCCTCGATGCTGTACCATTCGTTGACCTCTGCACAAGTCCAAATGTGTGTTCAAAATGCGACTGCACATCTTCCATGCCACCTTCTTCAGTACCCACCACTGTGCTCTGCTGTCATGTGCTATGTATTGTAATTGCATATTTGCGTACAACTGTAAATTGATACAGGAGTAAACTTGTAAATTAAACCTGTAGATGAGTAATCAGGAAAGGGCAATTTAGTTATGCTTCTGACAGCCTTATTCGTTTTCTGAACACTGTGATTCAGACTACTCAAATCACTTAAATCAGTCTGAACACTCAAACAAGGCGTGGACAGGTGTTTCTGAACAAACTGCATCGCCATTCGTCAGGTTTCTGAATGAGATAGTAGCAGACCAGCAGCATATGGCAGCACACAGGAACGAGAGGCGCACAGGATGAACAGACGAGCTGACAGCATGGACGGAGGCTTATAGATTACTCCTACACAAAACTGAACAAGTTTGACGGTTTCCGGCAGTTGTCAGCGTTGAAAACAATTCAGCAGCCAACCACTCCAATTAATCTCGAACCCACAAGCTAGCAGTCAACACTACTACAAATCCACAAGTTGCAGCAGCTTTGCATCGATCGAGAGGTAGGAGCATGGCGAAATTAGTTTAATCAAGACATCCCATGAGGCATTCCCTTGTGATTGAGTGCTTTCGAAGACTTTGTGTGTGTCATTGGGTCCATCAAACACTTGATTACTTCCACTAGCAAGTAGTATTACCTCACTAATCAGCACATCTTGCATAGGTCGGTGTCAACTGCAAAGCTGAAAACCTACTTTGACATCGCAGAAGTATTTTACTTGTTCAATGATCTACGTAATCCAAGTCATACAGAATGCGATCCGTTGTTGAATGCTGATCAAGCAGAAAATGGAGAAATTACAGTATGATTGTTCTGACTTGAACCGTTTTCAAAGACAGCCTGAAACTCTCATCAGTCCTCTTCATTTTCATCAGCAAAAGATAAAATGTGGCAATTAGATTGGAAAAGAAATGACATAAGTAGTGAGGGCATGATGAGATCACCATCCTGTGGCCATCCACTGTGCATTATTTAAAGGATTCCATGCACATCATCAGAGAGCTCTCTTCATGTGATGATACTAGGCTGTTTTGACTTATCACACCTGCTCCTCATCCACTTGTTCCTTGTAATAGCATCAGTCGTACAAGTTTCAGAATATACTGAACTAACACCTTCAGATTAACAAAGATTGCTAGCTAGGAGTATATATAAGATATAATTAATCATCTGTACACAAAAACTAAAATAACTGTACCTAACCATGCCGGATTCCCTAGGAATTGTAAAGCAATTAAGCTTGGACCATCTCCTTGTCGCATAATTCCCTTTGACATGTCATGTATTTGCTGCGAGAACGTCCCTATCCCTAGGTCAATGCCTCATCAGAAAAATTCAGAACATGGCAAGCTGCTGGGTACGGCCCAGAGCTTTGTTTTTTGCATGGTTGTTGCTTGTATCTTTCTAAACCCCTGCCTCTCTCCTGCATTATGCTATTAAAACACTGGCATTATTAAATTAAGCAACGGCATGACATCTCCTAATCTGTTTTTTCATATACTGAAAAAATAATTATTGGGAACAGCAAACACTAGACCAGTATTCTTTTGTTTTCAGTTTGAGCAGCTAGGTGACTCGACAATCAAGCTGCCTGTTTGCATCAATGAGAAACAAAGGGAAGGAACACTGCATCTGCATCATGGTGAGTGCAAATGGCTTTTGACTTTGGCCATGGATCAGCTTGGCTTGTCCTTTCTCGTGGGTAAACAGGCAGGAATCTGCTCGACCTGTTTGTTCGTTTCCTAGAGGTCAGATGCATGGTCTGATTCCCTTCCCGTATTATAATGAGAAAGCAGCAATCTGCATCACAGTTGAATGCCACTCTAGCTAGGCATCCGTGTGCTCTGTCAGGGAAGTTGAATGTTTTAGGCTTTCAGCTCACATCACTTGCCCAGCTGGGTGCTGGGGCATTGGAACTGGTAGCCAGTATTTGTCAGATAAACTTTTCCCTACATGGACGATGATGGTATCATCCGAAAAATGCATCAAGAGGAGTTGTTCTTACATAAGGTCTTCATACTGATCATTTGTACTTTGTCAAATTCATGAGATTGGAGACTTAGCTTTCAACGCTACATTGACAAATCACTGAACTGTTCTGGAAAAATGGTGCATACATCGTATTCATATCAGTATCTTACAGCGTATTGTCCCCTAATTTTTCTACCTTAACTGTAGCTCCATACTCCCACCAGAGACTACACATAACATTACAACTGACAAAAAGACTCATACACAATTTCATCACAACCAGAAATTTACATATGGAACATTTTACTCATCCAACTCAAGGGGGATTATATTACTATGAGCTCATCTGAGCTACATGCAATCATAATTTAATCCTCTCTCGAAAACCTCTCCTTTTGCCTTGTCGATGTTTTTCTGCAGATCGATATACTTCTGCAGTGAAACTGCTGAAAAGGCTTCAAGCTTCTCTAAGAATGCCATGAGACTTGCCTGTACATCAGCAGGGGCATTATTTCTCAGGATTTCTCCTCCTGTTTCACCATTTAGCAGCTGCTCTTGGTGCGGAAGGGAACGGCCAACATCTGCAATGAGATCTTCGATGGCTTTCACCAACTCATTGGTCGGTAAATCGTCAATGAATTTAATCCAGATTTCACAAGTTGTAAATATGGGTGCAACAGCACACTCTGTTAAAGAAACGTCAACAACATTTTGCTTCCTGGAGCTCTTCCTCTTTTTCAGTGGTTTCATGCACTTGTGCAGCCATAAGTTAAGGCTAGACAGGTAAACCTTGTGGGATGCCGCCCAGTTTTGTAAGTCAGAACATAATTTACTGAGCTTAGCTGAGAGGAGAAGAGCATCTTGGCATTGAGACTTTGACTGAAATGATAATTTTACACTCCATTTGCTGGATACTAGCTTCATGATAGCATGTTGAAGCTGATGGCACTCAAGCATTGTTTCCCACATCCTAGTTAAACTGCAGTAAAGACAGATAGACACTCAGATTTGTATAGCAGTCAGTTTAATGAAAACTGCTTACTGTGATGGGTGCATTCTGTTGAAACAATCTGAGACAATCGTGAAACAGTGCATGACACTCAAGCATGAAAATACTCTTTTCTTGTGCCATTAAACTACAAATTATTCCATAAAAACTGAATCGGCAAATATACCTTCTGATTAGTTCATCCAATTGTGGTTGAAGCTCTTTATCTCTTATGTCTTCTATGTTATTAGAAATGAAGTCTATTTTCTGAATAGCCACTAGAATTCTGGAATGCAAATCCTTTACAGTAGCGCGGGTAAAATCAATAAGGATTTGATTTTTCCCTCTCGACTCCTGATCTCTCAGTTGCTTGCATTTCTCATCATATCTCCTGCATATGCCACTGTTGACCTGAAAGCAGAATCATGATAATCATGTGGTGTGATACTTCAGAAGATCTATCAAGTTTTTAGTTGTCAATTGTTGAACAAAAAAATCACTACCACTGGTCATAAACTGCATAAACTCTGAATCATATAGCTGAAAACTCTATTATCAAAGAAGCAAGTAATTTATCTATGAATTCTAGCGGTCAGTGTAGGGACTTCCAGCTTAGGGAATCAATGTATATTCCAATGGTTTCTGAAAGGGTGGGAAAAGGAAACCATGTTATGACAAGCCATCAGACATGTGGAAAATAAATCAAAATGGATTAAACTGTCATCCAAAATTATAGCTGGCCAAATGGGCGACCCGGCCTAGCACGTCACGGGCCCGCTGGTGGCACGGCCCGCTAAGGCATGGCTCCTGTAGCGGGCCGTGTTGTGCCGGCCCACGTGCTAAGGCATCGGCCCAAGCACAGCCCAGGAAGGCCACGGGCCGTGTCGTGCCGGCATGGGCCCAAATATAGCACGTGGGCCGGTGTAGGCCCATTAGCACATTTGGCCTACAAAATTTGAATATGAGGCTGAAAAATAAATAAAAAATGTGAAAAAAGATTAAAAAGGAAAATTAAAGGGGAAAAAAGGAAAATTTGTGAAAATATTAGAAAAAATGATGAAAAGTAGTAGGAAATAGAAAACAACATATGGAAAAATTAGGAGAAAATGAGAAAAATGAGAGAAAATAGACAAAATATATGAAAAAATAGGGAAAATTTTGGTGGGCCAACGAGCCGTGCTCATACTTGGGTCGTGCCGTGCCGACCCGATGGCAACCGTGCCGTGCCGTGCCGGCCCATGGGCTCAGACGTCGGCCCAAGCACGGCACGGTTGAACGGGCCGTGCCGGCACGACCCATGAGCGGGCGTGCCGTGCCGTGCCTGGGCCGCCTACAGTGGTGTCATGCTCGGGCCGGCACACCTTGGCCCGGCCCATTTGGCCAGCTATATCCAAAATTAAAAGGTTTTAGGTATTTCACATAGAGTAGCCACAAAAAAGCTAATTACCTTGACTTCATCATAAAGCTTTCCCTCCCATGCGTACAGTTTATCTAGTGTTGAGGTATGCATGATAGTAATAGCCCCAGGAGGATTTCTAGACGGTGATAACTGTGAAGACACTGACCTATGCCAGGTAAGGTATTTTACCTCAGCTTGAGAAGGAGCTGCATTATACCATGGTACATTAAATTCATTGTACAATAGGAACAGGGAGGTATTCTATTACAGTTTATGACAAAATAGAATAGAACACTAAAGAAACAGCAAGGTCAAATTACTAAGAACAATCTTGAATCTAGCATATGACTATATGAGACATCATTTGTTAGAATATAAAGAAAATGAAATATCTGAGAGATTAACAAAATGCAAATTAAATGAGGTCCAAATTGCAGAGTATGATATCATCTATTACAACAGAGGGGCATGACAATAAGAATAATTATACAGAAACTTTACAAGTTCCATGTGATATATCTATAAAAAAGGAGTACACAGGGCTGAAAAGTGCAGGAGATAGAATTTCATACTAATAAATGAAAGAAAAAAAAACTTACTTTCAGGAAGAGGGACATCCTCCCTGCAGCAGGCAAACAATGTTGCCAGAAAACTAGATGATGCTGATCCACGCGCTGCCAGAAATCATTGTGCACCTCAAATTACAAGAGAAGATAGGAAAAGAAATAGCGCAACAGAAATAAGCATTACAACTTTACAAGATATCTAACCTGTTTCTTGTGGTAGTAGGGCGCGAAACTGTAATTTATCTTCATCGAGAACCCTTGTGACTTCTTTTCCAGAATCACAAGCTCTGGAAAATAATCTCTCAATCTCTACCATACCTGTATATAGGTCCTTCACAGATATGCTTAAATAAGGATATGGTTCCTTTGAGCCCATAGGAAAGGAAGCACCTGAAGGTGGTATGACGTTAACTGGGGACACTGCAGAAAATCTATCACTTTCATTTGTGCGAATGTCAGTCATTCTCCTCTCATTTTGGGGGTTATCATTTTGGCAACCAGTATTTGGTAAAGCGATATCTTTTGATGCTACACATCCATGACCATGATGCTCAGGTGCCTTGTCCGTTGAACTATTTTTATCAGACATGTTGTTGTTGTTTGACACTGGCACAAAAGTTTCAATGGATGGACAGCGGAAACCATCATTTGATTCAGAGAAATCCTCTTCCTCATTTGCAAAATCATCTTTTGATTCTGCAAAACCATCCTCATTTGAAGGAGTTCTCTCCCCTTCCTCTTCGAGCTCTGGGATTCCCTCCTCTCGGAAGCGTCTAGGATCAACCAACTTGTCCAAACATTGGCCATATTTATCCTTTTCTTTAAGTGAAAACTGGTTGTCACCTGGGTGAATTTGGTCAAAATGGTCCAATGGTGGAGTACCAGTAGGATCTTGAGATGAGGCACTGGCCATAGTCACTGTCAGAGGAGCTGCCACCTTCTCCAGATAAGTTCTGATGGAACTCATGGCAGCTTTCATATGGCTGGCATGAAAAGAAGACGGCGATTTATTATTTGGTATTGATTCTTCAGATGCTTCATGTTCGAAACATTTCCTTAGCAAAAAGCCAGTGTCTCTCAGTGACTGAATATAATCGCAGTGAGCAGCAGCAAGAGCGCATCTTCCGTCGATTGCTTCTCTGACGAAACGCTTCCTCTCCTGGCATAACACAAGGGCCTTATCATCCTCAATCTTAGAAGGCGCCACCCCCATTTTGAAGTGCAGCAGCAGCACTGAAAGATGTGCAGAGATTGCTAGGACATGAAAATTTGAGACCAATCACCAATTCACCATAGGTTGATGGTAGGATCACCGTCTGCATGATTTTGGAACTGCCATAGTTAACTAGTGTGCTAGAATTGAAGTCGACAAGAGTGATATATTGTCAAGCAAACTTCGAAAAAAAAAAGGGTTTTGGGGGGATCAGGAAGCCAAGCAGTACTCATCCATTATGCTAGCAGATTACTCCAATATAAACAAGAAAATCTTAAAAATAAAAGAAAGAACCTGTGAGGATAGCGTCCGGATGGTTGTGCTTGGAATCCACTGTCGCCGCCTCGCCGGTGAAAAAAATTCTTGGATGCAGTACTGTGTGGCGGCGACTGGAGAAGGATACGCGGGTGTAGAAAATACCGGAAGGAGGTGTCGGCTCGGGGAGGGCGGAGGAGGAGTGGAGGAGGGCGCCATTGCCGTCGCCTATCAGCCACAGCAGCGCAGCTCAGCAATGGCGACGGCGAAGAGGAGGAGAGGAGGAGTAACTGCAGATGTGCATGTGTGTGGCGCGACGCCACGGGCCCACTTGCCAAGTCGCTCTCGATCCATAATTACTCGACACGGCCCATTGAACCAATTAAGCCCACAAAAGAGATTCGGCCCGGCTCAATTAAGACGCTCCTCTTCCCGTCCGTCCCGCTCCCACCTCGACTTGAAATGAAAACCCTTTTCCTTTTCCTTTTCCTTTTCTTTTTCCCCCCGGATTCGCGTCTCCATCGTTAAATCGCAATCAGTGCGTATGATTTGATTTTCCCCAAATTTCTTGACCGTTGGTAGGGCAGCGCAGACCACCACGCTCCTCCTATTCCCTTTCGTCTCCCTCCGCCGCGAGAGGTTTTTGGTGTTCCCCTTCCCCTTCCTGCGACCAGTTTCGTTTTGGGTTCCTTTTTGGTGTCAATTCTGGGTTTGGATTTGGTGTTCCGGGATCAAGCGCCAAATTAAGGGGTTGGTGCTTCTGAATTCTGGGATTAGGTTTGTCTCTTGTGGTTTGTTGATGCTTTGCTGGCGTGTTGTTGGTTTCCTTTAACCTTGCGTGTCACCTGCTCGATCAATTCCCTGGCCCAAACTAGTTTGATGTGTGGTTTAGTTGCAGAGTTCCCTGCAAAAGGATATGTGGAATTGCTTGAAACTTCATTTACATATCGCTTTTTCCTGCTTGGTTCAATTCTTTACTCCTGTTTAATTAGTATTGGCTATTCCTCCCTGGCACAAGGGTTCGCTATTGTATATTTGCAGATCATCTGGTGTAGTTCAGTAGTTGCTACAAGATTTATTATCGCTGCTACTTCTTTGCTGACCAAGATTCGCTCCTTGTAGGGAAGGATTCATTTGTGGGAATCTGCGGATGTTCTGTACATTTGTAAGATGAGAAGATTCTTTTTCTTTGGATCCTCCACCGCAAGCACTGGGAATGGCGGTAAAACACCAAGTGACGATGATATCAGGATTAAGAAGAAGGCATTGGACGGAGGTGACAGCAATGGCAGCTCCAGTTCAGCTTCCAATTCCCCTGTCACAAAAGTGTGTAGATCAAGGAGCCGGCGTCGAAATCTGCACAATGAGGAACCATCTAATCCGAAGCAGCTAAGGAGGTCTATGTCCTTCTCATCACCAGCTGGCAACAGTGTCTTGAAGGATCGGAGCTTCAGCTTCTCGGGTGATGTTCCATCTTCTCTGTTTAATGAATCTGATGCACCCGATCATGTTGCCAAGTAAGTGGTTGTTTTACCTTATGATTACCATTAATAGTTCAATACTGCATTGAAACCTAGGATGTTTGCCATCATCAAACCAATGCATGGTAACAACACCCTATCCCCTTTTTTATCCATATTAGTACAAACAAGAAAAGGGGAAGTACTGTGCACTTTCAAACTTTACTCATTTCAGCTCATCAGCTATACTTGTTAAATGCTTAATTATATGGTGGTGACTGCCCTCCTTATAAATTGTTCAGCCAATGCACTCAGAGCTTTCTTTAGGCATTTCAGTAACTTGTAAATCCCATTTTTCCAATTTAACTCTTCACTCATTTCAACTAGAACAGTTTTATGATGGACCTGCAATCCTAACTAATTAAGTGAATTATGTGCAATTGTGACTCTACCATATCCTTTCATCTGAGTGATGATAATTAAGTGTGTATCTTTTTGCTGGTCCTAACAGTGCGTACTGACTTGCAGCTGCTATGCATGGTCACCAAAAAGGCGTCCAGCCCGAAGAGAATACACAATAAAGGATCCGAAAGCATATTCAGTCCTGCAAAATGACTCTCCTGGTTCCAGATGCTATTCATGCTCAACAGGGCACTCTCCTGTTAGTTCTCCCATTGCCATTCGATGCAGGTCAACAAGACTAACCAATTTATTGAACAAGAATGAAGTTCTAGATCGATATATTGATGGAGAGCAGGAAGCCACCATCCTCAGTGAGAGACAGAAGCAAAACTCTCCCACCAGATCTGGGGTTTCGAATTTGGGAAGGCCACCTCGACCGCAGTCTACAGTACCATCTTTGCCAAGACCAACAAAAGAGATCCTTGAGACTTTCCCATATGAGGATGTAAAGGATGAACATCTCCACCAACTAGCTCAAGAGGATACAAGAGACACATGCAAGATTACAACACTGTGCAATGCAAGTAGAAACCATGCAGCCCTGCTAGATGCTTCTGAGAGATTTTCACATTTAGAAGATTACAAATCGGAAAGTGTTACTTCTGTTGAAGATATCTATGAGGATTTGCAAGACATTCAACCTCCAGATTTTATCGATCCCTCCATCGATCCTACTTCAGGTATCAACTCAAGATGCTATATTACCATACTTTTGTCTACATGATTGCCCAACATTTTCTTGATATGGCTTGTATTTTGCAACAGAGGATGTAGAAACTGATGACAAGTTGCTCCAAAGGGTAAAAGAGGTTGAGGCAAAGTTCATAGTCCCTTCTGAAAAAAAATATGATCTTACCATGTCCAAAAACAAGAGGCTAAGCACAAATGACTTGTTCCAGATGATCCAATGTTTGACTGAAGATAGAAAACAACTAGCACATGAATTGTCTTCACATATTAAGGCGCGCCTTACAGAAAGGTTTGCTGCCAAAGAGCAATGCAAAAATTCGAAGAAAGAGTTGGACATCAGAACTAGAAGGCTAGAGAAGGAAAAGTTCGAAATGCAAACTTCTTTGGAGAAAGAGATGGATAGAAGATCAGACGATTGGTCAATCAGACTATCAAGATTTCAGTGTGAGGAAGAGAGATTACGTGACCGGGTGAGAGAACTTGCAGAGCAGAATGTCTCCTTTCAGCGAGAGGTTACTTTTCTTGAAGCAGAAAAAGTTGATGCTTCTAATAAGGTTGCTTGTTTGGAAATGGAAAACACAAAACTAATTGATGAGCTACAGAAAGTCAGAAACAATTGTGGCGATCTCCAGAATTCCTCTGTAGAGTTACGTGATTGTTTTACTAAGGCTGTGGAGGAAAAAGATCATCTCAGGAAATTCTTGGAAGATAAGGATGGTGAAAACAAAGCATTGCATAAAGTGATTGCAAGGCTACAAACCGTATGCAATGAACAAGAAAGAACGATCAGTGGCTTAAGACAGGGATACAGTGCTGAATTAGATAAGAAATCTGTTGAGTGCAGTGACAAGGCAAAGAAGAGAATGCAAATGGAACTTATTAGACTGATAGGAGTTGAGCAGAAGTTAAGAGGTGAAGTTCAATCTTGTCATCTTGAATCAGAGTCTCTGAGGCAAGAGAACATTGCACTTTTAAATCGTATACAAAGTACTGGAAACGGACCGCGCTTGTCCTCAATTCGTCTTGACCAGGAGCTACTAGCCAGAGTGGATAACTTGCAGATACATGGCTTGTCATTGCTTGATAAGACTAGCCAACTGTGCATCAAATTGTTGGAACTAATGAAATGCAAAAGGCATGAAAATGAAGCTGGAAATGGCATAGCTGCATTAACTGTCACTGACTACACTTTGGAGTTCCAGAGCATCAAAGGACGAATCCAGAGTCTGAAACAAAGTTTGGGGATTATTAGTTCTGTTCTCACTGAAAAGGAAAATATAAAGAGAAGTTCTGGAGAGACTGTAGTTGGATGTAGTCCTTCCAGGGAGCACACAGATGAGTTACCTCTGGTATGAGCACCTATTATGTTTTACTGTAAATATTTTTCTGTTCAATCAAGTTTTTTTTTTTTACTTTTTGGTTGGAATAAGAAAAGGCAGGGAAGCACTCAGCTGGAAAAATAATTAGTGTAGTATAAAATGTGTTAATAAGTTCAGCAGGTGCAGAACCTTGACTCCTTGAGCCTTTGTTTACCACCATCTTATTCTTATTGTAGGATATTCCTGAACTCAAGCTGAAAGAAGAGGCTATACTCAATAGAATACTAAAGGAGGCGCTCCTTTCAAAGGAACTTGATGTTGAACAATTAGAGTCAGATCTGGCATCTTCACTTCGTATACAGGATGTCATGAGAAATGAGATCCAGAGAGTTCAGGACGAACTATCTTGCATGAACCACAAGGCTAAGCACTTGGAGCTCCAGGTAGATTTTTCCTACCCTTATTCCCCAACAAAGCCCTTCTTTTAAACAATAAGTTCCTTTGTCATGCTGTTTTACTGTATTATCCTGAAGAAAAATCTATTTTGTTTGTTTTTTACCTTCAACTAGTCCTCTGGTTTGGTTGTGAAATGTGCTTTGCCTTACTAATAATCAACTTATATTTTTATACGTGTGCTACAAGGGACATGTTTAACACTAATGAAATCGGACTTCATATGACCTAAACTGTAAATATTAGTGAGAATCTGAGAGAAAAAGGTCATCATATGACCTAAATGTTAGTACTGGAGCTTAGGTCAGTAACGGAAGTTCTTCAATATGCCTTTTGATAGGTTCTTCAATTGAGGTGTTTCAGATTATTGTAGAAGCGATTCCATGGTTTAAGACTGTGAATTAGCGTATGAAATCATGCGAGTTTTTAGTGGCTTCTGGTCAACAAGAATCTCAGTATCAGCTCACAGATCATAAAATAAATGCTTAGACCCTAACTGACTATAAATGGTAAATAAGATTACAATGTGATATTCTTTGTTATACTAAGTGTAGCATGAAAATTCACCAGGGTCCACAAATCAGTTTATGTATAGAGAGTCTATAATCTGACATTTAGCATGTTATTTGACCAGTACTAGGAACTTCTAGCAGTGTAGCTTGCAAGGCGTGTGAAAATTCACTATGTTGGATTATATGCTTATGATCGTCCTTTTGTATTAGTGGCATTTTTTTCCCAGGTACTCCTTTAGAACCTGCAGTTTGTATACCTTGTTTGTTTACATACTTGTTGCACTAGCAGGGCTTGAAGAAAGATGAGATCATTAGTCAGGTCCAGCTGGATTTCCAGGAATCTGCAAAGGAGATTAGTTCCCTTAGAGGAACGCTGAAAACAGTAACTGATGAGAGGGACCTTTTGTGGCAGGAAGCAAAGCAGCTGAGAAAAACCATCAGCGTCATGCAAAATGAGATTGCCTCACTAAAGAAGAAAATTGAAGCCCTTGAGGAAGACATACTTGTTAAGGAGGGTCAGATATCAATACTACAAGATAACATCAACAATCCTCAACTTGACTTCATCTGCAGTCCTTGATCAATGGATGAGTTTGGCATGAAGTGAAAACTGCACACACAGAAAAGGTTTTAGAACAGAGATTGTCAGATAGCCTCAATAGTTTATACTTCTGAAGACAAAGATAGATGCTTGTGAATGCAGTGTTCATATGCTTCTACACTATCTTCGCTACACCATACCGATATGTTCTGCAACCCATTACCCAGCTTATACCTTTTGTAGAGCTTGCGTACTTCTACTTAATTTCGAAAGCTTGAACGACTATTACATTTTTTTTTCTATGTTTTGTTCATGTCTCTTCATGAATCCGGAAGTTGTGGCAAAGTAGAATGATATATTCCACTATCAATGCGTTTATCTTGTTTCATGGACTGCTGATCAGAGAGTGAGCACATGTTGCTTGAATTGATGGCCTAATGGTAGGTAGCTAGACAATTCAGGTGTCCTTTTTGCCGGTGTTGTTTGCTGCACTGGGAGCGATTGGAGACCAAAACCTGCATTATTTGGTTAGTGGTAGATCAGCAGCAACTAGCATGTGTTCAAGGCTTTCGCAATAGTTTCAAAATTTTTTTAATGAAATGCATGCGACAGTTTCATTCTGCTTCCTGCAAATTTGGTATTTAAGCAATACGTTGGGATTCGCGGACTTTGTCCAACCTTTTTGAATAATTATTTGATTTTAGGTACCTTTCAACCACTGGTGCAATGCTCTGACTGTATGCTGAAATGCTGAATAAATATGGTCTTCGTCTGTTCATTAAAATGAAGGGGAAAAAGAGGCGTCTGACATAGATATGTAAGGATCCATACAAAAAAGTAGTAGATACTTATAAAAGAGTCAAATTAGGATAGGTGTGCCTGTTCTCTGTCCATGTGGCTTTGAAGCTTGTGAGCAGTGTCAACATAAGGTAGCCTTGCCTCTCATTTCATTATTTTGATAAGTTTGTGTCAGACAGAGACAGTGAGACACTAAGTCTGAACACTGTATATCCATTATTGATTGAGTGGAGTGATACCTCGGTGCTTAACTATAAGTGCACCGGATCTGTTTTAACATTTGAGCTTGACATTAAGAAACGATTACATCACTTTGACGAGTGTACGTTGCATTGGATCTCTGAATAATTTGTATTTAGTAATCCAGAATCCTCTCGGGATATTTATATTTGGGCAGTGAATTTCGGATAATATAGGAGTATGTTCAAGTTGATCTTGGAACAGACTGATTAAGATAGCTATTAAGTTTTTGCCTGATCCGGATTAGAAAAGGAAGTTGACCAGAACAGGATTTGGAGAACCACTCACATGACTCAATTTCCTGAATCCTGGACGTCCCAGTTGATTTTACTATTATTACATCCATGCATGCATGTCTAAGTCTCTTCATCTCCTGTTTAGTAGTACTCAGAGAGAAAAATCTTCCATTTTTCTCAATTAGCCCATGCTAATTAACTTTCCCTCCTTTTTGTAGGGTTTCTTGGACTATATATGAAGAAGCATCAACTATCTCTTAAAAAAAGTGAACCAGGGACAGAGAGTAGACGTGTGATCGACTGGGTAGCTCTGGAAATTAAGGGGAGAAATTAAGAGAAAGGGAGAGAGATTCCTAGGTATCAGATGGTGTTGTGACTTGTGAACAGGTAGGACTCGCATTGAATGGCACGGTGACACGATCTCTATCTGTTATTTTTCCTCCCTTTGAAGTCATTGTCCTGAAAGGATTGCATATTGAATGCAAAAACACATCGAAAAGTCAGAAGGACGAACTTCTCCTTACTGATGCTCGACGGCATAGCTACTTGCAGAGGCCAAACGCCCAATTTGGTGGCACCAAACCAAAGACAATCTAGATGAAGTTCATCTGTAGCTACCGATGGAAAACTAGACCCAAATATTAAAGCCATTGATGCTTCTATTACAAGCTGGCATTTACAGTACTAGAGCTTTCAGTCATCCTATTGATCACGCTGTTGGACACGTCTTGTGCATGTGTACAACAGCGATAGAGATGGAGATGGATTAGTTAAACGATCAGCTTAATTTGTAATTAAATAGATAAATTATTTAGAGGACATGAAGCTTTGAAGCTGGTGCAGATATATATACAGTATATTGCTTCGTCTCCCTTGTCGCCTCGCGTCTCGCTGCTTGTCTGTCTAGTTAGCTAGTTGGTACTCGCATTGTTCTCGATCGAGTAGGTAGCTGGCTAGTGATGGAGAGCTTGATGAGTGCACTGCTCCTGCTCCTCGTCCCACCCTTGTCCGCCCTCCTCGCCGTCGCCGCGCCGAGCCTAGCCGACCTTGCGTGGCCGTCGGGGTCGTCGTCGATGAGGAAGCTGATCGCCAAGAAGGTGGCGCCGGAGCAGGCGGCGCGCAACGAGCTGCTGCGCGTGGCGCGGTACAGTAGCGCTGCCGCTAGTACTGTTCAACCAGGCGGCGGCGAGGAGTGCGTGGTGTGCCTGAGCGGCATCGAGGAGGGCGACGAGGTGAGGGAGCTCCGGTGCCGGCACCTGTTCCACCGGGGCTGCCTCGACCGGTGGCTGTCGGAGCGGCCGCCCGCGACGTGCCCGCTCTGCCGCTGCCGGCTCCTGCAGACCTCGGCAGCGGCGGACGACGACGTCGACGGCGACGGCGACGGCGAGGAGGACACGGACTTGGTGCTGTTCATGGCGTACCTGAGAAGCAGTAGCACCTGGCTCTAGCCATCGTCCTGACGTACGTACAGCTGATTAAATCAGAGGCGCGCGCCATTGATGTTTGATGCAGATCGATGCATGGAGATCACGTCGCAGCATCGATGAGCATCAGCATGCGTATGCGAGGGAGAAGAGAGCGCCACGTCCAGACTCCAGGACTGCAGGGAGGCACGTTGATGTCGTCGGCCTCGACGTGTCCGTGCGTGTGTCATCGACGCAATTAAGCTCTTGGTCCTGGATCTCACTCGCCCACGCCTCTATTTTCTTGGATGAGGCCGCCCCCACGTAACACGCGTAGATCGATCTGTGCTTTCAATATTACATTGTTCATATATACTTCATACAAGAGAGATGTTCCTGTCCTAGTATTATTATTAGTTTATCTCATCATGTGTATGGTTGACGTAATAGTATCATAATATAATAAGGATTTTTCTTTTTGCCATGGCTCTAGCTTCCGTTTATCTTGTCTGGAGCTGAAATTTAACCAAGTTTAAACATCTACAACTCTTATAGTGAAATTTAAGAGTTAGATTCCTACCAAACGTGCCCTAAACTTGTTTTGGTGAATATATACATAATGAGCAGTGTACAGTACATGATGATGAGTATAGTCAGTAGGAATGTGTATCAACATATGAGTTGATGAGAAATTATGTCACAACCCTCCCTCCAGAACAGCGTAGCCAGCCCATCCGACGGACGGGACCACTTACACATACCACTTCACTTACACTTTTATCCTCGCTTCGTGTAAAAGGGTTAACCAAGGAGTAATATGGTTGGAGGTAAGATGCCTTATAAGTTGGTTCCATCCTTACTAAACTAGTAAAGTGGTACTAAATATACGCACACATTTCACATGGGCCACACAGGCCAAATCCTAATTAGGCCAGGATGTTACAAATTAGTACCACATCCTATCCCGTAGAGATGGGAAACGGTTAATAGGTACTGGTTTTAAATGAATTAGCACATATGAGCTGGTATGTGTTAGAAGTAGTAGTGATAGATCTATATATGGTCGAGACGAATTTGGATGCCTATTTCCTTTTAGGGTAGACTATATTGGATGCAGTCTAATGCACGAATTTGTAAAATGCATGTTTGGTGTATGTACTTGTTTAATGCATGTGAACCAAAACCAAATGAGCATGACATGGTTGATCTTATCGAATTAAACGTTTATCAGGATACTACATGGGTACACATATCATAATGATGCCATCTAGACATGCATGTCCTTAGGCCTTATTCTTTTCTTTAACTCCAAATTTCAACTTTTTCATTTTCCGTTAGCACATTTTTGAAATTGTTAAATGGTGCATTTTTTCAAATAAAATATATATAGAAATTGTTTTAAAAAATCAAATAAAACCATTTTTCAAATTTATAATAGTTGATACTTAATTCATCGTGTACTAATAAGTTTTCTCGTTTTGTCAAACGCAGCCTAATAGTCAAACGTTAGTAGGGGATGCTGGTTAGAAGGGAAAGAATATGAAGGATGCGATGAATTGAAAACAATGGAAAAAAAACAATTAAAGGTAATTTGCACATGTAGTATGCCTCGTGACCCCTCTAATGCATGCGCGTGCCATTCTGAGTATGTTCCAACTTAGCGTTATTAACCATAACGTATGGTTTTGGCCGTATTTCACACACACCATATAAGTTTGTGATAAGCTTTTTATAATTTTGTCTACTATATAAGATGTACCTAGCTGTTAAGTTCTTGTACAATTAATATATACTAATAATTTGCTTTTTCTAGTACAGAAGAGTCAACCTAGTTTATTCTATGTTGCATTTTTTTTTCTCGCTAACGTAGCTCCAGAGGCTGCCGTTGGATCGTGCGGTGACCGTGCGTGCGTACATCAATCCCCTTGACCCAAGCCCACGTGGACACGCCAACGGAGGCCCAGCCAGGCAGATTAGCAAGCCTTACGCCCGTTACGCGACGTGAAACAGGCCTAGGCCTTCTTAATTCCAAAACGGGCCAAGGGCCCAAGTTACCTGAGCTCTAAAATATTGCTTCGTAACACACTATACATCCTCCTTTTTTTAATATATAACATTGTTAATTTTTTTACAACCTTTAACCATTTGTATTATTTAATAATTTTATGCAAGTCTTAAAAATATAAATATTGCTTAAAGTTTCTTTAATGATAAACCAAACCTAATAAAGTAAAAGATATTTACTTTTTTTAAAATAAGATGAATGGTTAACCATGATGTAAAAAGCAACAACATTATATATTAAAAACGGAGGTATTACTAGCATTTCCGAGACTAGTTCAGGTTACAAAACGAAGAAACTTACATCTGCCGCTGCAATGGGCCAGCTAAACGTATCTATACGTCAATATGCCACATCAAACCTTGCAAAAGAGAATCATTCACACCACATCGATCGACACAAGAATCACACCCACCCAGAGTGAATGTTTCGTTGAAAGTTTCACCAGAGTGAAATTTGCAAGTGGAAGAGACGTGCAGATCGATAGTTAAGAAAGAGTTCGTCGTTTCAGCTCTTGTTCACAAACAGCCAGCATCCCCAAGTACAAACCCCATTGATTTTCCTACAGAGATCGAGTTTAATCATTTCCCTATGAACGTCGTGGTTGGTTGGTTGGTTGGTTGATTAGAAAGAGGCCGAAGTAGTTCGTCGCAGCTGCTGCTTCGGTTCCGGCTGGGGCACAATCTGCATTACTGGTTCCAGCTTCTGCGTCAAGAATGCTTTCAGGAAATCGACGCAGCTAGGGAATGTTGAGAAATCAGCAACAGCCTGTTCCATAAAAACAAAGATTCAGTAATGCATCAACTGAACTGTACAAAAACCTATACAATGCGAAGTTGTTCATACCAAGCCCTAGTTAATTAAGACGATCGTTCATCTCAAATTAGAAATTCGTACCACCCTGAACAGTCATAATCTGTCCTATAAGTGCGCATCTGGAGGAACTGGTACATTGAGAAAATATACTACAGCAAGTACTCCGTACATGATTTGTCCACAATGTCACTTGTTTAACGTCAAATTGCAACCTTTGCTCGCCTATCTATGACCCAGCATCCCAAGGAGTACCACATTTGCATGTTCTCAAAAAAAAAAAAAAAGTAACCACATTTGCACACACACACACAAGATGCTAATCAAGCCTCGTTACCTCTCTCTTGTCCACTGAGCATCCAGCTCAATTCTAAACCTAACAACTACTACTAAGAACATTATATTTCTAGTTTGGCTTTAACTAAAAAATGACTCGCTGAGTTTGTGCAAACTGGGAGCCACACAAAAGATTAAAAACAAACAAACAGTGGAACTCAAGCTCACATCAAGATCAGGTATTCAGGTGTACTAGTAGCAGTGACCAGTGAGGAATTAGGAGAAGCTAAATAAACTCTTTTAATTTTTTTTTTTACCTTCTGCTCCCTGAGCCGCTGGTTCTCCTCCTCCAAGCGCGAGATCTTGTTCTCGAGCTCGTTCGTGTATGCCTGCCACCACATGAGCGTGCCTTGTCACAAATCCATGGGGGGGAGAACGCGTATGTGTTGATGCGAGAGCTTCTCTGCAGATTCGATGGAAACCTCACCTGCTTCCGTGCTCGTGACCGCGCCGCCGACTCGCGGTTCTTGATCATGCGCTTCTGCCTCCGCTCCACCGTCTTCTCCACCACGCCGTCCGCGCCGGCGCCGCGCTTCCGCCCCGCCCCGGCCACCTGCGAGAGGAACCCGGCGACGCCGTGCCCGTCGACGCGGTTATACACGGCGTCCAGCACCGGCTCGGAGCCGCCCACCGCGAGCGACCGCGCCACGGGCCGCCCCACGTACTGCAGCGTCGTCGGCGGCGGCGGCGGGTAGTGCCCCCGCAGCCAATGCGCGCCGCCGCCTCCTGCGGCGGCCCCATCGACGGCGACACCGGCGCGCGAGAGGAAGTCCTCGAGCGTCATCTCGCCCATGGCCGTCGCCTGCTGGCGCCCGCTGCTGGCGCTCTGGATGTCGCGCCACACTTCGTCCACCGTCTTCCTCCCCGCGTTCGCCGCCGCGGCGGGGAGCACCGTGCGCAGCAGGTCGTCCAGGTTCATGCTCCGCAGCGGCTCGCCCAGGTGGCTCTCCACCTCGTTCAGCGTCAGGCTGTACACCGACCCCTGCCGCGACAGTGCCCCTCCGCCGTCGCCGCCGCCGCCGCCGTCACCGTGGCACGACATTGTGTGGACTCCCATCCACACACACTCACCCTACCTACGTGCGATCAGCTAGCTAGCTGCATATAAGGAAAAAAAAGGCGCGCAAACATTAACAAGCAGGTGGCGGCTGAACTGAAGCGATCTTGGAGCATGCCAAGAAAGGGAGAATCTTGCAAGGAACAGGGGGAGAGGAGAGGGGTTTTACCTCAGCAAGCAAAGCAGGGGAAGGAAGAGGAGGAGATGATGATGAGGACATTAATCTAGGGTTGCCACAAAGAGGGTTTGGGCAGTGAAAGCTAGTGATGTGGGGGAATTAAGGAGTCCTGAAAGGGAAGAAGAGCTGAGAAAATGCTTTGCTTTGATAGCTGGTGAATGGAAAGAAAGACTGCCTTTTTGGCATGGCCAATGTTCCAGGGCTGTACAGACATTGCTGGAGTAGTAGTAGTATTTTCCAACTTTTTTTTTTGTTTTTTTCTTTGGTTCTTGGGGGAGGGAGAACTGTGGCTTGTGGAGATGAGCAGAGTACTCCACCTCCACTGGGCTGGTTGGGCCCACCCCAAGGTGCCTCATCAATCTCAAAAGAAGTTTTTTGGGGCTTTCTGTTTCGGATATTTTAGTGTTTCTGCTGTTGAAAATTTTAACACAGAAATAACAAATTTCAGAGATTTTGGAAGGAAAAAAGGCCATAATTTATTCCTCATTTCCTCCCGATCATCGTCGTTGTTATCACCGACTTCCTTATTAACACTGTCACGTCTCTCTCTGTTTGTTAGAGAGGGGAGACCAGTAGGTGGTTGAGATTTAAGAAAATCACAATCTATAGTATATCTTATAACACATATTTATACAAGTAATCGCTATGGTTCTCTTCAATTGCTTGTATATAATCCGACATTAACATATAACGTTACGAATAATTACCGGTCTAAACCATGGGTTATACCTTCTTTTGTCCCGACTACCTCTCTATTCGCTCAATCAAGCTCTCGCCCTACTAACATACTCCAATTATGTACAAGTATCATTAACACAAATTTTATATGTTGAATTCAACAATAGTCAAGAACTCCAGGTCGATAATAGCAGCAATAGTAACTGTCCCAGAGTAAAGGAAGAATGCCAATGTAGGTGGACATGTAGTAAAGGAAGATATTTTGGAAGAAGAAAAAAAGGCATAAATCCCTTATCTCCTCCCTCTAGTCATTGTTGCTATCACCACCTTGCTTGTAGCACTGCCATGTCACAGTCCTAGGAGATAATTCCATCACCTCGAGTTCTAAAGCTCCATCAGGATTCACGTCCTCTCTCCGTTGGCTAGAGATTGAAGACAATTTCTTTCACTAGGCTAAGATCCATGGTTAGAGGAGCAGGTGGCTTGAGATTTAAGAAAATCTCTATCATCACTCCGTATGTGTTTTTCAACACGGACTTGTAAGCTATAAGCAATCATTATGCAGCCCTTCAGCTGCTATATATAAAACCCAATGTTTACATATAACAGTACATATGATTCACCACTCTAAATCATGGGTTATACATTCCTTTGTCCTTGCTATCTCCGAGTTCGCTCAATCAAGCTCTGTAGCTGCTAACATCTACTCACTCCGTCCCATAATATAAGTGATTTTGGCTATACATTTGCATAACTAAAATCCCTTATATTATAGGACGGAGGGAGTACTACCAATAATTGTATAAGTTTTTCGTAACAAAAATTGTACAGGCTTTTATATGTTGAACTAAAAAATAGTACTAGTAGCAGTGAAGAAATGCAGCCGGTAGAAGCACAGCAGGTCAACAGTAACTGTCCCGGAGCAAAGGAAGCCTGCCAATGGAGGACATGTACTCACTCCAGTAGTAGTAGGCACTGGTACATGGTCTGACATCTTTTGCATCGTTTGGGCATTGGATGAGCAAAGGAGGCCGATGGCTGGCTGGCCATGGGCTATGGCTAGTCAATGATGGATTGGACGTCCGATAAAGGCAGAGACAATTGAACAAACAAACATACTGTATGGAGAAGAGAAGAGCAGCAGAAGATGCTGGGCTGGCTATCATACAATGCAGTGACCAACACAACACTATTGTGGATAACGTGATCATCTGACAGTTTAGTGTGACTATACAAACCAAACACTAGTACTGGTTGGTACTCGGACAGATTGATTGGCTCAAGGGTTTAGAGCAGTTTATGTGGGGTCCTTCAACAGTCAAACGATATGGATGGAAAGGAATATTATTGGATCATCCTAGGTATCTCTCTCAGTTGAATCTACTATTGCGGGAGAAATCAGATCATCAAAGTTTTCTTCTCATGTCCTGATCAATTGGAAATTCTTAACTACCCTGAAATTAACATGAATGGATTGGCTTAACCTGTCACACAGGTACTGAACTCAGGGGTGCCCTTTCTTTTTGTCTTATCGATTGTGGATTATCACCGGCACAGTTTCTAAGCTCTAAAACATTCTTATTGAACTCAAAGGAGAAAATACTATTAATGCACTTACTGTTTGTCGTTTAAGACCAAACAAATTAAAGCTACAGATTGTCAGATTGTGCTCACATGTAATGCAGTGTGCCACTCGATTATGATCTGTTGAACTTGTTGACTACTCCTAGCTGAATTCCTTCCGGCCTACTGTACTAAACATGCATGAAAATTGGTCAAGTCATTTCTCTCATCAAGTCTGTCTTTCAGGGAGGAATCCGATTCCTTTCCTATACATGGTAAAGATTGGAAAAGAAGCTGCCCAAAACGGCATGACGCACTATCTAGTATCCATCATACTCCATATATTTATTTGTCCTTGTTAATTTCCTAGGCTACACAAGAAGGAACAGAATAAAGAAAACAAAACTTGTTAATTTGCTAGGCTACACAAAAAGGCACTTAGTCTCGCTAATTAGAAAAAAAATGATGACATGGAAGAAAGAAGAGAGGAGAGTCAAACGACTCTTAGCCTCTTTAAAATAAAAATTTTGTTGTATGAGAGAGAAAATCAAAAATAGTAATGAAAATTATGTTTGGTGTTAATGATTAGAGTCTTTGTTATCTTAATTATTATAAGACACGTGTATTATGTGAGGGCCCTCATACGAGACTCTAGTTTAAATATATTATGTTGTTAAAATTATTCTCTAGCTCACTTGAACGATCGACATGGAATTAATACTTGCTAACTAATTAACAAGATGCTGGAATTGTCGCTCGATCATGTAACTAGATGCTTTTAATATGATTCCCTTTTAATTCCATTAGCCAGCAGCTGCCCGGCAGCGCACATCTTCCTCGGCAGCCTGTTTAATTATTCACCGGCTCCGGTTTAGCGAAACAACATCAACTTTGCC
The DNA here is from genome assembly GCA_000573905.2 of Oryza punctata. NCBI lineage: Eukaryota > Viridiplantae > Streptophyta > Magnoliopsida > Poales > Poaceae > Oryza > Oryza punctata. The sequence continues at coordinate 32,479,899 of CM002494.2, read as the reverse complement.
TTGAAGAATCCGAAAACATCTTTCCTGGCCCAATCAGAGGCCGTATGCACCAAAAAATATTTCTATGCAAATTAATCAGTTTGATTAGCCGGCGAGCTTATCTCCTAGCTAATGATGGTAATTATTGCGTAACATTTTTTTTACTAAGTACCAAATGTCATATATATATTCAATCCGTTTAACTCATAATTAAATACTGGAGTACTAGTACTTAAGTACTTGAGATAATGCCTTACCATCTAGGAGTACGGGAGCTAAGCTGGACCATAATGGTACATGCCCACTCGTCTGGATCGGTTTAGGGAGCTTAAGATTCCGAAAAATAGCTGGTTGTTAGTCGGTTTTTGAGAATTTGGAAAAACTAGCTTTTCTAACTTATGACTTCTAGTTCATTTTCTAAATTTTACAACTACAGTTTCTCAGAATCTAGATTAAAAGCTAGATTGCATGGAGAAGTTTCTGTTTCGAGGAGAAACTGCAGCAGCTATAAGATCCTTAAATAGACCCAATGTCCTGTTCATGTTTTGGATCTGGACAGTTGTTGTGTTCCCATGGCTCGGGAGTCTCTTCAGCAACACAACAAATCGGCAGAAATTTCATAAGTACTGTACAGTAGTACTCCACTACTACTGGAGACTACTGAAGAAAAAAACACACACAGGAGTAGTACTGGTACTCCTATAAGTACGTGCAGAAACTGTAGCGATTATTGGTCCCAAATGTTTATGTGCTCCTACGATAATGCATCTTCTTTTGTTTCGTCACAGGTATAACGTGGTTGGACTACTCCTATTATTGACTTGACCACTGACTCCATTTCGGACTCACTCGCCACCCTCTGACCAAACTACAGTTTTTACTGTTGTTGCCACCAGCAACCAATCTGCGTTTTTTTTTTAACCGTGAACCGTAGTAGTACTAAAAGACAGAGAGAAAAAAAAGGCTTTGCTGGGTGCACGCCACGTGGCGCTCCCCGACAAGGGCTTGGCTGTCAAAGCAAAGCTTAACAAAAGGCAAAGCAGATCGCGTCGCCCATCGCCCGATGCTTAACAGCTAATCGTGCGTGACACGTGGCAGCCCAACGTGTGTGTTTTTCCCTTCACCTAGAAATTCCAGCAGTTCTCAAAAAAATAGTACTACTAGAAAAGAAATTCCGGCAGGCAAAACATGCATGTAGGAGTACGAAGATGCTCTGGCCTCTGGGGCTTTAGAAGAAATGGCAAGAACAAATTCTCTTAACCCTTTTTTTTTAGCAAATTCGGCCACCTGGACACTCTAAAATCGCTTAATGGTTTTATTCATTTGCTTTAGCATAAAGCATACTCCTATCTTAACAGTAGTTTAATTACTCGTGCAAGATCTTGATTTGGCATCATCTTAGGGTGACTAACACGGTTTTAATTAGTGGATTTGTGCGAGAATTCTGCATTAGCAACCCTGCAGGATGTGACATTGATTAGTGATGGTGGCATGGAGTATGCCCTATTCATGTGACGGCATGATGAAGAATAAAGCCCACCTTCTTTTCCCAGCTTTTGTGAAAATACTACTCTTTTCCTCCAAACGGATGATCGGAAATTCAGAATCCTACTGGCCCAATTGTCACTCTCGATTTCAGACTGATTCAACTTGTTGCCACTTTTAACCCTATGTACCAAATTTTGATAGGGCAACAAATCATACACATTCTTATCATTGTTGCCTATCAAATTTTGGTAATTCTGGAATTAGTTATCCACTCTTAAAAACTCTACCAAAATTTAGCAAAACTTTGCACAAACGCAACCAACGCTATTAAATTTGGTAATGTTGGTAGTACAAAATTTTATGGTTGAAATCGGCAACACAATGAACATGCCCTTCGTTACTACTACATCCGTCCAAAAAAGAATATATATTTTCTACCATTTAAAATCTGTCAAAAAATTGTGTTTTGACCTAACTAGTTAGTTTAATTGAGAATGCTAATTAGGTGTACTAACTAGCTGAATTTTCCTTTTAAATTGTATACACTCGCTTAATCTTTGCATGTATGGTAGATTGGGAGTAATGTTCACTCATTAGAAACAAGCATTGGCCATTGGGGTATGGCGGTTATTTGTGTTGAGTGTTAATTTGTTTGAAATTTGCTAGAAAAACATTTTTTACGAAGGTAACATTACCTTAAGGAAAAAACACTGACCCTAAATCAAACTGAGCACAGATGTTTCCGAGACATAAGAGTTTTGCAGAGTGCTACGGATCCAAAAGTGTTTTATTCTCTGAAACTGAACTGAAAACTTAGCATGTATTGCATGGCCCCAGAGGAAGTAAGCTCCACTAATCTTTCTGTAACACAACTGGATATGTCCTTGAAGTTTTCCTTTCTCTCGATTGCATCGAAAGCCTAGTTACGACGAGCAAAGAGAGATGTGTTGTGCCAAAAGCCAAAAAGGCTTGCTGTCAGATACGCTCTATGCCAATGAGAACTTTCCCAGCCGAGCAAAAATACTATTCAACTTCAAGTAGACAACTCTACTTGCTAGCAAGTTGCACCACACTATATTTTAATTTCCAGTTTCTCGTGTTATTATCCAAAACGTTAAAAATTATAAAATCTGAAAAAAGTACTGGTAGTAGTTGTTCTAGTATGAGTATTGGTTAGTTCAAAGGAGAGAGTATAGAAAATCATACTAAACAACATCGTATAAAAGAAAATAGAGGAAGTGTTAGAAAAGTTCCCATTTTCGTCAGCATGCCTCAGAATTCTCCTGGGTAAACGCATGGCTCATTGCTGCCTCATTCCAGATAAACTAATTGCAATACCGCAATAGTCTTGTTCCAGGTGGTTCCTAGTAGTAATTGACTGTTGAGTTGTTTACAAGTACTCTGTCGAGACGATGTTTGGAGAGTATTTGTTAGCTACTCCTTCCTACCATAAAAAAATTAATTCTATGTTTAAATCCAAACATACACTATATTCAATTTTAAATCTAATAATGATTTTTTGTGGGATGAAAGAAGTTCGAGTAATAATTGGTCTAGAGTAGTCGAGACCTCGATGTTTGGAGAGTATTTGTCAGCTACTCCTTTCTTCAAAAAAAATTAGTTCTAAGTTTGAATCTGAATATATTCTATATTTAATTTTAAATTTAATATTGATTTTTTATGAGATGGGGAAAGTTTGAGTAATAATTGGTCTTGATCTCTATGTTTGGAGAATGGATGGAGATTACATGGTGTGCTAGTACCACGAGAAGGTTGGTGATAGGCCAGCCAAGAGTTCAAGTTCCAACGTTTGTACTACTCGTTTTCTATTCCTCTATACACTTTTTTTTACTTTATTTGTCCCAAAGTAATTAAAGGGATAATGCACTAATGCATCAAGCAAAAATGATAACTGAATCGGCTATAACTTTGCTTGGTACCATCGATGGCCATCCTTCTATGAAAGAGAAAAAAACAGAGAGAGATTCAGGCTGAGATTGTTTTAGTAATATTAAGCGTAAATATGGTTCCTGAATTGTTAATAATGGTGAACAAATTAGATTTTGGGAGAATAAATAGTTAGGTTAAGACAAGTATCCACATTTATATGCTTTAGTAAGAAGGAGAAATTCTTCAATTGCTAATGTTATGAGTTCTGTACCACTGAATGTTTCTTTTAGGAGAGCTTTACTAGGTCAGAATCTTACAAATGGATATAATTTGTGTGCATCAATTGTGAATATTCAGTTGACACAACAGAGCGATTGTTTTAGATGGAATTTTCATCAAAATGGTCAGTTTTCGGTTCGGTCAATGTATTTAGCATTAATAAACAATGGCTATATTAAGAGAAATAAAATTATTTGGAAATTTAAAGATGCCTCTTAAGATTAAGATCTGTATGTGGTATTTAATTAAAGGGGTTGTGTTAACAAAGGACAATTTGGTTAGGAGGAACTGGAATGGTAGTTTAAAATTTTGTTTCTATATGAAAAACGAGACTATTCAATATCTCTTTGTTGAGTATCATTATGCAAAGTTTTTGTGGAAAGCAGTACAGTTTTGCTTTAGTCTTAATCTCTCGCATAGCATATCTCGTATATTTCAAAATTGGCTTGTAGGGATTGACAAAAGATATAGAAAACTAATACTCATAGGAGCATTTGCTATATGTTGGGCTCTATGGTTAAGCAAAAATAATATGGTTTTTGATAGATCACCATCTAATTCATACTTACAGGTTATTTTCAGGGCAACACACTGACTCCGGTCCTGGGCATAGTTACAAAGGTGTGACGAAGATAACAAGCTTTTAAAGGTTGCATATCGTAATCTTGAGACAATTGTTATGCAACTTTTTGTCAACTTTGAATGGAGGTTCACGAATAGGATTCAATAATTGTGTACTCTTTATTTTGTGTTGATAGTTATTAGTTTGCCTATTTTGCATATCTATTTATATCTTTTAAGTTTCTTTCAACTTCACTCGTTTTGAGTGTTTGGATGTAATAATTGGTTGTAACTCGTTGAGTAAAGGCCGAGAAGCTATTCTATTCCATTATCTAAAAAGAGCACAAAGCTCTCTCCATCCTCACAAAATCAATTTCTATGGATGAACCTAAATAAGCATGTTCTAAGTTCGAAGTTATCTTTTTTTTTTTTAAGGTTGGAGGGAGTAAACTTTTGTACTATAGTTCCACGACACCAGTTGTGGCTGAATCTTTTGCGTATCAAAGGGTGCATTTTGTATAGGAAGATGGTGGGTCCATGGACACATCTGGTAGACTTGTTTGTAAACTATCCATTCGCCTGGCCCTGCTCAATCATGGCAGACACTCTTGAGAGCTACGAGAGGAAGAGCCAAATAAGTTCATAATCACAGCATCAGGGAGCAGCACGCCCAGATTTGAAAAACTAATCATCATCAGCACCACACGCCACTGTACATCATTCTGTAAAAAAAAGAACTGTACATCATTCGCAAACCGAGATACTCTAAGGTGCCGAAGTGGCTGCCTGCAAGTGTGCAACCCCTCTCTCAAAACAGAAGAAACCAAAGATCGAAGAGGAGGAGGAGGAGACCGTGCTTGTCCTGTAACGTACTCCACCCGCATATCGTATAAAATTGTTGATTTTATTCGATCAAAATTTTAAAACTTCATATTTTTTGTGCTGACGGAGCGTAAGCTCCTCAATAGAGGACAGTGAGGGCTCCCTTTGTGATTTCGACCAGGGACGCAGGGTGTGGATTCGGTACTCCGATGCGCGAGGGATCAATAGAGTAGAAAACCCGAGAAAGATCGTGACGCGATGAGTTATACAGGTTCAGGCCGCTGACGAGGCATAATATGCTACTCCTGTGTGTGGTTCATTAGAGATCGAACCCCCTTTCTCTAGGCCTGGGTCTGGCTGCTGGCGAGGCATAATATGCTACTCCTGTGTGTGGTTCATTAGAGATCGAACCCTCTTTCTCTAGGCCTGGACCTCCTTTTATACTTTTAAGGGGATACCACATGGGCCAACAGGTTATTTTTTTCTTTTCAGAGGGAAGGAGAAATATTCTTTTACATTTAAAAGCAGTCTTGTTGTTCGGTGTAGAAGTTGCATGCATAGTAGTGGCGACGTGACTCCTGTCAGACCGCTTATCCGACCGCGTGCGACGCCGCGCGTCATTCCTTATTAAACGGGCGGAGACTTGCGTGCTCTGTCCGTACCGGGCAACGAGCGCCACACGACCGGACTTGACTCACCAACTCCGGTTGGATAAAGGGAGTAAAACGGCTCTCATGATTCCGATGAGACCTGACGGGGTGTACAGCGTACCAAACGGCGTGCAACTGGTGCACTGACACTGTACCACCATCTCATCGGTCATTCTGACCGGTCAGCCGGCATGACCGGCGTCAGACGCGTCAGGCGCATGCCTAACCGCATTAAATGCGGCATGACACGCGGCTCAGACGCACTTGTCTGTGTCGCCATTAATGGGGTTAGGTGAGTGTTGGGAACGCTCACCTAACTCTGTACATGTGGCGGAAGCAGGGGGGATCGGGGCAGCCCGACCCTTGCTACAGTAGCACACTAGGAGAGCCGGGAATTAAAGAGGGCGGCCGCCACCTCACCCTCGGGCCCGATCCCCCTTCGGGGGAGGGCCACGTGGGTGCAGTGGACCACCTCAAGCCCTAAATCGGTATACCCCTAGACCCATGACACAGACATGTGCTATAAGTTATTCCGGGTTTATCCTAAATTAAACATTTTTAAAATTTGACCAGATCTATTAAAAAAGAACTAAGTATCAATCTGACTACTTTTTAAGTTTGCTTATTCAACATTATGTTTCAAAATTGAAGATCAAGGTAGTTCCTATTTCATAAAGAAATGACACTCATATGAATTAAACCTCGTGATTCTAAATCCTTTGTTTTTACTCCAAAACAAACGAGCCTGAGGTTGTCTGGCAATACAAACGAATTTACCGTATACAAACGTGAAGTACTCGCTCCGTTAAAAAAAACTTAATCTAGTATTTAATATTATATTATAGTACTATAAATCTGAATATACATTTATCCAAATTCACAATAATAGAATATGTCAATATTTAGTAAGGGGGTGTTTAGATCCAGGGGTAAAAAAATTTGGCAGGTCATATCGGATATACGGACACACATTTGAAGTATTAAACGTAGACTAATACCAAAACAAATTACAGAATCCGCCTGTAAACTGCGAGACGAATTTATTAAGTCTAATTAATCCGTCATTAGCAAATATTTACTGTAGCACCACATTGTCAGATCATGACGAAATTAGGCTCAAAAGATTCGTCTCGTGTTTTACACGCAAATTATGCAATTGGTATTTTTTTTATCCACTTTTAATGCTCCATGCATGTGTTCAAACGTTCGATATGACGGGGCAAAAAAATTTTTGTCTTGGATCTAAACAGGTCCTAGGAAGTTAAATTTTTATGTACGGAGAGAGAAAGTTCAACGCAAGGAAGAGTGGTGTGATGTTTTACGGATTATTTTCTTGGGAGTGAGCCAGCTGAATGCTGTACGGTAAGCTAGAGCATAGCATCACATTAAGGTAGATAGCTACAGTGGCAAGTGGCAACTGCGGCTGCTACTTTCGTACGGGCCTGACGTGGAAACGCACGCGGGTAACGGGTTGGTCTTGAAAATGCTCCTCCTCCTACTGTTATCTTACCTTTCACCTGCTACTACTGTCCAATTTGCAGCAGATTCTTTCTCACGTTTTTATCTTACCTTCACCGTACCTTCCACCTTTTTACTGGCGTCTGAAATTTCATCGGACTCGATTCGTTTCCTGTCCTGCATTTCTAATGTTCAGAGCGTTAAGTTCAGTTCTTTGTAGAGAAGTCTCTCTCTCCTTACCTGAACGAAGGCGAGCAACACTCTTTGTTGAGAAGTCAACAAAGAAGTCTGAACTCTGAACTCTCTGAAGTAGTCCTCCATCCGTTTTAAAATGTAACCATCTATGATCGGATGAGACATATTTTAATACTACTAATCTGAATAAGGATTATGATATCCGATTTTAGTTTACAAATCCCTCCATTTCATATTACAAGTTGTTTGACTTTTTTTTCTAGTCAAACTTCTCTCAGTTTGATCAAATTTATAAAAAAAATGTATTAGTATTTTCAACCCAAAGCAAGCATATTGTCAAAATATATTCAATATTAGATTAAATAAAAATAATTTAATACTTTTTTATTGCTATTTTTTATATAAACTTTGTCAAACTTAGGAAAAAAAATCAAACGACTTATAATATGAAATGAAATGAGTATATTTTAAAAGGAACGGAGTACTCCCTTCGTCTTAAAAAACCAACCTAGGAGTGTATGAGATATTATCTGGTATAATGAATCTGGGTAGAGGTAATATCATATCTACTTTTAGTTGATTTTTTTCTAGTATAGATCGAGGAGTAAGTAAGGCTCCTGTTGCTGTCAACTGAACCTAACTGAACTGAATTGAACTGAAGAGCTGCATTGCGTTTAACAGCGAACAGTTAGGCTCTGTGCACCGATGCTGACATTCTTTATTGCTATAAGGACGCATCTTCCTGTAGCTCACCAGCATCAGTTCGGCTCTGTAGTGACAAAGGCAAAGTGGCAGCGTTCCAGTACAGTCCTGATGGGCTGAAACTGCGTGCGAGAGTAACCCAAAAGCCCATTAGGATTATAGTAAAAACTGGCCCAGTTATTAGTATTGACACAGCAGGAAGGAAAGCTTACGACCCATGTACATAGGCCATGAAAAATTTCAGGCCCAGTTGTCTCCGCGGCGAGTCCCAACCGGCGGCGGCGGCGATGAGGGAGCGGCGGGGATGAAGAGCACCACCGGACTCCGGACGACGTGCTTGGGCGACACCCAGATCAGGCTCCCTTCCACCACCTCTACCGCCTGCACCGCCTTCTCAAACCTCCCGCTCACCGTCACGCTGAACGTCTTCTTCTCCCCGGCCTTGGAGAACACCAGCGTCTCCGGCGACACGCTCACCTTCAACGACGTCTTCCCTCCCAACGTCACGTTCGCCGTGTACTTCGAATCCGCTGGCCCGACGTTCTTCACCGTCCGGTTCACCGTGAACGGCGTCTTCTCCAGCTGCACTGTGATCGTCGGGTAGTTCAGCTGCGACTGCGCCACCTTGGGGAGATCCCTGCAGCTCTGCAGGCTCGAGTTGCGCACGATGATCGGCAGGACATACTCGCCGACTAGCGTGCAGATGAAGCCGGCGTATTCGGTGACTCCGACGTCGTAGACCAGGCCCGGGTCGGCGGCTCTAGTGGGGTTCACGTGGCCGGCGCCGGTGAAGAACGCTCCGTACACGCTCTTGGCGTGCTGCTCGTCCAAGATCGGGCCGCCGGTGTTGTCGACCGCGTCGGATGTCGTCAAGATGGCCGACTTGATGGCGGCCGGCGACCAGTCGGGGTGGACGCTCTTGACAAGCGCCGCCACGCCACTCACATGCGGCGTCGCCATGGACGTGCCGGATATGACATTGAAAGACGGCGCGGAGGTCTTGGCGGCGTCGGTGCCAGCAGGCGGCGAAGGCCACGCGGCGAGGATGTTGAGACCTGGCGCCGTAATGTCCGGCTTGAGGATGCCGAGGTTGAGGCGGCTCGGTCCCCGGGACGAGAACGCCGCCAAGGTGGGAGATGGACGAACACCGAGCAATGTACTGTTTTTGAACGTGATGGTCACCACCGGATTTCTCGACTCCGCGTACTTAACCATGCTGGCTCCGTCCGCCACGGTCACCTGCACCACGTCGGAGCCGAAATCCCGGAGGATGGTGGTGTAGCCCAAGAGGTCGCTGTTGATCAGCACCACGCCGGCGGCGCCGGCGCTCTTTATGTTATCGACCACGGTCGGAGGGCTCCCCTCCAGTCTGCACAGCACGATCTTGCCGTTTATGTTGCCTGTGTCCGCGATCTCGCAGAGACCAGCCTGTTCCTTTGAGTAGAACAGTGGGTACGCCTTGCCGCTTGAGTTGGTCCCCTGATGAAGCGCCTCGCCGTCGATCAGCCTGCCGTCGCCGAGCCGCGTGGGAGCCGAGAACCGCCGGTCGACTGAGCCGGCGGCGACCGTGAGCATCCACGGCGCTTCGTTGCTAAGCGTCTCAAACCCCGGGCCATTGTTGCCGGCGGCGCACACCACGATGATACCCTTGGACACAGCGCTGAACGCGCCGATGGCGATGGGGTCCTTGTCGTAGGGCACAACATCGTTGCTACCGAGGGAGAGGGAGAGCACGTCGACGCCATCCTTGATGGCCTCATCGATTCCACCCAGTAAGGCCGCTCCGGTGCACCCTTCGACGGTGCACACCTTGTACATGGCGATGTGCGCGCCAGGTGCGATCCCGGCGGCGGTGCCCACGCCGAGGCCGTTCATCGCGGCACCGTCGACGAAGTTCCCGGCGGCCGTTGACGAGGTGTGCGTCCCGTGTCCTACCTCATCGCTGGTGTCACTGTCGCCAGGAATAAACGACTTGACGCCGATGAGCTTATTGTTGCACCGGGCGGTGGTGTTTCTGCAGGAGCCCTTCCACCTCGCCGGTGGCGGCGACACGCCGTGGTCGTCGAAGGAAGGGTGCGACGCGTCGATGCCGGTGTCGAGAACCCCGACGATGACGCCCTTCCCGTACCCGGAGTCGCTCCACAATCCGGCGTCCTTCCTCAGGCCGAGGTACTCCGGCGTGTGCGTGGTCATCAGCTGCAGCGTCTGGTCCGGGATCGCGCGCACGAACCCCGGCTTCTTGGACACCGCGTCGAGCTCGCCGACGGTTAGCCTCGCGGCGAAGCCGCTGAACACCTCGGTGTACGAGTGGACGAGGCGTGGCTCGTCGTCGGAGCCGGCGAGCTCACTCAGTGGCAGGAAAGATTCATGCCACCGGCGGTGGTCGACCTCGCCATCCCCGTGGCCAAGCGGCGGCGGCTCGACGAACACGATGTAGGTTGCACGGACACCTGAAGATTTCATGGCATTATTCTGTGACGTTGCACCTGGTGGATTGATGTAGCAGAGTGCAGATTTAGACGATAGGAAGGAGGTGAGCAACAGAATCGGGAGTAAGGACGCCATAGCCTTCATGACGACTGAAGCTGCAGCGAGGAAGATGATGGCGATGAAGAAGCTTTGCAATGGTGCTACTGTGTTATACACGCTGGATGGCGTGCTGTTTTGGAAATATCATCTATATTAGCCCGTATCAATATCTTCATCTATGAACCTATCCAATTCACCGCCATTAGTTGGTGCCGAATCCGGCTGGGATTTGAGAGGAACGCATTTCGTGGGCGTATAATAGCATTGATTTCTGCTGAGATTTGGGTGGAATTCATCCTCTGCCAGCAACTGAAATGCAACACTTATCCATGTTTCTGCGTGAACCTAGACGAGTTTTAGTTTCCTCCTCCATGTTTGCACCTTAATTCAGTATAGGAAATATAGCCCAAGTATGGAAGGTAATCGGGGATCCAATTGTGACAGCTAGTGAATGCCTCGAGAGATCAGATAAGTTTGCAGTTGCACACTTGCACGTATATGGACTCATCACTTATTTTACCTGCCTTAACTATGCCTTAACTATAGGCCGAGTTTAATTTTGATCCCTTGGCAAAAAAAACAGACAGAGAGGAAAAAAAAACAGATATAGAGGCCCAAAAACTATCAGAGTAGAACCAATTAATGTCACACCCTAATCCGGCACCACCGTACAACAGCACCTGATAGGAGCGCGTCGTAGGAAAACAGCGCGAACCGCTTCCTACGAGACCGCGATATCGGTACCAGTCCCAGGACATAGCGCTGGTACCCACGGTGACAATTATGAATCATTGCAATCCTTAATTTAAATATAGGACTTATTTACCTTGACTTATGTTGCAGCTCTCGGGGGAACCCAAGAATGCAACAGACGACGCGGAAGCAGCAACATCAGAGACGAAGGCAGCGAAAACCAACGGTCTAACACCCAACACCATAGGCAAAAGCAGGGAATTAGGACGAAACCCTAATCTTCGGCTTCACCTTCAGAGCTGGCAGAACTATATATATAGAGAGCAAGGATGAGTACTTACGTACTCAGCAAGCCAGGGTACTTAAGTGGTTATTGCAAGCTTCAAGGGGGAGGCTGTTCATTTTGCAAAGCAGTTTTATTTTCAAGTTTTGAACAATCTAAGTGTGTGCTTGTCCACAACCAGAGCGAGACAAGTCTCAGCTCGGTCGGGAGTGAGAAGTACAAATTGATATTCATGTTTGCACAACTCCCAGAGTTGGCCTCAAAGTTGGTTTCCCAAACCAAACCAATTATCCAATCTTCCTGAGATATGTGGTCCCCAAACGACCAATTATTTCCAGGGACTCCCTGTCCCGCTGTCTCCCTGACAGCCAATTAGGGACTCCCTGTCCCGCTGTCTCCCTGACAGCCAATTGCTTCCCAAGCATCAGGTTTCCCAAACCATAATCATCTCTTTTCAAAGCATGGTAAAACAAAAACTACGCTAAGGAATCACCTCACATCCGCCCATAACCGTGGGCACGGCTGTTCGAATAGTTTATTAACCTCTGCAGAGGGGGTACACTTTACCCACACGACATTACTAGCCTGGGTCATTGATGTGACCATGGCTACTATGGATACAACCGTTGTTCACATCATGGATCAACAACAAGACAGCAAGATCAAGTCCTCCAAGTGCTGGAATCCAATTCGGCCACCTGCAGCAGCGTTGACTTCAAACGGCCGCCAAATGTGTATACGAGCTCCGTTTTCGGCCCGTGAGTACTTGATGGAAAGCTCTCGGAGTCCTCTTTCCAATGGATCTAGACCCATTACCAAATTCCATCTCAGTCAGCCGCAACTGAATAAACAAGGTGTTGCATCACCTGTAATGGGCCTATGGGCTTGTAATTTCATCTAGGACCCCGGCCCATGTAGAGCCCATGTGGGGTGCGCCCCAAACAGGTGGAGCACGACCCTAGGGCTCCCTTTGTCGTCCTCCCACCTCCTTAAATAGCTAGGTACCCCTTTAGGGTTTCTTGGGTTTTGTTAGATTAAAGTTTAGCCATTGCTACTTGCTTGCAGCGCGCGTGTCGGCTAGACCGTCCGTCTGCTTGTTCTTCGGAACCCCAACTTATCATTTGTATTGAATTCCTATTTGCAATTCAGATTGTTTTTATCTTGTTCTTGCTAGTTTCTTCGATTTGCTTGCAGGAATAAGGTTGATCTGCATCGATAAGATCAACAACCCACGGAGAGGTGTATCGATCGCTAAGGCGCAACACAACGTCTCGTACGGTTGTAGTCGGATCATCAACGTTTCTCTCAAATCGTAGTTATCACAAACTCACCGAAAGATCGGGCCAAACATCAGCCGTGAGCGTATCGAGTGGAGCTCAGGATTTATCAAGTGGTATCAGAGCTTTCGTTGCTCGGTGAGTTTTTTATCTACCTATAACCAGAAAATAGCCATACAATAAAATTGCATCCTTTACCTAGCCATATTTGTGCCATTGCATTGTTCTTTTCAGATTTTGCTTTGTTGAGTTTTGCGTTGCATCGTCGAGTCGAGTTGCTGGTCTTAGCATCTAGTCCGTTTAGAGTTTCGAGTTCTGGTCGCGTCTAGTACCACTGTCGCCGTCGCCGCTGTGTCTTCGTTATCATCGGGATCTTCGAAAACGGAATCGTGTCATCGCTAGGGTTCTGTTTTTCTCGTTTCGGGTATTTTCTGTCGGTCGGTTTTGGAGTTGCTGAGTTGCATCTAGGGTTTGCCGGGACTTAGCCGTGTTCTGGTTTAGCCGTGTTTGTGTCGAGAGGAGGGAGAAGATAGTAGATCTGTTTGGATTCGGTTGGGCAGAAGAAAAGAAAATAAAGAAAATAATAGTAGATTGGCTCAGCTAGAATCAGTTTTCCTTTTTTTTAGATTGGCCGGTACCTCCTCCCAACCTTGTGTGCGGCGTTTCCCTCCCCCTTCTCGTGAGTCCAACTCCTCCCTCCCCTCTCTCGGTTTCAATCTATACCGTAAATTGCTAAACAGTTTGGTGAAAATTTTTGGAGTGTCAAATTCGAGATCTGTTTGCAAAAACGGAACCTATGCAACGAGAGCATTCCATTTTTGTATAATTTTAATTTTAGGGTTTGCACTTTTGCATTTGAGTCCCTGTAATTTTTATATTTACATTTGAGTCCCTGTAATCTTGCATCCAGGTGCTTGAGTTGTTTTTGCTGAAAAAAAGTCAAAAAAAAGAGAGAGAAAAAGGCAGAAAGGTGCATAAAAAAAGAAAATAAAAGCCGCACCAAAAAAAGAAAGAAGGAAAAAGAGAAAGAAAGAAAAAAAAAGAAGAGAAAATCAGTTGTTATCTTTGAGATTGCTTTCACGTATCAGAGTTGTGCTTGAGTTGTGCTATCTTGTGGTATCGTTTGTGTCTAGGCTCGCGTCTCTAGTACGTTCTAGCCTAGGACCAGCACGGTACTTGACTTTGAACGATTATTCAACTTTGCATTCTCTGATTTGAGCATTTGCTATTCCTTTGCTACATATTTAAGCCTACCCAGAGCTCCACAGATTTGATTGCAGCCGTACAGCAAGTGTTTTCCAAGGCATCGATATATCCAACCTCCATTGGGGTGCTTGGTTGAGTCGGTGTATATCATCATTCCGCTTGCATTGGTAAGAACTTGTAAGAGCTCGGTTAAAAACTTGAGTGTGTGTGATATTTGAGCCTCCGCTACCTAGTAGTTAATAGGAACGTGCATATTTCTGTATGTTTCTTGTCTTCTACTAACAATGGCAGCGATACGGAAGACGATTGGGAATAGCTGTGCTCAACATCGACATCTTCGTCGAGACATGAGGAGTGATCAACATGACCATTATGAGGTAAGTGCTGATGTTCTAGCTAAAATCAAATCTGCACTACCTTATTTTGAAGGAAATTATGATTCTCATGCTTACATTGATTGGGAGCTAGCTATTGATAGAGAATTTGAAAAATATAAATTGTCTGAGAAACATATGGTTACGTGTGCGTCTAGTGTTTTAGTTAAATATGCTTTTGATGATTGGAAATATCTTCGTCGGCATAACAAAATACCACAATCTTGGAAAGACTTGAAACGATATTTGAGAGATGTTTATGTGCCCACGTATTATGCTGACATTCTGCTCAATAAACTGCAATGTTTAAAACAAGATACCAGAACAGTTACTTCATATTATCATGATATGCGTGCTTGTTTATTACGTTGTGGTTTAGATGAATGCGAAGAAGCTTCAGAATTGAGGTTTTTGCGTGGGCTTAACAAAGAAATTCAGGATATGCTTGCTAGTCAAAGACATAGATCTCTTTCTCATTTGTTACAACTTGCTTGCAATGCTGAACGTAAAATAGAGGACATGAAAAAGCAACACACTATACTTTTGCCTCCTATTACTCACCATTTGCAGGAAGTGCATAATCACGAAAAGGAGGAGAGCGACATAAATAAGCCGACAATCCCATTGTTCACACTAAAGATCGATGCACCTCCATCAACTGAAGAGTGCATCAAAGGTAAATTAAATGGTTCTGGAATTAATCAAGGTGAGTGTGATGTTAATGAATTAAATTTGTCCACTTTTCATGCTATAGTAGAGCAACAATTAGTGGAACCACTTGCTGATATTCCTTTGTCACAAGTTGATTTGTTTGTTGTTCCTTGTGATAAAGAAGAGTTGTGTGATAATCCTTCACTTATATCCATACCACAACTAGTGAATGAACGTGCTATTTATAGTGTTAATTCTTTATGTGCTAATTTTAAGCATGTTATTCACATTGCTAATGAAGTAGACAAACATGAATTAATATCTTCTTTAAATACTTTGGGCTATATTCAGTTTGATGAATTTTGTCAGCTCGACAATTTGAAGGAGAAAGTATTTATTAAGTCTGATTTGAGATGTCCAATTAATGTTATTTTTCATATCTTTGGCAAATATAACGATAAAGGTGTATATTTGGTGCATAGAGTTTATATATGTTCAGATTTGGATCCTCCTGCAGTTATGCAAGGCAACAACAGGCTAGAGAGTACTGTAACGACTAATCATGTTATCTCGAGTCTGTCTTGTTTTGATTTCGTGAAACAGGTTGTTTTACATGGACTATGTGAAGAGCACCGTATGGAAAAACCGAGTACGGTTTTCCGTGAAGAAGGGGAGGATGATGTGACCATGGCTACTATGGATACAACCGTTATTCACATCATGGATCAACAAGAAGACAGCAAGATCAAGTGCTCCAAGTGCTGGAATCCAATTCGGCCACCTGCAGCAGCGTTGACTTCAAACGGCCGCCAAATGTGTATACGTGCTCCGTTTTCGGCCCGTGAGTACTTGATGGAAAGCTCTCGGAGTCCTCTTTCCAATGGATCTAGACCCATTACCAAATTCCATCTCAGTCAGCCGCAACTGAATAAACAAGGTGTTGCATCACCTGTAATGGGCCTATGGGCTTGTAATTTCATCTGAGACCCCGGCCCATGTAGAGCCCATGTGGGGTGCGCCCCAAACAGGTGGAGCACGACCCTAGGACTCCCTTTGTCGTCCTCCCACCTCCTTAAATAGCTAGGTACCCCTTTAGGGTTTCTTGGGTTTTGTTAGATTAAAGTTTAGCCATTGCTACTTGCTTGCAGCGCGCGTGTCGGCTAGACCGTCCGTCTGCTTGTTCTTCGGAACCCCAACTTATCATTTGTATTGAATTCCTATTTGCAATTCAGATTGTTTTTATCTTGTTCTTGCTAGTTTCTTCGATTTGCTTGCATGAATAAGGTTGATCTGCATCGATAAGATCAACAACCCACGGAGAGGTGTATCGATCGCTAAGGCGCAACACAACGTCTCGTACGGTTGTAGTCGGATCATCAACGTTTCTCTCAAATCGTAGTTATCACAAACTCACCGAAAGATCGGGCCAAACATCAGCCATGAGTGTATCGAGTGGAGCTCAGGATTTATCAGTCGCCCAGCCCGTGCAGAACAGCCACGTCTGGTGACTTTGAGGCTTTCACGATAAGGCATTTCCAAAGCCGACACAAGGATACCATATGCCAACGGGAGGGGTCATCCGGACCAACAACAGGTTAGGTCCCAGACCATACTGTGCCAGGAAGCTCAGGGGTCCTCCCCGACACCACCCCGGCGAATCCACTTGTCCCTTGGCATCAAGGCTTCCCAGGCCTAGCTAATTACTCAGCCAGGGGTGTCCCATCTTACTAGTGTGGTCGCACTTGTTTTATGCTCGGATGTAATTCCAAAGGAATCGGTCCTTAAAGGCGACCGCACAAGCATATTTTAGGTACCGACCCAGGTGTCGGGTTTTTCAATACTTTTGTAAATCAAGTTTTACCCAAAGATGTTCTCATATTTTAGGTTTGAAGGCGACAACGATACTCGTACAGAGTGCACGAATACCGAGACGCAACGAAGGTGGTTACAAGGGAAACATGATGAAGCAATTAACAAAGGGAAGGATTAAATGCAGCAAGTTAGGTAGGCCCACCGATCTGCCTTGCAGACGGGACAAATGGTTCGAGTGGAATCCTATCAATGCATAAATATTTTGCAAACAATATAATTAAATTCGAATATAGGCTCAAGATGTTCAAAGGTGGCTTGCCTTGCTCAGGGCCTTAATCTTCATGAATCTTTGAGAAATTCTCGCTTGACGAAAAATCCGGTAATCGCAACTAGGCGCAAACAATCAAAAACCTAAACAAAGACCAAAACAAATATCCTATTTAGACTAAATAATAGTTCCATTAAATAGATCACAATTTAACGGAATTTCCGGAGGTGGAACGGGGTCAATCGGAGTTACGGACTGAGAGATATGGATTTTGGAAGTTAAATTGGAAACTTCGGATGAAGAGAACGATTTACGGGGATGTCCGGAGTATAGGACAAAAGGTATATGTACAAGGAAAATGGAATTATTGAATTTCTGGAAAAGAAATATTCTCAAAAATATTTCTTACACTTATTGACATGTGGGGCTTAGCAAAAGGTGAGGGAGGGTGTATGGACTTCTGCTTATGGATGACTGTCTTGGAGGGAGGGACTCAAAATAGACTTGATTCAGGGGTGGCTGGTTAGGTTGGAGGAAGCAGTGAGGGAGCAAGGATGGACTTGCTCCATGGCAGTTGGTTCTGTAGGAGGTGGACTTTGTTTCATGGGTGGTTGGCTTGCTCTCAGGGATGAGGAGTAGACTTTGGGTTTTAGGGTTGTTGGTACAGAGGGAGTAAAGACAGACTTTGGTTCATGGCAATGGACTTGTAGGGAGGAGTAAATATGGACTTTTGTTTCAAAGTAGCTAGCCTGCAAGGAGGGACTAGGAATGGACTTTCGAAGTCTATCAAACCGGACGGCCCAAAGGAATATAGGGATGCAGTATGGACTTTATAGGATATTTTTACCAGTCAAAGGGGGCCCGCAGAGAGAATAAGGGAGTGGGTCCCACCTATTTCTTTTTCTTTTCTTCTTTTCTCTTTCCTCTCTCTTCTTCTTCTCTGTTCTGCTTCTTTCCTCTCTTTCTCTTCTGTGCTTCTTCCGAGCGAGAGAGGTGGCGAGGCGGGGCCGGGTGCGGCCGGGCGCGGCGCGGCCAGGCGCAGCGGCCAAGGGACCCAGCGAGGGGGAGAGGGAGGCGACCAAGGCGGAGGCCGACGCGGCCGGGCGCGGCGGCCAAGGCAGCGCGCGACGGTGGCCCGCAGCGAGGAGGAGGGAGAGAGAGAGGGAGTTGGACTGGGCCGAGGGAGAAGGAGATGGCCCAGGCTGCAGATGAGAGGAGGAGGTTGGCGGCGGGGGCGAGGCTGCGCACGGTGGCGTGCTGGCAGGCGCGGCAGCGTGCTGGCAGGTGCTGGCAGGCGCGGTGGGAGAGGAGAAGAGGAGGCCGGCGCGCGGCTGCGTGCGGCGGCTCGCAGCGGTAGCGGGGCTGCGCGAGGATGGGGTGCGGCGAGGCGTCGTACTCGGCCACGGTGGTGTGGCACCGTGGTCGGCCGCACGGCGGCGACCGGCGAGGGAGAAGACAGCAAGGCGTAGGCGCGGGGAACACGAAGCAAAAGAGGAGAAACGAAATGCTCCGAGGGTGGATTTTATAGGCGAGGAGGATGCTCGGCTAGCGGTCACGAGCGGCAGCCGCATTTGAACGCGAGGGCGGGAGGAGCAGTGCGGGCACGATCAAGGTGGGGGCGGCATGCGAGCTGGCGACTGGCGGCCGGCGTTAGCGGCGCTGTTCTGTGCGCGGTGCCAGCGACAGAGACGGGGCGCCAGTGGCTAGAGGAAAAAGAGAAAGAGGTGGAGAGAAAGGGAGCTGGGTTCCTTGCCGCTTAGGGGAGGGAGGTCAGCAGAGGG
Source organism: Oryza punctata (assembly GCA_000573905.2). Classification (NCBI taxonomy): domain Eukaryota; kingdom Viridiplantae; phylum Streptophyta; class Magnoliopsida; order Poales; family Poaceae; genus Oryza; species Oryza punctata. Next base: position 32,461,001 of record CM002494.2, on the reverse strand, counting down.
GCGAGGCGCGAGCGCTGCCTCCCCGGCTTGGAAGCTTGCGGCGTGGAACGGCAGGGCAGGTGCAGGCGGGCAGGCGGCGCAGGCCGGTCGGCCACGACGGGAGCGCGCGCGGGAACGGCGAGCGACGCGGCCAAAAATCGAACGTTACCGGATTGGCCGATGAATGCTTCAACCTTCGGATAAGTGCTTATTCAATCTATCATTACTAGCCGATTGGCTTCTAATGAGGTCCAGATAACTCATCGGTTGAAACTCCGATGAAACCCTTATTGGCAATCCGAAGGTTGAAGCATTCATCAATTAATTATATGTTGGCTAGTAATGATAGATTGAATAAGCACTTATCCGAAGGTTGAAGCATTCATCGGCTGGAGGTCCGATGTCAATAAATCCAAATGATTAGATAAACAGTGAAACCTTTGTTGCGATCGGCTAAATCCAAATTATATGTAATCCTTGTGAGCCGATGTAACGTCCAGATAACTCATCGGTTGAAACTCCGATGAAACCCTTATTGGCAATCAAGAAGCAGGCGAGAGATTATGGTTCTAAGCACGACTTAGTAGATCAAACTTAACTGATGCAGCACTAAGTATGAAAAGAAACATAATATCTAAACAATCAAGCTTTTGACTGATTTTCAGGGTGGTGGATACATTATATAATCTAAGCCAACAAAGTAATCTAGCCGATATCGACAAAACCCTAGATAGAGATCAGCCGATGCAAGTAGAAAACATTGTCAATCTAGATTATATAATGTATATGATAACTCGACGACTTACATGACCAAGATTAGAGTGTCGAAGCGATGGAAGCACTAATCCCGATAACGCAAGCCGCCATAACAAGCCTTACTCCTCGTCGGAGATCGAAGTCGATGCAGCCCAACTTGAAACAAGAACTCGTCGAAAGTAAAAAGGTAAAAGGTGGCGATGCGCCGAAGTTGTATTGATCGAGAGATAATTTAAGACCCCGGGTGTACATATTTATACCCATGGGTAGATACTAGTCTATATTGGACACGACTGAAACTTTCCTAAAGATAAAAGGAAAAAGATAAAGTCCTTATCGGACACTAAATACACTTTCCTAAAATTAAAAGAAAACTAACGACTCTGCCTAATTAATAGATAAATTGCCATGCCGCATCCTTCTTGAACTCGGACTTTGATCTATCTCCTTAACTGAATTCATCAAGATCACAACTGTTGGCGATCTAATAATACCCATCGGCCGATTCCAGAACTCTGAAGCCGATACTGACTCTAGGCCGATGATGACTTTGAGGATGACTTTGAGGCTTACCAAATTTCATCGTCAACAATAGCCCAATCATCAAATAAATTATAAAATAATAATGGGACCAACATATAATTAATTGATGAACTCTAACCCTATACCGCTCCCCTCTCCTTCCCTTCCGGGCACTTTAACTAGGCGTCAGCCGATGATGAACTCCAGGTGACTGGTTGTTTCTTGCAATGCCCCCAAACCTAGCACTTCCTTGGAGTGTCGGACACCCAAATATGCTTGGACCACCTGGCCATCCCGATGTCTTAGCAAGCCCACGATGACCGGTGCCAAGAAGGGAAGGCGAGGAGTGGCATGCGGAATGAAACTCTAGCACCACAAATCATCACATCACTATCCAAGGAAATCCGTCGTGCCCATTCCCTACCTACTATCGTCCGTCTCCGCCACCGCCACCACGATACTTAGTAGCTAACCTTCCTAACTTGCAGTGTCTCGTCGAGAAGAAGCTCAAGGTTATCATCAAGCAGCCAAACACTGCTGTCGCGTCAAGAACCAGTCGCTTGGGGTTGGACTGGGACGGAGATGGCGGTGTGCAAAGGGGACCTAAGGCTGTGCTACCTCCAGATCGTCTCCATAGCCACCATCGTTTAAGCACAAGCTTCACCCTGTTGCTAGCTCATCGACTTGTTGCCGTCCCCAAGGTGAGCTTTTTTATCAAACCGGATTTCATATCCAAGAGAGCCTCCATTCGGTTTTGCGGTTGAGCGAGCAAAAGCAGACTCAGGCTATAGTTGAGAGGGAGATGCCCATACATTTGTTGATAAATTTTATTCCAGAAATTTAACAGATGTAATTATAGTATAATTGTGATTTAATTACATAAATTGCATATAATTTCAATGTGACTTGTATTAATTTTCAAAAAATTCTCCGTAACATGCTATTTCCTTGAAACGGAGGTCATGGGACTGAATCCTCTTACATACTAGGTGAAACCTCACGCTTTGCTATGGAAGTTTAGTATGATAGCACTAAGTAAAAAGTAATGTGTAAGATAGGTACACAATATAAACTTACGTAAGTTGATTTGGTTTATGATAATTTAAAACCCTGAACTCCACTCGATATGCTCAGGGATCTGGTTGTCCCGATCTTTCGGTGAGTTGATGATAACTACGATTTGGGAGAAACGTTGACCACCCGACTACAGCCGTACGAGACGTTGTTGTGTTGCACCTGAGCGATCGATACACCTCTTCGTGGGTTGTTGATCTTGCTGGTGCAGATCAACCTTATTCCTGCAAGCAAATCGAAGAAACAAGCAAGAACAAGATAAAAGCAATCTGAATTGCAAATAGGATTTGAATACAAATGATAAGTTGGGGTTGCGAAGAACAAGCAGACGGACGGTCTAGCCGACACGCGTGCTGCAAGCAAGTAGCAATGGCTAAACTTTAATCTAACAAAACCCAAGAAACCCTAAAGGGGTACCCAGCTATTTAATGAGGTGGGAGGACGACCAAAGGAGCCCTAGGGTCGTGCTCCACCTAATTGGAGCGCACCCCACATGGGCCCCTTATGGCCCGGGGTCCCAGATGAAGTTACAAACCCATAGGCTCATTATAGGTGACGCAGCACCTTGTTTCTATAATTGCGGCCAGCTAAGATGGAATTTGGAGATGAGGCTGGATCCATTGGAAAGAGGACTCCGAGAGCTTTTCATCAAGTACTCATGAGCTGAAAACGGAGCTCGTATGCAGATTTGGTGGCCGTTTGAAGTCAACGCTGCTGCAGGTGGCTGAATTGGATTCTAGCACTTGGAGGACTTGATCTTGCTGTTTTCTTATTGATCTATGATGTGAACAACGGTTGTATCCATAGTAGCCATGGTCACATCAGTTATTCAAATATAAAAGTAAGTTCATGTGGCTTTATGAGAAAAGAAAAGGACTAAAAATAATTAAGGTGATATGACTGAATAAGAGAAGAAAATGAGGGAGATAATTTGGACTATAGATAATCATCTAAGAGCAAAATAATTGATGTGACGTAGCTTAATGAGAGAGCACATTAACTAAGTTAGGAGTTAGAATAAACTATATAGGTATATAAGATATTAGAAAAAAAAGATGAAGAGATATATTGAAATATTATGTGAGATGATTAATTAACATGCATGAATTTGAAAAGCTATAAAATTTAATAAATTATAAAATTATAGATAATATAGAATGATGTTTAAATGCAATAATTGTTAGTGGGTGATGATGTGCGTTGCGTGTTAATCCTTAAGATTTAGGATGTGTTTGGGAGGTGAGGTTGGCAACTCACCTCCCGCGCACGTAAAACGGAGCGACGTATTTTCTTATAGTTAATTAAGTATTTTTTTAAAAAAAAGATTAGTATGATTTTTTTAAAGCACTTTCATATAGAAATTTTTGCAAAAAATACACCATTTAGCAGTTTGAAAAACGTGCGCGCGGAACACGAGGGTGGTGAATTAGGAAAGTTGAGGAAAGAACTCGGCCTTAGTGGACTCTTAACTTTACAGTAAGAGAGAATATGTGCGCTGTGATTTTTTTTTCCTCAATACATAAATTTTGGAATAAATCAATATATGAAAGGTCTGCACCTCCTTCTATTCACATTTATCCTTCTATTCACATTTATCGATAAATATATAGCCAGTTTCAGAGACAATTTGTCGATATATGTATACATGTAGCAAAATTGGCTGAGAGAGACTACACAGACGTTTTCATCAGGGAAGGTTTGCACCTCCTCCTATTAACATTGGTCCTACATTTCTGGGCCTCATTCCTACCCAGTCTACTTATGGGCTGACTCGGCCCAACATGGATGGCATGCTCGGGCCGTACTAGTCTTCCTCCTTCCAGCGCCGCTCGCGCTTTCACCCGCTCTTGCGTAGTTGCGTCTTGCCGCGCCACCTCCACGCTCGCTTGCAACGCGTCACCATAATTTTCTCTATTATCTCCTGATGCTAACGTTGAATACAGAATACTTGCTCCCTCTTTCCTAATCAGGTAGCCATGCGAGCCGCATCGGCCGCGGAATCCTTCTACTACTTCTTCTGCTCCGGCGACTTGGCCGTCGCCGCGGTGCTGTCCGTCGCCTTCTCGGCGCCCTTGTGCGTGCTCTCCTTCAGCTCCTCGGTCTGCTGCTTGGATGCGCCCTTCGTCTCTCTTGCCTTCTCCGTGGTGGTGTCCTTCGCTTCCGTCGCCTTCTCCGCCGCCGTGTCGCCGAGCTTGTTCTGGGCGGCGGTGTCCCTCGCGACGCCGAGAGTGCGGCCGACGGCGCTCTGCTGCATCGTCTCCAGGATGCCGGCGCGGTGGCCCTCGCCGAGCACGCGCGCGCTCTCGGTGCGGTCGTGCGTGATCTCGCGCGCCGCCTCCCGCGCGTGCGCCTCGGCGCGCGCGATCTGCTCGCCTCGCTTCTCCTGCGTCGACGACATGATTGCGCACAGCTAGATTGGTGGCTTCCCTGTTCGTCGGAGTGCCTCTGATGAACATATATAAACTGGTGCGTGCGACGGTGCAGCGACACGTTCGTTAGAGGATGGACACGTCACACGTACGAACCGGCGCATAAAAAGATACACGTATTGCAACGTGTCACGTTTGATAGGATATTTTGGTCACGGCCTGGGCCAGGTGTGTCTCTTATCTCCGAGAAGACGAGCACCGTTAATGTCCATGAGCACCTCTGAACATCCATGCAAAACAATTCAAAACTGATTGATTCTTAAGCATCCTAACAAAACAAATCTAACAAATCTGAAACATCCAAGAATTATGCAGATGTTTACACATAACTGATCATTAAGCTGGCATGGAAGGACGATTATTAAGCATGCTTTATTAATTTGGTCGTGCAATCTCGTGCTACCAAGCTTCTCCTAACTCTGTCCGATCAAAGTAGCCACCCGTTGGTCCATCCTGAGGGAGCAGAGCTGCCTTGACTGCACCTCTCGCGCCTTCTTCAGGAGGGACGATACCAGTATTCCAGTTGATCTCCGTGTTGACAAATCCAGGGTGAACGCAGTTGATGCGCATCTCCGGATGCCTCTTGGCCAGGATCCTGGTGTAGAGGTTGACGACAGTCTTGGACATGCTGTAAGCTGGCAGCATTGTTGGCCATCCTGCCTCCTCAAGCCGTTCGTTCTTCAGGTCAAGCAAGAACTGGTTCAGCATCGCTTCTATCCGTGCTTCGTCCCAGATGTCGACGTTTCGCAGCTCGTCGCGTAGCTTCTCATTCGGCATTCTCTGTGGTAAGTTGGGCACAGGAACCATCATATGTTAGGTCAGCCACTTGAAGCACAGAAGTAATCTTTTAATAAAAAAAAATTACCTTCAACTCTGACCGAAGAGAGGTGGTGTTAACAATTCTTGCTCCTGACGACGATTGTTTCAGTAGCGGCAGGACAGCTTCTGTTATCCATTTCAATCCATAGTAGTTGGTGTTGAGACATTTTACTGCCTCATCGTATGTTTGTACAATCACTGATTGGATCAGATTGACTGCTTTGCCGGATAGCTGAATTGAAAACACATTTTGAGTGGTTGAGACGCTTGCTGCTGACTATTCATTTGTGCATAAAAAAGAGAACTTTTGATTGAATAGACACCAGCGTTCAAAGTTGGCAATGAACACTACGCATCAAAATAACGCAAGGAAATTCTGACACTAAAACTACTGACAACTGTAGGGGCCTATATCATCTAAGGTCTAAGGGGAAAAAGAAAGAACAAAATAGGGTAAGCATTTGAAGCTATGCAAAGATGCAAACATACCCAAACCCTGGGATCAATGTTGAGAGCTCTCAGGCCATCCTGGTCTACTGCAACCCCTCCAACACCTGCATTGTTCACCTGCATTTCTTACGCGATCTTCAATATATGTTCGTTCTCATAGAAATAGATTGGTCAGACTTTGTAGTAGAGAAGGAAACAGCTGCATTTTACCAAGATGTCAAGCTTTCCAAATCTGCTGTCGATGTATCGGGCCAATGAGGCACAACTGTTATCATCTAGGATATCAAGTTGATGGAAGATTATGTTGGAGAGGTTAGATTCATGGCAAAGGGACTCAACAGCATATTTTCCCTTTTTCTCGTCTCTTGCTGTCAGAATGACTGTCACACCTTGGAGAGCAAGCTGGCGGCACACCTCTAGGCCAATCCCTCTGTTTCCACCAGTGACTACTGCAAGCCTAAATCGGACAGGCAGAATTTCAGTATCCTGTTCATTGAGGAGTAGAAGTGCCCATTTGTTGTATGTATAGTAATACCTTTCAGGAATTGTTTCATGGTCATGATTCACTGCCTCAAGCCTGTGGAACAAACAAATGCGAGTTTTGTTGCATTGGATAAAATAGTAAAAATGACTGTAATCTCTTTTGTGCTGAAAAGTACTGCTGGAGCAGGGTGGTGTTCTTGCTGCAGAAAGAAAAATGCAAAAACTCTATGATTTTTCTGAGTTACTTCTTACTTGATATCTCCTGACAGCATGGAAAGAACGGGAAAATTGAATGCTGCTAAACTAATAAAACACTGTTCTTTTAAAAGTTAAGGTTTCTGAACCTTCCACACAAAAAAGAAAATAGAAGTTCAGATTAACTGTTGCCCTTAACCAGCTAACTGAATATGCTTGACAACATGTATCATCTATGCATTACCCCAACCAGGCTGCAGAAAAGAATAAATAGGCAATAGCTTTTATTGCCGTGGAACAATATAGTAGTCCAAGAATGACTCATTCTAACTGCCCCTCTTATCCATATCTTAACACAGAGCACTGCATTACTTATTTAGTATTTAGTATTTGAGAACAAGGAGATTTCCACCTGCTTATGTTGAAAGCAACATGAGGTTTTGGGTCAGTAACTAAATTTGCTCTAGAGCGCCAAATACTTAGACAAAAATGCAACCTTTGAAATGGTCTCCACTCAGGGTAATTTCAGAAAATCAGACTTTCAGACATGTATAGCATCGATAAGAACACACAGAGAGTGAGGGGACAACCTGTGGCGCGTTGAAGACGACTGCATCGCCGAGCGCGTCTCCACGCGGATGCGGGTGTCGAAGATGCCTATCCCCTGGACTCGTCCGTGCGGCTGGAGACGGGAGCGAAATGGGGTTAGGACGGGTCGGACTCTCCAAGAAGCAGATGAATAGCTCCCGGCGGCGGCGGCCATCGCACCGTACGTGTGCGGCTTTGGATCGATCGAGATAACTCGCACGAGAGTAGGCGCCGGCCGCCGGATTTTCCTTAATAAATTTGGCCGGCGTTCCCCCGCCGGCCCAGCGAGAAAAGAGTAGCGAGGCGGCGGCGCTAGGGTTTGCAGGGTTTGGTTGATGACTGAATCTGAATGAACTAAACCCTGAACCGCATTGGAGTATTTTTTTTCTTTTTTACCAAGACCAAGACCTTAATCTAGGTCTTCTTGTACTGTCGCCTGCGCTCTCGACCTTGTCTCGCGACGACCAACGTCGTTGACTTCGTGCATCGCCGCTGGACTGCCGCCGGCGCCGAAGACGGCGACCGTGCTCACCTCGGAAGGCGGAACCGGGTTTTGTTGGCTGTCGGGCCCACATGGCAGTGAGCGCGAAATGACTGATTTAACTTTTCAGCCGAAGGAGATGACGGGCCGTTGACTGGTCAGCCTCCTCGGGTTTTCTTCTCCAACCCCCAATCTTTCCCCGTTTTGACCCACTAAATCACCACGAAAAAATCCAAAAAAAAAAGTTAAGGATACGCGGAGTACGGCTTTCCAGTATCCAACTGAAATTCGAAGTCAAATACGTTCAGAATATGGAGACATAAAATGAGAATTTTTTTAGTTGCCAATGCTTTTGCTTAAGTTCAGGTTCTGCATTGCTTAAGCTGAAACTGATCTGGATACAGACGGTGTGACAGTGTAGCACCTTTTCAGAAAAAAAAAAAATATGTGCTCAAAATTTTCCAGCCGACAGAGATGACCAAGTCAGCTTAACTCGGACTCATCGAGGGGTTCGGAGTTTTATTCTCCGAGCCCGATCTTTGCCCAACTTTACCTCCTAAGGCAGCTATAGCTGCTCTGTGTTCCCAGCGCGCACAATATTTACGGAAAACGGAGTGATCCATTAGCGCGTGATTAATTAATTTTTTGTTAATTTTTTTTCAAAAATGGATTAATTTGATTTTTTAAGCAACTTTTGTATAGAAACTTTTTACAAAATACACACCGTTTAGTAGTTTGAAAAGCGTGCGCGCGGAAAACGAGGGAGAGGAGTTGGGAAGAGGGGGAGAAGAACACAGCCTAAGGCTTTTTTCTTCCCCTTTTTCCAACTCACCTCTCTCGTTTTCCGCACGCACGCTTTTCAAACTGCTAAACGGTATGTTTTTTTGCAAAAAATTTCTATACAAAAGTTACTTAAAAAATCAAATTAATCCATTTTTGAAAAAAATAGCTAAAACTTAACTAATCACGCGTTAATGAACCGTTCCGTTTTCCGTTAGTACCGTGCGGGTTGGGAGCTCGCTCCACGAACGCAGCCTAAATCATCACGAAAAAAATCCTCCCAAAAGTAAAAGGGTATGAGGAATACGGTTTCCCCGGAAATTCGAAGTATACAGAGAAATAATGAGAAAGTTCACAGTTGCCAATGCTTGCTAAGCTCACGTTTACACGGTCTAAGCTGAAGCTTCTCTAATCTTATTATACATTGCGTATGTTATTTTACTTGTTTTGTGATACTATTATAGACTTAAAGTGGGTATAAAGATAACTTGTATAGTACTTAGATGATTATTTGTCATTAAAAACTTTGCAATTATGGTAACGCCAAATTAATTAATATAAAGAGCTCTAATTAAAACCATTTTTTATGGACCTGGTTACTTCCCTGAGCCGTTAATAAATATTTGTGTCACTACAAGAATAAATAAGCTAACGGAGCATATGATTCACGGTATAAAAGTGATAATGTTAGATTCTGATGATCCATGGTACGAGTTATTCGGCGAGACTCTGCAGAGGTGAAGGTATAGATGGTCATATAGCCCGAGGCCCACAGTCCGGTTTAAGGCACGCCAATTTGACCTGGTCCAAGCACGGCACAGCCCGACTGGGATCGTGCTCGTGCCGGCCCGGCCCAACAACCGGGTCATGCTTGGGCCGCTCCCTCGGCACGGTGGGTCGGCCCGGCACGGCACGATCAAAAATAAAATATAAGGCCCAAAGACATAAGGAATACAAAATAGAGTTGTTTTTCAGCCATATGAACACAACCCACAGAGTTTAGGGAGGAAAAATAGACTTATTCTGTGGAGAAGCACAATGGGCTATCGTGCCTTCGGGCCGGCTCGGCACGGCCTGAGTCTTATTGGGTGATGTCTGGCCCGTGTGTGCAGCCCGTGGGATAGCACAGCACGGCCCGACGTGTAGATCGGACCTGCCGGCCCGACTGAACTCGGCCCAGGCCCGGCCGTGCCGGGCGGGCCATATGGCCATCTATAGGTGAAGGTGAAGATTGCTTTGACTTTTCAGCTGAAAGATAGACAGAGCGTTGACTCGTCAACTAAATTTGGACTTGTCGGGTTCGGAATTTTCGGGTTCGGTAGATTTTCAACTCCTAAATTTAACTCTAGAAGTTGGATCTTAGTGGAGTTACCTAAACCAGTTCCACCTCTCTAGTTCATTTTTCGAGAGAGCTACATCAGCTCCACTCCCATTTTAAGTAGAGCTGAAACTGTTTGGTTGAGCTGGAGATGTGCTAAATAGATCCTCTTCTCCGACCCCCATCATTTCCTCATTTTGACCCACTGAATCACAACAAAATATTTCCCATAACATCAGGAGTATGCGGAACATGGCTTCGCAGCATCGTACTGAAATTCGAAATCAAACACATTCAGAACATGGGAAAATAAAATGAGAAATTTTACAGTTCCCAATGCTTGCTTAAGCTCAGGTTTTGCATTGCTTAAGCTGAAGCTGATCTGGATATAGACGGTGTGGCAGTGTAGCACCTTTCCGCAACAGAGATGTGCTCAAAAATTTTTTAGGTATTTTAAATTTTCGGACTTTATGAAATTGATATAAACACCACCAACTCAAGATTCAGAAATTCATAAACTTTGACAAAAAAATAAAAACAAACCATGCATATGTTTCATGCTATATAAGTGATATAGAGTTAGATTTATGATCCATGGTATGGTTCATTCAGAAAGACCATCGCCCGAAGTGATCTGAACATGGACAAATGATTGCACACAAATCCAAGGAATGGCTTGGAACTCCAATGTTCAGATCATTGCAGGTTTCTATAGCCCTGTTCAGTGAACTGAACACCATTGACGAGGAGATTTGCTCCTGAGATCTTCCTGAGTATCTATCTAGATTCGAGATTATCCAAGGAGATCCTTGCCTGATGAGAAGGGAGCACATCCTTGTCATCGCCAATTATCTGCAACTCTTGTAAAACTTTTCTGCTGCGTGCGACATCCTACACATGCTACACTGCGAGCTATTCTGCTACCTGTTCGTTGTTCAGAGAACCTGTTCACTTTGGGTTTTGGAGAGATGGCATGTGCTTCACAAAGTTAAAGTGAGTCATCTTGTTTCTTAGTACTACTCCGTAGTATGAATCATCTTGTTTTTGTGCCAAAATTTGGCAAGAAATTCTCACATCAAGGTTACTGACCTTCAGAAAAAATAAGTTAATAAATTCAGTCGGCGATCTTTCAAAAAATTCAGTCGGCATTTGCAAATGTAGTGATCCCTCCTCTTGGAGACTTGAAGAAAGAAGCAAAATAAACTAACAGCGATAACGACCTGAAATAGAGCTATCAAACTGGATTAAACAAGTTGGCAAACATTGCGTACAACGTAGTGTATCAGATCAAAGGATTGGGGAGGAGATGTCAAGAACTGAATAAAACTCTTTAGAATACTTGGACCAATCATTGCTACTGCTTCCGGAAACATGGTCGACCCAGCAGCATTTGATATACTACTACTCTCCAAGCTTGCAAGTTGCTAATACAGTTGACTTGCTTTTGTTGTCAATCAAAGCATCAGGCATAAACATGGTGCAAAATCTGTCTCTCTCTCTTCTGAAATCTGATCCTGAGAATTCATTCTTTATGTTACAACTTGACCTCTCCAAAACTGAATGTACATGAGGCGTGTTACTGGTACTGACTACAGTAACACAACATTTTTCAGAATTTGAATATACAGCAGCATGAATTAAAAGTAGCACAGATCAAAGAGGTGTCTTTCAACGATCCTTTAGTAAACGCGTGGATCGCTATCAAGGTGCTGGGTTTTGATTTGCAAATGAAGTTAGAGAGAGCAAGCTGGCCAAACCTGCCGACACCTACAGATAAACATGGAGAAATGGTAAGGAGAATGACACAAGTGAAGAAGAAGATGGACATGATGGTCCAACCAGCCTTACATGGGGCCTGAAATTCTGAAATTAATCTTAGAGTTAGAGGAACCAACCAAAATAATAGGCGACTAGCTGTGCGATAAGGCTAATGAGTAAATGTGGTGGTCTCCATCTCCATGGAGACGGAGAAGACCTAGCTACCTCCCCAACAGAAATTGCAGGCCTCTTGTAAACTGCTACTACATGTGGATGTGGGTGGTATGGTAGGGCCCTGATTGTATTGGTCCTTTTGGCCATTAGCGTCCTCCTTGCTTTCCACTCATCCCATGGTCTGGATGGACTAAGCACAGAGTTCGCCACGTAGCAAATGAAGGTACCTTGTCAAATTAGTGTGCCTTTAATTTCCAGCAGGAACTGGGAACCACTCCTAGTAAAGCTGATGAACAGTTCTGTTCCTTTTTGCAACAAAAAGTTCAGAGGTGACAACTAGTAGTATCTGAACAGTGGGTTCACCGTCAAAGTTATGTCCTGTAAATAATTTTGCATGGGATTTCTTTTCACTGACGAAGTGTATGCGGCAGTATTGTAGATTGCAAGAGCAATTGTTGTTTTGCCGGAAATTAGCCGCCTTGGTTTGGTAGTACAATTCGTCCTCGCCGCACGAGGAGATACCACTCAACACGTGGTATTAAACCGTAGTAGCAGTATTTCTGGATTGAATTCTAGTTTAAGGGCAAAGGCGTTAGTCAAGAGGCATTATATATGGTAGCTGTCGCCGTTGTTTCCCAGCACCTCTCGCTCGGTTCGTCGTCGCCCCCACTTGCTTCTTCCTCCTTTCTTCCTCCTCCGACGATCCTCCTACAGTGGACTCGTGGCTGGCAGCATCGTCTCCTTTCTTCTTATCCTTTTATTAACTGTGGACTTTTCTTTCTTCTTCTTGTTCTTCTTCTTCTCCAGTCCACACACACACACACAAAGGCACTCTCTTCTTTTCTCTCTACTAGCTGAGTGCCAGTGAAATCAGAAGGAGATCAGATAGGCATAGAGAGAGAGAGAGAGAGAGAGAGTCCGAGAGAGGTATGTGTGTTCCTGCTGTTCCATGCTCCTAGGATTCAATAAAGATTCCATTTTGTTGATGTTGTGTTGTGTTTTGAGTTCCCTGATTTTGATGCGTGTCTGTATGCGGCCTGATTTTACCTATTCTATTATCCTCTGATCCTAATTTTGTCTTTTTACTGGATGATGCCCTTTGATGATCCTTTTTGTTCATCATTTGGCACATGGGCGCATGTTCTAGCTTGTTTTCACCTCTGCTAAACCAATTCCCTTTGTTAATGAATCATCGTTTGAGTTACCAAATGCTTATAATCATTAATCAGCATAGTAATTACTGTAGAGGAAAAAAATTCTAATTTGAGGTCGGCTTACGTGCAGGTGGATCTATAGATAGCTAAGCTACTACTCTGCTGCTGCTGCTGCTATTAATTAAGTCAGTCTCTGCAACGATCGAGGAGATGATGGGAGCAGCGGTGACCATGGTGGATCAGCGCATGGCGTTCGCGGCGGAGGCCGACGTTGATAGCAAGGCCGCCTTTGGATTCTTTGGAGGCGAGTGCTTCGTCGGGGAGGGCGACCTGGTCAACCCGGCGCCGCCGTCGCAGCAGGTGCACGAGGGCGGATTCGCCGCCGAGGACGAGAGCGGCGACGACGACGACGACGTGGATGACATCGAGGAGCTGGAGCGCCGCATGTGGCGCGACCGTGTCCGGCACAAGCGGCTCAAGGAGCTGCAGCAGAGCCGCGGCGGGAGGGAGAGCCGGCCGGGCGAGATCGGCGGCGGAGGCAGGCAGCAGCGGCAGTCGCAGGAGCAGGCGCGGCGGAAGAAGATGTCGCGCGCGCAGGACGGGATCCTCAAGTACATGCTCAAGATGATGGAGGTGTGCAACGCGCAGGGGTTCGTGTACGGCATCATCCCGGAGAAGGGCAAGCCGGTGAGCGGCGCCTCCGACAACCTCCGCTCCTGGTGGAAGGAGAAGGTCCGATTCGACCGCAACGGTCCGGCCGCCATCGCCAAGTACCAGGCCGACAACGCCGTGCCGGGGTGCGACGGCGACGTCGGCGGCGCCGTGCCGGCAGGGCCGCACTCCCTGCACGAGCTGCAGGACACCACGCTGGGTTCGCTGCTCTCGGCGCTCATGCAGCACTGCGACCCGCCGCAGCGCCGGTTCCCGCTCGAGAAAGGCGTGCCGCCGCCGTGGTGGCCGGAGGGGACCGAGGCGTGGTGGCCCGAGGCTGGCGTTCCCAAGGAGCTCGGGCCGCCGCCGTACAAGAAGCCGCACGACCTCAAGAAGGCGTGGAAGGTCGCCGTGCTCACCGCCGTCATCAAGCACATGTCCCCCGACGTCGACAAGGTCCGCCGCCTAGTGCGGCAATCCAAGTGCCTCCAGGACAAGATGACCGCCAAGGAGATCGTCACCTGGCTCGCCGTCCTCAAGCAGGAGGAGGATCTCTACCTCAAGCTCCATCCCGGCGCACTTCCCCCGCCGCTCTCTGCGGCGGGCGCGCTGTCCTTGAACGCCAGCATCTCCGGCGAGTACGACGTCGAAGGAATCGACGGCGACGAGGCCGGGAATAACCTGCAGAAGGCGCCGACCGACGCGACCGCGTTCATGGACCTCACCACCATGGATGTTGCTCTGAGCAACAACAAGTTCCTGATCATGCCGGCGGCGCTGATGAAGGAAGAGGCCATCGATGTCGACTTCGTCCAGAAGAGGAGCGCTCCGGCCGGTGGCGAGCCGGAGCTGATGCTGAGCAGCAACAACCACACCCGCGTCTACACCTGCGACAACGTGCAGTGCCCGCATAGCAACTACGCGCTCGGCTTCCTCGACCGCAACGAGCGCAACGCCCACCAGTACGCCTGCAAGCATAACGCCGCCGCCGAGAGCAAGGCGCCGCCGCATCTCTTCGAGCCACTCGGCGGCTTCGACTTCGACCTCCCCGTCGACGGCCAGAGATGCCTCGCCGGGCTGATGACCATGTACGACACCGACGTCGCTGCCACGCAGAGGAACGACACCTTGCTCAACAACGGGATGCATCATCATCATCATCAGCAGCAGCAGCAGCAGCAGGCTAATTTCTTCATCCGCGACGACGCGCCGTTCGGCGGCGACGTCACCGCCACGGCGGCGGCGGCGCCGGAGTTCAGGTTCAGTTCAAATTTCAACGTGTCAGGAGGGGGCGCCGTGGACTACGGTGGCGCCATGCAGCAACCGCCGGCGAAGTACGTTGGATCCAACTGGTTCTACTGAAACGAATTGAATGGGAACCAAGAATCACCACCCCTAGCTCGATTCGATCAGTAGCTTGTAGCTGTAGGGGATTAGAGCTCATAAGCCTGATTAATTTTCATTGTGCTTGTAAGAATTATTGGTTAATAATTTTTCAATGTAGATCCATGCAAGCTCGCAAATACAGTTGGCTCTGCAAACGGTTCACGCCATCAAACCTCTTTATGGAAACTTCCATGTTTGATTTTTTGTCGTGCTGCTGCTCGTGTACTCGATAGGACGATCTAGATATACGTGAGCTACTTCTCGTGATCTCCTGATCGATCGATATGGACACGAAATGCAAATTAAGCCAAGACATGCGTACACACAGTTTCTCTCCAAGAACAAGGTGAAAAATGCTCGTCCAGAAGCTCAAAGATCCAATTCTTTTTTAATAAAAAACATTGTTTTTCCTAATTTTTTTTATGAAAGGTGTCTTTCCCTTATCTAGAAAAGTGATGTTGCCCTTTCATGAGCACAGAGGTTCTTTCAACAGTCTTTCCCTGCATCAAAAAAAAAAAAAACTTTCTTGTGCTTTACTCTGCTGCAGCTTGGTGCCGATGCTGGTGGCGATACATCCATTGATCCATCATCTTGTCCCTTTTTCTTTCATTCATTCGGTGACCCCTCACTCACATGCTCGTAATCCTGTATGAGCATATCATGGTCATGGAGGAGCTATGAACTGTTGAATCATGATAAGGACTGTTTACCTGACGGACACGGCAATACAGCACATGGCGCACTCGGCTGAAGGTAACTGAGTTATTTTTTTTTTGGAAATGTAGTAACTGATTTTAGTGGCTTAATTGTCTATAGAAATGGACTTTAAGATGTGTGAAGATTTTTAATCAGACGCAAAGATACAATGGTTAAAACAGAGGAGTGATCATTTATTTAGTACTGAACGAATTAAGATGCCTCTCTGAACATTTCAGTTGTAAGCTATGGATTAGGAGTATAAGCTACCATGCTGAGGCCACTAAATCTGAGCCCTGTCGTCTCCAAATCATTCTTGAGATCTATCTAATCTGCCTCTGAAAAATAAGGTCCTTACATTTTTTTTATGTGCACAATTTGGTTTGTGATTAACATATGCCTTCAGTCGTTTACAGGATTAAAAAATGGCTAGTGTGACTAAAGATAATTTAACATTCCCATGGTATGGTTCACCAATAATCCTCTATTTTTGGTCAATGTTTAATTATGAAATTGGTAGGAGGAAGAACAAAGGGGGAAGAATCACTCATTTAAAGTAGAACTAATATACAAGTGTTTTAAAACATATGGGTAGAACATGGCTGTTTATTTATATGTAAGCCTTCCGGTATTCAGATGAGCCTCAAAGGAACTGGAATTAACCTCATAACTACAAGTAGTCAATTGAAGAAACCAACGAAAATGAATTCTTCAGTCATCTTGCTGAATCTGAAGAAGAAGAAATACTAGAAAAAAATCACTCCTACTTTTTTCAGACTGAAGAAATACTGGTGGCTAGTAGTAACTCCCGACCAAAAACCTCACGTCGCATTCTGCAGGAATAAATAGGGGAGGACAAGTTGACAAACGCATGGAAAACTCGTGGCCAAAACAAAGGCCTCAAGAAGGAACTTTCCCTCCACCTGCAGGCTGCAGCTGCATCTTGCAGCTACACAAATAATGGAGGAGGAGGAGGAGGCTTTGATAGCTAGCAGTATGTAGGACACGGCAACAACGCGAGGAGAGGAGAGGACAGTGAGTGAGTACGACGCACGCAGCTGCGCGCCAAGTGGCCAACCGAGAAATTCAGACTGACGGGAGCGGCTGCCGGCGGCTGACAGCAACATCGACGGCGACGGCGAGTCGGCGACGCAGTATGGAGATTGGAGATGGAAGCCGCTGCTGAATAGCAATAGTGAATTCTGATCTGCCGCTCGTGGGTGGTCCTTGCTCGACAGGATTACACGTCTCGTGGCTGCGATTGGTGGGAGCTCTCAACTGTGGGTATAGATAGATCCCTGCATGCATTGCAGTATTGGGGCACATGGATGGAGATGGAGATCGTGGATGTGATACAGGTGTTTGGGCCTCATTTGGTTCCTGCGTTTGCATCCATCCATCTCAACATCGGATGGGTACTAGTACTACTACTGTACAAGTCTCAAGTGCCAATTCAGATGTCTAGAGTGTGTGCTCATCGCTCAACATTCAGAGATAGTACCATGTACGTACCAGTCGTACATATCACAAGACCGCCTCTCGATCTGTTGGTAGCAAAAGGAATAATAAACACTTCAAGTCTTGAACAGTTACTAGACTTTAGAGATGGTAATCAAGAAGTTGTGTACGCATGTAGTTTTGTAGTAGCAACTGGAATGCTGAATTTATCTGGCTTCCATTTCTTTTAAGTGCTGAACTTTTAAAGGAAATGCTGGCCTAGTACTACTACATCATGGCAAGGAAAGGCAAATCTAACAATCTGAAGTATTGAACCAGTTGTGCTTGCCTATGTTACGTCGTGTCCTTCAATCTTCGTGCTCTTTTAGCAACGCTCAACTATCATCTGTCTTTCATGTTCTCTATGGAGGGAAGCAACAGGCCGGATATTATACGTTGTGTAGTACGTGTAAACGCTAGGAATCTGGATGACTATGCTACAATAGTACTCGTTTGTTATTATCCTCTCTGAACAGTAACGGCGACAGGTTGGAAGATAACACTTGTCGGCCACCCAACTCATCCAAGCGACCTAGTATCACTGAACCTGGTTCATATTCAAGCTGCCAGAGCATACCGCCGTCATATGTACAGTGATGAGAAATACATATCAAATTCCTAATAGATCAGATTGCGCCAAGATTTAACGAATTGAATGAATTTGGCTCAGTTCACAATAGTTGCATTCCTGTGCTGAAATAAACGAACAACAAAGGTGTTGCAAATGAACCTGAAGGAGCATGAAGCAAATAATGCAATAAAAAAATTAATACTTCGATTTATTTTGGGAGTAGCTATATTTATGGCGCTATATTTTTCAAAAAAAATAGTCAGCATGTATTTATATTGTAAGCCTAAATTACATATGTAATTTTAGTGTATTTACAATGTAAGTCCCAAAATTACATATGTAAGTTTTAAAATTATATATGTAAATTCTAAAATTATACTAATTACATATGTAAGTGGTGTGTAAGTGGGTGTAATTACATATGTAAGATTTATGGTGTAACAAATATAGCAATTTTGAAATTTAATTGTTGAGCTTCTACTGCAAAACGCAACACGCAAAGACACTGAACAGAAAATCGACTGTGATTAGACAAAAAGTGTCGACATGATTATAGCAACTCCGTTTATTTTTGGTAAAAAAAGATTTAAAACCTTAAATTAAGATTTGGTTGGAAATTTAAATCCAGATTCAGTAAACAAAATTTATAAATTTTAAATTGAGATTTGGTTGGGGTGCGCCAGCCTTGGAGATAGTGCAAAACCAAGGTGACATAAGAGATTCCTAGTGGCAAGCCACTGTGGTGAACTCTCCCCCACAAAAAATAAATTTAATATCGAAGTGAGCACATGGCCCACATATCAGATATCTATTAACTTATTAAAAGTAATAGAAAAATAAGCCCCTCCACGTTAGCTCTCATGATCTAGAAATTTTCACATTAATCGGAGAAAAAGAAAAGGTAGAGTCCATATAGAAATATACTTTAAAAAGAGTTTAAATTCAGAATTAGAAAATAAGGAATATTGGAAGAGGAAACTAGAGCCCATATAGGTATACAATTTAGAGCTAATTAAAATTCGTAATTAAAAAAAGAAAATTAAAAGAAGGTGTTAGAGTCCATATAGAAATACAACTTATAAATAACTAAGGAATATTCGGAAAAAAAGTGAGTCCATATATGAATACAATTTAGAAATAATTCAAAATTAAAAATAAGGAATATTAAATTATGAGTTTAGAGTCCATGTAAAATACATATACAATTTAGATCTAATTGAAATTCGGAATTAAAAATAAGAAAAATGAAAAGTAGAGTTTAGAGTTCATATAGAAATACAACTTAGAAAAAACTAAAATTCGAAATTTAAAAATAAAAAGTTTAGAAGAAGATTCTAGGGTCCATATAGAAATACAACTTAGAAAAACTATAAGACATATTTGAAAAAGAGTCTAGAGTCCATATATGAATACGATTTGGAAATAACTAAAATTCAGAATTAAAAAATAAGGACTATTGAAAGATGAGTTTAGAGTCCATATAAAAATACAATTTATGAATAACAGAAGTTTGGAATTAAAAAATAAGAAATACTGGAAGAGTAGTCTAGAGTTCATATAGAAATACAATTTACAAATATCTTAAATTCAAGATTTTAAAAATAATGAATATTGAAATATTGGTTTAGAGTCCATATTGGAATAAAGTTTGTAAAAAACATGACTTCAGAATTAACTAATAAGAAATATTAAAAGATGATTTTAGAGTCTATATATGAATACAATTTAGAATTAACTAAAACTAAAAAATAAAATAATTAATAAATATCACTTATTACAATACACTATGAATATTACACATCGGTTAGTTTGGTCAAGTTAATACAAAATTAAATATTATTATTTTTATATATTTTAATAATAAAATATAAAAATATATATGCTATTATGTGGGAAAAATATAACGATACTAGCCGCACAATCTGTGCGGGTCACCATACTAGTTAAACTGATAAGAACAGATACTACACTTAGCTTAGCTAAAAGGCCGAGAAAGGTATGAGTTGCTATGAAGGTGAACCCCTCCTCTTATTACCCTGGGTGCTCTCTGCTAGGCGATGTGGTACAAAACTAACCACGGGATTGATTTCTCCGCATGGGCTACCAGCTAGGTCCGCAACGGCCCAGTATGCTAAACTTCTTAATTTTTTTTATTTTTAATTTTTTATTAAAAGTTTTGCAAAAATAATTTTTTGTTTCAAAGTTTGACAAAAGTAGGCTCCCGCCGTCCTCTGGGAGGGCGATTATTAAAAATCGTCCATCCAAAGGGCGGCCAATATGACGTGGCAGACGACCGTTGGCTCTCTGCCGATGGCCGTCTGCACATTTTGCAAGCGGCCCCCTTGCTGCCCTAACAGAGGGCGGTTTTTACTGTGCCAGAGGGGCTGCCTGCAAAAGGGCGGCGGGGGCCCTGGAATTTTGCAGGCGGCCCCCTTGCCGCCCTCTGTATGGGCGGTTTTTAACTGTTCATTCAGATTAGGGTTTCCATATGTTTTATTGTATTTGTTATCGAAATATTTGGTACAAAATTTTAGTAAAGCATCATATTGAAAACTAATAAAACAGGAGTAATGATTGTAAATTTGTTTGATGCAAACTATGATATTTGGACGAATAAAAGTAGGTAAACACTCACTCTGAGAAGAGAAAAACCAGGTATATTTTATAAAGTTAAAGACTAGGTCAAATTATAGGTCGAGGATGCGGTGTGTGATTTTGAAGCATTAGGTTAATGATCTTGTAGAAACAAGAAGAGTATGTAAAATTTAGTAAGTATCGGATGATATATTGTTAGGTATTTGTAAGGAAATGAGCGTAACGGGGCGTCAAAGAACCATGTTAATATATCCGATATTTTTTATTTGTACGCATGCAATAAACCATCATAATTAAACATTTTAATGATAAGATAGGAAAGAAGTGCCATGGATACACGATACAAACTTGTCGGTCCCGACGAATGTAGATTGCGCTAACCTACTAGCTTCTTCTAGGTCGGTCAATATGCGTTGCATTTTCATGGTCCTTCAATCGTTGGTACTCTCTTTCTGTTTCAGAATTTGTTATCTTTTGACCATGATAGGATGGAGTAACAATATCGATCCACTGAGTAAATCGACACATCCTTGGATTGCCCTACGAAATTAATAAGATTAGTCAGTAACGGTAGAAATATTGTGCAAATCATAGGGCAATTTGGAAAAAGTTAGACATACAACGAAATTGTTGTCTACATTGGGGCAGACAAAATATCTCCTGCCAAATGTTTGTTCTGCAAAGGAGGTAGCCACCTGGCAGCGATCTCGACAACCACACTTGGGACGCTCCAACCATTTAGGTAACCCTAATGGATTGTTCCTCCAGTCTAAGCTTGCAATTTCTACCCGACGTTCGTACTCCAACCAAGCCTAAATGAATTGTGTGGTCGGTTCAGGTTGCGTTATCGGCCCGCCATTGGAAGTAACTCTGGCTGTGTCGATCCATTGTATGAATTGACATTTCCTTACATCCTCCTATGTACACACATTGTGGGGATATTTATGGTCAAGATAATAGCGATGAGTGATGAAAAGAAGAATTGCACTTACGACGAAATCATCATCGACAGTGTTTGGACACACGAAGCATCTTTGTCCTCGAGTTCGGTGCCTTACGGACCGTATGACTTGACAACGGTCACCAAAATGACACTCTGGACGTTCACGCCATGTGGGGAGTCCCAGGGGATTTACCCGCCATTCTGAAGTTTCAGCAGCAATTCGGCATTCATATTCATCCTTCCGCCTTAGGTACTCCGATCTTGTTTCACTACGTGGGTATGGACTTGTTCCATCGAATCGTGGGTTCTCCATGTCTACCCACTCAATGAAGTTGCACAATGTACGATATGACTGCAAAATATGTTACGATTTTGTACAAAGCAGTTAGTGTTCTATCTATCATAGGATGCTTCAAATGTTCCATACCTCATCTCAAGAATCTTTTGTTTAGCTCTCCAGGCCTTCGCATAGCTTATAGTGTACTTGAATTTGTTTTCAATGTGGCTGATAATTGATCTTGGTTCAAAGCCAATGTTAGAAACAACACTGTCGTACATCTCACTTGCCACAAAAACTGATGTGATATTCTGGTAAAAAAATCTCCACCCCTTGTAAATAGCACTGGTGCTCAGTGACAATGCTAACTTTCCAATAATCATTCCATTTTTCCCTTATATGCGTGGACACGCTAGGGACAATCTTCCTTCATGCACCTCACTTCATACACATAGTTGGTTGATTTGACCACCCTAAACTCTCTCTGCAAAGAAACTGCCCAATGCTTGATCGCCTCCTTCATCTCATCCTTATGAGCATACCTAACACCCTCAATTACCTCGTTCTCCTTATATTCCCAGGGTACATGATGACTCTCTGGGATAACAAGTCCAGAGAAATCCTCGTTTGTCCAATCAGTGGGTATTACATCACCTTCCTCATCGGATGATGCGTCGCCCTCCGCTTGCTCATTATCCGAATCTTCCCTCTCCATTTCATCAACGATTGTACCGACTCTCTCCCCCTCATCCGCCATGCCCATGACCTGCTCTACCGTTGTTTGATTTTGCTCACTTTGCATCGATGGTCCAACAACATCACCCGCATTGCTAGGACCCTCGACATCTTCGGTTCGCACTGAAACATTTGCATCTTTCTCTTGCACCGACACAAATATAACAAGAGGCCATGACCGTTCAAAAGCCATCTCCACATATCGTCTCCATGCAACAGTACTATCCATCGGCATTAGTTCCCAAAAATAACCTTCTGTTGCATGACTCACTACAACAGATACTGACATTGTGTAGAATTCTGGGTCTATTCTAAATCCTCTCAACAACCAACTGTAAATTGACTGAAATGTTTTCTCTGCATGCCTATCGATACCCTTAGATGTCATTACAAAATCTGACAGATCAACACCATCTGAACCAAATCTATGGTTCCCTTCACCGTGAACTATCTGAAATAGGACCTTATTTGACATTGTGCCTAATTAAAAAAATAACTAGGTTAACTAAGTTCATACCGTACTAATAAGATCTAACATCATGTTCATCGATACCCCGCACTAAGTTACAATTTCTACAATATTGTTCTGTGTCTTATGTCCACAATTCTACAAATAGATGGCGTGCTTCAGATCGAACTAAACTATATTTTTCAATTTACACTATGGTCTAAGTCTCAATTCCTACTAAAATATACTGTGTTCTAGATCTACACAAATGTGTTGTGTTCTACAGATCTACTAAAAATTATGGAACTAAAACTGTAATTCAACATAAATTAACAACACAATGTAATGTGATGTATTTACCTGTGATGAAGTGCGCAAACCAACAGGGCTTCGCCGCTTTCCTTCTGCTCCCCCTCACCCCTCCCTCTTTCTTTTTTTCTGGAATTACGAGTGATTATAATGCGAATTTTAGAGAGGGGAAGGGTTTTATAGGGGACAAGCTAAAAACCGCCCTTACAAAGGGCGCAAGAGGGCCGCCTGCAAAATTCCAGGCCCCCCGCCGCCCTTTTGCAGGCGGCCCCCGGCACAGTAAAAACCGCCCTCTGCTAGGGTGGCAAGGGGGCCGCCTGCATGCCACGTCACATTGGCCGTCCTTTGGATGGGCGATTTTTAATAATCGCCCTCCCAGAGGACGGCGGGAGTCTACTTTTGTTAAACTTTGAAAAAAAAAATTTTTGCAAAACTTTTAATAAAAAAATTAAAAATAAAAAATTCCTAAACTTCTCGTGGTCATGGGCCTTGACATCGTGCCCCCGTAATGCGATAATTATCGTGGTCATGGGCCAGCCCTGTTATTAGGCCGCTTAATTAAGACCCTGTTTGTTTCAGCTCAAAATTATTGTAATCCAGATTATTGAGTCAGATTACTATAAGCTGGATTATAATAAACTATAGTAAAATAAACTATGAGTTGTTTATTTCTTTGGATTATGGTAGAATAAGGGTAGTGAGTTTTTAGCCACACAATAATCTGAAAAAAGCACGTTTAGAGGAGATTACCAGATTATACTAATCTACCTTATAGATTATAATAATCTATCATAATAATCTACCTGTTTGTTTCGGATTATTACTAATAATCTAGATTATAATAATTCTAAGCTGAAACAAACAGAGCCTAATTACATCCCGGGCTCCGTAATTGATCTACTACACGTACGATCATCATCACGTGATAACACCGGGAGTTTCAGTATATATAGCAACAATCCAAGGATATGCAATAGCATAATACTAGTACTTTGGTTACATCTTCTTATATGAATGCGGAATATTATTACTCAGGGGAGGAGAGGTGTGAGGTGTGAAAAGAGTATGGTTGGTGCAGGCACGGATTGTTTGTGTTTGGGCTGGGCCGGGCCGGCCCGTATATAGGATTTGATTTCAGCAGCGCATGGCGTTTGCGTTTGCATGACAAGGAATCTTGAAGATGGTGCGTCCGTCAAACAAGAAGGTGACGAACTATGGGGTAGCGATGAGGGAGCCGCCGGAAGCATCGATGCACAGCGAGGTAGTGGTGATAGGGGTGAAGTGTGGCTTCAACGCCGAACCGCTATGTTTTCTCCAAGCTCGTCCTCGTTTTACAGTTGTCAGAAGAGGTTAGAGCTACCATTGATCCAGTGTCCCTCATGCAACGAGAACATCATCGTGAAGCGTACACAAATGCTAATTGGGACATATTTTCGGGGTGGTATTGTAGCTCGAGGGGGCTAATTACATTATCTCACCACGCTTCGCTGTGGAGGGGGCTAGGTGCGAAAGTGTTACCTACGTGGACGCCACGTTAACGGTAAACCCCGGTCAAACAAGATTTGGATCGACTGTGATTCATTAAACCAAGATGATGGGTCTAAATGTGCAATTTTCAAGCTTACGGACCTAAGTAACACACCTCTCAAGTTTAAGGATCGGTCATATATTTTACTCTAAAATTTATTAAGTTTGACTAAATTAGTAGAAACATATAACATCATTGTCAGCACAAAATAAACATACTATTAAAATATATTCAATCATTTGGTATTATAGATATTGCTAAATTTTTCTATCAATTTGGCTAAACTTAAAGGAAAATGGCTAGGAAAAAATCAAAACAACTTATAACACGAAAATGGAAGGAGCAGTTTATATATGTGAAACAGTCAAGTCCCCCGTGCAAAATCAAAGATTAATCTGCCAATCCAGGAGCGAGAAAAGGATTTTCTAATATACATACACTGTTCTGACGATAGAAACGTGTCGATGGATTTACCCTCGTCCTTTTTTTATCTCTAAAATTGTGCCAGTAATTCTACAGTGTGGACTGAATTTTTCTATGCTACATCATCATTTCATATCAGATTATTTTACACATTAACAATCAGCATCCATTAACCTGCTCACCTGGGTTCAAATATGAGATTTGACACGAGTGCTCGTATTTACGGCTAATTATTCTTTCAGTGGTAGGTGACGTATCCATCAACAATAAGATACCCGTAGTAACTTCGTCAATCTCAATATATACTGATCGGTTTTTCAGAGATGCTCATAGGGGTAGGTTATGCGCTCGTAGAATAAGTATGTGTGTGTTGGGAGCGTCCGCGTCTGTACTATTTCTAAAAAAAAAAAAGTCCGTTAACCTGCCCACCCTGATGCAGATGCTGCTAGCTGCTTCTGATCAGACGCGGACCAAAATGCTCTGAGCTCCTCAGCAAATTCCCTCTCCCTGCCGAAAACCACCGTCTTGTGGTCGCAGCCATCCGTGAGGCGGACCTCGGCGCCGGGAAGCTTGGCCTTGAGGTGGCGGCTGCACTCCACCGGAACCACCTGATCGTCGCCGCCGTGGATCACCTGCACCGGGACGCCGGCCGCCTCGACGACCTCCAGGTTCCTGTCCTGCAGCATGGCTCCACCGCAGATGACGTTGTGCATCGTGTGCCACGCCGAGTGGTGCGTGTGCTTCGTCAGATCACCCAACAGAAAGTCCACATCCCTGCATGCAACATTTTTTTTAAATCAATCTTAGTTAAAAGCTTTGTTTTCTGAGCTCATTTTTGGGCGTCGATGACTGAACTCTGAATTAATCGTACTATGTGATTACCTCTTTCTTGTGAGGAGCCTGAAGAGGCGCTCCCAGAGCAGGTGATTTTTGCAGACCAAGAAGCAGACAGTCCTTCCAATGTGCTCATACCATGACATCACTGCTGATCCGAACTGCAATGGCGGCCACAGCTTCTTCTCCGCCAGTCTCTTCAGTGCCACTTGGCTCGCCTTCTCTTCGCATGCCCCGAAGTACGGCTACAACCAAAGCAACGGATCGATATATCGAGCAATCAGATTCCCCTAATTCAGAGCTCTCATTGATTCATCTCCGGATATGTACTACTTACCGGTGCAATCAGTGTGATTGATCTGACTCGTTGCGGGTGCTTGGCAGCCAATGCGAGGGCGATGATGCAACCCATCGAGTGGCTGATGAGATGGAAGGATGTCAGGTTGAGTGGATCGATGAGGCTCCGCTCGATCATCTCGACGTGATCTTTCAGTCTGTACATGCAGTTTGCCGGCTTGGGAGACTTGCCGAAGCCGAGGAGATCAACAGCGAACATTCTGCAGTTGTTGAGGATGGATGATTCGTGGAACACTGTTGCCCAGAACGACGATGACGAAGTGAAGCCGTGGATGAAGACGGCGTCTTCTTCAATATGCTGCATCGTTGCCACTGATCCATCTGCAGAGGTAAGCTCGCGAACGTTAATGTCGCCGACACGGCAAAGCGACGCCAAGGAGGATTGTAACAGAAATAACGGGAAGCAGTTGAGACCGTTTGGCGGCGGCGGTTGGTTGACGACGAAGTGCAGCCGGCCGTCGTCGTGGCGCTGCCATGCGCGGCACGACTCGCAGCCACAGTCCGACCACCTCGGGCTCCGCCCCTTGCGCCGCTCCGTCTCCGTCTCCGGCGAGCCGCTCCTACCCCTGACGAGCCCCATCAGCGCGTCTCGGAGAGCGCTCCGCCGGTGGTACAATGTGTCGGAGACCTCGTCGTCCTCCATCGCCGCCGCGCTGTGGCTCCCGTGGCAGTAGCAGCTGACCGGGCTGTCCTCGAGGACGGCGTCGATGAAGCCGTACACGAAGCAGAGGAGCACGTCGACGACGTCCAGGAACGCGAAGACGGCCGCCGCGAAAGCTGAGGAGACGGCTCCCGTGACGTTGGCCGCGAACGCGAGCATGGCCGGCGACCACCGAAGTTAGGATGGACGGAGAAGGGAGGTAGAGAGAGAGGGGATGGAACACGATGATGCGAGTGGTAAGGCTGGAAATGTGCGCGCGGATGGGTGCGTGTGTATGGCGTTGCTCCACGTCGCCCTGGTGCCGTGTGCGCCGTGGAGACGAAAATTAAGCAGCGACTGTTCGCGCGGTTCCGCCGTGCGTGCGTGCGTGACTTTGCCGGCGATATCTTTGTGTTCGCGACATCGCCGGAATTTTCTCACCTCCGGTAGCTTTCCGTGAAATTCGTGCGCTTTCTTACTTACCGCCAAGACGCGAAGGACAAAGAAGTCTAATTAATATATGCGACAGCCCAGCAGACGGCCCAATTAAGCCCACGAGGCAACGACGAGAGCCCATGTATTTAGCGCCACCACCATCACCGCCGGCAAGCGAAGCGGCTGCCTCCCTCTTCCCCTCCCCCTCCGCCGCGCGCGCCGGACGGCCACGCTGCTGGGCTCTGCTTACACTCCACGCCAAGGTCTCCGCTACTAGCGCTCTCGCTTCACGAGACCCCATTACCATTTGCTTCCTCGCCGCGCCGTCTGCGTCCCGCTTGCCGCCCAAAAACCCTAGGCTCCGACCACCGGTGGGGGCCATGGCGCCGCCGCGGGAGCTGGACCTCTCCGACGAGGTCGAGGGCGAGGAGGACGGTACCACCGATTTCGTCTTCCGCCTTGCCGGCGACCCCATCCCCCTCCTCCCTACCACCTCCTCGCCGCTCCCGCTCTTCGACCTCCAGTCGCCTCCCTCTCGCCCGCTCGCCGTCTCCAACCGCCGCGCCGCGGTCTTCCTCGCCCACCCCAACGGTAAGCCAAGCCACAGAGAATCGTGACGGACCAAGGCATTCCCATCTCGATCTCACCGCTTCGGGTTTCCCCTTCTGTTTCCAGGGTTTATGGCTGCGACAACCAAGGCGTTGATCGAGGCCAGTAAGGAGGCGCGGGAGAAGGGCAAGGCGAACACTCGCTGCGCACAGGACTGCTGCGTCGCGGACATTCCTCTCCCCGGGGTCTCTCTCCTCGACCTCACCCGTGATGAATCGGTGCTTGCTGCCTGCGCAGGCGGTGTGATCCACTTCTTCTCGGCTTCTTCCCTGCTCACAGACAAGGTTATCTCATCTCCTTCCCTCATGTCGATCATACAACTTATAAGAACCAGAGAATTGTTTTTTGTCCAACTGATTCACATTTTACATAACAATATCTTGTAGAAATGTTTATGCGATAATGAGCTATAGTTAGTGAACGTTTTCAGTATCCCATGTCTATTTGCACTTTGACCTTGTGGATCTCTTGTACATCTACTTGTAATTTGCTCATGTATCTTCTACTCATGCTATTCACAATTATGCTACATAGGATGTAGAGCCACTGTCATCATGTACCCTGGAAGGATCCAGCACTGTGAAAGATTTCAAGTGGCTAAATCATGCCTCCAAAGCCTTTATTGTACTCTCGAAAGACGGGTTGCTGTCTCAAGGAAGTTTGGGGGAAGGTCTCAAGGACATAATGGAAAATGTTGATGCTGGTTTGTGCCTTCTTCTATTCCTAATAAATTTGAGGCACAATGTCATGCAATGAATAAATGTTACAAATTCTAGTGAAACTTTCTTGAAGCAGACGTGAGATATAGCATACACCAATATATTTCAAATATTCAATATTCACACCATATGAAGTAAATTTTATTTGTTATTGGCTATTGTGAAGTTCATTACTTGAAAACCTTATTTCGTCGTGTTACTGTTTTGGATAGGAGATCATGTTCTAGGATCCTTTTTGTTTTTTTTTATTTAGAAATGCATCTGTACAGTTGTTAAACATGCATTGGTTTGTAAGTGGTATAAATTTGGATCATAGATGGTAAGAACCATTAATTTATCGATGCTATCGCCTGTATTATTGTGAATGAAAATAACAACATCGTGCATTTGCAACATATATCTCTTTGTGGGGACTGCAAGTCTGCAAATTCATTTGACAGATCTTTGTTTCTATGAGTTATTTTCTATAATGCTTAGTCTTTACAGCAGACAACTAGACAAACTAGATTAATTTTGCTGTGGGCTGTATAAAAAGGATGATGCCGTATTGAGTACATATCTTTGGCGCATTCCTGCCTTTAGTCATTAGCACACTCCTCGGCCATTATGTGCTAGCATATTTCTGGTTCAATGATTCATTATTTGTAATTGAAGTTAATCATCACTGTACTAGTTTCTGAACTGAATTTTCCCATCGTTGTATACAGTTGATTGCTGCAAGGAAGGGACTCACATTGTTCTTTCAAAAAAGAAAAAACTCAACATATTATCGTCAGATTTTAAGGAAATATGTTGCATGTCCCTCTTGTTCCAGCTATGGTCTGATGATAGTGATTCAGATGTTGCTAGCATCAAAGGTAAGAACCATTCAGTTTTTCTTTTGTGCTCTGTATCTCCATTCCCCAGTTACAGGATGAATTATTGAATTGCTTCAAGTTCTTCACTATTATTGTTATTCACACATTTTTAAACGTATGGTTTATGGTAGCACTATTAGAACAGAGATAATCACCACCAGACTTAATTTGTTTGGTGATGGGCTCACTACGTGCTAGTGTGCTACTGCGTTTTAACTCATAAAATTGTTTTTTTTTTCTGTGGTAAACAAAACAAGTAAGCTTGTTACTCAGGCCAAAATTTATGAGCAGCGCACAGCTTATTAATCCTTAGCATCACAGTACGACGACATGCTAAACATGCCGTTTCTTATTTTTCAAAAATATGTGAGAAAAACACAGTCCACAAATATGATTGCCACTGGTAGAATAAAATGACTAATGGGTGGCGAAAAGGTGTTTGTGAAGTGCACAAAAATTATTACTTTATTCATCTTGTAAATTTATGTAAACGAAAGTAAAACTAATCCTTAAGATTAGGAGTTTCTTGGAAGCTGCAAGATGTTTGAAATGATGTGGTGAACTTGGGTTTCAACATTTGTTCCATGCCCTATGAAGTTTATGCTCTTTTCCTTAGGTCATTATATACAATTTTTTATCATTCTACTGCCATCCTTGCAGGCACACAGTCAAATGCATTGGATTGTGTTAAGTAGGTGATCATTTTGATTTGTTATTAATTTTTTTTTTCATCAGTGGATTCGATTGGGTGGGTGCGCGATGACAGTATTGTTGTTGGTTGTGTAAGATTGAATGAAGAAGGCAATGAAGAGGGCTATCTTGTCCAAGTAATAAGAAGCAGTGGAAATACATTTTTTGAGGTTAGTCCGTCGTTTAGTTCCAGTCGCTTCTGCTGTGTAGATTTATATAGCATGATACTTTTTTTAGAAAACGATATTTCCTTTTTATCATATACTTGTATGAAACAAGCTATCTTAAATAGTCAAGGATTTAGTTTTAAGCATATGTTCATGTTGCTGTGAGGGCAGTACTTGTATATATTTCAGCAAATGAAACTTATGTCTTCCAAGAAGAGAGAAGATGTTCGAGAGGAACAACTCATCACCATTTTCTGGATGTTGTAGCCTTCATCTCCATCATTCTGTTGTAACCATGTGCATCTGCATACTTGTGTGCGCATATATGCATGTTGTGCTAATATCTTGAAATGCTACGTAATCCTTGACATTAATTAGGTGGATGAATTCTTTGATCCATACTATGCCTACTGCCAAGATTTCAGAGGCTTTTGAGCTGTTATGAATTGGTTATATATTGATACTTACTATGATTTGAACTTGGTACTCCCTTCATCCCATATTACAACTACCTTCGGCATTTGAAATTTGTCCCAAAATACTACTTCACCTACTTACCTACCTGAACCAATCATAACCATCCCCATTTTAATTTCTTCACCTACTCCATCATCTCAACCAATCACAACCATTTATCTCCTCATCCTTAATCCCCTCAAAAATTGGCAAAAGTAGTCGTATTATGCGACAGCGTTAGTAGTTTTTATTATGAGACTAGCCTTCTGAAGGAGCAATCAGAAGTTTAAAAATTCCTAAGAACAAAAAAAAGTCAATTTGTTAAGTTCTTGCCCTATATATCTATGTTTTCCAAACTGCAGTACCAGAAAACTAATACTTGGGCTTGCAGCAGATATGTTATGATATGGATGTTATGGTGTTGCATGTATGCTAAAATATTTGGTTCCGATTATCAATAAGAACATGTGCATAACTAATATATATGTGATAATTTTTTTTGGATGGCAAGATTTCCTAATTCTCATCCCATGAATTGGTGAGGTTGAAAACTATAATAGTTATACTTGTGATCTCTTAAAGTATTGACTGATCGAGGTGCCCTCTTAATGACTCAGCAACCCATTTACCCACTTAAGTTCTAGCCTTAAGGTTCTGATTGATTAATGTGCTTTCTCAATTTCCTTACAGAATTCAAGCAAGCCAGTTGTTTTCACCTATGTGGATTTTTTCCGAGGCATCATGGATGATGTTTTACCATCTGGAGTTGGACCTAATCTGCTGCTGGGCTATTTGTATTGCTGGTATGCAAACCTGAGCTATCTACTTATTGTGCTGATAGATAAATATGGCATATTTTGTAGGGATATATTCTGTCATGCTGCAATTTTGTGTAAATTTTTTGTTACACTTCTAAGAAT
The DNA here is from genome assembly GCA_000573905.2 of Oryza punctata. Taxonomy (NCBI): domain Eukaryota; kingdom Viridiplantae; phylum Streptophyta; class Magnoliopsida; order Poales; family Poaceae; genus Oryza; species Oryza punctata. The sequence goes on along the minus strand of CM002494.2, from coordinate 32,429,298 downwards.
CCAACAGAAATGTTCATGTTGTGAGCAAGGAAATACTTGATCAAAGTATTTATTTAGCTAAAAATTTTACCTTTTTTTTTTGCCACCTCTTGAGAGTTTAATAGGTGGATTTAATGACACGTGATAAAGATTATTTTGTCCATAACTTGAAGTAAAATAATATATATGCTGAAATGTTAAGCTACATGGACTAAACTTGCACAATTCACCTTTTCTAATTGGTTTTGTTATTTCTGACCTTAGATTGGGGCATTGGTATTTTCTTAGTTCTGCCAATTAGCATCAATGTGGTAATATTTCATTTCTTCTTACTTTTGTTATGTTATTCCAACATTTGTTAGCTGTGATTTCTGTAATTTGACAGGGATCTAATGGTGGCTTCCAATAAAAAGAGCATTGATGAACACATTTCTCTCTTGAAGTGGTCATCTGCAACTGATGACAAAAAAACTGTAGTATATCTTGAGATGTTGGAGGATAAATATAGTCCTAGGATTGACCTACAAGGTAAGACATAATTCAGCCGCAACTAGAACATACTGTTTCTCTGTGAATGAAGTCTAAACTCTATGGTTTTCCTCTACTCTAATTTACCATTTCAGAGAATGGTGATGACAATGTCATATTGGGGTTTGGTGTCGAGAATGTGTCATTATTTCAGAAGATCAATGTAACAGTTGGTCCCGAACAAAAGGAGGTTGCTCCTCAACATATTCTACTTTATCTAACTGGTGAAGGGAAACTGAATATATATTATCTTGCCAGGTAGTTACCCTCTGTTTGCCAGTGCCAAATCACAAATGAAAATATGATCTCCTTATTACCTACTATAGCGTCTGTGCACTAACCTTTGTTTGGGAAAAAAAAACTGATGTGTTGCCACTGATATCTTATCTAGGATTTCTGATCCTTCTGAATTACCTCAAACAAAGCTATCTGCTATTGAAGATAGCGGCGTGAAGAAAGAAATATCACCTGTAACTGTATCTGGAAAAGAGTTTACTCTAAGTGCTACCAGCTCATTGGACAAGAGTATTCACACAGAAAGTGGGGCTGAGCTTTCTAGTGTACAACCAGGTACATCAGTTAGTTTACCTTTGAGGGGTTGTTTGTTAGGTTTCCAAGTGCTTTGGAGACTTAATAATTCTTCCTTTTGTATTTTGCAGATAGAGACCTGCATGGATCAACAGATCTGAAAAACAGTTCTCCAGTTTCACAAACCAAGGAAATAGTGGCTTCCTCACCTGCACCTGCCTCTTTCTTAGGACCAGCAAGCAACTTGAAACCTGGAATATCTTTCAGCTTTTCTACTGCTAATAGCGTTGGTACGAGTCCAGCTGGAAGCAACACATCTAGTGAATTAGCTTCTTCGTGGCAGCAAAGCAGCAGCAGCAATTTCGTAAATAACCAACTTGGTAAAGGAAGCATACCTTCCACTCAACCGGTGGGAGCATTTGGAGGATCTCAGAACTCAAAGAAAGATGGTGGTAGCCTTAGCTTTAAATCACCAGTGTTCACTTCTGATGGATCTGCCCTGGTTAAGCCTGGAGAAAGGAATGAAGCTGGTTTTGGAAGTCACCCGCTGCAAAGCAGCTACACTACTGATAAGAAAGTTCCCAGTTCAGTTGGCTTAAGTTCCAAGCCATCACCATCAGTTTCTCCAATAAAACCTTCATCCACTGGTTTTCGCACAGGAAATCTTGAGGCGTTTCCTACCTCCCATGGATCACCTCTACCACAGGAAAGCATTGACAAACCACATAACAGAACACATGCAGCAGTGGACCATTCTAAAAATTTCAAGTTAGGCGCAATGTTCGATACTGAACAGGACCTGTCTAAAAAATTTTACAGTGTAAGATCAACCAAAACATTTAATTATAATGTTTTTTACTACCGCCTCAGTATAGTCTGTTTGTAGTATCTTTTGTTTTTTATGATTCAGCATCTAATCGATTTTCCTGAATATTGTCTTTGGAAATTATGTTTTCAACCTTTTCAGTTTGATTTGCCATATTTTATCTCCTTAGGATAGGATATAAATATAGATAATTATGTTCTTTCACAGTTCACACTCATGCTAGGTTCCTGTTTTATTTCATGTCTCTGCTCTTTCAGATGTTTCCATGCTAATACCTTATTATTCACCTCAACTGTATGAAACATGTCCTTAAACATAGTGAATATTTTAAATATTGGAATTTGGGTCTACCTTTTGTTATCTCTATTTTAATTAGTAAATTTCTTGCCCTTTTGTTAAACAGATTAATGATATGACCAAGGAGTTAGATACGCTCCTATCATACATAGAGAAGGATGGTGGTTTCAGAGATGCTTGCATAACCTTCCAGGAACGCCCTCTTTCTATGTTTGAGGGTGATTTGCAAAATTTTCTGGAACTGTTGCAGATCTTCAAGGTATTATACTAATTTTCATCCACACATTTTTTCTTGTTTCCTTTACCTCTCTCATCTTCCAGTTCTGCCTTTAACCTGCTAAAGGAATTCCTTCTTATTTTTGATCTCCAGAACAAGATAGCAGAACAGTGTTCAAGAGTTGAAGACCTGCGGAATAAGATGTTTCAAGGCACGTCTACTACTCGTGGTTATTTCTTTTTGCCTATAGACATGCTACATTTGGTGCTTCAATATATACCTGAAAGAAATATAGGTTATATGGATCTTCATAGTGCTTACAGATAATTAGCTAGTTTTTATCCACACCTGGTTTGGTAGTTGATATTGTTGATCATCTAATACCAAACATTCCCTTTTTGCGTTTGGAAAAAGAAAAGGAAAATTGATATATCGATCATCTCTGGATATTTCCATCAATTGATGACTGTCATTACTTTGGTTACTTCATAGTTCCTAATAGGCTAATACATGCCTACTGCACATTTATATATATTGAAAAATAAATAAATAAAAACAATTTGCCAGGCCAGGATTAGGTTTGAAGAGCTGGTTTGCTCTGCTGTTATTTTAACATTTTGTCAACATTGCAATTGGGGAGAGTGGGGAGGAAATTTTATGTTTGTATTTATTTCAAATTTTGTTGTTTTGGCAACACATTAAAGAAACCCAGAAAGTAGAATGCTGATTGCTTGCCCTTAACTTGAGTGTATGGTAGACCTGGTCTGTTTTTAGTTCCTTGACTTTGTGGGCCCAAAACAAGCCTTCCAAGTGAATGATATGGTTGTGACCTGACAAAGGAGTTTTACCCATCATGACTTGGGCTTGGATTTGTTAGTTTTTCTTTTTCTACTGATGTCATGTTTTGTATCTCAATTGGAAATTAAAGGGTTTAAAATGTGCCTGGCCTTCTAGGCAAGAAGTGGACGTCACACTTAGCCCACATCTGCTCTCCAGGTGAATTAAATTTTAGTTAGCACACTAAACAAGAAACTTCTTTTTGCTTCTCTACAGTCTCTGCTAGGCAAGCTTACATGAAAGGAATCGTCGACCAATCTTCAGATACCCAGTACTGGGATATATGGAATCGTCAGAAATTGAGTCCAGAATTCGAAGTGAAGAGGCAGAATATTCTCAAAGCTAACCAGGTACGGTCTGACCCTTTCTGTTCCTTTTTTTTAAGGAAAATAATATCAACAGCCTAATTCATGGTTCTTTTGTCATACAGAATTTGACAAACCAGCTGGTGGAGCTGGAGAGGCATTTCAATAATCTGGAGATGAACAAATTCGGAGAAACAGGAAGAGTTGCTTCTAGTCGCAGAGTTATTTATTCTAATAAGTCACGGTCCAGGTACTCTATACTATACCACCTCACTAGCAATTCCTGTGTGTTTAGTCGTATCATCAAATAGATGGTGTACCAAACTTGATCAATATCCAATTTTTGAATTTTCAAAGTAACCAATTGCTTTGCAAGCTTGCTATGTGATCAGGGTAACCAGAAATTATCTTGGTACAGATGCATGTAGTCTATTTGCTTGTACATATGCTGTTAGCTTGTTCATACCTCTTTGATTTTGTTCTCACACATTAACATATCTCAAAAGTCGCTTTTAGCACATCATAATGACAAAGTTATAAACTGTTCCTTACTCTTTCTTAGTACTCCCTCCGTCCCAAATAACTTCATCTTTACGACTGTCCCCAATTCATTTGTCCCACAAATACTTCAACTTAAGAGCAATCATTGCATTGGAGTTTGAGAAAGTGGGGGATAAATACATTGGAGTTTGAAAAGGTGAAGGGTATTCTAGTGTTTTGGCTTTGTATTGGTATGTATGAGATAGGCAAAGATGAAGTTATTTTGGTTTGGAGGTAGTAATAAGGAGCTGTTTATTCGGAAAAGAATACTTTAATCATTCCTTTCGTTTTCAAATATAAATCGATGTATGTGAGTTTCTTATCTGATTTTTATCTTCTTATTGTGCAGTCAGACACAAATATCCAGTGTGTACAATGCACTGAATTCGCAATTAGCAGCAGCTGAACAACTGTCAGACTGCCTTTCAAAACAAATATCTGCACTAAATATAAGTTCTCCTTCTACAAAGCGAGGGTCAGTGGCCAAAGAGTTGTTTGAATCGATTGGTCTAGATCACACGATCGATGCAGCCAAATTTTCAGGTGGTACTCCTTCCAAGACAGTTAAGAGATATCCATCAACGAGAGAACACATAACTAGCATATTAGGGCCTTTGAAGACTGCTGAGCCCGAGACTGCAAGGAGGAGGAGAGAGTCACTGGATAGGGTAAATTGTTTAACCCCGACCAAACTTTGCATATATATGCACATGATTGAGGGAAGAAAATGTGGATCTTTCTGTTCCATTTAATCACCTTCTTTCTGCACTTCTTTTCTTTTGGTACATGCTCATCGTATTTCTTATTGCTCTATGTATGGTGAATTGGCTGCAAATCTAACCACAAAATACTTGTCAATTTTAGAGCCTGGCTAGTTTAGAGCCTCAGAAAACTACTGTTAAAAGAATAGCGCAACAACAGCGCCTCAAGATCAGCAGTGATCTGCCATTCAGGTCAAATAAGAAAATATTTGATTCTCAGATGGCAGCTATGTCCCAGGAGAAGTCCAGCAGTAGCTCCACTTCCTCCATAGTAGAATCATATGCAAACAAGCTGCATTATCCAAGTGAAGGTAAGCTATTTATTTATTCTTCAATAGCAATTTCATTACTTTAAGATAGTTTGATTATAGAGTTGGGTACAACTTTCTTATTGAAATCATTTTTACAGTGCTGCATGAGAAAACAAAACCGTCAGGACCCCAGCACAACACTCTGTTCAAATGGGTAAAGGAATCAGCTGGACCATCTGAAGGCCCTCAGCATAAGTATCTTGAATTACCAGGGCAGCTGAAAAGTTCTGACCAGCCACCAAAGTTGGGGTCATCTTCACCGTTGTCATTCAGTTATTCACATAAGAATGTCCGGGATAATATCAGCTCATCCAATGTTCCATCCTCTGGAACAACTCATACCGTGCCAAAGTCAAGTACTTTGACCTTTAAAACCACTGTCATCCCTCAAACTAATACCAGTACACTCCCAGATTTGTCACCTTCATTGACAGGCTCAAAATTCTCTCAGAGTCCATTGGCTGTGAAAACTTCATCTGGGGAATCTGGCGGTGTGTCTTCCATTATTACAAAGAACAAACAGGGTGGACAGGCAATGCCATCTTTGGGAACCACAAAAGGACTGGATGTTTCTCCACAGAATATGGGCGGTGCATTTAGAGATCCTAACAAACCATCTTTGTCTCCTGAACCTCCCAAGTCTGCTCTGTTACAAGGGAAGACTGTGCAACTTGGTAAGATTACTGAAACAGCACAGAGCCCAGTGAAAGCTAAACCTGAGGTGACATTCCAACCTCCTGCATTTCCACCAACACCTGTTGCACAATCTTCTCCATACTCTGTTAAGCCAGCTATCCCTTCTTCAGCTACGTCATCATTGTCAACTATGCAAGAATCAGCTGCAAAAACTTCAAATATTTTGTCTCCAACAGTTTCTTCCATTCTTCCGTCAAAGGAATCAATGCCAAAACCTTCATCACCATTACCTGATGGTACCATATCTAGCTCCCTACCATCTATTCAAACGCCTATTAAGGAGTCATCAACTGGCTTGAATAAAATTGTATCTATGCCTGAAGTGGTTACATCAGAGGTAACTGGAACAACTGTTTCTGCGAGTACTAGCTCAAGCATACCAATCACCGAAGGAAAACCTTCATCGGTTCCAGCAACCAGTGGAAGCTTACCTTCAATTCCTGTCTCTGCGCCTAAAGTGGTACCAGTGTCTGCAGAATCTGTTGTCACTTCCACCGGAAAAGATGTAGGACCGAGCAATCCCTCATCAGATGAAGATGAGATGGAAGAGGAAGTTCCTTCTGCAAGTTCGGATCTCAACCTCGGAGCCCTTGGTGGGTTTGGTCTTGGGTCTGTGCCTTCTTCAAGTCCCCCAAAATCCAATCCCTTTGGGAACTCATTTACTACCTCTGACAATAAGAGTTCAGGTTCATCATTTACCCTGACAACCAGTCCAGGACAGCTTTTCCGTCCGGCGTCACTGAGTATTCCCTCAGCTCAGCCAGCACAGTCATCTCAATCAACTAGCTCAAGTACATTTTCTAGTGCATTCCCAAGTGGGCTTAGTGGATTTGGACAATCTGCACAGATCGGATCAGGGCAGCAGTCAGGGTTTGGGCAGCCTGCACAAATTGGAGCTGGGCAGCAGGCAGGATTTGGTCAGCCAGCACAAATTCAGTCAGGATTTGGTCAACCTGCACAAGTTGGAGTTGCGCAACAGTCAGGATTTGGGCAGCCTGCACAAATTGGGGCGGCACAGCAGTCAGGGTATGGGCAGCCTGCACAGTTTGGTGCTCAGCAAGCGCTTGGATCTGTCCTTGGTTCTTTTGGACAATCACGCCAATTGGGAAGTTTTGGTGCTGGAGGATTTGGTGGGTTCGCTAGTGCTCCTGCTTCTGGGGGCTTTGCTTCTTTATCTTCTAGCAATTCTGGATTTGCTGGTGGTGCAACAGGCGGTGGCTTTTCAGCTGCTGCTCCTGCTGGCGGAGGATTTGCTTCTGCTGCAACTGGCGGAGGATTTGCTGCTGCTGGTACTGGTGGAGGGTTTGCTGCTCTTGCCTCCAAAGGTGGAGGTTTCGCGGGTGCAGCTTCATCTGGTGGCGGCTTTGGAGGTGCAGCCCAGGGAAGTGGCTTCAGCAGTGGTGAGCTCTCTGGATTTTTGCTGTTTTCGTCTTTGAGATCATGATGATGTACAGCCTACATCAACATGTTCATGGTTAGATGTGTTCACATTTTTCTGTTTGAGACATGTCCTTAGAATACTAGTTAATTATCCAACCCGTGATTATCAACTTGAGCTTGTTGATTGATATATATTATGACAATGTTGTGAAATTTAGAAAAACTGCCATGCGCCCATGCCCCAACTATTCTTTAAACTTGAACTGCTAGCATATAACCTCCATTAGGAACATGGACAATCTGTTTTTGACTTTTTGGCAAGGCTGCTCTATTAGGCCTATTCTACATAAATGCATTACTTTTATTTTCCTTGTGAAGAATAGTGTTTGGTATTTGCTCTAGCAGTAGCGTGCTAATTTAAGTTCATTCACGGCTAGTTTTCAATCGGTAAGTCATAAGCTGTTTTGCATACCATGATTTACTTAGCTCTATAGCATATAATGGATTTATCCATTATTGATCGAGTAATCATTGATTATTTTGCCAAACCATCTTTTCCGATCTATTTCATAACTTAAATATAGTGTTGTCATTTGTAACTTCTAAGTGCTCGTATGGTTTTCGCAAATGATATATGCCTAACCATTCTTTACTGGCAAAAAAGATTAAAATCAAGGCATTCCTTTTAATTGAAAATAATGTACTCCATTAGTTACAAGCAGTTTGACCGTCTGGACAAATGTGACTTAATATTAAATTCTATCCAATTTGCTCCACAGCTACTAAAGCTTTAATGCACATATCACACACTTTTTATTGCTTAGAATCTGTTAACCCCATCTTCATTTTTCGGAGAATTGACTCCGTTTGGTTGAATTGGAAGGTGGATTTGGAGCTTTTGGTGGTAATCAAGGGTCTGGCTTCTCGGCATTTGCTGGGAGTGGCTCTGCTGGATCTGGAGGACCCCCAGCGAATCTTTTGACACAGATGAGAAAATAGCAGAGTTCTTTCCAGGTATCCTAGTTCTTCATTCCTTTCGGCTGCGGTGGCCCTTATGCATGCACCAAAATTTGCTGTTCGTGCATTAGCTGTAGCTATTGTGGAACTCCCAACACCTGGTTTAAGTTCAACCTCGATATTTGTACATCGAACACAGTGGCTAATATGAAAATGACTGACGAACATTTTTGGACCCCTGTTTCTTTCAACAAGAGATAGATGAGCAGTGCGCATGCATGATCAGAATTCTAAGTTAGCACAAATATTCTATCATCCTGGTACCGGTATGCTAAGTTGGTATTTGGCTAACGCCTTGTTAATTCATGTCGGATGTTTGGTTTAGTGTGCTTTAATTTCAACAAGTAAATGGGCATGCAAGCATCAAGAATTACATGCATGAAACTGTCAACAGAGGTTACCAGCCGGACAGATGGGCAAAGAGAGAACAAAAGCATATGATACCAAACATTTAACTAGTAACAACCGAATGTATTCATGTATTCTTTTCCCAAATATATAACAGCATAAAACGAAGTTAGAAAAAGCTAAGGCCGTAAGGACTGAAGGAGTTTATTCCATATTCTACGGTACCGTGTTATATTTCTTTTTTTCTTTCACGAACCGATGCTGTTGGAACAAAAACATGGTTTTAGTTTCTCTGTATGATCATTGATCGATTACCTTTGTTGACAACTCACGATCGACCAAAGCTGGAGAATCAGGCAGCTATCAGCTGGAACAGAACATATTCAACTTCGATATATAGCTAAGGAAATACAGGTATAGATACCATATCACAAGAGCACTTTGCTTATCTTAGTACAAGTGATATCCGTACCTCGGTTAGTCACCAAGATTCCCTTACCAACTTAGATGAAATTGTATCGAACCACGTAACAGCAACAGGCACAAATCCGAATAAAAGTGCAATGCAAGGGACTTCTGAAAGAACAACGAAAATACTGATGTGCTCTGCCTTTGTATGCCCATACTCTGTCAATCTTTTTCAACTAGACCTGCAGCATCTGAATACTTGATCTCTGGTTTATCACTCTCGTGGCACATGTTGCGTTATTAACTTTGTATCCTACCTGGAGTAGCTTGATAACCTGAAACAACACAACTGTACTTGACCAAACATTAACATAACAGGCTGGATGAATTATTCCTACTTATTATCCGAATGAAACAGCACTGCCGTACTACTAGTATATAAAAAGGACTAATAAAGGTAAATTTTGTGAGGAATATTTACAGCCCTCGCAATTAACAAGTTGTGTTCCTGAGCAACACCAACTTGACAAGGTTAATTGGGGTGTAGAAAGAAAGGTCATGGGGATAAAACTCCGGTCCACTACGCCGCTAGTTTATCATCTAGATTCCTCTCATTTTCACATGGCATGGGTCTATAAACTTCTAAAGGATTACAGATGCTGATGCAATCATGATACGCACATGACGTAGCACTGTGGGAGCATGCAAGTATGATCATCTCCCTTTGAGATCTGACAAGAAGCTCTAGCATTCATTAAAATTTGTGGTATAGCTGCTGAAGGCGTACCAGATAGTCTGTACCACAACGGACCAAGTTCCTCTAACTTCAAAGTCACAGTGATTTTGTCATTGATATGTGGGTTTAGGTTTCGTTAAACCTACGTGTAGTTACAAAGTTATGTGATTTCGATGGCAGAGGATCCTAACCTGGATTTAAACCTGAATGGACGAGGATTTGAGTGCTACTTATACTTCTAGAGGCGGTTCTTTCAAGTGCAGGAATAAAGGAAAGCAGCAAAGAGTGCTTAAAAATATTGGAACTAAACCTTCATTTTAAGCTCACTTTTGGGTGCCATATGAAGAACAGCAGCGAAGTTACGGCAATGGCTTAAAAGGTCACACAGACACTGCCCTATTTAGATTGCCTTAACCCTACCAGCAGCTTGCTTTGGCTTGCAGGTAGCTGAACAGGTGCCAAACTTACCAAAGGAGACAAAAGGGAATTCTATGCTTATTCCATTATTCCATTCCATGCCTTTGTGCAACCCCAAGAAGGCATCAAAGGGGTTATAGAATGGGCACCTTCACTTTCACTCTATGCAGACAACTTTGCACAATTCTTCTTCTGGATGCCTGCAGCTGCAGCTGCAGTCAAAAGAGCTTTGGGCCTCTTAAGTTAACCACTCTATTATTCCTTAACCAAGTGTGCCTGAATTCTGATCAAGAAAGAAAGAACTTGTGCATACATATGTACACCGCATCCGGGCAAAATGCGAAACAATTCATGTGATCATACAGCAGATCATATGGAATCCTAACCAATGCTGATTGACCACAGATGTTGCCCTTTCATTTCAACACTTATAGGCCTCCAGAAATGCAGTGGAGACCAGAATTAGTTCTCAACTATGGATATCATTCAGGAATCCAGCCGAAGAGGCCGGCAAGTTCTAACACCATAGGTTTGCAGCACCACAGCCCCAAAGTTGCCATGAGAATAAGGTGCTCTCCCTCCCTCCCTCCCCCTAGTTTCTCAAAAGAAAAGAAAAAGAGGAAAAAAAAGATTGTTCTTCGCCTTTCGCCCTTCTCATGTGCCATGTAATTTCAACCAAAGTTGGTACAAGTGTATAATCAGAATGGGAGAGCGTTTTTGGAATTTACAATGGAAAAGATCGGCAGAGGTTAGGGTCCACGGGTACCCTGAGAGAATAAGGATAATATCTCTTTTCAGTTGCTGCAAAGATTGGGTCAGGTAGGCTTGAGTGTGTGTGTTGTCCCAGTGATTCCACATTCTCTTCTCTGCCTTATAAAGACTCAAGACTCTCTGCTTGAGACCTTGACATGAGCAGAGGCAGCAGCAGGTAGTCATTGGAGAGGCAGATAGTCTGAAGAAGCCAAGGTTGTCTCACTCCCAGAAGACCATACATACATAATCCAATCATCAAGTCTTTGGTTACTACAAATAGAGGCACTGATAAAAGCTGCAGAGGATCTTATCACTACTGATAAATGTGCAGCCTACTACAAGCAGACAGACATTTCAGTGCATGACTGGAACTGAACAGGTCGGTATGTACTACCGTGTTAGTTTCTTTGAACCATGCAAGGAAGAGAGGCCTTTCATATCATATGCATGCTCACACAAGATGATATCTGCAACTTAGTAACATGACATCTTTGATGGCAGATGATGTATCATCAGCAACAGGTTCAGAGTGATAGCCAGCACCTGTCTTCAAGGCCGGGTTTGCCTCCGGAGAAGCAATTTCTCCTGCAAGGGGGAGCGGATTCACCATCAGGGCTTGTCCTCTCGACCGACGCTAAACCTCGGTTAAAATGGACATCAGAGTTGCATGAGCGTTTTGTCGAAGCAGTACATCAGCTGGGAGGGCCGGACAGTGAGTATACAAAACTTAATTTTCTGAAATCATTCATGCTTAGAAGCAGCAGGAGAATGGTAAATTTGTATATCTTACAATGGCTACACTTGAAACTTCTGCAGAGGCTACGCCGAAAACAATCATGAGGCTCATGGGAATTCCTGGATTAACCCTTTACCATCTTAAGAGTCATCTTCAGGTACACTTTTAAAGATTATATAACTATGCATTATTTATGACTTGAAGATAGAAACTAAGTTGGCTGCTTTTGTTGTAGAAATACCGACTTAGCAAGAATCTTCAATCTCAAGCCAATGCTTCCCGTGCACAAGGTGGTAAGCACTACATGATTCTGAACTCTTAAGTAGCTTCATTATCAGTACTAGTAATAGGCGAGATGGTAAACTTGCTTTCACGTTTCAGTGTTAGGCTGCAGTACGACAGAGATAGATAAACCATGTGAAGGAAATGGATCACCAGCTAGTCACTTGGACCTAGAGACGCAGACAAGCAGGTAACCAAGAAGCAAATAAAGTTATTTTTTTTTCTCTCATGAATAGAAACATCAAACATCAGAATGTAACGTATATTTCACAATCATTTTAGCAGTTCTATGCACATAAATGAAGCCCTCCAGATGCAAATTGAGGTGCAGAGACGGCTGCATGAACAACTAGAGGTATGTTCCTATAAAAAAAAAAATCTTTCAGTTGTTTATCGATGGAATATATTTAACAATGCATAGAAATAGCATGATCTCTATCTTGTGTCTCCTAATAAACAAATCACTAGAATTTATAAGTGATCATGGATCCTGAAAATAAAAGGTACAAAGACACCTGCAACTTCGGATTGAAGCCCAAGGAAAGTATCTGCAGTCAGTGCTGCAGAAGGCGCAGGAGGCACTCGGCACCATCGCGGTAGCAGAAACTGCTGCAACTGCAAACGCCTCCTCATCGAAACGCCTCCAAAACGAGCACAACCAGCTTCACCATCACCAGCAGCAGCAGCAGGTCGGCGATGGATCGGTGGACAGCTGCCTGACCGCCTGCGACTGCGAGGGCTCGCATCACTCGCACTCTCATAGTCACAGAGGAGAGCAGGACATCCTGTCCATCGGCTTGCCGCCATTTGAGCCGGCAGCAAGATCAGGCAAAGACGACATGGAGCACCACTACCTGCTGTTCCCCGACGAGCCGGGCAGGCTTCGATCGTGTTCGGAGGAACGGCGCCGCGAGATGAGCACGCTGCGGGCGTCGGAGCTGGACCTCAACATCAATGGCAGGTCGTCGTCTCACTCTCACAGGCGCGAAAAGATCGATCTGAATGGTGCAGGCTGGAGCTGAACCAACTGATCGATGGAGAAAAGCAGCTAGTAGAAAATTAGCAGCAGCAACTGGGCAAGTGATTCAATTCTTGATTTCTTGCTATGAGCACGATGAAATTAAGCCAAAGGTGGTGGTGGTGCATCGATCGATCGCCATGTATGATCAATAAGGAAGGTGCCTTAGTTTCTCTGAATATATGTAATCTAGTTCATGTAGAGACTGATCGGGAGGCAGTTTTTTTTTTAACGCATGATTTACTGTAACCGTGTATTATATTAGATGAAGTTACTTTTGTCATATACTCCAATCTCTGAAATTTCCTATGCATTACATAAGACCTCATTCTCCCTTTCTCCTCGCTTTGGCAGATATTCCATGTGTGTTATAAGACCTCGCTGATATGGGCCTCAATCCTGGCCAATTCACATGTATGGGCTGGAATTTTACCCGTCTTCAAACAAAGATGAGCCCAGAGTAAGGCCCATCTAAAAAAGGCCTGAAGAATTGCGTGCTGTACTCTTTCTTCAGACTTCACATGGCACATCGCATCACTTTATTTCTACTATAACTGCCTACTGTCATAAATATTTGATGGGGCCTTTAAAATTCTATCAATAATTTCTAAAAAAAACAAGGTTATATGTAGATTTTACCTCACATAATATCATAAGCTTATTACATTTTATAAACTTATTCTAACATAAAACTAGTTACCGGCATTTTAAAAACCATACTGATCTGATTAAAATCAACCTAATACTAGTTCTACTAGGAATTTCAAGAAGTATTTGCATAACAAAGGGCTTGTTTGGCACAACTCCAACTCTAACTTCACCTCTCCTGGAGATGGAGCTCAGCCAAACAGTTTCAACTCCATCTAAAATTAGAGTGGAGCTGGATGAAGTTCTCACAAAATGAACTAAAGAGGTGGAGCTAAGGATAGAAATGGGCCGGGTCGGGCACGGACAGAGCGAATCCATGCTCGGCCCGAGACCTATGTACCTGCGCCCGACCACGCCCACTAAGCCTATTGGGCAAAACCCCATGCCCGACGGGTACCCACCAGGCTTGCCTGCTTGCGCTGCTTCCTGCGCCCGTGCGTCGCCGCCGCCATGTAGAAGATTGAGAGGTGGCGGTGGGGAGTAGGATAAGGCTAGGGTTTCATTGAGTGAATATACATATACTCATGCATACAAATAGGCTAAATAGGTTATTGGGCCATGAGGGGAGGTTAAACTATTGAAGGCACAAAGGATATATGTGGGCTAAAAAAATTTTTAGGTCCGGCGTGGGTTACCCGTAGTCGAAATATAAAACCCACATGTGCCCACTAAGTTCACGGGTATTGGGATGGGCGTGCCCACAAGCAAAAAAAGATTCTCGTGCCCATCGGGCCGGGTATCCACGGATACCCGAACCCATGGGCAATACTGCTATCCCTAGGTGGAGCTGGGTTTACGCAGCTCCACAACTCGACTACGGACCCAACTCCTGAAGTTAAATTTAGAAATTGGAACTCTACGAAATGAGCCCAAAGTAAGTGATGTTATCTAAACTCAACCCATAATAATATAAAACAAACAACCTAAGCTACTGTTTGAACTACATTGTGCTTCGGATTTATCATGTGATTCCTCGGTAAGATATTCATCATGTGATAGAGCTGAATGGTTGACACTTCGGTCCGGCACGAATCATGGAGGCCTTTTACAAAAATTTGGAAACTGAAAGTACACTGTACGTGGCCACTCTTTTTTCTCTCTTTCGAATGGACCTAGATCTTTTTCGGGAAAGGACAAGAGTGGATGTACACGAATATTATTTTCCCTTTGCCACTTGTAGTTCAATTGTAAAGCTAGCTAGCTAGTTGCATGTTGGTAAGTGCACGAGTATTCTGTATTTAGTTCCAACGGAAATACTACCCCTCCCTCCGTTCTCGAATAAGCGTTACACTGTTAAGTACGACACTTTAACAACAAACTACTTTTAAATAAAATAAGTACGATCATGGTGCCATTACACCATTTTTAGTTATTTATATTTCTTAATAAAATAAAAGGTCAAAGTGTAAATTTGACAGTGTCAATATCAATTATTCGAGAACTAAGTAGTATTTTGGAGTACGAACTGGCGGTCGGCAGGAAGC
Source organism: Oryza punctata (assembly GCA_000573905.2). Lineage (NCBI taxonomy): Eukaryota > Viridiplantae > Streptophyta > Magnoliopsida > Poales > Poaceae > Oryza > Oryza punctata. The sequence goes on along the minus strand of CM002494.2, from coordinate 32,414,246 downwards.
CCCTCCTTCGATCGTCAGTCAGATAAAAATATCCAACAGTGCTCAACTGTTACTGGTTATTGTTTTGTTTTGTGGTGCCAATGTTTTCTTCTTGGCCTTATTCCCACCACTACTCTCTCCCTCCGAAGCACATTTATTTTTGGGCCCTGTTTGTATATAATCTTGGTTATAGCATATATTAGTACTAGCTAGTTGTCTGAGTTATCAAAAAAAAAAAGAAGAAGAAGCTAGTTGTCTGAATTTTGTTGTGCAAGAGGAGCAAGGCAAGACCAGATAGTCTTCATGTGGCCACTGCATAAGTTCAGTTGTTTAGGTAGCCAAGGGTTAACTGTAGAGGGACCAGCATCATGCATGGTCCATCATGTGATCTTGCAAGTTGCAAGAGCCAGATGCAAACTGTATGAACATTTAGTATTATATATATTGCCCAAGAAATGGGCAGGAGCACAGGAAAAGATCTTTATCATGTGGCTGCAAAGGAAGCCAGGATGGGTGTGTGGATAGATGCAACAATACTACTCCAAAAGGTCCTAAATAGATTTTGCTTGCATTTTGCATGCGTGGAGTGGAGGCAGAAATAAACTGAAGAAAAGAAACCATTGGTCGTCGTCTTTGAATATATATAATATAATAATAGTGAGACCAGCGTGTGCATCATGTCGGCCAGCATGTATGGTGCTGCTGCTAATTACTAGCTGGATAATGCCTTTTTTTTTTTCTCTTCAGCGATGCAGCTTGCGGTGCATTCATTCATAGCATTATCCAGGAAAGACCTGGCCCTATCTATCTGTCCATGGTTTCCCTAACATGGACCAATTTTGCCGCAACATCCAGTACTCCTGCAGCTTTGATTGCTATACTGTCTTTTACTTTTACTTGTTTTTCACGGAAGTGAGGCAGCAGCTCTGTAAATATTTTTTTTTAGAAAGAATGTTTTGTTTTTTTGCAGATAGAAAGAAAGAAGGGAATATGTTTTCCAGAGAGAGAGAGAGTGCTCTTTTCGAAGAAACACGGTTCAAACGTAGGTGGTCACATATACGCATACGGCATACACACTCATCTCTTATGATAGGATTCAGTAATCACATACAAACATATCCTACCCATATGAATGTTTTGAGATTGACTAAAGTCATTATATGCACTTTGATGTTACCCCCCACTGAAATAATACATGGATAACATATGTTGCACACTTCTCTTTTTTAAAAAAAAAAACTGAGCACAAGGATTTTCTTTTATGCAGTATGCAAATAATAGCGCACATGGTTCTCAAAAAATACAATTTGTTAGTAACAGGTAAGGTTTGTATAGCAAAAACAGATCATCATTCTCTCTAAAAAGAAACATCATCAAAAGATAAAAATAAAAGAATTGGAGAGAGCGTGGGCCATGTGGAGCTCCAATAAACCAAAAGCACTAAAATAAAAGCCGAAAGCGCCTTTTGCCGTCCTCCATTACTTTTCCTCCTCAAAAACCAAGCTACCTCATCACTCCACCATCACAGCCACTGACATGTGGGCCATGGTATACATCCTGGCCCACGTGTCATTGTCTCGCGTTCTCCAAGTGGGACGAGACGGAATAAACTAGGCAGGCGCGTGAATCTGGTACGGGCACCCGGGTTGTTGTACACCGTGACGGCAACGACCGGATGATCTGGCGGCAGTGGGGCCCACGAGAGGGGATTCGTGGCCCAGGATGGCTCTCCTCGCGCTGACTAGGACCCGACCGGGCACGCCGGTCACCGGTCACCGGACTTGTCCGGTAAAGTAAACCCCAGCTGCCTCTTTGTTGAATCAACCCCTTCACTTTCTCGTAACTACAACAACACTTGTTCCTCAAGTGGATGCTGACTAGTAACTTGGTACCTATCCATGATCCAATCTGGTTTATCACTTTGCCATGTTGTAAGGTATAATCTTAGCATGGGTTTTAAGCAATAATTCTCATTTATAATACTATCACTTTTATAATATTGGGTTTCGTTTTAAGCAACATGTCGTGTATAATACTATCGCTTTATAATAGTTTATACTACGTAGACTTTAAATATTAACCCACCAAAATTTTATTTTTATTAGAAAAAAGTACGGATTACCTCCTAAACTATCGTGGTCGACCAAATTACCTCCTAAACCCGAAAACCAGATATCGCTCACCCTGAACTTTCAATACTGGACAAATTACCCACTCGATCCAATCCAGAGCGGTTTTATCCTACGTGATGTACGCGTGGCAATCCGATCACTTTTTTTAATGATGGGGCCTACCTGTCATATGTACTCTCTCACCTCCTCTTTCTCCTCTTCCCTACCTGTCATATGTACTCTCTCACCTCCTCTTTCTCCTCTTCCCCTCTTCCACTCTCTCTCTCTCGGGCACAGGTCGAGCAGCGGCGAACGGTTGATGTGCACGGCCCCACCATTTTTTAAAAAGAAAATGCTGACTGAATTGCTACGCGTACGCTACATAGGACAAAACCGCTCTGGATTCGGTCGAGGGGGTAATTCATCCAATATTAAAAGTTCAGAGTGAACGATGTCTGGTTTTCAAGTTCAGAGGTAATTCGGTCAACCGCGAGAATTCAAAGGGGTAATTCGTATTTTTTTCCCTTTTTATTACTCTTCTGTTCTTTTCTCCATTCTAGGAGAGAAAATTTCCTGATTAAGAGACGATGTTGAGATTTCCTATAATTTTTTTATTACATATTAGCAAATTTTTTATTTGTATAGTTGGCAAGGCTAGGAGCCCTCTATTAGTAACTGTTGTACATATCCTTGCTTACTGTTGTTTTGCTGCGATGTTATACTAAACACCGCTTGAATTTAGGTGGTAGATAGATGAAAAGAAATCCAATTTTCTAATAGATAGCAAAGTTATTTGTTTCCGTTTGTTACACACGAAGAAGAACTCATGTTCATGTAGCTAAGAGTGTAACAATCCAGCATGTCTTGCTACAATTGTTTTTCTATGGAAGCATGTGAAACTAATGGAGGCATTATGGGCCATGCGTGGCTAACACCCACGCGGCTATAAGCAATGCCACTGAGAGACCCGTTTAGAAAGGAGGACTAAAATGAAATCTGTTTAATAGTATAGGGGGTGTTTGTGCAAGAAGGAAAGAGCAAATCTTTTTCCCCTTTGTGGTTGCGTTGCCAATGGCAAACTCCACTTGTCGGATCTCTCTCCCTCTTGCCCATGTACCATGTCCATGGACGACCTCGCCGCCTCCCCTCCTCACCCGCCGCCGCCTGAATCCCACGTGCCCCCGCAGCCGCAGCCGCAGCCGCCGGAGAAGGTGAGCTCGCCTCGACCCCCCTGTTCCCTGTTGTTTTTTTTTTTCTCTTTTCTGTTTTTCCCCTCTTTCAGTTCGTGAAAATTTCTGTTTTTTTATAGTTCTTTTTGGCGACTTGATTCGAGGAAAGAGGTGCGGTTTTTTATATTCCGAGCTGATTTTGCACTGTTTTGTTCTCGCGTGCGGTGCGACTGTTGTAATTGGTAAAGTTGTTTGGAACAGCATCCGTGTGTTGCTGTTTCAGTTCTTGTCAGTAAGGTATAGATAAATTGTTCGACTAATACTGCAATATGTGGTCGAATTGCTTAGTAGTATCAGCTAATTCGGAGTATAATCATGTGCTGGATCTTAACTTGGTACTCGTTACAGTCGAATCCTTCACGTAATTTGCATCTTTCGGTGGTGATTGATTATTTAGGCACCATGGCAACCTTTTGGATTAAGTGAGACAATTACCCAAAAAAAACGATTTTTTGATCTGGTCTTATGGATACTAATAGCACTCTGATGCTCCATTAGCTCTACTTCTACATGAATTTTGGGTAGGCAGAGCGAGAGAGAAGTCCAATTGTTTACTCCACAAAACATTAAAAGTCAAGCAACTCAACTCTCTAACAGTTCTTCTGCTCTTGAGTAGTAGTACTATTTTGCAAGCAGCTTTCGAGTACTAGGTACTAGGTTGGTGCTGATTCTAAGTTGAAATCCCTCATGGGGTTTTCTGAAGTTGCTCTCTGGTGCTACTCTGTAGACAGAAATGACTTGTGTAGTTTGACACCGTGATGTTGCTTGATTTGTGCTCTTGCTTCTGCACAGAAGCACAAATACATTTCAAATGGGAATATTTATCCTCTAGATCCTAACTCGCTTGGACTGATCTCAAACATGAAGTCTGACACTTGCACCCACAGAGCAGCTACTAGGCCTGAGAACCATATGTTGTAACACTATTGAGATTACCAAACTTCGTTACTGTACTGTAGTCATGGGAAACTGATGTATGCAAATGATATGCTATAAAAAAGATTTGTTCTTGCAACAAAAGTTAATAGTCATGCCCTTAATCATCCTTGCAATCACCCAGATCAACATGGAGCATTTTATGCCACCACTGAAATCCAGCATGCCTTCCTTTGAAACAAATTAATCAATTCTTTCAGGCCGTTTGAACTGTAGTAAGCTCCTTTATGCTAACCAACTCTTACCAAATAAGATGATCCACGAGAGATTGCATGCTTAGTTGCCAAGAATTTTTGCCCATATGCAAGTAAGGAATCCATTATAGTATTTTGAAGAGAAGGTCAAAAGTAGTCATCACGTTTGCTTCGAGGCCTCAAAAAAACCACATTATTCAGGGGGAAAGAGAAAGATCTATGTTACTAGTAATCATGATGAGTCCATATTATAACGGCAATTGATCAATATAATTGTATACAAAACACAATTGCATTTATGTTAATATAAGTGATAGTTGTATATGCAGTTCACTTCCAAATAAGCATTAATTTAGCTTTGCTTATAAAAACACAGGAAGTTCAGCTAGTTCAAGAAAAAAAATTGCTTGTAGTGAATACGGTGTCGGAAATTCATATTTGAGTGCTGTTTTTCCCAAATGCGTAGATAAAGTGCTTGAATCTGTATGCTGTATTGTTTGATATAGTTTTCTAAAAAAACATGCTTGTTGCTTCTGCAACGCAACTTGTTTTACTGAGTCATTATGTGATTGTCAGGATTCATGTGAGGATACAGCAGACATGAGGATCAGTGAAGAAAAGCCATGCATAGAGCAGGAGTTAGACGCTGATCAGACGAATAGTTCTAGCCTTAATAGTTCCAGCGAGTGTGAGAATCAAACACTTAGCAATGATGAAATGACTGGATCAGAGTCCAAATCTGAGGCAGCTCAAACAGAGGGTGGTGGATCGAGCGGAGAGAAGGTCCTGAAGAAGCCAGACAAGATCTTGCCTTGTCCTCGTTGCAACAGCATGGATACAAAGTTCTGCTACTACAACAACTATAACATTAACCAGCCAAGACATTTTTGCAAGAGTTGTCAGAGATATTGGACGGCAGGTGGAAGCATGAGGAACCTCCCTGTTGGTGCTGGTAGGCGCAAGAGTAAGAGCTCCACTGCAAATTGCCGCAGTATATTAATCCCAGGCAGCAATCTAGCTGCTCCTGCTGGAGATGCTCCTCTCTATCAACTCTCTATAAAAGGAGATCAAACAACAACGGCAGTTAAATTTGTACCTGATTCCCCACTCTGTAATTCCATGGCCTCTGTGCTGAAAATTGGAGAGCAGAGTAAGAATGCCAAGCCTACCTCAACAGCACAACCCAGAAATGGAGAAACCCAGACCTGCCCGGCTTCAGGAACAACTTCAGATAGTCCCCGGAATGAACCCGTTAATGGAGCAGTTAGTGGGAATCAAAATGGAATTGTTGGGCATAGTGGAGTCACTCCCATGCATCCCATACCATGCTTTCCTGGTCCTCCTTTTGTGTATCCATGGAGTCCAGCATGGAATGGTATTCCTGCCATGGCAGCACCGGTATGCCCAGCACCAGCTGAACCAGCAAATTCTTCAGACAATGGAAGCACAAGTAATGTTCAGTGGAGCATCCCGCCAATGATGCCGGTACCAGGATACTGTGGTCCACCGATCACTTTTCCGGTAATTCCATCTTCAGTTTGGCCCTTCATTTCTCCCTGGCCAAATGGTGCATGGAGCTCGCCATGGCTTCAACCTAATTGCAGCGTGTCAGCTTCATCTCCCACAAGCAGTAGTACATGTTCAGACAACGGCTCTCCTGTCCTAGGAAAGCACTCCAGGGACTCCAAACCTCAAGGAGACGACAAGGCAGAGAAACACTTGTGGATTCCGAAAACGCTTCGGATCGATGATCCTGACGAAGCTGCAAAGAGCTCAATCTGGACAACCCTTGGCATTGAACCTGGTGACCGTAGCATGTTCAGACCATTCCAGTCGAAATCTGAAAGCAGGGAGCAGATATCCGGTGCTGCACGAGTCCTGCAGGCGAATCCAGCAGCTCTATCGCGATCGCAATCTTTCCAGGAGACAACGTGATGTATATGGAAGAAATTGTGTGACAATTGTAGAACATGTTACTACTATAATTTAAGCAAGTGCTACAGCCTGAAGGATGATTGGCGATGTAGGCGCTGCTTCAAACAAGGAGGCAGCGCAATCTGTACTATTGAAACCTGAAGAGTACTATTCTTGACATTTTTCTATAATTTGCCTGTGGAGCATGCACCAGTCTACTGGGTTCATGATCAGGCTGTCAGCATGTGTTTTGTTGTACAATAATAATAATTGTTAATAGCTTCGCCTAAAGGATACTGATAGTATTCTGCTGATCCTTCAGCTGTGTGGTCAATGGCCCATATATTTTACCTGACAAGTTTCAGAAAAGAAAAAAAAATGATCTGCTGCCTGAAAAGAAAAAACTCTGAAGAAATGGTTAGCATTAATTTTTGTACTGCGTGATGTTTACTCGTTGCTTTCTTTGGTTCTCTAGTTACCTCTATGACCTGCAGGCTGCAGTCCTGCATCAGTTGAAGTACCCCTGTCCTTTTGTTCAGCTATGTTGCTTTTACATCAGCAGCATCTATGTAGAATGTAGTAGACCAAAGTCTGAAGCCTTCCTTTATGGTTCAGTACGCATATTGTGGATGTGACAACCAGTTTTCATTTCCATTGATTGCGTTGTTACTAGTTGGGCACCCTTGAGCTTAGACTAGCATGCATACATCAGTCATCAGTGCACTCAAAATGTTTAACCTGCTTGTTGGAAAACAGAGTACTCCTAGTACTAGAAAGGAATCTGATATGATAACTTGATAAGTGTTTTTTTAATCCTGTGATATATACACTTTGGGGTGGTGTTAACACAACTAACGCAAGGGAATAAATAATTAAATAGTCCATGATCCATATGTGGGCAGGCAGCGGATGCATCATGCATGGGTCAAGCTCACTGTTTTCTTGGTGGCTGCATTCGCAAGCCGATGTTAGGCAGGCAGCGTGTATACATGCATCCTAATCGAGTCGCAGAAGCAAGCATTCATTCATTCAAAGTATGCTCCAAACTGCTTAAAAGATTGTAGCATCATTTAATTACGATACTCGAAAAGTGTTGTAGTTTGACTAAATGGACTGATGCCTCCTAATGTGTGATGCTTGCCAGGATTTACCTTTTAGATTTCAAAGGTAAAACCGATCCCCACCGGTTTACTGAAATCCAGTCGAAAACCGGTAAAAACCGATGAATTTCAATCAACACCGTATGGAAACCGGTGAATACCGATAGGTTTTCACAGACCGAGATCTATCGGTTTCACGAAAACCGACTGGTCTTTACGAAATTCCATCGGTTTTGTGAACCCTGGTGTTTGCTACTGCTAGAGTTGGACATAAAAAACACATATTCTCTCTATCATATAAAAAATAAATTTAATATGAAATATGATATATTTTAATACTCGATCTTTTTGTTACTACTATGCTAGGTTAGGCTATAAGCTAGAAGCCTAGAATTAAGAAAAGAGAGCGAGAGCTTTAATAAGTGGAGTGGAGTACTTCGTAGTAAGAAAACGAATGACACGCGGTAGCCTCCTTTTGGTCGGCACAGGCGGTGAGCTCGCCACTTGCGACCGGACCCGATCGACCGCTTTAGTTTTTTTTTTCTCCTTATGTATATAAAGTTAATTTCTCTCTCACACACGGTTATATATACGACACATGACACATGAAATGATTTTATCAATATATAGCTAGGCTTGGTAATTATATTCAAACTGCTTGGTGTTATTCTTCAGTGAATGATTTACTCCAGATTATTATAATAATCGTACTACTACATTCATGCATGCGTCAAAAAAAAAATTACATGCATGAGGCGCAGGCAGATTAATTTGCTTGTCGATCGAGACGGATATATATATATATATATATATATATATATATATATATATACATATATATATATATATACATATATATATATATATATATATATATATATACATATATATATATATATATACACACACACACAAATATTCTGATATGACGATCGAGAACGGGATACATACAAGAACACACAGAGATCGCTAGATGAAAAACGAACATATAGTAATTAACCCACTATATATATATGTGTGTGGCCACAGAAGTACACATGCATATATTATCTGTATTAATTAACTAGTTCTCGTTGCTGCAATAACATTGTATGTACACATATATATAGTATATACTTGTACTATCGTGCTTAATTGGTGACGATCAATGGATCGTTGATATATACGCAGGCTCGTCGCAGTGACAAATTGCCATGCTCGTAGCCATGCGTGCAGCATTCATCTGCTAGCTAGCTCGCGTAATTAATTAACCGGCAGGCACCTGCGTGCTTGCATATCTGATCCAACGGACAAGGGTACCTAAATCTTGCTGACACAATACGTACGTTGACATCAATCAATCGATCGACAAATCGCTCAACTCGATCAAGACGACCTCGTGACCTGTCATAGATAGACGACGATGCAAGCATTGTTAATTAATTAGATTGTTCGGTATATGCATTGCATTGCATAACATATAAGTAAGTAATTGACAGGATATATATATAGTTAGCTAGTGAAAATATGCATTAATTGTGAGATCATCCGAATGCAGTTAAGTTGGAGCTAGGTAGCTAGCTAGTGAGGATCGGATCGGAGAGACTGACCAGGAAGTAGCTTTCGCCCATCTGGAGGGAATGGAGGAGGATGCCGTACTCATTGGCGGGAAGAAGAGCACCCGTTGAATGCACCAGCATCACGTCCTGCCCGAACATTGATCTCAGATCGATCGGTCCCCTTGGCACCTCCGTCGCCACTCCGTTGATGAACACCGTCATCGTCGCTGCATATATATTCACATTACCTACATATCCAATGTCACTTCGGACAAGGACTACTTCTCAATTATTGTAAAAGTACTACTACAACTGGAGTGATATATACAGTGTGTGTGTGTATATATATATGGTCGATCAATAGGTGCAGTAGCTTTACTTGATGATTAACTAATAATTAAGTAGTACTACGATTGATCGGCTGGCCGGTGGTTAGAAATTCAGTATCCTAGCTAGTATCAGTCTTATATGTAAATTACATACCCATGCATATCTACAAATCCATGACAAACACATGCATGCGTCTGCATAATAAAGTACACATATTGCATTGCATTCACGCATGCATGCAACAATTCAACTACTAGTATTTCATTATAATATATACTCCATATGCATATAATGTAGTACGATTATATATGCATGCATGCATGGCTAATTGGCTGTATTAGTTTATCTAGTATGCATGCATGAAGCATATTTGCTAGTATTAGATAAAGAAGAAGACATTAGCTAGCTAGTCTTTGCCCTTAATTCTCTTATTTCAGTGTAGTACACATCCTTCTATTTTTCAATCAGAGTAGTACACAAGCTAGTACTGCGTAATTGATCGTTCCCAATCTCAATTACCGCAAAATACAAGTCAAAGTCTAAAAGACATGCATTCAACGCGGAAGATCAAAATAAGGACAAATTACATTTAATAAAGGCAAAATATGAGTTTCTGGAGGATGAAACGATCAAGAATATATATGCAGTAATATGATCGTATGTACATGTCCCTTTATATTATAGAAGAGATCGATCGAAGCAAAGAGATTAAAAGAAAGTTTTTTTCCTCTGAATTTTTACTAGGAGAGCAAGAATTATTAGCATCAAACGGAACAGTTAATTCCCCTCATCCCTGCATCTGCATGCGTAATTGCGCATGCATATAAATGCTCAAAAACTATTTATGTACATGTTTAATTAGAGAGAAAAAGAGATAAATTAAAGGCAAATCAAACCACCGACGAATGGAAATTGGGGGGACATGCATCGTGCATGAAGGGAGAGGGGCTCACCAGGTTGGCACGAGTAGTAGAGCTGCTGCTGCTGCTGACCGGCGGCCGCCGATGAGGACGAGCCGCCGCCGCCGCCGCTGTCCATATACCCCATCTGCCTCGAGATGGCGAACAAGTCGTCGCCGCCCCCGTAGTCCACGTCCCCCATCATCCCCACCGACGGCGGCGAGGACGGCCACGACGAGGACGACGACGAGCTGTACCCGGCGCCGCCGTGCGCGAACATCCCGAGCGACGAAGCCGCCGAGCCGGCGTGACCAGGAGCGAAGCCACCAGAAGCAGTTGGAGGAGATCCCGACGAGGCGGCTGCGGCCGCGGCCGCCTGCGCCTGCGCCTGCAGCTGGCGCTGGCGGCGGCGGGAGCGCGAGCGGCGGTTCTGGAACCAGTAGAAGACGTTGGCGTCGCCGACGGCGCCGAAGCGCTCGAGCAGCTTGCGGATGCGGACGGTCTCGTCCTTGGGCGGGTTCACCATGCCGCTGTTGAAGATGGACTCCAGGATGAGTATCTGCTCCGGCTTCGGCGTCCACCGCGACCTCACCGGCTCCGCCGGCGCCGCCGCATGCCTGTCCGGGCTATGGCCGCCGTCCATCGCCACTGCCTTCACCTAGAGCTCGCTCGAGAGAGAGATAGAGATAGGTTTGGTCAATTGATGTGTGCGTGCTTAATTCGCTTAATTGGCTTGCTGCGAGAGAGTGAGATTGCCCTACTTATAGGAGAAGCAGCAGCTACTAGCTTGTAGTAGTTGTGATGAGTGCGATGGAATCTAAGTAAATTTCACTACTGAGAATGAATGAATGAACGAACGAATGGCACACATGCAAGGACGAGAATCTTTACCGCCGCTCTTTAGTATTATATTGCCTCCGAGGCTCTCCGATCCACTTGTGTTGGTTAAACATGCATGCATGTATGTATAAATTTATATTAGTAACATGTTCTAGCTTGTGTTGTCACTCTTTACTTTTTGGATGGAACTGAAATGGTGCCTGTCATTTTCAGGAGAGTCCATGGAAGTGACAATTAATATGCATGAGGAGTGTGTTGTTGTTAATTATTAGTTGGAGTACATGATGTATATATATGTCATTTTCATATGGGACTATATATAACAATATGGAGAGTGTGTTGCTGTTGATTATTATCTGTTGGAATACAAATATACTTAGTTTGAACTCCATATATACACGTACCATGCATTCTGACTTGTGAGTATGAAAGCAATGTATGTCGTTAACCATGTGGCTTCAGATATATATTTAGGATGTGTGATGTGTTGATTTGGCGCGTGTACATTAATCGGAATATCCCTAGTATTTGGACCTAAGGGATAGGAGTGAGTCCGTACATGTACGATGAGTATTTGTTGACTCGCTAGTTTAACCACATCTTTTCAATTTTTGTGAAAAGGTGCATTTTTTGGTTCAGTATTTGTAAAACCTGAATTCTTTGAGCTGAACTAAATTAAAACACAGATCGGTAAATATTGCTTAATTTCTTTTATACAGTGCTAATATTGTGTTTTCTTCAGATCGAGCAGGCCTGATCAACTCACTGAAACTTAAACCCAAATTGGCAACTGTGGAAATAGAAGGCGCCACTAAAAGTTGAGATCTTTGGGTCCTCAATTATGTTGAGTGGTACTATCAAGAGATAAACTATAGCTATGCGTAATTATTGGTAAGGTAATACAAAATGCTGTTTTTGTCATAAAGAGAGGAAACAATTAAGCATATGTTTTCATAATATCATTTTTCTTGTGTTGTGTGATCTATTATATATGTGGCTTCAGGACTTCCTTAGCTTTATCACATATGTTTGGTAGTTGGTTATGGGGAGTTTGAAGGGACTTGATATTGTTAGTCCTGTTTGGGGACGGCTATTATCTGTTGATTGCTATGGCTATGTAGTAACGATATTGTTTCTAAAAAGAAGAGGCCATCTTCTTTGTAGGTTTCTACTTAGTTACCCAATGTGGCCTGATACCTGTGTTGGCTATCCTTCAGAAGCCAGGTTCAGAGGATTCGGTTGCAGTATGTCAGCACTTGGAGCAAATGGGTTGGGAATTTTTTACCTAGGAGTATAGGTAGCAATTCAGTTTTGAGATTAGTAGTTCTTAATAGGTCATTTATATGCACTAATAACTTTTTGGTGTGTTCGTTCTGTGAGGGGTGTGTATTTTGATTATGCAGAGGCTAGTCATGATTTTAAGATGGTTATATCAAACTTGATGATGTAGTTGTTTTGTTTTGAATAAAAAGCTTCATTTTACATATTCCGTCTGTAATAGAGTGGTAATCTTGTATGGTTATAGGCCTCTTTGGTGGGTCTCCAACTCCTAAATTTAACTCCAAGGATTAAGTCTAAAGTGGAGTTGTGGAGCAACCTGAAACTCGTTTTACTTCTCTAGTTCACTTTGTAATAACATTTCAATCCACTTCGCTATCTTTTTAGGTGAAACTAAAACCATTTGATTGGACTCTAGCTTCAGAAAAGATGAAGTTGGCGCTGAAGTTTTGCCAAACAGACTTATAAATGAGAGTAGTACTTGGTGATGGAGCGGTGTTTGAAATCTGCTGCTGCCTGGTATGTATATCCCGTGTGGCATATGTAGGCACTAATTGATAAAGATATGATATGTACAATGACATTTTTTAAGATAATGTAAGTTTTATTAAGACTCGGTCAATTACAGTAAGATGATATAATTGCATTGAGCCCACTCCCGCCTCTGCGTATGATGAGCCCACTCCCGCCTCTGCGTATGATGCACACAGCCAAATGAACCAAAACACTCTTTCCAAGCATACAAGAACATATAGATTAATGACTATCAATCTATAAACTAGATCATCACCTATATTTTAGTGTAAAAAAACTCTTATGCCACCTGGTTCAACTATCATGATACCATAGTATTAGTTTGTAAAGGATAGTTCAAATACGTAGCCATCAGATAACTAATATAATAACATGTAAAGAAGAAGACGTCGTCTTGTTATAAAAATAATCACACCGGGTACCATGGCGCTTTTGTGTTTTACCAGCAGGCAGCTAAGGAGAGTGATGGAAGTGAGGGGCGAGGTGTGGCAAGGCGAAAGAAGAAGGAACAAAAAGCGACTAGGCACATGGATGCGGCCTTGGAACGGGGAACACATGTGCCCCACGGTTTGACCCTTTCCTCTCCCTCCCCTGCCGGCCGCCGGCAGCTACCTTAGCTTAGCTGCGTTGATCGGACTGCCAGCTCGCTCGCTCGCTCGATCGATCTCAGCTTTAGCTTGCTGCTGCTCTGCTCCTCGGCACGGCAGAGCATTTGATTGGCCAATCGATCGGTTTTGCCTGGCTGTTTGTGACCCAGCTTAGCTATAGCTGCCTCCTCCATCGGCCGCGAGCATCACCTGCCCTTGCCCCTTGACGCCTTCCGCCGGCCGTCGTGTCTTCTTGCATCCATGATCCATTCTTCACCATAGCCGCCTGCCTAGCTACTTCTTGCTTCCTGCCTGACACCTCCTCTCGACCCTTCCTTCCATTCTTTACTTTAACTTACTATCTTTCGTCCATGCAATCAGATGCCTGCCCATATCGATCGTCACCACGTACGTGTCTTCACCAAGACGCACACATAATAATATATGATATACTTCTAGGATTATATTTATTATTAACAACAGCCCATTCCATTCCTGAGAACGATAGATAGATGCACTTTAAGCAAGTGTCAACCTAAACCATGAAGATTACTATTATATATACATTGATAGGCAGTCTAAAGTTAGCAGCTGCCCGCTGCCACATCACATCCATCGGGATGGATTTCGGCGCTGGACAAACCGACAGTGGCCGGCCGAAAAAAGGAATTCCATCTCCCAAGCCCCAGCTTCTTCAGCTACTACTACACTCGTCTTACCAAACCAAACCACAACCAATCATGGGAACCTGCCTAACATCTCCACTTTAATCTGCCTCTCTAGCTCCCTCCCCTGTCCTTGTTTCTTAATTACTGCAACTTATACTGCTCCCTCCGTTCCTAAATTGGAGTCTATGCATTTCTAATATTTATATATTATACATAATGTAAACATTTCTAGCTACTAATTCCAATGCCATCCCATTTTCAACCAATCAAAGGTTTAGAAGAGAAACCAAACAATTCAAAATTTAGCCAATTAATTAACTGAGAGAAAATATTTATCTGTGATCTTAATCTTTACTAAATAACACGAAAATACGTGTTTTTAGAAATGGAGGGAGTACTCATTTACTACATCCAGAGGTTAATTAGGTGATAATTATAATCTACTATCCTAGTGTACTGCTCCTACTACTAAACCATCAGCATGTCCAAAAAATTAGATAAACCTTCAGCACGTCAAAGAAGTTGGGACACAAGGTATAGGGATCCTCTACCATACTGCATATATAGTAGGTGTCACTGACACATGGATTCAGGATAGGTGAGATCGGTGAGATCAACGTGTCAGTAACGCTTACTTGCATGTGCATTGCAACATAGAATTTGTGTTTGAGGTATATAGGCCAAACGTTTCATTTTGGATGGTTTAGGTCAAACTTATAATAGGATTTTTATGTCAATACATCGGAACTTTTTTAATAATGAAAACGGTATGTACCTTCGGCCTCTACCGCTAGACACATGGTCAATATATTGGCATTTGCATGCATTGTTTATACAAGAAAAATATTGTGTGCACAGCCCGTTCTGTCGTTAGCCAATTTGTTTCTTTTCAAAAAAAAAAAATCTCTTGAGATGGCCTAATAAAATTTAGCAATATATCGTACACCACGTTCATACGTGCAAAGCAATCCATAATGTTTTTTCTTTAAAAAAAGCAAGATAGGACATGCAATGCCATATTTAATGTCTAATAATTGTTGTATCGCAAGAGGCTACTCTAATTTCGGATACATTTTTCAGCTTGTCCTCCTGGCTAGTTGCTGACAGAGAGAACCGTTACACATCACCTCTGCTTTTCTGCTGTGCAAAAGCCCGCCACGGTTGCTATTAATCAAACTAGCTAGGCTTTGGGCAAATGCATCGCACCATCTCTACACAATTTGTCGGCTTCATATTTAACAAACTAGCCCAAGAACCCGGTTTGCAAGCTAGATTTGACAGTATAACGAATGCTTCTTGAATTACGTAGAATACATTCACAGTACATGTACACACCCACAAATATATCTCGGTAACACGAGCTTAATAGGTGTGTAGGCGCCAGCATAAATCCGTGATACTCACAAAATTCCTATTGAGTGTGATCGTCACTAATAAATGTATAATTATATTGTCTCGAGGTCCATCTTTGTTCCCTGTCGTTATCAGCTAGCTAAAAACAGAGCAAGAGACAACATTATTTGGAAATTGCACTTCCAGGACATGCCTATACATGTAGAGTAATATTGGTCACAGCTATTACAATCATTGCCGATTTTCGTAATAAAATTTGAGAATACAAAGAGAATTAATTTGCAAAATACCGTTGCAAAGATGAAAAAAAGGGAAATATATATATCATCATCGGCCTCTCTATGTCCATTAGAAGAGGGTGAAATGACTAGACTGCACTCATTTATTCTAGGAAGAGAGCATAATTCCAGACCCATTGTGGGCCGATTTTGGTAAATTAAGTTCTAAGGTCATTCCTAAGGTCATTCCTAGTGGAGAGTTTTATTTTGTGGTTTTTAAAGAGTTAATCTAAAGATATTTGAAATGATTAATGAAACAAACCTCTTCAATGCACGGTTTCATATCATATGGTGGTTTCATTAAATGGTGTGAAACTATTTGGTCACAATAAGGTTTCATTTATGTTTTCAAGATTAGGATAAAATGATTTACCTATAATGGGGTTTTATTTTATTTCTAAGGCACATGTAAGTGTGTAATCCGAGTTTCATCTTGACATGTAATCAACCTATGTGACATCTCATTAAATGACATTGAAATTCTCGTGAAACCTGCACGGGGAATTGGGGAATGGATTAACCCGACCTAGCTAGAGAAACATATTCCCTCCGTATATAAATGTACAAAATTATTGATTTTGGTGTGCACTATGATTGAAATTTTTTATCAGAATATTATAATATCTAACAAAATTATGATATGATTTTTACTTCCACTGGTTTTTACGATACAATATTACAACTCTTAATAATTGTTTAACTGTAACGATGGTACCGACCAAAATCGCTCGATGCCACAAGTGCATAACTATTGGATTTCTGCCTTACATGACCCGAGATGAAATAATCCAGGAGTAGTTCAGGAAGAGCTTGAAAGCAAATGTGTGTGTACACTGAGCTTAATTGTCGGTGTGTTGGGAAATGGAGTATCCTTTAAGCTGTCACTTGCATTCTTAATGACTGAACTTTAGGAGGCATAATGATGCTTAACTTTAATCCAGGATAATATATTGGTGGCTAGCGGATTAGTGTTTCGTACTAAACTTAACTGCACACATGCACTGTCACATCGTGTACACACACTCTACTAATCCTAAATATTGCTGTGGAAAATGACCGGTGCAAGTATATCAAACAATGATCTATCTCGATCGAGTGTATTGTGTACATATAGCTAGCTAATATTTAATTATCTGCTCACTACTGATAATAGAAAATAATCTGAACCGTTCATCTGTTCAGATTGCTTTCTACTACCACTACAGTTAGTGGTAGTAGAAATGTAAACGGATATTATTGTCTAGAAAATAGGTGTATAATTGTTATTTAGTAGTGACTAAACTTTTTTTAACTTTTTGATGGAATATGAGCAATCCCAACATAATGGATAACCATATATCGATCTAGCCGGAAAAAATATAAATGACAAAATTACTAATAATTATTGTATTAGTAAATTACTAATTTACTCAGTAGTATAATATTTTAAGTAGAGAGTACCGGAGCATCACTCTAATTAGAGTCTCACTCTGGTGTTATCTAATGGTAGTAGAAAACAATCTGAACTATTGATCTCTTTTGATCGAAGGGTTCAGATTGTTTACTACTACCACTCTAGTTAGTGGTAGTAGAAATGTGAAGGGGTATTATTGTCCCAAAAAATAGGGATATAATTGTCATTTAGCAGTGATTAAACTTTTTTAATTCTTTTTTTATGGAATATGAGTAATGCCAACATAATGGATAACCACGTATCAATCTAGGGGGAGAAAAACATAAATAATAAAGTTACGTATTAGTAAATTACTAATTTACTCTTAATATTATTGATAATATAATACATCACCCTAACTAACTATTAAGGTTGCTGAGTAGCTGGAACGAATAATCCGTACTGGTACACAGTGGCAGATCCAGAATTTGATCACGTTGGGCTAGGTTAAAGTTTCCTTCGCTTAGGCCATTTATATCTTTAGAATTTTCCCAATCATGTTAAGATTTCAATGGAATTATATAGGAGATAAGCCTAGGGTTTAACAAGGTTGTTAAAATCACAGATTCTGAAACGGATTGGAAGCCTGCAAAATTAAACTGTAAAACCATATATTATATTGACTAAACTCTTAGAATCAATAATATTAAAATAATATTGAGTTAGATCGTAAAGTCGCATGATAAAATCAAGATTTTGATAACCTCGGGTTTTAAAGAGCCCATGCATGTCTCTACCCTCTACTTATATATGATTTACGCAGGTACTTAGATTGTATCCTGAAAGCTACTCCATCCGTTCCAAAATAAATAAATCCGGTACGGAATGTGCCATATTATAGTACTACAGATTTAGACAGATCTTCTATCAAGATTCTCGTACCATAGATCACATTTCATATTAAGTTTGTTTATTTTGGGACATACTGAGGATTCAACAGAACATATTAACTCCGGTGAGTTGGGAAGACGTTGGAAACACAGTTATCTAGCTAGCGTGGTACAGTAATCTCGATCAGGAGATGGAAGTAGTAGAAGTGTAGAACAGTTGGACAGCAATGGCTAACGGTAAATAGTGGTTAATTAATTAGTTGGCGATCGCACACATGGATGGATGGACAAGTTCCCTGTACATGTTGCAGTTGCGCATGCATCGCAGTAGTGTTGATTTGTACTGTAGGAGACAACGGGACGTCGCGGGCGGATCTATCCGTGGATATGGCTCGACACAGCACGAGCTCGCTGTCGCGTCCAGACTTGTACGCTCTCGGCTCTCCGGACCATATGGATTTCAATCCATTAACAACGGAGGGCACTGGCGTAGTTAGGCATGAGGCTGCACGGGCACCGATCAGCTTGTACGATCGAAATAAAAAACCAAGCCTATTAAAAAAGGTAAATGGTAAAAACAATAGAATCAAAATAATTGGAATAAAAAAAAACCCACGAATCTGATGAAGTCGATCTAATCGGATTGAGCATATCTGTCGCTGCAAGTCACCAAAAGCACCACCTTCTGATCTGATAGCCCGATACTCTGATCGTCGGGTAAAAAAACACAAATCAAAGATATGACACTGAGATATGGTAATTTTACCATGACATCCGTAATAAATTAAATGTGATGGACAAGCTCGACATCCGTAATAATTTTATCAGAATTTTACCTCTTGGAGGAAGAAACTTGATTCAACCGACACTGCCGATACATAATACGTGGTTGTTCCCGGATAGACTATACTTTGGAGCTCTTGTCGCAAAGAGCACCCATGTTAGTTTTCGGGCAGTCAACCGACCACTTCCACACACCACAAACAAGCCGCGCCCGAATATCCCCGGTTCACCGTCTAGTTTTTCAGGTGCTTGGAACCTATCGTGGTTAATCTGATGTGATGAGCTACATCATATCGGTGCACAAATGCACTATGGACGGATGCGTGGAGGAGTAAATAAATCAGGCTGACCTAGAGGATGAAATGACAATAGCTAGCAAGCAAGGTAGGGAATCAAACCATCAATCTCCTAGCAGATCGAGGAGGAGGTAGAACTCCCTGGTGGCCAGGGCACCGGTTGCTCCCCAAAAGGCCAGCACACTAGCTGCTCCTGCTGACAATTTTTATTTATTTGTTAGCGAGAGAGATCTAAGCCGGAGGCGAGACGAGGAACCTGAGGGCCGACTTGGTTTTGAGACGCAGCAAAATATGAAGAGCAGAGTTTGCAGAGACACAAAACATGGTGACCCCTCCTCATTGTTTTGCCAGTGTACGCGGCGGGGCATCCGATCCTGTGCACTGCTTTTGCGTGTGACTATGAACAGTCTACACTTGTACTCATTGATAATGTACAGCTTATCATCATATCTGATCAGGTAGTCAGCAAATGCTGCTTGGCCTAATCCGTCTCTTGTGCCCATATGCTATCAGCTGGAGTAGCTCCCCCTTTTTGGCCACTAAACGTACGTTGACCCCTATCTAACTATTTATCTACTTTCTTCATCCCAAAATAAACCAATTTCTTACCTACCATCAATCTGCAAATCCACCAAATTATCCCTAACTTCTTACCTACCACCAATCTGCAAATCGATCAAATTTTATTCCTTCAATACATTTTATATATCCGTAGATCAAGGGTATTGTGTTTTTTTTCTATCTTTAAATTATTTTTGGGAGTTAGGGTTTAAGTTTTTTCTTCGATAGAGGGAGAACTTATGTTTTTTTTCACCTTATATCTAGGTTTTGTGGTAGCAGGTGTACAATCGATCATTGTTCCTCGGAAATTCAATGCATGTTTGCAAGTTAAACAATATAGCGACAATGGTACAGACACACAGAGAAGCAGCGTCCAGCCGGGTGTTTGGAACAAGGATAGATATGTGGCACGCATGCATTAGCAATATCCAATGCTCACAACCTGTCCATGTTATTCCTGGAACGATCAAACATATGCAGCAGCGAGTGTCCGCTTTACATCTCAGAAAAAGAAATAATTATTTGCTTCAGCATCAATCAGACAGAGAGACAGACATCAGGTTTTGTGAGATGAACATAGCTTGCCGTGAGCTAGCTAGCGATGGAGGCCGAGATAGCTGTGTCGCTTCATCCACGCCATGTGCTCTGCTTCTCTTAGCCGTCGGCGCGGATACCTATCGGCTATCGCTGTTTCCTGCATAATTAAAAGCGAGCGAATATCTGCAATGAACAAGCCAAGGAGTAGATCTAGAAGCACGAAAAGCGACGGGCAATGGACTGCTTCCCGCTGGCTGTGAGCTTGTGACCAGAGGTACAGTTCGCTCGAATTACATTTAGAAATATACTATTCATTTTCGCGGATTGGAAGTGCGAAATCGAAACGATATCGCCGCGGTCTCTCGCAGGACCAGGTCGGACGTACGAGACCGGCGCTCTCGCTTGACCAACCTGCGAAATGGCCTGACATGGCCTCATAATTAATGGATGATTAGCGATTAATTAATTACTAATGATGCTAATTAATAATTTAGTATTGATTGTTTGTTCAATCAAGTCGCTATTAAAATTTAAATTTAAAACTTAATATTAGAGTTGATTTTAGATATATTCAACGTAGTTTTAGGTTACTAAAGATACATATATAAAAATATTACACATAAATTATTTTTTAATAGCTAATAAGCCATTCGGCTTATAATCAGCCCATGGCCAACCGATGGAACCCTTCGACTCCTTTAAACTATAATTCTAATAATTGGTTTTTAATATTAAAACCCTAATAAAATTATGGCACTATAAAAAGAGGATTTTTACGATACACATACTATTATATACTGATAATATAACAATATATAAAGGGCATGTTAGAAATTTTCGCGTAAAGCCTCAGCACGACAGGGGGCGGGAAGCTAGGTGCCATGGCTATTGCCTCCTCCAGGTATAAGAGCTAGTTAGGGTTTTGGGTGGGTCAAAATGTGAGAAGAGGAGGAGAGGAGAGAAAGTGATGAGAAGAAAATCGAAATCAGTTTATAGGAGACAGTGCAGCATTCTCGCAGTAGCTCGCAACCGTGAACTACCACGCCACGTGTGAACTTGCATTGCCTAGCCGTCGACCACCGTAGGACCACCACCTCCCAGGTCATCCTTCTTAAGCCCATAGAAGTGAAGAAATTAAACAAAAACCTGTAAGTTTAAGTGACTGAAATCATTAATCGTATAATCCCCTTAACACGTTCCGTGACCAGAGTACCTAAGCAATTGTTACTTAGTTAATGTTAGATGTGCCATATTAGAACATCACTATTACAATTCGCGATATCGGCTAGATGACACTGAAATTTTGTAAAATTGGGATCATGCTAGCATCATCACGTTTTGTTATCATATAAACCAAAATGCCCTTACACGTGAGACCCATATGTTAGTTCCATCTTCTTCCTCCACCCTTCCCTCTTCTCTCATCCACCATCTCTCTCCACATCTTCCGGTGATCAGAGGGACAACACCAGATCTAGGAGGGACGACAAGGGCGACGCGGAGCTTGATGGTCGCAGATGCCATGGCACTAGGGAAGAGGATGCAGCTGCGAGCAAGGGAACAACGTTAGATCTAGGAGGGAAGGCAAGGACTTAGTGAAACTCAGTGGCCACGGGCACCACGGTGCCAGGGAATAGGATGCCTCCACGAGCAAGGAGAAATGCGACGTCGATGACGTGGACCGGACGTTGCTAGACAACATGTGGGATAATAATGTGATGCATCTCAATTAGCTCAACACGGAACCCGCACCAGAGAAACCTCGTCATCGCGTCGCTCTGATGGCTCCCGCAGCTGATGGGATCAAAGAGCTCCGATGGCAGTGGAATTATCGTGGCTAGAGATCCCAACGAACCTCATCAGCTTCATACTCCTGTGCCTATCAACCCTCATCGACCACATCAGCCTCCGCTGCTCCGTGCAGTGTGCCAGCCTCCTCTTGGGTGCCCTGAAAGGGACGCAGTTGCTTCAATGAGTGAAGAGCGAGAGAATGCAGGTGGACACCAACTGTTATTGATGAGCTGAAGATGGAGACGAATCGGAGGTGTTGATGGCCCCTTATCCTCCTCGCCAAGCGCACGACCGATACTCGCCGAGCGAGAGTGTGGGATAGGGGGAGGAGAAGCGGGCACGGTTGCGGTTCATCGAGGAGCAGCAGGCTCGATCAGCCTCCCTGTAGCTTACTGACAGGGAGGAGAAGAAAATAAGAAGGAAGAAAGAAAGAACATAGCGGAAAACGTGTGACGGCAATAGGACGATTTAATTTTAGAAAAAATTGGTGGCACCTAATCAATATCACGATTAATAATAATAATTTTTAATATAACATATTTATAATAACATGAATCAAATTTAGCTCTACTACTTTGGCTTTGGTATGGTTTCGTTTCAGCCTTCCATTTGTCAGTGCAGCAAGAGCCAAGAGGGGCTGGATGTGAAAAGAAGGAACAGGCGGCGAGGAAAAGAAAAATAGAAAGCACTGAAGCAGCAGCATGGAGCAGACCGCCACCGGGAGAGGGTAGTAAGGCTAAGCTATTTAGATTAGGCCCTCCTCCTCTTCTTCTTTCTTGGCGTGTCTCCAAACTGAGGAACAGCCCGTGGTCCACTGCGCACGACGTCGTTTCCTTATTTTGTTTTTCTCTCTCACGTACTATTAATATTGTATTATTAATATTGTATTATTACATTCATTTTATATTATAAGTTGTTTAATTTTTTTCTTAGTTAAATTTTTTTGTTAAGTTTGATCAAATTTATAAAAAAATTAAAAACATCTAAAATACTAA
Source organism: Oryza punctata (assembly GCA_000573905.2). Taxonomy (NCBI): domain Eukaryota; kingdom Viridiplantae; phylum Streptophyta; class Magnoliopsida; order Poales; family Poaceae; genus Oryza; species Oryza punctata. The sequence continues at coordinate 32,391,253 of CM002494.2, read as the reverse complement.
ATTAGTTTTATTTAATCTAATATTAAATATATTTTGATAATATGTTTGATTTGATTTAAAAATACTAATATATTTTTCTATAAACTTAATCAAATTTACAAGAAGCTTAACTAGAAAAAAAATCATGATAGATAATCGTACCGATGCTTTTTCTGCTATATACTAGCCCTAGGTCTCGTGTAGAATTTTTGTTCTTAATTAAGCAAAAGCAAATTCTTTACGAGTATCTGTCACTCGCACGAGTTGAGTAGGTCGATCGATCTCCCCTTGCCAATTATTCGTTCGACCTTACCTTTTTCTGTTTTTTGTTTTTCAGCCGTCTTGTTATTCTATTATATGTATAAATATTGCTCCTCAAGCAGCTGCTAATATGTAGCATATGAGTTGGTAACACGACAATTAAAAATAAATTATTGTTTGTGGATAAAGGTGGTGCCGGGAAAAAGCATAATTGTCGGGCAGCGTGGCTCATTATATCTTTGCAAGTTTGGAGTTTCATCGTCTGACTTCTTAAAAAAAAGAGTTTCATCGTCTGGCTGTATGTGCGCGTGGCGTGGTCAGTTGGGCTTTGGCCGATGTAATTTTCAAGTGCAGGTTGGTTAATTTCAACTTTGTATACTTGGCCATTTTTATTTAGCCTTGAGGGTACCGGTAAGAATGTTAAATTATGTATTGTACACTTTTAATTAGGTAACCAGCTAATTGAGACAGACCATTGATCAATTTGGAAAGCAAATACTATTAGGTAGGTAGTGGGACGTAAATAGTAAACGGGCCTTTTTCAGATGAAACTGCGCCGTGACGTCATTCCACTCGGGGAAATAAGTCCGAGTTATCGTTCCTCATCTTTCCGTCGAGTTTAAATCGTATCCCTAAGTTTCCATACCGGAAATCTTCAACCCGGTACTGTAAGTTGGTGGATCAAGATTTTTCGGTACTGTAGTTTACGGATACGATTTAAACTCAATGGAAAGACATAGGGACTTCATGTGGACTTATTTCCTTCCACTCAGCGTAGTGGGGTCTGTTGTGGGCGGTCACTTATGTCCCGAACAATGGGCCGTAAGATGCTACAGTCTGCTGCCGCAAGCCATTTCTCCTCGCACAAACTCAATGGGCCTTTATGGGCCAATACTTGTGGCACATTGTACAATCCCATGATGGGCCGAAATTGTGGCAGGATTAGGACGAGCGTTCATGGACCTTGGGTGGGCTGTCGTATCGCCTCACAGGTAATGGGCTATCTGTGGTCCATGTTTTTTCTCATGTTATATTGGGCTGGGATTTGCTTCAAACCCGGTGGCACATCACACGTAGGCAACACTACAAGCACAAGTCTGTTATTCATTTCTAAGAAACGCGGTGCGGATTGCGTCGGTGGCACATGCATATGCATACCAATTTTCTTCTCCCACAAATCGTGCATAGAAAGGTGCAGCTAGCTAGCGATCTGACCAAAAATTCTTCTGGTCCTGCTTTTTTTATTCAGAGATATCACTCACTCCGTCTCACAATATAACGATGTAGAACTAGATGTTGATATCTCCTAGGACTATATATGTGGATAGGGGACATGTTGAAATACATTGTTTTAGATGATGTCCCAAATATATTATCTTAGGTGATGTCCTGTATAGTTTTAGATTGTTATATTATGAGACGGAAGAAGTAAGTATGGGTATAGGTCAAATATTGAAACAGAGCTAGGAATGGCATCCGATTTGTCTGAAGCTGGCACACGCACACGCACGAGCCCAACCGTCCAAACCGTGGTAACGGTCAAACGCACAATCCACGATATTACGGACGGGCCAGCGATCGGTCATTGCTTTCCAGGACGCGCGCACGAGCGCACCATTTTGTCCAATCCACGTACCTGCTTTTACGACTACATACTTTGCTCAGATGATACCCATATAGTCTTTCAGACTGTCACACAGTTCACACTTTATGCAATATCTGATTTAGTAAAGACTAATTGCATGCATGGTAGTAATATACTACTGCTAATTTCTTTCAGTGTAGCACGCAGAATTGCAAGTCACAACCATACGATAATCCTGCCTGAAAACGCGACACTGAGATATAGGCCGGTCACCAACTAATTAACATCAATCCTAGCCTATACTTTATTAATTATTAACTGCATCAGTGTGTGCCACGGATAAAATAACAACATTCAGATGTACTACACCAGAGAGTCATCAGGTAGAAAATTCCAGCCCAGGACAAGATGTAACAAATATAATTAAGGGAAATAAATTCCGAACAATCTAATCAAAGGTGACACGAGCGTACCAGTGGCCAACTTCCTTTTATTGACCTGTGCCATATATGTGCCGGCCCATTCAGGTTCAGTCAAGTCATATCAATATTGACAAATTTGTTAGGTAGCATAAATATATATATGCTGGACAAGTTGATTAACAAAATGACGACACTATCAATTTTATATGTTTCGACTAAATTAATTATACTGCTAGGTATAGCGCGATGCGTATTCTGGCGACAATGACGCACTAGTTTGAGAGAAATGTCGTGTCAATGCCTCAATGCCACGTAATACTTCAATCAAGCGTACAACCAACCTACCAACACGATCACGCCTATACCTTAGTAATTAAAAATTGGAAATAGATAATGGCAAAGAGCCAACATGTCATTGCCACATGTATACTGCTAGTATTACTATATAAAGAAACTAAGTGTCCATCTGCAAACCAGCAGCTATATTAATATAATGCAAATCAAGTGCTTTAATTTTACTAATTTAACTTGGAGTTTATATTATATTCCCTTTTGGAAATTGAGGTTAAAGGGTCATGTTTAATTATGCGCAGATTCAGGCGGTTCACGCATGCACCTGATGAGTTTTGTTGTTTTTTAGTTAACTATTCCATCTCTCTAAGTTGTTGTATTAGCATACATATATATTGAAAGATTTGAACATTCTTGCTATCTGCCAAAAAAAAAACATATATTGTTGCTAGCTCCCCAATGATGCACTGATTTATAGCTACCAGTCACGCAGAATGTACTCTAGTTTGTGGGCATTATAACACATATATAATATTTTTCATACAAATTGTGGTACGTGGAATGATATAGACCACACACATATGCATGTTTCTGTAGTTAGCTGTTGCGTTCATCTCAAAGCATAGGTATGGAATTGTACGCTGATTGCTACTGTATTCATTTAATTTCAGCTATTGTTGTGATGACGGAAAAAGAAATCTCTGAATACTGCTGCCCAATTATGCGTTGATGCAGACATTATCGTCCACTTGTTTAATTCCTTCATCGAGAACATTCATTCTGTAGACTATTAATGTCACGCGCCGTTTTTTAGTAGGACACATATACATGCATACACGGGACGGATTGAGGCGTACAAGTTTGGACACAGGATATTATGCATCATATACATACATATCCCTTCTTATGGGTGACGTTAAGTATAGTATATATATATTTGTGTCCAGATCAGCCATATCATCCACAAAGTTCGAGGCGCTGAACATGAATAAATTTGCATTTGTGTGAAACAAGAGATGGCAAAGGAAGAACTATATCATCAGTGCAAATATATTAAAAGCATAATATTTTGTAAGGTCCAGAAACGTATACTACGTACCTAATGTTCAGAAACTTCAGAGATAGAGTTTTGTGATACACAACTTAACAAACAGATATATTAGATGCTCGCTAGCCTGTTACGCAGATAGAAACAAAGTCGAGTACAGCTTGACACGACGCACATTCTGGCCTAGCTAATTAAGCTAGCAATGCAGCGACACATATAGCCGGCCAAGGCAGCGTTGGATGTGAGATAAGAAAGAAAAGGTGTGTACGTGCGTCATGGCGTTAGCTAAGCTAGCTTCTCTTGTTGGCAACGAGTTGCTTCAGTGTGTTGGTGAAGCACGTAGATCGATCAGCTAAGCTAGCCCATTTGCCAATTTATTTTCATACTACTTAGCAGCTATATATAATAGTAGCAGTGTTAATGCCCATGACTACGACATGCACACCATGTTGTATATGTGGTTAATTAGCTAGAGGATTACTTAATTGTTTAAACAGAAAGGTTTGATTAATTAATACTACGAGTTAGCAGGGATCGAATTAGGGCGGAGACTTATGCGTGTTTGCAGCGCGTCATATATAATTTGGGTGTATTATGCAGCAGCTATCTAGCTGAATGTCTGATCGGACGAGATCTGGACCGTTGGATTAATTCCCACGCAACTGGATCTGATCTCTATATGGGACGATCAATCATATCGCTTGCATTATTGCTGGTGGCTTAGCTCTGATATCCATCCAGAATATTGAAAGCGAACTAATGTGTTGTGTTACTGTAGTAATAAGAAATTTCTATGTATTTTACAGATGCAAAAGTAATTACTAGTTACTAGCTAGGTGATGAGTCGATCGATCGAAATGCAGCTGGCTGAATTAACAAGCTACGCACAATAATTCTTTTTTGAACAGAGAAGGGAGGATGGAATTGGATCATTCTTGGAATAGATTTGCTCCGATCCAAAAAGTATCTCGAGGTACCGGTACCTCATGGTAACAAATCGTTTCCGATCGTTGGATCTAACGATCGGAAACGATTTGGTACCGTGAGGTACCGGTACCTCGAGGTACTTTTTTGTTGGACCGGAGCAATTCTCTTATTAGAATACCAGTATTTAAGTACTGTGGCATAAAAACCAGATTTGGATGGAGAGACGACCCTCCAAACATTTTTTAAGAATAAATTATGAGCATGTTGGGATCGAACACGAATCCTTGAGGTTAAAATCACGTACCACTTGTCACTGCATGTATCTTAGGAAAAAATAAGATTTAAAGGGAGAGATGTTATTCCAAATAAATAATTTTTGAGAAGAAATTGTAACGTATTAGGGATTAAACACGAGACAAGATAACATTACTGTACGTCGTGAGATGAGCATGCAAGCGAGAGTGAATTATATCATGCGCGTGGAGGAAGGAGGACCAATCCTTCTCTGGGAGAGAAGTGGCAAGACCCAACACGCGTGTCCGAACCATACATATGTACATGCTAGCTTGCACATAGCCGGTCGATACGGCGATTTCACTGCGTATCCTTAAGTTATATAGGCCTATTTTGGAACAAATGAAAAATAAAGAAATGTTAAAAGATTTGTATCCTATAGAAAAAATTCCTATACGACTTTTTGAAAGAAAGGATCATGTCACCAAAATTCCGAAATGGTATGTTTCATGGGAATTTCAGATGATTCCTAGCATGAGCTCTAAGCTCTTAGAAATTTTCCTTTATATCTACCTCCCTCTTCTAAATTTTGTTTTTACTATGCTCCATCCAAACAGTTTCCTATATAATTTTTCTGTGTTTTTTATTACTTAAGGATCATTCAAGGTTCAATGACATTTGAATTATGTATTTTTCTATTTCTGTGTTTTGAAAATACTGTGTTTTTTTCATTCACCGGCCCTTGCCTGCATGCACGCATCAAACTAGAGCTACCCAGCTGGCCGAAGCAAAAACAACGTACATGATCTCTTGTGCCACTTGTATACAGGCCGGTCTTCGGTAATTATTTGGAGGCCATATCTTAGAAAAATGTAAAATAAGACATTATCTTAGAAAATACTAGCTGTATAATAGATCAAGGCTAGCTATATGTGTATACATTGAGATGGGTCTGTATTACCACTACCCTTCTCTTTATATGTATTGCAGCCGGTGGCCTTCTAACCATGTCAGAACAGCTACCATTAATTAATATAATGCTCCTTTCTTTAGCTATGTCCTGCTAAAATAAGCAGGAATTATTCGTAACAAAAAAGTAGAGCTATGATTAAAAATGTCACAGCTACATATATATGTAGTAGTAATCTGGCTAAGTAAAAAAGAATCGTTGCAATAATTTATTTTTTTCTTACTAAATGAAAAAGAGAATCCTTATTTCGTAGAGTGTACGGTCACATCATCATCACGAAATACAATTATTTGATGTAATCATGATTATCATCGAACGTTCTGAAGTCGAGAAAAGAATTGCTAGCTAGTTTTAACCAATTTGATGAAGCAGAAAGAGTGATTATTTTTTTTAAAAAAAATAGAATCCAGAGATTCTAGATATATCAGAACATATTGATCTAGATCGAAACAACCCTGGCTCCCAGGTGAGACGATCGATCGATCGATCACTGGCAGGCCCGCATTCATGAGGCTAGCTAGCTTTACTGTGTGCTGCTAGTCTGCTACTACTACTGTAATCAACGGTCTAATTAAATCCGGAGATCACTCTAGTGCTCTTTATTGTCAGTAGAAAATAATCTGTACCATTGATCTCATTTGATCGAATGGTTAATATTGTTTTTTACTACCACCTTAGTTAGTGGTAGTAAAAATGTGGAGAAATATTATTATTTAAAAAATAGAGATATAATTATCATTTAGTAACAACTAAACATTTTTTTCTTCTTTTGATTTTTTTAATTTAATATGAGTAATGACAATATAATGAAAAACCACATATCGATACAGTTAAAAAAAATATAAAGATAAAGTTATTTGTAATCATTGATTCATTGATTGTATTAGTAAATTACTAATTTACCTTTAATACTACCGGATCATCGCCCATAAATCCGGATTGAACCACGCATAGGCATGTTTGTTTGGATGCATGCATATGGATATCCTACAGCTAACCGCCCAGACACATGCATATATATATGTAGATATTTTGTTGGTTTGGCGATTCAACACAAGCTAGTCTGCTGCATGTCTCAATGACGAATCGATTGATCGACGTCACGCTTGGACCAAATTTTGGGGATGTTCTAGTGCAATTATTGCCATGGTTCCTTCGATGATAAATGCTACTAGTACCATACACTAGCTACACTCCAAATTCAGTTCAATTCATTTATGGCAGTATATGGCTGTACATGTATGAAAAAAATAGAATGTATGTATATATATTTATGATCTGCTTGCCGACATATTCCTTTTACAGTGGGTAGGTATGTGTGTGTATATGACGGATGGAAACGGATCCTCGATTTTGTGTAATTTCAGTTGTGAGGTATGATCTACATGTCAGTATCACAACTGCAACCTTTACGAAATCAGGGGAGTCTCATCCATGGCGGATGGCCATGTATATGCAGTACCAATAAATTTATTCGATGAACCAACATATATGCAGTACCAATAAATTGCGTGTGCCATTCCATTCTGGCTAATTAAGCTACCCTTAATTAGACTGCCTTAAACCACAGGATTAAAATGAAAACAGCGAGTCTCCCATCAGTTTTAATTTATTTATAGTGATGCAGGACCTGTTCACTTTGTTAATAAAATTGGTATTATTAAATTTTGGTAATGTTAAATTTTAGCACGTTTTAGTCGTATCATATTGCATTGGTACGTTGAATGCGTTTAGTTTGATGTCTTTCAAATTAGCAGCGTATTTATGATAGGATATTTTCAGAATTATCGAATTTTGATAAAATTATATTGGTTACATTGTGTTTAGTTTATTAGTCTACCAAATATTAGTAACACCATTAAAGTTCTGTACGGTCAAAAGTAACACTAAAGTGAACATGGACGCATTCTGCACGCCTACATAGAAAGCCAAATAACACTTCCTCCATTTCATGATATAAGTCGTTTTAAATTTTTTCATGATCAAACTAACTTCTTTAGATTTAACTAAGTTTTTATAAAATTTAAACAACACATATAACATACAAATGAAATATCGAATATATTTAATAATATGTTTGTTTCGGGTTAAAAATATTGCTATATTTTTTGATAAACTTAGTGAAATATAAATTAGTTTTACTAAGAAAAAAAATTAAAGTAATATTAAAAGGAGAAAGTAGCACGACTAGCTAGTGCCTAGTAGTTGTAGTTGTAGTAGTAGTAGAAAATAACAGCAGGGAAATGTAAATTAGGCCTGGCAGCGTACGTCGGTCATAATCACGCATTCATACTTAATCATATCCTTAAGAAGAGTCCATGACGACCCAACCACTAGTTAATACTAGCATTATGTTAGATTAACAAATCGGGTGCAAACATGCCTCTTTGATCCCATCAGCGATGATGATTAGTCTGAATTAACAATCAATCTATTCACCGAAGCAAATTATTGACCGTCATCTCACTTCAATTTGTTTAAGCACGTACAATTAACGAGGTTGATTGTTAACTTTTTGTTCCTGTACGTACGTAGTATCTCTCCTGGCCCAGGCCACCATATGTACAATACTCTCTCCATCCTAAATTTATTTAGGGTAAAAAATTAAACTGATAACTTTTACAGTATTATGAGTACTATATCATTAGATTCGTATTCAAAGTACTTTCATGTAATATTAATTTTATATATGTTGAAAATATAAATGGAATAAATGAAATAAAGTATGTTATTGAAGACTATATAGAAAAATATAAGACTTATAATTTGGAATTGAGGGAGTAATGCAGTAGAATATACGGTACAATACATAGTGTCATGTGGCATGTGCACGCCGATCGATCTATAAATCGTGTACGTATTCGTGTCACGAGGCGGCGGCGTTGCATGCCGGCCGGGCATCGCGAGACTGCCGCGTTCGGTGGAGAGGACGACGCACGCGCGCGCGTGATGCCGACAAATTACCGCCACGCACCGGGTTAACTATGGGCCGGCCGTTGAATCAACCGAGCCAGCCCGTACGGTTTGCACCGAACCGAACAACGGTTGGTCTAGCTATAACATAACAGCTGCTAAAATCTCCTTAGCTAGCTCCTCCCTTCATCTTAAAATATAGATTTAATACATCCTAACAAACCTGTTAAGATTCATAATATTCATCTTAAAATATAAAGAATTCGATACATCTTAACAAACCTATTAAATAAATCTATTCAGATTCGTAATATAAAATATGTATATTATCTATGTAAAATTTTTTATATTTGGGACTGATGGAGTAGCCAGGAGAAGGAAGATCTAGGCAGTAGAATTATTGGTGCGCAGGCAGCAGCGACACGTACTACATACTGTACACCATGACATGGAAAAGTTGGATGATCGAGTCGGTGCGTGGGTGCATGTATGCATGCATGAACCTTAATTAATTACCTTTCCGATATGATCGAGATTGTTTTGGGTAATCGATCGAGCCTCGTTACTTGCTCCTGCAAGATAATCAGGTACTTATTTAGGTTGATTAATTACTGCAATGTGTTGAATTACTAGTGCTACTAGTAGTAGATAAAGTTAGCTAGTACTGGTACTAGGCCAGGGGATGTATTCACTGATGATGAGCTAGTCATGTCGTCGATCGAATTTTTTTTATTCTAGTACTAGAAGCATGCATACGCGGTGGAGAAAATTGTGAAAAGGTACTGGATGAAGGGTTCGTTTTATTCAGACACAGTACGCATGCGTGATGCTTGACCTTGAATCGCTAGCTAGTTCCCGTAGGTCACCTAAAACCATTGACTCGATGCACTTAGCTTGGTACTGGGTCAGGGCGTCAGGCTAGGAATCGGTTCACGTCAGGGTAGAGCTGCTTGCACTATCTTAACATATCTAGACCGTGTGTTAGCATGCAGTGTGTTACTATGAGATCAAAGCTAGTCAAAAGTACCGGTTGTACACTAGTACAATACTAGATGGAATTAAGAATTAATAGTACAGTGATAATAGGTGTGTGGTTTTAAATCTAAGATCCCGTATTCAACCCTAACACACTTATAATTTCTTTTTAAAAAATACTTAGGGGATGACTCTTCTTTCAAATCTTGTTTTTTTACACTACTGATCTGTACTTTTTTCATTAAAAAATAAAGATGGGTCTGGCTAATTAGAAACAAAATGTTTCACCCGCGTGGAATTAAATAGCGAAAGGATTAATTGGGCGTATGTACTTTAATTTGTTGTTGATGAGCCAGCTTAATTTGCAGCAGCCGTGACACTAGACTAGCCGCTAGTACGTCAGTGGCAAAAGGCAAGTGCAGTGACATCTGATTTGTGCGTGTGGTGCGAGTTTTCTTAACGGATGAGATAAGAGGCGCACGGTTGGTTGGATCCGTTGCAACGGAAGCTATAGGCTTGGCTAGCCTAGCTAATCGATTAATTAGTTGATGGACACATCCTAATTATGTGTCGAATCACCCATGCCTAACTGGAATCGAAGCTTCCGTTCCGTTCTGTCAGGGCTTGTGGTTAAGCGTGACGGCCTTGATCAGTCACGCGCCTGCCTGCCTGAGGGCCTGCCGGCCTGTCTTCGGAAGTTTAAAATTCTGCCAATGAATTGGTGAGAATAGCTGGTGAGAATTTAGGGAAAACTTTGTTTTTACGAATCGACGAGCCGCTAATTTCATTGAATAGAGAAGGAATAAAATAAAACAGAAGTTATACAACCAAGAAAACTGTACAAGCTCAGGACCTTTGGTTCGAGCGAACTAGAGAGCTAGCCAGTCATCAAGACGAAAAACCAAGATTTAGCCGGCCTCCTCTTTTATTTTTGCTAGCAAACTGATCGTCGAGAGCTCTTTCTTTTGGAAAGTTCTACAGTTTCTTTCATTCCATATCTCCAAGGTCTCTAGCAATGTTAGGGTGCGCAATGCCTTTTTCGGAACTCCTTTAATGTCCATCGTGTTCTCCCACCATTCAAGCACTGTTGGAACGTGCTTCCATCGAGAGGGGTTTAGCTGGTCACATGCCGTCTAGGCTACTAGTGTCGCCCAAATTCTCCTTGTATACCTGCACCCCGCTAGGAGATGTACGGCCGTCTCCTGGACCTGACGGCAGAGGGGGCAGATGGAGTCGTTTGGCCAGCCCCGGATTGCTAGTCTGTCAGAGGTCCAGACTCTGTTATGTAAGATTAGCCAGGCGAAAGTCTTGCATTTGCGTGGCGCCCAGGGTTTCCAGATGAGTGCGTTGAAGTTAGAAGTTGTGGTGCCAAAATGCTGCGCCTTGTAGACTGACGTCGTCGTGTATTCGTCGTACGTGGCTACTTAGCTTCCACGTGATCTTATCCTCCTCTTGCTCGGAGAACTCTACATTCTGGACTGTGATCCAGGTTTTGACAAGTTGACTGAGTAGTTCAGTCGACCATCCTATGCTCAGCGGAAGGTCAACATCGAGCAACCATTGGTTCGATTGCACAACCTGTTGAAGCATTCTATTCTTCCCTTTGGAGGCCGCATAGACTAGCGGGGCCACATCTTTGAGTCTCTCCTCCTGTACCCAGGCCGACTCCCAGAAGCTTACTTTGGTGCCGTTACCTATTGTTATGGTTGTTGTTGCCGCGAAAAGGAGTTTGTCTGTGTCGTCGCATGGCATTCCTGATTCCACTCATGCTTTCTCGCTACTACGAAAACCATCTTTCATGGCGGTCATTTTGGGTCTTCGCTGGCGGTATTTGGCACCGCCACAAAGCAAAGGCCAGTGAAGATCAAGATTTTCGCTGGCGGTTGTGATCCGCTTGCGAAAATCGATTTTCGCAGGCGGACCCTTAAGAGGACCGCTTGCGAAAATCGATTTTCGTAGGTGGACTCTTAAGAGGACCGCTTGCGAAAATCTATTTTCACAGGCGAACCCTTAAGAGGACCGCCAGTGAAAAGATTTTTTTACAAAAAAAATAATCGACATCCAGAGTAGCTGCATTTTTTTCAATCCAAATTCAAAATCAATTCAAATCGGCATCAGATCCATACTCAAATCCACATACAGAGAACACTACATCAATTTTTCACCACATTTTCAACAAGCAAACATCAAAATATGTAGATGAAATTGCGGCCATGCGTCTAGCCGCCGGCGGTGGCCGAATCTGCAGCCTGTGCCCAGAGCCACCGCCGCGCCACCCACGACCTGAGCCGAACGTGGTCGTCGCCGGTGGGGAGGCAGGAGGAGGCGCCAGATCCGGCTCTCCCCACCATCACCGCCGCCACACGGAGTCGCCACCGGTGGGGAGGTAAGAGGAGGTGCCGGATCCGGCTCTCCCCACCATCACCGCCGCCGAACGGGGTCACCATGGCTGGAGAAGAGTCAAGCCACCGTCATCCTGCCGCCGCCGGTGAGGAGGCAGGGAGGAGAGGAGGAGATAGAGGAAAGAGGCAGTGGGTGGGTGGTGAAGGAAATATCTCGCGCGCTTGGTTTTATATGCCATCAAAAATTTTTAGCGTAGGTCTGTTTTTCACTGGCGGATCTCTTTAGTAGCCGCCTGCAAAAACACCGATTTTCGCTGCCGGACATTTAAGAGGTCCGCCTCGAAAAGTAGAGTATTTTTTATGGCGGACCTCTTAACGTGGCCGCCAGCGAAAATCGGTTTTCGCTGGCGGTCCTATACCCCCAACCCCTCCTTATGTTTTTGCTGGCGGTTTTAGTATATGACCGCCCAGTGAAAATTATATGTGACGCCATGAAAAATTGTTTTTCTAGTAGGCTCCGTGATTTCCACTCATGACAAAGCCAGCGCAGCCGCAAGGCTATTGTGAATTTCTCGAGGTTTAGGATGCCTAGGCCGCTCGAAGCCGTGAGAAGGCAGATATGCGTCTAGTTTACCTTGCACTTCCCCCTGTCAGGGCTTTATTGCCTGCCCAGAAAAATTTCCTTCGTTGCTTGTTTAGGGCCTCTAGGGATTCCTTGGACGCTTTCAGGCCCGTTAGGAGGAAGACGGGTTGAGACGTAAGAACTGATTTGACTAGGGTAGAGCATCCCACTAGCCCGATGTTCCGTCCCCTCCAACCGCTATCCAGCTCATGGATTTGTGAAAGAGCAGCTGGAGGTCACTTTTCCGTAACCTTCCGGTTTTCAATGGTACAACTTTTAGCTCTTAGTTCATTTTCCAGATTTTACAACTACAGATTCTTAAAATCTAGGTAAAAATCTAAACTGTTTAGGCAAGTTTCTAATAACCGAAGATTCTAGGAGAAACTGCAACTAATGTAAACTCCCTGAATAGACCCTGAGCCTGGCCGGCGGCCAGCTACTGCTACTACTCTTGGCTTCCAAGCACACACCGCAGCCTCCCCTGTATCCACTCTCCAGAGACTCTCCGTGGAATAGATATACTTGTACATAATATGCTTGGCCTACAAACACGTACCCAGTCGAGTTGAGTTTTGAGGTGCCATTTCCATGCGTACTCACTGAATGAGGTAATTTCTGGACAGCTTATCCAGCTACAGCCCAACCGACGGCGATAGCTACTGCCTCACCTGTGGCCGGAAAGCCTGAAACAAACAAACCAACACATACCTGTGCACGAGCAGAGGAGGAGGAGAATAATCTCGTCGCACATTGCGACCGTTTCTTCCTCCCTTGGTCACTTCGCTTTTCGCCCCCTTTACCTTTAACTGACCAGTTAAACAAAGCTCTGCCCTCTCATCTGTGCACATCAACTGTTCGTCCACACTTCATACATAAGCTGAAATTGTACTCTGCTGCTACTTCAAGAGATCAACATTATTCTGATCCCAACTGCACCTGTGTTTGCGGCAAAAAGTGTTTGGATCGATGTAGCTACTAGTGGAAGTGGAACATATATATGTGTGCATACTTCATAAAAGCAACCACATATACGCTACTCTTTATTGAACTCTTCTTGCCTTCTGAATTGAGATAGTGATCGATCGCCATGCTTTTTGCTATGCTACCAATGTGAAGGATTAATGGCCGTTATTGCTCTGCTCAAATCCTTAGGGGACAAGGCTTTTTCACCTGCCACGTATATTTATATTTATTTCCTGTTTGTTTCTGCACTTTGGGATCAAGCAAATTAAACACACTCCCTTTTGTCTGGCCGGCCGGTGTTCAAGCCAAACCACAGAAAGCATATTGTACTATTAAATTGCCCGGGCTTTGGAGTAAAACATTTCCACAGAATATTCTGCCGATCGGATTTTAAATGTCACGTTGGAAATTTTAATACCCCTGCCCCCTGAAACTTTCATTTCAATTCATCCGTGATCTTGAGCAGCTATTGGACTAGTTTTTAATGGGGAGAGGAAGGTACAGTGTTGCTGTCAAAGAATGATAAGGAAGACTTCTCTGCTGCTTCCAAACTGATAATGTGGTGCTGGTGATGACAGAGACTCTCTCAACAGGTCCACCAAAAACCACCATTCATTTGCATTGCAGATTCTCTCTTCATTGCAGGCAGAGGATGGCAGCTTCTTCTGGCACTAGCAAATTAGGCCACGATTATTGTTGTCCACAATCACCAATTGTAGATGCATGATTACTATTCTTAATTTATCCATATATGTTATAGTTTGTAGTAGAGTAGACTAGTAGTAATAAGTCTTTAATTCTGTTTCTGATTAATATTACAACTAGTATATCGATCCACTGTTTTCTGAATTGTGGTGTTGGCAGGAAGCTGCTAGGTTGCATCATGCTATTGGATGGAAAATGTCGGTACTAATTTAGCTATTTTACTCTAAACAGATGGCTTTTTTTCAATTTTGTCGTAGTACTCAAGATTCATCAAAATACGGAGTATTTCTATTCTAAATTTCTAATTAACAAGTGGCTCATGCGGGGAGAAATTTCCTTCAGGTCATTGCTTATATATGTCAAACTGTATATAGTTAGTTGCCTTAGTCATCACAGAATTTGTTGAGCGAGAGCTAATTTCATAAAATTCTCATTACAGTCTTAAATATAAGAGATAATTCTCTGTATGTAACAAATTAAGTTTTGACTGCTGGAGCTGACAAGGCAGGAATTCGTTAGCCAAATGCATGACAAAAGACTGAATTTTTTCCTGCGTCACATAACAGAATTGATGACTGAATTTTCCCTAGCGCGCACTGCATCGATCTGAAAAAATTATCAGATAAGAATGTTTTCGTTCATCGTGGATGACATTTTCTTCTAGATTTGGTCTTTGCGTGCTAAAACATGGACGCGTCGGGTAATCAACAGATATACTAATCTTCTCAATGATTAAATTAGCTTGCAATTGATTAATTATTTACTTCACCCGGTGCTACTTGATGATTAAGTATTAGGCAACTTGACGCGTATGCAGTGGCCATATTTTCCACTGTTGAATATTTAGGGTTTTAAATGCGAGATGATTTCTATTTTATTGCCACCATAAATTTTCGTAATTAATCTAGTGGAAACAGGAGTAGTAGCTAACTTGGTCTGATAAAAACAAGAAAATAATTAAGTCGTCTGTGCAGCCTAATGTTTTACTCGCCTTGTTTCTGTAGCATATATACAGTGTACCACTGATAGCTGATAGGACAAGCTAGGAAGCTTAATTGGTGAGAAAATGACATCTAGAATTTGGATTTATTAACCTTGATATATCTATGCCTCATCATAAAGCTTGCTACTAGCAGCAGACAGCTCGCCATCAGATTCCAACCTTTGGATTTGGCTGCATGCATACATCTCCCATCGCATATTAGCTCCAGTTCATCGTGTAGAAAACAACAGTGTAAATTAGCTAGACACATAAAAAAACAACAACAGATTGATTGTTATTGTTGATATCTTTGTGAAGGAGAAAAAAAAAGACGTCGGATCGATGAATAATCTACCAGAGATTGCACTGAAAATCTACACTGCCCATTAATTGGCCGTTGAATTTTTCTCGCCACGGAGATAAGCATTGGAGACGAAAATTTTAGAAAGGGATGAAGAAATCAACGCGGAACAAAGTAAACTCTTTTAGTTAGAAAACTAATTTAATTTCTGTACCGAATCGCGCAGTAGTAGCAGCAGTGCATCCACCTTCGTTTAATTTGGCATGTTCGAGTGAAGAATATTCTAAAAAGAAGCCCTTTCAAAGCTACCTCCAACCCGATGGATGAGGAAGTGTCAAACAGTGCGAAAAGGAGAAGGGGATCGGATTAGTAGATCAATAATTTAACCAGCAGAGTAAAGTATCAGGAGCATCATTGGCGCGTTAATTAGCAACATAATTAGGACATGCAGGCAGCTAATACTCTACAGTAATTAGTGCAGTAACAAGTAACAAGTGATATAGATGGAGGAGGTGAGGCTTATGCAGCAAGTTGGCTTCCCCATCACGGCAGTGGGAGGTGGAGGGTCCTATATAAGAGAGCCACCTCTCCTCCGTTTCCTTCTCCCTAGCCATTTCACACCTCCATTTCTGACCTGAGCTACTGAGAATCGTCAGGCGGGGAGAAGGAGATCGATGTCGGAGTCGGAGGAGGAGACGCGGCTGGAGCTGCCGCCGGGGTTCAGGTTCCACCCGACCGACGAGGAGGTGGTGACCTACTACCTCACCCGCAAGGCCCAGGACCGGAGCTTCTCCTGCGTCGTCATCGCCGACGTCAACCTCAACAACTGCGAGCCATGGGACCTCCCCGGTAAGTAGTACTATGATCCATGGCCTTCCTGGCTGATTCAATTCCTTACTGATCGATTCGATGGATCCAGGCAAGGCGAAGATGGGGGAGAAGGAGTGGTTCTTCTTCTGTCACAAGGACCGCAAGTACCCGACGGGCATGAGGACCAACCGCGCCACGGCCAGCGGCTACTGGAAGGCCACCGGAAAGGACAAGGAGATCTTCCGCGGCCGTGGGCTCCTCGTCGGCATGAAGAAGACGCTCGTCTTCTACATGGGCCGCGCCCCCCGTGGCGAGAAGACCCCCTGGGTGATGCACGAATACCGCCTTGAGGGCAAGCTGCCCGCCAACCTCCCCCGCTCCGCCAAGGTACACAAATCAATTCTCCAATCTCCGGCCATGTCGCGTTCGTTCCTCTTCTTTTTTATTGATTTTGTATGGTTGCGTGCGCGCAGGACGAATGGGCGGTTTGCCGGGTGTTCAACAAAGACTTGGCGGCAAAGACTGCCCAAATGCCGCCGCCTCTCGACGCCCCGCCGCCCTTCCCGCGGAACGACTCCTACGCCTTCCTCGACGATTTCCTCGACCTCGACACCGACCTGCCGCCGCTCATGGACGACCTCGTCCACGCCGCCGCCGTCAAGACGGAGCCGCCTCAGCAGAACCAGAACCAGTACAGCTACTTCTCCCTCCCAGCGGCGGCGGCCAACCACGGCTCCGGCGCCGGGTTCTTGCCCCAGGCCTCCATGGCGGACCAGGCCATTCGGAGGTTCTGCAAGGCGGAGGCGGCGGCCACGTCGGCGGAGTGCTTCTCCGGCGGCGCCGCTGACGTGTCGCCGTCGACGTCGAGGGGGCAGCATCAGTACGTGGATCCGGTGGACGAGCTGCTCTACTACCCGGACTCCATCACGGACTACTCCCACATATGGAAGGCTTGACCCTGACGACGACAAGATGGAATATTAATTGATCACATCCTGTTTAATTAGTTGGTTTATTAACTTGATTACCGTCAAGATTTGGGTTAACTACTAGGTGATGCATGATGATGATGGAGTTTGTGGTGATGCGAGCGAGAGAGATTAGGTCGCGCTGATCTGCTCTGATCAAAGGTGTGCAGAGCAGATGGAGCGGACTAATTCATTAGCTTAGTTAATTATAGGTTTGTTTGTGTATATAGTTGTCTGATTGGGGATTATACATAGAGATTACTACCTAGCTAGTAGTGGTGATTAGGGGAGTGATGAGCTAGCTACAGATCTCTCATCAAAATTAAGGTCTCGGTTGGTTTATTAATCTGCAGATTATTGCCTTGTGTGATGGGCCCATGTGGCCTCTGTGTGTGTGTGTATGGAAGGAGTAAATTAACTAAACCCCTTGTAAATGTACCATCAGTTGTGCTTACATGATCAATTCAACCATTGATCGATTAACAAACCGAGATTTGCATCCATTTTGTCAAATTTGTAATTTCTTCTTCTCGCTCAGTGTGTGCTAGTTGTAGTCCTGTTGATCGTGAGCAGCTGTTGCGCAGAAAAATATATTGATGGAGAAGAGAATTAAATGGGTTTGTATGTTTTGTTTGGAGGCAATGATTGGAACGGCAAGCAGGTCCTTTGTCGTGGAATCCACTTGGGGAATTTAATTGAATGGAATTGAGCAGCAGGTAAGGTAATTACCAAGGCCTACCCTTAATTGCTCCCTTCCCTCTTACCTTAACCGGCCGATCGAGAGCGCGGGCACGAGAGAGGAGTAATTTTTCCATCTAAAATAAACTAATCTAATATATACGCTTAGATTTATTTAAGATGAAGGAGGTAGAACGTGTCTATAAAAAACAAGATTTAAAGGGAGAGAAACGTTCTCCAAATATTTTTTAAGAAAAATTGTGAGTATATTTGAGATTGAACACGGAATCTAGTTTGGATTGAAACCAAACACCTTTTATGTATCTTTAGAAGGAGGATGTGTTTATTATGATGAAGAATCCAAGTCCAAGATTTGGAGAGTTTTGTTTTTTAACAGGCGGCCTGTGAATTTGCTTGTGGGCGGTGTTTCATGCATGCGATGCGATGCGCCTCGCTGTCGCTAAAATCTGGATGGATGGCTTTGCCTTGCTTTCCATTCGACGCAACAAAACAATTAAAGGCACAACACAACACAAGGAGAGGCCGCCCGGGTTTTGCGCCCGACCGCCTCGCTTCACTTCCAAATTATACCCCAACAAAATACTACACTTGTTTATTACTAATCTGAAGACAAATAATTAAAGAAAGGAAGTTAGGAGAGGATACGTTGTTACAACTTTAGCCGGGCGGGACTGTATTGTTTCATGTGCTTGACCTGTACATGTACAATTGGACCTACGTACTGCCTGCCTGTCAGTAACATGTTACTCCTGGTCTCTTACTAATCAACTACTCCCTTCTCTTCATATTATAAATTATTTATTTTTTTCTATTTAAAATTCTCTAAGTTTAACTAAATTTATGGAAAAATATATTAGTATTTTTAACCCAAAACGAACATATTATTAAAAATATATTTAATGTTAAATTAAATGAAACTAATTTGATATTTTACATGTTACTAACTTTTTTTTATAAACTTGATCAAACTTCGTAAAGTTTAACTAGAAAAAATGTCAAACGACTTATAACATGAAATGAAGGGAGTCCGCTAGCTACTAATTAATTAATCTATGCTTTATAAAAAAGAAAGATTTGGGAGAGACACCCTTCTAATTTTTTTAAGAATAAACTATTAACTTATTGGGGATTAAACACAGGATCTCAGGATTAAAACCATATCCTTATTACCACTGTACTTACTTTTAAGTACATCTCAATCTAGATTTATGCTCTGCACAAGCACAAGAAAGCTAGTAGTATACGTGCGCCAGGTGCATGCATTGGCGCTTCCACGTCAGTTGCTTTCAGATGGATGATCATCGATTAGTATTTGGGATCATATATATACATCGATCATCATTAATGGGGCCCGGCCGGCCTGCATCCCCTTAACCGATCCATCCATCGAAACGACTGATCATTGATCAGACGAAGTTGCGGTTGGCTAGCTTACTCCTAGTCCTAGCTAGCTAGCTACTCATCACGAGTTGGATTTCGTCAGGTCTACCTCGTGATTAGACAATGATAATCTTCATCATATCATGCATGTTGGGTGTATATATATATATATATATATATAAGTATGTAGTAATATACGGTATTGATAAAAAAATCCCTCTAAATAATTTATAAGGAGGAATTATGAGCGTGTTGAGATTGAACACGAGAACTCTTTACCACTGCACTACTAATTACATCCTATATACGGCATCTATTGATCGACTTCTTCTTTGATTACTCACAATAGCGACAACCTTTTTGTCGTCGTCGACAGCATTTAAATTCCCCAGTACTGTTCGTACGAGGGCATATATCAATCGCTCCATCCATCCGTCGGGAAGAATCAATGCATATATATCATCAATCGATCGATCCCATGCATACATCATAAATACGTAGAGAACTATTCTAAACTCTCAAGGGAAAGGGAATGTTTGTCACTCAAATAGTTATGAAAAAAATTAAGAAAATTTGAGAATGTGTATTAATATGCGATATATCACTCCACAAACATGCAACTTAAAATTCAACTTCTACATGTCGTAACGAAAAAACAAATTAAACTACAACTAATTAAATTTATTTTTTTCGTTGCGATATTTAGAAGTTGAATTTTAAGTTTCATGTTTGTGGAGTGATATATCACATATTAATACATCTTCTTAATTTTTTTTAAATTTTTTTATAACTATTTAATTGACATACAAATAACGAGGGGACGTTCCCTCGAGAGTTTAAAATCCAGTCTCTAAATCTGTATATGTATGACCATGTCTACCTGGGCTAACGGCTGCAGTAGTATAGTACGGTTGTTGATTGATCATCACAGGGGACCAATCTATATATATGTACATTTATCGGAACAATTATCAAAAAAGAGCTAGTTATTATAGGATGTGTGCCCCGATTTGAGTTGGCAGCTGATAGTGCTCCTACGTAAAACGCCACGCGTGCAGCTACAGCCCTTGTCCACGATGCAATGTACTTACTCCATTCTAAAATATAATTAAGCATTGAACGTTGTTAACATGATTATTAAAAAAATTATGAATGGTTAAAGAAATGTTATCATTGGTTAAGAAAAACAGGCAGATCTAGGAGAATGGTTACGATTGGTTACGATTGGTTGAGAGGATGTAAGTAAAGAAACACTTCATAGCTTCATCTTATTCTATATTTTAAAATGTAGTTGTTAGTACTAATGTGCATGGAAAATTGTTTTAATTAATCACTTAGATGTACACTCACTTTTGCATACCACCCATCGAATGGTCATAAAAAATTTGAAATAAAAAAATAATTCTATACTTTTAGAATTTAAATTCGATCATACCAGTTCCAACAAAAAGAACAAATTCGACCTCCAAAAATATTAATTTTTAGAATCATATATATTTTTTATTTTTATTTAAACTTGTGTAAGTTGAATTTAAACTTGTTTGTGAAGATCTATCTTACTTATTTTTTGTAACTTTAAAATTATAGGTCACATGAAAAAAAGTGAGTTTAGGGAATGAAAAAATCAGTCTACTATTGATGAGCAGATCATGAATACCATATACTTAGTATATACATCGATCGATCACAACTAGTGTTGCACAAGTGCAGCAACACAACAAGACCAGTTGCAGTCTACCATGCATGATAATTAGTTAGCTTGGTCTGTCCTCTCGATCAGATGCTACAATTTTGCCTCTGTGTCGACGGCTACGCCTGCATATATGGCTACGAGCCTGACATGACTCGCTAACGACCACGCCAAATTCGTCAAACTTATCACAAAACATGTCACTTTTCAGTATCGATCCATGTCGCGCTGAAAATTCAGAGCTGACACAACATTCATCAATTAGTTGATGTATGATGGACCGACTTCTATCTATGCATGCATTCATATGAATATGAAATAGCACGATCCAATGACCCAAACCTTGTAATTAACACCTCCTAAATCACATGGTCTTTTAATTAATCAGGTTTTCAGCTATGTAAGTTACCCATGTCATAAGTAAGTCACTACTATAGATGGAGTAATTAAGTTTGCGTATTGGGCAATTTGCAGACAGCTAAGAGTTGATGTCTTGAAGCAGAGGAGGACTCTCCCGTCAATCTCGGTACTAGGTATCTACTATAACAACTCATACATAACAGTAATAGTACTTAACACGATTGATTCGCAATCTAGTAGTGCTTATCATTTTTTTCCTGTTGCATTGTTTGATTTGGCTAACCGATATATACGGAATACAACTACGTACTACTCTCGTGCAAATATACCCGTAGATCCGTACGTATATTAATTTTTCCCAGGACAGGAGGGAAAAGGGGAAAAGAAACGTGCTCCCAATTAATCGCGTGATTAACACGAGATCGATGGATCGATGATCAGGGTGTAAAATGTGTGCATGTAGGAGTAGTATCTTCCAGGTTAATCTACGCGTTCTCTATTCCAGCTGAGGCTAATAATGAATGAATTGGAGTAAGTGTCAATTAATAATATTCCTGGGATATTTATGTCCGTCCGTAGGCAACTGTACCCAGTACAAGCTATAGACAGTACTCCTACTACTGCTCTTTTGATCGTACTTAATTACCTGTAATCCTTGTCCGAGAAGACAAATCCATCCAACAACGACTTTACTTTGATGTTGCTTTAATTTCGAGATTCTTAATAATGTGTAATCTTCAATGGTAGCTTTCCTCCGATATATCCTCGGTCTAGTCTTCTTGTGGCCACACCCACACTCTTTGTAAATTACGGAGTTAGTGCTGAATTCAACAGTTTAAGGTTTAAGGTTTTAGATCATCTAATCACACACAAAAGAAATAAAAAAGGTACGTAGACCATGCACCTTGATCTCTCCAAGCTAGTCTTTGAACGTACAATGAATGTAGCCAGAGGTAGGTGTACGTACATGTATATATGGATGAAATATATATAAAATCAAACTTATTTGTTACTACTCGATCGATCGATCGTTGCAAACTTGTGGTTTTGATTAACCTTGGTGTAATTTTCACGCTGTCATCAGCGTAGCAACGGTTTTAATTTGACAAAGGCTAGCAAAATGCATGGAGGATTTTGGTAGGCGATGGAAAGTTGAAGCCTCGACGTATCGCTCATGGGCCACCCAGCCAGCCACGCGTGTCGTCGACGTGTCCAGGCTTAAATCCACAACCACGTGGACACGTGTCACCACTTATTGGTCGTTGTTGTCTCGAAGAAAAAAATTGATGAGCTTAGCTTGCAGTGATCGATGTGGACGCCATCTGGACGCATGCATAATTGCATATGCGTCCAACTCCATCTGTATCAGATTAATAGACGACTACGAGGGAATGTCGTACGTACTACTACACACAGATAGGGATTTGTGTGTGGAGCCCCGTCATTCCCATACTCTAGAAACGGAAGATTCAGCTCAGTCAATATTTTTTATTTTTTTCAAGATAATGAAAATGTATTACATCTCCTCCGATCCTTTACCATAATGCCACACAACCAACTAGTTTTTACTGAAATAAATTAGAGTGGTGGGATAATTCCCTAGTTATGTACCCTTAAGAAATAAAAACAACTGACATGATAAAAGAACCATCGGATTCTAATAATTAAACCGATATGGGTTACACACCATCTATAATGGAATAAAATATCCTTCATAATTAATTTTAAGAGTGTAGCACCATTACACATAATATCTTTGTTTCTCCTATGTTAGTATCATAGATCAATACATGAAGATAACATGCTTATATATAGTTAAACAATTAATTAATCCTCATAATATAATGCTGAAAAGTTTATGGTATAACTTGTAGCCGTCATACATGGGGAACTAGGATATTTTCAGAAACTTAAGTGAAACGATTATATGTATCGATCAGCCCAATAATATGGGAGATTAAAATTGATCAACATTAATTGAAAGCAGAGCAGTTGCTTGGTTAACAAAAAAGGAGCTGAGATAGATAGATCAGATAGGTGTGAGTTGTACAGTACTCCACATTTGCAGGACCGCAAGCGCAAGTACCATGTTGGTGATGTACTCGCTCCATCGATCATACTGCAGGTACATCAATGATCTTTTTGCAATCAATGCAGGGCTAGCAAAAAGTGCAAGATAGGAAAAGTGCAAAGCAGATATCTATCTCCAAGATATTTCTAGTTTCAAGCTTATCATATACTAAACTAGGAATTCAATCACCAAACACACACATGCTAGCTATATCTTGGCTTCCATGGAACATCTAACTAACCATAAAGCATGCATTCTTCACATGCCTTATTACATAAATAGTACCAATCTCATCTTATACGATCACCTGGATAGCTAGCTAGTAGCTAGACATATCTGCTAAATAGCTTGCACATCAGGACCAACCATTTATTTATTTATATTTATTAGGGCAGATCGTATATAGTGGACAAAGCCTTTACTATGTATTAGAGTATACCCCAAGTCCATGTACTGCTAGTATTTGTCCTTCAAACCTACGTACTAATGCTTATCTACCGCATGCTTCACTCACCTTTATTCCTGGCTTTTTAAAATTTTGCCAGGACTGCCAATTAAGCTAGCTCATGTTTTCCCATTTTTTGATAATTAATACTGTAGTTAATAGGTTATGGTACATTAATTAGTTGGAGAATTATGTGAACAAACTGATCGATCCTCAGCTACCGACCTGATATATGTTGTCCAGTAATTTTCCATATTGTTTGGTTTGCATTTTTGTCACTGTCCGCCGGTTTAATTGGCAGAAAGAAACCTAGTGAATTGATATTTTTGTCCATGTATGGCTGATGAGGTCGAAGTGAATGACGGCTAATTTCAGTTCTCAAGTCCTAGTCAAATGCTGCTCAAGTAAAAGATCGTGAAAGCAATTGACAAGTGCTTATGAAAGAAAGAAAAGATCAAGTGCACTTGTGAAAAGTACTCGCTAGCTAAGCTTGTGGCTCATGAGCTAAATACTTATATTTTTCACAATTACTACTCGTACGTAGTTCTCTATTGACTGCATTCTTCTGCGTATTTAAACAGAGTTTCAGAGATCTGAAATACTGCCTCATCATTGGCAGTAATTCGGAAGCTAGAAACATGTGCCGTTTTGCTGTTGCCACGTACGTCAGCTGTTTTGGCTTGGTATAGTAGTATCCATTCCATCCACATGTTGCAGTAATCGCCAAATCAGATGGGAATAAAATTAAATGATTTGTTTCTTTCCCCGAGCTAGTAGTAGCAGTCATTCATGAATGCATATTATGAGGATAAATATTCCCAGTCCTATGATTAATCCAATCCTGACAAACAGTCCAGGTGCATGGAATCCCTGATCTGATGATGATGAATGATTCATCATCAGTCATCCAAAGAGTTGGGGAGATGCATGGGTTGATCACCACGTGTCATGCTTCTTGAGTGTGCCACTTGGGCACTCCCTGACAGCTCCCTTTCTTGGCCATCCGGTTAACAAGTGGCTCACACTTGGGACGTTGCAGATAACATCAGCAGCAGTAGTATTCGAGAGTTTGAAAAGCAAAGGCTTTAGTTTTTAAGAATTCTTTTTTCTATCTCCAAAGCAGGCGTGTTCTTCCGTAAACACGGGCAAGCAAAGCATGCTGGATGTTTCCAAAAAATTTTTTAAGGCAGTTGTTTGCTTATGTGTGCTGTTTGTTAGAGTGCGTTGCTGTGATAAATCCCTTTCGATTACGATAAGTGTTTTGATCCAGGAGTTTAAGATTAGCCAGACAGAGATGCAATGGGTTTTGATGGGTGCCTGGCTTGAGAGAGGTGTTCAGTTCAGCCAAGGCACTCAAAATTTAACTTCCAGAAATGGACAACACCAACCTTTCCCAGTTTCCGGTTCCCATTAATAAAAACAAAAAAGAAAATGCATGCAGAGGATCGAATATCCTTGACACAAGTCAAGAAGTACTGATGATTGTTTATATAAGCAGTGTGATTAAATCAAGTTGTAGTACTAGTTTTTAGGTAAGGAGATAGATATAAAATCGTTGGAGGTGCAAGTTCAACCAACAGCGAAAGAACAGTATACATGTATGTGGAAGCAGCATATATAATAAAGCTGCATGCTGCAGTTGAACAAGACGCATATATACATATGGAATAAGTGCAGGCCAGAGAGAAGATTACAAGCACAAGTGACAAGAGAAGGCTTT
Source organism: Oryza punctata (assembly GCA_000573905.2). Classification (NCBI taxonomy): domain Eukaryota; kingdom Viridiplantae; phylum Streptophyta; class Magnoliopsida; order Poales; family Poaceae; genus Oryza; species Oryza punctata. The sequence continues at coordinate 32,365,590 of CM002494.2, read as the reverse complement.
CCTTTGGAGATAGATCTTGCTTTATTAGTTTAGTACTGGAGTAGTGCTAGACTTTGTATAATACAGTTCTCACTTGTGAAACCGGATATGCAGTGATGGCGATGCATGGACCGGTTAGTAGGGTCAGTGATGGATATATGCAAAGGATTGGTGGTGGCTGCAACGCGGAGATGATGCGTGCGTCGCGTCCAGAATCGGATCGAATTAATGGATATGATGATGATGCCAAATTGCCAATGCCAGCCGTGTGCAGATACATGGATAAAGGAGACGTACTAATAATTGGGAGTCAAAAGATCTAGTGACCAATCTCCATTTGCGGTGAAGGGAATCAAGTAAGCGTAAAGTGAGGTTCATTAGCCGGCCGGCCGGGGACTCGCCTCATCAAATGGCTAGTACCATCTTGCTCTTCCTGTCTGTTTGTCTCTCTGTTTATGTACTGAAACTAGTGGATATTGTAGTTGTAAAAGATCTGTAAAGGAGGCTAGGCTAGGTAGCTAGGTATCAAGGATGCCCATGCTTCACTGCCGGTGTCTGGTCTAGCAGAAAGCAATCGAGATCAATGTATCTCTTTCGATCTAGCTTGATCGATGTTCAGTTCAGTTGGGTGGTGAGCAGCTGAAAAGGATTTCTGCCTGCCTGATTGATAAAAGCAGTCGACGCAAGAAAAAAATCGCAAGTAGAAAAGAAAGAGAGGAGGAATTAGGGCAAGGAATATTAGATTAGGTTAGAGGGAAGAAGAATCATTTCTTCACCATCGTCGTGCAGACGGACTGCAAAGAAAATAGAAAAAAAGTGGTAACAGTGTAATAAGGCCTTTTTTCAGGTAGCCTAAATAGTTGGAGGCCCAGCTCACATCGTAGGACTGAAGCCCAATAAAGCAAGAGAGGCGAGGTGGGCCTGCAGGCATGACAGACGACGGACAGTAGGCGAAGCCCAAGCATGAGGAGGAGGGCAGTTTGTTCGGGCATTGAGGTCAGGCCCAAAGACGATGAACCGGCGTTCTCGCTGTCAAAGGCTTGTGTTTGTTGTTGAGTGTTGGGTTAGAACTAACCCTCCCAGTACGTAAAACGAAATAACTCATTAACGTATAATTAATTAAGTATTTAATTTTTTTAAAAATGGATTAATATGTTTTTTAAGAAACTTTTGTATAAAAACTTCTTACAGAAAACACACCGTTTAGCAGTTTGAAAAATGTACGTACAGAAAAAGAGTGGTGAGTTGGAAAAGTAGGGTGGAGAATACAGCCTAATACTTCTCCACTACTGATACTTCCAGTACCACAAAAATACGACCTGCTTTGGGACGGAAGGAGTACACAGCAGCCAGCCGGGGCAAACAGTTGATTGATTTACAGCGCGGCATCAATTTTTGCCGGCCAATGGAAGTATGAAAGTGAGGCAGCGAAGCGAAGAGAGAGATGAATGGTGCTGACTAGGCTCCGAGTCAGAGCCAGCAATCTATCCACACGCAGACTTTGTCCCTTGCGTCTGCGGTCTCTGGGTGCCGCGCGCGGTTTTGCGAAATTGGTTTGGCTTTGCATGAGTTGGCCATGTGCACTGCTGAATTCTGATTCTGATTCGCCTGCATTTTTCCCTTTAAACAAAAACACACATTTTCAACATCTTCCGCTCCATTCCATCCCACCGCCCTACAGTTTTCGGTTACTACTGTAGCCAGTGTAATCTGATTCTGCGTGCCGCCCAACCTCTCACTGCTCTTCCCTAGGTCATGCTCGTCTCAGACATCCCGCAACTCAGAACTGACCACGATACGTACTCCTATACTCCACTACTACCCATGCGCCAGATGATTGAATACAAGCACAACTGTGGCCTGCTCAACCAAGCAAAAAAAAAAGAAAAACTACAGTAGAAAGAGAGCGATAGAAACAATACGCTGTTCCCGTGAAATCTGCTTCACCAGCGCCATCACCAGAGACAAGATCACCTTCCAGGACAGGACAGCTCAACTTCTGCAGTAGTAACAATTTACTTGTTCCTTATGGCTGACAAAACCTTGCTATAAATAGCCTCTAATGACACGATTCATGCAAATCACAACTAACCACACCCTTTTCCTGCAGATAAGTTTTCTATCAATAGGGAAAAATCTGTCATACATATCCACTTAATTTGTCCAACAATAGGGTCGCCGCTTAAGCTGGATACGAAACACAAAGTGATCTTGTTTGTTATTACTACTCCATATAGAATTAGCCGCAGAAATCGTCCCCAGATAGATAACACCGATAGTAGAATGGCGCAGCTACACCATGTTTGCCAGGCCAATTGATTTGTCCACAGCAATTTTCAAAGCACGTGAAAATCTGTGGAGCTAATTGTCCATTAATAAAAAATCCTACAGCTAGGTTCTCAAACAGAAAAATCAAAGCACCGACAGCACCTATTCCAAACAAATCCACATGAAATTTGCACGAACAGTCACTATGATCAGTTCAGGTAAGCCCTCAAAGCAGTCATTTGAAATTAATACTAGTACTCCTGCTCCTTCCGTTAAAAAAACCTATCTATAACTGAGGTGGTGTTTGGACATCAGATGTTTGGGTGCTAATTAAGAGTATATTAAATATAAACTAAATTTTAGTTTAGTAGTACTACCCAGGAACTAAATTTTAGTCTACATCAGATGTTTGGGTGCTAATTAAGAGTATATTAAATATAAACTAATAATAAAACTAATTGTATAAATGAGAGCTCATTCGCGAGATAAATTTTTTAAGCCTAATTAATCCATAATTAGCACATGTTTACTGTATCATCACATAGGTTAATCATATATTAATTAGACCTAATAAATTCATCTCGCTAATTAATCCAGAGTTATAAAATAGATTTTATCCGTAATCTACGTTTAATACTTCTAATTAGCATATAAATAGTCGATGTGGGGCTCATCCAAACAGCCACTGAATATGATATTACAACGAATCTATACGGATGTGACACATTAACTTTTAATGGGAGGGATGAGTACTCAACCAGCACAAGAAGAGTACTATCCGAGCCTTTTTACCGTGGTAAAGAATATTTATTACGAGAACAGATGGAGGTGGGTCACCCATCAACGCTCTCTTTCGCTGTAACGTGGTCCCTTCCAAGACGCCCCCTTAGGCCTCGACCAAAAAGCACATTTGCCACACGTCCCCGAGCGTGCACCACGACACGTGGCATCTCAACCCGCCACCGCTCGTGAGGCCCATCTTTTAATCTTATCCAAAATATATCCACTCACCCAACCCAATCTTTTACCACCGCCAAAACCGCCACGCACCAACCGCTTTCCACCAGGTGTCCTCCATCCGTAACGTCCAGTGAACATCGGACGGTCTCCAGTATTTACCGCATGCGAAAACCGTTGCGGTGAAAAGGTGAGAGGGGTAAAAGGCGTGCGCCTTTTCTTTTTTTCTGTTTCTCCCTCCACTCGTGGGCATTAAAAGGTGCCTCTTTTCTCCTTCGCCGCATCTCCCCATCCGCCATTGTTGTATTCATTCTCCTCTTCCATTTCTCTCTCTCTGCGTGCTGTCCGACCTCTCCTCTCTCTCTCGTGCTCGGCCGCTGTAGGAGGGGTTCAATTGATCCAAGGGTGGGTAGCCATGGCGGAGGCACTGTGCAGCGGCAGCGTTACGTCCCCGTGCGGGGAGGTGGGTGTGGGGTTCGCCGGCCGGGCGAGGGGCGCCGCGGCGGCGGCGCTCGCGGAGTCTGTGCCGATTGGTGGGTACAGCAGCAAGAGCACGTTTCCCGGTGGGAGGGTGGCGCTCACGGAGAGGAAGGCGAGGCCCCTGCCACGGAATCTCGAAGCGGCGCCTGGGCAGGTCTGTTCGTCAGTTCAATCCGTCTTCTTCAGACGATTTTTCAGCACAGAATTTCATATTTTAGTTCTAGGCTTTTGGATAATAGTACTGCAAACATGCTATTTTTAACTCTTTTGGGGTTTGGATTTAGTTTGAGCAGTTGGGGATAGTTGAGTTTGCGTCGGATGCATGCTAAAATTTTGAGTTTTTTTGTTGCTCTTTACAGATGAACCTGACCATTGGGAAGGCCATGAGGTGGTGGGAGAAGGGTCTGCAGCCAAACATGAGGGAGATCGAGTCGGCGCAAGACCTCGCTGACTCCCTCCTCAACGCCGGCGACAAGCTCGTCGTCGTCGATTTCTTCTCGCCCGGCTGCGGTGGCTGCCGCGCCCTACACCCCAAGGTAGAATCCACGCCCAAATCCTCTTCTTTTTTTTTTCAGTTTCCAAGAACTGCAAGTGTTCTCTTTACTCAATAGAATATGTTTCAATGTGCGGTGCAGATTGCTCAACTAGCTGAGAAGAACCCGGAGGTAATGTTCTTGCAAGTGAACTACGAGAAGCACAAGTCAATGTGCTACAGCCTCCATGTTCATGTCCTACCATTCTTCAGGTTCTACAGGGGAGCTCAGGGCCGTGTCAGCAGCTTCAGCTGCACAAACGCAACTGTAAGCCCTTCCCCAAATTCCGTTTCCGCAACCAAAACACCAATCGGTAGTAGTGGGTTAATAATGTGCTGACATGCTTGCTGCAAATGTGTTTGCAGATCAAGAAGTTCAAGGATGCACTTGCCAAGCATGGTCCAGACAGGTGTGGCCTCGGCCCAGCGAAGGGGCTTGAGGAGTCGGAGCTCATGGCGTTGGCCGCAAACAGGGACCTGAACTTCACCTACACCCCAAAACAAGACCTTGTCCCAATCGCAGATGCCCTCCTGAAGGAAGCTGCTGCACCTGGAGGCCCATGGCTGCCATTGCCCGCAATTACGACGCAGCTGTTCACTCAGGGATCTGAGAATTCGCTGTTGTCCTCTGGAAGATAGCCGGTGGTTCGACGGCAAGATTGGCTTCAATTTGTACAGATATTTCGCTTGTTCTAGCCTGATGTTATGAGATGCTGATGTGCAGGCTTATGATTTTTGTTTATGAGCCTGCTGAGTGCTGAGGTACTCCATTGTGTTGTACCAAAGTCCTTGCTCAGGCATGAAATTCCTTGCCTGACGGACCTGTATGCGTGATGCACTGATGCACGTCTGCATCGAGAATTAAACATGCTACTAGTAGATTCATTCATGCTCTAATCTCGTAATGCCTGACTCTGTAGTGTTCAGTTCTTGAAAGCTTTGTGTTCTGAATGAGTACTTGGTGGTGTCGAAAAATGTTGGTGGATCCGGCTGAAGACCATGTCATGATTCAGGAAGAAGGTTACTACTGCCTAATCAAAACGAGAGCAATACGAATCGCATTGTTGACTGTTCTGTTCCATCAATTGGATAGAGCGGTGCCAAGTAGTAGTACTACATTATTGAAAAGATCATGGGTAAGGTAGAGCATGATTTTTTTTGTCATGGAAGACTAGGCAACGGCGTAGTGGACTGAATATTGCGAGTTGGAAGGTAAGGCATGGCTGTAGTAGGTCCTTGTCACTGCACTCACATGAGGGTGTCATCTTTGTCCTGTACAGACACAGACGGATATGGTCGTACTGGTAAGTTTTGTTTACGCAGGAATCGGCAATACACCATCATAACAAAACGGTAAAATTCTGGTTTTGCTGTTCCCTATAGGGTTGAATTTGGAAGTCGGGTTGGTAAAGAAAAGCCATGTGTTGACAGAGAGTTTGGAAACACAAGTACAGAACTTGACACGTTAGGTTGGGAAAGAACAGCGATTGAAAATAGCAGTTAAGCGTCGAAAAATATCTAGACACAACAGAAAGGGAGCAACCTGGATGAAGAGCTATCCAGTTCGCAAGGGCATTGTCAATTTCTGATGTAGTCATGCAGTTGACGCTTTTGGCCGTCTTAACTCGTAGCACAATCGTCGTCGTCATTTTCCTCGAAGTGTCTGAATCATTCATAAACTTACTTGAAAAATATCTGAGCTGTGATTGCTAACGGAAGAATGGATAAGTATGCAATATCGATAGATTGTGTGGGAAGCTCAAAATTTACAGGTTTTTCATGGATCTTACCAGTTACCACTAACCTCACAGTCACAGGGTTGGAAATCATGAGAAGATGGAAGAACAAGATGAGAGGAGGGGCTGACTTTCAATTGGGATGAGCCGAACTGGTCGCTCGTCGAACCGGCCGCCTTCTCCGGCGGCGATCGTGGCTTGAGGAGATGAGAGAGGCTGAAGCTGAAGGACGCCTTGTGTCGTCGGATGGGATTGGTCTCCCAGTTTGGATCCCAATATCGATCAGAGATAACAAGTGACGGCCGAAAAGGGGCCCGTTTTCAGTTTACCGCCCGAGGGAGAACGCGATGGCCCAACATAGGCCCATGAACGTTCTCGCCGCCATCGTTATTCCATCCGCAATGTATGCACGGCTCCAGGTCGGGCCCATTAACACTCTATTGGAACGACAGCCCATGAACGTTCTGCGAGGAAACTTTCCGACTGTCCAAGAATAGTCCGTTAACACTCCACGAACAATACGGAACGGTCCGACTTCAAGGCCTATATGGCCTGTTAAAGCCTGCTTGCCATCCATTAGCATTTCTTTAGTTGAAATCCGGAATTTCTATTTAGCGCAGTTTTTGAAATGAATGTTTCCAAAAATAGTGTGCCTTGGGAAGGCAGTTGAGCTAGATAACAATCCCCTGCATTAATCCGGTGACCTGGAATTCGTGCGGATGCTTCAGATCAAAGACATAGAAGTTTAACCAAGTCCAACTGTATGTATATTTATATATGTGTCGCCCAGCGAGAGGAGCTCTTATTGCCAGGTAAATAACTTGTAATGCAGATACAAGTACACCACACGGTAATCATACGTCCATAAGTTACTCTTAGCTAGCTCCCGGCCACACACAAGCTGGAACGGCAAGGTAGCTAGCAGAGAATTATTCTGCATCATATATATTCATATCGACTTGAGGTAGCGATCGATATGAATAGAGCTATCGATCAAGGTAAGAAATATAAGTGATCGATCGATCAGTAGTAGGGCTGGATCATCCAGCGCTGGTTGTCGCCCTCGCACCACTTCCACAGCACGATCTCGGTGCCGTCGCGGACGCCGCCGTGGTACTTGTCGCCGTGGAAGGCGTCGAAGTTGAGGTAGATATTGTTCACCATGCGGACGCAGCGGAATCCGTTGCCCACGTCGCGGCTCTCCGTCCACAGCACCGACTCGTCCATCACCTCCGGGTTGTATGGCACCAGCCGAACCTGCACGAACATCGTCAACTCGTCCATCGATCAAGCTCGCATGCGTGGATGCGTCATATCAATGGCGATGCAGATAATTATTCAGAGAGACTTACGGGGTGTGACTGGCCGAGGGAGTGCTTGATGGCCTGGCCGGTGGCCTTGTTGACGAGGGCGAAGGCAGGGTAGCCCTCCTCGTCCTTGATGCTGGTGCTCCACCTCATGTCCTTGATCCAGTGCTGGTAGTCGTCCTTGGGGTTCGCCGGCGCAAGCACCACGGCGCCGTTCCGCGCCGTCATCGCGTAGTTTGGGTTGGCGCGGCAGTACACCTTCACCGTCGGCTGCGGCGGCAGCGTCCTGCCACATCCGTTCCCCTCGATGTTCACCTGAGACATCCCGTACGGCGCCGGCGGCGCGTACCCCGGCGTCGCCATGCCTCCACCGCCGTACCCGCCGTACCCGTACTGCTCGCGCCGCCCGTAAACGTCCATGGCTTCTTAATTGATGACTCGCTAGCTAATTAATCACCTGGAGGTGTTGAGATTGTTGTGTGTTGTTCGATCGATCGTTGATGTGCTTGCTGCCTCTATGCATGGCAACGGGATGGGGGATTTATAGGGGATGATCGATTGAGATGAGAAGCTAGCTATCTGCATAAGATGAGATGAGGCCATTGATTCCATTTGGTGTGTGGTGTTGGAATCCAATCTCTCTAGATAGCATTCATGCACTGCATGGTCAGGAGCTTAGGAATTTAGTACGGTGTAGGATAGATGATGCCATGCGACACTTGCGCTGGGAAAAGTGATTCCATCCATGGTGCTTTACGTGATTCCGTTTCTAGTCGTTTTGGGAACCATCTCGATCTGGCTGCCGTATTATTGCAGGCGAGAGCGAGACGATAGCAAAGCAGACGGTGCAGCTCGATCGCCCGGAGAATCTCACGTATTCTCTGTCCTTGCTGCGTTGTGATCAGGCAGAGGGAAAGTGCTGCAATTCCGCGCAAGAAAAGATTAAGAAAAACAACAGGATCGAGAAGAAAAGGAATCAGCATAGCACATTTAACAATTTATTAGGGATTACCTATACAATTTTTCGACCGAAAATTCCCCGGGCGTGCAGTGTATCCACCAGAAATTTGAAATTTTGGCCAGAGCGGGGGGTGGGACTAATGGGTCTAAATTGTAAACATAGGCCTATCATGAACAGAACTTACACTTATTCCCCCTCAACTACAATACCAAGCATACACTAATCATGTCGTAAAGGGACCATTGAGCAGCTTGAAAAAACTCAAATTTCGATAGAAGCGGATAAGTATCGGATAATGATAGGGTTCCATAAAGATACTCTGAGATAGTTTGGAACAATTAGAAAAGTCTCGAAACAAAATCTTTTAGTTTGAAAAAACAAAGGGTGATGAATCAGATCCGTTGTTTCCAACAAGGAGCTCTAGAAGGAAGCTACCTCAGTTCGGTAAGAAAAAAAGGACGGGCACCAGCGAGCAACATTCCAGCGCGACGCATCGGGTCGATAAGGAGGGCGGAGTCAGCGACACCGTGGCTGATGTTGCTACTCGAGATGATGGAGCGTGCATTGTGCTTCGCGTAGACGACAACAGATCAATGCTGATTGTCTCCGCCGCCCATCGACCCACGGGCGTAAGGTGGAGAGTGAGCACTGTGACCCATGATTTTTTAAAGATCCCTTTATTATTCTTTTTTTCGCTGATTGTAATTACACGTAAAGGTGAAGACTATGTCAATATACCATGTAAGATAAAACTGTTATCTAAACCACCACGGGGCTCGATTTACAATGGTTCTGATATTTGGGGACACTATACCCTATTTTACTGGACCATAGTAGAGGGATCTAAAGTGAACTATTTTCTTTATGTGGCTACCTACACTATTGTACATTGTAAATCCCAACCAGGACCACCTTGGCGGCCTCCTTCGGTTTGTCCTCCTTCGTGGCCTGGCCCCAGCCGCACGTTTGAATCCAACGGTTCGCGATGGCCTGACGTCGGTGAAGAAAACTTCACGAGATCGACGCCTTGGATGCCTCTCTGCTTTTCGAGTTGGACGAAAACAGGTTTCGTCCTACCCAAAATTCAAAGCAGTTGTTTCATCATTATGACTTGAACGTGTACCAGTACCACACCTTTTCTTACACGTCACAGTACTTAGCATCGATCACAAACAGAAGAAGGGTAAACAAACAGGGTGGAGACAAATGAGCCATTCATAATTCATTCATTATGCATATGGAAAGTATAGAGTACAGGGCCTAGCACTAGAAAGCATTCAGATTTCTGAATCATATGGCCCCTCCTCCAACGCAGTACATCACTCACTGTTTCATCTCATAACAATCACTGGCTCGCAAAAGGGGACACACTGACACACTTGAGGACGGACTGATTGATTGCCATACTCCGATCGAACGAACACGGTCTTATTTCGGTAGCAGATCGATCAAATTATTAACTAGCAGACGCGACGACGATGGCAATGCAATGCAGCTCCCCTCCCGGGAATCTCTGTACATGCAAAGAAACAGCAATCCAAGTGTCAGAATCTCTGATTTTTCAGGAGGAAATTAATCAGTCAGCTAATGGCAGTGGAACTTACACCAGGGGAGGATCTTCCAGCGCTGGTTGTCGCCCTCGCACCACTTCCACAGCACGATCTCGGTGCCATCGTGGATGCCGCCGTGATCCTTGTCGCCATGGAAGGCGTCAAAGTTGAGGTAGATGTTGTTCACCATGCGGATGCAGCGGAAGCCCTTGCCCACATCCTTGCTCTCTGTCCACAGCACTGACTCATCCTGGTACTCTGGGTTGTAGGGAACCAGCTTCACCTACACGGAGAGCAAATCGTTCGTTGCGATTCAGAGATTTGTTGGCAGATGCATGATACCTCGAATTTTGGAAGAAAAAGATGGGTTGGATTGCTTACCGGGTGGCCCTGTCCGGTAGAGTGCTTGATGGCTTCGCCGGTGACCTTGTTGACCAGCGCGAACGCCGGGTAGCCTTCCTCGTCCCTGATCTTGTTGCTGTGCCTCATGTCCTTGATCCAGTGCTACAACCACAAATCATAAATGGATGGATCAACAAGCAAACCAGCCATCAAGGTTTTCCCGATGTGAATAAACAGTAAGTTAGCTACCTGGTAGTCGTCCCTGGGGTTCTTGGGGGCGAGGCAGGCGGTGCCGTTGCGGACGGTGAGGCAGTAGTCCTCGCCGGCGGCGGAGAAGACGCGGACGGTGTGGACGGGGACACCGCCGATGGTGCAGGCGGTGCCGGCCCCGGGGGCGGAGGTATGCGCCTCGGGGCCCCATGGCAGGATCTTCCAGCTCTGGTTGTCCCCCTTGCACCACTCCCAGAGCACGACGGCGGTGCCGTCGCGGACGCCGCCGTGGTCCTTGTCGCCGTGGAAGGCGTCGAAGTTGAGGCGGGTGTTGTTGACCATGCGGATGCAGCGGAAGCCCTTGCCGACGTCCTTGCTCTCCGTCCACAGCACCGACGCGTCCTCGTACTCCTGGTTGAACGGCACAAGCTTCACCTGCAGCACACCCCATTACATCTAAGTCAACGCGCGTCTTCTTCCACAAAGCTAATAGCAGCAAAATGGAGTATTCATTACCGGGTGGGATTGGCCGAGGGAGTGCTTGACGGCGAGTCCGGTGGCCTTGTTGACGAGGGCGAACGCCGGCATGCCCTCCCCGTCCTTCACCTTGGTGCTGAACCTCATGTCCTTGAACCAGTGCTGCATTTGATTCATTCCATATACAAGGCATCGTCGTCATCAAAATCCGATCATGTTTTTTTTTTCTTTTTGGCAAGAAGAACCGGGCGGCCATAAGAAAGAAAGGGAGAAACGAAAGAAACCTGGTGCTCGTCCTTGGGGTTGACGGGGGCGAGGACGACGGCGCCGTCGCGGACGGTGAGGCAGTAGTTCTCGTTGGCGCGGCAGAAGATCTTGAAGATCTGGTTCGGGTCGGACGGCGCCGCCGGGGCCTGGTTGTGGTGGTGCCCGAACCCAAACATCTTGCAACTCGGAGAGAAGAGAAGAAATGTTTGTGCTGCGAAAGCGATGATGCGAGGAAGAGGAGGAGGAGGGGTGCCACGTTTTATACAAGGCCCACTCTCACCCACTGATCGGCTCGACTCGATGACAGCTGGGCCCACCGCGCTCCTAGACTGTCTCAAACGCGTGACAAGCGTGCGTGTATTCTTGGCATGTTTTGCATTCTAGCCGTTGATTTCAATATTTTGATATGATAATATCTTTGGTGTTAATGTACTCGAGATTCGGTTCCATGAACTTGACTTGGATGCTAGTAGCAGTAATGCATTGTGCTGAGATTTGCATTACCTCTACGAGTTAATGCCAAGATTTGATTTTACTGGTGCACAGTTAATTGCTCTACTTTTTTTAAACACATCACATTTTATTAAAAGACAACGTTTAGGGGTACTGAATTTCTGATTATATCACCCAGGAGATACATATAAGTTGAACCATATTTAACGAGAGAGACCAACTAAAGAAAGGAAGCAAACTTCCTAATGAAACTAAGCAGCAATTGTTGACGTAAAAACACGATGGCCTGGGAGATCTGCTTAACTCCAGTGCAGGTCCAAAATAATAATGAGATGCGGACGTGCCAGTCAGTTTGATCCTGCAACTGACAAGATATATAAATTGAAGATCAAAAGATAGCCGATCAGCTGACAAGCCGATGGAGTGATTCCAGCCGATACCGATACCAGCCGATATCCAGTATAGATCTTGATACTTGAGTAAATAATGATATAAAGATAATCGGCTGATGAAAATAAAATAATATAATCCAGTAGAAACCAATCGGCTAGTAATGATAGATTAAATAAGCACTGATCCGAAGGTTGAAGCATTCATCGGCTGGTGGTCCGATGTCAATATATCCAAATGATTATATAAACAGTGAAACATTTGTTGTCATCGGCTAAAACCAACTTTGTAAGTAATCCTTGTAAGCCGATGCAACGTCCAGATAACTCATCGGCTGAAATCCCGATGAAACCCTTATTGGCAATCAAGAAGCAGGCTAGGGATTATGGTTCTAAGCACGACTTAGTAGATCAAACTTAACTGATGCAGCACTAAGTATGAAAAGAAACATAATATCTAGACAATCAAGCCTTTGACTGATTTTCAGGGTGGTGGATACGTTATATAATCTAAGCCAACAAAGTAATCTAGCCGATATCGACAAAACTCTAGATGGAGATCGGCCGATGCAAGTAGAAAACATTGTCAATCTAGATTATATAATGTATATGATAACTCGACGACTTACATGAACAAGATTAGAGTGTCGAAGCGATGGAAGCACTAATCCCGATAATGCAAGCCGCCATAACAAGCCTTACTCCTCGTCGAAGATCGAAGTCGATGCAGCCCAACTTGAAACAAGAACTCGTCGCAAGTAAAAAGGTAAAAGGTGGCGATGCGCCGAAGTTGTATTGATCGAGAGATAATTTACATAGACCCCGGGTGTACATATTTATACCCATGGGTAGATACTAGTCCATATCGGACACGACTCAAACTTTCCTAAAGATAAAAGGAAACACATAAAGTCCTTATCGGACACTAAACACACTTTCCTAAAATTAGAAGGAAACTAACAACTCTGCCTAATTAATAGATAAATTGCCATGCCGCATCCTCCTTGAACTCGGTCTCTTCTAGATAAACTTTCTTTAATAGATTAATTTCCTTAACCGAATTTAGTAAGAATCCGACTGTTGGCGATTGATAGCTTCCATCGGCCGATTCTAGAACTCTGAAGCCGATACTGACTCTAGGCCGATGATGACTTCGAGGCTTACCAAATTTCGTCGTCAACAGCAATAAAGGAGCAAATCGATAGGGTACTACGGTAATGCTGTGATGACTTCATCCTAGGGTAGGGTCTCTATTGATGTGCACTCCTCTTGACAATCCGGTCGGCTGCCTCCACGGGAACAACACATATGAGAGGTTTGTTGCGAAGCCGTAGATTTTGGTGTGAGCATCACCGAGCTCCGCAAAAGATTTCCACGAAATTCATCGTTGAATCTGAGGAGCTCTAACTGTAAACTTGCAAACCGAGATTGCAAAAACTAATTTGTGCTCAACCAGAACGATAAACCCTGCATGGTTGCTGCTGCCAAGACATGAAGAGGAAGAACTTCCCCACAGCCGCCGCCACCGCTGCGGGCCGCCACCACCATGGGCCTCATCCGTGCCGTCGCCGCGGGTCAGATCCGTGACGCTGCCGCATCCGCGTTGCCACCTCCATCGCTGGCCGCATCCGCGTCACTACCGACACCTCCAACTACCATAGCCACACCAACGAAAAAAAAAGGGGAAGAACCTGACCTAACGAGACTAGCCCGACTACTAAACTATACTAGGGGAGGGGGACGACCCCTCTCCCTCCCGCTGCCGGCGACGAGGCCACCGGAATCTGGGAGAAAGAGGGGTCGACGAAAGGAGTTTACTATAGCAGATGAGAGGAGAGGGTTCTGAAAAACCAAACTTTATGACGTCTCCATCTCAACTCAAATTTGATCCCCGCCTTCAGTTACTCTACTTACTCACTAGAGTAGAGCAGTACTACAACAACTTCATCGAGTATTTTCGAAACAGCCTCCACGCTTTCTTTTGATTTCTTCCAACCTGTAAAAGGGCACTTTCTTTTTCAGAAAAAGAAAAGAAAACACTTTCACCCGAAATAAAAATAAAAACAGTCTTTGCTTCAGAAAAAAAAAAGAAGAAGAGATGCTGCTTGCTCGCTTTCCATTGTCCGGGAATTTCGACCATTGTTTTCCCCAAAATCGAAAGGTATGTCGGCACGAAGGACGAGATGCATGCCGGTGCCTCCTTCGCCTTCACCTGCCGTGGCTCAGGATCGAAGCGTGCGCCTAACGCAAATCCATAAAACAAGATAGATAGATAGATAGATGTGAATGATTCCAGCTGAGATGGCCCTTGTGATGGTCATTTTGTACGTTTGCATCCCTGTGCTTCACAAGAAACAACAAGGGCAATTTTACTTTTCTGAATCACCATCGCCCATGGATGGATGCCTCGATCATCCCTGTCCGATTCCAATGAGCACATCGTATCAATCTGACCTGAATGGAGTACACTTGCTCCGCCCAGCTGCATGCAAAGTGGTGGAGTAGTAAAAAGTTGTTAACTGATAAGAGAATATTCTGCCTTTTTACCCGGCAAGCTGCTGTATATCACGGCCACGCAGCGCCTGTATGGCCAAGATTTCAACACCTAATCGACGCGGCCTTTGTGCAATGCTCACCTGCTTAAGCTTTGTTGTTGCGCCTAACAACAATACAGCAGGGAGAAACGTATTAGCTTACATGCATGATGCATCTCCTTTTCATTTTTGTTGTCTCTACACGTACTACTCTCTCGACTTTGTCAGGGTGAAGTTTCAACTCTCAACGAAAACGAGTCAAGTTTTCGCGAACATTTGGAGTGCTGTGCAGATAGCAACGCGTTGCTGGTTTGCAGCGTGAAAGCTGGGTAGTAGGAACAGTACCGTCGTTTTAGCCTGTTCTGCCATTAGTGATAACTTTAGAGGAGCAGGTGAAGCCTGTCCTTAATTCACCTCACACTTGGCTGCCATAGCTATTTTTAGCACAGTCTAATTAGCACATGATTAACTAATTATTAACTATTAAAAATTTAAAAAATATTTATTTGATTTTTTAAAACAACTTATATATATTATTTTTGAAAAAATAGTGTATTATTTAATAATTTGAAAAACATATTAATAAAAAATGAGGAAGTTAGGAGCTGAAAAGAACTAAGACCTCGGGAGTAGTAATTGCACATGTGTAGGTTGTCCTGTGGAGATATGGACGTTGGGGCAGAGGATGTTGCATTTGGTAAATTTGGTAATGGTGAACTTTATTATTGTCTTGGTGTGATTAGGTGAACACTTTTGTCCTCTCTAATAGTACTCCACAAACCAACCCTGATGACTCGAACAGAAAATAAAAAGGCTAATCTAATCTGTTAGCTAAGCTTGGCTGGGTATACCTGGACTGGATGGATCATGGATGTGTGTGGGTTTAGCTCAGGTAGGCACACGTTTGCCACCCTGCCTGTATATTACTACCGTACTCTACCATCTCCCTCGTCATAATCGAAAACGCGTATGCTCATCTCATGACGTGCCATGTCGACGTGGATTAACAACTCTTGAAAAGCATTTTAGCGGGGTTCAATTTAAGAAAAAGGTTGCTTCAGCGATGTGAGCGTTTTGTTACAGCGATGTGTCCTTTTCTATTTTATGTTTCCAGCTCCACCTCCTTCAATTTTTCACACGTACTTTTTCTAAAAAATGCTTTTAAAAAAATAAACATAGAAAAGTTACTTTAAAAAGTCATATTAATCTATTTATATAAAAAATAACTATAGTTTATAGGTTAATCTGTTCACTTCGTCTTTTTGCATAAAGAGGAGTTTCCAACTACTACAAACGAACACAACCTAAGTGCTAGACTTAACATAAATATTTGCTTTTGCAACTAATTATTTTTTTCGGTGGTATATAGCATACTTATTAACAATGAAACGTTCATGTGACTTCAGATTAAGATATGTTTAGTAGAGAATAAGGAAAGCGTACTATAAGCTGAACAAACATTTGATTAAACTGATAAAAGTTCACAAGAAATTAAACTCCTCTAACGGTTCAGTCTTTCAAGTGTGCTCTATAGATAGGACATGTGTTTATAGTGGGGAAATTTGTTATAGTGGTGAGTGTGCGTGTACGCTGTGAGTTTGTGTTTATAATGTTTTGGGCCAGTGAAATCCACGCACTGAATGTTTGGACCGTCGTAATCATGTACAGCTAATAGGTGGGCTGTTCATATTTCGAAGTGGGGGTCCAATAACAAAATTTAGGCCGTATTTGTTCAGCAAAATTGGATGTCTGGAGTATGGGCACATTTGGGCCCTGTTACACTTTTCGCTAATTTTGGCCCGTTTGGAACCTTGTTCTTGTCTCTTCGTCTACACTATCTACTAGTCTACTCTTCCAAAGAGAAGATGCAGATTGTTCGTTTGTACTTGATACAATAGCTTCTCAACCAAACTGTTTGCTTTTCGACGGTTTTTTTAGTGCACTTATGGAGATAACGTAGGTTTGCTCAACTGCTCTTTGACTAAATCTGATTATATTGCGTGTGCATCTCACACCGAAAAGTGCGTTGGCAATCCCATAAGAGGATGAGCAATTCATTATTTTTTTCTTCATGTTTAGCTGTTCGTCCTGGTTGAAAAAAACAGCACTACATTGTTAATTTCGTCCGTGATGTAAGACTTGCACGCTTGGGCGTTAAGAGTTAGACCAATCTGCATTTCTCCAAGAAGAAAAAAGTCCAGATAAGAATTGAATTGGCCCCATCGGCAGGCATACAAACGGCAGTGTACCTGCAGAGTACTGACGATGAGCTGACTTAATGGCAAAGTCTCCAGTCCTTATTAGTTCTTAACAACAACATTATACTCGGACTTTTGATTTGAAATCTCAATTCTATTATATGATTTTACGATTCTAATTAACTGATTTTACAATTTTACAGTTTCATGTATACAATTTTATGATTACGATGTTACTTGGAACTTTTGATTCCAATTCAGTAGTGGCGGAGCTTCTTTAAGGCTAGCACGGGTCATGGCCCTCTAGTATTTGCTCATTTGCTATATAACATACATGATTTGCTATTATGTTTTGTGATCTTTTCTATCAAATGCCCTCATCTTAACTTGTATAATTTCTCTTTCCATGCTAATGACCCTCCCAGTAAACTGGCTCGAGCTCCGCCACTACGATTCAGGATCGCGATCTTTTTTTTTTGAACGACTCGCACGAGACGGTGCGATGTTCTATTGATAGAGCAGAAAAAAGTTACAAGATTACAACCCTGGAGGGTGTAATCAGGAAAAAGAAAAAATATACCACCACCCACACACCGGCAGCACCAACACACACGAAAGGAGAAGGTTAGCACCGGACCGGCCGCCGCTAAGCGTGACCGGCCGCTGCTAGACCAACAAAGGAACACAGACGAGATCGCCCTACAGCAAGGGGATGCCAAAACGACGTCTTCAAGAAGAGAAGCGACGAAAAACCGCTGCCGCCGTCTGTCAGGGCTCAAAGGAGCCAAGACTGAGCTTTCGCCCGGCAACCGCCCTTGAGGGTTGAGACAGCACGACAACGCCCTCAGGAGGGGGAATCGTTGTCGGTCCGACCAAGGCCGGGCTAGGTTTACACCCGCCGCTCGCCACCTGCGAATCCACGGCTGACGCACCGATGCTCCACCACCACACAAACTCTGCTGACATGTGGGGCCCCTGCACCGACGCCCCCACCGGCCAACCTTCATGCGTCGAAGACCGCGCCACACCCACCGGCAGCTCCACCACGCACCGAGGTCACCTCTTCCACCGCCAGCCGCGCCTCTCGCGCCGAGCCGGCCTCCGCTGCCATCGGCTGCGCCACACTGCGTCAAGCCGGTCTCCGACCCCTCCTCCAAACGATGCTGCGCCGGTCCGATGTAGCCGTCAGCCACGCCCTCGGCAAGCCGTCCGAGGCCGCCATGCCTCCTCCCACCACCGTCACGGTCACCACCACCTCACCATCGCCGCCGTCACCTCACACCCGACTACTTCCCTGCCTCCACTGCCGCATCCGCCGACGTCACGGCCGCCTCCTCAGTCACGGCCGCCGCAAGCCGGCCGCCGTCGCCGCTACCGCTGTCACCAGCCATCGACGCCAGCAGCCGCCATCGCAAAACTGCTGCCACCTCCAACGCAGCCGCCCCGACGCCGACGCCATGCGGGGTGGCCAAATCGTCCTGCAGCACGCTAGATCCGCCCGCGGGGGGCCAAATCGGCCTGCAACGCTTGGATCGGGCCGCCGTCGCCAGCCTCGCCGCCAGATCCACCCGCTGTCGCCATCCCCGCCGCCACCTCCATCCCCCCGCCAGCACCCCCTCACCATCCCCGATGCCGTCGTCACCAACTGCCGCCGCTACCCCACCATCTTCAATCCCCGCCGCCACCAACTGCCGTCGCCACCCCGCCATCTTCAATCCCCGCCGCCACCACCACCAACTGCCGCCGCCACCTCAGACCGACCCTCCACCGGCGGCCTCCCCGCCAGATCCGGCCGCGGCGGCCCGGATCTAGGCGGTCTTCGCTGTCTCCTGCGGCCCCCCACCGCCGACGGGAGATGGAGACGAAGGCGACGAAGCCCCGCCGCCGCCGACCTTGCGGCCGCGCGACTTTGCCAGCGGACGCCGGTGGTTTCCGCCTCCCGTGTCGCCCGTGAGGGAGGACGACGCGGGAGCCTATCTAGGAACCAAAGATTGGAGTTACTGTACAATAACATTCAGGATCGCGATCTTAACAACCTACTGTGCACAATATGACAATAATGTTCATTGCTGACTTAATTACTCACGGCCATTTTTAGCTAGTGGAATTAGTCGCGGGTATTAGGTGTGGTGTCATCGGGATTAACCATTTGTCATTATTGAGTCGTCGAAGCAGATGTACCAAACATAGATCAACTGCATAGAGTATGAAACCGGAGTAGTACTCATCTCGCCAGAAGCAAACTGGGGAAAGTATATAGACAGGCATCTCATGACATGAACTAGTAGAACCTCGTACAAAAGATGCGCAAATACGGATGGATCCAATGATGATCCACACCAAACAGCGGGATCATCTGATCTCTGGTGACAGCAAGACCTGATTTATTCTGCAGTGACATATATAAAACAGGACACAACAGTAACACGACATGCAAGGTCGAACAGTGCCAAATGCAAGCACAGGTGACGGATCGATCGATGCTTCGTTCACGGCTTCTGCGTCAGAAGAAACAAAACCAACAATGTCAGTTGTAAGATTTTTGACTAATTATCTGACCACTAATTAAGCAATCGGTGACGCAGTAAGAATTACTTACACCATGGCAGAATCTTCCAGCGCTGGTTGTCGCCCTTGCACCACTCCCAGAGTACGACGGTGGTGCCGTCATGGACGCCGCCGTGGTCCTTGTCGCCATGGAAAGCGTCGAAGTTGAGGTAGATATTGTTCACCATGCGGACGCAGCGGAAGCCATGGCCGACGTCCTTGCTCTCCGTCCACAGCACCGACTCGTCCTGGTACTCCGGGTTGTATGGCACCAGCCCAACCTGCGTGTCAGATCAACTACTAGTTTAGCGACAAATTCACATCTTGTGACGCCAGGCCGGAAATCGTAAGCTCCAACCACTAACATTGACTGATTTTTAACATATATGAAACAGACTGGATTAGTTAATGAAGAAGATGTATACAGGGTGGCTCTGTCCGAGGGAGTGCTTGATGGCTTCGCCGGTGGCCTTGTTCACCAGCGCGAACGCCGGGTAGCCTTCCTCGTCCTTGATGCTCATGCTGTGCCTCATGTCCTTCACCCAGTGCTGCATTTTGGATTTGATCATCATTAGAATTATACAAAATCACGATTGATTTGATCTATCGGATTGAACATGTACGGTGTTGAGAATTCAGATCGAAATTATGCAACTGAATAATTAACCTGGAAGTCGTCCCTGGGATTGGTTGGTGCAAGGCAGACCGTGCCGTTCCTGACGGTGAGGCTGTACGCTTCGTCGGCCCTGCACAAGATGCGCACGGTCGGCTCAGACGCCAGCGCGCGTGGCAGCCGGTTGCCGTACCCTGCGCCGTAGTCACCGGGTGGTCCGCCCGTCGGTGGACGGTAGCCGTAGCCCGGCTCGTAGCTCGGTGGCGGCGGCGGGTAGAACTCAGGGCCGCCACCAGGTGCGGGGTGGTAGCCGTGGCCAGGTTCACGGTTGGGCGGCGGCGGGTATGCGTCGTGCGAGCCGCCGGCGCCGTATGCTGGTGGCGGCGGCGGCGGTGCGTACGCCTCGGGGCCCCATGGCAGGATCTTCCAGCTCTGGTTGTCGCCCTTGCACCACTCCCAGAGCACGACGGTGGTGCCGTCGTGCACGCCGCCGTGGGACTTGTCGCCGTGGAAGGCGTCGAAGTTGAGGTAGATGTTGTTGACCATGCGGATGCAGCGGAAGCCCTTGCCGACGTCCTTGCTCTCCGTCCACAGCACAGACTCGTCCTGGTACTCTGGGTTGTACGGCACCAGCTTCACCTGCATCACCATCGAACCCAGTGGATCGATCACGTAAAGCTGATGGATCGAGCAAGAAAGGTGGCGTCGATTAATGGTTATTGCATACAGGGTGGGACTGGCCGAGCGAGTGCTTGATGGCGAGACCGGTGGCGCGGTTGACGAGCGCGAACGCCGGGTGGCCCTCCTCGTCCTTCACCCTCGTGCTGTGCCGCATGTCCTTGTACCAGTGCTGCCATGGATATATACATATAGCAGAATCCATTAGAGGAGGCCGCAGAGGGAAGAAGAAGAGATCGAACGCGAGCGCGCGTGTGCGTGCCTGGCAGTCGTCGCGGGGGTTGGTTGGCGTTAGGACGACGGCGTCATGGCGGACGGTGAGGCAGTAGCCCTCGTCGGCGCGGCAGAAGATCTTGAAAGTCGGCTCGTGCTGGGGAGCAGTCGCCGGCGGCGGAGGCTGTTGTTGGGCGTGGCTGAACATGCTAGGTTCCAAGGGCGTCTGCTTGTGTCGCTGGTATTCGATCGTTGCAAATGGCTCCGGGTTATATAGAACAAGCTGGACGGACGATCGATCGTTGCGACCGAGGCCGCGTGGTGCCGATGACCACACCAACCGTGTCGTGTCATGTCATCTACTACTACGTGCCTCGCTATATTGTCGTTTCCGCTGCCGTCCGCTCACCGGTGGGTAGTCACTACTCACTAGTCTCTTCTCTGTTAAGGCACCGGTTAAATGTTCCACCAGAGCACCTGGCATCACAGGTTTCATCTTTGACCTAACAATACAGTTAAATTGTAGTTTTGCAGTTACAATATAAGTTACACTCAAAAATAATTTCTGGCAGTTTTTTGATATTCCCTTGAACTAATTACATGAACAAATCCATTCGCTACGTTCACCTCCGGCGTCAAGGAATTCTTTGGGTTTGGGCCTGAACGTACCCAAGAGGGGAGAGAGGAGAGATGGGCCCATGAAGGGGGTATTAAATTGAGGGAATAAGTTCATTTGATTCCCTTACACAGTGATTAAGTGACATTAGAATTAAAATAAATAATATGTGTGGGACCTATTTATCGCTCACACGATATTGTGGGACCCACATGTCACTCTCTCTTCTTCCCTTCTTCCTCCTCCCTCTCTCCCTTCTCTCTCTTTCTCTCCCCCAACCTTTATGTTCACCTTGGCCGGAGCAGCAGTGGGGACAACGGTGGGGAGCGTACCATCCTAGTTACAAAATAAACAGAAAATTAAAACACGTGAGGCCCATGTGTAAGTGAACTTCCACCCCTTCCTTTCTTCCCTATCTTTCTACCTTTCCCCCTCTTCTCCTGGAGCTCGCATGAATATACCTTTGATTTGATTCAAACGCAGGCCGGTCATGAAAGAGGCCAACCGCAGCCTCTTCTAACCTACTCGCCCGCCTGAGACTAGGGCTCACTCATATGACAGGGGAGGGTAGTGGGTGGACTCAGGAGGAGAGGAGCCCCGTCCCGATGAGGCGAAGCGACAGGGGAGGAGTCTGCCACCACCACCGGCTCCTCTCCTTGTCCCTGAGTGCTTCCTCATCACCACTCCCGATATCATGTCCCGTCCAAGCTGTGCGTGCACGGCCAGCCTGCTTGCCGGCAGTGCAGCGAGGAAGCGAAGCGGTGGAGGAGAGGAGTTTGGCAGCGGTTCTCCTCGCCCTACGAACCGGGGGGAAAGGGAGATGGAGAGAAAATGGGGGAGATATAGAGGAGAGTGAGGATGACATATGGCACGCACTTTTGTTTTTTTGCCACGTAAACGCCTAGTCAGCACACGTGGACCGGGTCAACTTGCCACATGAGTGAAACCAACCATCTATATTGTTGAGGGACCTAATTTCACCTGGTTTTGTAAGTTGGGGGCTTAAGATTTTTGGTATTGTGGTTTAGACGTACCAATTAAACTCGACGTAAAGATAAGGAATGGAAAGTGGACTTATTCCATCTCAAAATGAACAAAAGAAGCTGCACCGGCCTGGAACGACCGTAGGAAGACGGAATTAGTACACATTGACTCCCTTAAAAGTGACCCGAATCTAATCCGTGACCCTAAACCGTAAAACCAGATATCTTCCCCTAAACTGTTAAAACCGATGCAATTGGACTCCCTCGGTGGTTTTGGAGGGTGGTTTCGCTGACGTGGTGATCACGTGGCGGTGTTGACCTGGTCTTCATCCTACGTGGTGTTGACGTGGTACTTACGTGCTATTAGAATTAAAAAAAAATATGCGGGACCCATTTATCATTCACAAAAGGAATATTATAGGACCCACATGTCATCCTCCCTCTCTCTCCTCCCTTCTTACTCCGCCCTCTCTCCCATCTCTCTCTCTTTTTCTTTATCTCCCTTTCCTTATCCCCTTCAGCTGGCGGCCGGCGGCGAGAGCTAGAGCGGCAAGCGGTGAGGTTGGAGCAGCGGCGGAGGTAGGCAGGCGAGGACGGCGGTGAACGAGGATGCCGCCACTGCGACGGTGCCAACCTCTTCCCCTTCAGCCGGCGGCAGGGGCGGGGAGAGTTGGAGTAGCGGGCGGCGAAGTGTAACGCCCCGATTTTTGGGTGGCATTAAAAAGCTAATTTACAAAAATCCTATTCGCGAAAATTTCGTTCTTTGTGTGAGAGTCTAAGTCGTGCCATAGATCTCAATTTAAAATCTAGCCTTGTTCCCTCTCCTCACCACCAAAAAAAAAATCATCTCCTCAAAATTTTCCTTTTTCAAATCAATTCCGAATTTGATCCTTCTCTCCTTTGAATTCTCGCTAAATACTTCTCTCAAATACAAAAATATCAAATTCCTATTTTGAATCCTCTCCTTTTAAATTTTCTCCAAAAGTCCATTTCACTTTCCTCTGTCCCTTGGGTTGTTTTCCCCCTCGGCCCAACTCCCCTCGCTCGGCCCATTTTCTCGGCCGGCCTCTCCCCTACTCCTCTCTCCCTCTTGGGCCGTGTTCCCGCGGCCGGCCCATTCCGCCGAGCCGGCCCGTGCCGTGCACGTGCACCGCGCGTGCGTGCGAGAGAGACAGCGCTCTCCCTCTCTCTGTCATCTCTCTCTCACCCACGCCGCTCTTTTCTCTCTCTCGCCAGGACTCTTGCCGCTGACGCTGCCGCCGCCTCCGTGTCGCCAGCTCGGCGTCGCCCCCACCTTGACCACCCAAGGTCGGTTCCCGAACCGACATTGCCCCTCTCCTCCCTCGGCCCCCTATAAAGCAACCCGCTCCACTCCTCCCCTTCGGCCGCCCTCCCCTTCCCGCAGTCGAACGCCGTCGCCACCTCCGTGTCGCCGCCCTTCGCTGCCGACTGCCGTGCGACGCGCGGCAAGGACCTCGGTCGCCGACTCCCTCCTTTTCCCCGAAGCCCGGCCGCAACCCGCCGCCGACGTCCTTGTTCCCCCCCAATCCGCGCCGGTGAGCCCCTACTCCCCTTCTTCCTCTTGCTGTGCTGCGCCCGCAGCCGCTCCCGCCGCCGCCGCGCGTTGCCGTGCGTCACCGTCGGCTTCCCCCATCTCTCCCCCCCGCTCCCCTCGTCGCGCTGCCTCGTAGCCGCCGTCCGCCGCCCAGCCGCACAGTGCCGCGCCCGGCCGTGCCGCGCCAGGCCGCGCGCCTTGGCCGGCTCCCTTGGCCACCGCGCTCGGCTGGGCCGCACCATCCTCCGCCTCGCCATCCCAGCCACCTCCCCCTCGGGCTCGCTTGCTCAAAGAACAGAAGAGAAGAACAAGAAACAGAGAAGAGAAAGAACCAGTGAAGAGAGAAGCAGGAAGAGAAGAAGAGAGAAGAAGAAGGGAGGAGAAAGAGAAAAAGAAGAAAAGAAAAAGGAAGGAGGTGGGACCCACCGTGGGACCCACTCTCTTATTCTCTCTGCGGGCCCCTTTTGACTGGTAAAAATATCCTACAAAAAGTCTAGACTGCATCCCTATACTCCTTTGGGCCGTCCGGTTGGATAGACTTCGAAAGTCCATTCCTAGTCCCTCCTCGTAGGCTAGCTACTTTGAAACAAAAGTCCATATTTACTCTTCCCTGCAAGTCCATTGCCATGAACCTAAGTCTGTCTTTTCACTCCCTCTGTACCAACAACCCTAAAACCCAAAGTCTACTCCTCATCCCTCACAGCAAGCCAACCACCCATGAAAAAAAAGTCCACCTTTCCTCCTCTAGAACCAACTGCCATGGAGCAAGTCCATCCTTGCTCCCTCACTGCTTCCTCCTACCTAACCAGCCACCCCTGAATCAAGTCTATTTTGAGTCCCTCCCTCTAAGACAGTCATCCATAACCAGAAGTCCATACATCCTCCCTCACCTCTTACTGGCCCCACATGTCAGTGAGTGTAAGAAATATTCTTGAGAATATTTCTTTTCCAGGCATTCAATAATTCCATTTCCTTTGTCCACAAATTTCGATAAATCATTTCTTTGATTCCAATAAAGTAAATTGTGATCTATTTAATGACACTATTTATTAGTCTAAATAGGATATTTTCATTGGTCTTTTGTTTAGGTTTTTGATTGTTTGCGCCTAGTTGCGGTTATCGGATTTTTTTCGTCAAGCAAGGATTTCTCGAAGATTCGTGAAGATTAAGACCCTAAGCAAGGCAAACCACCTTTGAACATCTTGAGCCTATATTTGAACTTAATTATATTGTTTGCAAAATATTTATGCATTGATAGGATTCCACGTGAACTGTTTGCCCTGTCTGCAAGGCAGATCGGTGGACCTACCCGACTTGCTGCATTTAATCCTTCCCTTTGTTAATTGCTTCATCATGTTTCCCTTGTAACCACCTTCATTGCGTCTCGGTATTCGTGCACTCTGTACGAGTATCGTTGTCGCCTTCAAACTTAAAATTATGAGAGCATCTTGGGAAAAACTTGATTTACAAAAGTATTGAAAAACCCGACGCTTGGGTCAGTGCCTTGTGAAAGAAAAATGAGTTTTAAAAAAATAAAACTCGCGACACAAGGCCATTCCTGGGCGGGATGCTTGTGCGGTCGCCTTTAAGGACCGATTCCTTTGGAATTTCATCCGAACATAAGACAAGTGCGACCACATGGGTGAAATGGGACGCCCCTGGCTGAGTAATTAGCTAATCAGGGGAGCCATGATGCCAAGAGACATATGGATTCATCGGGGTGGTGTCGGGGAGAACCCCCGGGCTTCCTGGCACAGTATGGTCTGGGACCTAACCTGGTGTTGGTCTGGGACCCCTCTCGTTAGCATATGGTAAACCTGGATCGGCTTTCGAAATGCCTTGTCATGAAAGCCTCAAGGTCTCCAGACGTGGCCGTTCCGCACGGGCTGGGTGATCCGGATTAGTAATGTCATGTGGGTAAAGTGTACCCCCTCTGCAGAGGTTAACAAACTGTTCGAACAGCCGTGCCCACGGTTATGGGCGGATGTGAGGTGATTCCTTAGCGTAGTTTTTGTTTTACCATGCTTTGAAAAGAGATGACAATGGTTTGGGAAACCTGATGCTTGGGAGGCAATTAGCTGTCAGGGAGACAGCGGGACAGGGAGTCCCTGGAAATAATTGGTCGTTTGGGGACCACATATCTCGGGAAGATTAGATAATTGGTTTGGTTTGGGAAACCAACTTTTAGGCCAACTCTGGGAGTTGTGCAAACATGAAAATCAATTTGTTACTTCACACTCCTGACCGAGCTGAGACTTATCTCGCTCTGGTTGTGGACAAGCACACACTTAGATTGTTCAAATCTTGAAAATAAAACTGCTTTGCTAAATAAACAGCCTCTCCTTGAAGCTTACATTAACCACTTAAGTTCCCCTGACTTACTGAGTACGTAAGTACTCACCCCTTGCTTTCTATATATATATATAGTTCTGCCAGCTCTGAAGGTGAAGCAGAAGTGAAGATTAGGGTTTTGTCCTAGTTCCCTGCTGTTGCCTGTGGTATTGGGTGTTAGTTCGTTGGTTTCCGCTGCCTCTGTCTCTGATGTTGCTGCTTCCGCGTCGTCTGTTGCATTCTTGGGTTCTCCCGAGAGCTGCAACTTAAGTCAAGGTAAATAAGTCCTCTATTTAAATTAAGGATCGCAATGATTCCTAATTATCATCGTGGGTACTAGCGCTATGTCCTGGGACTGGTATCGATATCACGGTTTCGTAGGAAGCGGTTCACGCCGTTTTTCCTACGACTCACTCCTGTCAGGTGCCGTTGTACAGCGGTGCCAGATCGGGGTGTGACACGAAGGCTGAAGCGGTGGCAATGGCAGGCAAGCGAGGGTGGCGGCGAACGAGGACGTCGCAGCTGTGACAGTGCCATCCTCTTCCCCTTCAGCCGGCGGCGGGCGGCGAGGGCTGGAGCGGCGGCGGCGGTAGGCAAGTGAGGGCAGTGGTGAACGAGGATGTCGCCGCTGCGACGGTGCCATCCTCTTCCCCTTCAACCATCCGCATCCGCTGCCGTTCTCATCTCATGTCTCACCCCAGCCGACGTTGGTGGCTCCCCGTCCCACGGTGAGGACGAACCAGCCGCCATCGGAGGAGCCGCAGAATCGGCGGCGGGAGGCGCGGCTCCGTCTACATGGCGGCGCGGCAGGGGAGGCGGGTGGTGACGCCGAGGAGGACGACCGCGTCTCCGCCGCTCGCCGCAGTCTCCGCCTCATCGACCGCGTCTACACCGCTCGCATCCATCTCCGCCGCTTCCTTTGCCATCGCCGCTACGGGCTCGCCTTGGTCGCCCTCACTTGCCTGCCGCCGCCGCCGGCCAAAGGGGAAGAGGAAGGGGAGAGAAAGAGGGAGAAGGGAGAGAGGGAGGAGGAAGAAGGAGAGAGGGAGGATGACACGTGGGTCCCATATGTCAGTGGGTCCTACATTTTTGTGTGTGGGAATGACTAATGGGTCCCACACATATTTTTTTAATTCTAATCCCATGTAATTACCACGTCAACGCTACGTAGGACGAAGACCAGGTCAACACCGTCATGTAATCGCTATGTCAGTGAAACCACCCTTCAAAACCGTTGGGGAAGTTAAATTACACCGGTTTTAACAGTTTACGGGTCAAAGATATCTGGTTTTGCGGTTTAGAATCATATATTAGATTCGGGTCACTTTTAAGGGAGTCAAAGTGAACTTATTCCTAGGAAGACTGATTGTCTATTGGGCCTAGACCCTACAACTCCCTATTGGGCCCCCCTACGCATAACCCGAGCCCTTCTAAGGGCTCCTTTAGACTTTAGAGGCCAACACAAGCATCGGACGTGACAATTTCCCTCTTTGTTTTGGCCTTCCTCTCCCCAAGAGACCCAGACTTGAACACAAGTTCGGCAACACTAACACATGTACAGAATAAACTACAGTATTCTCATTCTCAGCAACAACAGGGGGAATCTAGATTACAATCGCAGTATAATTTCCGTACTGCTCTTTTGATTACTGTTTGTTGGGAATAACCCCTGCTTAGGATATCGTGTAAACTATTGTATATAAAGGACTAAAATACCCCAAGGTAACGTCGCTTCTATATAATCAACCAAGAGTAGTACTATAATTTCTCGTTGCATATGAATAAAAGGAGTACTCCTAGGACAGGAAAAGGGATCTCTTCCTTTCTATTCATTCAATAGACAACCTCTCTCTCATCTTTTTCTTCCAGATTTAAACTTGGGCTCTTCTCGATGAAGGAGGAAGCCCTTTACCATATATGTTGGACTTTGTTCCAACACTGTCGAAGCACGGCCCAGTAGTGAACACCTCCAGAGCCTCGTAGCCATCGAGATTGCAGTAACTGATGGTGCTACTTTTCCTTTGCTGAAACTGACAGGGAAAGGTTTTTTTAAAGATTGATCTGACAGGGATAGTTTAACTCTTCTGTCTGTCCAATGGTAAAAGCTAGTGATACGTGCGGTAAAACTCTACCTCCTGCATATAACAAGTACTCCTACATTGAGAGGTAGAGTGCCGTGCGAATTTAACCGACCCTGGACCGGAATATACTGCCCTTAAGCCTGAACCTGCAGTGAAATGGTTGGTCTTTGACCATCCCAACCCGTAACACTGTTAATTGACATCAACTTTTAGTATTTTCGTCATTGGTGACGTGGTAGTGGCTGCTGAAGAAAGATTTTACTTTTGGTAAGTATGATTAGTACAGTAAATAAGTAAGATGAAGAAAAACACTGATTGTTAAGTTGAAAATCTTCAGACTTCAGTTTCAGTCTTTCAGACTCTGCATCTTTTGCCTCTTCCTGAAAAAGTATGTTTCCAGTAAATCTCTTTCCTCCTTTATATGGGCTCTATCCATCCAATCAATCCTTTTCAATCTATATCCGCCTCGACTAGATTATAGTACTTGGAAACAACTTCTTTGCTAATTTAAGAAGAGAAGATGAAAGTCTGCAGTTAGACTGCATGCATGCTCCATTGATATTACACCTACTTCAGCCAAGAAGTAACACATCCATGCAATTTCCAATTCCCAGATCAGAGCCAGAATCTATTGCTTTTGATATCTTCTACAATCTCGTATACTAGTAGTATATCAATTGGCTACAGTAAAGTATTATTGTTTTGTATATCTAGTAATCTTTAATTGTACAACATTCCCTCTCTACGGTGTAAAGTAGTATCAGGCTCCAGCTTGCTTTTGCACTGTGCCTGAAATGAATACGTAGGAGAAAAAATCGTATACATATGCCTAATTGTTCAATACTACAATAATTCTATACCGTACCCCAATCATCATCGTCCATCCATCCATCCGATCTTAATATCGTCGGCAAGATTGTTCATGCCAGTGCGTAGCATCCGTAAATTCGATGGACTGTGTTTTCCATGGCCATTAATTAAGCTAGCTAGTTAAGAATATATTCAGAATAACTGAGGAGGAAGCATCTGATGGTTGAGCCCGGCGAGGACTGACGACGGCGTCGCTTGCAAGCCGCCCACCACGGACTGCGGCGCGACGTCGAAGCATGAGCCGTTGAGCCTCTTCGCCGGCGTGTGGCCGCCGCCGGCGTATTCTCCCGGGCTCGCCTTGCGCTTGCTTCCAGCAACGGTGGCCGGGGGCGTCGTCGACGAGTAGCACTCCGCGAGGAAGTTGTCGCCGACGCCAAGAAGCTGGTTCAGAGAGGAATGGACGGCGAGGGCGTGCTGATGGTGGTGGTGGTCGGCCGGCGGGTCGGCGGTGGCGTCGAAGATCTGCGCGAGCGCGTGCTCGTCGAAGAGCTCGGAGATGGAGGGGATTTTGGGGAGCTTGGGGATGAGTGTGCTGCTGATCATCGGCGGCGCGTAGAAGTTGTAGGCGTCGTCAAGGACTCCGGACGGCTCGTCGTGGTCGTAGTCGGCGGCGAGCGGCGGCAGCATCGGCGACGCCTGGCCGGACTTCTTGTAGATCCGGCAGAGCACCCAGTCGTCCAGCTGCACGCACGTAATTAAGCAGATCGATCAATGAGCACACAAAAATGTCATGCATATCATTGTCAAAAGCTACATATATACGGAGTACTTAAAATCTATCGATAACCACACATGCATGCATGGCGCAGGACAAGGCTAATGGATATCTATTGTTCTCTCGATATATATCTAGCTCGAATCAATTACTCTGAGATTAACAAGTAGAGAGAAAGGAGACGCATATATTAAATATCGATCTCTCTCTTACGTAGCATCCACGGTTTGATGATGTGGTACTAACAGTAGTGAATGATCGAGTGATGCTTTAGTTCATTAAAAAAAGAAGTCCAATCATCTGATTAAATTACAATATCCTAGAGAATTAAATGAAATGAAATACTAGTGTTGGGCAAGTGCAAGTGGCATGACGGATACCCTCATGGAGACGTTGCGGAATCGGGAGGAGGAGGAGGGCTTGTAGGAGGCGGCGGCGAGGCGGTACTCGTGCATGATCCAGCTGGTCTTGGTGCCCTTGGGAGGGCGGCCGCGGTAGAAGACGAGGGCCTTCTTGACGCCGACGCTCTCGCCGGTGGCGCTGTCGTGGATGGGCTTGTCGGTGCCGGTGGCCTTCCAGTACCCCGACCCGGCGGCGCGGTTCGGTCGTATCCCGTTCGGGTACTTGCGGTCTCGCGGGCTGAAGAAGTACCACTCGCTCTCCCCGTACGCCGCCTTCGCTGCATCGACATATAATTCAACCAACTCAATCGATCGGCGATCGAGGAGGCATGCAATCAAGATGCATATATGCTTACGTGGGAGGTCCCATGGATCGAACTTGTAGATGTCCACGTCGGCAATGATGGGGACGGGGCACTGCCCGGCGGCGGCGCGGTTGCGGAGGTAGTGCAGGATCAGCTCCTCGTCCGTCGGGTGGAACCGGAACCCCGGCGGCAGCGACGTCGCCGCCGACGACATCGTCATCTCCATCGATCTAATTAGCTAGCTGCTACACACTTTCTGAATCAATCGATTGATCTCAAATGGAGATCAAGACGATTTGATTACTACTACTTTAGCTTGTAATTGGCCTATATATAGCTCGATCAATCAGTTGATCGAATCAAAGCGAGCGAGCGCTCATCGATCGATCGATCCTCCGGAGCAGCGGAGGGAGGGGCCGCTTATATGCGCGAGACGGCTTGTCAGTTAGCGTGACGTGGCGCCGGTGGCAAATGTTGTAATTCTTTGGGGTCATCAGGGGCAGAATCGGAAGGCCGGTTCAATTGGGTGATTCGTTATTCCTCGCGTCCGGCATGACTCGGCATGGGCTCGTGCGTGGTCGTGAATGGCGTCAGCAATGTTGCAACGCATGCTCATCCGTCTGCAGCTGCAACTAACTATACATCTATATCTAACTAGCTAATTAAGCTAAGCTAGCTCTAGCCGTCCTCACTGCTCATCAATCTCATGTGATATCTCGCATACTGTTTGGTCGATCGATATCGTTATCAGCTACAGGGAATCCATCATATATAGGGCAGATATATACTACTAGCGTATACGCAGATAGATACTCCTATGTACTAGCTTCTTAGGCCATATTTTTTTTTTTCTGATGAAGATTCAGATTTTATCTCAATTTTCGTTAGCATATTTTTCAAACTATTTAACAGTGTGTTTCGTGTGAAACTTTCTATATAAAAATTATTTTAAAATATCAATTTTGCAAGTTTATAATAATTAAAATTTAATTAATCATGTGATAATGATTTTCTCATCTTACCTGTACCAACTTAATCTAGCTTCATATTCATATTCATGAGTTTCAAATACCACCTTAATTTGTACTGGAATTTTACTACTCTCCTTTTTCAAAAAAAAGTTAATGGGAAAAACACACTCTTTCAGTTTTTTTATTCGTGAGTCAGTATATAATATCTGTGTGCATCAGAATTTAAATCTGATGGGTGAATTGGTGCACTCATGAATCAACCATCGTACCACTGCTACTTTCCCGTAAATCATTCATCACTCCAATTTCAGGGCCATATTAAAGCATAGTTCTCGGGTGCTCTCTAAAGAAACTTATCGTTTCTTTTAAATTAGCATGGTAACCTGTACAAATTACATGGCTAGTATCCTTATATTTTCTCTCATATCATACCATATATATTTTCTTATTGTATTATTAAAATATCTTAAAATAATAACATAACTTAAATTTTGTACTAATTTGACCAAACTATCATTGTGCAATATTTATATTGTGTTGTATATACGTAATAGTTATTAATTATTTTAATACTGAATTTTAGTTATTTTTCAATTATATTTCTATATGGACTCTGGACTCCTCTTCCAACATTATTTATTTTTTTAATTATGGGTTTCCATTATTTATAAATTTTATTTCTATATTTCTTGTTTTTAATTCAAATTTCAGTTATTTCTAAATTATACTTCTATATAAATTCTAGACTGTTCTTCCAATATTTATTATTTTTTAATTCTGAATTTCCATTATTTGTAAATTGTATTTCTATATGGACTCTAACTCTTCTTCTAATATTTCTTATTTTCTTAATTCTGAATTTTCATTATTTATAATTATATTTCTATATGGACTTTAAACTCATCTTTCAATATTATTTATTTTTAATTTCGAATTTTAGTTACTTCTAAATTGTATTCCTATATGGACTCTAGACTATTGTTCCAATATTTTTTTTAATTTTAAATTTTAGTTATTTGTAAATTGTATTTCTATATGTACTTTAAACTCTACTTTTAATTTTATTATTTTTATCCCAAATTTTAATTAATTCTAAATTCCTATATGGACTCTATAATCTTTTTCCAATATTCCCTTTTTTAATTCCTAATTTCTATTATTTCTAAATTGTATTTATATACGGACTCTAAACTTATCTTTCAATATTTTTTAATTCTTAATTTTATTTATTTCTAAATTGTATTTCTATATGAAATCTACCGTCTTCTTCCAATATTTCTTATTTTTTTAATTTCGAATTTTCGTTATTTCTAAATTGTATTTCTATATGGGCTCTAACCTTTACTTTTAATTTTCTCATTTTTTTAATTCCGAATTTCCATTAGTTTTATCGTATTACCAACATGGACTCTAGTCTTATCTTCTCATATTCCTTATTTTTAATTCTGAATTTTAGCTATTTTTAAATTGTATTTCTATATAGATTCTATTTTTTTTTCTTCGATTAATATGAGAATTTCTAGTCCATGAGAGTGAATGTGGAGGTTTCTTTTTTTATTACTTTAATAAGTTGGTAGATAGATAGGAGCATGAGAAGACCAATTATTTGTGGAGTACTCTACGTCACAGCTCCTGTGGAGCTATTTAGCTGTAGTTGGCCAGCGCTAGTTGTAGACGATGAAATTGGATCAGTCGGCTCACATGGCTAGTCATTATCGATCGAAAGGCCAGAAATCTGAATAGTACTGAAGTAGACATGCACATCCATTGATTATTCCCAGAGAAATTACGACTGTTTGGCACTTTGCTACGGTACTATATTGTGCGGTGCACCATTACTCATGCACCGAAACTACAATCTTTGTCTCTTGATCAAGAGGTTTGCTTCCGCGGTACACCGAAGCAAGCTAGTTATATAAATCAGGATTATCCTGGCTCAATTATGCCTTGGAGAAACTCAGATATCACACTATAGTAATTAAGTGTGTTAATTGGAATGATTTCCACTTCACATGTTTAACTGGAATAGCCACCAATGCACATGTTTGGAGCATACTTTTGTGATCAAAGAAAATTTAATTAATATACTTGATAGTGTAGTGGTAAGGGGTATATGATTTTAATCCTAAGATCTTTTGTTCAATTATCAACATGCTTACAATTTCTTTTTTTAAAAAACTGTTTGGAGGGATATGTAACGCCCGTTCTGTCGTGGCGTTAGCGGGAAAACCTATTTTAATAAAAGCCTATTTTCGAAATTTGTTCTTAATTGAAAGTGTTGTCACATGTGTGTGCCAAGATCTCGTTTCCCCTCTGTCCAAATCTCGATTCAAAAATCAAATACAAATCCTAATTCTATCCAACCAAATCCTCCCCGCAAAAGTCTATTTTTGCCTCCCTCTGGTTCCCGGGCCGATTTCCTCGACCGGCCCAGCTCCCTTCCTCTCTCCAAATCCTCTCCTTCCCCTTCGTGGACCGCACCCGCACCTCCGGCCCAGCTCCCCTCCTGCTCTACTCACGTGCGCCACACGCGCCCCGCCCACGAGAGAAAGCATGCTCTCTCTCTCTCGTTTCTCTCCTCCCGCAGCTTTCTCTCTACCTTCTCTCTCTCGCCAGAATTTGCCACCGGCGCCATTCAAATTTTCAGCGCCCGGTGTTGGAACCTATGCGCAGCGCCGCTCGTGGCCGACCGGCTGGTCACCGCCACCATCACCCTCTGGCCATTGCCGTCCCCGTGATGCCACACCGGTCGCCGTCACCTCCCGGGCCCCACCGCCTCGTTGCTCCCTCTGCCGCCGCCTGTGCGCGCATGCCTCCAAGCCTCGGAGCTGCCGCCACCCTCTCTCCTCCTACCTTCTCTCTCTCCCCAAAACGGCAAGGGACAGAGCCCCTTTCTCCCCTCTTTTTCCCTCTTTCACTTCCCGCCGGTGTCACCCGCTCTGTCACCACCTTGGCCGCTAGCGCCTTGGAGCGCCAGCCCCCGCGCGCGCCCGTGAACCGTCCCACGCACTCCACCGCCCCTATAAAACTGCGCTCCTGCCCTCTCTCGGCCGCCCTTCGCTCTCGGTCGAACGCCTAGCACCGCCGCCACCGAGATCGCGGTGCCATCGCCTCGTCGTCATCCCCGCGTTCGAGGACGCGAAAGGGGACTTCGGGCGCTGTCTCCCTCCTCTTCCCCGGCCCGAGGCCGAGGCGATCACGCCCCGTGTCGTCGGCCTCTCTTCCGGTGCCCCTCCGCTCGCGGTAACGCTCGCCGCCGCTCTCCCTCTCCTCTCCTCCCTCCTCTAGGTAGTAGGCTAGCTCGCCGTCGCGCGCTAGAACTCGTAGGCGTCGTCGCTCCGCTCAACGTCGCCGTTTCTATAGCCCCCGCGCCGCTGCTCGGTGCCGAGCCGAGCTCGCCGTCGTCGGCCATCCTCGGTGCCGCTCCGCCCCATCCACCGCCCGGAACACTCTTCCGAGACTGCGTGGATGTTCCAACTCCGGCGAATCGACCCCTCGCTCTTCCGGCGAGAAGTTCCTCTTTCCTCACCGGTGATGGCCACCATCGCAATCCGCCGTTCCCGGCCATCATCCGGTGAATCCGAGCCGTTGGCTCGCCTCCTCTCGCCCCGTGCTCCACTTCGGTGTGCTCCTCTTCGCAAGCCCCGCCGTGCGCCGTACCAGTGAAGAACGTCGCCGCCCGCCGTTGGATTCTGCACTGTTTCTCTTCTTCCTCTAGCCATCCGCGTGGCTGCCTCGTCGACACCACGTCGACGCCACGCCGCCATCCCGAGCCACATCATCCAGCCTCATGCCGTGTCGCGTGGGCCGCACCTCGTCCCGGCCCACATGGCCTCCCCTCCCCGCAGTTCGACCGGCCTGGCCCGCTCGCCTCACTGGCCCGATGCCCCCTCGGCCGGCCTAGCGCGCATGTGTCGCGTGGGCCGCATCTCCGCGGCCCTCTAGCCCCTCTCTCTCCGCACTGGCCCTTCCCTTCTCCGGCTTGCATCGCCGCGCGCCGCTTGGGCCGCCTCCCCGCGCGCCGGCCCGTTAGCTCGGCCCCGCCGCGCAAAACCTCTTGGGCCGCGCCTCACGCCCGGCCAAGAAGTCCAAAAATCATCCCTCTTTTCCTTTTTCTTTTCCAACGGATTTAACAATCCTTTTTCCTTTAGGCATAAAATCATATAATCTTAGGAAAGTCATATCTACGCAACCGTTCATCCGATTGACTCCATTCCACTTCCAAAATTTCTCAAAAATCGAGATCTATCTAATGGCACACTTAGAGGTCATTATTTGGGCTTTCTTTTCACCATTTGTTGAGTCGTTCCGTTTCACGTGTAGTTTCGGAGCCCGAAGACTAGCAGTGTGCGGATTTCGAGGAGCAAGCCCAAGATCTCGAGCAAGGCAAGTCTCCTTTGATCATCTTGCGCCTATTAATTTAAAACTAAGTATTTCCATTTCGCAAATAGTGCATTAATAGGTCGCACATATTGTACTTGGTTGCAGTTTGTGAGATAACCTGTCAGCCCAACCCAATTGATGCACATACCCTCCTTGGCTACTGAATACTTGTACCACCCTTGTCAATCGCCAGTTCCCGATGTTCGAGCCCTCGGGCACGTACATCGGGGACTCTCTCAAAATTTAAAACTTTCAGCAATGAGTAAAACTTTGGTTTACAAAACACTTGGAAAACCCGACACTTGGGTCGGTGCCTGCGAAATAAAACGATTTCTAAAATCGCAGTGCGGGGGACGTACCGGGCGTACGCTTTCCCGTTCTCGCACTTAAGGACCGATTCCTTTGGCATTTCATCCAAACATAATTAGTGCGACCACATGAGTGAAATGGGACACCCCTGGCTGAGTAACTAGCTAGACCAGGGAAGCCTTGATGCCAAGGGACAAGTGGATTCGCCGGGGTGGTGTCAGGGAGGACCCCTGAGCTTCCTAGCACAGTATGGTCTGGGACCTAACCTGTTGTTGGTCCGGGTGACCCCTCCCGTTGGCATATGGTAACCTTGTGTCAGCTTTGGAAATGCCTTATCGTGAAAGCCTGAAAGTCACCAGACGTGGTTGTTTTGCACGAGCTGGGTGACCCAGGCTAGTAACGTCATGTGGGTAAAGTGTACCCCCTCTGCAGAGGTTAACAAACTGTTCGAACAGCCGTGCCCACGGTTATGGGCGGATGTGAGGTGATTCCTTAGAGTAGTTTTGTTTGACTACTGCTTGTGAAATTTACTTGATGGGTTGGATATCGTTATTTTGAAATGTGGCTAACGGGTTTAGTTGGGCCAGGGAGGCCATCAAAATTGGCTGGCCGGGAGCCAACACTTGATCCTTATTGGCGATATGCCATGAGGCCCTTCGACCAAGACTGCCGAAACCAGCCGGGTGACAAGGATCCGAACTCTAGGCGCCCGAGGCTCTTGAGGCGAAGCCCGGTGGCGAAGACATCAGGGCGAAAGAGGCGATGGGCGAAGAGTCACACTGGGCTCCCATCTGCCTGGGCGAAGGCTGCATGGCGAAGGCATGCGCCGAAGGAAGTTGACTTCGCCAAGACGGACCTGATTCAAGGGGGTCCAGTGGGCCGGCCCAATCGCCCCAGCCCATGGACCAAGGAGCCAGTAGCCGCCAAGCGGCCCATTGAGGGTCCATACGCCTTAATTACATTGAATACCCATGTAAAGGCCCCTTTACGAGGGTGACCATGTAAATTCCCCTGTAATAGCCCTAAAACCCTAAAAGGGGATCTGTAATGGGGTTATAAATAGCCACCTCGGGCCATGTAAAGGGGGATTCGAATTTAATACTAAATTTATTACACTTTGTTTTCCCAACAACCGTTGAGTATCCACGTCCTTCGACGTATGCAGTTGTCGTTTCGACAACAATCCTGAAAAAGATTGATACATTGCACTGCTTCGACCAGGCTTGATGCGCTGTCAGGTTCGTGTCGTTGAGAAGCACTCTCATAGAAAACATTTCGAAAGCTTTAAACAAAAATCAATTGCAAAAACAAACAGCCGTTCTATGAAGCTTGCAGTACACACATAATTCCCAAGACTTGCTGAGTACTCCCTGTACTCACCCTTGCTCTACATAATTAACCCCCTAGTTCTCGAAGAGGAGGAGATGGGTCCCGCTAATGAGGAGTTCTTCCAAGAGCAGTCCGGCTTCGAGCAGTTTTAGGGTTTCGTCGTAGTTCCCAAGTTATGCTTGTGGCCTTGGGCCAGTCTTCGCTTCTACCTTTCCCTTTTGTAATGCAGTTGTGAGCTCGGGGTCTGTCCGTAGCCCAACATGACTGTAAGACTACTCTTAAAAAAGAGACCGATGTTGCTGTGATATTTCGTCTTCCTGTGATACCAGCACTATTTTCTGGGACTGGTATCAGCACACAGGTTTATTTGGAGTGTCCCGCTCTAGTTCCCGTCTGGGGCCAGATCGGGGCGTGACAGGATATCTCTCCCTCCAAATCTTGTTTTTTTAAAAACACCACAAAGGATACTATTAAGCACAAAAGTCATAGTAGAGCCACTGCAGAAGGAAAAAAAGGTCATGAGAAAGGATTACTCCCTCTGTCCCAAAATGTATGACGCCGTTGACTTTTCACATAAAGTTTGATCATTTGTCTTATTAAAAAATATATAAATAATATTTTTTGATTTATTTTATCATCAAAGAAACTATAATCCTAACTTATAGGTTTACATATTTATACTAATTTTTTTAATAAGATAAATGGTCAAACGATATATGAAAAGTCAAGGGCATCATGTATTTTGGGACGAGGTAGTATATATTACTACAAATTCCTTTTAGCCTTTGATAGAGAATACATTTGAGAGGAAAGATTAATTATTCCAATATTACAAGGTTACCAAAGCATATGCTTATTGTTCTTCTTCCTCCTCCCATTAAGTTCTTCACATGAAAGAACATAGGAGTCAAAGACAAACATATAAGTCATATACAAGATTTTAAATCCGTGGCATCTCACTATATCATATTTCATCTTTGCCACCAACAACCATTTGTGCAAGGGCACCACAACTTATCCTTCACTTCACCCATCCACCTATTGTTATCGATTTTTGTCCTACCAATGATCATTGTTACTTCTTGGGATTGCTTAGCTCATAGTTTTGTGTGGGGAGAGAGCTAGCATCCACTAAGACGATAGTTTCACTTGGAAAAATGTTGAGACTCTTGTGGCACCGGTGGCAGGAGAAGAGACTTTAGGGAAGCGGCCATGGCCCCGATGGGTATCAAGGTTGTCATAGGACTTCAAGGGGAAAGGTGTCATCCATAATTGATTCCTCTACTACTTAAAAAATGGAGTTGGTCTACTTCCTGTTCTCCCACCATCCATAAGCGGTTGGATCTCGATTCGGACTCACAACCTATCATCAGTCATATGACCCCATACAACACGACCGATCCAATTATACGTGTCTATTGCTACACAAGATATGTTACTAGTCAAAATAAAAGCAGAAGCAACCTATTTAGATCATCTTTTTCAATGTCGCCTCCTACTCTACTATTTTGTTTCCCTAATAGGTTAGACCTACATGTTAGTTACTACTTACCCATGTTCTGTGTTTGGACCTGACACAGTTATCGATTTTATTGAGCTGGTTGAAATTGAGAAACCATTGGATTAATTTGTTAAGTTCAAAAAACTATATATCACATTTCTAAGAAAAATTGTCCGAATTTGAACCTCTCTCGTCGTCATGACACCGAGCAAATAAATATGCTCTTTTCTTCTAACTGTAAACTTTCAGATGGAAGTGTGAAATAAGTGTGCGTGCACGCATTTCAAAACAGCTCTGGTTTGGAACGGAGTGGTATATACTACTCCACTACTAAGAGGGTGTTTGGATCCCTCTAGTCACCTGACTAAAGTTTAGACAGACTAAAAAATTTTAGTCACCCCCTGTTTGGAAGATGGGACTAAAGTGCATTAAAGTCCAGATTTACCTCCCCTTCTCTCTCCTCTCCCTCCCCCTTCTCTCTCCTTCTCTCTCCATGGGATGAGCAATTAATTAGGTGAGAGAGGAGATTTAGTCACTAGAAGTTGGGTCACCCTTGACTAGAGACTAGACTAGTTTTAGTCACCATTTAGTCAGGGGTGTTTGGAGATTTAGTCCCCTAGTGTGACTAAAATTAGTCAAGTAGTCTCTAGTCATGTGGATCCAAACACCCCCTAACTGTGTGAAGTTAGGTTCTCATCCACTTGATTGCGGGAATATTAATTGTCATCAAGCTGTACTACGTGTGAACTTAATCGGTACGTGGTCGTGGTCTGACCAAAGCTAGCTGAGATTTAAGTCAAGCAGACACGTGCACTGCAGGTTGAGATCAGCTGCGTCTTCAGAACACCAAACACGCGTACGTGACAATCGGTAACCCTTTCGTTCATATTGATCTCTCTCAAAGACTCGGAGTTAATTATAGGATTATAAGCCAACCAAATTAATGATCAATGGTAAGATCGATTTGCATCAACACATGAAACCCCGCGAATATATATATATATATCCACAGATCGATCGCGACAAAGTTGACAAAAAAAGAAAGATTAAAAGAAAGTATATATAAAGCAAGAAGATATAAAACAAGTCACGGAGGTGATTTGAAAACAAGGGCATAGTACTGTTGGTGTGTATATATACAGTATAATATATATAGTGGGTGTTCACAAAACTAGTGAAACATAATTAATTAATCTAAGTACACAAGGCGATCTATGTAGATTGCATCAACGAGGAACCTGTACTTTGGCCATAGAAACGGCCCGAATTGAACTA
This sequence comes from Oryza punctata, assembly GCA_000573905.2. Classification (NCBI taxonomy): domain Eukaryota; kingdom Viridiplantae; phylum Streptophyta; class Magnoliopsida; order Poales; family Poaceae; genus Oryza; species Oryza punctata. The sequence goes on along the minus strand of CM002494.2, from coordinate 32,325,274 downwards.
TATCTAATTCATCAGCATCGAGTTAACAGCGACACTCACAAGCTGCAGCTTCCATCGTCGTCATCCGTCCGGCCGTCGAGAATCTCTGAATCTCATAGCTCGGCCAGGTGCATGCACGTACGCATTGGCCGTCGCCGTCGCCAAGCCTTGCATTGGCTGGTTTTAACTTTGGCGCGGCGTGGTTAAATTAGTCGTCGCACGCCTCGCATTGTCCCTGTCGTCGCCACACGCGTCGCCGTGCGCGCGCCGCCACCTGTGCCCTGTGGATGTGCAGTACTAGTAGTGTACTTAATTACACATGCATCGATCGATCGCTTAATTACATCGACCGGCAACTACTGGCAAATGCACAGCTCTCGCTGATCATGTCATCCTCAAGACGACGACGGAGACGGCGATCTCTAGCTAGCTAGCTAACTCATCCTTTATTTGGAGTATTCCACTAGCTAGCTAGCTTGCCGAAACCTGACACCGATCGATCGACGGATCGATATATGCATCCATCTAATCTCCACGACGATGTAGATGACGGCAGTTACTAATTGTGTGATCATCAACAAAGCTAGCTCAAGTGGATTAAAGCAGCAACTGGTCTGATCTGATGCATTAATTATTGATATCAAGTGCTGTATGTGAGTTGCCTTTTTTCCTAGCCAGGCCAGCTTTTATTCTTTTCAAACGTCATGTATATATGTTTGTATACAGAGATACTGTATATATCGATCGGAATAATGAGAAGAGGATAACAAAAATAACTTCACTTTTTCAGTCAATTTGGTAGAAGCCCATGCTGCTGATTGCCGCGCCATATATGTATATGATGGGACGAGAGAGCTAGGCAAAAGAAAATGGATATAATTGCTGCTGCTACTGCTGAGATGGATGAGAATAAACTAAAGTCTAAAGGGGGTCGTTCGATGTGGATATATGGCGGCGCAGATGTATATATTACTCCGTATATTAATTATTACATGATCTAGAAAACCGGTCGAATTAATGTGACGACGACGACCGCACAATCTCCTGCATACTCTCTAGACCATTCCGATTTCTTTGCTGTGGTGTCATCAGCTAGCAGCCACACGAATTGGAGAAATAAAATTTATCGATGATTATTTTTGTCTCGATCGATTACTGAATTCAACAACATGACCTGGCGTATCAGCTAGAACCCTAGCTTGAAAATAATTTCACGAGGTGATGGAAAAGTATACTATATATAATTGGACCGGAGATCTACAGTATACAGATAACAGATACTGCAAAACTGAATCACACACTAGCTACTACTAATGATATTTAGTACGTATACTTTGGCCAGTTTGTCTTGCGTGCGTCGTCCTTAATTATGTCATTTTGGGTCGTTGGGCTAGCAAGGAATAAGTGACCACGCATGCGTACGCATACAGTAGCTACCTTTCACTCTCCATATTTCTTCTTTTAGATCGGCCACTGAATTGAAGCAGTAGTGCAGCATCTGTACACACGAACCCGTGCATGCAGAAATCGACTTGCATTGGGTCAAAGAAAGCAAGGTTGGAGCCGGCCAATGGTGTAAGCTAGCTTGGAGAAAGAGAGAAGCTGCACGACGACTGCAATTCGATCAGGACAATTAAGCAGTTTAGCTAACTAATTAGCTACCAGCAGTACGTAGCTTGTAGAAAGGAGTGTGTAGTGGATCGAAGAAGAAGAAGGAAACATATATATAGGAGAATAGGAGATGCGGATTAAGGAGGAGCACACGTACGTACGGCTCCCTGCTTAATTGTACGTATGTGTGATTATGCGCTACTGCATTTATATTCATGCGTACGTTCGTACGCGCGTGTGGTACGTGTGCCTTCTTCTCCCCACGTGCAAGCAAGTCTGGTACATGCATGCTTCCTACCCTCCTATCTCTCTTTGCCCCTTATCGTACGGCTCCCTGCTCGATCGAATATACTCTGAAGAAATGCATAGCGACTACCGATCAAGTTTATGTAAGACGATCGACCCTGTTTGGTTGTCTGAGAAAATGTAAACAATATTTTTTCACGAACACGTAAAAAAATTACATGTTAATATATTAGAAGAAGCAAAAATTCATTACTAAAAGAAAATAACTACTAATTAAGGGGAAAAACTACTAAAGAAGAAAAGTGCTACTCCTAAACTGAGAGAGGAGGTGGAGCCTTACTAAACTCCCGGTGTCGGCAGTTGATCACAGATAACCTTCTTTTAGGATGGACTCCACAACCGCTGAAATCGATGAGAGAGATAGAGAGAGAAGTCGAACATCCTAGAGTTCCGCTCCTTCCACAACTGCCAGAAAACTAAGAGGACTAGAGAGTCGAAGCCCTTGTGAAGATGGTTTGGTAAACTGCGGGAAGGAGCGAGGTCAATCCAACCTGGTGGAGATAGAACACGGTGTTAGATCTGGTCAACGAACACACAGTCGAGGAGGATGTGGCTCGTCGTTTTAAGCTCTTTTGTGTAGAAGGGGCAGTCCGAGTGGTTGCAATACCACACCTTTGCAGAAAATCAGTCGTCCAACAACACTGTTGTAACACAAATCAAAGAAAAAGCTTGCATTTACCAAGACCTTTGACATGCCAAAACAGATCGGCGGAAGCAAAAGAGTGTTGGCCTAGAAAGAAAGGCTAGTAGTCCGAGCGAACCGAGTATCGTTTATCGCTGTCCAACGCCAGACAAGGCGATCTTCTATGCTCGGAGAGAGCTGGACGAAGAGCACCGCATCCTAGACCACCAAGAATTGCGAGATGACAGGGATTGTGAGAGCGCCACATATGTTCCTCATTCAAGAGTTGTCAGCGAGATCAGAAGCGATTGTGCGCGAAGCCCGGAGATTCAGAGGCATGACAAGGAGAAGGTTCGGTGCTAAGGCAGCTACTAAGTGATCGTCAATCCACTGGCCCATCTAGAAATAGCCGTCGCGCCATCACCTGGCATGAGGAAAGTGGACACCGTAAATATCTCGGAGATGCTCCGCTCAATGGAGACCTTCAGATCGACCTAGTAGGGGTGGCCTGAGTACTGAAGCTAGTGAAGACGCAGAGCGAAGCCTGCCGTCCTCCAGTCGGCAATACCTAGATCACGATAACTCTGGGGTTGCAAACACTCGTCCAAGACACAAGGCACCGTCCCCCTAGATCGAGTCCGTGCCAATCCACATGAAAGCGCAACGTTTTTTTTATAGGAAATGTTAACAATATTGATCGATCAAGAAGGAAATTCAGAATCATCAATCAGATGAGAGAAATTAATATACAAGAGAACAAATTAAGTTATAAGACAAGGTTTGTACGTGTTAATTAATTATCTTAACATCAATCTGCCTCTCTTTTCTATGGAGGATTTCAGGAATCCATTTCTGCATCTGCATGCAGTCATGCATATATAGTTGCATACATGCATGTGCATGCAAGGACCGAGGCGGGTGCCTTTGACCACAAGCAAGTAGGTGCAGCTGGTAGCTTCATATATAGCTTGCGACGGCACGCTAGCTAGCTCCCAAGTGAAGTGCTGTTGCACTCAACGGAAAGAGAAGATTTTGATGGCTTAATTTGTCGTCGTCACCACGATCATGATCATCTATCTCACAATTCATGCAGCTCTACATGGAACGACCGGTCTAGCTAGCCATTTCTTTCCCTTTATTTTTTCCATGGAAAAAAGTAAACTATCCTGGAGTCCTTTCGTCAAAGTAGACGTTGATATATAGACAGTTTCTCTACTCCAGCAATAATATGCATGTAGTTAAATATTTATATATATGTACTCACTTCTTATTTATGCTCCAAATGATTGTCTTCCACACCCTGCAGGTTTTGCTTATCAATATATATATATGAGTGTGTGCGCGCTGCCATATTGCAATCATCTGCCATTAAAGAAAAGCAACTTGTTGATAGCCCTTTGCACTTTGCACAAGACGACGATTAAACAAGGAAAATCCACGTATGATTAACCACCATACTTGATTCTGATTTTATCATGTGGCGTTCTAGCTTTGATCGTCTGTGACGAAATGTACACGGATGACTTGACCAAATGACTGCCGTAAAAGGACAGACTACCCGGTTCCAAAATTAGATGATAAGAACAAACCAACTGACCAGTAGTGTAATACGTTGAGAGAGGACGACAAAACAACATGTGTTTCAAAGAAAATATGTATCGAATTAATTAACCTCGAGCTAGCTACTGGCAGACATACCATTGACAGGTCAATTTATAGAACTCGATCTCGATCGAAAGATGAACCATGGTGGCCACCTTTTAATTATTGTGATATGCAATTGGAAACCCTTTTGATCTCTTAGGAAAGCTAGCTAGCTGCAGATAAAGTAGTGAAGTAGCAGTACTCTGAATAAGTAGTTCATCTCAAGAGATAGACGAGAATAATAAGAAGAAAACTTTAATGGGAGATAACAACGTGATGTTTATCCTCTCCTATATATTGACCATATTATTTTCTCTCTCCTTGGCCAGCTAATGATGTATATATACGGCTCTAGTTCTAGCGTCACATGTTCGGATTAATCTCTAGCTGGTAATTGATTTGGTAATAGTGCTCGGATAGATATAGATCACCTGGACACCAGAGTCCGACGTTCCGTTGAAGCATCGCTAATGTCGATTAGTACAGTTATGGTCTTCCAAGGTAAAAGGACGTACGGTTAGCTAGCTAGCTAGCTGCAAGGAATGAACTCGATCCACTAGATTAATTGTGTTCAATGATGAATACAACCAACCCCTTACTGTTTGCTGCGTCCAGTTTAGATTGTGACATGAAGAATTTTAAGGCACTTCATTTATATATACGTGCGCATAATGTACGTCGTTTAGAGGAAGCTTCAACATACCTGTAAAGATCCACAAACCAACTTGAGACAACTCTCACATTTACTGTTCTTATTTTCAATCAAGAAAAAAAAACCTTACTTTCAGTTGTTCATAAAAGGGCAGGTGCTGTAATTTAGTTTACTAAATAGGGCATGTTTGAAAGTCAAACATTTTGCAAGTTTTTTCATATGGAACAATTTGATTTATGAACATGCTGAGTGTTTGCATGTTTACACGGATCTGACAAATAAACTTGTTCTGGAAACGTACGGTAAACAAATTAAACTGATCGAATTACTTTTATACGAAAGAACAGCTGATTACAAACGCATGTTCTGAACCTAACTAAGGGTCCAAGTTAGATAGGAAAGTTATGTAAGTGCATCTATCTTGAGATACTAAGGCTAAGCACTAAGCAGACGAAGCAAGGTCAGTTAAGCATCAGCAGCTAGCAGTAGTGTAGTTCAACCTGGCTCCTAAGAAAAAGATGGCCAGCTAGACACATGGTTTTGAATGGTTGGCTCCGGTAATTGTCAAAGTGATCGATGTAAATCGTGTTGATCACAGTTGGTAAAAAAGAGAGAGGAAGATCAACTTGGTGAGTTTCTTGGTTTGGGATCTACCAGGTGTCGACATTGGTGTGGAGCAGATCACACTAGTTACGAGAGATGAGAGCATGTACGTGTTACTGCCGACGGGATACGTGTAGGCTGGTTGTGGTGGAGACGGTGAAAAACCGTACGATACGCCACTCTCCCGAGTCCTATACGGTGTACTAAAGCACTACGTATCCCTTTCGTACCCAGCTATAGCTACTGCCTATTATTCGATCGATGTTTCTTTCACCCGTGTGTGGGTGTGTCTATGTCTACGTAAAAAGATTTCACGTGCTCTCTTTCTTTTTTGTGGAAAAGGACCTTCCAATGATAATGGTGGATAGTACTACATGAGATCGATGAGCTGGATTTGGTTTTGGGACAAAGCCAAGCCAATAATTAGCTTAGCTGCAGTGACAAGGGATACGTCCATTGGGCCGTAAACACTTGGATCTCACTCCCGTTCAGACTGTTTGATGGCCCAGATGGTGTCTCAGGCCCATACGTGGCGTTCTCCCGAGGTTGGCCCTTGATGGGCCGATACACCGTAGCAACTGGCGGCTCAAAGGCCTATGAATGCACATAGGGCCCGCAGGGACGTGTCACTCCCTCTCCGCGTCTCAGCGACAACAGCTCAAGATGTGGTTGTCTGAGCTGGAGGCCGCCAATGCGCCGTGTCCGATGAGCACAACTGGTGCAGGTGGCTCGACGCCGATCGAGGAGTGCGCCACCGAGTGGGCGGAGCGCCGCCGTGCTGGCATTCTGTACCGCATGGAGGATCACGCGCTGCGACTCGATCGAGCGGCTGATCACGGGGAAGACAATGTACGATCGCGTCGTTTCCACGCATCGACCCCGCGCGGCGCAGGTTGGCTGACGAGAGGTGAGACCGTGAGAAGAGCCGCCCGCCACGTGCGCGGCAGAAGCGAAACCCCGTACGTTACTACGAGAGTTTACTAAAACTAATATGTAAAATAGCTTAAATAATATTAGCTTACATAAGCATAGGGTTATATAAGTTGCTGTAAATGATAATTCAAAATGTAAAAATAAGATTAAGTAGCTTTATGAGAGAATAAAATAAAGAAGATAATTTAGACGATGCATCTAAGAGCTAAAAGAAAAGGAGAGAGATAATTTGAATCATAGATTAATCATCTAAGTATTGATGTGATATGGCTTAATAAGAGAAAATAGAAATAACATTGACTAAACGAGGATATACTATATAGGAATATAGGATATTAATAAAAAATAATGAAGAGATATAATAAAATTTATGTGAATTACGTGGGATGATTTAATATGCTTGTATTTCAAATCTTTAAAATTTAATGAATTATAAAACTATAGATAATATAACATGCTTGCATGATGCTTAAATGTAATAATTATTAGTAGATGATGATGTATGTAGTATCTTTACATATTAAACTTTAGAATTTAGTGAGTTATAACTTTATTTATAGTAAGAGAGGATGCGCATGTGGCGCGTCTCTTCTCTTGCCTGCACCGCGCAATGGTAGCTGCTGCTGCGATGCATCACGCACCATGGCGGGGGCGCCTCGGTCGGTCATCATCCGAATGAAATCAAACTATGAATTTTCATGTTGCTTCTCTTTGTAGAAAATCTAATTTGTTATATTGTGATATATTACAAGATTCTCTTATGTGGTATATATAGGAGTACATAGGAGTACAATAGATTTATCTCTAAGATTCTATCTCTAGAATTATATCTTATCTCTATATTTATATTTGATTCTTATCTCTAACTAACATTTTTGTACTTCTAACATTCCCCTCAGTCGTAACGGGAGCAAAGCGAACGATTGCGACTGGATTTAAAATCTTCTATTTCTTCATCTTTTCAACTCACCATTATTGATTGTATCTCTGATGGATGGTCCTCCACCTGGTCCTCCGCTATGACTGCGGGAGGAAATAGAGGATAGTCAAGGGACGATATCGAAGGAGACGCAGGCACCAGGTGAAGGACCGTCCATCAGAGATGCAATCGATGATGGTGAGTCGAAAAAGATGAAGAAAAGATGATGAAACAAAGGTTTTCAAATCCAGTCGCAATTGTTCGCTTCGCTCCCGTTACGACTGAGGGGGAATGTTAGAAGTACAAATGTGTTAGTTAGAGATAAGAGTCAAATACAAATATAGAGATAAGATACAATCATAGAGATGGAATCCTAGAGATAAATAGTCCTAGAGATATAATTCTAGAGATAAATCCACTCTTACTTGTATTGTACTCTAATTCTCTAACTCCTATGTACTCCTATATATACTCTATGAGTGGTGGCCTGATCCTTATAATATATCAGAATAGAACAATTTAGATTTTCCACACTCTTGTTCTTCAATATTAGCTAGGATCATCTTCTCGTTTTTAAACTAACAACAACTTCTTTCCTTTTTTCCCCTTTTCTCAGCATACAAATTCTTCATAGATAACACTGCAACACCTAAAGTTACAAAGGAAAATGATCGGCGAAAATCAACCTACCACCTTTATTCTTGACTAATGAATCTCCTGTACCTCATATTCAGTAGTTCAGTGGCTGCAAAGCTATGATAATTAAACTAATAACTGACCATGGCATGCATCAACAGGCAGCAAGCCAGCGACTGATTATCAGCGCGGACTCGCGGAGCACGGCATGCCGACGGCAGCGTCACGGTGTCGACGGTGAACAAGCGCAGGCCGAATGACATGGACTGGCGAAGACCCCAACTCACGCAATATTAATCAGACGGTCGCGCTGCAACACGAGGATAATCGCTCATTCGCTTGCCCTATGTGCAGTGGCGGGGCTTCATGGAGACCAGATTAGGTTCCGGTCCCTCCAGCTCCATATAAATTACATTATATCGAGTGTATGTTGTGTTAATAGACATTGATTAGCCATCTCTAATAGCTAATTTATATAGAGCTCATATTAGTGGCCCCCGCTTGATAGTCCATGAAACTCCGCCACTACCTATATGCAGTCTAACTCGTACGTACATCACCATGGACCTCTAATTGGATGAAGAATCAAGGTGGAGAGAGGGGAGTGGACGAGTGGTGGAGGAATAAGAGAAGTAGACACTTATATGTGAGTCTCATATTTTTTTAATGATTAGACTATCACGTCAGTGTTAATGATGAAATTTGATAAGTCTCGAAGTCATCATCGGTCTAGAGTGAGTATCGGCTTTAGAATTCTGGAATCAACCGATGAGCATTATCAATCGTCAGCAGTTGTATTCTTCATGGATTCGGTTAAGTAGGTTAATTAATTAAATGAAGTTTATCCAGAAGAGTCCGAGTTCAAATAGGATGCGGCATGTAGTTTATCTATTAATTAGACATAATTATTAGTTTCCTTTTATCCTTAGGAAAATATGTTTAGTGTCCGATAAGGACTTTTTGTTTTTCCTTTTATCTTTAGGAATGTTTGAGTCGTGTCCGATATGTACTAGTATCTATCCATGGGTATAAGTACGTACACTCGGGATCCATGTAAATTATCTCTCGATCAATACAACTACTCTCGATGCATTGTCACCCTCTTTCTAAGGTTTTTACTGATCAACCGGCGGAATTTGGCACCTAATGCGGGCGACTTTCGATCTCCGGCGAAGGGATAAGCCCTACGTTCTGTCGAACGTTGGTGAATATATCGGCTACATTGGTGTTGTTCAAGGATGCATCACTTCGATCTCTTGGATCGCTATGGTTCGGTTAATATATTTGCCTACCTGATATTTCAATTTAATAGCATTGTGTTTAGAGACGTATCGGTTTAGTTGGGACTATCTCAGTTAGGTCTGATTTTGTGTCTTAGACGATATATCTCTACAATCGCAATGTTGTTTTAAATAGATTTGTTATATCTATCACGTTAGACAGATCTATCGGTTCATTGAGTATTAAATTATCATATACAATCTTGTGCTGCACCGGTTAGGTTAGAACTACCAGATTGTCATTGATAATATAAATCTTGTTAAGCCGACAGGTTCATGCTAATGTTTTATCAGAGTACTGCCGATGACTTATCATATAGATTGATAATGTTTCTACTTGTATCGACCGATCTCCATCTAGGATTTTCTCGATATCGGCTAGATTATTTGTTGGCTTAGATTATATAATGTATCCACCACCTTGAAAATCAGTCAAAAGCTTGATTGTCTAGATATTATGTTTCTTTTTATATTTAGTGCTGCATAAGTTAAGTTTGATCTACTATGTCGTGCTTAGAACCATAATCGCTAGCCTATTTCTTGATTGCCAATAAGGGTTTCATCAGGGTTTCAGCCGATGAGTTATCTGGATGTTGTACCGGCTCACGTGAATTACATACAAATTGGATTTAGCCGATGACAACAAATGTTTCATTGTTTATCTAATCATTTGGATTTTATAACATCGGACCTCCAGCCGATGTATATTTTAATCATCGAGTTTACATTCAATATTCTATTTTAATATCAAGCCGATTGGTATCGACATCAGCTGAAATTACTATATCGGCTTGTCAGCCGATTGGCTGTTCGATTATATCTTGTCAGTTGCAGGATCAAACTGACTGGCACGTCTGCATCTCATCATTATTTTGGACCTGCACTGGAGCTAAGCAGATCTTCCAGATCGTCGTGTTTTTACGTCAACAGTCAGCAAAACCACCCTCAAAACCATCGAATGAGTTGTTTTGTATTATTTTTAATATTTGGAGGAGTTGATAAAGCTGGTTTTACGGTTAAGGGATACAATTCTACCGAGGGCAAAATATCAGGGAGACGAAATATTTTTGCTTTCCGGGTACAGGACTGTTCAATGCGTTCCCCTGTGCATAGGCCGTTACAGCTTAGCCACCTGTGGCCAAGGCCCAAGGACTTTTACACACTTACGGCCTGCACGTAGTGGCAATCCCCGTTCTAAGCCCAGTTCATAAATCGGTGGATTGGGCCAGCTGCTTCTCCCAACCCATCTGCAGCCTGTTACTTCGCGGCCCGTCAAGGAGTTGCTTGTTGCATGAGCAACATGGACTCATGGTCAATCTCCTTCTCTCTACTAAGGTCCCGTTCGATGATCCAAAGATAAGTTATTAGTACATGATTAATTAAATTTTAATTATTACAAACTTGAAAAATAAATTTATTTGATTTTTTATAACAACTTCTATGTAGAAAATTTTCACACGACACACAACATTTAGCAATTTGAAAAAATATATCTGTTGGAGTTTAGAATGGATCTAAATATTGTACTGCTCTTAACAGAGGTACAGAACTAGTACAGATCAAGAAAGAATGACAGGCTCTTGTCTTACTTCCAATGGTACAAAAAAATGTATATACCCCTTGCATGCAAGTATGCAACTATGCAAGCTGACGGGTCCTTGTGTATCACTCATTATCAGGCTACTGTATAGAAGCAGGTTAAATCAATCGATTTCAGTAACAAAATGGTCACTTCAGGCGTGCGCAGCGCCGAGCAAGCTAACACCCTCCAGATCCAAAAATTTACGGCGATGACGCCCTCCGATCGTGTAGCTCCCTTGCTAAAATTTCTGCTGCCTATGAAGATGCAACCTCAATGGCACTTCCAAGTGGCCATGCTGCTTCCACAAACGCGTTGCTGTAAGGTACTTTCTTTACCAAGGTCATCTCTTGGTGAGAACCAACACCTGCGAGAGTGCAAGAGCAAAACAATTTTTTGAAAAATCTGTAATGTGGTCTGATTATATTTAGTTTTAACAAGACATACCAAATCCATCCACGAGTAAGGTGTACTGGTAAACAAGATCCATGCAGATATATGGAATGTTAGCCTTTTGGACACCAGGGTAGGCAGCTTCGGCGTCCTTCAAGTTTAATTTACAGGCACGCTTGGCAGCCTTTTCAAAATCTGAAGGTTTAACCTTAGCCACAGGTGCCTCAGGATTCACAAATCCAGCCTGAGCAGAGACCAGAAAACGGTTACTGGTGCATCATGGTAACAAAAGCAAACATCTTCAGTTGTTTAACAGACTTACCTCAGCTGCCCTGTCGAAGAAAAAAGATGCCACAAACAGATTCTTCTGTCCAGCACCACCACCACCATTCCAAATGCCACCAAAAGAACATTTCATGTGAGTGCATGCTTCGTCTACTTTAAGAGCTTTCACTACATCATTCCTGCACTTTGAATAACTAGCACCAGATGATGAAGCCGATGCTTCAAATTTGCCATCACCATATTTGTATTGCCCTACAATCACAATTCAGTTAGAACGGAACTATCTTATCAAAACAGAAAAAAAAATTGCATCTCCAACTATTGTCACAGATTGGTTATTTGTGTTGATGAGGATTCATACACATCACTGTAAATACTACTAACTGAAGAGTGATGGTTGGCAAGAACATCAAGGAAACCAGTAAGGTATGCATAGTTTGTTTCCTAGAGAATTTGAGGGCAACCACCTCATTTAAACCAGGTTACGATCCACTGTAAGAATTTCCTCCCTCCCTTGACCAAAATATCCACAAGGGTAACAACATTTGAGGTTTTAGGAACAGACTTGGCAGGGAGTTAGTAGAAAGCTATAATATGCAAAATTTGCAAACAAATAAATTGATAGCAGAAAAATATGGTCGAAGTATGCTGCAAGTACCTTGATGTCCACCCAATGTACAGTAGCTGTAACCTTTGCCATTGCCGGCTTTTAAGATCTCTGCTCTAGCAGCCAGCAACCCATAATGCAAATAGCTGTGAAGAAATGTTTGCAGTTATATATGTGGTTCAAAGACTCCAAATTTAAAACAGGTCATGTGATGTCATTTTCTACAGCTAACAATCAAAAAGTAATAGAATATAAGTTTGCGGCTTTATGTCAGGTTAAGTGTTTGCTGTAGAATATTACTTGGACTACCACACGATATTTAGGTAACATCTTTACACATAAAAGTACCCTTATGTTTGGTCTGGTCTTAAGTTTCTCAAATTTGCATTAAGCCATTGTGTTTTAATATGATATTGTTGTATTTGTCAATACAAGAGAGTATCTTAGATGACTACAACAACTGTATGATTTGCAAAGAATATAACCTATGAATGAACATAGGCAGAAATCAGAAATAGGCATGAAAAAATGCCATCAGATGCTTAATCTATATATCCTATATAGTTGAAACCAAAAAACTAAACATGCATTGAACCACATCACCCATAAAACAAGAGTCATCAGATCATTTCCATGTGTCATCACAATCATCCAATAGACATTAAATATCTACAATTATCATTTTTCATTGATTATGAGGTAACTCAACATTCATTGACCACTTAGTGTAATACGCTATAAGAAACCACTACAAGTATTTCATTTTTCATATGTGAGGTGCTTTTACAGGCCCATAATATTTCTCATGTCTATACATTGAAATTTTATAGCTGCATTGCAAACACGAATAGTCTGCCGCAACACGCGGGGTATCATCTAGTATTCTATAAAGTTCATCCCCACTAGGTGTAATTAATACTATTTCTCTCTTCTCTCATTAAGCCACATCACCTCAATTGCTTTTAGCCCTTATATGATTGATCTATGGTCCAAATTATCTTCCTCCGTTTCTTCTCTTATGAAATTATATAACCTTAGTTTTGCCTTTGGATGATTAATCTACACTACCTTCTTTCTTTTCCTTCTCTTATTGAGCCACATCATCTTAGTTTTGCTTTTGAACGATCAATCCATATATGATTTAAATTTTTATAAACCATATAATCTTAAGTGTTTGTAGCTTCTTTTTTCATTAGTCGATCAGAGATGAAAATCATGAAAAAATGTAGCTATGTTACATTTTATTTCTACTAATATCACGCAAAACTCCCACAGCAATGCGCGGGGTTTCATCTAGTTGATTTTGAAGATTGTTACCGTATCACAACTGGGTAACTTTATTTTTCTTGGAAATGTAGCAGCAGCCAGAAGTTCAACAGTATTTCACACTAACCTGTGAACATAAAGATAATACGTTGTTCCTTTAAGAAACAGCTTCTTCACATATGAATCTTCACCCTCTGATGGTTTAGGAGCCTTCAATGCATCCTTCTCTGCAATTGCATATGCCATCTGCACAGATCCACCTCCAAGATCAACCACTCCAACTGTGTCTGCATAAGTTTTTCCCAATTTTCCCAACAGATAATTGATGGTAACCTATAAGAATAGAGCAGAGAAACACTTGTTATCAGTTCCTGGACTAAAAGCAAAACATAGAATCGCTAGTCACTAGAACCGCATGGACTCAGATGATCTGCATCTATTTTCAGGGGAAATGTTGTTTCTGGTGCTCTTCTTTTCAATGTTTAGCTTTCATTATTTGAATTTTGTTCCTTAATTTGCTTCTAGTCCCCAAATTTTGTTTTTCAAAAATGAAAATGGTCTTTTTTGCCTAATTCACTCACGAAAGCGAAATTTTCTCTTTTTTATCATGACCTTTAAAACTTAAATCTTTGAAGCTGGCAGATGTCAGCTCTAAGAAAATTGGCAGATTTGTTGCTCAGCAAAATAGTTATCTAAACAAAAAGAACTTAATCCCTCTGTTCTTTTTTATATGAAGTTAGTTAGTTCATTTTTTAACTAACTAACTAACATCAAATATTTAGGGATGGAGGTAGTATACTGTTAATCTGATAAAATGTGAGGCATTTCTAATAGTCAGGAGCACAAAGTAATGTTCTGAACCATATGGATAAAAATCAGGCCAGTTTTGTACCCATTCATATGCGCCTTCCTGAGGTCCATCAAGAACTGTAACCCAATCCGGTTGGGTTTTGAACGAACTCTTTTCACGAAGAAGATCCCTGACCTGCAAAATTGTGAGTGTATTCAATAGTTATTGACAACAAATATATAATTCCGTGATCGAACAGACAACAATTAATCAAAGGCAAATAGAAGCAATATTTACCGCTTGCAAAATCTCCTCGGACTTTTCTGCTCCCAACGCTCTTAGCCCTGCGGTTGCCTGTGTGTGAATTATAAAGATTATTAGAAGATCAGGAAGCAGCAATGGGAAGCTCTACTGGTGTCGTAGAAGAACTCACCCCAACTCTGACAGGAGTCTGGTCGCGCAATTCCGCGGGAACCACTCGTTTAGCATCCTCAAGGAGAGAGACGAGCGATTCGGCAGCCTCCTGCGGGTTATTGGCGTACGCGCTAAGCCCCGGCTTTTTCTGAAAAGGGAAAGGGGGAAAATTAAGTAAAATTGGATTGAGATGAAAATATCCAGAGCAAATCCAGATCCAATTGGGTGGATGGGTGATTGGTTCACCTGGACGAAGAGCTCGATCTCGTCGCCAATGTGGAGCAGATCCAGGTTGCCGTCGAAGCGGAAGACGTGGACGCGGCTCCCGGAGCTCCCGGCGTCGAATATGACGGCGTACTTGTTGGCGTCCACGGGGCCCCACCTCCTGCCGCCGGCGGACGCGGCGGGCGAGCGCGGCATGAGGAGGAGCACGAGGGAGACGAGGGCGAGCGGGGCGAGGATGACGAGCAGCACGCCGCGGTAGCGGTGGACGCGGTCGGCTAGCGTCTCGGGGCGGCCGCCCGGCAGCGCGGAGTAGCGGCGCATGTTCTTGGCGTCGGCGTCGGCGCCCGGGACGAGGAGGTCGGGGGAGGAAGGCGTGCGGTAGCGGATGCGGCCCGGCGGCGACGGCTTGACCGCCTCCTGCTCCGCGGGATCCAGGGCGGAGATGGATCTGCGCGGCGTGGGCTCTGCGACTCGGCGTGCGGGGGGAGGGGGAGAGATCGCAGTGAAGTAGTATTAGGCGCGCGGGTGGGTTTGACTTGGCGGGGATCGCGTCGAGATGGGCGTCGTCGCGTGCTGGAAATGCGTGCGTGCGCGGCGTTGGGATCTGCGGTCGGTGGCGGTGGCGCGCTGCTCTGCTCAGCTCCCCGCCGAGCGCCGAGGTGGTGGGCGACGCGACAGAGGAGGAGAAAGTGGCGGGCTTGATTTATCATACGTTGGGAGGTTGCTCTTGCCAACGACGATGCACTTTCGATCGATCGTGCCCGGTCACCGCCTTGCCGTGTTGCTTTCATAGTTTGGCTACCTGAACTGGCTGTATATTTTGTGCGCGGTCCACGCGTGTACGGTGACTTGCTTGGGACGACATGTTCCTTGGAATTGACCATGTGCATTATACATCAAAATGCGGTCTTTTGTGGTTCATTTATATCGAAAATTCATTTCTTTTCCGTCATTTACAAGGCTTTTCTCGGGAGCTTTTGCCTTCTCTTTTTTAACAGAATTACAGTACTGTTGAATATTATTGATTTTAGAATTATAGAATTTGATTTTTACGGTTTTTCTTTAAGAGGGGTTAATGTAAGAGACAAACACTGGATTATAATCCTCGAGACGATATTGTCGTAATGGAGATCTACTACTTAGTTATCTTTGTTGTAAATGAGCAATATGATCTTCTCGTATTCTTCGTCCTCTCGCATGAGGTTTGCTTCTAGAGGGATATCTCACTTATCCACTGCAGACAATGAACACTCTTCTCGTGATTACTTTATTGTCCCGTCCACGCTTGAGGTATAGCGTATGTAACCTAACAATATATATCTTTGGGTTATCTTTCTACCTTAGCCGATGAAGAGTGTGTTATCTCCTCTATGCATCAGGTAGCATCTGCGACCAGACATCATGTTCATTGTCTATTGCATGCGTATAAATCAAAGATGATTATATGACGGACAATTCCAATGGCTAGTGTAGTATCATCACTATTGGTAATGTGTGTTCTCCTGTGTTTTGTTCAAGATACAATGCTCCTCCCAGTTTTTAATAAATGATGTCATCGATCATTCGGCTTTTTCAAAAATTTGTGCAAATACGTGAAAATGTAAGTCATGTCTAAAGTACCTTTAATGATAAATCATAACAAAGTAAATAATAATTGTGTAATTGTTCTAAAACAAGATGAGTGATTAAACGTGTGATAAAAGGTCAACTACATCATTTATTAAAAACCGTACGTCGTATGAAAAGCTTGAAATACATTTTGATTTGCATAATGAGATAAAAAAAACTCCTGAAAGAAAAAAAAAACCAAAAAAGAGTATTTGACAAAATTCCCGTAGCCCACCGAGTCAAAGGAATTACAGGGCAAAAGGGCACAAGTTGGGAATTTTTTTTATTTTTATATATATATTTTTAATATTTACAGAAATATTATAGCGCTGGAAAAAATTGCAGAAATAGACCTTGCCGCCCTGGCAGAGGGCGGCAAGATGACGTAGCACACGCACGCGCGACGGCCGTTTAGGGTGTACTAGCCATTTTGCAGGCGGCCCCCTTGCCGCCCTGGCAGAGGGCGGCGAGGTGTCGGCAAGGGGGCCGCTCCTCGACCTGGGGCCTGCCATTTTGCAGGCGGCCCCTTGCCGCCCTCTGCCAGGGCGGCATGCTCCAGCGCCTATAAAAGGCCTGCCGCCCAGCAAAGCAGCTCATTTGCTGCTCTCTCCATTCCTCTCACATCTGCACAATGGGAGAAGGGGAGGAGAAGAGAAGAAGAGGCAAAGCCCTGCCGGTTTGAAACTTCGATTTTAGGTAATATTTCTAGATCAAATACATGATTAAATGTATGATATTAACTAGGTTTTAGTTGTTTTTTTAGAAATATTTTTAAATAAATGCATTATATGATTTAGGGTTTTAGTAGGGGAAGTTTAGCACTCTTGTATTGTTAGATGTAGGTAAATTAGTAGATCTGTAGTAATTATAGTAATTAGATTTGTAGTTTTAAATATTTGTGAGTAGCATTGCAGTCGCATACTTAAAAATTGTGGTACATTTCAAACAAGATATTACGTTGTACTCGTTTATTACGTAAAATAGTGACATGGTGATTTACTTACAGATATGTCCAGTAAACTTATATTTCAACTATACCATGGTCAAGGAAACGTTCGTTACGGGCCGAGTGGGGTAGATCTGTCAGAATTTATTGTAACACCAAGGGGAATTGATAGACCAGCTGAGAGGAGTGTAACTTCTATTAAAAAATGGTTGATGAGGGGTTTGGGAGTTGATCCACAGACAAGTGATATTACAATCTATGTTGTAGTAAGTCGGGCAACTGAGGGTTTTTATTGGGAACTAATGCCAGTTCAAAACTCTCGGATGTGGAGATGGTATGTGGAGAATGCATTGCAACGCGGGTGGCCTCTAGCTATGCTTCCATATGTTCATCCGAAGGATCCCAATGTGGAGATGAACATAGATGATGGCGAGGGGTCAAGTGCTGAAGTGAATGAGACTGGAGTGGATGAAGTCAACACATTAGAAGATGTCGTAGTAGCTCCAGTAGGCATGCAACCTGGTGGAGTGGCTGACGAGGGGGAGACTGTCGGAGCCATTGTGGACGAAATGGAAAGAGAGGATTCTGACAACGAGCGTGTAAAGGAAGATGATTCGTCAGATGATGAGGAGAACAATATTAATCCAGCTGAATGGGCTAGTGATGATTTTTCTGGTCTGGTCATATCTGAAGGGGAAAATGTGAGATGGGAGTACAAAGAGAATGAGGTTATTGAGGGAGCAAGGTATGGTGATGGAGAAGACATGAAGGAGGCGGTGAAACATTTTACAGTGTCACTGCAAATAGAGTTTTGGGTTGCCAAGTCGAACCGATCACAATATGAAGTTAGGTGTGTTAACGAAAAAGACGGGTGTCCCTAGAGAGTGCATGCTTATAAGGGAAAATGAAAAGATTATTGGACAATGTCAGTCGTTACCAAGCATACATGTTATCTTCCTGGTGTTTAGAAATACCACAGGAATATTACATGTGCATTTGTTGCATCTGAGATGTATGCGCACGTCGTGGACAATCTGACATATGAACCAAAGTCAATAATCCGTCATATCGAACAGAAATTCAAGTATACTATTAGCTATGCTAAGGCGTGAAGGGCAAAACAGAAAATAATAGAGATGATATTTGGAACTTATAAAGACTCATATGACAATTTGCCACGTCTACTATCTGTTATCCAACAAAGAAACCCTGAGAGCTCTTGTGCAATCAAGACATTCCCCTCAATTGATCATCCTGGCAAGACTGTGCTGCAAAGAGCCTTCTTAGCTCTACATGCATGCAAGATGTCATTCGTGCACTGTCGTCCAGTTCTTTGCATTGATGAGACATTCTTGATCGGGAAGTACAGGGGCTAGATACTAACAGCAATTGGAGTATATGGGAACAATCAGGTATTGCCCTTGGCATTTGCTTTTGACGAGAGTGAGAACACCGATAGCTGGTACTGGTTCCTCCATCTGGTTAAAAAAAAGTTATTGGTATGAGGCCCAATGTGTGCCTAATACATGACAGGCACGCTGGTATGCTTCGAGCGATAGAAGAGTTAAAATTTGGGAGTATGGATAGAGGATACCCTGGTGAGTGGATGATATACAGAGTAGGTGGTGCATGCGTCATATGGGAGCTAATTTCTTCAAGCAATTCAAGAATAAGGAGCTGATGAATATGTTCAAGAGGCTATGCAATCAGAACCAGGAGAAGAAATTCAATGAGCTTTGGAAGAGATTGGACGAGTTGACAGCAAAATGCAGTGATCAGCGTGCAGCGAGACCAGCGAGCGCCGTTCCTGACCCTCCTCAAGCACTCGGAGCTCTCCCAACAGATAGACCAATATTGGTTAGGAGAACTGGAGAGCAGATTCGGAAATTCTCTCAGTGGATTGAGAATGAGCCAAAAGAGATATGGGCCAAGGCTTATGACACATGTGGTGCTAGATATGGTATAATGACAACAAATTTGGCGGAAGTTTACAATTGAGTGATGCGAGGTGTTCGTGGACTTCCACTAGTTGGTATAGTGGAGTTCATTTTACATGGGACATGTAGGTATTTCCGGGAGCGGTTCCAAGCAGTTCTTCCCTCCATACCGAACAACAACATTATTTTTGGCACCTTCATAGAGAAAAAGCTAGCAGAGTGGCGTACGAAGACCACATTGAGCTCTAGTTCAAAGTACCCAACAACACAGGTTTGAGGTACTCTGTCAAGATAAGGCAGGCAAGGGTATCTACCGCAAGAGAGTAAAGCAGGAGTGTGTTCTCAAAGCCGACGACACATGTCATTGTTCATGTAGAAAGCCGAAGCTGCTCCACAGGCTATGCACCCATGTCATTGCTGCGGCATCGGAGTGTGGCATCCAAGATGGAGTATATGTGTCACAATACTTCTCTAAGCAAGCAATATATCACACATGGAGTGGCAAGATTTATGGCTTCAGTATAGTTAGGGAGTTCACACAGATTAACAATCCGATAATTAATATTCCTGATCCATCGAAACTCCGAGACAAGGCTGGAAGGAGAAAGACTCGTCGCATCCGCAACGATATGGACGAGTCCGAGGCAGGCAGGGTGAAGTGGTGCAGCAAATGCGATGAACGTGGCCACACATACAAGTATTGTCCTAAAGACAAGGAAAAACCAAGTGCGGCGGAGGCAGGACTATCAGGATCAGCAGCAGATGGAGCTCGCGCTACGGGTGAAGGCACTACTTCAAGGCTCGTGGAACGTCCGACTACGTTGTGTAGTTCGTGGGTTATATGTTGGCAAAAGGTTCACTTGTAAGTTCGTGGCTTGTAATGTCTTTATGTTACGTGGCTTGTAATGTCTTTATGTTACGTGGCTTGTAATGTCATTATGTTACGTGGCATGTATTGTCTTTATGTTACGTGGCTTGTAATTTCGTTCGAACTTATCGATGTTATGGCATTGTGTTGTGTTGCGAACCACTTGTTAGAATTTGGCATGTAATGTCTTTATGTTTCGTGACTTGTAATTTTGTTGCCTGTTTTTTATTCTCGTTATGTGCCCCCTTATTGTGTAAGTTATGTTGTAAATAACATGTACTTTACGATGTTACTTTATGTATTCTTCGGTTTTACATAACTTGTTTTCACGATTATATTATTAACTTCTTACATGCCCTAACACGTAACACATCTTTTTTGCAGAGATGACACCTGAGTTGTTGGATCCGTCGATAGATCAGCGCCACCGGTCTTACCTTACTGTAGTGGAGGGGGCTCGCTTGGGACGTTCCGGCCACGATCGTCACGCGAGCGACTTCTGATTCACGACTCCTTCATCGGGAGGTATGGATTTCATGTGTTAATTACTGCACTTTGTACATTTTTTATATCTTTTCACACGTCCATTCTTACTTTCGTTGTCATGCCGCCCTTTAAAAGGGTGGCAGGGTATACATCCGCATATGTCCAATCTTACTTTCGGCGTCATGCCATCCAATCTTACTTTCGGCGTCATGCCGCCCTTTCAATGGGCGGCAGGGTATACGTATACATACGTCCAATCTACTTTCGGCGGCATGCCGCCCTTTAAAAGGGCAGCAGGAAGGGCGACAGGGTATACATCCGCATACGTCCAATCTTACTTTCGGCGGCAATCAGGCCGACCCACTTTGCCCCATGATGTACACATGTGAAGATTATCACTGCGATTTTGGTGCTTATATAACGAGCGCCGCAACACAAGATTTCTTCATCTAAGGCCTCCAACAAGAGCTAGCACAACCCTTCATCCCACCAGCTTTCGGCAATGACTGGACACCGGGGCGTTGAGGATCCCAACTGTCGTAGCGATCCTTGTGCATACCTATTCCCACCTTGGTGCCAGTGGCCTCCCTGCCTTTGCGGTGACCGATGCCAACTAATGGCTTCGCGGAATCCAGACATACGAGGAATGCGCTTTTTTAGGTGTCCTAACTATGACCAAGAGGTATTTCACTCTCGTGCACTATGCTTATTCAAATGTGATGCGCGATTGTTTACTCTTCATCCTACTCTATTCGTCAGACCCGCGCTACGGCTTGTGGATACATCGAATGGATTGATACAGAAAATCCCGTTCTCGACATGACCACCTGTTTACAAAAACGACGCTGGTATTTCTAATCAGAAAGTACTGAGCAATATTTGCAGAGAAAGGCAGCTTACGAACGCCAACGTCGTGAACAACAGTGCAACTGGCGGGTGCTAACGAGCGCACTCCCTCCATGGGAAGCCCGTCCAAAATGCAGATGCAGTGATCGTTGTCAGGTTCTCTGTTCTACAAAGCCTAGTACTTTGGGTCAGCGGTTCTTTGTTTGCCCAAATATTCTAGACGGCGATTTTATGGTAAAAATATTTTCATTACCATGAATCCTATTTTATCACAACATTCACTAACTTTGTTCGCTTCACATATATTCGTTTCTCCCAAGAACCTCCAAGAAGATGTTCACACAAATCATGGATAGACACCAAAAAGGTTATAAGGGATCAAAATTCCCGTGTGGTGCAGCTTGAATTGCCAGAGGAATACAGGTTCACTAAAGCGCAGTTCGAGAGGGGAGAGGGATCCTCATGTAGGGGTTAGCTATTATCGGACAACTTACCTTACTCAAATATGTAATATGTAGTGTCCTGTTTTGTTGTCCCATTACTATATCATCGTCGTGTTCAACTCTTGCACTACATCCCTTCTAGTTCAAATCTATTCTCATCTATGTAACTGCAATAGAATCAGATGTATCCTGTTTAAATTGTACTACTACTTATTTACGTGACATAACTATCCTTGTTTCAGTATATATACTGTTTCTGCGACCGAGACTATGATAGACCATTATCATTTTCGTACATTAATACCACAAATAAGTTACAACATCAACTCTTATTTAAAATAGGAATTGCAAAACAACCGACTTCAATAGAATTTTCAAAAAATTATCCACAATGTTTATCAACAAAGAACTCTTTAAATGTAATCAACAAAGTTTAACTTATTGTAAAAAAAAATTAAAATCAATTAGGGTGAATTGTGGCTTATTGTAAAAAAAATTAAAATCAGTTAGGGTGAATTGTGGGGTGGGCCACCTTACCGCCCTTGCCTAGGGCGGGAAGTGACCCTAAGTAGACTTTGTTGCACTAAGTTTGGCCGGCAAGGGGCCAAATGAAAAGTTGCCACCTTGCCACCCTTGCAGAGGGCGGCAAGGGGCAGAACCGTCAAACGCGCACACGATGCCGTGAAAGCGCACACGGCGCTGTGTGCCACGTCACCTTGCCGCCATGGCAGGATGGCAAGGTCTATTTTTGTAATTTTTTTCGACGCTATAATATTTCTGTAAATATTTAAAAAATATAAAAATAAAAAAAATTCCAAAAGTTGGGTTGTGATCGGCCAGCTCGCCACGCAAGAAGTAAAGGAGGCTTTGGACAGCGACGTAAAGTGAGCTCTGGAGTAACTGGGCTGGAAGCCTGCAATCGCCACGCTGGGCCGTGTTGTCGCGACGCCATCACAGCCCATGCTTGAACAACACGCTGGAAGCGAAGGATCGTCCCGGGCTGGATCGCTTTTGGACCGCTATACCGCCATCTCACTCGATTCTCGTTGACTTGTCTCGTGCCATTTTCTCGTCTCTTCGCTGTACCATATGTGTTCACGTGGCACGCACGTGCAACGAACGTTTCATATAAGCCACGATCCCTTTTTGACTCGTACAAGTAGGATTAGTATATTGCGGAACGACCTTTTCTTTGCATATCAGCCAGCTGCTGAACTGCAACGTGATGCGGAAAAAAATAGGTAAAATTTGCCAGCTGCTGAACTGCAACGTGATGCGGAAAAAAATAGGTAAAATTTGCTATATGATACTTAAAATTTGTGTAATTTATTGGTAGATATTGTAAAACATGTCAGGGTTGAAATACATTTTAAAAATTTGGTAATTTGCTAGAGAGATTTTCAATTCAATTGGAAAGGGAAATTCTTAAAAGAAGATGAGAATGTCGCTATTGATCTTTTGCGTTAAGACTAGAATGAAGATGAAATACTATGGATGCTAGTGATGTCCTTAGGGTGATGATAAATATAGAGTTTCCTAATTTCTAAACTTTTACTCTAACGCTATGTTTGAAGCATGTGGTATTAGGGGCATTCTCATATTTCTTTCTCATATTTCTTAAGAATTTCTCTCCAATTGAGCCGAACGTTTCCTCGAGCAAATTATCAGTTTTTTAGAATGTCTTTCAGCCGTGACACGTGTTTTTATGTCTATTACTAGCAAACCTATATACCTAATTAAAAAATATGTAAGGATTCCGGGGTTATTTTTCGTCCTTCGTCATCATCATCTATAGATATACACGATTTTTTTTAAGCGAAACGGACTCTGAGACTGGAAGCTATAGGGTTCGCTTGTGTAGGATAAAACTCAATTTTGAGCACGATACGATTTGGATTAAAATGGTACATAGTATGTCCATGTCACCCACAAGAACCGTGCATCATTCAAATTTTTGTTGTTGCTGCTCATCAAATTAGAGGTCAATGAGATCAATTCAATAAAAGTGACTGACGAAAACACGTTCCCGAGATTTGTACAATTACGAAGCAACATTATGCAACTCCAATCGTTTATCCGGGCGTTTCCAATCCAGCATCTATCTGTCTACCGCGTGTTCCCATCCGTGGCGGTCTCACGACCAAAACGAGCGAGTCCCAACATCCCTACCACGGCTGCTTCGTCAAAGCCACTCCAAAAACAGATAGTACAGTGATGTTAGACCTACCATAAAACTAGATAAATCCAGAATTCACCTTGATTTTCATGGGTATTTCTTTTCTTCAACACAGTATATATGTGTAATTGCAATTTCATATGTAGTGGGAATGCAATAGAAATATACACACACATATATAGTTTCTTTATATAAAGAAGATGGTGAACTTTGTATTTTAATTAATTACATAATATAAATCTTTCTTATCTTTTCTTCAGTTTTCTCATATTTTCTTCCGTCGCTACGCTCGGGTACTTTTTTTTCTAGTTACATATTTTTTTTTATGTCTATAGCAAAATTTGGAAAAAAAAAAAGAAGCTGCAACGTGATGCGACTATCAAACGGCTCGCTTGGATTGGTTAAGGCCCAGCAATATCGAGTACTAGTAATATGGGCCGATTCGCTGGCGCCGCTGTATACAAACGTGACGTGATACGTACAGCTTTGAACGCCTTCGTCGATGCATTAATAGCGTTGCGTCTCCTTCCAAACTTGCTCTATCCGGTCGCTTCCCACCGACGCCTCCGGTCAGGTCACGTCGCCGCCGTCGCGGTCAACTCGAAATCAACATGCCACCAGCCGTCGTTGCATCCTTCCTCACTCACCATCGGCGCCATATCCCTCCGCTCCTCTCCCGCTCCCGCTTCGCCTCACTCCCCTAACCACCACACCTCGCCATGGCGGCCGCGGCGGACGACTACTACGGCGACGACGACGACGAGTACGACGACTACAACCCCCACCCCTACAGCGGCGGCTACGACATCTTCGCCACCTACGGCTCCCCAATTCCGCCCTCCCCCACCACCTGCTACCCCGTCTCCTCCGCTACTCCTACGGCCACGCCGCCTTCTCCACCGCCGGCGTCCACTCCCCCGCAAACGCGGCCGCCTTCTCCTCCTCCTCCTCCGCCGCCGAAGCAGCAGCAGCCTCGCCCGGTTTCGCCGCCGCCGCCTCCCGTGGCGGAGCCGTACTACTGGCCCAAACCGTACGACTACGGGGATGCGCCGCGCGAGCAGCCGGTGTACGCCACGCCGGAGGTCTTCCGCGGCTGGCCCTTCTTCGCGGGGGCGCACTGTCACTCGCGGTGCGGCGGCCGCGACTACTGGAGGCAGTGCATGCGGGGGCTGGATTACCTCTTCGGCCACGCCGATGGCTACGGGGAGCGCCGTATTGGGGTGGACTACCACGGTGTCCCCGTCTACGCCAACAGGAAGGGAGGCGTCGATGACTCCGTGGTCATTCAAGTGGAGCCGCCGGCCACCGGAACTGTAGAGTGGCACCACACCGGCGACGACCCGGATTACAACAATGGCAATGTGAGCGAATGCACCACACCACTCTGGATTTTCACTTCACTTTTGACTTGCTATTATTGTTCACTTGCTACCTCTGCTGTTTTGTATGCTGAGGCAGCGCTTATCTTGGGATAACAATGCCAAAGATGAAACCTATGCATATGTGCAGCCCAATTACAGTTCGTATGATCGGTCTTATGATCAGTCTTACAGTCTTGATGCCGTTTCCGATGAAACTACTTGGTTTCCTAATCAGAACTATCAGCACGTGTACAAAGAGGAGGAATCTCAGTATCAGGTACTGCTCACTTGTTACTTATCACTGATCAACAAGAATGAGTCAGTTAGTAGTCAGCCTGAGCATTTAGATCAATTGCCTGCGATCATTGCTGCTATAATTTAGTTACATTTGATTCATGTTTCAGAGAATGTGCTAGCTATGGGCATACCAGTGCTGTCTAACTACCATATTATACCAGGAGAAAAATATTAATCTTGTCATTGGACATATTTGACATGTAAAATGACACAAAATGGAACGAAAATGATTGTTTATGTTGAGGGAGTTGCTTTCTGTGACTAGACAATTTAATCAATGACACATTACTCTTGAGTAGCATTGAACAGATCCTGCCTGTTATCTTCACTTCTAATCCCTGCTTAATATTAAATTCGCGTGCAGGAAACCTTGTCCAGCTCTTATGCAGAAAGTAAGATTTCAGCTCAGCCTATTTATTGTTACAACCAGCAGTTTAGTGAACAACCGCTACATGTTCTTGTTGAGCCTCAAGAAACAGTTTATTCTCAGAAGTTGGAGTACTATGAGGTTTGTCTGTCATCTTTTTCAGATAATGGAAGCTTTATTAAGGTTTATCCCTTTTTTTTGAACTAGGAAAGCTAGGCTTCCCCCATTTCCATATATCAGAAATGACATGTGCTTACAGAAGTTCTTGCTTCATAGCAAAACAAAAGGAAAACAAAAGATAACAGCAGCATCACTGTGTTGCCTCCTTTTTCTGCCTACCAACCGGCTTTGAGGAATGACAATCGCAGCGCAAATGACATCTAAAACTCTGCTCCTGACACAAACTACAATCCTTCCACCATCACTCTCATCCTCACCTCCACTGCCAATCCACATTACCACATCTAAGGAAACCACACGGTAGCTAGTTGAAACGAAAACAAAACATCCCAGAATTTTTCCATGACAGGTAGCAGCAAAGAAGGGAAGCATTTGATCATTGTAGTCTTCTCGTCCTGGAGCTCCACCCGTGCTGCATTTCATACACTTCACTTGCTACCTGCTCTAATAGCTTGGTCCCCTCCAGAAGTTTTCTTGCTTCGTCCTCCCGGTTCTGCAAACCCCCCAAGTTGATACATAATGAGCAACCTGAAAAATAATATCTACAGGATCTCTTGGTAGGATACTTTCAAAACATGCTTTGTTTCTACACTTCTAGATAGCCCAAAGAATTGCAACAACTCCTACTGCAACCAATTTTTGTGTCCTTTTACTGAATCTTTTCAACCAATCTCCCATTACATCTCTCATTCCTCTTATTTATTAAGGTTTGTCTGTCATCTACAAATGCTGTTTACAGTGTGTCTTCATTTGGTAATTATGCATTTGCTTGTTCAGGTTGAGTTCATTAATCTCAAGGGAGAACACATTATGTTTTTATGTAGTCTTGTGATTGTCAAATTAAATAATTTGTGCAGAGCTTCTCAACATACAACAACCATAACAGCAAAGATGATTCAGATATGTTGGGACATTCATATGACATACAGCCTGATGAACATGTGCCAGATGTACCATTTGAACCAATTAAGGCTTCTTGGTCTATGCATTCGGGATACTATCAGTCCTGCACAGATGGGGCATCTGCTGAATTTGAAAATGTAAGTTAGGTAGTTATTACAACAATTATGTTGTAAAAAAATATATCCAACTGAGACTATCTTTCTCACATTTGATGTGATACTGATACCTTGCTGCTTCAAGATCAAAAAAAATGCATTCTTGAAAATTCAGTTGAAGCTATCGTCATACGTTATGCTACTGATAACTTCCTGAGGCAATATTATTTTTTTCTTTAAATTCCTTGAGTTCTACATTTGATGGGCTATGAACTTTTTTATTGGACTATATCTAGTTATGTTTACCTTTACTAATTCATTACTTTGACTTGCAGCATACTTTAAGCTCCAGTGAATTTGGTGGTATTGCAAGCTTATTTGCAACTTCCTTCTACCCTCAACAAACACAAATTTATGAGTGTCATGGAAATGAGAATGTTTCCTTGCAGCAAAATTGGCAGTGCAACTGGAATGTGGTTTCTGAAAATGATTTTCAATCGGTAAGCATAATGGTGTTTATGTCTGTGAACGTGCTTTTTTATACCCTATACTCTATTTTTAGCGCTACATTTTACTCCTACTTGTGTATTGTTGAATGTGTCATGGTTGGTACACATATATTTGAAGTGCTAAGGATGGTGCACAAGGGGCAGAACCAAGCGGCAGCACATAGACCATCAATGCGTTGCCGCACCTATCATACCTCCTTAGTTGTTTGATTCAATTTGTTTAGGTTGAGATTTGTTAAACTTTTTAGGTTTGTTAGGGGCTGGCTTTATTTAAGAAGCATGGCATTATCTTTGAAATTAAGAACAAATTACAAGTCTATTCTCTCATCCCCTGTTCTCTCTGCCTCTCCCCTTTTCTGGTGCCGCCTGGTGCCATCTCCTTCAACCATGGGTAGTAAGCCTGTTAACCTATCTAGCTACTTCCCGCTCCTATCTTATTAGATCACTCCCTAACGCCCGAATATATTATATTGTTCTTGGCCTCATGGGTGACTGAGATGATCAATGAAAACTTCAGACATGCCTGTGATTGATGCTTTTTTTCCCTTGCAAACGATAGAATTATGAATTAGTATCTGTTTTCGTTTTGGATGCTGTAAATTTAAAATATCTGGACCTTTATGGTATGTCCCGAGTATCCTTACATATTCTTCTGAAATATTTATTTTTTGCTATTTAATATGCAATCCATGATGCAATTTTTTTTGTTGCTCTAGAATGGCCATCACATGATCTCATTTGCTGAAGCACAAAATGGCACTGCTGGGCTGCGATTTTTTGCGGCTGCAGCTGCGCATAATGTCTGTGGCTGCAGCGCACAGCTGTGGCTACTAGCGGCAGCTGCAGCCACAAAAATGACAGCCAAACAAGCCCAATATATCTCTTTCAGATTTAGTTAATACCTGGTTGCTCTTTACCATATATTCTGATGTTAGTGTAACTTTTTGTCCACATTCATAATCTACCACACTTGCCAGTGTTAGTTGTTCCTATCCTTTTTATGGTGTTGCACTATCTTAAATGATAATTGGGATTTAGCTAAAAGGATAATTCTCAGACTCCAGCAGACAACTGAGGTTAACTCTGACTTTATGGTATAGTTTTCTTAACAAATCAACAATCTCAATACCCTTGCCAGACGATTTTAATGAGTGTTAATATTTTAGTTGTTTGTGCTTTGCTGGTATTGTTGCTAGATTTCAATTGAAACAACCTTGTATGGTGCCCGCATCACATTTTTATGGTTGAAACACAAGTGTGCAACTGTGCATGCGATGCCTTCATGTTGTCTTTTGAACTGAAATATTTCTCCATTGTTATCTGCAGGGTTATGATTCCAACCACATGAATGGCTCCTTCTGGCCGTTTGGAGATCATTCAGCATAATACCACATAGTCTATATTATTGTAATTTCACTCCTATCTTTTTTATGTACATTTGATTTAAATTTACCCGGCCAAATGTAAATGAAAAAAATATATATAAGAGGTTGTGCACCAATGTATGTAGGTTCAGCATATAATGTAAGATCGTTGACGTTGTTGTTGACCATATTTACTTCTTTTTATAGTGATATCCAGTTTCTTTCTAACCTGAGACCTGCCATGTATCACTATTGTTTACATGCAGCCATACTTCTGAATATATTATCATATTCTCGTACTCCTGACTTTAAGACTGTTTTACGTATTTCAGGTTCATCTTATCTGCACCGCAATCATTTGGCGCTACATGTTTGACTTGCTTGAATATATAAGCTGATACCTACTGTTATGCTGTTTCAGTTTTCATTGAGTCCTGGCTGAAGGAACTACCTTATTGCATTTCAGACAAATGAGCTTTTCAGGATCTTCACAGCACATAGCTTGCTCTACATATCATTTGATAATTGGTACATTATGCCATTCCTGTCCTGTTTTAGTTTCTTATGTCAGTTGAATCATTATGATTGATGAGCACTTTTTTTCCCATATTCCTTACAACAAGTCCTACTCAGAGTAGAATCCGCTGTCAGTAGAACTTATTTTTCCAATTGATTTCCTTTATCGCCCATTTGGACGGGATGAGCATATTGGTTTACTACTTTAGTTTAGCTTTCTAGATTATGCAGATTTGTGTGAACACAAATCCTGGATATGATATCTGGTACAAGTTGGCTATCTAGAAACTGTTTGTTCTTAACTCGTCAATCAATCGTACCAGCACTCTATACAGTAGTATTTTCAGGGTTCCGTACCATTCATGAAGGCTTGATCGTGAAGCAACAAAAAAGGGGATTTGGAAGTAGTAGACAGCTACGTCCTGTTGTAAGCTGTAACTTATGAAGACGACTTCCCTTTTCCAAGCACAATCTAATGATAGTTATGCTATCACTTTTGGTATCTGTTAGGCCCATAGGTTGCTGCTGTCAAATAGGAGATCTATTGTCGTTAACTCTAGTGTTCGTTGGTTGCTATTTTCAGGTCAAATTTTTACAACTCTCCTGGACCTGGCCCAATTAGGTCCTCCTGTCAGGGCCTTCAACGGGAAGCTGGAGAACAAGGATCCGATAATAAAAATAGAAGTTCTAAAGCTACATATGACGGTATGTTGAAGTTCTGAAGTCTATTTTGAACTTAAGACTGGACAACATCAGAGCGGCTATAGGTCAACCAATAGCACTAACTGATATACAGGTCCACTTGTTTCCATACTATCTTATGCTTGTTTAGTGGATGATAGTCGAACAAATAAGCCTTTTCTTCCCTCTACAGTTTTTTAGCTGCCATAATATATTTTACATTTGAAAGCTTTGCTTCTAATTTTTCCCTGCAGTTGTGAAGGTTTATGAAAGCTAACATCTTCCTCCTGTAATTAAATGTGCTATGATAGCAGGCCCACTCATTGGAGATAGATATGTTTTTGATTCCCACTTTCTTTTCTTGAATCATGATCTTTTAAATCAGATTACCTTACCCCTGGGGAAAAGCAAAGACATGCCATAGAAAACAGAAAGATACCGAATGGATCTTAAGGCCATCATAGCTTCCTGCTTTCTCATGTCACCTTGTTGAGTCCCTGTAGTTGCCAGAACTTGTTTGTAAACAGTTGAAGAATTATTGCCTTTTACATTACTACGTATATATCTGTGCCCTTTTTTTCCCTTTACAACTGCCTGTAAAAAGAGTGTCAAAAAAGTTGGGTCGAACACAAACAGCTGTGTCCTGATCATTCAATCGTTTGAGCAGGTATTAGTGCTACTGTCAAGCAAATATTAACTACCGGCGTTTAGGTAGTGATACAGAATAATGTTTTAGATACCTGAAACCATTTGAGGTGGTTGCTAGTTCTATCCGGTAGATATATGGAGTAAACACTATACCTGACTACCTGAGTGCAGTTGAAAATAGGTGACTTTCACAAAGGGTAACCCCTTTTGTTTGTGCACCTCAACTTACAGCAAGTTTAGCCAGTTAGTAGGAATCTCGGAGAAGTCCTTATCAGACCTAAAATGTATGCCAACATGGAATTAAAGTATGGAAAAAGTAAATGCCATTGCTTATTGTGGTCATTTATTTCCTTCCTCCTTGAGGCACCAAATAGCTGCGAATCTATGATAAGACATTTCTCAGTACTGCTAGTGGTGTTTACTCTTTAGCATAAACACAATTCCTTTAAGCCTTGTTAAGTTCTGACTGTTCTTTAAACTGACCATCCACTCAAAATTACCATTCAAAAAATGGAACACTGTTTTCTATATGTAAGTCGTTATAGAATTTCTTGTGATTGCTTCTTTCCCTTGCTAAATGAACAATATCACTATCACAATAAGTTATCTGTTTTTTCTATGCGATATAAGTACCAACAAACTCCTTTGACAGGCTTTAATAATCAGTTTGTACAGGTCTAAAGTGGATTATATTTGGAATCGTATGCAGTATGTACCATCTATGCTTGTTTGCCTACTTATTTCTGCTGTAGTTTTAGTTTTGGTGCATGGAGACAAGGACGAGAAGTATTTGTTATTGTGAACACGTAGGCCCATATGATCTCATGATTCTGATCAGATCCCACTAATTAATTAGTTAGTGTATTATTGAAAAGGGAAGGGCAGAGAGGGAGTCAGATTATAATTTATACAGATGGACTAAAGTTGTTGTTTGAATGGAGGAGGCCAAAGTTAAATGATATACCTACTCTCTAATCCAAACTGTAATGTGCAGGCAACGAGGAATGGTAACATCAGCTCGACCTGAGCCACCACAGCGACCTGCCTGCGTTTGGCAGAATGGCAGGTATGTTTCCCCCCTTGCCCTTTTATGTGTGTTTACTTCTCACCTTCTGATAATTAAATTCAAACAAACCCGCCAAGTTCTTTGGTGGTTGCTTATGCAAAAAAGCATATAATCTCAAGCATATCTGTCATAGTGTCATAGAATTGAGCTGTGATAGATTTCTAGCTTCCATGTAGCTTCCTCAAGATATTGCGATCTTGCGAAGATGGCATGTAGCATAGCAGTAGGGATTCTAGTGTAATCGGCGAGATATCTCCACTGTGGAGTGGTCTCTTCCCGAAAATTTCGCTGTGTCCAGCAAGAGTCCAATTGGTACCCACATGGGTGGGATCCGGGGTGGGGGGTTTTGGTTACTATTTGCTCCCATCTCCTGCTGTTGTCTAGTGACCTGAGCTGACCCACAAACACAAGACCAGAAAAGTTTGCTTGGAGGCAATGCTCTGTAGTCTGTACACTGTACTGGAGTAGTGCCTTGCAAATCCATGCTGAACAAGAACCACCGTGCCATGCCATCCTTTGCAAACCCGTAGCCTCACTTGAGCTGCCCAGGTCTCTCTGTTGGACTCACTTGAGCTGCCTCTCCCTGAGCCTGAGACAGACAGTCCGGTTCCGGTGCAGCTGGTAATGCAAATTCTGACCGGCGAACAGCGACCACGAGACGGTGATGTTGAAGGGAATCAAAATCGATCAGCAGCATATGCATGTGGGTGTTGTTTCATTTCGCTTTTGGATGTACTCCCCAGTATAGTGGTACGTACAAGTGTGACATCAAACCACTGTTTCCCCTCACGGGTTCATATGAGTTGCCTGTTGGGGCTGTACACATGCCTTTGCTGCTACACTGGAGGGGCACTGTCAATTCAAAATCCTATTGCCATCCCTAGCATGGACATTGCCAATTTACAACGAGTTCTATGTAGTTGTCCTCCCCATGCTACCGCATCAATGGCCCAATCAATTGCCCAAAACCCAAGATTGGACAGTAGGTTGCCGCACACTAGCGCCCTCCACATGCAACCAGGGTAGTGTCCGTTGCATTTGCGCACCAAAGTACGGCATAATGTATCCGCACAATTAGCTTTTCTTTATTTTTGTCGTGTGCTAAGATCGTGAAGGACTTCTTTGGACTGGATGAATTTCATAGGATTTATGTAGGATGGAAATTCTTGGGAAAATTTTTAAGTCCTTTGGAACAAAGGAATAGGATGCCAAAATTCCAATAGAATGGCATCATATAGTCATAATATGACCGTAATTCCATAGGAAAATAAACATGAGTTCAAACGTCATGTTTCTATCTTTCTTTGGAAAGTCCAATGCACCCACCTTCTCTGGGTTCTCTGTGTCATTAATTTAATTCCATCTGTTTAAAATAAAACAACCTAAAATAGAGTGTGATATTATCTAGGACAATAAATTTGAAGATACACATATCCAAATTCGATGTACTAGGTAATGGTTTATTCTATCGTAGTTTGGTTTATTTTAAGGTGGAGGGAGTACATGTTTACTACTTCATCCTTAAAAAAAATAACTTCTGGCGAATAATGCGGACCTAGATTTTTTTTTCCTTTCTGTAGAACGGAGAGTGTATGAACCAACGAAAAACACCCATTCTCGTTCCTGTGTTTGGAATCCGATTCATGTGTTTTTTTTCCTAGATCCTGCGTTCCAAAAAGGTTGGTGACCTGCTGCTGAGGTAGATATTGGGAAAAATAATAAATGCTGGGGATGGCAACGGGCTTTCTCTTAGTAATAAAGCTCGCTCACAAACATGTCGCATCAGGGAGAACAAAGCACCCAAGGTACAACACTGTTGTATCAGCATCAATTATCAACCAATTGACGCCAGATTAGCTCTTTAGATTAGGGACCTGCCTTCAAGATTTAATCAAGCAAGGGAGCACATCAGCAAATGGCATTAATAATTATTAGTGAAACAAATGTTCCTGGCTAATCTCTTGACAGCGTCCAGGTCGTCATGAGTGGTCTTGAGCTGATTGGTTGGGTTTGCCATGTTACCCATCGCATTCACGGTCACGTAAAAATCGAACAGTGCACCCCACACAGCATTGATAGGGGGGGGGGGGGGGGGGGTCCTCCCGTGCGCTGCTGTACCTTTTAATGTCTGATGTTTGCAGACAGTGGCTTGTCAGCCTTCGCTCGAGCACTAGTGGTAGTTGATCTGGGCAACAGCAATTGCCACTGCACCTCCATGGCTCCATCTAGTAGTTTCGAAATCCCCTTAGATTATTCTTGATAGGTACTTAAGTTTACCTAATCCTTCCTTAATTGGCATCTAACATCTTTTTGCTGTGGCCAATTCCCATAAAGTCCCTTTGCCTACTGTACGTCTAACTCAAAAACAATTTTAGGCTCTGTTGGTCTGCCGTAGGTCTACAAAAATCAAATAATCAATTCCACATCTATAGGACTATGACCACCACCCAAGTTTATAAAACTGAACAATTTGTATTCTTCAATTACTGAAACCAATTTAAATATCCTCGAACTGTAAGAAATTTTTCCTGATTCATACAGAATAATTAAATTCATAAGAAATTGATATATGTGCCCAAAGGGGCATGACAACTTCTCTTCCATGGCACTTCATAACAAAAGAATGACCCGGTTATACTTCTAAGTTCTATTGGTGGCTCAACTAGGGCAAACCTATCCCCTTCCCCACGTTGCTTCCTTTTTTATATCGTATTACTTTTCTGTTTTAGTAAATTTATACACATAAAATTTATACACCTTAAGTTTATACACCTAAACTGTGTATACCCAAAGTTTATATGTCAAAAGTTTATATACGCGATTCAAATTCGAATTCGGATTCAAATATTTTTTATATAAAATATTTCTATACATAAAGTTTATACGTGCGAAGTTTTACAGTATAAAGTCTATATATAAAAGTCTATGCACATGAATAAGGGTATTAAAAAATTTCTATTTTTTTATTTTTTTCCTAACTTTTTTTTTGGAAATTTAGGGAAGAAAAAGAGGAGGGTACGTATTAGATGTGTTAGGGGAGGGGTGATCACCCACCCATTAGCACTACCCCAAACCCAAACCCAAGGCCCAGTGATGTAGGGATCAGCGATACAGTGGGTGGATACGTAAATGATTTTCTTGGCTACATAGAAATTGATCGGAAGAGCCGTAGAGATGGCTGCGTCTACATAGCACATGAGCCGCAGCATAGCTTTGTTGCTGCAGAGCAGTCACGGGCAGCTGAAACGTGCAGGAATGGGTCGTGATCAAGCGCGTCATCGGCTCGGTCTTGCATTTTAAACTATTAAATACATTCTATATTTAATAGTTTTCTATATAGAAATTGCTCCAAAATATTAAATTTTAAATACATTCATTTTTAAATTTGTAATAATTAAAATTTAATTAATCATGCGCTGATAGTTTTATGGTTTTCGTGACTTATTTAATCTTAATCTTTATTAGTTTTAACCATCACCTATACGTAGCTCATACTTGTGATTAAGATACATATTTTACCTCGGTTTTTATTAACATGTTTTTCAATCTGCTAAAGTGTGTATTTCGTACGAAAATTTTCTATACAAAAGTTATTTTAAAATATCCGATAAATTCATTTTCCAATTTGTAATAATTAAAATTTAATTAACTATACACTAATGATTTTTTCGTGCCCTAACTTCATCTTTATTTTTGGTAGAAACGAACATCACTTCATTACATTAAAACAATTTACGCATGTTTTTACACATGCCAGCTCAAGAAAATATCCGGATATTATATATCTTTTGCTCTAACTATGTTGAAAGTTCACTATCGATATTCCTCTTTTTCGCTATGGAGCACAGAAATAACGCAATTTCCGTGCTTTTAAAAACCGTACTACTACTGTCTACTAGTAGTAGTATGTTGAGGCACTGATAGCTCCAATCATCGCCAAGAACTCGTCAAGAAAGGAAAGAAGAGGAGAAACTGCAAGGTCGAGGAGGAGGCAGGCGTGGGCGTAGCAATGCAATAGCCAGCGGGCAATTTACTTTGATGATTGCGCATCTGAGTGTGCAAGGACAGGCACTGACATGAGGCACATGGTGCTGAATCAGTGATGAGGGGCAGCCATGTCACAGCTGTCCATTGGGTGCACTCTGGTGGCCCCCATCCCTTTCGGGCTGGGTTTTTGTTAACCCCGACTCCTTTTAAATTATTCCCTTCGTACGAAATATAAAAGATTTTAATCGAATCATAGTATATTAATATCTATAGTATTAAAACATATCACATTTAATTAAAATTATTTATATTCTTTTATATTTTATATTTTAAGACGTGTAAGTAATTAAGTAAAAGGAGCAGCACGTAGAACTCACTCCCCACAGCAGCATTTTTCATCAGTTATCTCAAGTAAATAAAGCCCAAAACCCGAACGGCAAATCACGCCTCCGTCTCCGTTGTTTAGCCGCGGACGACGTCGGCCGGAGCGGAGGAGTGGCGTTTGAACCCAGCACACCGCCGTGCGGCCGCGTCAAAAATGTGTGCTGCCGCCGCTGCATGTGCAGCTGCATCGCCGCGTTGCGTATCGTATCGTATCACCGGCCTTCTCGCCTGTCGTGTGTCCCCTAGCTACTTTCACTGCATGAGCTGTGGTCCGTCCGGTCCTATGTTTGACAAACAAAACATGCCAGCAGTAAAAAAATCATACATACACAAACTAGTCACATACGTACTACTGCACTAGCACAAACTAGTCACTTTTCGTTAGTAGGTTTCCTAAACTGTTAAGTGACGTGATTTTAGAAGGAAAAAACTTTATATATAGAAAATTATTTATCAAATAGAATACTTTTAAAATTTATAATAATTAATACTTGATTAATCATGTACTGAAGGTTTTGAATTGTTTTATGTATTATGGAGTTTTCATCTCCATCCACCCAAACAAATTCAGCCTAACTACTACTCCAATATGCTAGTAACTTTTTTTAGAAATGAATAAGTTGTGCTAATTACCTTTCCATACATAGCAAGAATACTTCTTTTTTTTAAAAAAAAGGAGAACATAGCAGCAATACGGAGCAGTAGTTTTCAAGGTGTGTGTACTGTATGCCTTTGAGCCTTAAAAAATTCCAGCAAAGAAGTGCACAGTGTAAACTTGAATACTTGATGCATGTGTTGCTCTGTCCGTAATGATTGATGCGCATTTCACGGCAAAATTGAGCAATCTAAGATTGATCATGGGGCCCCCTCAGTAGGTCAAGATACTGTTTAGCATCTTAAATGCAGACAAAATGGACAAGATATCAGCTGTGGACAAATGAACTACTACTACTACTAGATCAAAAAAGTGCTGGGCAATGAAGGCTAGTCGTGCTAATTTCGGCTAGTAAAGTTTATCAGTACAAGTAGCTGCTACCTAAGGTCTTATCTTTCGGCTCAATAAGCAGTTGAGATTGCAAGTGGATCATCACTTCACTAGTAGGAGTATCTTTTTTTTGAACTATATATTGATGGATCACTTCATTATCAAATTAAGCCGATCAAACCTCCTCCTATATATGCATAGTACACTAGTACTCGTCGGGATCTCAATTAATCAATTAGAGAGATCAGGATACTACTTTATTAAAGTTTGCTTATTTACTCAGTATCCGTGATTTGGTTGGGAGGCAACGAGCTTAGGAGTTCTCATGTATGCAAGCATTGGCCGATCTCATAATAATGCATCCCAATTAATACATCTACACACAGAATGTTTCATTTTATGTCAACGAAAGCATGCAGGTACGTAAGTACCCAAGCTAACTCAACTTATTTGTTAGTCATTATCGTTAAGCTCATCCCCGGATAATCATGATGATTTTAAGGCCGCAAGCAACATAACCATTGAGTACTTACGTAGTTGCTAGGACAAGGAGTACTC
This sequence comes from Oryza punctata, assembly GCA_000573905.2. Classification (NCBI taxonomy): domain Eukaryota; kingdom Viridiplantae; phylum Streptophyta; class Magnoliopsida; order Poales; family Poaceae; genus Oryza; species Oryza punctata. The sequence continues at coordinate 32,287,319 of CM002494.2, read as the reverse complement.
CATCACTTGCAAACCCAACATAATTAAGCCGCCCTGTGTTTGTTGCAACGCGTTTGAGCACACAATTGGAGGAGTAGTAAATAATTAGTTAGTGCTGGATGTGGCAAATTAAATGTGCGTGATGAATGGCTTGTTAATGACGATGTCTCACCCAGAGAGACCGGCAACTTAATGAGCCCAGTGACTTTATAACATCACTGCCCGTACAACACATTACTGTTGGAGATGTGGTTGGATATATTGGATCCGGTCTGAAGCAAACAAAACACATTACACGGCCGGGGCAGCATGCATCCGGCCATTACATTGCATTTGCATTCATGCACATCTTCATTGCGATATGAGAAAAGCTTTTCAGATTTCGTCGCACATACGATGCAATGGTTTTATCAGTCACGGGTGCAACTGAATCAGTAGTATAGTAGCTAGCTAGGTTGGTTGTTGCACTTGCACAGGCTGCGCAGCTGCTTAATTTGTTGTGTGCAACCTGGTGGACCATGCTAGCTAGCTAGTGTGCATAATGCATTATACGTACGGAACCCAACCAGCAACAAATGCATGGCTCCAACGTTGCATTGGATGTATGCATGGACGGTGGGCCTCTCACATCGGCAGCATGCGTGCAATGTACACCGGCAACCAGCCGGCAATGGCACATCCGGTTGGGATGCACGCTCACGCTCTCCCAATTACATGAAAGATACATACACACGTGCATACAGCACACCCGTAAATGAGTACTTCTAATACATGTTTAAATGGACGGAGACAAATGTAAATCATTTGTATCTTCATATAGCCATATACCATCTAAGATTTGGGAGTATCAGAATTTGAACTCTGATGGATATATTCATGGACACACTACGGGCTATTACACCATCGGTATTTTCCCAACCTTCAATTTCATTGATGACAAAATTTGTTATCGGGCATCCAAATTTTGTGTAGTTGATTGAAAGACACCTGCTGATGGACATCATAAAATTTGTGTAATTTTAAAAAGTAGAGAAAAAATTAAAAAGATAATGGGGTGGTAATGGACCAGTGCCCATGGGTTCTCTCACAACCCATCTCATCCCTTATATTTTGTAGGTTAAAATGTTGGATCCATTATCGTTCCTATTGGTGAGCGGTGCTAAGAAACAGACGATGAAACTGTGAAGTTGATAAGGCCAAGGGCAATTTTGTTGTTTTGAAATTTCTCTCTCCTATTATTTATTCAAAAATATAAAATATTATCTCAGATATCCTCTAACCAATTACATAAAAAATATAGTGTCCATTAGCCGTAACGTGATTTTACAGTATCTTTTAGTCGATTACATAAAATTTAGATGTTAGAGTGCAATATACTACTTCTACCAACTGGGAGTTGTAGTCTTATAGACCAAATTCAGTGCTTAATCAGCTATAAATTAAACATACGTACTGCTTGAAGCTTTGTATCCAAGCAGTACTGGATGCATGTGAAACAAAATTCTGGCTGGAATCGAACTGAATTGTTGTAATCACATGGTACTAAAACTAAAGCAGCGACCGTATGATGATGAGTCGCCGTCCATTTGACAGCAACACGACCAACAAGTTGCGTTGTAGCTAGGCCGCGTCAGGTCGTGGCATCCATCCATCCATCTAGCTACACAACTATGCTAGCCATCCATCTGTCCTTCTCTCCATTCTGGCCTAGTAGCTATCTTCAATTCGTCCTCTCTCTTGTCGTCTGCGTCTCCTCCAAATTATATATCTTGTCGACAAATTGGCACTTAGCAATTAGCTACAACCATGCTCTCATCACTTAATTACGAGCTAGCTATAGCTAGAACCAAACAGCAGTTCACACGCATGATTGACACAGTTATTAATTTACTACTAATCATAATAATTAATACGCCTAGCTATATTAATCATGCATCCATCACCGAGCTTGCATACGTACCAACAGCTGCATCAGCGGCAGGAGGAGATCGAGCTGGATCATCCGTTGTCGCTCTCGAACAGAACTTCGTAACAGTGACAGGTTCTTAATTAATCTATTATGTTCCTTCTCCTGATCTAAAAATAAGTATGCAAAAGGAGGAATCAATCGGCAGATATGTATATGTAGAATCTAGCATCGACATACCGATTGGAGGATTTGTCTGAGCCACTCTTTTGGGTCCATGACCACGAGTGAATCACTTATCAACCCCACTTGTGGGATCATTTGTGTGTGTATATCTAAACAAGGTTATCGGGACAGAATTGTTGCATCGATCATGCTCCTGTCCATCTAACTACTGACTATACTACTGCAGATATATTTACTACTTTCCAAGTGGATTCGACCAGCCAATTCATGAACTGGAATGGGGAAGAGCAATTCTAACTTCTCTTGCTGCCATTCCGCAGGATAAATCATGTCGGGCATATCTATTTGTCAGACATCTTAATCTGGGTTTCCCTCATCCTCTGTATTTCCTACTCATTTTGAACATAATTTTATTTACTAACGAAGATTAATGATAGCGTCCTATCATATTGACATAATTTCATTTATCAAAGAGTAATTAATTAGGCTATCTATTTCATTTCATGTTCTATCCATATTAAATACCTTTAAATCCTCTCACTTTGGAAATTGAAGAAGCATTTTTACATCAGTTTCGTTAACACGCTTTTCAAACGGCTAAACAATGTATTTTCTGCGAAAACTTTCTATACATACGTTTCTTTAAAATATCAGACAAAGTTATTTTTATAAGTTTATATTAATTAAATTTTAAATAATTATGTGATGATGATTTTCTTTTTTCCCCAACTTCAACTTTATTTTCAATAGAAACGAACACCACCTTACAGGGATAAACTCGCCTAAAACGCGCGTTCACTAATCTCTCCAACGACATAATTTTTATCCACCACATAAACCTTGAGCGATACAGTAAAAATGGAACTCGAGGGGTACTTCTTTATTTGTGTCATCCCTTGTATCAAATATATGGAGTACATTATTGGAGTATGAGTAAATTGCACGTGCCACATCTTTTTTCATGAGCTTATTTTGGACTGGGCTGGCGTACCAAAATACTCTTATCTTAGCACTACTTCATTGTGTGAAAATTTTCACAGGTTTTAGCATACATGAATTGGGTTCATGTGAAATTCCTATAATCTAGAGGAACTTTCAGCCTTCCACCATTTGCCTTTTGACTTATAATTTGTACCTAAAATTTAAAATTTTGAAACTTAATTTTAGTAAACCTGGCGTTGATTTTGAGAGGGTTTACAGTAGTTTATTTTTCAACATTAACTTTAATACTGTCAAGGACACATATATAAAAGTGGCACGAATATAAAAGTTTTACCTATAATAAATTGTTATTGGTTGGTTCATTTTTTTTCATGATTTATCATATGTAGAGCAAACGATAGGCTTATCATCTCTAATCACAACACCATACATAGCTTGGCCCTGAAAAAACAATACCCTGACTATTCCACTGACACTGAATCTTACAGTTTGCCGTTGCCAACCTGAATAGCGAACCTCCTGAAGCCAAATATATCCTTGAGAGATCCGTGCAAATGATTCACCAGTCGGGTTACTGCACCCCTGCTTGGTCACCTGACCATGAATTTTGAGCTAACATTTGCCCCACAGAAAAGGAAAGAGAGTAGTAATAAGACACTTGGTCATCTGTTTTTTCCTAGCTAGTGAACAAAGAGTGCAACTACTTCTCACAGCTAATAGGTAGCCAAATCTTTATATATGGTGCAAAGCCTACATAAGCCCTTTCATTTCCTAAAAGAAGGCCTACATAAACTTTGAATCCGAAATGTTAGATGGATCTGGTCAACCGGAAACTAAGTGACAATTAAATTAACAGCGACCAAACCAAACCGGAGCACGATCAAACAGCAGTAATTGTAATAAAAGAAGAGCTAGCCAGAAATGAAATGGTCCCCGGGCAATTGGTGCCGAGTGCCGACCAGAGCAGTGTTCTCATGGCGCCAAAAAGGCCAACTCGATTAGAAAAAAAATCATACATAGTAGTAGAAGGGCTCGGCGTAGGTGATTGAGGACTATTTAGTTGCCAGCAACACCTTTTCAGTTTTACTATCTAAGATTAGACAAGTTTGATTAACTTAAATAGAAGTTGTGGTAAGTTTCTCTAATTAAATTAAGTCTCATACATAAATGACTTAAAGAAGAAGTGTGACGAAATTCTCTTAGCAACTTAGTAAGGACTTTGAGAATATACTTTCTCCATTCAAAAAGACTTTATTTTTGATTTCTCACACATATCAGTACATAGCTGAAAAAACTATAAAATTCTACACTTTAACAAACTCCAATGTATTTATTCCCTAATTTAGAAAAATCTAATATATATGACCGTACTTTAACAAATTTTAATATATTAATTACTCTAAAAAATAAATTCTTTGTGGGATAAGGGAGATAGACTTAAAAAACATAGTCTTTTTAGGAGGGAGATAGTAACGTTAAGCAAGTATGGTAAATTTTGTTAGCAAATACTCTCCTAATCCCTTAATATTTGATATCGGTTAGTTCATTTTTTTCAACAAATCAACATCAGATAGAAAAAAACGAAGGTAATACTAGCAGCAAATAATGGCTGACAACCAATATAGTCGTAGAGTCTGCGTGTGCAGTTGTCCATGGTCTATTGCAAGGTAGCTACAGTGATGGTTGCCGGTGCAGTTGCTTTCAGTTGAGCAAGTGGGTAGGAGCCGTAGTAGTTAGGTGATCTGATGTGCTTAAATTTTGGAGAATTGAGATTGTGGCAGATGGCAATGGCAAGTGAGGAGGAGGCAGTGCTACCCTGTGCTCCCTTGTGTTGCTCCAAAACACCGTCCTTTGCAGTAGCCCAGGACAGGCTCCTTAACTGCAGCATCTATATTACACAACCATCTTGCACGTGTCCTGTCCATCCTCTGCATATGCTGCGTGTCCTACAGCAACAGGAGATATTACATACTGTATCCAGCACTAAGATTTCTATTTTACTTTTATTTACTCCAGGGATATCTTCAGTATCTCCCAAATTCTAAATAACATACTTCTACAGTCATGCGGGAATATGAACATATCTATATTCATAGTGTACGATATATCATATATCATACTGTACTAAAGTTGTTAAATTTGAGATGGAGGGAGTACATATTTTCACGTGCCAAAAAAACACTTTTGGATGGTTTGGAGCGGTTTCGTTTTCACACAACACGAACTTTTCCGCGGGCCCACCGACTCATTTAAAAAAAATTTCGTAACCAATGATACCAAATACATATCAAGGAGTAAAATCTTGAAGATTTTTTTTGTCAGAATCAAGTGTTTGTTTTTAGTACAAACACAAACCTGTATTATGATCCATCATACAGGATTACAGGTTATGATGGAAGTTGTGCAACTCTAATCAGCCATCCGTGCGAAACAAAACAATCCGGGAGATTGTTGTAGTTTTCGGGGAAATTTGGTGGTCGTTGTCGAACAGTAGGAGTAGTAGGCTGATTGATTTGAAGGAAGAAACGGGGAGAGGAAAGGTAGTGGTGAGCTGGACTGAAATCAGCAGCGGTGGTGACTGCAAGCGGCCAAGCAAGGAGGACGTTGTTGTTGTTGTTGTTGGGGTGATACGGCGGGCGGAGGCCACAGGAGGGACCACGCAGTTGGTGACGACAAGGGATCCGGACAACTCGCTTCCTCCATGTGATTATCGATCCTGATCCAACTCGGACCAACTTTCCGCCTGCCTTGATGAAACCCCGACCCATCCGACCCTCCCCTCCACAATTTCTGAAAATAATGTACTCCCTTCGTACTATTTTAAACGTAGTTATAATCAATAAGTGATGCTAATATGTTTCTCAAAATAAAGTTTGCACGAAAATTAAAGTGCATCAAAGATGAGGATTAAAAGTGAATTAACATAGTAATCATCTTGACGAAGGGCATTTTCGCCCGTGGAAACTTAAACCCATATATTAATTCACGGTGGCAGACCGGCAATTTGCTTGCGGTGCGAGCTCCGGTGAGCAGCACTTCCCCCCTTCCTTCGAAAAACAGCACCGCCACCCTTCCTCCACCTGGGCCCTTCTGCCTCTCCGCTGTCCAAAATCATTCTCCTTACCAGTTGCGGTGTCTGGCATAACTCTCACTGGAGTACTAATCTTTTTGTACCTGGCAAAACCCCGATTTCATCCATAAATCCCAACAGTTGTTCTGTGTGCTCACCAAGAACCATATTTTGGTTGGTCCAGTCTTTTGACCGGTTTGTGTCCTTACAAAGTAAAAAACTTGCAGCTGGACGAACTAGAAGAAGCTTAATGCTAGCATCTTTCACCGTATCAACCATACTTTCACATCTGCTTATGTTTCTGGGTAGATGATTATTACACCATGCTTTTGTTAACAGTAGACTTCAAACAACTACTGGAACACGGAGCAGCTCGGTAGCCGGCAGGGAGCGCAATTTTGGGCACCAGAGAGGCGGAAGGGACTGGGTGGAGGAAGGGGCGGCGGCGCTGCTCGTCGGAGGAAGGAGACGGTGCTGCTCACTGGAGCTCACACCGTCACAACGTAGTGTCAGGAATGAACTGTCGCTCTTCCACCGTGAATCGATCAATCGATCAATGGAACCAAGTTGGGCTACATATGAGTATGGGCTCAAGTTTCTATGGACAAAATTGCCCCTTAATGAGGATTATACCCGGTTAATCCACTTTTAATTCCCACCCTTGATGTGCTTTAATTTGTGTGCAGGTTTTTCATCCGAGGAGTATAGGAGCACTTCTCTATAAGTTTTCGTTTTCAATTTTAATCGTTCATCTTATTTAAAATTTTTCAATGCTTAATACTTTATTGTTATTAGATGATAAAATATAAATAATATTTTATATGTGACTTATGTTTTCTATTTTTTTCAAAAATCTTTTAAATAAGGCGAACAACTAAAGTTAGACACGGAAACTCATGGTTACGTTTAAAATGGGACGGAGATAGTATGATCCACTGTAGAAATTGGCAATCTGAAGTTTGGGAGGCAAGGTTTTCAGAAAACGATGAAATCCGCTTGGTCTTTCTTTTTGTGGTTTTCGGTCACTTCATTGTGCTCGAGTTGATAAACCAGTCGGTACATCGTTTCAATTGAGAGAAAAATAAGTAAATTTAAATTTTTATCGACATATGTTTAAATTTAAATTGGTTTTCACGAAAACACACGAAGCCACTGTAGTGGTATTCAGTAATGCTTCTAAAAATCATGTTTGAGACGCCTTCGAGTTTAAATATTTCATGGATTTATAATGTTTTAGTCAAATGTTTCGTATTTTTGAGTTTACTGGTTAGGGCATGAGCAACGTATATTGCACTACCACTCTTATGGTGGGTCTTAGGTGGACCCCATTTAGATATATTTCATCTCCACAATGTATATGGGAGGATAGCGGTATTAAGGTGGACTTGGTTGTGTTCGTGAGGTGAGGTTGGGAACTCACCTCCCGCGCACGTAAAACGGAGCGACACATTTTTTCTATGATTAATTAAGTATTTACTAATTTTTTTAAAAAAAATGGATCCATATGATTTTTAAGCAACTTTTGTATAGATTTTTTAAAAAAAACACACATTATTTAATAGTTTGAAAAGCGTGCGCGCAGAAGGCGGAACAACACAGCCTTACCATCGAAACCACTCTATTCTTCATCAGTCACCCGAAATTTCCCCACCCCACCGAAGCATCGACGAAGACGGTGGTAGCTCGCGTGAGAGAGCTGCGACAGCCGCGGCGGCGACGCTCGCTAGTGGTGGCCCACGGATCCGACGGCCACGGAGGCGCTCAGGGATGAGGAGGAGGCGGCAGAGCTCACGGGAGAGGTCGCGGCAATGGTGGCGGAGCTCGTGAGCAACGGAGCAACATCTGCCGACTGTTCTCCAGCGAGAACGAATCCATCCAAGTGCATTCTCCCATTGCGGCAAGCAACTGAATTGGAGAGAGAGATGGGCTAGCAGTACCATAGTAGAGAGAAGAGTGAATTGTTTATTGCTTATGGCCATATGGTTAGTTCAACAAAAGGACCACTCCCACAATATATAAGGAGGTCCTAGGTGCTTAATACTCTGCTATTTTTACATCGTGGATGTTTTTATGGATTATAGTGTGCATGATTCCTAAGCTACCAATATAATGGTATTGTATTTTCTTGCTAAAAACTTCTTCATTAGTATTTCTTTAGAAAACTCGTTAAAATCAGCCTCTTAACTATTTAACTATTTAATTCATTCAATTGTTTCTAGTTATAAACTCAGTTTTATCCGTCATCCATAAAGGAGCAAGCTTAATTCCTTAATTCGTGTAATCACGTCTATGCCACCATTTCCTTCGACTACGATGTGCTTGTCCTTTTTTCTCTTCCGTTGTTTTGTTTGAGATCTCGAATCAAGCTTTGCTACTAGCTTACCACTAATAACCTGTTGGATTAAATGGAACGGAGACATAAGGTGGCGAGATGACTTATAAATTATAAAGCAAACGATAAAATTGAATTATCCTACCGGAGCCATATGATCCTGGAGACGGGTGGTAGGCACTGTCAGTAGTCGTGACAGAAGGTGAATGGTTAGAATGTGACAGTCGAAGATGAGCTCCGAGAGATGGCGGCCGCCAATACAAACAACCCCACTGTTTATCTCATGCTTATGCATATAAGCTAAAATTTAAATTTTAGAACTCAGTTTCAGATTTGGTTTTATACTTTTTCCTTTCTATTTTGATATTTTTTTCGTTGTAGTTTACTTTACTACATTCGTTTTAAAATTTAACCTATAAATTATTTATTAGTCGCTAATAAATGGTTCCAATAAGCATGGGGATAAATGGAAAGATGAGTCTCTGAGTTACCAATCCTTACAGAAGGTGGAAGAAGAGAATGTGAGACAGTGAGAGGGAGGAGAAGGTCCTGGTTTAGGATTCTGGTCAGAATGGGATAATATCCTGCGAACTGTTTGTAAAATTTCGACGACCCAGACAACATATGCCCAATGATACCGTAGTGATTTGTTTTGTCTGTTCCATGCATTGGTTAGGCTAACTCTCACGCTAAGTGGCAGTACAGTGATTACTGGTCACGTTCAAAACTCAAAAGAAACATGTTGGTAGAGTACTACTAGAAGACTAGAGTCTGGCCCTGAATGCAATCTGAACAAGACGACAGATTATCCTATCTCATCAGTTTCACCGTAGGAAATTATTCTACAAAGAGATCGTATAGTAGCAGGAGTATTCAACATTTCTTCGACAGCACAAAATTAAATCAGACAGGCATGTGCTAAGGACACAAGTGTGGTAGTACCACCACAGCAGTTAACAGTGAGATCGCTCCGGATGTCCCACATTCTGACGAAGAAGATGTTAGTAATTCGGAGTTTTTCACCGCCAAAACAGGGAGGTAAATGCATGTTGACTCGTCGGTCAGGGTAAAGGCCGTACGCTTAGAAATGAGTCAAGGGATCCTTGATGACAGTGAGAGGTAAAAACCCAAAAGTACTCCAATTTAAGCTACTTGCCGTGCCGAGCATCCGGGGTGGATTGTTTCGTTTGGTGGAGACGATCGAAAACGATTTGGGAGATAATTCGTATGGAAATCTTCTACTACTAGTATACGAGGTACTCCAGTACAGTGGACGTAGAAGCAGAAGAAGCGGAGGAAAGTGAGTCCTAGGCAAGAACAAAGCTGTGGCTGAAAACGACGGTGCAACAAAAGCGAGGAAAGGCGAAAGGCGAGCGATCGGCCGCTGGGCTGTGATGCATCTCTCTCTCTGTGTCGCTTCCGTTCCGTCATGCCAATTTGCCATGGCAGAGGCAGCAAACCTGCACACATGCAAAGGCGCACACGAACGCGCGTGCGCACACAAAAGTCGGTGGAACGCCAAAAGATGAGCCAAAAGCTAGTTGCATCTTTGCTTCAACGTGGTACCGACCTTGTTTATTTATTTACTGCCTTTACCGTCCAATCTAACCTTACTACTTACTATTATTCTATCTTCATTCTACAATATAAAAATTTCTATATAGCTAAAAATCTTATATTCAAAATAGAAAAATTAGTAAAGACATAAGAAATCTGGATATGCTCATCCACCTCTAACGATGGCCCGAAATGCCTACAGTTTGGGTTAGAGTTCATTTGTGAATATGCGGATGGGAAGGAATATGTCACTATGGATTACTCATCCAAAAAAAACAAATCCAAAATTAAATATGACTGGATCAGATTCGTTATACTATATTAAGTCACATCCTGTTTATTTTTTAAGTGACGGAGAGTGTACAAGGTCAGCTAGCAAAGTAGGAGGTGCATGGGTAGGTAGGGGTAACAAGGAGGTGGTGCAATAAGCCACAAGCGGACGATCAGACATTCAGAAACTGATTAACATGGTACAAATCAGATGATAACAACCAATTAGAGTACTATTGACAACCTTTTTATGGGCCCCGCATCGCTTCCCCGTGAGGGCGGCACGGGTGGCGACAACCCGAGCCACCGCCGCAACCCAGCGTCGTCGCCCCCTGCCTCGCCGCCGCCCGAGCGAGGTGCCGGCAAATCAGGCGGCTTGCCAGGACGGCCGCAGCGTGGTTTGCAGCTCCCGCTTCTCTAGAACCAGCGTGGGCGCATCTCGGGACGGAGGTCAGCGGCGCCGTTTCGGCAACGGGCGGAGACGGCGGCTCACGACCGAGGGCAAGGCGGTGGAGGTGGCGCTAGCGCTGATCGGTGAGAAGCCCGGTAGGCAATGGGACGGAGGAGGCGGCGGCGGGGGGGTTAGAGGAGGAGACGGAGACGACGGGACAGAGGAGGTGGAGCTGGTGGTGGTGGCGCTAGCGCCGGTCGGCGTGGAGCCCGGTAGGCAACGGGGTGGAGGAGACGGCGATGGCGGGGCTGTTGACGATGAAATTTGGCAAGCTTGTGAATCGGAAACAAGATCCAATCCGAAGCGGATTCGAAGGAATGCGGAAATCTCGGAAATAGAGTGCGCATCGGCTGGAGACCGTATCGGCTGGAAACCGAGTCCGATTTGGATAGCCGATATGGCCAATATCGCATGTGAAGTCAGTATCGGATTTGATAGAGAGTTTGTGACGATGTTGCCAGGCAAGGATAGAGTCCAAGATTGACAAATGTATCTATTAATTAGGATATATGTAATTTCCTTATAGATATTCTCGGTAAGAGTCCGCCTAATAGACTTGTTTGCTTGTTGGATTTGTATTAGGTTAATATGAGTCGTGTCCGTGATGGACAATATTTGTATTTTTGGGTATAAATATAGACCCGAGGTCATATGAATAGACAACAATCACGTTCAATCAATCTCAGCGCATCGCCAACCTTTTATTTTCTACTTTCGACAAGTTCATGCTTTCGAGTCGAGCTGCATCAATTTGATCTTCGACGAAGAGGTAGGTCTTGTTATGGTGGTTTGCATTATCGGAATTAGTGCTTACATCTTTATGACACTCTAATTCTATCTTGTAAACCTCCGAGTTATCATATACATTATATAATTTAGATTGACAATGCAATCTATTCGTATCGGCCAATCTCTATCTAGGGTTTTGCTGATAACGGCTAGATTATATTGTTGGTTTGAATTATATAATGTATCTACCATCCCGAAAAGGCAACCATCGGCTTGATTGTCTAGATATTATGCTTCTTTTCATACTTAGTATTGCATCAATTAAGTTTGATCTACTAAGTCGTGTTCTGAATCATAATCTCTAGTCTGTTTTATGGTTGTTAATAAGGATAGTATCGGGGTTTCAGCCGATCTTATCTGGTATAGATGTTTTACATAGTTTTATGTTTTGTTTAATATGCTATATCTGCCCCTTATATTAAGATCTAATCTAATACAAATATATTGGACTTACTATCAATCTGATTGATAATGGTTGAATATATTTGTTGCAAGAGAATATCTCAGTATAAGGTTGTATCGGAGCTATAGCCGATACATGCTTAAATCTGGACATCGGCTATGACATAAGTATATGTAATCGTTATTTTATGTTATTTTAGACTTGGGCAATTTATACTGTTTCGGTTCAGTCCGATCTATCCCAATTGCTTATTTGTAAAGTAATATTGATATATTGATTATGTAACACTGATCTTTTCAGCCGATGTACCGGTTTTAGGGTTAGTTCTATCTTTGATAAATACGTTACAGCCGATTCATACTTTATTGCATCGGCTAGGTTACATCACGATACGATATCGGCTAGCTGGCCGATTGACTATCGTCTACTAATAAATTTGCATGTTTCTTCTTGTTGATTGCAGGATCAAATCAACTGGCATGTCCTTCGAACCTAAAAGTAACTTTTGGACCTACACTAGAGTAAAGGAAATCTCTCAGGCCAGTTTGTGTTTTCGCATCAACAGGGGCAGAGGAGGCGGCGGCGGTGACAAGACAGAGGAGGAGGCGTTGGCTATCGGATTTGTCTCCCCCTCGCTGGATCTAGTGCCTCCTGGCCCGGATTTAGCCTCTTCGGTGAGAGAGGATGGATCCCCTCCAATGGCTCCCGATGACGTGGCTGCAACTGAGCAGGCGGTGGCAGTGGGGTAGAGGGCGTTGGCGTTGCCGGATTTGATCCTTGGCCAGAGCCACCGCCGGCGGCAGCAGGAGCAGGGGCGCGAGGTGTAGCGCGAGTAGGCCGAGGAAGCGCGGCTGTCGGCGGTGGAGGACGACACTACGCATGTGGCCGGCGTGGAGGAGCGGTCGGCGCGTGTGGAGGTGAGACCGACGTGGAGGAGTGGCCGGCAGCGGGAAACAGTCGCGACGCGTGGAGGTGTGGTTCAACCGGAGGCAGGTGGAGTTGGTGGCTGTGGTACGCCGCCGCGGGTGGCACCAGGAGGGTTTGTACGGGCGTTGACAGGTAGGCCAGCCCGACCGATGGCGCGGAAGGCTGACGCGGCGACAACAGTGAGGCCGCATGGTGACAGCAGGGAAGCCGATGAGGTTGGCCAGCGGTGGGCGCCAATATAGCAGTGCCCATGCACCGGCTGAGGTTTGATGGTGGAGCAGCAATGTGGTGTCAGTGGTGGATAGGCAGGTGGCGAACGACGGGTGAAAACCTAGCCTGGTCATGTCCGGCGTGGCAACGATGACGTTTTTGAGTGTCGCATTCCCTCGAGGGCGTTGTCGTGCCGTGCCATTGCCTCTAGGAGTTTTGTCGGGTGAAAACCCAATCACGGTTCTCCTTTGAGACCTCGACGGACGGCGGCGACGGTGCTTCCATCACATCTCTCCCTGGAGACGTCGTCTAGGCAACCCCTAGCCGAAACCTTCCCAACAATTGGTGCAAGCTCGCTCTAGATTCCGATCCTCTTGTGTCGGCGCCCTAGCTTATACAGGTTGGCCACGTCGGAGGGCAGCGGTGGCGCTTCTGTCACATCTCTCCCTGGAGACGTCGTCTAGGCAACCTCTGGCCAAAACCTTTCAGATAATTGGTGCAAGTTTGCTCTAGATTCCGATCCTCTTGTGTCGGCGTCCTAACTTATACAAGTTGGCCACGTCGGAGGGCCTAGGGGGAGAACGGTTCCATCTTCTCTCTCACCCTTCTCACCCTCTCTCCCTCAATCCCAATGTTGTGGATAGAGTGCAGTTCTGTATCAGTTTGTTAGGGTCAGGTTTTAGGCGATCCCGACTGTTGTCCCTTTGTTGGCATAGTAGCGGTCGGTCTGGTGCTAGCATTCTCTTGGGAACGTGTTGGACCTGTCATTTTTCCTCGTTACGACCTTCTAGGGTCATTATCTTGTAATTTTTTTTTCTGCTCTATCGATATAAACTTCGCTCTGTTGTATGCGAGTCAATAAAAAAAAGATGACAACTGATTATGATGTAAACAAGTATTTGTAGAGACCAGCGGTCATACTAGAAGGATAACTATCGATACAAAGTCACGGCATAGAAGAAGGTGGAGTATGAATTTCATGCAGTTTGAACATCAAATGACAAAGGGTTATGGTTCGATATAGGAGTGACGTTGAAAAAAATAAGGGATGGTACCTAGGGAGTAGGATAACAATGATGAATAATAGGATAAGTTGGAAATTGCAAAAAAATATACACAGTTTCTTTGAGTAATATAGGTTCACCCAATAGGATAGCCACACATGAAGTATTTGGATGTTGAATCCAACACATCTTAGAACTACACGAGCAATGCCCAAGAGATATGTTCCTAGGCTTCGTAGCAAAGAGCTAACCTCAGGGCTCGTCACCGCTCTTCTCCTCGACCATTGAGGTCAGTGAACTATGGTGTGATCATCATGAATTGAGGTCTCATGATTAAGAGATAGAGAATGTCATCATCAGGAGAACATCGGGAGAATGACGGTGACATGGGCATAAGGCGGCTCTGATACTATAACAGACTATATGAAATTTCTAATCGCGGGGTTACACCGTATGTTATGTTCTCGTGGTTTGATAGTACAATTAACTATATTTAGATTCATAGTTAAAATTCATATTTAAAGAGTAATAGAACAATAGTACATGAATTGATCACAATAGACGACCTGGCCTTGCTGACATGGTAATGTCACCTGCGGTGGCTGACGTGGCAACGGCGGATCCTGTAAAGCCGATTTACTATAAGGGAGGAAAATGGAGAGTGCCCTGATCACAAAGACAGCGTCGTCCACCCAACAACAAAGAAACAAAACAGGGTGGGGCCCCACCCGTGGTGTGGGTCCGTGGGGAAAGTGATGTCGAAATTATCCCCCGTCATTTGTTTATTGGATTTGTGCATGATAGGATGCGGTTCTGTGGCGACGGAGCGAAAGCGACCGTGTTTGACAGGGAAATCAGACGCAGCCATTGCATTCTTGCATTTTAGCAATTCCTCCCCCCCACAACTCCACCTGCATAATTCCAATTCCAACCGGATCATATACAGTTCCTAATCCCTCACTAGTAGTACTAAACTCGCGTGAAGAGGAGAGATGGATTATGCTTTCCTTTTCTTTTGTCTGAATTCTCTCTTCTGATTGCCATCTCATAGCCCCTGCAGCAATTAATTTTTCAGAGAGAGAGAGAGACATCCATCTACAGTAAAAAATTGAGAGAGAAAAGAAATGGTGAGACGAGGCCATTCTTACGGGGAAACCCGCAGTTTGAGAGCATATAAAAAAACAGGCAAATACTACTCAAATGGCGTCGCAGCGTGTGAAACAGTATCCCTGGGACAGAGACGGGGTTTAAGATAATCCAACTATCACGAATAAAAATGAATTTCAATGGGGAAGTGTGCCATCTTATCGTGAAAGGCCTCCTCTCGCTGCAGCGGCAACCACTGCGGTTTTTGCAGCAGCAGTGGCAGAAAGGACAAAGTGGCTCCAGCCTCGAGAAACGCTCCCCTCACCCTCGTGTGGGTCCCGCCCGGTCAGCACCCGATATTACGGCCAAAAAGCTCAAAAACACATCTACTGTATTTTTTTTAACCTCATTATTATTCTCGTATTCCCTTTTTATTACCGTACGGACCTCATGTAGTAGACTGGCGCAATTAATCTCCATCTTGCTGCTCGTACAACAATCAGCTACTACTCCAGGTAAGTAAATACTCCTCCTCCTACTACTGCAAGTATAGTGTACAGTAGTAAGAGGAAGAGAGTGAAAGATGGAGCTAGAGGCTGGAGTGGATCGAGCCGAGCTGCTGCTCTTGAGCTCGAGCTCGACATGTATAAAAATGGGGTCCACGGAGATCCAGATCTATCCAACGCTCCACGCACCCATCCTCCTCACATCAGGCAGCAAAAACAAAAGCAAAATTACAGCAAAAACAAAATTTTTCACGAAAAACACCCTCGAGAAATCGTGCCATCACCTGTCACTCCCCTTGAGTCTTGAGATGGCCCGGCCCTAACAAAAGCAAGGGGCAACCCAAGTAAAGAAAGGTTTTATAGATCGATAGGGATGCAGCGCGGGGTGCGCACTAGTTCTACATAGCCATAGCTAAGCTTAGCTTCTTCTAGCTCGGCTGCGAGCTCTGGGGAAATGGAGCTCCTCCTCTGCTCTTCACTGCCCCAGTGGCGCCCCTCCCACTGATCTTTCTTTCGTCTTCTTGTCTTTGAGCTTGCTTGCTTTGTTGCACACTCTAGTGGTGGTAGTAGAACACAGCTCACCAGCAGCAGCGGAGCAAGAAGCCAACAAGTGTTGTGGTAAAGACAGCGGAGGAGGAAGAAGCTCGATTGCTTGCTGTGGAGCTCGCCATGGACGCCTACGAGGCGACCAAGGTGGTGTTCTCGCGGATCCAGGCGCTCGACCCGGACCACGCCGCCAAGATCATGGGCTTCCTCCTCATCCAGGACCATGGCGAGAAGGAGATGATACGCCTCGCCTTCGGCCCCGAGGCGCTGCTCCACACCGTCATGGCCAAGGCCAGGAAGGAGCTCGGCCTCCTCCCGGCGTCCGGCCCGGGGACGCCCACCTCCGTGGCGGCGGCCGCGGCCGCCGCCCACTCACCGTTCATGCTCTCGCGGCAGAACTCCGGCCGCTGCGGCACCGCCCCCTCGCCGCTGTCGGTGTCCTCCCCCTCCTCGTGGGCGCCTCCCCCGGTGTTCTCGAGGAACAACAGCATCAGCAATGGCGCCGGGGAGGAGATGGTCGGCCTCGGGGACGAGCTCATCAGCCCGGCCAACGGTGGAGGCCCGCCGTCGCCCTTCTTTGGCAGCGACCCGCTCATGGACGAGCTCCAGCTGCAGGACCAGCTCGCGTTCCTCAACGACGGTGGCGTGCCCGCGGGGCACCAGATGCCCATGTTCGACGGCGGCGAGTGCCGGAGCCCCGGCGGAGGCGACGGCGGCCTGTTCTCCTACAACCTAGGGTGGGCTAACGGTGGCCCCGGACACCGCCGGAGCGCGTCTGTCAGCGAGCTCTGCCTCGGCGGCGCCGACGGCCTCGGCTGGAAGCCGTGCCTCTACTACGCGCGCGGCTACTGCAAGAACGGCAGCGCTTGCCGGTTCGTGCACGGCGGCCTCCCCGACGACGTGGCCGGCAAGATGGATCCCTCCGCCGTGGAGCAGCAGTGCCAGGACTTCCTCATCCGCTCCAAGTCCCAGCGCCTGGCAGCCGCCGCCTTCCCATACTCACCCACCGGCTCACTCCCCGGCTCACCATCCGCAGCCAGCAAGTGTCTGAGCTTGCTCCTGCAGCAGCAGCAGCAGCAGCAGAACGAGAGCCAACGGTGCCAACTTTTTCCACCTCGACCTCTCCTGGTTTCTTCCCAACATAGTACTACTCCTTTACTTAGCCCGATTCCGTCGATCTGCAGGGCGGCGGCAGCGGCGGCGCTGATGCTAGGCGGCGACGAGGCGCACAAGTTCATGGGGCGGCCACGGCTGGACCGCGCCGACTTCGCGAGCATGATGAACCCCGGGTCGCGCCAGATTTACCTCACCTTCCCGGCGGACAGCACCTTCCGCGAGGAGGACGTCTCCAACTACTTCAGGTAGTATAATCCCACCGCCACCGCCACCGCCGTGCCGCCATGGCAAGCTTGCCTAGCTTTAATCTGATGATGCGGTTGCCGCCTCTGAATTGAAGCATCTACGGCCCCGTCCACGACGTGCGCATCCCGTACCAGCAGAAGCGCATGTTCGGCTTCGTCACCTTCGTCTACCCGGAGACGGTGAAGCTGATCCTGGCCAAGGGCAACCCGCACTTCATCTGCGACGCCCGCGTGCTCGTCAAGCCATACAAGGAGAAGGGCAAGGTCCCCGACAAGTACAGGCAAGACGAGCTTCCGGCGACTGTTAGAGCGGCCACATTGCCTCTCTAGGCTCATCCCCCTATAACCAATCTCTTCCTTGCTGTTAATTTGCAGGAAGCAGCACCAGCCCGGCGAGAGGGTGGACTTCTCCAGCTGCACTACTCCAACTGGACTCGATGCCAGAGACCCCTTCGACATGCACCAGCTCGGTAAAGCCTTTGCGGCGGCGATCATCTTCATGGTGATTGGGTGAATGATTGTTGCTGAAATTGCGTTTTGTTTGTTGAATGGTGTCAGGTGCGAGAATGCTGCAGCATTCCAACAGCGCGAATGAGATGCTGCTGAGGAGGAAGCTGGAGGAGCAGCAGCAGGCCGCCGAGCTGCAGCAGGCGATCGAGCTCCACAGCCGCCGCCTCATGGGGCTGCAGCTGCTAGACTTCAAGTCGCGTGCCTCCGCGGCGCCGACCCCCATTGGCAATCCTTTCAGCCCATCTCAGACCGCCGCCACCAACGCGACCGGCGAGTCGCCTCCCGATTCCGGTAGGACCTGGTGTATCCGACGAACCTGTTGCCGCGCCAGATGCAGTGTTGCTAATGTTTACCATGGCGATTTGCTTGCTTATAGGGGAGCTCGGTAGGGGAAGTGGCTTCCTTCTTGCTCACAAGAAGGTGGTCAACGGAGGCGATAAGGAGGAATCCGGGGGAGAGTCCTCCAGCCCTAACACAGACAGTGACCAAAGGTGGAATTTTGCGATTAACATATCGTCTCATCGTCATCATTTAATCATTTGTTATTTTCGCCACACTTAGCTTTCGTCCAGCAATGCAGAGAAGTAACACTTCACCGAACTGATCTTTTTTCCTCTGCCCATTGTGCAGTGTGGAGCATAACCTGCCGGACAGTCCGTTTGCGTCGCCGACCAAGTCTGCGGGATTTGCTCGCGATCCTTTCGCTCCCACTGAGGCGGAGATCTCCGCCACCGCGTCGACTGGTTGTAGCGCCTCCTATGTTGGCATCAACAATGGCGCCAGCAACGGTGGCACTAACCATCTCCTATCTTCTGCCTTGGACATGCCCTCACCAAAACCTTATTTCTTCCCCATGTCCAGGTATGCATCATAATAATGTATGGCCCCAAGTGCTATTTTAGTATTGCAAATTAGTACAACATACATCTGGGCGCCATGATTTGCCGAGTGCTATCATTCATTCATATGCATGCAGGCTGGCCTCCGATCACGGCGCGATCGGAATGTAAAGTTGTTCTGAATCGAAGTGAGTAATACTACTACTGCCTAATCCTAGTAAGCACCTTAGTCCTCTTTCCTTTCCATAAAGTCTATAAATCAAGCTCTCAACTCCATGCTTCCTAGTATTGAATCATTTGCTTTTCACCCCCCATTGGAATGATGGTGCCTTACTCTCTTTTCCTGTCTTTGCCATCACTCCCCCCTTGCAGGAATACTAGCAGCAAAGAAAAAGAGAATAGTGGAATATAGGAAAAGAGTGGAGAAGTTGCAGCATAGTGTTAGTTTCAGTCACCCCCTTTTTTTTACTTTCCTTTCCTTTTTCATTTTTCAAGAAGATAGCTTTATTAAACCATAAAGAGAAGAAAGAGGATGCCCTGGCCTCCAGAAGAGAAGCAGCAACATCATCAATCAAGCCACCACCAACCACACCACCAATGTTTTAAAATGCAGTGCCATTCAGATAAAAATTTAGGGCCCCTCCTATTACTACCATATCATATCACCTCAGTTAGTTAATCTTAGTTACTATTACCACCGACCGACCCACCACCATTGATGAATTACCCCCAAGCTCTTGATAAGCTACCACCAAAATAGCCACTAGTTTTATAGCATTAGGTGTGATGTTTAGCCACAAGACTAGTACTAGTACCAACCACAAGATACATGTAACACTACTACTGCCTGATTGCAGCTGTGTGCAAGGCAGTGAGTACAGCAGATATGTAATGGACCCAAGAACAAGTGACAGGTTTGAGTGAGAGAGAGAGAGAGAGAGGAAGGCTTAATTAGCTAGTGTAGTGTATGTAAAATCACAAGAAGATGAACAAGTCAGTCAGTGTAGGTGTGATTGAAGGGGAAGGACCACTCACTGCTGATGCTGCACCATTCTGTTGTGCCAATGTGGAGATGTGTCAGCGTTGGTGTTCATGGTCCCCCTGATCAGCAAATGCAGTCCAATACAAGAAAAAAAGGAAGTTTTTTTTTTCTCTTTTATAATTTCTGATTGCCTTCGCATCATACATGTATTTCTCTGAATGAGTTGAATCACTCACCTGTCCAATTACGATGAGATGCATGCACCTGCTCCGGCGAGGGGGCTGCTTGGTGCCGGGGAGGGGGGCGGATACGGAGAGGAACGGCGGCGGCGGCGAGGCTTGAGTTGTCCTTGCCGGCGCGGGGGTGGGGACTGACGGCGTTAGGGCTCGGGTATTGTTCGCTTTCGGGAGAGTAGAGTGTTGGAGATCGTAGGGTAATCCGAGGTTTATGCGGCAGGATATTTACCTATTTACCTCTTTTAGTTGTGGTTTTATTAAAGAGCTGAAGTTTTTTTTCCTTGCTATTTTTCATTTTTGTTTTTTTTGTCAACCGCACTCCCTCCATCCCTAAAAATGATAACTAAAAAAATAACTTATAGGGATGAATCTAATAACTTCTAAGGATGAATCTAGATATATGCTTGGCGAGGTTAGTTTTCAGAAGTTATTTTTTATTGGATGAAGGAAGTAATTTTTTTGTCGTAGTAGTAAGAAAGGAAGATAAAATATGTAGAAATAGGTTACATTTTGGTTTTTATCTTTATGATGCCGCCTAATTTTCTACTGCTACATCCATGGTGATCGAGTTGAACTATATATATATATATGTTCCCACTCTTTTTAAAAGAAGATTCGATCGAAAATGGGAATTTTAGGAGAATAAATATATGAGTAGTAGCTCTACTAGTGGTAATAACGCATTATTAAGATAAAGAAGAGAGAAGGCTTAAAAGTGGCACCTTTGGTGACATGCTTTTGGGGATGCTAGTGCCAGCGTCAACATCCAGTAATCAAAATAAATGGACGTGAATACGACGGTACAATTAAAATACTCCCAAGAGAAACCCTTGTGTGACACACACAAGTTATTGTGATCTCCTGTAAATAAATTTGTGGTAGGTTTGCTCCCCAGAGTAGCAGTGCCATTCATCCTGTAAAGCCTAACAGGGTCAAAGTAGTAAAAAAATTTAATCCATTCGCGTTTTCACAGCGGCGGGTGTGGTAGATCGGGAAAAGGGGTGGGAAGCAAGCGTGGGTGTGGGGCCCAGGATGTCAGGCGTGCGGGCCGGCCGCTGTGTCTGTGTGTGCGCATCCGACAAGGACGCTACCCTGGGCCGGGCCCATTTCCTGCCGGATTTCCGCGGAGCACATCGTCTCGTCTCGTCACGTACATCATCGCAATATCGCATCCCAGATTTGTTGCAGCAGCTACTAGTGTACCGTAGGAGTATACGTGTACCTGTACACGTAGACGTAGTGGTAGGAGTAACTTTTCCCTTGTCCTTTTTGAAACAGATGCATGCATGTAGTACACCTACTGCTACTCGCTGTATGTACTACAGTAAACACTAGCAGTACTGTAGTAAAAAGGCCGTAACTTTTGGGATGCACGTGAACGCTTGCAGGGGCGCATGATCGATCCATCTTCAATTACATGTGTGGACCAGTCAAACGAGGGGTAATCACCCTGCCTGCCTTAATCAATCAGCACAGGAGGAGGAGGACAGTGGTTTCCCTTCCTGTATAGTCAAGTCAAAGCATCGGCAGCAGACAGACACGCTTGGTTTGCAGCTTGTGCTCGTTAAGTAATCCAACAAACAAACATTTTTTCTATCAATGCTATAATAAAAACGTCCGTCCATTTGCTTGGCAAGTGTGCGTGCGCGTGTGCGTGCCATGTTGTGTGGCACCTCACATCCTACTCTACAGGCTACAGGAGGAGTATATGATATGCCACCGTGACCGTGCTCGATCGAGTCGAGAGCTGGGCTTTTGCATCGCATGTGCCGTCCATGTGCCCACTGCGCTGTGCCCATCTCCGGTTTGTCCCCTCTCAGCTCACTCACCCTACATTCAATACTACAACTATACTCCACTGTGTACAAGTATTCTTCTTCCTTTTCTTTTTTCACTTATAAGTGTACGAGTATTCTTGTTTCTCTATGTATCATAATCAACCAGGTACATCTCGCATGCAATGTATACGTATGGATCGATCGATCGATCAAACACTCTGCATGCAAGATCTAAATCCATGGCGTTGTTATCGGCCACAACGGCTGCATGTTCATGTGTGGCGATGTACGTACTACGTGATGAAGCTGCCGGCATAAATTCTCCGGCGACACGACAGGCACCAGTACGGAGAGCAACGTAATACGTACTCCATATATATATATATATATATATATATATCCACATCAATTAGTATATTTATCATTCTACTCCCTCTCTTATATTGTATTTATATTGTATAGCTAAAATCTTTTATACTGTAGGACAGAGGAAGTATCAAATGCGGTTGATGAAAAATTACAAGTAGTAGCATGCATTTCTAGCAGAATGGATGGATGATGTTGCTGTATATTGGTGTGCCCTTGGCTGATGGATGTGCTACGCATAGCTGCGACTACAGCTACACATGGATGGAGACTGCCGTCGCTACCATCTCCGATGGCCAGAGAACGAAAGGGATACGGATAATTTAATTATTCGAGCCGAGGTATCCAATCTTTCTTGGCTTTCTTATCACCCGCGAAACTAATCCGATACCCCCTGCACAAACAAATGGTTCATTCTTCGAATTAAATCTAGCTAGTTACTCTATGCTCTTGCACGGCCAATTCGATCGGTCTCTCCCCAATCAGAAAGGTTTTTTTTGTTTCCCATGTCTGTCCACCACCAAAGATAAATATCATCATCTCCACCTGATAAAAGCGTGGAACCTCTGAAAGCAAAAACACCTGCAACCTCAAGGCCTGTAGCTTACTGCATGCAAAAGCAGCATTTTGTTCCTCTTTTTTTTTTCTGAAATCTTCACCTGATAAAAAGTATAAAACCACAGAGAGAGAGAGAGAGAGAGAGAGAGAGAGAGAGAGAGAGATCGGCATATTCATATTGGGCTCCTGCTTCTGCGACAAAAACAAGGCCTGACATAAGCCGCCATGGTAGTATTGTACAATCAGATGTGCTCTTGATGATGATTAGTATATCCATTGTATTCGTGCATTTCCCCCCCACGGATAATGCGAAATTTGCTCCCGGTCATTGCACTACTGAATGATACATTTTGTGAGATTTCTTAATAGAAGGAAACCTTAACCTTGAGAGGCAGCATGCAGTTATTCAGTTTTGTTTTCCAAATTCGAGACAGCCTTTCATCAATGAAGGTGGTACTCCAGTAGAGTGATACTATATTCGACCGAGGAAAGAAAACCTCCAAATCTTGTTTGTTTAGGACATACCAGTTGCACATCTGTCCGTCCCTGCTTGCTTCTGCCGCTCGCTGCTTCTTTATTACTCCATCTCCACACTCGCCCTTCGTTCGTGCGTGGTTCGCTGCAGGTTTCCGAGGTAGCAGTAAAAATTAAATAGACGAAACACCATGCAAAGCCCCGTGCGCACGGGAGACCGCGCCGTCGTCTTCGTCTCAGCTATCGATCGATCTGTGCGTTCGTTCGTTCGTGTTCGTTTGGTTGGTTCCCTTCAGACGCACGGGGACGAGTTGTTTGTTCTCAGTTGGACTGGTGTGTGTCGGCGTCTCTTGGCCGGCGAGGTTAAGTTCTTTCCTCTCAACTTTTCATGAGAGACTCACTTCTCTCATGTTCTACGTGCACGCTTTTTAAACTACTAAACGTATAAAAAATCTATATATGAAAATTACTTTAAAAAATTATATTAATTTATTTTTTAAAAAATAGTAATACTAAATTAATTATAAAAAATACGTCGCGCCGTTTTACGTAGACGGGAGATGAGTTCACCTCACTCCCGAACATAGCCGGGCGTTGTTTCTTGCAGTGTACGGTTTCCATGTTTGTACGTTGAGTATGTTCATCGCTAACGTAACGACTTGCTAGCTGCTCCTGTTTTTGCAGCAAACCGATGCGAATGCGAGTCGTCTTCAATTCGTTCGTCGATGCAGATCGAGTTGGGTTAGTTTGTTCACACGTGCATTTATTAGGGCTATCTCCCCTAATATAATTCCTCTTTGTTTTGAGGGACAATCAATCTCTGCTTGAAACTAATCCAACGAGGTGTGCAGGGCTGATGAAATTTGATGCCAGCCCATGAGATTCTCCTTGCGTGTTCAGGCCCATCAACAGGGTATGGCCCAATTTAAGCTGGGCTGTTTCCGTTTAATGTTTCCTTCCTCGAGTAACTAGATGAAACGGATGAACTAAGCACAGTAAAGGCCGAGCGTGAGACTGCAAAACTATTAGGGAAAAATAACTTATTTTACTCTCTCCAACTATTTTCATTGTATAACTTAACTTCTAAACTATTTTAATTCATTTTACCAATAAACTGTTAAAATGGTTTACTTATTTCTTAATAGTATTTCTCTCTTTTTCCCTCTCTATACACGTCATTTTTTTAAACCATAGATGACACCGTTTTAATTAGTCAAAAATATTTTCATTTGTTTTATGGATGTTTGCTTGAACTTTATGTTCAAATCAGTTTTAGGTACTTCCAATCAACCTATGTAAAAAACGATTAAAAAAAAATCTTAAAAGAGAATGTTGAAGCATAGTATAATACATCTATCATCTTATCAAAAAGAGAGAGAGAAATACTATTACAGAGAAAAATGAATCGCTTTCAATAGTTTAGAGTATAAAATAAACTGAAAATAATTTACAGGGTTATTAAATGCTCCAGCGAAATAGTTTAACTTAGCTAGTAAAATGAATTCTTTTTCTTCTTCAAATTATTATTATACTCAGGAGAGGAAAAAAAGAAACTGCCGTGCATGCGAACATGACAGGAAGGAAGGCCTTCTTCGCTGCAGTTGAATCACCGAACAAACACTAGCAGCTTCAGATGCAGATGGAAGAGAGAGAGAGAGATAGAGAGAATGTCAACGACTGATCGATCACATTTTGGCGAGTGTGTGTGTGTGAGAGAGAGAGAAGATCACATGACGGCACATGCACTCGGCGGGTACTCCTCGTAGATGAACTTGCCCTCCTGAACGATCCGGCAACCCTTGCACCCTCTGCAAGACGACGGCCCAGGGCAGCACATCGGCTGCATCGGCGGCGCCGGCATCGCCGGCCACCCGCCGCCGCGGCAGGTGCCACACCCACCGCAGTACGAGGGACCTCCGCATGGCCATTTCGGGGCTGGAACGCCGCCCCATGGCGGGTTCTGGTGGTGGTGGTGGTGGCCAGGGAACGCAGGCAACGCCGGCGGCGCGGCCGGCGCCATCCCGCCGTCGCACTGCGGCCACTGCGGGTGGACGCCGCCGCCCCAGTGGGTCGGGTCGTTGCACGGCCACGGGTAGCAGATGCCGCACATGTGCGTGAACTGCAGGTTCACCGTCGTCGACGACGGCGCCGGCGTGGCTTTGGTCTCCTCCACCTTTGGCTTCTCCTCCTTCTTGTTCTCATCGCCGGCGGGCTTCTTCTCTTCCTTCTTGCCTTCATCCGGTTTCTTCTCGTCGGCCTTCTTCTTCTCCTCGGGTTTCTTCTTCTCCTCAGGTTTCTTTTCCTCAGGCTGCTTCTTCTCCTCCTTCTTGGCCTCCGGCTTCTTCTCCTCCTTCTTTGCTTCAGGCTTCCCAAATTCAATGTCTTTGATGGCCTCGCAGGCCTTGCATCTTAGCTTATGGGCGAGCTCCTCTTGCTTGAAATGGCCCCATATGGTCACCTTATTGTTCGAATTGTCAAAAGCGATGTTCATGATCTTCTCCTTGTCTGCTCGATGTTCGTTCAATTCGTGTGCAATTCAAACCACAGCTTAATCATATACTGTACCACCTTTTTGGCCTTATGCCAACTTAGTTATGGGGATTAAATTACATAATTAAGCAAAGTGCATTGATCCATACATACCTTTGAGTTTGTTAAGGACTTTCTGGATCTTCTTGCAACACTTTTCACACTCGAGATTTGCCTTAATGATCAAACTGACCATTTGCTATAAAAAGCATCCATGCACGCAACGCAAAAACTGAGCATAATTCTGTAATAAACCTTAATGCATATGCAACCTTTGCTTTGCAGCAAAACTGTGGAGGCCAAAAAGGAGGATCAAGGACTCACCTTGTCTGCCATGATGGATCGAATAATCCTAGCCCAGTTCAGCAAGTTCGAGTGGAGGCATGTTGCAAAAAAGGAGTGAAATTTATAGGGTTGTTAGTCACTGCAATACTATAATCGACTAGTACTTTACATTGCGGGCAATCGTCGGTGAAGAAGAGTCTACCATGATTGGTCACTTCAACGTGCTGAAAACCTAATCCCTCTTATTCAAGTAGAAGATTCCAAACAACAACCTAGTGCTCCATGATTAGAGAGTAGTCTTGGAAGCCCAAGTTACAGAGCATAATGGTACGTCTGTCAATTTTCGGTTTAGTACTAAAAAAAATATGCTAGTGCCTAGTTGCATGGTCCACAAACTGAAGCTGATTAAAATGGGGCGCCAAATCGGTATGCTAGAAGGAGTGTAACGACGTTCGAGCTTTTAGTGAGAGACTGACACTCGGATGCTCTTGCTAATCACTAGTTAATTAAAGCTGATTAACATGTTAGTACACATTAGCTAGCTTGATCAGCTTCAGCGTCGGTGAATTCTTTAATGGAGAGATTGCTGTGGAGTTGTTCAAACCATTCTGGAGTCTTGACCCCTTGCATTCCTTCCTTTTTCAGCAACATAAAAAGAACAGAACCCTGGGAGTTCATTTAAGAGGAAAATAATTACAAAGAAATCACGTTCCAAGTGTGATCGGACAAAACAGTGCAGCTGCTGCATGACACGTTCCAAGTGTGATTCGAATCAGCAATACCGTTTTAGCAACCCAAATAGAAGAGGTGAAACGTGATCGATGAACTGTTCCTGATGACACTACACTGACTGTCGTTGCAGCTTTGATCAGACAATTGTATATATCATGCATGCTTGCATGCATATGGTCGTCTAACAATGGTCAAAGCAGGTTAGATGCCCCTAGATAGCTGGCATAAAGTACAGTTATAAATGATCAATATTAGTATTAGTTAGTTCGTCTGATCGATCATCAAATGCAGCACCAACCGCCATGCATGCATATGCTGATACTACTTAATATCGATCCAGGTGGCCGCCGGCCGGCCGGCCAGCCGGAGGAATAGTTAGTTACGGAGCATCTTAATCATGTCGGCCCGAGATCACCGGCGACGATGGCCGATCGGTCCCAGTCCGACCGTGCAGTGCTCGGACTCCACCATGGTTTGGATCAGGATCAGCTGCAGTCACTATAGTAGTGACTGCAAATACATAATCAGAATTTGTTTTTTTTAACAGAGGAAGTAAGCAATAGCAGCGCGCACCATTGGATGCAAATTGGAAGGATTAGATCGCACACCGTACTGTTCATAACACTGTGGCACATAGTATTGTTTGCCCTGTTACTATAGCATCGAATCTGGACTTTGATCGGAAAAACGAACAGCCAAAATTATATGCAGTCGTTAATTTGCAGTTCCAACTATAACTGCACCTGATCTGAATACGGTTTGGATATACACGCACCACGTCAGCGCGTGACGTGAGACTAAATTGTTGCCTAGAAGAGACGTACGGCTGACACGTCCTGATCTGTGGTTCTCAAACACAGTACCTGAGTCAACTCAAAACCGTGGGCTGTGTTTGGTGTTTTCGCTCGCATACAAAGATATATACACAAACAAACAAATCCATCCACTGGTCCATGTGTGCGTACGGCCGGCCTTTCATGAACCATACTACTAAGTATACACTGTTCGGCTAAATCCAACTGGCTATTCGGTAGAATTACTCAGTAATTCTGCATAAACCTGCATGGCTAGCTATTCGCCTATTCATTCATGTGCAAGCGATGTCAAATTGTCAATCACTGGAATAGATGTCTCAATCCAACTGCACCGATCGAGCTCAACATGCGCCCAATCAACCACTCAACAGGCATGCTGATTACTGGGTTTTGTCCATTGTGATGGTAGCTAGTGTACATACAGTGCATGCAAACGGATAGGTACGATAACATGTCATTCTGAAGCACAGTCGTAGCAGTGTCTCAATTGGATTAAGGCCAATCAACCACCAACCTACGCCGCGAAACCCATTTGTAGCAATTCAAATTAATCAAGATACCTCAAAAGAGGGAACTAGTGTATCGTACTTCAGTGGTATATTTTCAGACATACAAATGACAATATATATCCTGCAGTAATACAGTATACACTACCGGGGGCGTTAATCAAAACCTTCTATGCATGGAAAATTCAGAAGTGTTAGCAAATATAGTTTAGGGCAAATGGGTAATGCTAGGCTGCTAGCTTGAGGCAGCTCATATGTCTAACGTCAGGCTATGTATATTCAGTGGTTCACATTGAGCATAATCCTATACTGTCTAATGTTATGCAATAGCAAGGCCGCATGAGCTAGCTGGAAAGTATAAACAGAGCGCATATGGCATGAAATTGCCTCGCAGTCGCAGCTTGCTCCAATGCGCGGTTGGTTCTCTTAACCACCTATGGATATTCTGACAGAAAAAAAACTAATCCTCTCTAGTATGTGACATGACAACGAACAGGGACCATTTTAGCACTAAGATGGGAAGTGGCCGATAGCACATCAGCATTTCTCAGGCTCATATATCAGCTGCAACTGAAGAAAATAGATTCCTTGAATAAAAAAGGATCAAAATTAGTATATGATATTCTATAAAAAAACCCAAATATGTGATTGATGAATCAGAGTGGTGTTTTAATTGATGAAGTCTGAAACTCTGAATCGACACCGATCTGTTGTCCAGTTTCAGATTTCAGGGGTGACAAATTAGTTCCTTTTCGGTTGTTCGCATACTACAGTTTACTGTTGAACAGACCTAATTACGACAGTGCCATGGAATTTGCAAGGTTTGGAGCTTGACACCCGGAACTATACAGCAGCATATTTACCTGGGTCGCCGCCCGCGAGTGTGCACGCGTCTCACGGCGGGGATCACCGGCTTCTCCGACTCCGGCGGCGTAATGGAACGGATCCACCATGGTTAAAATGCGAGCCGAGAAGAGTGAGAGGTTTTGTGCACTGTCTGAAGCGCCGCCGCCGCCGCCGGCGGCCGGCGGCCGTGGGCGAGTACTCGAGGCGAGAAAGCGAAGAGGCTTGGCTTCGGAGTCCACGTCGGCCTAGTTTACGGCCCAGCCCAACTAAAGCCCAGCATACTTTCCAGTTGCCAGTACATGCATATTAAGCCCAAACCATATAAAGCCCATCAGTACATTGCCATGCGGAATAAGTTCATTTCAGGTTCCTTAACTTAACACGGAATCCGATTCTCATCCCTGAACCGTAATACCAGATATAACGGGTCCCTCAACTAACAAAATCAGTGCAAATAAAGTCCTAAGGTGGTTTGGATGACGGTTTTGGTTGATGCAGTGTCTACGTGGCTGGTTTGACTTGGTTATCCTCCTATGTGGTGGTGACGTGGCACTAGAAGCAAAGTATTAAAATTAAAAATAAAAACAAAAAGTGGAATCCACATGTCATTGAGCATTTAGATAAAAATAAATAATTACAGTGGGACCTATGACCACCCCTCTTCTCTCCCTTCTTTTTCTCTCACCTTTCCTCGTCGTCGTCACTGTAGAGACAACGTCGCGGCCGCCGCTGCGAGCGAGGAAACGACCTCGATGGCAAGGAGTAAGCTCGCGACACCGGAGACGCGGTCGCTGGGCTGGTCAAAGGGAGCGGCGAGGGAGGCAACATTGAGGCCCGCTCGTCACGGTTGGCAAGCCGCAAGCACAACATGCGCGCGACAGACCAACGAAGGAAACGGTGGCAACAACGAGAGGAGGTGGAGAGCGAACCGGCATAGCGGGCGACAGCACAGTGGACGGGAGGGGTGGAGTAGCCGGCCGGCGAAGCGGAGGTGGCGACGGAACAGGGTGAACAGGCGGAAGCAAAGCAGAGGGACGGGCGAAGCAGAGGAGATAATTGCTTTCCTGCCGAACCCACTCAACTCCTCACCCACCAGCCCGCCCGACATGCCGCCCCCGTCCCTCCTCTCCCTCCTCCCCGCGAAGCCAACGAGCCGCACGGAGATCCCCCACCGCGAACCGCCTTCCCGTCCGCGGAGCACGAGCTGCCTCACCACTCCACACCTCCTCCTCCTCCTCCGGCGACGGCGGACGAGGACGCGACAGCGAATGGCGGTGGCTATGTGAAGGAAGATGCCGTGGATGGGGAGAGGAGCGCCAGACCTCACCTCCTTCGAGCCACAGCAACCCCGCCGCTCCACCTTCGCCTTCGACCCACTCCGCGTCGAAGATGCCGAGGATCGGGATGGGACGCTACAGTGTCGTCATAGTCCTCCTCAACTCCGGATCTACGCGCAGATTGAGACGGCCCGACAGCAGTGCGCGGCTACAGTGGCGAGGGGAAGAGGAAGGGGCCACCGCGAGCTTCTACCTGCCAGCCGCCGCGAGCCTCTCTCGTTGGCCGCCACCCTTGCCGGTCACCACCCTTCTCCCTTCTCCCCGCTGGCCACCGCCTGCTGCGCACCTCTCCCTCTACCCATCGCCGTCGATTCCCCACCCACGGTGCCTCGCCATCACCGGTCTCCCAGCCTCGTCCCTCCGCGCACTCTCGCCAGTGGAGGAGTGGAGGGAAGAGTAAGTGGGTCCCACATGTTTTGTTGTAATTTTTTAGTTTTTAATGTTGCTCCATTTTTTTTCTGAATCAAATTACAACGTAAGCACCACGTCACCACCACGTAGGACGAGGACTAAGTCAAACCAGCCACATAGGCACCACATTAGCCAAAATCGTCATCCAAACTGTTGAGGGATCTCGTTTGCACCGGTTTTATAAGTTGGAGGACGGATTATATGTGATTTTTGGGTTCAGGGACGAAAATCGGATTCAGTGTCAAGTTAAGGGACCTCAAATGAACTTATTCCTTGCCATGCTGATATACGGGCATATGACCCATATCTTTGGAAGAGGCTGCAATCCTGCAAAGAAAAACCCATTTCGAGTTATTTGTATGTTGATCTTCTATTTAACCATGAATAATGCAAAGAATCAGCACACATGATGAGGCCGGAGCAGGAGGAAGAAACTAGAAAGCATCAGCCCATACACACTTACTGACATACGTACATAATCCAGTGACGAATAATGCAAGTAATCCCTGAAAATCCAGTTTCAAAAGTAGTAATTTGGTAGTTTATGCAAAGCATTTCCTAATTCTTGCATTTTTCTAGCACTCCATACTACATACTCGATCGATCAAGCAGTTGATTAATCAGTACCTAACCTCACTCTAATTCTCTACTTCAAATTGATTGCTAATACCTTCGACTCCGTATAATAGATTGTTGATTAATCATCCCATCCGCGACTGTGTGATCAGTGCAGCTGCTCCATCTGCACGCCGCCTCCACCATTGTTGTCGTTGTCTGGTACTCGCCGAGATAGGCGCCGAGGTGGTCGGAGAGGTGAGCTCTGTCGACGCTCTCGCCGTGGTAGCTCTTGCAGACGAAGTACACCACCGCCTGCGCCACCAGCGCCACCATGATCACCGCCCTGTACCCGATCCCAACCCTCATAGTGTCCTCCACCACCACCGCCTTGAACCCCGCCTCCACCGGGAACGACAGCCCGCTCAGCATCGCGAAGACGACGGCCACCGTCCAGAGCTTGCCGGCGAGGAGCGCTCGGCTCTTGCGCATGGCGGCGAGCCCGTGCGCGTCCTCCAGCACCGACACCACGCTGGACCACGCCGATGTACACCAACCGGGCGAGGTAGACCGCACCGCCGGCCAGCGTGAGGGACGTCAGGAGGGTGGCATGGTGGCGGTAGAGCAGCAGGATGGTCTGGACGAACACGGCGATGAAGACGCCGTTGTAGAGGAGGAGGATCCCGAAGGCGACGAGTAAGGTGTTCATGAGGCGGGTGATCCAGACGACGGGGAAGGCGCGTACACGCCGAACACCCCCACCGACCGGAGGTCCTCCTCCTCAGGATCCCACACCTCCATTGCTCTCCTTGCTTCGCGTTGCTGCGCTGCATTGGTAAAGCTAGCTAGCTAGGTCAGTCAAACTCAAAGACAGGTGTCCACTGACTGCATCAACGTACTGACACTCCGCTACTCTGCTAGAGGAAAAAGCATTCGACCGATCGTCGTGTAGGTGTGTAGCGGATGCTTTTCGGTAGTCTCGAAATGGTATCGATCTCGCCGGGGAAGCCGGTGAGTTCGGCCAGTAGTGCGTCACTGCGTCAGTGGCAGGTTTGATTACCATGTGCAACGGACATGAATTGGGGGGATTAGGTGGGATATTTTCTGAGATTTGAGAGAGAACGAAGATGGAAAGTGAGGTGGGTTCACCGCGGCGAGTGGAGCGGAGCAACGGAGGAGTGGGAATATGGTTCGGCGAAAGGCTAGTTGAAACGGGACGGAGTTTTCTGGGCTCGCCGCAGAGCTCCAAAAAGGAGCATGCGGCGGCGGCCGCCATGGCTGGTGAGGGGAGGAGAGCGTGCTGACGTCTTTTTTTAATATTTACAGAAATATTATAGCGGCGAAAATATTTGCAGAAATAAACCCTGCCGTCCTCCATTTGAGCGGCAAGGTGACGTGATACATGACGCCGTGTGCACCTTCACAGCACTGTGTGCGCATTTTGCGCTAAGGTCCCTTGCCGCCCTTTGCAAGGGCGGCAAGGGTCTCCGTGCAAAATTAGTGTGGTAAGGGGACTGCCTGCAAAATGACAGGCCCCTGAGCGAGGAGCTGGGAACTTTACACGGAGACCCTTGCCGCCCTGGTAGAGGGTGGTAAGGGGGCCGCGTGCAAAATTCCCAGCTTCACTAAACGGCTGTCCCGCGCACGTGTGTCACATCACCTTGCCGTCCAAGTGGAGAGCGGCAGGGTCTATTTCTGTAAATATTTTCACCGCTATAATATTTCTGTAAATATTAAAAAAAGAAAATTTAAAAATAAAAAAAATTTGGAGGAAGACGACGGAGTGGTTTGCTTCGGAAGTCTCGTTGGAAATACGGCCCAGCATATGTTATCTTGGCCCAATTAATGTTCGGCCTTACTAACTTTGGTGCTAAGAGGCCCACATGAAGCAGATAACCAACCGGATCGCTAATAGAAGTGGCGAACCGTTTTTTTACAATGGAATAAGTTCATCGGAGGTCCCTTAACTTAATAGAGAGATTTTTTTGAGGTCGCTGAACCACAAAACCAGAAATATTTGTCCCCCAACTCACACAAACCGTGCACTCAAGGTCCCAGGACAGTTTATATGGGTGGTTTCGCTGATGTGGCATCCTAGTCAGCAAAAAAAAAAATAAAAAAATACGTGGAGCCCACATGTCAGCCACCCTCTCCTCTTTTCTTCTCCTTCTCTTCTCTCTTCTCTTTTCTCTCTTCTCTCTTCTCTCTTCTTTCCTCTTCTGTGAGGGAGGCTGGCGGGAGGAGCGGGCGGAGCGGCGCTGAGGTGCGGGCGAAGCGGAGGCGGGCGAGCGCGGCGACGGGCGAATCGGCGCCGGGCTGCGGGCAGAGTGGTGATGGGCGGCGCCGGGCTGAGATGGTGGACTCCATGGCGCGCGAGCGCGGGGGGAGGGGGGCTGACCGGCGCGGCGGGCGGGCGAGCGCCCGACGGCTGGAGAGGGGGAGAGAGACGGTCGGCGTGATGGAGAGCTCGGGGGCGGAGAGTAGCGGCGCGCGGCTCGGCAGCGGGGGAGAGGAGCGGCAGGAGAAGAGCCGGTCCCCTTCCTCCCGCCCGACCACTTCCACCACTACCCTACCGCGCGCCCGCTCGGCCACTACGGCTCCGGTCCGGGCACCGGCTTCGACCATGGGTTCCTCAGCTGCCGGCGCCTCCTCTCCTGCCGCTCCTCTCCCCCGCCGCCGCGCCGCGCGCTGCTACTCTCCTCCGCCGAGCTCGCCATCGTGCCGGCCGTCTCTCTCCCCCGTCAATGGACGCAGCTTCCTCATCACCACTCCGGTGTCCCTTCCCGTCCACACCGCGAGCAGTCGAGCACGACCGGCCTTCTCGCCCACGGCGTGCATGCGAGGAGGCGAAGCGGCGGACACGGCGAAGTGGGAGCCAAGCTCCGACGGCCGCACGTCGCCTGTGACAAACCTGGCAAGGGGAGAGATGGAGAGGGGAGAGAGATATGGGGCCTACACCATTTGCTCTCACTTACATGTGGTCCCCACATATTTATTTATTATTTTTTACTGACTAGATGCCACGTCAGCAAAACCGGACACAAATACTGCCATGGGACTTTTTTGAACTGTTTGAGTGAGTTAGGGGACAAACATTTCTGGTTTTGTGGTTTAGGAACTTTAAAAAATCTCACTGTTAAATTAAGGGACCTCCGGTAAACTTATTCCTTTTACAATTAAAACCACTCTCCTATTTTTCACAAAATATCAAACATGTTGGAGGAGAGTGAGAACGAACTTGATCGGAAGTTCAGATTACATATTAGATTCATATTTTGGGCCTGTTTGGTTTAGTGCTAAATTTTACCCTCCAATTATTTGGTAACTTTATTATATATACTAGCCATTTGGATTGATGCCTTTTTTTTTTTTGCCAAAATCAATAGAGTTGATACTACTCTTTCCTACGAAAAAGTTGGTACTGCCAAAACTCTACCAAGGTTTGTCACTCCCAATATTTTGGTAGGGCTTCAAACCAAACATGCCCTTTGTTCTGAAAGGTTTAAGACCAAAAATATAAAGACATGAAAGTCTTGATATTTCAGAACCGTAGAACAGATGGAAAATCAATACCAAGCTTCAATGAGTGTAGTTGCATTTCTCCCTATGATAATAACTATAATATTCGTATCCAAATTTCACTTATAATGAATGAATCATCAAGTGAGGAAGAACGAGTCGAAAACTACAGTACAGGTTAATCACAGAGCTGTCGAAAGCTTCCAATAGCAGACTTTCCGTAGTCTTTCCGTGTGAAGACTTCGATAAATAATCCATGTACAACAACTAAGAACCAAAAAACAATGACTATCAGGATTACATATATTTACCCTTATTGGCAGAAGAGAATGGGAAAAACCGTCATGAATCGATGGGGCGTGACACACAGCCGTGAGCCCAAAGCTCGTTGAATACCCTATCTAACAATCTGGACAATGCCTTCTTCCAAGAGAACGAGTATGTAGTCCCCATATTTGAGACTAATCCCATTGCAAAAATTAGTTAATCAATCCTGTCAATTAATGAATAGAACATGCTTTGTCCACCCTTCTGCCGACATTTATGACCAACGATAGCACCCCTTCTCCTGTTCCACAGCTGTATTTGTTGTCCTAGTACACAATACAAGCTTTTGGGAGCTATAGTGTCCAGTCAGTACGCACATAAGGGTGTGACTCGTTGATGCACAGTGCTATCGGTTGGTCTGATTCGCAGGTTCAATTGTGTTAGTCTGTCAGGGATTTATGTTGCACTCATCCATGAATTTATCGTCTCGAGTTAGGAACCTCTTCCAGTATCTCCTGTAGTTTGGTATACCTAATTCAAGCCAAGGTTTCATATTGCCATTGTAGTGCAATGCTGCAGAACTCCGTGCAACCTCTTCATCAATTGCATAATCATATCCAAGTCCAGATAGAATCAACCTCTCATCAAGGGGATAAATGAGGTGTTGGAAAGATAACAAACTTAGAGGAAAGGCTGCTGCTCGCAGAGATGTCTCATCCTTCATCACGAACTGCA
This sequence comes from Oryza punctata, assembly GCA_000573905.2. NCBI lineage: Eukaryota > Viridiplantae > Streptophyta > Magnoliopsida > Poales > Poaceae > Oryza > Oryza punctata. Next base: position 32,251,514 of record CM002494.2, on the reverse strand, counting down.
ACACAACAGAGTAAGATTAATACGTGCAATACAATAGTAACCATGAGGTGCATAAAAAACAGTGGGACGAATCATTTTCAGACTGGAGACTGGAAAAACACAAGTAGCACTATATCATCTTTCCAGATAGCCCTTTATTGTGCCCTTCTCTTCTATCATATGCTATAAAGAAAATAAATAGACCAGAACTATACCAACCTTTTTCAGAAGCAGCAGGTAGTTTTCTGTAACTTTGTGTTTCCTCCATTTATCCAAATTTATAACATTTATCCCAGACATCCATGCACATGACTTGGTATCAACTGTTGTACTACCCAAGAGATTTCTCACTTGACCCAGTCTTAAACCACAAAATTCGATAGCACCATTTACCTTGTCCCCCATATCAAGATTCCACAAGAAAGATAGATCACGTTGAACAACCACATCATCATCCAACACAACCACCTTATTTAGATCCTTGAATATTTCTGGAATGAAGAAATGTGAATGACTAAACAATGATAGGTATTCCATTCTTGTCTTCCCAGCAGGTTGCTCAGTGCTCCTAACAAGAACACGGAACTCCTCTGACAGATACAGATGCCGCACACTAAACTTTGTTAACTTCTCCTTGATAATATCCTCATAGTTTACGACATGGACAGCTGCCTCTCTGTATGATTTTTTGTCAAACCAGTATTTCATGGCAAAGAAATTTTGAGCATCAGTTAAGATATGAAAAATGATATTTTTTCGGTCCTGCAAAAAGAACAACATGAATATCAGCAACACCCAGTTCGAATATAATGTACAACTAAACACTGTAAAGAATAAAAACCATCCGCATACCTTTGAACTGCTCACTGTTGAGTTGATAACAACCGAAGCAGCAAGGATGTTCTTAGATAGTACAACATAGTGTCTACCGTGTGTAGCACTAAATTTGCGAGCAGAAGAGTCATTTGAACCCGGTGAAGAGGGTTTGAAATACTCTAATGTCAACCTCATAGACAGACAGTGATGACTCTTAGGCAACGTCTGAGCACCAAGGTTGTAGAGGAATGCACTCTGCTTCATATGAAAGTGAGCTTCATCCTCAGTCATGTCAAGTATCTGACGAAGTTTCCTGTCAACATTGTGACAATCTACAGTGCAAGATTTTGCTCTAGCTATTGTTTGCTCCATCTGCTCCATCTTCTTATTGGTACTGAAATCAATGGATAAATATCATTAAAATTATGAAAGTAGACTTATATATTGATGATGGGAAAATTATTCATGGGTTGACTGTATACTACTTTCAGATGAAAGCACTTTTTTCTACAAAAAAATATTAAAACTATTTCCCCTTAGAGATAAAAAGTTTAAATGACACTGTAATTTGCAAGATATCCAGATCCAGTTTCAGTCTAACGTATAACTGCAACTTTAAGATGACAATGAAATGAACTATGACTGCAACTTTAAGATGACAATGAAATGAACTATGAAAGACCAGAAGAGTAAGCACCAGAATTTTAAGTCTTACAAGGATGGTAGATCAGCATCAACAGTGGATACACTAAGAATCCTCTCATGGTCTTGTATGTTTTGCTTCATTACCCCAGTAAGTTCCTCCTGTCCTTCAAGCTTAGCAATGCTTGGATAATATGAGCGTGCCACAAATAGTTGGTCTTTTAGCCTTTTCACAATGGAATCCTTCATGACTACCTTGTGTTCTCTGGACCAGAGGCAGTAGCTACCAAATTCAAGTTGACAAGCCTTCACATTTTCCACTTCATCTATGTTTGTGCCTTTGTCTAGTCTCTTTCTATCTTTGCTAACCTCCTGAAAGCAATGCATGCTCATTAGTACCTCTTGTTGATAAAAAAATGCTCAGGAAGAAAAATAGAGCACTCTATGAAAATGAAGCTATCCTTGAGAGAAACTAGGATGCAGTATATTTAGCATTGTCCTAAAATTTTGTCCTTGAAAGATACTGGGACACAGTATATTTTCAGCATTGTCCTAAAATATTGTCCTTGAAAGATACTGGGACACAATACCTTTTCATCATTGTCCTATTATTAGAATAATGGCATGTTATTACATCAGAATGACTAAAAGGAAAGTAATTCTTTGCATTATTGCATACCATCTACCGATAATCTAATATGTGTTTGACCTGAAAATCTAGCATTTGATAGCTTCTAGCGTCATACTTACTACTGCTGATACTGCAGGACCTTAAAATTCAATTTAATGACTGAACATGTCAGAAAAGTAGCAAAATAAAGTACAAATTCGAATACTAGAAATCATACTCTTGTGCCTTGAGTTGACTCCTTCACAGCCTCTGATGGGTCAACTTTTGGTGAGGGAAGAACTGTGTACAGATCTGAAAAAGAATACCATAAATATCAGACAGAATAAAAGACCAATCAGGAATATCTGGAGTACAGCATATAAACTGCTTAAACAAAGAGCAGCAGTGAATATATTATTAGTATCACAATGACAACAATGTTTCTAAACAATATTTGCATCTAGCATGTAAGGTAAAGTATTGGGAAATGGAGAGAAGCAAGAGCGTGGGACTGAAGAAAATTAGAGTTCACATATAATATTTAGGCTGAAGATTGATTCAGTTAAAATTATGTCCATATATAGTCTTCATGATACTACCACTGTTCTTTGTGTAGCCCCAAATGCCAGATTACCTGTTAAGTTTACCAGACTACTCTGCATAGCATAGCCTATAATTCATGAATGACATGCTAGCATTGGTAACAATTCTAGACACATCTAGAAAACTTAGCTGCATAAAATGAACTGAACGGTACCTTTTGGTTTAGTGCTAACACGGGAGGTGTGTCGATCAGTTTGCTTATGCTTCTGCAGCCCTCCGCTGTTACCTCTGGGCGTCTTTTTTGGTGTATCCTGAAGGGGGAAAAGAAGAATGTGTTATGTGTTGCAGATGCAACCACACAACATTGACAGTTCACGAACTGCTACAAAATATAAATTCTATTTTTTCATACTATTTTGCGAACTAAATTTTCATCATTCATGAAAAAGGATTTCCCTTGAGCGGCAATAACCAACAAGGATACAGTGTTCCTCAGAAAGCTAACACGCTAGACTTAAAATTCACCTCTAAGTTGCAGGTACAAATGTTTAGACAAGTATCAGTCGTCCTGGCCACTCATTTATTACATCAAAGGAGTATAAACAAGTGATAGTGCGAGGACCTTACGACACATTGACACCACCAATTGAGGTTTCAGAAGCAAACAAAATTACAAATCATTCACCATCATCGAACAGTATCTGCAAATGCGAACCTGTTTCAGTCCATTGACAGTACCGTCACCATCCGTCTTCTCCACGTGATGGAACGAAGGCAAAACAACCTCCTAAAAGCCAACGTAAAATGCAATAATTAGCCCGACGCAGCCTTCTAACACATCAAAATCAGAAGTAGGTGCATGAGAAAAGGGGGGGTAACAGTTGCGGGTACCTGTCGGCGCCGCTCATCCGTCGTGACGTACCCTGCATCACATTCACAGAACAAACCAAATCAAAAAAATTATCCGGCGGCAGTCGAAATTACAGAACCACACAGCAATCGATGCCCAGATCCATCGGAAGCGGCAATGATCCGAGAACGAGGGGGCACTGCATTCCCCCAAAACCCTCCCACTAAAATGGCAGAAAGGCGAGCGAGGGTTACCGACCGGATTGAGAGCGGTCGAAGAGGAAGGCGAGGGGAACGAGCAGCGAGAAGAGGACGAGCGCCAGCACGGCCACGCGTGGCCCCCTCCGCCTCTTCGCCGGCGGCGGCAGCAGCGTCGCCTTCATCGCCGCCTCGCCCCACTACTGACACTGGTCATTGCGCCGCCACTGCGAGAGACGCGCCTCCGAATCGGAGCGGTTGCGGTGCTCGCCCACACGGCCACACTCCACTCCGCTTGGATTTGAACTCAACAACAACTCACAACTGAACTAATCGATCGATGGGTGGGTGGGTGTAGTGCGCAAGGGGAGTGGAGAAAGATGGGGGAGAAACAAACAAAAGAAAGAAAGAAAGCCAAGCCGTTGAGAGGGCCAGCGTGTGAGTGTCAGTGTGTGTGAGTTACTCGTGTGGGCGTGACGTGGGGTCCAGCTGTCACGTGATCGGATGCCAACTTGCCAACCGTGTGCTCGCTACTGGGCCAAAATTAGGGTCCATGTTCGGCCCAAAACTGCACAACCATGCTCCATTGCTTGCAGCCAGCATTCCAGTTGTGCCTGACGTTAGTGTTCACTGAAAATCAACTAGAAACAAAAACACTTGATCATATTGTGAGGCTAGAAGCAGACTCTGATTCTTCTACAACGAATCAGGGTCACTTCAAGAACAAAGGGCACTAGTTTCTGAACTCTGAACAATCAGAAAAAACTGAATGAACAGGTGGATTTTTCATACGGACAAAGAGGGAAAGAAGCCTACACTCGTTACTACTAAATTTTATATATACATCATTTCAGACCGTATAGGTTCCTAGATATTGGGATACTAGCATTGACAACCAACTGGTAGCATTCCTTCAGATCTTGAATTTCACAGAATCATGTAGCAGCCATTCTTCTTGTACACCAAAAAATTACACTCAAGATTGTCCAACATCTTGACGACAAATTCTCTTTTCGACCCATTGAAGTGCTTGACAACATCCTCCAACGAAACCTGCAACAACTAAGATCTTCAACGAGGAACAACATGAATTCCAATCAAAGAAATTCAGGAAAAAGATGCCTTACCCTATTGCGGCCTTCAACCAGTTCTAGTATTGCATCTTCGGTGGCACCGATTGCGGCAGTAGAATTTACACCTTGTCCATCTGTCTTTTGTAGTTTACTTGCTGGCTCATCACCACAAATCAATGAGCCATCAGTTTGGCCTCTCTTTGTCAAAGGGCTTTCATCACAAACATCTACGCCAACTTCACTTCCATTTGAGGTGGGCTTTGGTGCCTCTGATGTCTTGGACTGGATCCCATCAGTAGGAACAGTACCAAAAACTTGATCCGACAATCCAAGTCCCTCAATTGCCAAGAATGTCTTGATCACCTCATAAGTAACCTGCAAGTATCATGTTGCATTTTGCCAGGTAAATTAGGCCATGGGAACGCATTGGATGAACTAATATCTATCTTGGCAGTGCAGAAGCACTTGTTCGTTGAAGCAACAAATCTACTTAATCAACAACAGAAGTAGTCTGATCATGCATGGAGGAAGAGTTACATTTTCTGGAAGTTCATCTTTGATTGGCTTCAACTTTTCATGTGATCCAAGCTTTGTAATGGCAAGACGGATCTGTGAGGCTATCTCATGTGTAAGTCCTACCTCCTCACAAAACCTACTCCAGTCCATCTCACATCCATCTCGAGCAGCATCAAGTATGTATGAAATGACCGTTTTCTCTTTTATTGGTACTGCTCTGCGGAAATACTAGAATAAACCAGTATGTTAAGCAGTGAACTTACCATATGGATCTATGGCAACCAAAAACAAGGGCAACTCACCGCGATTTTCTGGAACGGAAACTTCATTTTCTGCCACAATTCCCATGAACAAAATTTCGCGTCACCCAAACTCTTCGGGAGATTATTTTGTGTAGGTTTTGCAACGACAGGTATACTTTCTACAGCCGATAAATCATCCAAAGGAAGATTCAATTCCTTTGCCAATTGTGTGATATTTTGGATGAACATACTGCCATAATGCGAGATGAAGTGCTGAAACCAAAGGTCAGATAGTATGAGTATAAGACAAAACATGATCATATTTTTTGTATTTTCCAATAGGGTGCACCGCAAAAAAGTTGTTTTGTGTTATGGCGTAAAAGTGTGTTAGCTACTATTATTTTCTGAAGTGATACCTGGTTAACACCATCAATATTAGCCAACCTAGCTATGGTGCTGGGCCTCAACTTCGCAAAGTTTCTTAGTGTCTGATCACCACATATAGCGTACCTGAAATGATGGATTAAAGAGATCCAATTCAATTGTTGCTCCAATAAGTAAAGAGCCTAGAATCCTAAACTTATTGTTGTAAACATTTAAGAATTTAACTCACGGCGCCGTTCCAATATCTTGTGCAAGTTGCATCCTGACATTCAAGAGTAATTGGTAGATTTTCAATTCATCCTGAAAGAGATCCAAATTGAGACTAAAGAACACTAAAATAATGTATTTTACAAATAACTCCTCTGGAAAACTTACCTCAGAAAATCTTTCAGATTCTGATGGACCCAAAGGATTTAAGCCCTCTTCTTTACACTGCGAACTACCATGCCCCTCTAGCTCAATCATCTCTGCAGTCAGCTGTAAAAACAGCGGTGCTCCATCCACTTTATCAGCAGTGGATAGAAACTTGTACCCATTAGGACTAACACTGAACATAGACACAAGGAGTCAGTGAATTGTGGCTGTTTGAGCAATCATGCTTGGGTTAACTGGAGTCAATAAATTGGAATGAGCTAGCAAAATAGAACTAGAATATTAGCTTATGCTATGAAAAAGAAAATAGTCAGCACAGCACCTGATGGATCTAAATGTATCATGGACATTCTCCTTTAAATAATCTGCACACAGAATAAAAAGAAATAACAAATCAAAGTGACAATGAAGGACGGCAGAAATTGTTGACACCTGATGAATAAATTCACTCACTGTTGCCATTAAGTAACAGTACAGCATTGATGAAAAGATACTCTGATGCTGAATTTCAGAACTAGACAATTTAAGAAATAAACATGGTACAAAATTACAGATCTCGAGCTCTAAAAAAAGGGTCTCTAGGAATGAAGGTATACAAGAAGGGTAGCCCAAAAGGTCAGATGAAATGAGCTATCATGGTGCCTACTCTGTACAAAATATGCTGTTTGCATCTGTGCCATATGATCGAGGACCTAAGGTCATGAAAAACACTCCTTTTACTAAAAGAATGAACTGCAGAATCACATGTTTATTGATACTATTTTTTTAAAATGCAACCATTTATTTTCTCCAAAAAAACAAGGAATAAAACGAAACTGTACATGGATACAGAACTTCAAGTCAGCATACAGAACAGGTGTCTTTGCTTGCACAAGTAAATGACTGAAAATGTGTAGAGGTATAGAATGGTACCATGTGCTAAAAGCAGGCCACCAAGAGCTTTCCACCAGTTTGGTGGATAGTCTTTTCCCCGCCCATGCAATGAAAGTTTATCAAAATTGTTTTCAACGATTTTCTTGCCCTACAAAATGAGAAAATACTTATTATGAAACATAATCCTTTACAAAATTGTTACTACTGTTCAGGGCTAAGGTATTTTTTTCAAAAATTATCAGTTGTGGAATCACTTATATATTATAATGGAATAATTTGAGATTATGAAAAGCTTGAACAATCAGCACACCAGGATACTGCAGCAAATATAAGACCCAAATATACATTCCTTGAAATATTTTATTCGCATTGATCTTTGTTCAGGGTATTCCCGAAAGCATTATCAGCACACAGTTGATCTTATCCAATCAAGTGCTAATGGCCAATTTATGTCACAAGCTGGCAAAAATCACAAACATCAGGCTAGAAACCGTACACGTGATCCACGGAGAACATCAATAGGCAAATTAAGGCCCCACCGTCCACCACAGGACTTAATGCAAGACAGCAACAAGAAGGATTCTTTTGACAAATCCCTCTCGTTTTTTGTCCTTGTGCAATTGTCACAATTACCTGCAAATCAAGAGATATGTCAAAAACCAATGTGCCACTAGCAGTTGAAACAAGATTCAAATATACCTTACTCTTTTTAAATGGAAAACATTACCAGATGAGTTCAAACTGAGTCTTAAATGTAAAATATAAACTTACTACAGTCAGTGGTGCGGTCTTCGCCAAAGTACTGCAGCAAGAATTTTCTGTGACATGTAGCAAGCATGCAATACTTTTGTGCTGCCATGAAGGACTCCATGATGGCTTTTCGTTGAGTTTGCTATCAGTGACAAAAAAAAAATGAACTAAAATAGTAAGCAACTGAAAGAACTAGGCTGCAGATATGTAAGATATATCACTTTGGCATGAACACAGATACTGGATGCACATAATATTCACATACACTTTTAGCTTCAGCGCAATAGAAATCAGATTTCATAAAATCACTTCTTTGGTAATATAGCCAGCAGACTGAAGGCAGTCCATCTCTTCCACAACGCCCACTTTCCTGGTAATAGGATTCCAGGCTCTTCGGACATCCATAATGTATTACACATCTAACATCTGGCTTGTCGATTCCCATTCCAAAAGCAATGGTAGCCACCATCACAAGTACTTCATCTCTAACAAACGATCTGTAAAGGAGAAGCATAAACTATGATGAGCTGCTATAGTACCAGACAAATACTGCAAAGGCAGAGTGCAGATTATAAATTGCAAGATATTAACTTAAATACACATGTCATCTGTCTAAATACCTTTCTAGTCTAATAACTTCATGATCTATTGCATATGTAACAGAATGCCAATATTTCTACAAACATTACAGATCAAATTATAGAGCTGCAATATTCGTAGATGTTCTTTTTTCCTCGTGAAAATTGTGGCACGATAAATCAAAATTTAATAGAGTTATGCAAACCATAGCCAACAAAACAATTCTGCAAATCATTCTATATGCAAGCAAAGAGGGAGTAAACGTAGAAAGTATAATGAAATGGACACAGAAAAATTAAAGTAGATGATATACCTATGTGATTCCTCTCTAGCTTTATTTCCCATTCTACCATGGTAAATGCCGGACTTGATTCCAGCAGCTACCAATGCCTCGTGCACCTGAAAGAAAACAACTTACACAAGTTACCGCATGTGTACCTATTACAGAAGTTCAAAAATACGAAAATGTATGATACTAAAGGCTGTAAACCTGTTCAGTCTCTCGGATGGTAGTACAGTATATTATTGTTGAGCCACCCACAGTACAGTTCTTTGAGACATCCTTCACAAGTTCATTGATAAAGGCCATAGACCGGTTGCATGATTTCACACCATAGAAAAGGTTAGGACGATCAAATGATCCTACCACAATGTGAGGATTGCGCAGGGTCAAGGAAGTGGCAATGTCTCCACGTACCCTACAAAATTATATGGCACCATGTATTTGGTGTTTGGAGGAAAAAAAAGAATTTAGACATTGTAAACAAAAGTAATGCAGCACCTATGAGGCTATAACAAGTGAACATGTTTATTTTGAAAAGAATGAGCATCAATATCTTTTATTACAATAGAAATTAGTGGTCAAAGTTACATTTTGGGGAACTTGTCAATGTCCAAAACAGCATGGTTTCATGAACCGAAAGGAGTATAATCAAATCCCTGCATTTCTGTCTACAATATATTTTACACGCATCAAGACCAAAATTTAGTGCCAATGTCAAATGGAAAATGACAATTCTCCCAAAGTTACCAGCTACCACCTAGCCTCCACTCTATCACTTGAGTTCACAGTTTCACACATGCTGTCAGTTTACACATGAACACAACAATGGAGGTAAGTTATAAGTTTTCCAAGCCATTTCCAGCTTCTATGATATGTGGAGTATTGTGCCACTAGGGATACAACTATACCCCTCTAAAAAAGATACAGCTATACTCTCACTATTCTTACTTTAAATAGAGAAGAAACATAATAATATGATATCATCGAAGGGAAAAAATTTTACCAAGCAGGGAAACAACTAATAGTGCAACATCTATACCTTTGTGTGGCTGTTGCAGTTAAAGCGACAAAGGGAACACCCACAAGAAGGTCACGCAACATATGCAACTGTTTGTACTCCGTTCTGCAAACAAGAAAGAGGATTGCAATAAATAAAGGTCTGCTATTCATTAAACTGGATGGTGTGAGTTTTAAGGGTGGGAGCACAAATTGGTAGGAAGTATGAATAACCTAAAATCGTGGCCCCATTCTGATATGCAGTGTGCTTCATCGACAGCCAACAGGCAGATTCCAGCAGCCTGCAAGTTACTCCAAAACCTGGGAAGAAGCTTTAGAATGTCAAATCGATAGAGTAAATGTAATGTTATCAAACCCATGAGTGATTTGTTGTGTACATGCAATTGAATGTGCATGCCTCCCATTTACAGGCAAGTAAATACACAATCAACTAGTCCTTTTAGACTAACCATGCATAATCACAAAGTGGCGTGTGACTAGAGTTTATCAAAAGACTACTAGATTCTGCCTTTTACCTTGAAGGAAGTGAGACAGCTTTCTCTGGTGTCATGTACAGAACATCGAACGTGCCTTTTTCAGCCTCACCGCTAACAGAGATGTCTGTTTGGGTGCTGCCAAGGTATTCAGACTTCACGCCATGCTGCTTTAAGATCATGACCTATTTTAAGTAGATAAGAGATTATGTTTTCTTGTATAAAAAAATCAACAATGATCAAAGCACTAATGATCTGCAATGATTATTTGAACCATACCTGGTCTTGCATCAATGACAGAAGAGGGCTGACAACAACAGCTGTCTTCTTTGTAACAAGTGGTGGGATTTGATAACTGCAATAAAAAAAAATCAATTAGCAATCAATAACTTATCCAATGATTTCCTAGAAGAAAAACTAGATGATTTATGTATGTGTATACCCAATGAAGATGAACTTATCTACTTAATATAGCTCATAGGCCCCATATTACTATCAAAATCATTATGTTTTATATTTCTAAAACACTACACGGTGATACAGCAACTCATATATCAACCAAATGCAACATTCCAATGAAGATTTCATCACTACAATGATCTAACTTGCACATCCATAGAAATATCCACGACAGCTAACAACAGTGGCACCGCACGAAGGAAGGGAGCAGTCACAGGGAACTAACTCACCAAATCGACTTGCCGCTGCCGGTGGCCATGACGACCAAGCAATCCCGTCCTTCCAGGACCTTCTGTATGATCTCCCGCTGGTACGACCGGAACCCCGAGAACCCGAAATACGTCTGCAAAACAGAAACGCCCCAGTTTAGCATCCAGATAGGGTTTTAGCCCGCGGGATCGCGGGGCTAGGGTTTATTAGGGAATGGGAACGCGATTCGGGCAACGAGCACTTGCCTTCAGAGCTGCCTCCATCGTGGTATGGGGCTCGCGCGCGCGGTCGCGCCCCCGCGTCGGCGTCGGCGTCGGCGAGGTTGGGCGGCTTCGGGAAGAAGAAGGCGAGGCGACGCAGCTCGGGTGGAAGGAGAAACAATCGAAGGTGGTGGGGAAATGGTTTCGGCTGGGTAGAACGGAACGGGGCAGGTTGCGTTGCGGCGGGTCTTTTTGTTGGACTTCCCGCCAATTCTTCCGTTTCCATTTTACTTTTTCATAAATAGCTTGCGAGGCCCATTAGGCCTTGTATTCTTTTTCGTGTGGTCGAGATTAGGAATACGTTTACTTTAGATCCCTTCTTATCATTTTGTTCGAATTAAATTCTTGAACCGCAATAAATTAAATTGTTGAACCCTCCATCTTTCAAAACCAGGTTAAATAAGATCACAAGGCATACGGATGATTGGGTCCCACATGTTTTTTATTTAACCTGATTTTGAAAAATTGGGGTTCAACATTTTTTATATTACGATTGAAGAATATAATTTCGAACTCGACGTTAAGATGAGGAATTAGTAGGCTGTGTGGCCCATTAGGGTTCGGCAAATACGGCCGTATCAATTTATGTTTTGGCAATTATTGTTAAAATCTTACTAGTTGTTTGACTTGGAATGATGCTGCCTTGGATTATATTTCGTCGAAAATATGCATATGTTGAGATACAGCTACCACTGCAGTTTTATAGACCACACAAATATACTGCCTGAAGAAATGTACATTGACAGATCAGGAAGTTCTAACTGGATACGTTGTCGAGCAAGGCCTCTATGAGTTTGGGTTCACAATGCTGCCCTGAAAATAGCAACGGCAGCAATGCACCCAGCAAACAAGCCATACAAGATTAGCTAGCATCTCTCCGCTGACGAATTCAGCAATTTTAGATAGCTCGACTGAGAAATCTTCAACCAGAAGACATCTACACAAATCCTGGCCTCAAATGTTGATGATTACAAAAACTCCTATGTCAGATAATGGGTGGGAAATGTTAAGAGGCAAAGATCACAACAAGGTATCGACTACACTGGAGATCGCCTGAGGTCCTCCTCGCTCAAGTAGGGCCAATGCAAGATCATGCTCATTCCAACTACGAAGCCCAGACGCTATCTTCTTTAGCGTGTCCAGTTTAATGTCCTGCAACCATGACGGGACAAACTTCACCACCAGGAACACAAAGCGCGACACATATGCCTTCCAGGTGCCATGGTCACAACCCAGAAGAATGTGCCCATCCAATACGCCGGCCATGAAATCCATATGGTTTCCCACCACTCGTGGCCTTCTTGATAGGAAAGACAACTTCATGACAGGAGAAGTTCTTTCCGCTCCCCAGAGCAGACTACCACAGAAGAACAGCATGTTGGCCATGGCGTAACCTTGGAGTGTGCTTGAAACTGGTCCAGGGTCTTTCATACTCTCTTCTCGAGCTGATAGCAGCAGCGTAGGCAAGGTCTCCTCGTACAATACCTGGACCAGAAGAGGTCCACCAGCAACACACAGGAGTCCCCCACCAAGCATCGCAACTTGATGCGCCATACATGCAGCGCTGGATAGTGGCGTTCGTCCTGATTTTAACTGTGGAGGGCCACTGGAAGAGAATCCATTTGCAAGTTTGTCAGCCCACTCAATGACTTGCTTCAGAATTACCTCACTCACAAAGTAGGTGTCATGGAATGTTCGACAAGTTCTCAGGTAAATGAAACCAGGGGCCATGGGAAGCTGAAGACCGTGGCCGGTGATTGCCTCTCCCATTAAGGCACCAACTCCACGGTTTGCAGTGAAGTCAGACCCACTGCACGAGGACCGTAGAAAGGACGAGAAGCAACTTTGGATGAGTTGTGCAACTGCATCTTTGTCTCTGCCGAATGGAGAACGCAGACAAGAGAGGATGATAAAGTCGTGCCATCTTCTGACTTTCTGTGTCCATAAGGCTGCTATGATGGGCATGCTTGGCCAGGAACTGCCCCCTGCGCAGTTCTCTAGTGCCTGGCCACTGATCGCATGAATATACTCTGAACTCTTATCAAGCTTAAATGTAATCGTTAAGCTGACCAGCGCAGCCATTGGTAAAGGAAGCATTGGCGGTACACCACCTGCAAAATGAAATAAATAAAATATATTCATGCAGTGATATTAAATGGAATGAACTTAAAAGATCATATAATGATGGAGCTGAAATCTGTCGGTAATTAGATATGAAGCAATGCAACTAAATTGATGCGCAAGAATAGGATGCAGGTAATACGTGGATAGCAGCTGGGAATCTGAATGCCAGCAGATGCAAGAATTTCCTTTATTTCTGCTTCGATGGAATGAAGAGAAGCACCAGGACTAGGCCATTCAGTTCCATTCATCGGGACCATTTTCCAGATTCCTCGTGTAATTTCTGCTAAGAAGTAGCTAACAATTGCAGCAATAGAAGCTGGCAAGAAGTCCACAAGATCTCTCAAACCTGCAGCACATAATTAAGATTAAGACTTGGGGATCAAAGCAATACGGTGGCATGAAAGATATGGAGTTTCCTCACTCGTAGTCAAGTCTCGGCTGGAAAACCGTCCATGAGCACATGCTGTAAGAACAGCTTCGAGAACAAAAGGAACAGCTTCTAAAAACTCCCATGCAGGAACTGTTGGCCTTTGGTAATCATCTGATGTACTTACAGAGGAACCGCTGACGCTACTGCTAGAAGTGGATGAAAGATTGCCAGATGATACACCAGGTTTGTTCATTTTTCGGCAAATCATACTCAAAATCTTGTTTGCAACTTGATGAACAGGATTTTTGTTGCAAAGACCAGAAAGGGTAGAAGCTATGCAAGCTTGATTCTGAAAATACCAAGCCCTTAACTTGGGGAAAGAATCAATATAAAGTGGTTGAGCAGGAACCTCATTCAATGGAACTATATTGTTGCTAGAGTTTCTACTATTGGCAGACGAATTTGCAAAGTCAATATGGTTATTGCGCATTAACAGCAGGTAGTCCAGAGTAAGCTCCAACCTAACTGAGCCTCCACGTCCAGCTAGACAGTATTCTTGCGGGGGTTTATAAAATTTCCACAGTCGAAGAAGACAAAGAAATGCACAAGAGAAGACCGAATAAACTGATATTTCACCAACAATGGCAGGCTTGTGGTTAGATGGAGGTGGTATTGACCCAAAAACTTCACAGATTGGCATTAAAGCTGCAGCAACATCTGGAACCTGTATTTTACAAAAAATAAATGGTATAAATACATATAGGTGCAGACATGGAGTTAGCATAATAGTTAATATGATATAGACATTAAAACAATCATGTATCATGTAATGAATGTGTGTATACCATTATGCTAGTTATAAGAAAAATATTATTAGATGGTTTTAGTATATTATATGCAATGGCTCTCACAAGAAAAAGGATATGTGGACCTAATGACACGGTAAGCTATGGCAGTCATTAACTGTTAGCAACAACAAATGATAATCACTACAGCTTACTGCAACACCAATTACAAAAGAATAAGAAGATAGAATGTTAGCAAGGAGAGGCAAACTGTAGAAGATTTAAAATTGAGGATATACAAGACTATACAAGATCAGCTCCCATGTTTAAAAGTGAGAATTTGCATGTGGCCATACAGCAGCTGCATTGATTTGTAGGCAGTTCCATAATTTTTACTTTGAAGAGGAGTGGAGAACAAATCAGGAGGACATTTTTTCCCCTTTCAGAAGATTAAAATAAAGGAACTATAATGAATTAAAAAACTATGCAAAGCATTCACCAGCTTGATATTTTGAGAATAAATTGTGCAGGTGATAGTACATGATGCATTGCTCACCATGCCATACAAAGAAATAATGTGGATAGCATCACCATAAGAAATACCAAGCAAGAGTGCATTTAATGTAGACATCTGTGCAAGGTAGTGGCTCGTGCTGCCCTGTGTTGAGGAATTTGAGGGCAACGGAGGTGATAATAGCTTGACCACCATGCGGACCACATATTCCTGAGACGACAAGTAAAATTTAAATAATCATCATTTTAGGTTAAAAAGTATGCAAGTGCAAATGAACCTTTTTGGCTTGCTCATAAGCACAAGGTCAAATCAGGGGCATGTCCACTTGTAAGTGTGCACTAAGATATGGCATACATCATATAGGAAAGGATATGAAAGACAAATTTGCATGTGGACATGGCCATGGCAGAAGTAGACACATCAAATGCGAATGAATTGTATTTCAGTTAAATTGTATCAATAAGGTCAGGTTTTTAACCATATGAACATAAAAGTTGAAATGGCAATGTAAACAATTTCCAAACCTCTTTACACAATATAATTAATCTAAAATAAAGGTACCTGGATATTCCAACCACAAACAAATGATGCACCACAAAGAATTTTTGCAGCAGCTGATTTTTCCTCCTCTGAACCATTTAATGCTATGTGATATAACCTATCCAATTCTGTGGTGCTGAAACAAAATTTCAAATTAAGGCAGGAACATGACAATGCCAGTCAATAAACCAAAAAAGTGAGCATGAATTGGGAAATAAAAAGAATCATTGAATCAAGAAGGATCAGCTTAAAAATGGAGTTCCTAAACGTGAAGTGCTAGTCCTAGTGTCTATTTTAAAATTCAAGCTCCAATTGTTTCAGAGTAAATCTTAATGTTTACGTTGTTTGGAAAATGGCAGAAGCGTTACACATTAAAGTTATCATCTTGCTTGTGGCATTGGTGGTCTACACACAGCAAAGTGGTAATAGGAAAAAGTTCCTAGCTGCAGGATAAGTGGTTCACTTGGTTGCTATTCATTTGCTGGTTTTTCAGCAGGCTCTAATATGTGAAAACCAAAAGGTTGCCAAATAAGTGATATTGAGGTCATAGAGCAAGGAGATATTAAAGATCAATGTAGATGGATCTTAGGAAAAGTTTGGGGATCTGTTCTCCATAACTCTCAGAGTCTGAGTCTCCCAGAGAGAAGTATTGATGGCTACGATTGAACTACTCCATCATCTCCAGGATAGTTTCTAATCGGACATTACAGGGCAATGCATGCACCGGAAAATGCTCTTAATAATATGGATATCCACCATATCATACTAGAGAGATGTAAGGAACTAATGTAGTTCTTCGGTTCAGATGAGGAACATGGTAGCATCAATGATGTAAGTGTAACCATTCAAGACCAAACTCCTAATGGTGAATGGCTTCGTTTGAATTAAATTTCCATTTTTGTCATAAAGAATATAATTTCCTGACATGTAAACCTGGAAAGTTCAGCACACAATTGGATTTTTTTCATCCAACACACTTGGCCTGAAGAATTCAGAGAGTTTGCTTAGCCAGGGGTATAACTCGTTGTGCTAGTGTAGGTAGTATACCTTCTTAAAAACTGCAATGCAGCAAACCAGCCCATAAAATTTATAGTTTTCTATACTAAGTTACTAGCTGCTAGTATAACTGCATACCTTGAAGCAGGAGTAGCAATCAGAGCATCAATAAGTGGACCTGAAAGTGGTGCTCCTTGCATAAAGTTTAACCAGGGGGATTCTTGGGGTAATGTCGCATCTTTCAAGTGCCCAGATGATACAACATAGCCAGGCCATAAGTAAGCAGATGTATCAATCAAATTCCTTGAAATACAGGCTTCAACTATAAGATGTAGCATATTCCCAACTGAAGAGGGATAGATGGTAAGAACAAAAGGTCAAAACAACTTTACATACCAAAATAAATATATTTGCATATAGAACAAAAAGGAAAAGTAGTAGTGTCAATCTAGAAAAGATGTGAAAAAAGAAAGATGCAAGTATTTGTGAACAAAGAAAGACTGTTAATTTTTTTTAAAAAGAAGTTCTCTACTATCACCACTAACACAAAGACATGGAATACAGACGCAGAGAATATTATTGAAAAGATCAATCTCAATTGAGTATCAGAAGTGCACCAGTTTTTGTCGAAGAGTCATTTTGGCCCATCATGGCAGGGTTGCCACCTCCAGACTTATAGTTGGCCTTAAACGCTGCTGCTTTTGAGGCTGCAGCATTGGCTGCATTTACCACTGATGAAGGAGGTACTAGAAGTCCTGAATACTGGATCAAATCCTGGAGAGATGATACAAGTCCTGATTTTTTTGGAAGACTTTTGCTTCCTTGAGCTCCATGGACATCAGCTTCTTCTTTAAGAATTGCACCAATTGATAATGGAATAAGAGCTAATAGCATGCATAATCTTGAATCTAGATGAGGAATTGGTCCTTCGAGAGGTTCTCTAGCCTATTTAGAACATTTACATGTGAACCACAATAGGAGTAAATATATATATTCAACAATAATAGCCAGTACAGAAAAGGTCTATTTACCCGCTGTACAAGGCGAAGGGCAGAAATCCAAAGAGCTTTAAAGGTTTCCTGCCAACTCGCCTCATTAATTGCTTGGAGTGTCTTGGTCATTTCTGATTAAGATCAACATGATATTAGTCAATAAAAACATGTAATCTCATAAAGAACTGACAGTGAAGGCGGCATTGGTTACAGAAACCATTTTCATCGACATGGCTAGCCAACATTTAAGATGAACTCATGGCACACAGATAGTTCAATGTGTTGCAGCCATTTTAAAGGATGAAATACAGAAAACAAAGGCAAAATTTATGTCAATTAATCGGATTGTGTGGGCACACCTTTCAGAACCTCAATAGCAGATATGGCACTTAGATGCTTTCCATCAATTGCATTCTCAACATATATGTCAAATATAACCCAACATGCAGCTCTACCAGCTCCAGTAAACTGGCCCAGCATGGAGCCACCGTATTTCATGTTACCAAGAACACCCAAAAGCCTTTTGTTGTTTGGTTGATAGGCTGTATTGCTAACCCTCCGTATATTCATCAACAGATCATCAATTTTATGATTAGCAGTCAATAGTGTCTCCAATTCCACTTTGTGAGCTTCAACCAAGCTCAACCTCTGGCTTAAAGCACTGAACTTTTCAGGCCTAACCTAGAAAAACTGTCTCATTAGCAGGCATTTGTAATGTGCATTAGTTTTGTAGCTACGCACAAAGTACGTGACGAGAAAAGCTGTATTCTTTAAACGTTCATAGGAAATTTCTGATGATATGAATCAATAAAAAACTTAGAATGACTTAGAATTGAATATTTGGATATTTGGATAGCATTTTCCTCTAACTGAGCATGACTTACATGTTCAGGAATATCAAGCGCAGAAATGATTGGATCTTCCTATCAGCAACCATCATAATCAACACATCTAAAGCCATAACAGTGCTCTTCCGGCGTAATTGTGCACGGTGCTCACTTTGCTTCTCAGTAGATACCCCTTTGACATCTAAGTCCATATCCTGTGGCCCTTCAATAGCGTAAATGCTCTCCTGCTCCTCTGTCAGCCCGGATGGAAAGCCACAGTCTTCAAGTGTGCAATCGATCAGTTTGGTGATAACAAACATCATAAAGAAAATGATAACATGTCCAGCGTCGATTCCAGAAAATCCATAAATCTTTGACAGTTGCAAAGCATCATCGATGGACTTTGTTATCCTGACAAAAAAAAAAAAGCAACTCCATTTGAGCAACATCCAGCAGTATACCAGCCAATACGTTCTGTTCTGTTGTTCATACTACAGAAGTATAGGCAATTGCAGTATACCCCTACTGAAAAATTGGCGGTGCAGGGTTTACAATTTTGTTGAAAACCGATCAAAAATCATGAAATTTCGTGATTTCTAGCCAGTTCAAAAGTCAATCTCGAGGGGGGATTCGAATTTTCATGAACCCTGGTATGGTGAAAATATTGCGACAGATTGTGCTGTGCCCTTAAGAAAGTTGATGACCGCAGACTTGCCGATGGCACATTCTAAAGCAGAACTCTTACTTGTCACGATTAGGCCCGGGCTCCATGGAGAGAAAGGAGGATGTGACGTTACTTCTCAGCAACTCCAGGTAAAGCCGGTACGCCTCAGGCTGCGCCCGCCGCTGCGGCAGCACCCTGCAAAAACCACCACCGCCAAGGAGTCATTCACAAATGCTTGGGAAGATCACCGAATCCGCGCCACGAACGAACTGGAGAAGGGGACCCGACCTCGGGGTAAGGAGCGCGAGGACGTGGAGCGGGCAGAGGAGGCGGGAAGCCACGGCGTGGCCGACGAGCTTCCACAGCGAGGGCGAGTTGTGCGCGAAGCAAAGGTTGGAGACGAGGATCCCGGCGAGGTCCGCGCTGGGGAGCCCCGTCCCCTCCCCGGCGACGACGCGGGCCACCTCCACCGCCCACACCAGCGGCTGGTCCCCACGCGCCTCCGACGCCTTCAGCGCCGCCATCACCCTCCTCTCCAGCTCACCTCCCTCCCCACCCCCGCCCGCGGCGGGCACCATCGCCGCCACCGCCGCCGTCGCCGCCACGGTGACGACGCCGACGAGGGTTTGGATTTGGAATTTGTGTCCCCACCCGCTCCTCCTCACGTGGACCGGCCTCGAGACCTCTCCGAATAGCGGTGGTGTTTATGAGGTGGGGGACAATGGCGGGGCAGATCTGGGCCGTCCGATCTGAATCGAGGGACGGCCACGCCTGTCAGGTGGGGCCCGGACGTGGAGACGGGACAAAATCATCGTGTGACTGTGACCGAGCACGAATGATTGGGTTACTTGTGCAGTCGTGCTCTGCTCCGGAAAGAAATCGTGTTCATCTTGTTGCAGAATCTATGCGTATACATGTATCGTGTTTTGAATAATTTTTTAACGGATTGATAAAATATGATGCTTAGGATTGTGTGAATTCATTAGGACTAGTATATTTGCGCGAATGACGGTGTGTTAATGTGGCTTAGTTTAACATGCTGTGTTCAATGGATCCAGGGACGTAAGAGCTGACGCAGCGAATTTTTTTTTTCTGTCGTTTGTGTCCAACTAGCAGAGTATAAACTGGAAAGGGTAAATTAAGCAATCTCCGCTTTAGGTCGTGAGCTTGTACTGGTTGTATATAGCTTTTTTCTAGAATGTTCAGTTTTCTATAGATTATCAATTACATTCTAAGAAATTATAAGAAATTAAACTGAAAGTCAAAAGTTGAAAATCCTAACTCTTCATATTCTTAGATTCCTGAGCTCCCCTAAATAAGCCCTAGTCATTTCTTTTCAGATTTTGCCCCTCTCTAAGCTTCCGTTTATAATTGTTGTGTGATTGACGTGGAAATAAATTAAAAATCATAATCGATGTAGTAATTTGTTTTGCATGACACGCTAAAATTAAAATATGTGTCATGTTTCTTCTCCGTTGCCTAGGTTTTAGGAGTATTGTACTGTACGATTAACGTTAAAATGGTCCACAAGTCCTATCTCAGTTTTAATTTCAACGAAAAGTCGAGCCACTCGATATTTATTTTCCATGTGTTTTCGGTAGGATCGGGGTGATCGAAATGCAACCAAAACAATGACGGTCACCAGACTCATCGAGGTGGCCACGGGGTAGGAGCAGGGTTTACATTACCACCGGGATCACGGGTACTGTACCCCTGCAGTAAACACGATTACCGGGTGGTAACAGTAATAAACCGTACGAAATTCGTATAAAATTTATTAAAATATTAAATTATTTTTAATTTTATTTGAATTTAAGATGGCTACCGTGGTTTTTTTTTTACCGTATCCCGTGGTAAGCACGTTAACCGTGGTAATCATGCAGTTACCGATGGTAATGTAAATCCTGGGTAGGAGTAGGGCCACGATCATGCGTCGTGATCGTTCAATGAGAAATAACGATGGTCATCATGCATTCGATGTAAAGACCAATTTGCTAATGGGTGACTAACACGTCGTACTTCCTTGTAACCCCGACGATAAAAACGTTGCTAATGGATGACTAACACCTAGTACTACTTCCTTGTCTACCTCACTTTGACCATGACAAATAAAAAACAAAACTCCATCAATGACACACTAGTCTACGTGTGCTACTATCAAAGTATATGTACTGACGTGACAGTATGACACTACTGGTAAGCCTAGTAGGCCATGACAAACTGGTAGCTCATCCATCGGCCATTGGCCCATTTTGGCATCGGCCTGCGGCTACAACCCATCAGTCTCGGCCTTTTTTATGGACTGTGTTAGGCCGGCGCTTGATGCGCAGGCCTTTTGATAGGCGCCACGGCCCAACACGGTCCAGCCAACCTTTCACTGCAGCCCAGCAAGGGTCTCACCCCAAAATGGGCTTCATATACGGCCTGTAGCCTGGCACCAACCTACCCTGATCTGGTTTCGCCGCTATAATTGCTAATAGCACACGTGCATTCGGGGGTACATTTTTATGTGAAAGTTTTCGTAATACTAGCAAGTTTATTATGGACGGTAGTTTTATTAATACCACATTAGAAGTGCACGCTCCCCGCTGTTGAAAGTGAAGAGAAAACCCAGGCAACGAATTTCCATGGTTGACGTGCTAGCTAGAGAAAGAGTCAAGAACATCCACATCACTATTCACTAGTACATTAGTAAGCTTACGTCCATGTAGATGTATATCAACACCACCACACCACACAAACTAGTTGTGCGAATGAAGGCCATAGAAAATTGCTCGGGCCCTGCACTCTGACGCACAAACACATGGATAAGATCGTAGCCTCAACAAATTACTTAGCTAGTCTTTCTCTTGAACATCATACCAAACCTAATGATCTTGCTGCGATCTAAATTGCCTTCTCTTACGTCTTGTTTTCAGAGCTTCAGAAGCCTGCAGAACACCGTGAAAAATGTTGAATTTCAGACTAGCAAATCGGTGTGAATTGAACTTGACTCGAAAATTCAATACAAGATTTCATCTCCATGAAAAAGTAGTGAGGAAACCTACTAGGTAAGGGTGATGGATGCCATGGCTGCCTGATTGGAAGAAGTGGTCAGGCGCCAAAGACGGTGATCCCCTGCATCATGCACTTGAACTCGCCGAAGTCGACGCGGCCGTCGCTGTCGCGGTCGACGTTGCAGATCATCTCCCGCACGGTGGCCAGGCTGCCGGCCTCGGGCATCCCGAGCTTCTTCAGCACCTCCTGCAGCTCGGAGGCGGAGATGAACCCGTCGCCGTCCACGTCGAACACCTTGAACGCCTCCTTCATCTCCTCGTCGCCGCCGCCGCCTTGGCCGTCCTCGGGGAGGTCCAGCGCGCCGAAGAGCGCGTCACCGAGGGCGCGGTGGAGGGACTCGAAGTCCTCGAACCGGAGCCCCGCCGCGCCCTCGGGGACGTAGGCGCCGACGGTGGCGGCCAGGCCGGCGCGGTCGGCCTCGAGTCCGAGCGCGTCCAGCGCCTGCGCCAGCTCGTCCACGGTGATCTCGCCGTCGCCGTTGCGGTCGAACAGGTCGAACACCCTGCGGAGGCGCACCGCGTTGAGGCTGCCGTTCCGGAGGCGGAACGACGGCGACGGCGCCTTCCCCAGCGACGGCTTCACCGCCACGACGCTCTGCTGCTCGCCTTTCATTATTGGTCGCCTTCGATCTGTGGCAATTATTTTTCGGAGGATGCGCGTCGAGTGCGCGAAGCTCTCGCTCTCGTCGTTTATAGCAGCACAGAGCGCGACGCGTGCGGCCGGGGGACGCGGAGGCGGAGCCGTTTATTTAGAGACCTGTCAGTTTTTTTTTTTTTTGAGACGATGAACCAAACAAGTTAAAGCGCCATTTAATCTGAGAAATTCCATCAACCTTAATTACGTTGATTTCTTTGTTGCAAGAACAACCACACTCGTTCAAACTACTCCCTTTACATGTGCATTTCAATTCGTTTTCAGGCTGGATCGCCGAATTCTAGCCACCATCTACCAACTACTTATGCATTGGCCACTTGATTAAAACCCTCCAAACACGCTGTTATCCGCCTTCCTTCAACTAGGATTTGTTAAGATGTGTTAGGTTTGATTGTGCTGCAGGCTGCCTTACAGTAGTATCTCACGTGCTGCCATTAAGCTTGGATCTACTAACAATTTTGTCGTATATAATTACACAAACAGTCGAAAAGACAAAAAAACGAGCAGACGAACATAGACGAGGACAGAGGAATGCAGCTTCCATGCATTTCCTTGCCTGTAACCGAGAAATGGCAGCACATGCAAGTGCTCCCGGAAAACCTGTAGTAGTAATCGTTTCATCGCGCCAGTGATCGAGACCAAAAGCGATGCTTTATCATAGAATCTCTGCCTGCCGCGTGACCTGCTGCTGTTGACCTCTTTCATTTCAGAATGAAACCAAAGTCTTCCTTGTTTAAAGCTTGAGGAGCAAACGCAGGGTAGTCCCACATCTTAACCAACAGCTTTCACCCACTACGAACAAGACTAGCTTGCTATCAGCTCTAAAGCTGATGTTATAGCTAGTACATACAAAGGTAAACTCTGTATATCTATATAGGTTCATTAAAATACATATTTTATTGTTCACGTGTGTTTTCAAACGTGCGTATTGTGCTGAGATTTTTTTATATAGAAATTAATCTAAAATATCAAATAAATTCATTTTTTAAGTTTATAATAATTAAAAATCAATTAATTATACGAAATTGTTTTTTTCGTTTTGTATGCCCTTATTTAGTCTGTTTTCTTTTCCTCATTTTGGAATGAGATTTTCAGCATACACAAAACAATAAAACTCATTAGCATATTATTACTTAAATATTAACTATTACAAACTTAAAATTTGATTTATTTGAATTTATTTAACAAGTTCTATATTTTTTTAAAAAATACATCATTTAACAGTTTAAAAGATGTGCTAATGAAAAGAGAAAAAGTTAAAATTTGAAGTTGAAGGAAAGAACATGGTCTTTATCTTCATCTCATTAGTAGGCCTTGTTAGCATATGGGCCCAAATTTTAAACTAAAATCCCGGCCTACACACATGGCCGGGCCCGGATTTCGGCCTATAATTTAACTGGGCTGAAAGTCCCTTGCTAACAAAAGGACGAAATAGACTAATCAAATCCAGCCCAATTATACTTGGACCGCACTTTCTTGAGCACAAGGCGCACCCCGTGCTCGGGCTCCACGATGAGCTTGAGCGCCGGCGAGTGCACGTACTCCGGCGACAGCGCAACCTCGAACCTGCAGAGCACGAGCGAGAGGAGCACCTTGAGCTCGGCCATGGCGAACGTCTGGCCGAGGCAGGTGCGCGCGCCGGCGCCGAACGGCAGGTACGCGTGCAGCGGCGGCCGGGCGTCGGCGAACCGCGCCGGGTCGAACTCCGCCGCGCCGGCGCCCCACAGCTCCGTGTCCAGGTGCAGCGTCGAGACCGGGACGTAGATGTTGACT
The DNA here is from genome assembly GCA_000573905.2 of Oryza punctata. Classification (NCBI taxonomy): domain Eukaryota; kingdom Viridiplantae; phylum Streptophyta; class Magnoliopsida; order Poales; family Poaceae; genus Oryza; species Oryza punctata. The sequence goes on along the minus strand of CM002494.2, from coordinate 32,227,090 downwards.
CCGCTGGGCACGCGCACACCGCCGAGGCTGAGCTCCCGCAGCGCCTGCCGCGACACCACCGCGCCCGCCGGGTACAGCCGCAGCGTCTCCTGGATCACCATCGTCAGCTGCAAACAACATGATCAGATCAGCTTCAGTGAGCTTCGATGCCAGTAGCTTGATGCGTGTGCGTGTCTGCGTGTATGTTCGTGGCGTGGCGGCGTACGTTCTTCATCTTCTGCAGCGCCGGGAAGTCCGCCGCCCGGCCGCCGCCGCCGCCGCAGCACGCCGCCTGCACCTCGTCTCTCACCCGATGCTGCCACCCAGGGTGAAGCGCGAGCAGCATCAAGCACCATGCGGCGGTGACCGCGGTGCTCTCGTACCCGGCGAAGTAGATGTTCTTGCAGTTGTCCACGACGAAGTCCTCGGCCGCGGCGGCGACCTCGCCACCGCCGCCGCCTCTGGCGCTGCGGAGCATCGCGCTGAGCAGGTTGTCACCGTCCTCCTCCCCATTCTCTCCGACGAGGTCGAGTATGAGCACGCGGACACGCCTGTTGAGCCGCCACGCCGCGCGGCTGCTCGTCGTCGGGAATAAGAAGCTGAGCCCGGTCATCTCGGCGAGTAGGTTTTGCTTCTTGATGGACACCGTCTTCTGCAGCTCCCTGATCATGTCAAAGATTTGCTTGGCTTTCACGTAGCTGCTACCAAAGCATGTCCTGGAGATCACATCGGCAGAGTACGCCCTGATATCATCGTCGATCATGAGGTCCAATGCACTCACATCACTTCTGTCAATTCTGTCTTCCCATGAACTGACTAGTACCTGTGCCGAGTCCACCATCAGATCGACCATACCCTACAAAGAGATATTAATTTGTTAGTGAAAATATATCAGATCATGCGCGTGCAATTAACTAAGCTTGCAGATGTTGTTGGAAGAGTAATTAACGAGTGATTTTACTATCCTTGATCGAGAAGATATACGACCTTGACCTTGTCGAGAAAGAACTCAGGGGCAATGAGCTTTCTCTGGTGAGCCCAGGCGTTGCCGTTGGATTTGAGGATGCCCTCGCCGAAGAGAGGCTGGTGCGTGGCCTTCATGTACGAGCTCTTGCCGAGATCCAGCGACACGCACAGGCTCAGCTCCCGGACCAAGTCCGGCCGGCTCACGTGCAGGAACACCATGTTCCCTACTGAATACGTGAATACAGGGCCTAACACCAAGAGCAAAATTAAAATGCACCAATCGGTTACAAAGCTGATCTAAATATGTGCTCCGAAATTGAAACTACACGCTATATTCTTCGTTCTTTTTATGAAAGAAAAAGGATACATATACTCCCCCATTCTAAAATATAAGCATGTATAAGATTCAAACTTTGTGCCACGGTATAAACAATCAACATCTCTTGTTCTCTTATCTAATTCCTTCACCTATTTTCATTTCTCACATCACCTTAATTTTCTGTTATAAGTCCTAGAAATGTTTAAAATTTTGCAACAGAGAGAATATCATCAAGGCATATGATGCTATACTATACCAACAGATGAATTTTAATCATTCCGGTGGATGTCCATCCGTTTATTACATGTCAACTAAACGATTATGAAAAACATTCAAAAAAATTAGCAAGATAGATTAATATGAAATATATCACTTCATAAATATGCAAGTTTAAATTAGATTTCTACAAGTTATAACAAAATAACAAATTCAACTATGAATATATGCATACTAGTTAGAGTTAAATTTGTTATTTTTGTTACAACTTGTAGAGGATGAATTTAAACTCACATGTTGGTGGAGTGAAATATTACATATCAATCTATCTTATCAATTTTTTTGAATTTTTTCATAATTATTTAGTTGATATGCAATGTATGGGTGCATATCCACCTAAGTGATTGTTGATGCGAAAAACACACACTGGCCTGGGAGATCTGCTTAGCTCCAGTGCAGGTCCAAAATAATAATGAGATGCGGGTGTGCCAGTCAGTTTGATCCTGCAACTGACAAGATATGTGAATAGCAAATAAAACAGCCAATCGGCTGACAAGCCGATGGAGTGATTCCAACCGATGCCGATACCAGCCGATATCCAGTATAGATCTTGATACTTGAGTAAATAATGATATAAAGATAATCGGCTGATGATAATGTAATAAAACAATAATATAATCCAGTAAAAACCAATCGGCTAGTAATGATGGATTGAATAAGCACTGATCCGAAAGTTGAAGCATTCATCGGCTGGAGGTCCGATGTCAATAAATCCAAATGATTAGATAAACAGTGAACCCTTTGTTGCGATCGGCTAAATCCAAATTATATGTAATCCTTATGAGCCGATACAACATCCAAATAACTCATCGGCTGAAACCCCGATGAAACCCTTATTGGCAATCAAGAAGAAGGCTAGAGATTATGGTTCTTAGCACGACTTAGTAGATCAAACTTAACTGATGCAGGACTAAGTATGAAAAGAAACATAATATCTAGATAATCAAGCCTTTGACTGATTTTCAGGGTAGTGGATACATTATATAATCTAAACCAACAAAGTAATCTAGCCGATATCGACGAAACTCTAGATGGAGATCAGCCGATGCAAGTAGAAAATATTGTCAATCTAGATTATATAACGTATATGATAATTCATCGGCTAGCACTCCGATAAAACATTAGCATGAAACTATCGGCTTAACAAGATTTATATTATCAACAACAATCCAGTAGGTAGAACCTAACCGATGCAGCACGAGATTGTATATGATAATCTAATACTTAATGAGCCGATAGATCTGTCTAATGTGATGGATATAACAAATCTATTTAAAACAACATTATGATTGTACAGATATATCGGCTAAGACAGAAGATCAGACTTAACCGAGACAGTCCCAACTAAACCGATGCGTCTCTAAACACAATGCAATTAAGATAGAATTGAGATATCAGGTAAATATATCAACCGAATCAGAGCAATCCAAGAGATTGAAGCGATGCAGCCTTGAACAACACCAATGTAGCCGATAAATTCACCAGGGCCCGACGGAACATAGGGCTTACCCCTTTGCCGGAGATCGAAAGCCGATGCAGCCCCACGTCAGGTGCCAGATTCCGCCAGTTGATAAGTAAAAAAACCTCAGAAAGAGGGTGGCGATGCGCCGAGAGTAGTTATATTGATCGAGAGATAATCTACATAGACCCCGAGTGCACATATTTATACCCATTGGTAGATACTAGTCCATATTGGACACACCTCATATTAACCTAATACAAATCCAACTAACGAACAACTTTCTTAGGTGGACTCTTACCGAGATTATCTATAAGGAAATTACATATACTCCTAATTAATAGATACAATTGCCTTTCCAAGACTCTATCCGTGCGTGGCAATTCATATGAAGCACCTTGATTTAACCCGATGACGTGTATCGAGTCTATTACCAAAATCGGCTCAATCGGCTATCCTTGTCCGACTCGAACTCTGCCGATTCTGACCGCAACCGATTCGGACTTCAACCGATTCTTACTCTAAGCCGATGATGACTTTGAGGCTTACCAAATTTCATTGGGAAACTGTGATTAAGATTGTTTCACTACTATGTCAATATACTTACTACTTGGCCGACTGTTCACAATATGACAAAACAGAGCACTGTTGCATTGTCACTGTTACACTAGCTATGCAGGGACATGAAATCTGGCTAGCTCCTCCATTGACCTCCTCCAATGACGCTAGCGGATCGGGAGGACGGTTAATGTCCACATCACGGTCACACACCTGCACTAGCTGCAGGTGATATATACATGAACAGGAACACACGACACGTTCACTCATCGATTTGCCTGGAGCCGTTTAATTTGCTCCAAAACGCTGCATGTTTAATCTGCTAGTACATGAGCTGAGATCTTGCTGCCTGATCTTATCTTGCATGTGTTTGCTAGCACATGAACTTAGTTGGCTATCAATCGACGAGGATAATTTCGATTGATCACGTCCTGCAATCGGACGGCTATCTAGACAGTTTTGTGCAGTGGCTGTGCGTGCAACACTGGCAATCCACTCTATTCACTGGATTCCTGTAAAGGACACAACTTTCCCATGGTAGTGACATACCATGGCAAATCTCTCTATGGCTAGCTAGGCCGCTAGCTCGTCGCGAACTTGGTGCAATTAAGTGAACAACCCAGACACATACAAGACAGAAAACACCACAGAGATTGCCCTGATCCGGACGGCCCAACAATGCTATGTAGTGTCAATTGGCATGGTAGGTGGATTTTTATCCCTCAAGAAAACAGCTTCTTGTTTTGTGCATTAAGGGCCTGTTTAGTTGCTGCTCTCGTGTTCGTGCCTGACCAGAGATGCTGCCTGAGACATGCCTGTATCTTGTTTGGTTGGTGTTCTGGGGTGTTCCAGCAGTGGCCAGACCTGATAGCTAGTTGCTTTGATTAGCCTGGCTCAGGCGATGAAATTCCAACGCCTAACTCAGGCAAGTGAGAGGCTAGCAAGATTAAGGTAATGTAAAAACTATGGATCCCACTATCAATTACATTCTTTTTCTTTTTCTTGCTTTTTTCTTTCTTCCCACCGATTGATCATGTTTGTTGGGTTAATACTATCTGTTAATTTTATCTGTTAAGATTATCTGTTAAGAGTAACTATTAAGTATGACGTTGTATTATTTTTCTCAGGCACATGGTTCAAACCAAACAACATCTCACAGGCTGCCTGGTCAGGCAAATGTCTTCAAACTTTCAGGCTAGCTTCAGGTATGAGTTTTCATCAAACATGTGTGTCATGTTACCAAACAAACAAACAGGTCCTAAGTTATTAAAAGATTAAAAATATTTAACAGATAATTGTACGATATTTCACTCAACTTACCTGCAAGTTTAAAACTGACTTACACAAATAAAAAATAATAAATTTGGTTGTAAATACTCTCGAGAGACAAATAAACTTTCCGTCAGTATGCATGCTTTTTGTGGTTGAATGAACCGATATATAGTATGCTCTGAAACTTTTGTTGGTAGTAATTATTTTGTAGAAAGAACCAAATCTTCAAAATATTAAATCCATTCATTACCGAAAGTTCGAAATGATTAGTAATAAAGATATGGGGGATAACTATAATATATTCATGGAAATGTATATTCGCGCTTTGACGATTATTAGTAATTAAATCGATTGATTACAGCCGTTGATTCCTCCTTTACCACTGCCCAGATTCTTCTTCCAATAGACAGACATGACCTAGATATCTTAAAAATATGTCGCATTTTTTTAAAAAAAAAACTTACAAATATAATAAACGTGTAATGAACAAATAAGTGATGGTGGGTCGTGTGCTCGACTCCTCCCATCCGCACGCTTTGCTATTTTTGCTGCAATTTTTTCAACTAATTGCCTGAATGAATTTTATAGCAGTTCTAACGGTTGAAAAATTAAAGTTTTTTTTCCAAGAAATCTTATTATTTTCTTTTTCTATATATATCAGGTCGAGTTCTGTTTTATGTAGAGGCAGGAAGATGATGAAGCACAGCAGTAGCATGCAAGTATTTAACCAATCAAACAACAGCTAGCAGCTAGCAGGGATGATCGATATGTGCATATATATACATACACGTGCGTACGTACCGTATTGTTTTCTCCAATTCTCGTAGAAGGGGAAGACGGCCTGCCGGTAGTCGTGCACGATGGCGCCTTGTCGTCGTTCTCCGGTAGCCTTGCCGCCGCCGGCGTGGTTCCTCCTCATGTAGGCGAGGTTGCCGTAAGGGAAGGACGGGCTTGGGCCGCCGATCCCTTGTCTTCTCAGGTGAGCGCGGAGCCTCTCCGGCGCCAGCCAGAGGACGTAGTAGAGGTACGCCGCCACGCAGCACAAGCTCGCCGCCGCCATGGCCACCACCACCACCACCACCATCTCGATATACCGATCTCTGATGATTTTTCTGACGTTGATGTGTGCAAGATGGAAGAGAGAAAGAGCTGGCTTTTAGCTTGCGGAGATCGAATGAAACTGTGTACGATCGAGCAGGCAGGCGGGTGGTATAGCAGCACAGAGAGCTAGAGTGCGAATGCCAACTTTGGGAGGCTGGGAGTAAACGTGCGGCGAGCCGGCCGTTTCGCCGCGGGGAAGAGACAAATATCACGCCCGGGCCCACATCTGGTTGCAAAGTACTCCATCCGTAGAAAAAACAAGAATAAATTGCGCTCACAGCACATAAACTTGTGATCGGTGGGTACAACTTAGTAAAAAACTTGTAAAACTCACGTTTTGGTACAAGAACTTATGTAGTGCATACGAGAAAGACCAAAACATAACACCTTGGACAATTTAGCTGAGTGGAACTGTGATTAGGATGCCACGTTAACATAAACGTGATGAGGGCATAGTAGGTTAAACATATTTTCAATAACCTCCATATACTTATTTCTATTCCTTTACTTCTCTATTGCTCTTTACCGTCCACGACATGTATCGGTTTCAAGTGGCCTTCGAGTTAGAAACAGAAAAAGATAAATCAGGAGATTGACTGCTGGATTGGATTAGAGAAGGTAGAAGGGTTGTAAATTGGATCTCGACGGAAGGGCTTTGCTCGGGAGACGTCAACAGCGATCAGGGCAAGATCGGCAGCTATCATCTGTTGCCGTCGGGCCAATATGGCGCCGAGGCTGCGAAACGCAGCCGCACAACCTCCTATATACAATGAGTACGTGATTCCATAAGGTCAAAAACGAGTTCATGTTTCCCTAATGTTCCTACTCCAGTCGAGAAGTTTTTTACCATGATGCGTTGTTAGCTTTCGTATGGACTTTAGGCCATAGGTGAGGGGGTGTATGGACTTTAGGCCATAGGTGGCTGGTTCAAGAAGAAGGGAGGTAATGTAGACTTTTGTTACCTAGGCTGCAAGGGAAAGAGCAATGGATTAAGTGGAGGATGGGAGTTGGACTTTGGGTTTTAGGGTTGTTGGTACAGAGGGAGTGAAGATAGACTTTGGTTCATGGACCGCTGGTTTGCTGTAAGGGAGGAGGGATAGACTTTTGAGTTCTCGGGCTGTTGGTAGAGAGGGAGGAATAACAAACTTCTGTTCACAGTAGATGGCTCGGCGAAGGGAGTCGATATGGACTTTGCGAGCTCAGACTGAGGGAGGGATGCACGACCTGGTCTATGTGCGGCCTACATGACCAACAAAGGTGTGGGCCGAGGCGAAGCGAGCCAGCGGCGAGGCAGGCCATGGGGCCAGTGCGCGCGCGGGCCGGGAGCATCGAGGTGGGCTAGCTCGGCAAGGCGGCCCAGCGGACGGGGTGCGTGCGAACGAGGCCGAAGGAGGCAGGCTGGCTGGTGGAGATGCGGCCCACGCGGGTGGGAGCGCGCGAGGAGGGGGTGGACCGGGAGACCTTGACCGGTCTCCACGGGACCGGGGCCGGTGGACGTGGCGCCCACGTGGACGCCACGCTGGCAAGGGCGAGAGGAGAGAGGAGACCGGCCGGAGATCGGACGGTTGCCAGCGTGCGGGGAGCTCCAGCGAACGGCGACAAATTGGAGCGAGGTGGGGACACCGGCGGTTGGAGAAGGAGATGGGGATCCCATTCAATGGCGCGAATTGGGGAAAGGATACGCGAAGGCGGCCAGCGGCAGTGCGTGCCCGTGTGTGGTGGCGGAATCGGCGGTGCGGCGAGAAAGGGGAGAGAGAGGCGAGCGGCCGCGGCAGTGCTCCGAGGAGGTTGCTAGGTGCGCGGGGGGGTGGCGTTGAGAGGAAACAAGGAGAGAGAGGCCAGAGGCGGCGTGTGATAGCGGCGAAGCTCGCCGAGGCGGTGAGAGGGCAAGAAACAGAGGGCTGTGGCCATGGTGGGTTGGGCGGTGCGGTGAGGAGAGAAGAAGCGGGCAACCGCGGAGGGGAATCGAGAGGAAGGGGGAGGCGGGGAGCTCACCGACGAGGATTGAGGAGGTGGCGACACAAGGAAACAGCGGCGCACGACCGAGCGTGGTGGAAAGGGCCGGTGTCGTTCGGCGGCAAGAACGGGTGTGCGGCTGAACAAGGGAATAGGCGGCTTTTTAGGGGGATTCGACCGGGGCTTGGAGGAGAAGGAATCCGCAGGGGTAGCTGGCACGTCAAGGATGCGACGACGGCGAGCTAGCGTGCGGCGTCAGCGGCGCTCTGCCTTCTTACGCAAGGAGACAAGGGCGGAGAGAGAGCGGTCGAGCCTAGGAGGGAAAAAGGGAGAAGGGGATGGTGGAAAGGGAGTTTTGCTCCTTTTGTTTGGGCAATGCAGTAGGCGACGCGAGTAGCTCGGCGTCAGCGTTTTGGCCGCAGGCGGCGGGGCCATGGTGACGACAACGGGTGATGGCAAATGGAGCAGTGGTTGGCGGCAAGCGGAGGCAATGCGGTCGTCGTGGCAGGGCGGCATGATGTGGCGTCCTGGCTTGTTGGCCACAACACGCGCGCGCGGGAACGGTAAGGTGGTGCGGCGATTTGAGCGGCACCAGCGGGAAGAACAAGAGAGAGAGAGCGAGCGTGAGAGGAAGGAAAGGAGGAGTGCGACGTCTCCTCGGTGGGGAGCACGTGCGACGCACGTGGCGAGGTAATGGGCCGAGGGGAAAAGATGCGCCGGCAAGGGAGAAACGGCCCAACAACCAAGAGGGAGGAACAACAGACTTTTCTAGAGAACTCGAGTCAGAGGAAGGTTAGGATCTGTAAATGAATTTGGACTTCGGTATTTGGATTCAAATTGCATATTTGAACTCAAGAGAAATAGGGAGAGGTCAAGGAGGGCACAAATTGGGAGTTTGGTATTTTTTGGAATAAATGTGTGTTTAGATTTGTGAAAGTATTTTGGAGAGGGTTCAAGGAGAGGGGATAAAAGAAATTATGAGAGTGAGAGTTTGAGGGGAAAATTCGATGGGATTTGCGGGTAGGGTTTAAGGAAAGAAATTCGAACACGGAAATTCGAACTCTCGAGGTTATTTAGAACAGAAATTTTTTAGGAGGTGGTTTTTTCTAGCGAGGAGAGGGAATCATGGATAGATTTTAATTGAGATCCATGGCACGACTTAGACTCACACAAAGAACGAAATTTTCGCGAATAGGATTTTATTAACTTAGTTTTTAACGTCCCGCGAAAAGCGGGGCGTTACAACTTTGTATGTGTCATTTGATGCTTGCAAGAGAGGGTTCATGGGTGGGTGTAGACCTATCATTTGTCTCGATGGATGTCATATCAAAACAAAATTTGGTGGACATATCCTAACTATTGTTGGCATGGACCCAAATGATTGCATCTATCCCATTCCAATGGCAGTAGTTGAAGTTGAGAGCTTGAAAAGCTAGAGTTGGTTTCTTGACACTCTCAAAGTAGACCTTGACATCAAGAATACTTCCGCATGGATAGTAATGACTGATAGGCATAAGGTGTGTCATTCATCTGTATTTTGATACTATACATAACTTATTATTTCAATTCCTAACATAGTTCTTCATGACTGCGGGGGCTTGTTCCAGCTATGAGAAGGGAGTTTGCTGATGCTGAACAAAGATTTTGTGTGAGGCATCTATTTCAAAATTTTCAAGTGTTACATAAAGGGGAGACACTAAAGAACCAACTTTGGGCTATTGCAAGATCTAGCACTGTGCCTAAGTGGAATGCCAATATGGAAAAGATGAAGGCATTAAGCACTGAAGCTTATAAGTACCTTGAAGAAATTCCTCCAAACCAATGGTGTCGAGACTATTTTAGTGACTTTCCCAAGTGTGATATCCTTCTCAACAATTACTCAGAGGTGTTTAACAAGTATATTCTTGACGCCAGGGAGATGCCTATTTTATCAATGCTCGAGAGGATTAGAAGTCAGATTATGACCAGGATATACACCAAGCAATAAGAATTAGAAAAAAATTGGTCGTGTGGTGTATGCCCAAAAATAAAACAAAAAGTTAAGAAAAATACTGAGATATCTAATACATGCTATGTTTTGCTTGCTGGGATGGGAGTATTTCAGGTTAGCGACAGAGGATCCCAATATATTGTTGAACCTAATGTAATGAAATGTGATTGTTGGAGGTGGCAGCTCACTGGGATTCCCTGCAACCATGCCATTTCCTGTATAAGACATGAAAGGATCAAGCCAGAGGATGTAGTGTCATTTTGTTATTCAACCAGTTGCTACGAATAGGCTTATAGATACAATGTAATGCCATTGAGAGATAGCATCCACTAGGAGAAGATGCAGGGAGTAAACGTGAAGCCACCAATATATGAGACGAAAGTGGGGAGGCCAAAGAAAACGAGGAGAAAACAACCCCAAGAACTCGAGGATGGGACTAAAATTTCAAAGCATGGAGTAGAGATGCACTGTAGCTACTGCAAATGTTAGGGTCACAACAAGGCTAGTTGCAAACAAAGGAAGGCTAACTTAAAAGGTGATAAACAACCTATGCAGCAAATGGCCACCTTATCAATTGTTGCTTCAGAAGAGCCTGTCATCACTCAGGTATTACTGATACTCATTTTACTTGTGTATATGTTTAAATGCACCAACTAGGAATTTTAAATGCAATGTATGTTTCAGGAAATGCACCTATTAAGCACACTCCAACAAAATTCTAACAAATTGAGTTCATCTCTGGCGGAAGCTTTTATTAAGGAGGTGATAGTCTTTCATTAAGCTAGCATTTTGTTATATAATCTTTTACTTGATTAAAAAAATCTTTTATAGGCTACTAGCAACCATCAAGAAAGGGTGCATCTAGAAGCAATGCCAAAGTCTATCTTCATTGCTACTAATAGGAGAGAAGGGGTTCATCCACCACTAACCACAGCAACAAAAGAAGTCAGGGCCACACTGAGGAAGAGAAGGGCAGCACCATAGAAGCAAAATTCTCCCAAGCAAAAAGAAACAGTAGTTTTACTCTGCATCCATACCTTATAGTTGGTCCTTTTTCATATAGTTAGCTCCATGTTTTCATATACTGTACACAATCAGTACATGTGTAAGTTAAGCACTTTGTTTGTGTTCAGGTTATGCATTGATTTTTTTAGTTAGGATCTCAATTTCTGTTCAGGATTTGCACTCAGTTGTTTCAGTTTGCGATCAGTTTGTGCTCAGATTTGTCACTATGTGTATATTGAGAATTTGAGGGGTACAACAAAAATTTATGGCTAATCAATTACATATACTGGAATTATATGTTTCAGGCACAAACAGTGCATTGCACAACACAAACCAATACGCTCATTGCAGCTAGCAAAACACAAAAGACATAATTCCTATTCCACATGCTTTATCACACAGTCAGAACCACTAGCTTCAAGAAGGCCAACATAGAGAAGGCTACCACATAAATCCACTTCTTTAGTTTCCCAACAAAAAGAAAGCCACCGCGGTGAATCTGATGGCACAAAGGCTTCATTCCTTGTTGCTTCAATTAAGTGCACTGAAGAATTCGAGGTAGGCTTCAGGGTATAGGTCACCTTGGATCCTTCTACCCCTTCAACCTCCTCGCGCTGCCGTCGGGCTCGATTTTCCATCCGCTGTCATCGTTGGCTGTCCCCACCATAGCTGCCGCTGAACTCAACCTCCCAACCATTGCCGTCGCTAGACTCGACATTCCTACCACCGTCACCGTCGGCCATGACATCACCGTCGCAGATGCCGCTGGAATCGACCTCCCCGCCGCTGCCGCCACTAGATTCGACCTTACCCGTCAGCCGTCACCACCACTGTTGATGACGAAATTTGGTAAGTCTCGAAGTCATCATCGGCCTAGAGTGAGTATCGGCTTCAGAGTCCTGGAATCGGTCGATGGGCATTATCAATCGCTAGCAGTCGTATTCTTACCAAATTCGGTTAAGAAAATTAATCTATTAAAGGAAGTTTATCCAAAAGAGACCGAGTTCAAAGAGGATGCGGCATGGTAGTTTATCTATTAATTAGGAAGAGTATGTTAGTTTCCTTTTTTTGTTTAGGAATGTGTGTTTAGTGTCCAACAAGGACTTTATATTTTCCTTTAATCTTTAGGAAAGTTTGAGTCATGGATATGGACTAGTATCTACCCATGGCTATAAATATGTACACCCGGGGTCCATGTAAATTATCTCTCGATCAATAAAACTACTCTCGGCGTATCGCCACCCTCTTTTCTGAGGTTTTTTTACTTATCAACCGATGGAATTTGGCACCTGACGCGGGGCTGCATTGACTTTCGATCTCCAGCGAAGGGGTAAGCCCTATGTTCCGTCGGATCCTGGTGAATTTATCGGCTACATTGGTGTTGTTCAAGACTGCATCGCTTCGATCTCTTGGATTGCTCTGGTTCGGTTGATATATTTACCTGATATCTCAATTCTATTTTAATTGCATTGTGTTTAGAGACGCATCAGTTTAGTTGGGACTGTCTCGGTTAGGTCTGATCTTCTGTCTTAGCTGATACATCTCTAATCCTAATGTCGTTCTAAATAGATTTGTTATATCCATCACATTAGACAGATCTATCGATTTATCAAGTATTAAATTATCATATACAATCTCGTGTTGCATCGGTTAGGTTCGACCTACTAGATTGTTGTTGATAATATAAATCTTGTTAAGCTAATAGGTTCATGCTAATGTTTTATCGGAGGCTAACCGATGAGTTATCATGTACGTTATATAATCTAGATTGATAATGTTTTCTACTTGCATCGGCCGATCTGCATCTAGGGTTTTATCGATATCGGCTAGATTACTTTGTTGGCTTAGATTATATAATGTATTAACCACCCTGAAAATCATTCAAGAGCTAGAGCTTGATTGTCTAGATATTATGTTTCTTTTCATACTTAGTGCTGCATCAGTTAAGTTTGATCTACTAAGTCATGCTCAGAACCATAATCTCTAGCCTATTTCTTGATTGCCAATAAGGATTTCATCGGGGTTTCAGCCAATGAGTTATTTGGACGTTGCATCAGCTTATAAGGATTACATAAAAGTTGAATTTAGCTGATGACAACAAAGATTTCACTGTTTATCTAATCATTTGGATCTATTGATATTGGACTTCCAGCCGATGTATACTTTAACCTTTGGATCAACGCTTATTCTAACATATTACTATTAGCCGATTGTCTTTGTATCATTATTTACTCAAGTATCAAGATCTATACTAGATATCAGCTGATATCGGCATCGGCTGGAATTACTACATCGGCTTGTCAGCCGATCAGCTCTTTGATATTCAATTTATATATCTTGTTAGTTGCAGGATCAAATTGACTGGCACGCCCACATCTCATGATTATTTTGGACCAGCACTAGAGTTAAGCAGATCTCCCAGGCCGTCGTGTTTTTGCATCAACAACCACCCGCCGAAGTCAAACCCTGGCTGCACTCATACTGGCCACGATGACAAGCATCAGCTGCCTCTCATATTCGTTCGATTGGCAATATAGCTTGATAGAAATACTAAATAATGGGATGATTTTTTCGATAGAAGTCCAAAGTGCAGATGTGCAACCAACCTGAGTGCTCACTACGCTACATGCTGAGATGGCATCCTACTCACCTTCCAACTCAACGAAATTAGTTTTGGTGCATTAGACTTTGTTCGCACGCACCAAACAAGATTATGCACTAAAATAAGTGTTTTACAAGTTTTTTTACTAAGTTGCACCCACCTCACAAGTTCATGTACTGTGAGCGCAATTTACTCAAAACATATCGTAATATATTAGATTGGTGTTTTTTTAGGCCAGAAGGAGTATGTACAGTACGTTATTTTTTTGTTGTGTTTAAACTTGGTAAAATTTGCTATGGGATTCTCAAAGTTTATGCGGTATTCAGCAGCTAAAAAAACATTTTTTTGGGCCTTGTAAAAAAATGTGTTATTGTGATATCCCGAGCAAACTCAAATTTTGTCTCAGATGTTGAAGGGTAAGTATAAATAGCTCTGTCCGATATCGATTAGCTTTCAGTCTGAGAAGAATTAGGGACAGTACATACGAGTACTCACCGAAACAATTTAATTCGATTAATCAGTACGGCCCTATAGTAGCTTGAAGACTTATTGCGGTGCGTTCTAGTGAAGCTATGGGTGCTGATTCGTTAGTTAGACCATCTAATCAGAATCAGAAGATAGATATTGATTATTTTCCCCCAATTGGTACCAATTGGACCGCATATGAACACGTTATTCTACTTCTTTCTAACTAAGCACCATGTATGTGTGATACAACGGGTTGAAGGAAAATGAACGGTTTTATGGATTTAATTTTTTCTACCAAGTTTTTTAGTCGATTTTTGAGTGTGTATATCTTTTTCTTTTCACCATCGGTTTATGCGTAGGTGGTTTTTTAAGGCACGCTTTTTTTTAAAAATAAATTAGAAAGTGTGATGATTCGAGAGGAGGATAATAATTGTCTGAGACATCACCGGATTCTGGATGTTTTTTTAAGCACATTTGTTTTGCTTAGTTGAGCAAGTGTGATTATTTGGGAGGAGGAGAACAATTTCGCTTTCTAAACAACATTAGAGAATTACCGTGTGAGTGTTGTTTAGGTACGGTTGTTTTGTTTACTTCAAAATGCGATGGTTTGGGAGGAGAACGGGGATTTTATTTTTTAAAGTAGTATAGATATCACCAATAATTTTCGTAGTGTTTGGATCTTGGGCAAGATTGTTTTGTTTACTTTAAAAAGGTGCAATGGTTTAGGAGAAGGAGGATTACTCCGTTGTTAATGTAGTAGAGATTTGCCTTTATGTCTCGATAGCTTGGTGATCTTGCCATTCATCCTGCATGCGTACACCAATAGTGATAGACTGATAGTGCTGCAGCTACGTATACAAAGACATGCTAAGGGTGGAAAAACTGAGTTTTTCAACATCTTACTTCTAATTAATTTTCTGGATTTTACCACTACAACTTCTTAGAATTTAAATTAAAACAGAATTGTTTGAGGAGATTTTAATTATGAGAGAAACTGCAGTAGCTAAAAGCACCTCTAAACAGACACTTAAGTAATATAAACTGTCATTTTTTTTAAATAAAATAGCTACATATACTCTGTTAATGAAGTACGTATTTGTGAACACGTAAGCAGGGTTGCACGTGTATGAGTGATTGGGCGTTCGCGTATAGGAGTATGATATTATCATGGGACAAAGTACATTGGGTTGGGCACTTTGAACACACGGTCGCCGACGAAATCACCTTGCAGATCGCTCCATTGGTCACCGACATTGCCGCGTATCCTGTACCCCTCTTCCGTCAGCTGCCTTCTCATCGCCGACTTGAACACCACCGAGCTCATTCCCCTGTAGTCCGTGCTTCTGCATACAATAGTTTTAGTTTTGACCTTATCCTGATTGTTCAAGTTATTATGCTCAAAATAAACGAAACCACCAAAATTATATATTCGGTTTAAAAATCAGTACTGAAAATAGATTAAAAAGATAATCCTAAAATCAACTTTAAAATTAATTTTTAGTAAGCATGCAGACGGTGAGAGGCTACCTAGCTAGCTGCTGAGATTGGCACACGTGCAAAGCATCGAAACTGTGAGCTAGATAGATTGCAGTCCACACAAATTCGACGTACTTACGAAAATATCCTTCGACGCACTGTGCCGTCGAAAGCAAAATAGAATTCAGCTAGCTTAGCTACTACTAGTTGTCTCTGCGGTTGAGAATATATGCTAAATTATCTAGCTCCTGTTTTCTTATTCCATCATCATGATCTTGCACGAATGTCTTGTGGCCATGAGAGGAGGAACAGGCCAAAAACTGGCACGATCTCGTACAGTGCGACGTACACACACCATGGAACATGTCTGTCTCCTTTTAGGCTGGCTGATTGATCGACTGACGCTTACCCCGTTTACCAAAAATGGCACCGGGCCTTGATTTTTTTTTATTTGTATGTATACTGGGCCGTTCGATCCAGTACTATGTCAGGCCCAATTTATCCACTAAATTAGGCCCAATATCTGTATTAATTTAGGCCCAATTGTGTTTTCTGATAATGTTTTTATTATTGTATCTACCTCATGATTAGCCGGTCGTAGCTTGCGAAGCCAGCGGCGGCGAGGTTGGCGGCGGTGCTGGAGGCGAGAGTCTGCTCGTCTCTGCCGGAGAGGATGAAGACTCTGAATCCTCTGCCTTTGAGCGTCTGGAACAGCTGCGCCATGCCAGGTACCCCCGGGCAGATCGCCTTGCTCGCCCAGTTCCTGAACGCCACCGGATCATACGCCCTGCATCGATCGATCAAGAAATTAATTAACTGTTACTAGATTACATGTATGTTAATCTGAACACTGATCAGTGAAGTGACAATCTCTGTGTACGTACCCGAATTGCTTTGCCTGGTAGTAGAACAGATTGGACAGGCACGTGTCGTCGACGTCGAACACCCAGGCGTCGAGGCCGTCGTCGCCGGCGGCGAGCTGTGCGGCGTAGGCGGCGATCTGGTCGGCTACGCCGGCCACGTCGCGGGCGTACTGTCCCCATGCCATGTATCTCCAAACATAGCCGACGCACGGCGGCGGCACGGTGCGCCAGTTCTTGGCGTTGTTGGCCTCCACCATCACCCGCCAGCTGAGGCAGTACGGGTCGTCGCCGGCCGGCGGCGGCCAGAATGACCACGCCGCGCCGCCCTCCACCGCCGCCGCCAAGCTCGCCGCAACCAGTAACAGCAGCACGGCGAGCGCGGCCATGTCGTCGCTCGCAGATAGCGAGATGGAGAGATCGAAAGGGTGTGCATGGATTTTATGGGCGACGCGCGCGCACGTACGCGCGCTTTAATCCCGTGCTGCCTTTTGGTAGACAATTCCCTGTGCAAAAAGCGAGCAATGCTGCTGCTGCTGTGGAATGTGGATGGAAGGATTAAACAAAGCTTGTGCATGATCTCAGCGACGAATTAGCACACAGATATCGTCCAAATCGGCCTCATTTTCTTTTGGATTAGGTCCCAGCTACTGATCAGTGAATCCACCTCACCCACGCCGTCCTGATGCGTGCGCCATTTGCGCTTTGCACTTCGCATTACGTGACAAACGTGGACTCAATCGACTGAGGCATGCAGCCCCGGCCAGCAATTGCGCATGCTGTACATACGCCTCCTCTTCACCCTGGAAAACGGTAACTAGCATATGTTAATCTGTACAAGCATGAAACGGAACTGAAATTAACCAGCAGATTACAGTTACACACATCAACTAGTTCATCCCAATAAAAATGCATCAATTGAGCACGGGATTAGTGTATTTAACCATAAGAAAATGCTGAGATGTGTGCAGCTGATGTATGCAGCGTCCATTAATTTACTCTGATGAATTAAAGCAGTGGCTACTAGAGTGGAGTGGGTGCCCATTGGACCATCCTAGCAGCAGCAATTCGAGCAGCGGCAATACGCCATGTTAAATTTGCAAGTTGACATTTTGGCTTGCTAAATAGATTCAGCGAAGGGGGATGAAGCTTCGTGCAACGTACTAGGAATGGAGCAAAAGTCGCGTCTCCCTTTTGCCGCTGTCTTCCTGTCTGCTGCTCGTCGCTGATGCATGTATCGTGCGTGTAAATTGTGTAAGCACATACGTACTAATCCACATGAATGATCGATCCAACAGGCAGAACGCGAGGGCGATCGATGCACACATGATTGTGTCTGATCCTGCATGCGTCTTCAACTGGCCCAAGATCTATGGGGAAACTTTGGTTTTTGTGACAGGAGTGCAGCTATATGACTAGCCAGAGGTCAAACCCTACATTAGTTTTCAGTGGAAAAAAAGATTCAGTGGTGCTTACTGGAGGTGTTAACCACTGAGCAGCAAAAGGGAAAACCAAATAAGAATAAACTGAACCATGAACAGAGGAAGCCACTATCCAAGCTACACTTGCAGTGGCATACTGGCCGGCACACAGCCAGGGAGTTTGTTAATCAATTGATCGATGTCCATGGCGTTCGTGTCAGCGATAATGCGTCTCCTAGATCCGATACATTATGGTCGTGCAGATCGATCATGGCTGTTATTGCAAACAGATGACATAGATCATGCACGCAGATGCAGTGCAGGACCAAAAGCTAGTAGCTATAGCTAGCAGTCTAGCTAGGCAGAATGAATCCAAGTTGTTGTTTGTTGGTGGTCACTGGTCCATCGAGGAGATAAAGGAAGAGCACTGTTGTTAGGTGTTGGCTGTTGCTGCCTTGAGACGGAGGCATGTGCACAGAGATTGCCATGGCGAGAACGACTTGTTTAATCAGAATCTTCAGAGGATGACAGCCACAGAGAAGACATTTGTGAGGAACAATTAGCTGAACGGATGGATGCCAGTGTTGGGGAAGAAGAACATCTGTGCATTGCTGCCGTGATATCCAGGAACAGCATGCAGACAAGGTAGCAAAAGAAGCATCCCCGCCTCGCCGGGCGAGCATAAAGGAGCAATGGAGCGAGTAAAATTAACAAGGAAATTGCAGGTGCCTTTGATTGTGAGGAAGGAAAAATAGTTCGTTGATGACAAAAAGTTGGGTAGGGGACGGCCTGAGACATGATCCAACAGCTCCAGTTTTTGGTCTCCAAGCTTTACAGTTACACGCGGGCTGCCTTTTTTTTTCCCTCTTCTTTTCTTCTTCTTTTAGGGAGTATCTACGTAACTTTCGAATATTTTATTTGAAAAACTTTCGAATTTTAATATAATGCACTATAATTTATATATAAGTCGTATGTAATCGAACATAAGGCTTAATTCTTTTCTTCAACTTTCTCATTTTCCGTTAACACACTTTTCAAATTGTTAAACGCTGCATATTTTAAAAAATACATATATAGAAGTTGCTTTAAAAAATTAAATAAAATTTATAATAGTTAATATTCAATTAATGTGTGCTAGGATGTACCGAACAAGGCCAGTTAGCTACTGTGACATCCCTGTACCTACTTTGGTCAGGAGGGTTTGGATGGGACTAAAGTTTTTTTATAGTCCCCGTCACATCGATTATTTCTACACTAATTAGAAGTATTAAATATAGACTAAAAAATCCATTTCATAACCTGGACTAATTTGCGAGACGAATCTATTGAGCCTAATTAATCCATGATTAGTCTATTTGATGCTACAGTAAACATGTGCTAATTATGGATTAATTAGGCTTAAAAAATTTATCCCGCGAATTAGCTCTCATTTATGCAATTAGTTTTATTATTAGTCTATGTTTAATACTCTTAATTAGCGTCCAAATATTCGATGTGACAGGGACTAAAATTTAGCCCCCGGATCCAAACACCCCCCTCAGTTCGACTCCGCGTCTCCGCCTTTGCAAAAAAGTTATCTTTCACTGCACAAATATCGAGGCAATCGAACGGTCAGAAATTTTAAAGTTTTGGAGAATAAAAACAGTAGAGTCTTCTCTTCTTTTCTGCAAATCCCACAGCAGATTGGAACAGATCAATGGGGTTGATCGGGAGTGATTGTTGCGGCTCCACAGCAGCAAACACACACAATTTCTACTGCTTGCAATAGGTAGTACTACATCGCAACCGCAGCCGCAGTTGTAGTTGGCTGCAACACAGCACAATCGAGCAAGCCTAATCTTACCAAGTGAAAGTAAAAATATTTGCATAAAAACCCATATATTCTCATATATTTACACTGAACACCTTACGTAGTAGTTTCATTTCTTAATCCCTATCATCATTTATAACTGCACTACGTAACTGAGAAGAAAACTCGCATGCCTATTTTCAAGGCAAAATTCTAAGCTATATCCTAAAATAAGTTCAAATTTAATTTATAACTTCATTTATCCGATTAAATTTTAACATACATGCTATTATAAATGATGCATTACAACATCTCACAAAAAAAACCAGGTAATAGTCACAGTCATTTATTCATTTATCCTATTAAATTTTAGCATACATATGCTATTTTTTTAAGATGAAGCATACATGCTATTATAAATGATGCGTTAGTTTCACGTAAAATAATAGTCACAATAATTTCCGTTACTTCTTTTGAAATGTCTACTAGATAAATATGCTCCTTAAAACTTCTTTTAAAACTTATTATCAGCAGCACATTGATGGTAAGTCGTGGGAACGTGCGACTTGATAAGCTAGTTAATGTGAGCCCATCCATCTGGTGCCAGCAGGCCTGATATACTACTTTCTGTTGTTGGGCCAGGCCATGTTCATCTCATCTTTGTCACTATTAGTAGAGAAGAGGGGAAGAGAAAGAGAAAGAGAGGGGAGAGGTGAGGAAGAAGATGAGATGAGGCGGAAGTCGCTTACAAGTGAGTTCCACCAGCTAACTCCACGAGTTAACCATCGCCAAAACTGTCACATAAGTTAAAACGTTACTAAAATCACTAAAGGAGTTAATTTACATCAGTTTTTAAAGATAGGAAGACGTTATACTAGTTTTACAGACTAAAAGTAAGAAATAAAGGAGATAAAAAATATACTTATTCCACGTCAGAAAGCAAGCTGCCTGGCATGCGGCACGCACACGGCCCGTGGTTGCGTCCAATCTAGATCCGGCCCGCACGCGCCGCCGGCCTGCCGTTTATCTCTCGCTGCGTCTGGAACTCTGGATCCTCCGGTTGGAGTGTCACTTGGGCTCTCAGATCGATCGATCCGCGCGCGCTGCTGACGTTTACATGATCTCGACCAGATCGCAACGGAAGTGGACTAGCACCTCCCATCTTTTTTACCTCACCTTCTCCCCGTTTTCACTGCAGTCTGCACTATGCAGTGTGCGATGTGATTCTACCAGTAACACAACATCATTCTGTTGCAGATTGAATAATCGTTCAACACTAGTGATGCAGCCTGCAGTGCCTACACCACCGCTACTGCAACTAACAAAGCCAAAAGTAAGTTAATTACTACTGGTCGTCGGACCACTCTCACACTCGGTGGCTCTGCTCTTGTGGTACTATTCCGTGCAATCACTCTACTCCAGGGCATCTTTTCCCCTTTTATCCATTGCAGCAATGGCATGCCTGTTACTGTTAGGCTGAGCTGAACAATTTGTTGGTCATCATTATTCAGCACAGAGTCAGATTACAGATGCAGCTCTCTGCTTCAACTCGAGAGCATTTTGAATGGAACCACTCACAATAGGCTTCAATCTTGCATCAGTATTTCTGAATATGATGATTAGCTCAGGCACAGCGGCAGAGACAACTCCCGGACAGGTCGGGCAACCGCTCGGGCTCCACCTCTACCATCTCCACTGCCATTAGCCGTCGACGTCTATAAAAATCAATTGATCATTGGAAAACGCTAGTAGTCATCCGGGCTTCACGAAAGTGTTAGCTCTGCCACTGCTCAGGTAATATGACGATGCAAACATATGATGACGACTAGACCTGGTAAAAAAAATATTCCCTCTATCCCATAATATAAAGGATAATGGATGGATGTGATACATTATAGTACAATGAATCTGGATAGATCGTCTATCCAGATTGATTGTATTAGGATGTCTCATATCCTACCATTATCTTTTATGTTATGAGAGTGAGGGAGTACTAATAATGATGGTTAACTGAATAACTGTCATGTACTACGGACGACATAATACACGTACATACGTACCTATGTACCAGTGGTCCATTGCATCACATGAGCAGCACATAGCACATACAGCAGCATACGGACCTACATGCCAGACAGCTGCAAGATGACAAGCAGCGTACGTACCGGCACGTACACTTGCAGCTGCAGATATTATATACACATTAATAATTTCTTTCGAGAGAGAAGTGTCTTTCAAGATAGAGGCCGTATGCTGTTTCTTGCAAGCATGCTTTTGGCTGCATTACCACTGAATCAGCTACAAAACAATAGCCAATTGCCATAACAATGTTGGTAGCCTGTGTTGACCACATCTTCCAATGGCGTTATACCTGCAGGTTCTTGGCTTGTAGCAGCCTGTGACTTGTTTTCTTCTGCCGATTCTGAAGAAACTACTAGCTTAGGTAGCTGCCCCACAATGAACTGAAACCTGATGATGGAATCATGGCAGTGATAAACAAAGCTGAGGTAAACCCAAACCTAATAGTATAACAAACTCTGGATTAGTAGTAGTAGACCCTGGCTGCAGAAGCAGAAGATTCCACACTGTCAGCAGACGCCAATTGCATGTGCCTACTGCCCACTGCTGCATTTCTGCATTGAACCTATCACTTGCTGGCTGTTGCCTGTTGGCTCAACTTCTGCTTCCAACCATACAGCGTTAAACCGTTCTTTTCGGTCCAGATTCCAGAAGTTCGGACACAATACACACCAATTTCCTCTTTGTTTCCTAACACAAGTTCTTTTTCTCTGAAAAGTCTATGCAGGGAAATCGGACATGTTTTGTTCTTGTTCAGTCACAGCAATGACGGCTACCTGAATTCGACGTCACCTTGCGATAATTGGATCAAAATTATTTCCATCACCTCCAGGACAGGACAAAAGCGACATGGCTTGCAAGAAAACAAGATTCGTGATTAAGCACATCTTGTCCAAGAAGCTAGTCCAAGCCATTTCTCTTTCAAAGTGGTTAAACCCATTGACCGCGCTGTGAGAGGAAATAGATAGCAGTAGTGGTAAAATATTTCTTTATGGAGCCCTACTCTGGTGTGAGAGGAAATAGATAGTAGAAAACAATCTGAACCGTTAATCTTATTTGATCGAAGAGTTCAGATTACTTTCTACTATAACCCTAGTTAGTGGTAGTAGAAATGTGAAGTGGTATTATTATCTCAAAAATAGGGGTATAATTATTATTTAGCAGTGACTAAGCTTTTTTCCTTCTTTTTAGCTTTTTGATGGAATATGAGCAATGCCAATATAATGGATAGCCACATATCGATCTAGTCGGGAAAAAATATAAATGATAAAGTTACACGTAATCTAAATTACTAATTTATTTTTAGTATTACTGATAGTAGAGAGTACCGGATAATAGCTCTCCAAAATTCTCATACCTGTGTCCTGCTATCAAATTTGACTACCGTTCACGCGAGTGAAAGGCATGTGTATGGAATAAAAAAAAACGCATTGGCATTTAGTCAAAGTAGATAGAAAACATGGTTAGGTGGGTGCTTGTGTCATAACCTGAATAAAAGATAGCGAATTAGTAGGTTCGTTTGCTAAGAACGTGAGAGACTATACAATTTTTCCATGACATCTATAATTCCCTTCTCAGTGCACACAATTATTATGTTGTTTCTCAAAACCATTGTTTGCTCCAGAGAGGAGAAAGGGAAGTTAAAATTCAGAAGGTGCATCGAGATCACAATAAAATTAGCCATGAACTTGCAAATAGTGCTCGGTTAGCAAATAGGTCAGATTTTTGGTTTGGCCATGAGAGCAACTGTTTCTCTGCACTCATTCTGGAAGAATGTAATCACTCTTATATTGATTAATGAAATCCCTTTCCCCCACAAGAAAGAAAGTACGCGCAAATCCACCGGGACTGAAATTTTGGAACGATTTTTTAAAAACTGAACAAATTTTGTTCGAATTTAAATAAATTTATCTAATTCACAAAAAAAAGAAATCTTTAAATTTTTGGACGAAACATATTTTATTTTGGAGGGGGCGGAAATTTTGAACAGGTTGCAAACTCTTCTCAGAGCATGCTAATACAACCAATAATAGAAAAAATTATAAAGATAGAAGAATTTTTACAAGTTGACAAAAACTCTGAAGAGAATGACGACACACTGATGGAGCCAACCACAAATTTGTAACATATCATATGCAACTAAGCAATCACAAAATACACTACTCCGTACTATACTACACTGATGGGGTAGTGAACTAGCGATGCTTTGTTCAACTAAAATTCGTTCTACCGTACTGACACTGTACCTCTATTATTGTCGTGTTGATAGTGACAACTCAGTTGATCCTTGTCATGTTTCTTTTCTAAGGCACCGCTCCAGCAAGATCCTGCAACGACAGTTGAACAGAATTGCATAAGTGAGAATGCCTCCAAAGGAACATAGTAGGATGAAAAACATATTAGTAACAGAAGAAAAAGGAATCGAAATGGCATGTTTTGATGAACCTTTGGAAATTTTAAAACACATGAATTGTTAAAACTGATTGTTTGGATGCTTCGTCGAAAAAGCATACTCCATCCATCCCAACAAAAATCTCAACCTGGAGAGGATGTGATCCTTCTAGTTTAACGAATCTAGATATACTAGATATACTAGGTGATTCTTTTAGGTTGAGTTTTTTTTTAACGGAGGGAGTATGATTCATGAAGAAATATGATTAAAGAAAGTTTCTCCTGAGGTCCAAAAATCCTAAAAAATCCATAAATAAAGCCATTGGAATTTAGTACGAATCTTAAATACCTATTCTTTTGTTCCGAAGACACCTAGAAAAATTTTTCGTGGGATTTCAATAAAACAATCCTCTATTTTCACTTTGTCCATAAGGAGCCCTTATTTATTGCAGGGACCGTCTCACTAGGGGCATCTGTACGTTGCACGACATGCATTGCTATTTTGCAATTACTCTAACCGTTGCTATCTGCTACACAGGAGAGAATAGATAAATTACTCTAACAGTTCGATCTAGGGAATAAAATATCTGTTACATCGAATGTTTAGACGCTAATTAAGAGTATTAAACATAGACTAATAATAAAATTAATTGTATAGATGAGAGCTAATTCGTGAGATAAATTTTTTAAACCTAATTAATCCATAATTAGCACATGTTTACTGTAGCATCACATAGGCTAATCATGAATTAATTAAGCTCAATAGATTCGTATCGCGAATTAGTCCAAGGTTATGAAATAGGTTTTATTTTTAATCTACGTTTAATATTTCTAATTAGTATAGAAACATTCGATGTGATAGGGTCTAAACAAATTTAGCACATGGTTATTCTGAGATACTCCAATGATAGCTATGGCAGTCGGATGACGTCGATGATGTAGATTGAACGATATAATCATACTCCTGTTTGATATTTGCATATTATTATTTTTTTGCCAATGGTATACTAATACTTTTGCCCACAGATAGAAAAAAAAGTCCCACCACCAATTTCAATCATTTATCGACCTGCTGTACTTGTACCGGGTTGTTTTTTATTCTTGAAATGCAAAGTTACTCAAAACTCCCTTTTCATCTTACGGATCATCGCGGCACTCTTTCCAAGTCTACTAAAACGTACAATTTTTCAAAGAATTTATATATAAAGTTTGTAAACCATATTTATTAAACAAAGATTTCAACTTTGTAAATAAATTTGTTCATTTATACTCTCGACTATTACTAGAAAATCAGATAATCCATTAAAACATAGCGTAGTTCTTCCAGTTCGGAAGGAGGGGAACCCCTCCCCTCCAGCATTAGGGATGAAAACGGCGCGGATACAGAAGTATATTGCTCATACCATATTCGTTTTCATATCTTTTGCCGGATACGAAAATGAATACAAATAACTCGGATAAGGAAACAAATACGAATTATCCCGAATACAAATAAAGATCAAAAATGATAGGACACGAATACGGAAATATTTTTTTCTTGGAACACGAGAACCACCTCAACTTCTAATAGAAACAAATATCATCATATATAATTAGCTCATTTTATATAAAATATAGTATAATTTATAAAAAAATATTTAAAAGTTTGAATAATATTAATAGTGTGGACTAGTGTTAAGAGATGGGTTACTATTAAAAGCTAAAGAGGTATATTGAAGGTTGTAAAGTTATAAAAAATAGGGTATTTCTCATGGTCGCAGCGGATATATGAATATCATTGTTCACCGGATATCCGTATTATTATCCGTATTCACCGGAAACCATGATACCATATTCGTATTCGTATTCGGAAGAAAATATCCGTATTCGTATCCGTATCCGAACTATCCAAGAATTATCCGCTCTGAAAGTTATCCGTATACATTTTTATCCGGAGCGGACAAAAACTATCTGCTCTGTTTTCATTCCTATACGGCACTTAAAAAAGAGCACGGATTAGTGAATGACTAATTAAGTATCAGTTTTAAAAACGGATGAAAATTAAAACAATATAATTTTTAAAGTAACTTTCTATAATTTTTTTTATAAACGTGCCCATGAAAAATGAAAAATTTAGCGGAAGCGTGCCTATAAAAATGGTGTAGAAATTGGAAAGATGGAGTAAAGAATGAACCCTTAGATTTAATCTTTTTTTTTTCTCATTTACACTTCCATTTGTCAGTACAGTAGAATACATAAAGTAGAACCGAAAAAGAAGAGGGGGCAACAAAACAAAACAGCATTTACACTTGCATTTATCAGTAGTACTGCTACTGCTACAAAGAGGGGGAGTGATTTGTAAGCAAGGGAGTACAGTGGTGGATCATACTATTACAGCTGCACAGCCTGCGTTGCGTTGCGTTGCTGCCCTCGTTTCATTCCTCGCCATAAATGCGCCTCCTTTCCGTCCCTCTCCCCTGTGCTGGCTCTCTTCTTCACACACACGCTCTTGGCTCTCGCTTTCTACCACAACTCTGCGACCGCGAAGGGTGCGTGGGTTTGGGGTGGAGCAACTACCCCAGCGAAGCGGGAGCGCCGCCTACCGACTGAAACTGCAGGCGCGCATTTCACGGGATTCCGTGGGCTCTACTGTATAGACCGGCGACGAGCAGCCGCCGCCGTCGCCGCCGTGGAGGTACCCCGATGCTCCTCCTCCGCATTCATTTCCTGCTAGCTATTCTGGTTTGGTTGCCGCCTGCTCCTGCAGCGTTCTTCTTCCAGGTCGTTCTTTTAGTTTCAGGTCGCGTCGTTAGGAGTTCTTTCTTCAGATTGACACTGTATTTTTCAGGGGGAAACGGGGGCTTTTTATGCGATCCCATGGCGTTTTCTTGATTTTGTTATTTCCTAGTTTTTTTTTAGCGGCGACCGTTCCGGATTATGCCTTCGCATTTCGAGCTTCAGTTGTATACTCCGTGCGAGTAATTATGAGCGGAACCGTACCATTTTTTGGGTAGAAAGATCGATTCTTTGTTCGTCCTTTCAGGTTTTCATCATTCATTTACTTCATCGAAACCCAATTTTACCTATTTTCCCTCTAGGAATTCTTGCAATATTCATCCTATCTCTAGCTGATTGATGCTCACTGCTCGGTTACACTGCACGCCTCCGTTTCAGGTGAATTTGATGGATATAAACATTCTTTTCCGTCCTAGTACTCCTATTTCCTTTGTGTGTGCTACGGAACGAACAATAATAGCGGTGACTTATCTGAAATATTGTTCCATTAATTTTACTCTTTTTGTTTCAATCTTTCTGTTTTTCGTAGCTCTAAATGTTCAAAGACTGAATCTTTTCTTGAGCTCCAGCTCTTGTTCTTGTTGCATACTTGCGTGGCGGATCTAGCAGGCTAGCAGTATATACTAACCAGAGGCAATAATAATGTTGTAATTTCTCTTTACGATGTTCCTGCTCTAGTTCAGAATTGAGTAACTTGATACGGTATACAGAAACCTGGCTCCCTGGAATACCGGTCTGAATGCTCAGTTTTCATTCGGGGTTGGAGGCTAGTAGAAGATAGAAATGTGTGGATCCTTGCAAACAACTGGTGCTGACCTCTGAGCTTGGGCTTTGAACTTTGGAGCACTGCACATTATTCATTTGTCGTCCGTGCTTAATAAATTGGTTCGTATCAGGTTCTCTTTAAGTGCAGATGAAGTAATTGCGTACTGCTCTAGATCTTGTAGTCAGTAAACAATGCAGTAAATCTGCACTCACATTGCCATGTGCAGCAGTTTCCCACATACTAGAAATCTAGCAGGCGTTGCCAACTTCCCATGTTCAGTCTTCCATTAGGTTACATTTGCTTCGGTTTGCCTTTATTGCTTGCTCTTTTCGTTTCAAATTTGCCTAGTGGCTTCTCTAATCAAGTTGCTCAAATGCCGTATTTGGCGCCCAGAAAGCTGCTCCATTTTGGTCCAAAGAATGCAGAAAGCTATTGCATGATAAATTAGTTCGGTTCTGTCGGTACTACTGCGTTGCCGGTGTAAGCACGTTATGCCTGATGCTAGGCTCCCCTAAGGCTAGTTCATTAGTCTTTCATCTAGGGCTTCTAAGCAAGTAGTAGCAAATAGTAAATACATGATGTGATATGCTCATCTTTGTGGGAGCTATGATGGGTTCAGCTTTGTTCTTGCCCTCATCTTTTCTCCCTGCTTTGGTTATGCTTTTGGCTTTTATATGCTGACCATATCATTTCCTTTTCTTTTTCCTTCTTCCCATTACTTTCTGCCCACAATTTTTTAGGTCATGTTTTCTTGTCTTCAGACTTTAAAGGGCACCATTTCTTTTAGGGTGGATTTTTGACTCATGTGTCAATTTCTTGCTCATGCTCTTGACATTGCCAATCAGTTATCGAGAACCATGACTTGCATAACAGTAAACTAAATGCCAGGTGTCTGGTTCCCCTAGAGATATAGTAAAACCAGGCTTCATGTAAATCTTACCACTGAAAGATGCAAGCTACACATGTTTGGAATGGGAAATCTGTAATTATTACATATTGATGCGATTTACTTATTTTCCAAAGTGTCCTGGATCTTTATCTGTCAATGTGTCATGCACTAGAAAGAAAAGCATGTTTGTGCTGCTCCACCATGTTTTACACATTCATGCTTGATTCACATAAGCTCCGTGTTCCCTTTTGGGCACTTTAGAAGCATATAAGGAATGATTGGTAACCTTTATTCACTATCTTCTGATGAAATGCGGTTCTTATTTGGAACTACAATTGAAATCTTAGTGCAGTTGTTTTAACTGTTATCACTGAATGCTCACCACTTTTATTTCAACAGGATTGGCTACTTATCTGACATAAACAAATGAAGATGCTGCTCGTCTAGTTCCCTGATTTGGAGATTCATCAAATGGATCATCTCAGTATTAGAAATCCTTTGTCTCTTCTGCTCTCACTGCAGTTGTCACTTTTGTTGTTCAATCCCTTGTCTGTAGCAGACTTAGCCTCTGAAAAGCAAGCCCTTCTAGACTTTGCTTCTGCAGTGTATCATGGCAACAGGCTCAACTGGAGTCAAAGCACATCATTGTGTTCTTGGCATGGCGTAAAATGCTCAGGAGATCAGTCACACATATTTGAATTAAGGGTACCAGGTGCTGGTCTTATTGGAGCTATTCCTCCAAACACTCTTGGAAAGCTTGTCTCTCTCCAAGTTCTGAGCTTGCGGTCTAATCGTTTAGCTGGAAGCCTTCCATCTGATGTGACTACGCTTCCTTCATTACGTTCCATATACCTTCAGCACAATAATTTTTCAGGAGGTTTGCCTTCCTTTTTGAATCTTAACCTCAGTGTAGTGGACCTCTCCTACAATTCCTTTACTGGTGAAATTCCTATCAGCTTACAAAACCTTTCTCAGTTATCTGTCCTGAATTTACAAGAAAATTCTCTCTCTGGATCCATCCCTGACCTCAAGCTTCCAAGTCTGAGACTATTAAATCTAAGCAACAATCATTTGAAAGGCCAAATTCCTCACTCGCTCCAAACATTTCCAAATGGCTCATTCGTGGGGAATCCTGGATTATGTGGGCCACCTCTTGCTAAATGTTCTCTTCCTTATTCACCGACACCTTCACCAGAATCGTCTTCATCAGCACCGCCTCCGGTGTCAACTCATCACGAGAAAAAATTTGGCACTGGATTCATAATTGCAGTTGCTGTTGGGGGCTTCGCAGTACTGATGTTTGTTGTGGTTCTGTTGGCTGTGTGTAATTCAAAGAGGAAGAGCAAGAAAGAAAATGGTGTGGACTACAAGAGTACGGGAAATGGTGCCAGAAGTGAGAAGCCAAAACAAGAGTTCAGTAGTGGCGTTCAGATCACCGAGAAAAACAAGTTGGTTTTCTTGGAGGGTTGCTCCTATACCTTTGATTTGGAGGATCTACTGAGAGCTTCTGCAGAAGTCCTTGGCAAGGGAAGTTATGGAACTGCTTACAAAGCTATACTTGAGGATGGTACCATTGTCGTTGTCAAGAGACTCAAAGATGTCGTGGCAGGAAAAAAAGAGTTTGAGCAACAGATGGAACTCATTGGTCGGTTAGGTAAACATGCAAACTTGGTCCCACTTCGTGCTTACTACTATTCTAAGGATGAGAAGCTCATCGTCTACGATTATCTCGCCAATGGCAGTTTCTCAGCCAAATTACATGGTATGCTTTTCTTCCTTTTGTCCTTTTTGCAAGACATTGCTACATGTATAGACTCATAGCTACGGTGGCTAATGAGTAAACATAAGAAGAGTCCCACATCAGTTAAAAGGTGACCGCCTACACTGATAAAGTTTTAAACTGATACATCCATGCCATGTTACTAAAGTTTAAACTACACTGGATATTAGTTCATATTCCTTATATAGCTTGTTTAAGTGTTTTATTCAGGTAGGAAGTCAGCTTATTTTCTTGTATCAATGGAAAGATGTACAGCCCTCCTGTGCACTAAAAAATGCTCATACTCAGAAATGACACTTGTGTTAAATAAGTGAGAATAGTTAAACTTTCAGTTGATAGTATTTTGTACTGATTTGCTGATGAACATTTGGCAGGTATCAGGGGTGTTACTGAGAAGACGCCATTAGACTGGAGCACCAGAGTGAAGATAATCCTTGGAACAGCATACGGCATCGCACATGTTCATGCAGAAGGTGGCGCCAAGCTCACCCATGGCAATATTAAGTCAACAAATATCCTCCTCGATCAAGATTACAGTTCTTATGTTTCAGACTATGGTCTAAGTGCCCTGATGAGTATTCCAGCCAATGCATCTCGCGTTGTGGTTGGTTATCGCGCTCCAGAGACCATCGAAAACCGCAAGATCACCCAGAAATCCGATGTCTACAGCTTTGGTGTCCTCCTCATGGAGATGCTTACCGGAAAAGCTCCACTCCAGTCACAGGGCAATGACGATGTCGTCGACCTCCCAAGATGGGTGCATTCAGTGGTCAGAGAGGAGTGGACAGCCGAGGTGTTCGACGTCGAGCTGATCAAGCAGCAAAACATCGAGGAGGAGCTTGTTCAGATGCTCCAGATAGCAATGGCGTGCACATCAAGGTCTCCAGATCGACGCCCATCGATGGAGGATGTGATCAGGATGATCGAGGGATTGCGCCATTCTGCTTCAGAGAGCCGAGCTTCCTCTGATGAAAAGATGAAGGACTCCAATCCTCCATCAGTTTAGTTATGTGCTTCTGTGTTCATATGCCTCACCAGCTGCGAGTTGCAGATCATTTGATTCTTAGCTAATTTGTGATTGAGTTGATGCCAAACATGGTCGACATTAGGTGCAGCCTCAGAAAGTTGAGCATTCTGATTGGAACTATGTATCTTGAATTCTTGATTCTTGACAAGTGTAGGTTTTTTCTCTGGGAATTTTGATTGCTAGTACAATTTTGCATGTTATGGTGTGATTTAACTACTACTATTTCCTCTCAAATCAGTAGAACATTACATGTAGCATTCAAAGCACTTGCATTTTGTAGGTGGATCGATACCAATAGTTGCGACCCGTTCGATCCAAAGTGAGCGGCTTATGATAAGGCGGATGATGAACTATTTATTTCTCTTGAGCCCCTCGCATTTTCCCAAAATTTTTTCCTAGTGTGTAAAAAGCACCACGCTCAACTTGGATCGCCACCATTGATAGCGATCCGTTGGATCAAACTTAGACGGCCAGGATTGATCACACGAGGGACTTTTCTCACTGGAGCCCCTGGGTTTCCATAATTTTGCACGGGGAGACCAGTAGTAAAGCTAAGGCGCAAGGATTCCTCCGGGAAAAACCCTACCACCCGAATCCCCGCCGCCGCCGTCGCGCTCTCCACCGGCGAGAGCTCACGGTGCGAGTTGCGCATTGATAGCATCTACGCCGCGCGCTTCATCCTTCGGTTGGATCTGATCCTTCTGCCGTCGTGTTCGTGCCTTTCAGGGGATTCGATCGCGACCGCCGGGTTCGGTTTTGGGAGCGGAGCGGAGGAGGTGAAGTGAGGCTTGGCGGCAGCCATGGCGGACGAGGAGCACGCGGAGAAGCGGGAGGAGGTCTCCGAGGTGCGGCATCGTTCTCCCTAGTTACCCCAATCGGTTCGGTGCTGTTCATGCGGATTTGGTTTCATTCAGAGCGGTTCCATTCGGAGGGTTTCGAGCTAGTAGAAGTTTGTTGTCGATTGGAATTAGGGTTTGGAGTTGATTCATTCTAGAAGCTAGAGACACTAGGATCAGGGGTTGGTCACTTGGTTTATGTGGTGTTCCCATTTCAGAACGCATGGGCGAGGGATTCTTGATTTTGATTTGAAACCCCGGTGCATCCGTGCATTGCAGCAACATAGCATGATATATGAGGGACATCTTGACTCTGGTTTCGTGATCAGTGATTATATATTTGAGTATTTGACGAACGAACAGCATTCTATCATGTCCTGGCTGTCCAGAGGCTACCGGCCGTGTCTGAACCCAGTACCAGGATACCAGCCAGTGCTTGCTCCTCAACTTCTTTCCCCTTCTTCATGGAGTAACTATTAAAAAAAAGTGTGATAAATTATGTGGTCTGAGAAGTTATTAAGTGTTATTTCTTACTGATGGTTGTATAAACCTTCTATAGATTTTCCACATCTTCTCTGTTGCTCCGAATGTTTATTTGGATTCTTCATATTCTACAGCTTACTCCTTTCGACCCAACCAAGAAGAAGAAAAAGAAGAAGGTTGTTATCCAAGATCCTTCTGATGAGGTGGACAAGCTGGCAGAGAAGACAGAAAACCTGACAGGTATTCTTAATGTAGCGTAGAAAAATATTATGCCACGGGAATATCTTTGCTAATTTGCTCCATTTTATTCCTTAGTCGCAGAGCCTGGTGAGCTCAACTTCACTGGGATGAAAAAGAAGAAGAAGAAACCTGTGAGATTAACATTTTGTATTAATTGTGCTTGTCTGAGAACTATAGAATTGAGCTTCACATTACTGAGAATTTCAGGTGGATCTTGATTCGTCTACTAATGACATTGGAGATGGGGAGGACATTTTAGGTATAGGATTAATCCTTGATTACTTACTCTTGACAATTTATTTATTTTTACTGACTCCTGCTTTCCAGATGACCAAGTTGTAGAGGAGGAAGAAGGGGAAGGAATTGTGCTTGGAGGTGCCCCTAGGTACCCGTGGGAGGGAACTGATAGGGACTACATTTATGATGAGGTGCTTCTATTGTTATATATGTCTCCCCATCTATTTTCCTCTTTTACATGCATATTTACTGTTAATTATTTCCTTGTGTAGACAACCTATTTCCGTTATCTTTTGGTAATTTTCCAGAGCTTTGCACGAACCATAATTTTGTGTTTTCATGCTCTTACAATCACACGTATTTGTTCCAATGTATAGTTCATTTACTGCTGTCATGTCATGTTTTGAGAGCATTAAAATATGCTTTAGACAGTGTTTATTGATTTTGCTTTTTCCTCCGTGGGTCTAATTCTATACTGAACTAGCCTTCAACACAATAGCCCTTAGTCCCAAACAACATTGTGAAACAGAAACAAATGTCATCCAGAACTAGCATGGAATGGCCAAATTACTATAGTGCCTGTGAAAACCTGATCTGGGGTATTTTTGTTGCAGCTTCTGGGCAGAGTGTTCAATATTCTGCGTGAAAACAATCCAGATCTTGCTGGGGACAGACGCAGAACTGTCATGAGGCCGCCGCAGGTTCTTCGGGAGGGCACGAAGAAGACAGTTTTTGTCAATTTTATGGACTTGTGCAAAACGTGCGCTTTGTCACTATTTGGATTGTATTTTGTATTTGATATTCTATTCAATGTGCTTACAACGTATAGAGCTACGATGATCTAACTGGAAATTATTCACCAGGATGCATAGGCAACCTGAGCATGTGATGATGTTTTTGCTTGCTGAAATGGGGACAAGCGGATCACTTGATGGGCAACAAAGGTTAGTGATCAAAGGAAGATTTGCTCCGAAAAACTTTGAAGCAATCCTGCGGAGATATATCAGTAAGTTATCCAACTTCATGGCCTTGGTTGAGCAGATGAGCTTCCCCTTTTCATGTGTGCTAAGCTGTCTTAGTTTTACGATGGTGGTTTACTGTTTTCAGTGTTAATTGCCTTAAGGTTTCAAGGGTTATATGCAACTTAATGCGTATTTTAAACCTTTCAGATGAGTATGTCATCTGCAATGGGTGCAAAAGCCCTGATACCATTCTGTCCAAGGAAAATCGTTTATTCTTCCTTCGCTGCGAACAGGTAAAATGTTGTCCAATTATCTACCTGTGCATGTTCAGCTACATCCAATTTTGCTTCGACATGATTGATCACTCCCCTGTGAAAACATTATTAATTATCGATATAGTTCCTTGCTTTTTGTATTTTTAAAATTCATTTTACCATCTTTTCCCTATGATTCTACCAATGATGACGTTGCCTACATTGTTTGACAAACAATTTCATGATAAAAACTCAACAACTGAGGCTTAAACAGCGTTGCAGATTTGTGGCATTTACTATCTCCTGTTGTTTAATGCGTATTTCATCAATATTAAAAATGCTCACCTGCATGTGAATCCTTTGTGTAAACTTGCTTTCTGTTTGACTAGCACCTGAATTTTCTGTAGTGCACAGAAAACAATTTGTTACCCTGATTCTTTGTATGTGCAAGCTGTTGTCAACTTCCACTCTTTGCTTGTTAGCCTATGATGAGCTGCAGAATAAGTTGCCGACATTGTTTGAGTAAAGGAATATGATATTATCTGCAAAAGTTCTGAGGCTATCTTCATTTAAAACATGTATATTGGGCTGAAATACCGAATAGTCGTTATTATTTTTTCTTCTTTAATAATCCTAAGTTTTGGTTACAACTGAATGAACGTTGCCCGTTCTGTCTAGTGTGGATCGTCGAGGTCTGTTGCTCCAATCAAGGCTGGATTTGTCGCACAAGTTGGTCGGCGGAAGGCCTGAACATAAGTCGAAGCTTCGGGGATTCGTCTATTCAGCGAACTGCTATGTTATGTAAGAAATGATTTTGCTCTATCTTGTATGCTTGTGTGGCCAGTTTTGAACCTTCTTTTGTTCATGTAAATGCCGACGGCATTTAATTTATCATAGGGTGATTTTGACTGCGATTGCAACCGGACACGCCCTAGCAAAACTAGTTTGTGTTGTGTGACCTTGTGATCGAGAGTGGGTCAGTTTCAGGGTCTGATCAAGTGATCATATCTCCTGGGTAGATTAGCTCCGAAAGGGCATTCACATGGACGGGTTGTCCTTTTTATACAGATAACAATCCGGGCTGTTGTGTTGCAGTGGCTGGGCTACGTGAGCCTGCGCAAATGCAGCCAACTTCCTACCCTCGCCTCTTGGTTCATCCGTTTCTTCACTCGCACTGGCTGATAGCTAGTCTTTCAGCCTAGAGGAAGAGGGTGGCTTGACATCCTGGAGGAACGGAGCGGGCTTGACGTAGGTGAACCCGGCGAAGCTGCTGTGCCCGGCGCCGCCGGCGACAGGGGTAGCCACCGGCGAGTCCAGCACCGGCATGCTCGTCCAGCACTCGTCGAAGTTGGCGATGCAGGTCAGCCCGCTCACGTTGGGTCGGAAGCTCGGCTGGATTTGCCGGGCCTCCAGCTTCCTCCAGTTGATCGGCTTGAACCACTTGTGCCTCTTTATCTCATCGCTGCCGCCCAGACCGCTTCCTAGCCGCTTGCCACCTTCTTTGTGGAGCAGCTGAAATGCAAAAGGGATTGCCAAATTTCAGAGAGGAACACGCATCATATGTATTTTCTGAAAGCGTCCGAATTCGATACCATGATCCAATGCATTGAGAAACTTACTCCTTTCAAGAGGGAATGAGCTTCACTGGACAAAAACGATGGAAGTTTCAGCTTTTCTTTCACTATCTTCTGCTGAACTTTATCCCTGTTCCCAACGAATGGGGGCTGCAACGTGTTGCAAAGAGTGAGGATTATTTAGCCATGAGTGAATGCAAATGAGAAGCTTACCCCCTCATGCAAGTTAGCAGCACACCTTTCCCGTGAGCATTTCAAAGAGGAGGATTCCAACACTCCACCAGTCAGCTGCCTTATCATGCCCCCGACCAAGAATAATCTCTGGGGCCATATACTCAACCGTTCCACACATCGAGTTTGATCTTGTATTCTCATTAAATTCTTTGGCAAGGCCAAAGTCAGTGAGCATGGCCTTGAAATGAGGGCAACAAAAGAGATATCAGCAAAATGGAAAAGAAGTAGCAGGGGGAGATTGTTGAAGAAAGCATTCTTACATGACCATCAGCATCCAAAAGGATATTCTCGGGCTTGAGATCTCTATGCATAATTCCGTTATCATGAAGGTGAGCTACAGCAGATACAATTTCAGCAGTATAGATCCGTGCAAGTTCCTCCCTGTTATAGAAAACAATTGAGTTATAGGGTCGGCAACATTTTCTTTTGACAGACAAAAGTACTAGCAAGAAGTATACAGTCACCTGAACAATCCTTGCTTGTAAAGCTGGAAGAAGAGATGTCCCCCATTTATGAAGTCCAGGACAAGATAAAGTCGGTATTTTGTCTGTGTTCAAACATTGGTGGTAAGATTTCACCAAAAGTGATGACAACATAGAGATACGAACATGGATAGACACATACCTGAAAGGAATACCTGAGCTGCACTACAAAAGGATGGTCAACTTTTGTCAGTATCTCTCTCTCAGCTTTCATGTACTCCGCATGGTTATTTTCCAAGATCTTATCCTTCCTCATAACCTTCATTGCATATATCTCCGAAGTACCTTTCTTTCTCACCTGAAAGACTTTCCCAAATGCCCCTTGGCCTACAAGCTTCAAGATTTCGAAGTCATCAAGCCCAACACCTTCATTTTCTATTGTGGCATTGTCAAACTCTTCATCACTGAGCTGCCCCAGGTTTCTTTCCTTTTCTTCTGCAGGATCTGATGAACCTTCTGTTTTGTTTAGAGTGAGACTGCTAAGTCTCAAGGGCTGGCTAACAAGTGATGTTGGACCAACGAGAGAATGGGATCGCTTGATGATGACAACAGGATCATTGTAAACCTCCTCGTTGGACTCAACTAAAGGTGCTGGACTGTCTGGACCAGCTACAGAAATGCCTGTTGGCGTCTGGATTGGAGTGGTACCAAAAACATCAGAGAAATCGAACTCATCACTTTCAGACAAGATGACATCCGGGGGACCCATTGGGAGAATTATCTTGGCCGTGAAGAGCTCGGGGTCCTGTGCGAGGGTTCTTGTCAGAGAGGATGTCTGAGAAGAAACCATCATCCAAAGGCCTACGTGGCTAAGGGTGCTTGTTTTCACGGCAAGCTTCCACACTAACAGAAACTAAAAGACTTGTGCTACAGGAGTCTAAAGAAGGTTCACTCCACAACTTCCAAGGATGAAAGGAGATGCAGTGCTGCAAACGGTCTTGAGCAAGTGGAATTTTCGGCCAGGAATTCCCAAGTATCCTGCAAAGAGGCAGAGCAAGAAAATGCTGCTCTTTCCTGCTGAATAGGAGATGCTGGATGCCAGTGCTTTTCCTGAACCTGAACTCATGAAGCTGAGTTTGTCTAGACTGGAGGAAAATGAATGTGGTGTTAGTCTTATCTCTATATTAAAGAGCCAAACAAAGTGAACAGGTTTTCTAAGGATTAGACAGGGATACTTCTTTTGTGGAATTAGTCAATTTACCAAAAAAAAAATCCTTTGTATGGGAAGTTTAAAAGGTTATTCTGATTTTTTTAAAGAACATTTTCCCTACCAGTTTTTGCTTTGTTTGAAACATATGTAGATATCTGATGCTAAAAATTGCATTTAGTTCTGAATGGCACAATCAAGCACACTATCTAGTAGAAATATGTTTGAAAGTAAAATTTGCCAGTCAGTTGGCCGTTGCAGCCTATCAAAATGCACATATCAGTCATAAAAAAAAAGCAACCAACGAGTATCTACCTTTACAACCAAAATCTTTGGAATCCAGTTGAGGAGGCACAGATTCATAAAGTTTACTGTTTACCTCTAAATTTCTAGAGTAGAAGCATCTGCGTTGCTTACATTCAGTCTAAAAATTAGCTACAGAATCTGTAATCCTAGTTACACTATGATGGTCAACGCCTCCTGTTACAGATAATTGTACACACTAATCCCTAGTTAAGCTCATAATGGATACTCATAAACAATAGTTTGCTGCCAGCATTCGCTGAACGCCCGAGCAGCAAATCAACCAACAAGGGTACCCCGATCAGGGATCTTTTTTTTTCTCATCGCATTGATATTATCATTAAGCATGTAAAGCTAAGCCTAAAATGCACAAGCTCTTCTCCCTCTCCCAACCACATCGAAATCATCTGTTCGTCACACCCTAAAAAGTTAAGACATTTACGAGATTGAGGAATCAACGGTGCGTGAGCTCCCTCCCCAACCTGAAATTCAACTGATTGCTCAAAACAAAATACAAAACCGGTCACGACAAATCAAGCAAACGATTCGGGAGGCGTACAGGAGATGCGGGAGGAAAGCACAACATTTCCACTGAGAAACAAAAGAGGGAATCATCCTAAGGACCATAAATCCACATCAAGAAACCGAAACACGAAGTAATCTTGATCAACTCAAATTTCAGACAAACTGAGAAACGGGGCGATGAATAGGTAGAGACCTCTTGGCTTTGCGGGTTTTCTCGGGGAAGAAGATTGACAGCGGCGGTGGCGGTACTCCGGCGAGGTTATCTCCGCGCCCTCGGGCAGCGGCGGCGAGGAAGGTGGGGGCGAGTGAGCGGCTGGGAGCAGGAAGAGGAGAAGGAGAAGGGGAAAGATGGGTGCTCCTTCCGAATTGGCGCACGTTGATGTGAACGCCGCGTCCAGCTACGGAGTACTCCTATATGCGGGAGGGAGGGCCCACTCTCCAGTGGGTGGGTGGTGGGCCAGAGTCCAGACTAAGGGACTATCAACTCTATTTCACGCGTGCGGTAACTTGTACTATTATAACAGATTGTTTCTACCACGTAATCCTAAAAATATCTGACACTCTCACGTATTTAATAAATTTTGTGTATATATTGTACTTTGCATAAGAGTTTCTCTCTCTCCTTTCCCTTATCTCCTCCACAATAGTATCGTTTAGTCCTGTATGATATTGGGGCTTGGGCTTGGATGCCTGTAGTATTTTTGCTCCAACCGCGCCGCCAGGTCGTTTACCCATTTCCATTTCATTTTTTTTATGCCATGGGATAAATATCCCTCTTCCTCTCTCGCGCGAAATGTTGACCACATGGAGGCTGGAGTTGTAATTGCAGCCAGGTTGGCAGTTGGAGTTGTTGCAGCTGAGTCGTCACCTCTTGTTGGAACTGTAGCAAATTAAGCTCCCATCTGAGAGAATTGGCGCGTAAAAAACCGTCGCTTCCGAGCTGGAAAACCAAGTCGCCAAGACCCCAGCATCTACGGGCCCGCTCACGTTTCACTTTCACCCCTATCCTCATAGGCGTGTTCGCTAGGAAAACTCTCTAATCATTCGAGTGAATATTGACTCGTGTATTGAATTTCAAGAAAACAATATTAGAATGTATTACTATAAAAACATATAAGATTAAATTCGATACATATAAATTATAAAATCTATAAATATACATATATTAGTAAAGTCTAATTTATATTTTTGTTGTAACTAGAAAAAATACATGTGCGTTACAACGGGTAAAAATGTTTTTGATTGCTATACGTTATACTTCTTTCTCAGTTTTAATCGAAAGCTCATTCTTTCCTTCCTTTTCAGTCCCAGCTCAGTCCGCTATCTCTCTCTGCTCAGTCTACCTCTCTCGCACAACCCACTATCCTGTGCCCGTACGTTACCGGAGTAGATCCTCCCCATCAAATCTAGTCGAATATTTCTTGATCTCCAAAATTGGTTGAGAGCTTTTGGTCCACTCGATCTACTCTTTCCGTTTTATCAAAATCGGAGCAAATGGAGATTAAATTCGGTAAATTAAAGCTGAATTAAAAGGGGAAAATGATGATGGAATAGTGGAGAATCGATTTTTGTAATCAATTGGAGAAAATGCATGGAGAGGCAGATCGACGTGGCGACGGCGCTAGCGTTCGACCTAGCGATGGAAAAAAAATCCGGGTGGATAAAAAACGAATCCTTACCGTATGAAAAAAAAACCGTGACGCAAAATAGTGAAAAAAGCGTATGGAAAAATAGGAAAAAAGGTAACCAAAATAAAGTGTGTGAAAAAACCGTGACAAAAAAATAGAAACTAACGAAAAACATATCCGGAAGTTTTACGTATTTTTTATTAGATATAGATTTGTAGAAATATATTGCATAATCTAGTTATTTTTTTAAAAAATAAATCATAACTTATGCGATAAACAAGTAAACATCGATCCCAATAATTAAAATTCTTTTTGCTCGTGCCATGCCGCGCGTGAACCGGTTGGTAAGTAGGAGTAAGTAGGGTCGCTGCAGGTTGGTGAGGCTTGCACCGTGCAGTCGCAGAGGCGGCCGGCACCGGCGCGGCCGCCCGCGGCCACACGTACGTTGCGTACAAGGCCGACGGCGAAGGCGTACGAGAACGAGCCGCTCTGCCATGAGTTCGCCGACGGTGCCTACCTGAAGCCAAGAAACGCCTTTTCCCGTTTCATGATCATGATAGGCACGCTGTGGTTATCGGCGCATTCATTTGGCCGAACCGTCCATGCCGCTCAACCCCAACGTTGTGAGTCATCTACTACGACGACTTGCAAGAATAATCGAAATAATCATATCTTATGTCGCACCGGCAGCAACAGGAGGGCCAAAATATCAACGCGACAAACACACGTACTAGTAGTATGAGATAGAGCTCTGCACGAGGTCAAAGATTATCATGCATATATTGCCGAAAATGCTTATTAACGGGCGAAAATGCTTATTAACGGGCGACCGATGAAAAAAAAAATATCGATCTCCCACACTCTTATCATTTTCCACCGAACCGCATTCTTATCCTTTTCTTCTTCTCCCTCTACTCTTCCGCCCACGGAGGCAGATGCACGTGATCGATGGTAACATCGACGGTGGTGTGCAGGCGGTGACCACACGGACGCAGAAACTTCGCGCGGCGTCAACGACGGTGGCCATGAGCTTCGTGCGGCATTGACGACGGTGGATACGCGGATGCGGCTGAGCTCCGCAGCGTCGACGACGGCCGCCGAGCTCCGCGGGCATCGAAGACGGTGGCTATGCGGATGCGGTGGAACTCGGCGCGGCGTCGACGCGGATGTGGTTGCTAACCACCGAAGTGGAGGAAGAGGCGGATCTAGGTTTTTCTCTTGATTTTTTTTTGATATTTCAGTCCATAAACCATGATGTTTCATAAGTTAAATTGAAATGTTGCAGTGGGTTTTTATGGTGTTTCATTCTTTTTCTCGATGTACTCGGATTTGTTTCATGTTTCAATACATTTGAAACCGTTGTTCTCATACGTTGTAGCAAAATGTTTCATTGTGTGTTTTGATTGTGTTTCACCATTTTTTAGCACTGAAACATTTTCAATTTGATGGTGTTTCATTCTTTTTTTCGATATACTCGGATTTGTTACATGTTTCAGTACATTCGAAATTGTTGTTTCATATGTTGTAGCAAAATGTTTCATGGTGTGATTTGATCGTGTTTCAGTATTTTAAAAGATTGAAACATTTTCGATCTACTTGATTAAATATTTTTTCTAATTAGTGAAACATCGTTCAATTTCTATCAAATAAATCGGGCGTCCGATTTGTAGGTGCTTCGATATATCGCTGACCTTCTTTTCCTCGTGTAAGTGATCGGCTGATCACTGCCATTGAAAATGGGCTGGTCTCTACCTCGCTCGCTCCACGTATGTATTGGAAACTGCAATGCTGACGCTTTTCTTCTTTGTTTAAGCACAAGGACCATGCAATGCTTCATGCGGTTATTGCTGCCCTGTCTGGCCGCGGCGTTTTTATGATTGCGTCTGTATGCACACAATTCCGGACTCCGGTTGGTACATGCTATTTGTTGCACACAAATAGTACTAGTACTTTATTTTGTGTTCTTGACCTGTTTGAAACAGGGAGACTAAAGTTATATGAACCGAGAAAATAAAGCTTACTCGTCTGCAGCCGCCACACGAGTGACAAGCCAGAGAAAAAAAAAGGGCATAGAAAAAGACGAGACAAGGCTGGCTGTCCGTGTGGCCGCGTGACACGTCGGGTCACGGCCACACACAGAAACACACGGTGGCATCCAGAAGGCAGCGGCGGGCGCTAGTACGACGACGCGGTGGCACCCGCGACTGTCGTCGGCGACACGGTCGCACCAAACGACCTGGCCCTCCTCCTCCAACTCCAAGAGTCCAAACCCAGCCACTCGCTATCGCGGAAGCGGTCAGCCTCTCCTTCTCCTTCGCGCATAAATATTTCTCCACCACGCCGCATCGTTTTACATCGCACCTCTTGCTTCCTCTC
Source organism: Oryza punctata (assembly GCA_000573905.2). Classification (NCBI taxonomy): domain Eukaryota; kingdom Viridiplantae; phylum Streptophyta; class Magnoliopsida; order Poales; family Poaceae; genus Oryza; species Oryza punctata. Next base: position 32,184,605 of record CM002494.2, on the reverse strand, counting down.
AGCTGCTTCTTCCTCCTTTCTTTTTTCTATATAATTATTATAACACGAGCACGCTTGCTTTCTCTCTTCACACGCTCCCATTTATATATCATCATCATTTCTCCTGGCGTCAGTGCACCCATAACTGCCAAGAATTGGAGCTATCTCTTCTCCCTCGATCTCTCTCTGCATCTGAAAGAGAGAGCCAGGAGAACTGGAGTTGGAGCAGGAGAAGCGTAGAGCTTCCGAGCATTGATTTGGAAATTTGGAGCTTGAGGATCGGATTGGTAGCTTCTGAGGATTGGGAACAGGAGACATCCAAGGTAGGAGCTAGGAGAAGCGTCTGGAACTGAAGGGGAAAGCGAGGGGAAACAAAAGAGAGAGGTGAGTGGGTGCTCCTGTACCTGACTGTCTTCTTTCTCATGTCGTATTTTTCTTCTGCTGCTGCAAGTTTAGGCATGAGTTCAGGCAGATTTTTTTTTCATAAGGTTTCAGAAATGTTTTGGGGTTTCTTAATTGTTTCGTCATGGGAAAGATAATGGTATCTAGAACACCTAGGAGTACCAAAGGTTTTGGAAATTAACTGGAAATGGTCAAGCATCTTCTACCAGCTTGTAGTGTCCGATAGCTGGCTCTTTCTGTTCTGTTTGTTCATTTGCTGTGGCTTACACATTGTGTGCGTGGTCACACACAAAAACCGTGACATTCTGTTCAGGAAGATTCTGTCTAAAATCCTGCACTTCGTGCTGTGGTGTAGTACTACTAGCTAACCTGAAAATAGTATACTAGCTATAGTTATTGTGTTAATTAGGACTAATGACATCAGAGTTCTGACACACCACTAGTTTTTAAATTTAGAAAATTACATCACGTCCTCGACGAACAGTTCAAACATACATGTCGCTTTTTGATGCTTACGGGCTTAAGGCTTACCGGGCATTTTCCTTTACTATTGTATTCGCACTTAACTAAGTTCTATGTATTATAGTATATTATCAGTCAATTAAATTCCACACAAGTACAAATTTCCTGGCATTCCTCTGTTCTTCCGTCAGAAACTGCAAATTCGATGAAGCAGAACACTGACGAGTATTTTTCTTGTAACTGTCTCCCAACACAGGAATCGAGCTTGATCGGTTAGCACCGACCGAATACACCTTTGCTGCATGCGACTGATGTTCTGTGGCCTTGTCGGCTCATGGCAATCTCAGACGCCAGAGTAGTGGTTCGCCATGTGAGGTGTCCCAAATGCACCAGCATTCTTCAGGAGCCCACCGGCGCGCCGGTGTACCAATGCGGTGGATGCGGCGCTACCCTCCGAGGTAAGAATTCAAGCTCCAGGACTGCTCATGATCGAGAATTTGATCTTGGATTTTTGCCTTTTTGTCAGTCTCTGACGGATTGTGTTGCTTTTTACGCAGCGAAGAACCGCACCGGCAACTCACAGGAGGTGATCAGTGCTCCCTCCTCTTTGGGGAGTGGCCTGCCTCCTCAGAGCAAGCACCCGGGCTCCAGTGATGTCGCAAGCACCAGTGGATCCACTCCTGAAGCTCAAATCACCAATGGGCAGCAAGGAGCTGACATGACAAACCGACGCGAGACCGATGATCTCGTGTCGGCGAGGAACAATGCTCCTGAGCGAGCGCTGCCAGCTGAGGAGGAGGAAGAGCATGTTCAGAGTACCAGTCAGCAAGCTCTTGGCAATTCTGAAGATCTCGCAAGAGGAGATGCAGCTACAGCTGGTGCACAGTGCAGTGATAGAGCATCTGATGGCAAGGTGCAATTTTCAGAGAGAAGAAAAGACAGTAACACCAATCTGCAAGATGTTCAGCGAAGCAGAAATGACCAGACTGAACCTGATGCTGAAGGCAAGTCCCAATCTCCGCGCTGCGATGTCGTCGAGCTTCCACCAAGTTCAGCTCAAACCCCAGATTCACAACCTGCACCAGCCATGTTGAAACGGGAGGATGATCCGGCGACGAGTCCTCCTCATGGCTATGCGCGTCAATCACCAGAGAACTTGGCGCCACTTCAGAAGAGGATCCTGAAGACAGTGGACAACCTGAAAGATGACCTCTCTGAACTTTTCAGTAAATCTCCTGAACTCAACAAGCCAAGGACGCGCGCGCGCCCTCCTCGTCTTCCCAGACAAGAAGGCTACGCTCGTCGCGACGCGGCCATGACGGCGGCGAGCATCGAAACCATCAGAGCGCGTCATACAGCTGTCCACCATCCCGGCTACATAGCTCGTGCAGGCAAGCCTGGTCAGCTCGCTGCTCCACCTCCACGTGGCTTGCCGTCGCGCCGGTACCGCCGGTGCAGGGCTGATCACTCATGCTGCCACGACGCGCGCCATGGGTCGCCATGCCATCACGGTTGCTGCCCTCACCATGGCAAGCAAGCGTGCACCAGCTGCCGGGGACATTGTTGCCGGCCAAGAACGCAAGAACCTCCTGCGCCGCGGAGGCCGGCGGCGGCAAAGGAGGTCGTCAAGCGGCGGGCGCCACCCAGAAACCATTGCCGGCCGGTGCTCAAGGGCGCGCCGTTCATCATCTGCTCCAGCTGCTTCAAGCTGGTCCAGGTGCCCGCCGACTTCGCCGTCTCGACCAAGACGGTGCGCAAGCTGTGTTGCGGCTCATGCTCCACCGTCCTCTGCTACTCCTACCGGGATCCCGACAGGAAGAAGCACGGTGATCAGTACAGCATCGACGGCTCACCGGCGGCGCCGCGCGGCCACGGGCGGCGAGAACAGTTCGCGTTCCTGGACGACTTTGGCCACGTCGACGTGAGCTACTCCACGGAGGACGAGCAGCCGCTGCACGTGTCGAGGAACTCGTCGTTCAACACCGTCGACGAGATGGCGCACGGCGCGACGGCGGCGGCAGCGGCGACGGCGACGCAGCAGCATGGCTCCAGCCTGCACCGGCTGATGGGGTACGGCTCGGCCAGCGACCTGCTGTTCCGGCAGCACTCACCTGACCTGTACGAGAGCTTCTCTGAGAGGACGACGCCTGACGCCGCCGCGCTGTATGACCGGAAAGGGAAAGGCGTCTGCGTCGACCTCGACGACGACGGCGGCGACGATGACTCAGACGAGGATTGCAGCGGCGCGCTGAAGAGATCGAGGCTGAGAGGGTCCGGTTGGCCATTGCCGGGGATACTCAACAGCAAGGGGATGCCTGGAATGGGAGCAATCAGGATCAAGTCATAGTAGTGTAGAGAACTAGAGATAGATTCAGGTGCTGGAATTTTGACAGTATTTTCAGTCGTTAGAATTCTGATAGGCAGAGTGAATTTCATTCAGATTCATTTAGGTAGGTTTCATATTTGGTGGATCAACAGGTTGTTTGTTTTGTTCATTTTCGGGCGTAATGGTGCTGCATTTAAAATGTAAAGACTCCACGTTACGATCCCAGTGAAAAGGAACTTTCTTTTGGCAAAACTTAAAGTACACAACATAAATATGGTTAAATATCTGCGTTAGAATTTGAACTCGAGTGATGCTACAGAGAGGGGAAAGTTTGATTTATGGTCAAATTTGTTACGAACTCTAAACCTAGATAGGAGTATTTAATCGGATAAATTATCATCGTTCTCTTTAATAAAACTTGCTAGGTGGCTCGCGCAATTGCGCGGCTAGTATCCATACAAAATTATTTTCTTATATATATGAGTTTACTTAAAATTATTAAATAGCTATCTCGTTATTTTAGGATTTAAAAGACCGAACCTTATCATCTCCATGTTTCTAATTTTATAATTTTTGAAAGTTACATCAGTCGCTACCTCTTACTTCTTTGTCACCTGATCTACTACAACTTCTATTCATCCTCCTTAAAACTTTAAAATTAGACCATATAAGTTTTAGAGTTAATTATCTCGTTGGTTTTCATTTTTATAATTTTTAGAAGTCCCATCAAACGCCGCCACTCTACTTCTCTACGGCATGTCCGCCGCCTCCTCTCTTTATTATCATTGCGATTTTAAAAATTGAACATAATTATCATCAATATTCATTTTCAACTTTCTAGAAGTCCCACCAAACAGTCAACAGCATTGCCTTATGCTCCTCTGCCCGATGCCTTTTCTTTTAATTATCATTAAGGTTTTAAAAATCGAAGGTGATTATCATTGTGGTTTATTTTTTCCTTTCTAAAAGTCCTGCCAACCACCGTGATTGTGTTGCTTAATGTGTTGCCCGCTATATCTCCTCTTAATCGTCATTGAGATTCTATTTGGGGTTTTGTTTATAGTTTTTACGTCCGCTGCCTTCCCTCTTTATTATCATTGAGATTTTACAAATCAAATGTGATTATCATTAGTGTTTATTTTCTACTTTCTAGAAGTCCCGCCAACCACCGTGATCGTGCTATTTCAACTACTTGTCCGTTGTCCCTCCTCTTAATCGTCATTGGGATTCCATTTGGAGGTTTATTTATAGTTTTTGGATGTCCCATCAACCGCTGTCACCCTATTTCTTTACGGCCTGGTTGCTTCTCCCCTCTTTACTGTCATATGCCATCGTTGTGTTTCTAGATGGATTGTGCTTTTTGAAAATTTCATATTTTTTATTCCGATATTATATTATTTATAAATTGTATTCCTACTCGAACTCTTATAATTATTTTTATATTTTTACATTTTAATTTTTTTTATTCCGGATTTTAATTTAACTCGTGTTGTGTTCTATATGGTCTCTTCTTTCTATACTGCTTATTTTTTTATTCTGAATTTTAGTTATTTTTAAATTGTATTCCTACATGAACTCTTATTTTTCTTTTTATAATTTCAGAATTTATTTTTTTTATTCCAAATTTTAATTAATCTCGTATTCGGTTCTATATGGACTCTTCTTCCAATATTGCTTATTTTTAGTTTCGAATTTCAGTTATTTTTAAATTGTATTCCTACATGAACTCTCATTTTTCCTTTTCTAATTTCATAATTTATTTTATTTTTTATTCCGAATTTTAGTTAATCTCGTATTCAGTTCTATATGGACTGTTGATCCAATATTTCTTATTTTTAATTCCGATTTTCAGTTATTTCTAAATTGTATTTGTCGACTGGTGATACCTGTGGACCATATTCTAGGGGTATTGTGGTATGTTGGTGCAAGGATCTACACAATTTGACATCAAGCACGCATAGAAAGATAAGGATTATACTGGTTCAGGCCTCTCGTAAGGTAATAGCCCTAATCTAATTTATATGGGATTATAGAAGAAAACCACAAAATACAATAGAGAACAACTGAACTCCGAGATTACCAACGAGATCTTATCGGTGATTTGTCTACTAGTAGAGAACAGGGTTTTGGAATTCAGTTTTAGTCCCGGGTAAAATAGAAACCGGAACTAATGTATATTTTAGTCCCGATTGGGAGCTCCAACCGGGACTAAATGTGCCCGCCCCAACGGCTAGTTGAGTGTCGGCGGGGGGGGGGGGACCTTTAGTCCCGGTTGGAGACAAAAACCGGGACTAAATCCTCACTTTTAGTCCCGGTTGGTTGTACAAACCGGGACTAAAGGTCATGGTCCCGGTTATTGCCCCAAACCGGGTCTAAAAGGGTCGATTTAGACCGTGGTTTCCCCCCCCCCCAACCGGGACTAAATGTTGCACTATAAAATCACCTCCTTCAACCTCCAGCCCGAGCTCAGCCCGAGCTTGACCTTATTTTTGCTCCGGCCGGTGGCTCCATTTGTGAAATTTTTCGTTCTCCTATTTCTTCGATTCGTCCGACCATTCTTTCTTGTTGAAAGGTTAGCAACCTCCTTCTCATACGATATATTGATAGTGTTGCTCGTTTTACGGTTTAAATTCGAGAAATTTGTGGTTTGTTTTTATTTAGTTAGTTCATGGTATAGCTCGATGATGATATGGTAAATATTTAATTGTGTGTGGCAATGTTAATATTGTGAGGACTAAGAGAGAATATATATGTCGCCTTGCACCGGAGTGGATAAGTAGGGGCAACTCGAGACGGCTACGACGTCGATGAGTTGCCTTCTGCTTGTCCACTTTTGCACATGGTGACGAGAATTAGTTGTATGGTTTGCTACACACATCATAAAATGTATTTGACCTATTGGCGAGAGGGCCAATAAAGTTGGCAATCCGCTATCTGAGAGCACTAAACTTTTAGTTGAAATCTTTTTTATTAATAATGTTTTTTTATTAATACACCTTTAAATTAATTAGTCATGCAATAATTATTTTTTATGTGTTAATGTAATGCAGATGAACCGGCAATGGATGTACGGTGACCGCCGATCTGGGGAGTTTATTGAGGGCGTACATGCTTTCTTACGTGTGGCCGAGGCAAATAAGCGGAATGGTTTCATATGTTGTCCATGTATTAATTGTAAGAACATGAGGGATTATTCTTCCTCGAAGACAATTCACGAACACCTGTTTAGGTCGGGTTTCATGGCCGGTTATATATGTTGGACCAAGCACGGAGAGAGTGGGGTTATAATGGAAGAAGATGAAGAAGGGGATGATGACGACATTGGTGTGTTTCGTGAATACGGTGCCTTCGGTTATATGGAAACGGACGAGGAGGCAGCGCTAGAAGATGAGCCTGTTGATGATCTTGGTCAGGCAATACGCGATGCACATAGAGACTGCGAAACTGAAAAAGAAAGGATGAAGTTCGAGCGCATGTTAGAGGATCATAAGAAACTTTTATATCCAAATTGCGAAGAGGGGCAGAAAAAATTGGGTACAACACTGGAATTGCTGCAATGGAAGGCAAAGAATGGTGCATCTGACAAAGGATTTGAGGAGTTACTAAAAATCATAAAGAAGATGCTTCCGAAGGGTGACGAATTGCCCGCCTCTACATACGAAGCAAAACAGGTTGTGTGCCCACTGGGATTAGAGGTGCAGAAGATACATGCTTGTTCAAATGACTGCATTTTGTACCGCGGTGAGGATTACGAGAATTTGGATGCTTGCCCGGTATGCGGTGCGTCGCGGTATAAGATAAGGCAAGATGACCCGGGTGATATCGAGGGTGAACGTCCTAGGAAGAGGATCCCTGTGAAGGTCATGTGGTACGCTCCTATAATACCACGTTTGAAACATTTGTTTCGAAACAGAGATCATGCAAAGTTACTGCACTGGCACAAGGAGGACCGTAAGGTTGACGCTATGTTGAGACACCCTGCTGATGGTTCTCAGTGGAGAACCATCGACAGAGAATTCCCACGGTTTGCCGAGGACGCACGAAACCTAAGGTTTGGTTTAAGTATGGATGGCATGAATCCTTTCGGTGAGCAGAGTAGTAGTCATAGCACTTGGCCAGTGACTTTATGTATTTATAACCTTCCTCCGTGGCTGTGCATGAAGCGAAAGTTTATTATGATGCCCGTGCTCATCCAAGGACCAAAGCAACCTGGCAACAATATTGATGTGTACCTAAGGCCATTAGTTGATGAACTGCTACTTCTGTGGCAAGATAAAGGTGTACGTGTGTGGGATGAGTACAAACAAGAAAATTTCGACCTACAAGCAATGTTGTTCGTAACAATCAATGATTGGCCTGCTCTTAGTAATCTTTCAGGACAGACAAACAAGGGATATAAGGCCTGCACGCACTGTTTAGAAGATACTGAAAGTGTATATTTGAAAAAAAGTCGAAAAGTTGTCTACGCTGGTCATCGTCGCTTTCTTCCTGTCAACCACCCACTAAGAAAAAAGGGCAAGCATTTCAAATGTAAACCGGATCACCGGACGAAGCCTGAGAACCACAGTGGTGATGAAGTATTCGACATGGTCAAAGATGTGCATGTTGTCTTCGGGAAGGGACCTGGCAACCAACCGGTTGTAAATGATGCTGACGGATACGCTCCAATGTGGAAAAAGAAGTCTATATTTTGGGAGCTACCCTATTGGTCAGTCCTAGACGTCCGCCACGCGATCGACGTGATGCATCTGACGAAGAATGTTTGTGTCAACCTGCTGGGCTTCATGGGTGTGTACGGAAAGTCGAAAGATACACTTGAAGCGTGACAAGACCTACAATGTATGCACGAGAGAGATAAACTGCATCCAGAGAACACAGAGGATAGACCTGATTATTTCGGTCCAGCGAGCTACACTTTAAGTAAAGAAGAGAAGGAAAATATGTTTGAATGCCTAAAAAGTATCAAGGTACCGTCGGGCTACTCGTCAAATGTAAAGGGGATAATAAACGTGCCAGAGAAGAAATTCCAAAACCTAAAGTCTCATGACTGCCATGTGCTTATGACCCAATTACTTCCTGTTGCATTACGAGGCATTTTACCTGAGAATGTCCGATTAGCTACTGTGAAACTATGTGCATTCTTGAACGCAATATCTCATAAGGCAATCGATCCATTGAATCTAGCCCAGCTGCAGAAGGATGTGGTCCAATGTGTCGTCAGCTTTGAGCTGATTTTCCCGCCATCGTTCTTCAATATCATGACACATCTACTAGTACACATTGTTAAAGAGATTACTATTCTCGGTCCTGTATTCCTACACAGCATGTTCCCCTTTGAAAGGTTCATGGGAGTCCTGAAGAAATATGTACGCAACCGGGCACGCCCAGAAGGCAGCATCGCCAAGGGTTACGGAATGGAATAGGTCATTGAGTTCTGTGTTGAATTTATTCCTGATCTTAACCGCATTGGTGTCCCTCAGTCGCGGTATGAGGGTAGATTAGGTGGAAGAGGAACAATAGGAAAAAAATCAATATTTAGTACAGACGAAGATTCTTTCTGTAAAGCACACTACACGGTGTTGCAAAACTCCTCATTGGTTCATCCGTATATCCTAGACCACATGAACATTATACGATCGGATAACCCGGGGAAGCCTGAGATATGGATTACGCCTCGTCACGTGGAAACATTTGGCGGTTGGCTGCGAAAACATCTTTTAGGGGGGATGATACAATTGATGAGCAATTGTACTTATTGTCTAGGGAACCATCGTGGCATATCATGACATTCCAAGGATATGAGATAAATGGGAATACATTTTACACGATAGCCCAAGACAAAAAGAGTACGAACCAGAACAGTGGAGTACGCATAGATACCACAGACCCGAATGGCAATAAGGAAACATATTATGGCCGTATAGAGGAAATATGGGAGTTGGACTACGGACCAAATTTCAAGGTCCCTTTGTTTCGATGCCAGTGGGTGAAGCTAACCGGGGGTGGTGTATCAGTGGACAAAAAGAGGGGAAGAAACGACAAGCTCTCCGGTGAGCCAAAGCGTCACATAATTCTTTCTGGGAAAAGAAACATCGTGGGAATCGAAGACAAGTCCGACATGTCTGAAGAGTATGAAAAGAACGATGAAATTCCACCCTTCACGGTTAACACTGACCCAAGCATCATAATAAATATTGAGGATGAACCATGGCTACGGCGCGATCATACTAAATAGTTTATGTAATAGTATTTTACCGACTTATGTACGATTTGTAACGTTGTGAAATGTAATGGACATATATATGTAAGACTCGTTTTAATCGTCAAATTATATTCTCCATGCAATCTAAATTTAATTTACATTGAATGTAGTTAGATGTAAATCTAAATTTAATTTTATTCTCATATTTGGATTTGAATGTAAGTAGATTTAATTTGTAGTATAAATGTAATTAGATTTAATTAGATGTTAATTTTGTACTCATATTTTGTACCCATAAATTAAATAATACCACTAGATTTATTTTTGCAATTATATTTGTGGAACAAATATAATTTTTTACTCATATTTTATAAATGTAAGTAGATTTAATTGGTAGTATAAATGTAATTAGATTTAATTAGATGTTAATTTTGTACTCATATTTTGTACCCATAAATTCTATAATACCACTAGATTTATTTTTGCAATTGTATTTGTGGAACAAATATAATTTTGTACTCATATTTTATAAAAGTAATTAGATTTAATTGGTACAATAAATGTAAGTAGATTTAATTGGTAGTATAAATGTAATTAGATTTAATTAGATGCTAATTTTGTACTCATATTTTTTACCCATAAATTAAATAATACCACTAGATTTATTTTTGCAATTATATTTGTGGAACAAATATAATTTTGTACTCATATTTTATAAATGTAAGTAGATTTAATTGGTAGTATAAATGTAATTAGATTTAATTAGATGTTAATTTTGTACTCATATTTTGTACCCATAAATTCTATAATACCACTAGATTTATTTTTGCAATTATATTTGTGGAACAAATATAATTTTGTACTCATATTTTATAAAAGTAATTAGATTTAATTGGTACAATAAATGTAAGTAGATTTAATTGGTAGTATAAATGTAATTAGATTTAATTATATGTTAATTTTATTTTTTTTTCAATTTACATATCTCATGGTTTAGTTATTTAATTTTAAGTAATTGTGTAATAGTGTGCGCGGGAAGCAAAATTTTTTGGCCAAAAATTTGGCTGCGCGCGCGAAGGGAATCTTTAGTCCCGGTTCTAAACTTTTAGTCCCGGTTTTGAATTACAACCGGGACTAAAAGGTCTTTAGTTCCGGTTGGAGCCAAGAACCGGGACTAAAGGTCCCCTTCCTACCGCGCGCGAAGTGAACCTTTAGTCCCGGTTCTATGTTGGAACCGGGACTAAAAGTCCCTCTTTAGTCCCGGTTCGAATCTAGAACCGGGACTAAAGGTCTTTAGTCCCGGTTGTAGCCTAGAACCGGGACTAAAAGTCCCCTTCATCTACCGCCCGATGCGCCCGACGCCTCTTCATCTTCATCTTCATCTTCCACCGTGCGCCCGATCAGCCGCCCGACGCCGCAAGACCCACCGCTCGGTCTTCTCCGGCCTCCGTCTTCTCTGGCCAGCGCCGCCGCCACCACCGCCGTCTTCTCCGGCCTGGGTCTTCTCCGGCCACCGCCGCCCGACGCCCCACCGCGCACCGCCGGCCGCCCACCGCCACCACCGCCGTCTTCTCCGGCCACTGCCGCCCGCCCACCGCCAACCGCCGGCCGCCCACCGCCCACCGTCGGCATATATAGAGACCGCCAATGACCTTTTTTTTATTTTTTTGTTCAGTTTTAATTTTAAATTTTATTTTGAAATGTATATTTAATTTTGTACAATAATTTTGTGGAATAATTGCAACTCTATCATATATTGTATTTTGCAAAATACAACTTTGCAAAATGGTGCTAAATATAATAACTCCTAAACGCACGAGAGTTAAGTTGCATGACTTTCAATACAAGTTGTATGATCAGCTGACCTAATAGCTTTTTCACAATCACGCTTATAAGTCTTAACTTTTCTATATAAGTCCACTAAAATTTACAAAAATATCCCCACTGAAATATTAAGGAATGATAATCGATACTATAGGGTATAAGGTAAAATTGCTGGCTCCGCAAGTGCTTTCAAATGTTCTCATTAGAATATTAGAACTCGTGAATGATAATCATCCATTATAAAATATAAGTATTTATAGATTGTCTAGTAAATAAATTAGTGATAAAACTACTCTCGTCACCTTAGGGTTTAAGTTTGAATTTTCAATTGCTTAGATTTCTCTACCACGCGTCTGATTGACTGAAAAGTATGGATTTCCGTGCATTTAAATCAGTACACAGAACTACTTACATTGTTCCACATATTTGGAATAATTAGAACTACTTACATTTAATTGCAACTCTATCATATATAATTGAAATTGGTTGAGATGAGGATGTAGGTAGAGAAATTAAATGAGATTGGTTAACTTTTAGTTGTGCAAGCTGCTACGCTCTCCGTCCTAGAATAATTTCATGAAAAAATAAACCTATTTTTGAACGGAGGGAGTTTATAGTAAGCTAAATTTGAAATGCTAGAATTTGCTATCTTGTGGGATAGAAGGAGTATTGTAATTTGCTATATAATTTTGTACTCTAATTTTGATTAAAATGTAATACTCTATTTTTTGGCATTACCATTTAACGAATAGATGGCCGACCCAAATGAAGAGGCCATCTTTGCCATTATCGATCAAGGCTCACAGTACGTTGGCGACGATGAAACCGATGACGGCAGCCAGTCCTTAAATCTGGAATGCGCGGAAGAGCAAGTAAATACCGGCGAGGTATACATCGTAGATTTAAATTTAAACACAATTTGTAACGAATGTATTAATGAAACAATCGATATGTTTGTGTAGCCCTCTGGATCGACAATGACGTTGTCGTCTAGAAAAGTAAGGGGCCCGACAAAGCCGTTGGAGGGGCGATTCATTATCTCTGAAGTTAGCAGTGATGGACAACCGCTCGCGCCACCAGAAAATGCAAAGAAATTTGTATATGAGTGCGGAGTAAGGGTTAGGGATAAGATCAACATCAATCATATCTATTGGAAGAAAAACATTCAAGAGCCCGATGCAAAATATGTCACTGACAGAGATAAGGATCTCTTATGGAATGATGTCAAGGCACACTTCGATTTACCAGAAGGGACAGAACCAGCAGTTAAGAAATGGGCTCTAAAGAAGATGGCTACGCTATTTGCTAAGTACAAGATGACGCTGAACAGAATATACGTAAAGAAGAATAAGACTCCGTCCTTCGATGGTCCCCTGCAGAAGATAAAGGATTTCTGGGATGAATTTGTAATCAACTAGACTTCTGATACAAGCAAGATGCGGCAGGAAAAAGCCCAACAGAATGCATCAAAGAAGAAGTATCATCATACACTTGGAGCAGGTGGCTACAAGAGTGCAATGCCTAAGTGGGAAAAAATGGAGTCGGACTTGCTTGCAAAAGGGATTCGGCCGGTAACCATTGATTGGCCTGAACGTTCAAGGTCTTGGTTTTTCGGGCATGGTGGAACACTAGACCCCGATACCGGTGCATGCATTGTGGGTGAGAAAATGCAAGCAGTTTGTCGACGACTGTTTGCTGCCATAGACGCTGTGGCCAAGGGTGAGTTCGAGCCGAACAGAGAGAAAGATGAGCTAACCTACGCCCTCCAGAATCCTGAACACCCTGGGCGAACAAGAGGCAAAGGAGTGATCCCATGGAAGGAAGGCTTCCATCACGATCTGGAAAGCTACAGAAGCCATCAGAGGAGAAAGGCTGAGGACGCAGAGCGGTTACGAATTTTAGAAGAGGCGATCCTTCAATCGCATGAGCGAGAAAAACGCCTTGAGTCCAGATTGCAAGAAGTTGAGGAACAATTGGCTAGCCAACGAGTGAACACAGTGAACACATCAGAGCCGACTGTCAACATAAGCCCAGCTCCGCGTAGAAGCAGCGTGGCTTCCACGGAAATCGAAGAGGATGATGATGTCTTACGGCGTTACCCCGTGGATGACGTCACAACAAATATGACGCCTTGTGAGCTGCACACTCCCGCGAGGAACATCACAATTATGGTGGCCACCGGTGTTGTCATTCTTCCGGAGTCTACCAGCTCGCAGCAAATACATTGCCGTCCGATTCAAGCTGGATATGCTAAAGTCGCGGTGGATAGAGTTGTAAAAGAATTTCGACAATTGAGACTGGACATTCCTGGCGGTGAGGGGGAGACGACCCTAGGTGAAGTAGAGCACGGATTCATCCTTTGGCGTAAGCGCTACATCGTTATACCTGGAGCGCCTCCTAGACTGCCTTCGCCTCCTATGCCGATCATATCTCCAATTCGATCTCCAGATCGTGAAAGTGCACAACGACAAATTCCGACTCCTCAGTCACCGATACGGTCTCCGCCTCCCGTGTCTCCGCGTCCACGGTCTCCACCTCCCGTGTCTCCTCCGGCCCAGGTGATTAAGCGTATGTCCACGGTTCCAGCAAAACATGGTGTAAAGAGGAAGCTGCCATACGATATGACTGCAGAGGAAACCGCCGAAGTGGTAAAGGGAGAGGTGAAGGCGTTTTTCTCTAATGTGAGGGAACAAATGAAGAAAAATGCCGAGGATGCAAAAATGTTGCCAAGCCATAAACTAAGGAAATTAGTCGTAGAACACGAGAAGGCAAGGAGGGAAAGAAATAACGCTCTCTCGACAAGTCTTACAAGGAGTCGAAGAGAACAAAGAAATAGGGAAAAGATGTTGCACAATTCGGTATGCAATCGAAGCAAACAATCGAGCCACTCGTTGTTCAACAATCACAAGCAGAGTATGATCATGACGCGCTCATCCAAATGATGAAAGACACCGGTCTGACAAGGGAAACACTCATGGGGCTGAAATCGCCACCAAAGGCCACCGTAGACGTCGATAAATGGAAGACCAGCTATGTGTATGGCCGGAGTCTTGTTAACCCTAAGGCGGTAAAATCACTTCCTACCCAAATGTACAAGTTACACAACTGGTACATGCAAGCCTGTCAGAACGGAACAGAACTCATTTCAGCTAAAATTCAAGATGAGCATTTCTTCCGGGGCGAGGACTTGATACACGTTGAATTCACTGAATTACACCCGCTATTTCACAGGGACGCTCTCGACAAATCTCTATTGAGCTATTGGTGTCTGTAAGTGATTCTTTTTTAAAAATTAACGAGTCTTGTGTATGTGTAAAGTATATATCTCTCACTTTGTATTTTTCTTACCCATGTAGTATGGAGATGATGAATCAGAAGAAAAACATGGTGTTCGATGTTGGATTTTTCGATCCATATATATACACGAGAGGACTGTGAAGGAAAAGCCGGAAGAAACGGAGAACAATATGTTCCGCTTCTTTGACAAACAACATCACAAGACGACCATACTCTTCCCTTACAACTTCGCGTGAGTTTTTGTCTTGTGCACATTTCATTTCGACTACTTCGTTCTAAATGTGCAATTAACGACGTACAACTGTAGGTTTCACTGGATACTCTTGGTCATCTATATTGACAAAGGCTATGTTATGATCTTGGACTCATTGAGAAAGCCAATGTCCAATTACCAAAACATGCTAGACATGCTACAAAGGTAATTATTTGTCTCGCACTTCACATTTTTACGCCATTATCTCGATATGATATGAATAACTGAACTGATTTATTTCTCTTAAGTAGTGCCTGGGTAAGGTTCACTTCGAAACATCCTGGTCAATGGACCGTGCCTCTTCAAATAAACCCACACAAAGTAAACTAGCTAGACCCACCTCTTTCTCCCATTAAATTCGTTACTAATAAGATTAATTGATTGATATATGGTTTTCTCTTATAGTGGTGTCTGCAGCAGCCAAAGAATACCAATTTATGTAGATACTGCGTTTGCGAGCACCTCTTGCATTATTCATTAAAAACAGAGAAATCTATAGACGTACGTATAAACACGCAACTTATTTTTCCCTCTCTTATTAATAAATATATACATACATACATTAATAATAAACTTATATTTCCCTCTCTTATTCATAGCTTCAATGGAAGAAAAACATGGTCATACGAGATGACCAGATAAAAGCTATTCAAGAGTCATTAGCAGGGTTTATTAATGACCAAGTCATAAATCCCGAGGGAGCGTACCACTTTGACGGTCGTTTGCAACCCAAGACTTTTACTCAGGAGGGTCCAAATTTGGATGATCCAAATTTCGAATAACTTCATGTATCTAGGTGCGGTGTGATGGTCATGAACAATATGTAAATGTGGTTGTACATATATTATTTTGCGCTAATATTTATATAATATTGCTTAACAAGAGCATTAAACTGTACTTATATGCATGCAAGATATCTATTACTAGTATGTAATATATATGTACATATAAGTATACGAAGAAGGAACGTATAATACGTTAGATATTAGCGTAAAGAAACAAAAAGAAATTGAAACATAATAAAATAACCGAAAAGAAAAAATACTTTTAGTCCCGGTTTTTACCTACAACCAGGACTAAAATACCCTCTAAAACCGGGACTAAAAGGCCATACCCGGTGGCCCGGGGGGGACCTTTAGTCCCGGTTCTAGCTACGAACCGGGACTAAAGGTATCTTTTAGTCCCGGTTTTCCGGACCGGGACTAAAGGGGAACCCTTTAGTCCTGGATAGCGGGTCCCGGTTGGGAAACCGGGATTGAAGGGGTTTCCCAACCGGGACTATATCCCGTTTCTCTACCAATGGTCTTCAAGTCCTCCGGATTGTGTCTATGATGGTTGGTGTCTAGCTTCAAGATTCGATGCCTTGAACCCCCGGAGGGCATGCTTTTATACCACAAATCGTCGTAGTCTCCAAGTAGAACTTGGAGATAATAGATCCCGCACGATAAGGCAATATCCTAACCCTCTCCGAGTAGGACATTGTTATTTCCTTCTTCGCAGAGACTATTTCCTTAATATGAATAGATTCCTTTCGTATACTTGAGGATATACCGTACCCGTATACCTCGTGATTCCAAGGATAAAGGGTATGCCTTATCCGTAACCCTAACAAAGTTCATACGAACTCCTTTTTTTATTTTTTAATTTCAGAATTTATTTTATTTTTTATTCTAAATTTTAATTAATCTCGTATTCGGTTTCTATATGGACTTTTCTTCCAATATTGCTTATTTTTAATTCCGAATTTCAGCTGTTTCTAAATTGTATTTCTAGTTGGACTCTCCTTTTCTTTTTCTCCGATTAATGTGAGAATTTCTAACCTCCACAACAAACTTGGTGTCTTCTTTCAAGGTTGTTTTAGTAATATAATAGACTCTAAGATTCCATCTTTTTGTCTAACAGCTTATAAATCTTTACCAAAATTTAAAATTTAAATTTTGATTTTGAATTTTTTCATTGCAATTTATTTGTTAGGATTGATTTTTAAATGTCTAAGGACACATATATGAAAGTTTTATCCATCATTATTTTACGATAAGTTGTAAGGCTTATAATCAACACATGACCAACCGATAAGGACCACACATGTAATAGTAGGAGTTTGACTGTGTGACAATAATTGCCTATTGTCAATCCATATTCTTCCTACAAAGTATTCTCTCTCCCTATCCACTTTCCTCTACCTCTCTCCACCTCTTCGATGGCGATGGAGATGGCAAGAAAGTTAAGGAGTGCCATTACAAATGTCATTTCTCAATCTTGTCCGCCATCACCACTCTTGTTTGTTTGTTTGTGTTTCAAGTGTGAATACTCAACGTCGTGATTATGGTGAAAGATGTTTTTTTTTGAAAAAGGTTTAGAAAACATGGATATAAATATAGTTAAATAGATATTTTATAATTTAAACATTATTCACATAGAGGGAATAATTTGATGTTTGATCGAATTTATCACGAACTTCAAACCTAGACATTTAATGTCCTTAACTCTTTTTTTTAAAAAAATGGATGAGTTACTTTTACTTTTTTGAAATCCTACATGTGAGTCATGTGACACATGTAATAGTAGAAATTTATCAGTGTAGTAATAGGAACTATCGCCAACCCCTCCCCTCTTCCTCCTATGTACTTTATCTCCCCCTTCTCATTCCCTCTACTACTCTCCACTTCCTCAATATTCAGCAGAGGATAGGGGGGAAGGTTAAGAAGTGTTATTTGTCGATCCCCTTTCTTAAACTTGTTCATCAGTATCACTCATCTACGACTTCTCCTTCTTTACTCTCTGTGGAATCATGTAATGATTTAATCGTGGTGATGAACAATTATCAAAGGTGAGTGTTGGTTGAAAATACGGTGTGATGTGTTTTCGGTTGTTGGTTCAAGTGTCCGGTTAGACCGGGCGGGTGCCGTCAGTCATACTGGTGGTGATTGGGCGGTCAGACCGGGTTGCTCGACGGTCAGACCAGTAAACTCTAGGAAGGAGTCAGTTTTGGGTTGTTTTTGTGGAATTTCTAGATTGCTTCATGGATATGACTTCTAGATGATTTCTATTCGTATGTGATACTATTGTGTGCTGATGTGAGTCAAGTTGGTGCGAACTTGCACTCGGATATGGAGTTTCTTTGTTGTTCATGTGCAAGTGTTGCTTGAGGCCATGAGAGTATAGCCGATGATGGATCGGGACCAGGCTTGGGAGAAGTTGAGGTCCAGACGGTCGAGGATATCACGCGAGATGCTCAGGCTAGAGAACAATGCACGTGGAGGTGAAGGTTTCCATATGGCATACACGTGGTGTTGTGTGCGTATGGAAAGCGGAGTCAAATTTGGATTGGAGTCCAAGTTTGGGAAGATTGAAGTTTGTAAAGTTTGTTTCTTGTACGGGAAGGTTTCCTAGGGGTTAGGACTTCTTGTATGAGATGGATTCGTGGCTAGGTGGAAACCACGTTATGGGTATAAATAGAGAGGGAGAGTGTGTCCTCTCGGTATCGATTTTAGAGAGAGTTGAGTTTAGAGAAAAGTTAGGGTTTCGAGTTTAGTTAGAGATTTGGGTGAGGAGTGCTGTTGGTGCACTTTGTAAATATTATTAGATGCAATAAAGTCGAGATAGATTAATATACATCTTTGATTGTTCATCTACCGATGTTTTTCTAGATCCCGACAGTTTGATCGGAGTACTAGGGCGGTCTAACCGACGACATAGCGGCGGTCTAATCGGAGGTGTGGAACCGGTTAGACCGGCGGCGGCGAGCAGCAGCAGGTGACAAGGAGGCAGTCAGACCGATGGTGTGTGGATGGTTAGACCGACGGCGGCACTACGGTCAGACCGAAGTTGATCTGACGGTCAGACCGGCTACGCCAACTTCATCGATTTGAGGGTAACTTTTATTTCCGTTAAAAGTTTTTGGTTTCTGATGGTACAACCATTCACCCATCTCTGGTTGGTTTGATTCTTGTGATTCGATCCTTCACTCTCTGCCTTTCTTCTCTTTTCAAGCTATTGGGTAAACACTGAAGTCATTAAGGACAAATGACTCTCAAAGGCTCAGGAGAATATACTTTTCTTTTTTTTTGTTGCTGTCATAGTATTTGTCATCAGCGCTACAACAACACAACATATGAGGATCATACTTATAAACCGTGTTAAGTTGATTTTAGGTTGTGCATCTAAGGTTTTTTTTCTTGGAAAATGGATTGAAAACCTCCTCAATGAAAAGAGGAGATATAACATTAGGAAGGGAGATGGAGGTAGAAAGTAGATGATATCTGAGAAAATCTTTTTTTTTCATTTTGTAAAGAAAGCAGAGGACGCCTATTTATGCATATAATGCTGTTTTAAACCGGTATCACATCCTGGGTTTAAAAACCCAAGTGATGTGAAGTGCTAGATTTTATTAGAATCAAATGTTAGTATATATTATAGACCGGCACTGTATTTCCCTTCATATGCACAACTTTTATCCATTGGATTTTTCATCTCTCTCCCGCTCCCGTTGCAGTGCTAGAACCCGCTCACACTCCGAAACCTTAAAACCTTGCTGATTGCCTCTTGATTTAATTAGCGAAGGGCATTCTTGGTATTTAAAGGATTATTATTCACCAATTTTAGGTCACCTTAACACTTTTAGCGCTAACAATTTTGCATTTTCACAACATTACACCACCAAGACTAAAAAACCTTGCCACTTTCAAAATTTTACCGCGACTACCCTTCGTCCCCATTCCCTTCCCCCTCCCCCGTCAGTTCGTCCTAAAACCCCTCGCGTCTCTTCGCGAGAAGATAACAGCGGCGAGCTCCTCCAATCCTCCACCCATCCAATCTCTCGAGCTGCTGCCTCATCCATCCATCACGTCAGCACTCGAATTCCCTTCCCGCTCGACCGCACGAGCTCCAATCCACGAATCATTGCTAGGTTTTGGAGATTTTTTTTTTGATTTGGTGAGGGCGTGAGGCTCCCCCAATTCTACTTCCGGAGAGCTAAAACCCGGTTCGTATGCTCGATTAATCTGCTCGGATCGCGCATGGGGAGGAGGAAATCGCGGCCGGCCCGGGCGGGAGGCCTAGGCGCCGGCGCTGCCGCTGCCGCGGAGCCCGACGCGCCGAGCCCTAGCGGCAGTGTCGCCTCCAAATCGAGGCGTGCGGCGAAGGGCGAGGCTAGGAGAGAGGATGTGTGCTTCGAGGTGGACAATAGCGCTTGGTGTTTGAGCGACGGCGACCGCTGGGACCTCGCGGAGTTGGTTATGCGCGACGTGAGGATCTCCGGCGAGGGAGAGGAGGCGTTGGACGTAGCGGCTCTGCACGAGGCAGACAGGGAGAAGAGGTGCTCCTTGCGTCTGCGGGTGCGGGACGCGCCGGAGGAGGGTTTCCGGCTGGGCCAGTGGCCTGTGGTACCTTCAGATCGTGTGATCCTGGAGTTTGTCATCGCGGGTATGGTTATCTCAGGATGTTTTGATGGTCCCAATGAAGGTGTATCAGGCCTCGCTCATTTGGTTAGATTGAGATACGTGACGTTGCGTGTTCATGCCTTTGCTGTATCTCGGTCTGGTGATTCCGTGTCGGTTGCGTCATTTAGAGTTAGATTGGGGTTGATGGAGCAGGCTTTTGCTGCATGTGAATCATTGTTGGAGGTGACGAGGCATCCGTGGAGGAAGAGTTTCATGAATTTGATGGCTTGGGTTCGTCCTGAGGTCATGACCTCGGCTGCAATATATGGGATGGATGGTCTTGCCTGGTCGATAAATGGAGGTGCTAATGGTGATTTTACCCCAAAGAAGGATTCTCAGTTTGATCTTGCTGCTTTCTACGAAGCCGTTAAGCCCTCAATGTATGTTCCTTACATTTCTATATCTCATTATTTGACACGTTATTAGGAATAAATTGTTGCGGATGGTCTAAACCCACAATGTATGCTTCAAGAAGGGTGTGAAGCTTTTTTTTTTAACGTTGTGTGTGAAGCATTTACACCAACATGAGATAAATACTTTATTTTTATTACATACATATTCTGTCATCATGTTAATGTGTATGATTTTCTATTATATTAAGTTGTACAAAACATGTAGCTACTATTTGTTGCTGTTACCTTATGCTTTTGTTTTCTTTTACTTGTTGACAGGGAGGCTGGACTGTTGGAAGAGGAGCTTCCTGATTTGCTTCCTCATCTCAGAACTTATCAACTTCGTGCAGCAAATTGGATGGTTCAACGTGAAAAGGGAAACACAATGGTTTCATCACCAAATCAACATTATGTTCATTCTGCACCTTATTGTGTTCCGATAGATTTTATGGACAAGAAATCTAGGATGTTCTACAATCCATTCAAGTAAGAGTTTAATACACATCACATACACTTCCCATGATTTTGCCACGTTTTCCTTAAATGCTGGTAAAGACCCTACTGCGTGTGAAACACTATATTGACCATTCTTTTCACTGCTTCATTTAATTATAATGACTGACATGAAGACAATATTATGTTAACTCTCTATCAGCTTTTGTCACCATCATGGATGCAAGGAAATAAATGATAATTTGGTTTCATGTATGATGGTGTTGGCCTTGTGTTTGTTGTCAGTTATGCTTAGTTTGTTTCCTCGATGCCAAGGTTCTATTTGGTTCTTTTCAGACAATTGGAAACACATTATATACCTACCCTAGGCACATTTTTTTGTTTGTTTTGCATTTTATTTTCTTACTCTGTATATCCTTTTATCTAAACATACAATGTTTCTATTACTGGGATTTTGTAATCTTCTTATGAGCATCCTCAATTTTTATCAAATCTGTTACTTCACTGTGGAAGTGTCTTTTGCATCCAGAATGCAATGTGTCTTAAACACTTTCTTTTCATCTATCTGAATTTTAAATCGTTCTTTGTATGAGTATCCTCAAATTTCATGAAATCTGTTTCTTCACAGTGGAAATGTCTCAATGCATCCAGAGCCTTCACCACCTTATGTCTCTGGGGGCATTTTGGCTGGTACGTTGATATTAAGTTTGTTAAGATAAATCAAGTGCATTTTTTGGTCACTAATGAGGATACTTTTGGTGTGGTTAATTAAATACAGATGAAATGGGCTTAGGGAAAACTGTTGAGCTTTTGGCTTGCATTTTTGCACATCGCAGGCCATATTCAGCAGACTGTTCTGTCTCTTCGAATATAAAAGGGGCAGATCAGATAAAGAGGCACAAAAGAGAAAGAGTTGAGTGCATTTGTGGGGCTGCAAGTGTAACCTCTGCATACCAGGGGATATGGATCCAGTGTGACATATGTGACGCTTGGCAACACGCTAGTTGTGTTGGTTACTCACCAAAGGAAGAAATGCATGTTAATGATGATGAAGCATCAGACAATGAAAAAGGAACCCTAAAGTCAAAAATTAGAAGGAAGAAGAAAGATAAGTATTGCATTGCAGAGACAGAAGAAAAATATATTTGCACATTGTGCTTGGAGCTTATTGAAGCCGCCCAAACTAATATATCTAGTCATGCTACGCTGATAGTATGCCCATCACCAATATTGGCACAATGGCACTCTGAGATTATCCGGTATGATTTCTTTTACCTGTACAGTAGTTGAACAGTATTGTGATATGGTATTTTTCTATGTTAAATATACACGTCACTATATCAGAAACTTCTTGCATGACCATTCTTTATGCTCCTATTTCTCCCAAATTAGAATGTAGAAAGATAGTTTTGAACTTTTGATTTATGTGTAAGCCACATAATTTCCTTGTTTTGATTTCTCTGGGTAAGCCATACAATGTCCTCTTTACCTCTGCTTGATTCTGAGCATTAGAGAGTTTTGCAAACTTGAATTCAAGTCCTTCTCATGCTTCTATAAGAATTAAGGACACTCGTGATGAAATGCCTTTTAGAATAAGACTAATTTTGAGCAAATCGTGGTGCATGTTACCAAACTTGTAATCTAGTTTACTAGACTTGTTTAAGCAGGTAACACCTAGGTCATTATCTTCGACATATCGGCAGCATGATCACCCAGCTTTTTATTGAATGCTAATTGCAAAACTTGATTTGTTTTCAAACGTTTGGCATTTACTCTTAATATGACTCTCTGCAAATGATGATTGTAATGCTAACTGGTTTTCTCCTTTTGCTCTTAGACACACAAGACCAGGATCTCTGAAAGTTTGCATTTATGAAGGTGCAAAAAACACGGGCTTAACATCTACCCAAAAAAGTGATATGGCTGAGATAAGCACAGCTGACATTGTTTTGACAACTTATGATGTCCTGAAAGAAGATCTATCACATGATTCTGATCGGCATGATGGCGATCGCCGTTTTTTGAGATATCAAAAGAGGTAACATTTACTGATTATTGTAGTTTTTATAAACTGAGATAGTCAAACTAACATATTTGTTCCGGGTTCCCCATCATACCCATTGCTAGCCCATAAGATATAGCATTTATGCATCAGTCTGAAAATAGCTGTCTTAACTCCTGCTGAACTGTCTTCAACTCTCTAGGTACCCTGTCACTCCAACTGTCCTAACAAGGGTCCACTGGTGGCGGCTATGTTTGGATGAAGCTCAGATGGTAGAGTCCAGCAAAACTTCTGTGACTGAGATGGCAATGAGGCTAAATTCTCAACACCGTTGGTGTATCACGGGAACTCCAATACAACGCCGGCTTGATGATCTTTTTGGGCTTCTTCGCTTTCTCAGAACTCATCCTTTTGACACATATAGATGGTGGGCGGATATTATTAGGGACCCATATGAGGTGCGTTGACTACTACCAGTAACTATGGGCATTTAATACATGCTACCTAATTTAGAGGTTGCACCAACTATTGAAAATGGAAGATTGTCGTGCTGCATTGTCCACCACTTCTGTAAATATTGATCATTTTATCTATAGTAACAGAACTTGCACATTATATGCATAGCAGTAATGATGGATTTACATAATCTAATTCTGGATTACTATAGATCTTACTGTTTAGCTAATTACTACTCTCTCCGTCCCAAAAAGGCTTTTGTTATAGAAATCAAAGGCATATCAAAAAAGAGGCTAAACGACTATCATGCCCTCCATTAATGCAGAGAGAAAAGGAGGAGGAGAAGGGAGTACTAATGGTTGGATGGCTGAAAGCCTAAAACAAGGATGGGATAATGAGCATATATTAAGAACTGAAAACCCTGAAAAAACAAAGACACACTGCAAATTCGTTGCGTAGTGCACCAATTTTTTTTCTGTGTTGTCTGTGTTACGCCATTGTGGGCTTTGATAACATTCTCTTCTAGATGGTTGAATTGATTAATCCCTCTCTTGTGTTTTCATCAAATTGAACTGCAGAAGGGGGACATGGTAGCTATGAATTATACACACAAGTTCTTCAAGGAAATCATGTGGCGCTCCTCTAAAATTCATGTTTCACGGGAGTTACAGCTGCCTCCACAAGAAGAGTGTTTTTCGTGGCTCATCTTTTCGTCAATTGAAGAATATTTCTATCAGAAGCAGCATGCCACTTGCATGGACCATGCACATGAAATTATCAGACGTATCAGAAATGATGCCAACAAAAGCGAGCCAATATCAGGTACCTCACCCATTACTGCTTGCTAGATTGATTCTGCGGGGACAGGATGTTCGTCCATTACTTTTGTGTCTGCCTTTCTCTTTCTTGTTTTAGTTCTCTCATATGACCAGCCAATGAGAAAATGTGCTGTCTGAAATTTTCACCTTTATTTATGTTTTGCTTTCTAACAAAGTAATAATGCCTACAATGCTCTTAAACTCCTCAAAGATTTTATTTGGATACAAAATCAAAATACAGCTAAACATGTGGTTTAGTTGCTGAACAGTTACCACAATACCACTCTGTATTTCCTTTATTTAAAAAATCTGAAACTGCTTTGACGCCTCTCCCTTTCTCTCTCAGACTCGAATGTTGTATCAAATTTGTACCTCTCCAATGATGACATTGCCAAACTCCTAGTCCCATTGCTCAAACTTCGACAAGCCTGTTGCCACCCGCAAGTGGGGAGTTCCGGTCTGTGCTCCCTGCAGCGTACTCCTTTATCAATGGGTGAAATTTTACAGGTAAACAACTAATGATTTTATGTACCTTATCATATAATTTTCAGTGTAATTACATGATAATGTGCTCAAGGTTGTCAGTTATCCTTTTTATGCAGGTTCTTATTGGGAAGGCAAAAGTTGAAGGGGAGGAAGAGCTCAGGAAAATTGTTGTTGCCCTGAATGGTCTTGCTGGACTTGCTGTCATTGAACAAAATAATCAAGAGGCCATCTCTCTTTATAAAGAAGCAGTAGCTTTGGCCCGTGAAAACTTTGATGATTTCCGTGTTGACCCTTTGTTGAATCTTCATATCAACCACAATCTTGCGGAGCTGCTCAGAGCTAGTTCTGAGTATTTGCAAGAATGCCCACTAAAAGAACAATCCTCTGAAGTCCATGGTGCGCGAAAAAGAAAGGAAACTAGTCCTGCTGACTCAGATCTGTGTGGCATAAAGCGAAAGAAAATTTGTGAGAACAGCAGGTCAAGTTTGATGACTGATAATCCAGAAACATCCAAGGAAGACAAAAACATCAATACACAAGTATGTGGAAGTGAAGAGATGGATGTAGAGAATGATGCTGGATGCCACACGTCATCTGTATGCTTAGCTGATGGTTGTTTGAAAAAGACTTGCAATTCAATCATAGAAAAGTATCTGTCAGTTTTTACTTCAAAGCTACTAATAGCACAGAAAGATTTCAGTGCATCATTCACAGAGGTGGTTTTTTTTACTGCTATATTTTAGTTGCACCTAGCGATTTTAACCTATTTATTTTCTCGTCTCATATTCCATGCTTCCCCCTCTGGAATGTTCTATGTCTCCTTGTAACATTCCTTTGTGATTCCAGTCTTAATGCTCTATAACAATAATGCTCTTTCCAAGTTTTTTCAGTGTTGTAGATGAAAGTCATCACTATTTATATAATGAAATTCTGCTGTTCTGCTTCTAGGTCTCAACTCTCAGTATGGAGTTACAGAATCAAAATATGAATTGGTGGCTGTATGCTTTGGATTGCATTGAACAGAACAAGGATTCTGCTGATGAGCTCATTAGGAAGATTGATATTTCTTCCAATAAAAGCACCACTGGCTTGGGTTCAACAGGGATGTCTTCCAGGTCAGCAGAAAATTATGTTCAGTTTGTCCATTCAATTTGTTGTCCTTCCTGTATGCAGTGATTTAATTGTTTGGAGGTTGTATAAACTAAAACCTTTTATGGCAATTGATGGATAACTTGGTTGTTTTGTTCTCTGCTTAGGGTTCAAACCATTGCTGGGTTGAAGTATACCATTCAAACTGGCATTGATTCTCTGCAAAGTTCAAGGCAACAAGTGATGGACAGACTTTTAGAACTTGACAAAACAATGGATAACCCAAAGGATGAAGACATTGAGTGTCAGCGATATTGTCCAAATTGCTATGATGGTAATGGTTCTTTATGCATCCAATGTGAATTGGATGATCTGTTTCAGGTAGTTTCATATGCTAATGTCTTTTGAGGTATCTCCCTACTTCTGCTTGTTGATCATGCATTGATTGCATCAATTCTTGTAGGGGTATGAAGCACGTCTGTTTCTTGTTAAGAAATCAAATAATGATTCTGTTATTGCCTCAGTAGAGGAAGCACGGGACTTGCAAAGGCGAAAATATGAGTTGAACCAGTTTTTCCGTAATACTAAAACTAACGAGGGGTCTGAACCTGGTGATGACAATAAGAATCCAAGATCTGCTCGAGAAGGTTTTCTGGTATCATCTCGTCATGTCTTTTATATTGAAATATAGCTAAGCAGATGTCACCTTTCAGGCTTTCATTTGACTAATCTGTACCATGTGCCTGGGGGTCCTATATTTTTGTTTCTTAAACTTCCCTTCTTAGTCTAAACTACTATAGATCTGGTAGTTAGACCACATTTTATTTGCTTTTGGTTCCTGGACTTTCGCCCCCACCACCTCTGTTCCTGTAATTTGCACTCAGTTATTTCTATTTGTCAAATGGAAATGGTTAATGATTTATTCCTGTCAAAAACTGTACTGCACTACTGCCTGTATAGATCACTCGCTTTTGTATTCTATCAAGTATTACCTTTCATCAGGTGCCCTTCTATTAAAAAGGTGGCCTTCAGATCTTATTTAGAGTATTAAGCCACATAAGATACACTCTAACCAGTGTCAACTTTTCTTTTGTTGGAAATTGCTTTGAAATGGTTTATAACTTTCTTGGATTTTCTATGGCAATTAAAAATGCAATATATAGTGATCCATTTATGTTTATCTACCATTTTTATGTTTTTATATGGTTGCTGTTTACAGGTCTACAGGCATCCTTCTCGAATTGAAACTTCCTTAAGGGTTATTCTAACCCACTCAAAGACAACAATGGGAGAGCAATATGCTAAAATTGCTAAAAAGCATTTGTTGCTTTTTGAGGTACAGAAAATATTTTTAATGTCATCGCCTTCTCTTCTGACATGTTTTAGCTGGTCATTGCAGTTACTTTCAGCAACTGATAAATTTTATCACTGTAGTATATTAAAAGCAGACAAAACATTATTATTTGAGTTGGAATGATAAAACATTAGTATCTTATCTCTATTTTGCTTTGTCTTGATTTTTGTAGTAAATTAAAAGCAAACAAAACATTATTATTTCAGTTGGAATGATAAAACATGAGTATCTTATCTCTATTTTGCTTTGTCTTGATTTTTGTAGTAAATTAAAAGCAAACAAAACATTATTATTTGAGTCGGAATGATAAAACATGAGTATCTTATCTCTATTTTGCTGCATCTTGGTAATTTTCCCCCCTGCTGCAGAACTTCCTTTTGTTATCATTAACCTGCATCAGTGTAGTACTATTGTCTTGTTAGATCACTTGCATTTGTCCATCATATGGAAAGATGGAGGTGAATCTAATTATTTGTCCATCATATTAGGAACCTTTCCACATGTCAAACCTTATAATCTTTGTTTACCAAATGTTCCATATGTTTTAGTCTAAAATGTGAAGGTTCAAAAATACCACGAGATAGGATATTGTCTGACCATTATGTGCTAATGTAGGCTATGCGCAAGGAGTTCTCTCAAGCAAGGAATCTATCAATAGCACAAACCCAGTTACTGCGAGCCCATGATGAGATCAAGATGTCTCTCTCACGCCTGCAGCTCAAGGAGAAAGATGATGAACCCAGTGCAGTCAATATTGTTTCCAAAGAAGAGCTTATACCATACAATGTGCAGTTTACAAGTGAAAAATTCTTGTCTTTGTCATCTTTAGCTCGTATAAGAGGCCAACTCAGATACTTAAAGGTTAATACTTGCTAGCATCAGTTGTGCTCTGCTGTGAATTTGATATTCTATTTTACATCTTCTACATTCCATTTATTTCTAAAAACTGCTCAACTGTATAATTTCCATCTGGACAGCTCTCATCATTTACTTGGATAAAAGTATTTAATTGCCTCCTTTCGATACAGAATCTACTTTATTATCAGGCATTATCTTTCTTAATTTTCCCATAAGAATCCATAACCCATCTGAGCTGTTATTTTAGAAATTCTCATTGTATTTTATTTACTTTTAGGGATTGGTGCTATCCAACAAACCACTGGGCAAGCATGGTGAACCACTGCCTGAGTCAGGCAACAGTGTTGCTATAGCAACTTCCATTCCTGCCACAGAGCAAACTGCTTCTGATATTATCAATGAACCATGCCCAATTTGTCAGGAGAAGATCTTTGACCAGAAAATGGTTTTCCAATGTGGCCATTTCGTTTGCTGCAAGTGTGAGTATCACAAGAGTTGTCTTCTATTTTATTTACAAGTGATATTTTATGCTATTTTTCTTAAATTTATTTCAGTGGAAGAAAAACAACTTGTCCGGCAGTTAATGTTTCTACTGTTTCTGTTCTGTTATAAGCATGCAGCACGTGCCTGTGTTCTGTATTATAGATTGGTTCTATTGATCTTTCAATTTTGCAACTCCAAATTCCACACTGATCTATCCATGACAATTTTATTCATCTGATGTATAGTAAACTCTTGATCTTTACTGAATTTATCAATTCACTGCTCTCAGGCTGTCTTTACATGACAGAAAAAGCTGCAGCCCACTTTGGGAGGAGCAAAAAATGGATTATGTGCCCTACTTGCCGTCAACGTACAGATCTTGAAAATGTTGCTTTTGTAGTTGAAAACCAGAGAGGAAATGCTGATAGAGAAATTGAGGATTTGGCAGAAAGCGCTATTTCTGTCCAAGGTTCATATGGAACAAAGGTTTAATTTAATTTCCTTCTAATTGTTTATATGTCCCGCATTTCAAATATGTGATTACAGCTTATTGAGTTACAACCTGCTACACTACATTTAGAAGGCAGATACTGCATAACAACTTTGTTTAGACTTCACACGTCTGTTTGTACTGGTTTAGCATAGAAGGCAATAGTTACTGTTTTGCATAAAGCAAGTAATTGCCTTTTGAATTAACTAAATTAGGTGAATTTCCCACACGTTTGCGCAGAGCTAAATTATATTGCATTGAAAGTAGAGTTGTATTTAATATACAAACTCTTAGGTTTATTTCTCATACAATCATAGCAGCATCCAATCAATCAACATCATTATATTTATCCATTTTTACCCTATTCTAATATATAATAACATGTGTACGATAGATTTCATGTCATCTTAAATTGCTTGCTACTTGCAATTATCAAATAAAGAAATGAGTATATCCATAAAGAAATAATGGAAATATACAATATAAAAACCATTTATCCTGATCCCTAAATTAATGGCGTACTATGTGGTACTGTTCAGTGTGAACAAAACCGCTGCCAGAGAAATTCTGACCCACGCTCATAACACAAAGTCCCTTTATCCCAGATAAGATAGGCACAGACCTGCCTATATTGTCACAATTGTTCTAGAGAGCATAAAAGTTGGTGCAATGTGTATGCACATGCAATCACTGACCGAACTACCAAACTCATGCTCCTTAGTAGTTCTATCTTCAGGTTGGGTGCAATAATTGATTAATTTCTTTTGGTGATTTTATTGTAATTAAGATTGAAGCTGTGACAAGAAGGATTTTGAGGATCACTTCAACTGACAGAGAAGCCAAAATACTTGTTTTTTCAAGCTGGAATGATGTTCTTGATGTACTAGAGCACTCCCTTGCTGCTAACAATATCTCTTATGTTCGGATGAAAGGAGGAAGGTGAGATACTAGTAACCAAGACTGAGTAAATATCTCACTATGCTGAGCTGACTAATGATATTGTATATCTGTTTATACACATGTTTGAAGGTAGCGCAAAGTGCATACAAGATTATACTCTCTCCATTCAAAAATATAAATCATATTTGTTTCGTTAGGACAAGGATTTGACCAACTATTACTCTATTAGGATATAATTTTTGTGACATAATTGATGTTGTTAGATTCGTATTCAGAAGTTGGAGTAGGTGGAGAAATTCAATAGGGAAGAAGGTTTTGATTGGTTGAGAAGAGGAAGTAGGTGGAGAAGTTGTTTTATTTTGGGACAAGTTTTGAATGCTAGAAACTGCTATATTTTGGGATGGAGGGAGTATATTAGTAAAGCAATTATTAGTCAAAGCCTTATCCTAACGAAACATAATATGCCTTATATTTCTGAATGGATGGAGTATTGCTTCAAGTTAACACTTGATTTTTTTCCCTGCTCTGCTTCTAGTCCTATTGCTAGATGATTATTACCAAGGAGGTCCTCTTCCATATGCTTGAATCTGGACAATGGCGATGGGGTTACTGAAAGTGTGTTACTTTTCACAGAAAATCGCAAACAGCGCTTGCGCAGTTCAAAGGTCTGCCAAGTAGTATAAGTGGAGAGAAAGCAAAGAAGTCATTTTCCAAGATGCAACCTGCTCAAGTATTGCTAATGCTTATCCAGCATGGTGCGAATGGTCTTAATCTTTTGGAAGCGCAACATGTAATATTAGTGGAGCCGTTGTTAAACCCTGCAGCTGAGGCGCAAGCTATCAGCAGGATCCATAGAGTTGGGCAAGACAAAAACACGTTTATCCACCGTTTTATTGTAAGCACCAAATCCTGAGTTATTTCATCTCATTTAAACCGTCCATGGAGAAATTCCTAAAGCATTATGTTGTTTTTAGGTGAAGAATACTATTGAAGAGAGCATCTACAAATTAAACAGGGGCAGAGCTGTTTGCTCCACTATACACCGTAAATCAAAAAATTTCAAAGATGAGCTTGTTTTGACACTGAAGGATATTGAGTCTTTATTTCCTGTGGCAGCACCTGATCAGCCTTCAGAACAGGTGAATAAGAATTACGGTGGGCATATGAGAAGTTTACCTCCATCTGTTGCAGCTGGCTTAGCTGCTGAAAGGAGGTTATTGGAGCAACATGACAACCAGCATTAAGTTATCAGCTGACTTATTCTTTCAACTGGAATTCGGAGAGGCAATGAAAGAGGTTGAAATAATTGATGTAGATATTTTAGTTAATTGGATTTATCGATTGCCCTAGTTCTAAATTATGTTAAGATTACAGAAGCTGGGGATATACTATGGTCTGGAGCTTCTCGGATCATTATACTAGAATCTGGCATCAGTGATAGAATGTTTAGGACACCCCCGTGCATCGAGGTTGTATTTAAGGAGATGTGAAATTTAATTGGTTAGCCTGACAGAAGCATGTGTATCAGTGTATGAAACCCGCCGTCTTATTTTCCTTTTGAGTTTTGATATGGTAATTAATATCCTTAACATGTGTACATGTTTATGAACGTTGCTTTAGTAAATGAAAGATCAGTTCAGATCATTTATGGTCAAGCTATTGTTTTTATAAGATCACTACTGGAAGACAGTTGTCACATACTCACATGCCGAGATGTGCCATTTCTTTTGTGGTCCATTTGTTGATTCTCCAGCTTCATACATAGATTTATGGGCACATATATTGTTTCTGTTACCGATGGGGTATTTACTTCGATTATTTACGAAGTGGCTGGTATCCTATTTATTCTTCTGTGCTTGTGGTAAGCCTGTGTTTCCCATGTCGGCTTGCGTCGAGTGCTATTCGGCTATATGCAAGTTGACAGGCAGCTGGGCAATATTTTCTCTTCTCTTGCTTCATTGTTTCCCCCGTTTTCTTGTAAGTTCAGAACTTCTCCTTGAATATGTACTTACAGTCTTACAAGCACGTACTGATCCTTACATCTAAAAAATCAATCTTCAGCTACGAATCTAAAAACTGATTTTTTTTTTGGAACGAAGGAAGTACGTGGGAGAAAGACCCATGTCTCCCCACATATAATAAGAAATGAAACCACTGGCAGGGGCTCAGTGGTCTCCATGCGTTTTTCCGTTATGCTTGTTTCTAGTCATCCTAGCTAGATGGAAATGTTTTCGTTAAGAAAATTGCTTTTTGAGTAGTTGTTGTTTTGGCAGATAGCAGATGCTCTCCACTTGGATAATTTGCTGCTGTGTGCACAGTGCGCAAAATGGCGGATGGAGAAACATTATTTTCAGGGTGCAGGGGAGAGAGATTTATAGTTGCTATGATCGATATTGCTTATCCCTCAAACGGCTTAACGTCCTGTACCGGATGTGTGATGACCTGTATGCATGACCAGTGAAGGAGCAAAGGTAACACGTGTATATCTTCTATTGTCCTTCAGTTAGCTTGCACTGCATGCTAAGTGAAAATTTCTAATCAAGTGCCAACATGCCACTTAGAAAATGTATGAGTGACAACTATACATCAACTAATAATAGTTATAGTGCTAGCATCATCACTAGGCAATTAGTAGTGAAAAATTGTCTACCATCTGATTTACAAGAAGGAAGGCATCTAACGCATGCAATGGCTGGAAATTAAACAACTGCTGCACTTGCAAATTGCAATATAACTAAGCATTCCATGTACTGAAAGAAACAAAGTATGAATTTCTCCATCACAGTTGGGAGCTAGGACCATTCTACATTTTCTCAGTGACATAAATTAAACAATCATCTTAATTATATATAATTAATTTCCTGTTCTGCCATTTTTTTTCTCAGGGTTCACTAGCACCCTCCATGAGCTCAGTGCATGAGGCATGAGCCGACCGTCCATGATCTCACGGCCTCGTCACGGCGATGACGTACAGGCGACACACACATCCAGCTGGGCCCCTCCCTCCATGTTCCAAGCCATTTCCTTCGGTGAGTTGTTCTTCCTCTTCCCCTCCCGATCGCCCTCGTCGTCTACTTTTCCTCTCAACTTCCCACCGAGCACACCAATAAAAACTGCAGCTGCTGCCCAATAACCTATCTACTCTAGCTACGGCTGATGAGCAGGTGTCAATACAAGAGTAGCAAAGCTGAATATCTAGTTTCTAGTTTGATAGCTTCCCCTAGCAATAGCTATAGTAGCGGCTCACATGGCGTCTCCTGGTGGCGGCGTTGGAGACGGCAGCGGCTCGCCAGCCACGGAGCCACATGAAGTTATCGACGACCTGCTCGAGGCGCGCAAGCAAGCGGTGATGCTCCATAACATGCTGCAGGGGACCTCGTCGTCGAGCTGTGTGGCCGCGAGCACCAGACAGCTGAATCAGCTGATAGACGGGGTGATGAGCAGGCTGCAGTCCAGCTCGCTGTCGCCTGGAGGAGGAGGAAGAAGAGGATCGGGTGGGAGGAAGAAGAAAAGTGCCACGGCCGTGGCTGGGCCGCACCGGCGGAGTAGCTCCGGCAGGAGAAGGTGAAGAAAGTTAAAACCCTTTTTCAATAATCAACTGCAACTGCATGCTCAACTACAACTAGCTATAGCTGCTTACCACATGCGGTAGTAATAGTATTACCCTTATATGACAGCGATTCCACACATCATGCTAGCTACCTCCTTTATGCAACTTGGAGAGTTGGAGTATTTCCTTGTCTAGCAGTGGGGCTTAATGTTAACTTTTTATGCCAATGATCAGAGGGGAGATTTTATTAAGCACTCTCGCAGTAGCTTTCTTCTCACAAAAGATCATTTCTTGTTTCTTATATTGAAAAGACCAAAAGCCATGAGCAACTAGTAGCTATATATATGGCACTTAATTACATGTGTGCGTGCATGTAATTGATACTGTGGTCTCCCGAGCATGCTAATGGAGAATTGGGTGTCTTGATATGATAGTTGCTCCTGTCTGCTGTAACATGTGATAGATCGAAAAGTCCTTTTGTCAAGACGGTCACTACCAAGGAGCTGGAGGACGGCAAGCAATGGCGGAAGTACGGGCAGAAACATATCCAGGACTCCCCTAATAACCCGAGGTATGTACATATAGATTTTTCAGTATTCGTGTGCTTCCTTTCAGTTTGCAACTAATCCTGCAGTAACATTACCAGGTTCTTCACCCTTGTAGTATGGTGGTTAGCTAGTAGTACGTAATGATATGATTAACTCAGGAAGAAATTCAAGGCTCTTGTACCGACCGATCGAACACTTGCCAACTGGGCAACTGGCTTAGCTACTCTTGTTAATTAGAGGAGAGACATTATTCCGATCTTCTGGTTCCGGATCATGCATGGTTAGCTTCACATAGCTAGATATATAGTACTTCAATACACATGTGCTTAATTCAATTGTACTGTATTAGTTAGTTGTTGCAATTACTAAAAAAAGGTAGGAAAGCATATACCAGTATATTAGTTAGCAACACAGCTCAGTAGCACTAACTTATCTATATGAGTAAACAGTATGAACAGGAGCATTAACTATATATACATTGCAATTTGCAACTTGCGTTCCTTAGTTAATTAAAGAGTTGTGTTTTCTCTGCAGGAGCTATTACAGGTGCACGCATAGGCCAGACCAAGGCTGCATGGCCACAAAGCAAGTCCAAGCCTCCGAGTCCAACCCGTCGGAGTTCGTCATCAACTACTACGGTGAGCACACCTGCAGGGACCCTTCCACGATCCCGTTCGTCGTCGAGGCCGAAGCTCCCATTGCAGACTACGCGAACCTCATCAGCTTCGGATCCAGCGCCGTCGCGAGCACAAGCAGAGACCCTCTTCGTCAGAGCCACCATCGTTTGATGGCAGAAGCCGTTGATACAACGCCGTCCTGCAGCTTCGCCAACTGCCACTCTCCGCTGTCCCCGGAGTGCGCCAGCGAGGCGGCGGCGCTCAGCAGCAGCCTGCCGCTCTCCACCGTGGTGGGATCGGCGGTGACAACGCCATCGACGTCGATCGTGGGTTCAGCGCCGGCGGAGTACGACTGGCCGTCAGGGCTCGCCGGAGGTGACATGGCGAGCAGCTTCCCGTCGTCTCCCAGCAGCCTCGGGTTCATGACTGGCTCACTCGGCTCCTTTGGGAATCTTCCTGGGGATGACGATGACATGTTTGGCTTCGATCCTTAACAAGGGCTGTGCCTGCATACATTCTTGCCATGCTAATTATTGCTACTAATATCCAAGAAAACAAGTCCGCAATTTGCATGCAGAACATGCATGCATGCATGCATAATACTATTGCTGTGAGGCTATAGCAAATTAGCAATACCTGTAGTAGCTAATGTGTGTACTGCTATTGGAGGAAATCCAATATATATACGGTACGTAGTAAATATGTGTATTAGTTGATCGCTGTACTAGTGAGTTGTGTATTAAACATGAGCTGCATATGTGATTTTGTAAGTATTGAAACATAATTTGAAATTAATAATATATAGTAATGAAAGTATATATACTCCGTGTTACTTTGTGCGCTACCTAGCTAGCTAGGTCAGTTAATGCTCCAAACTAGCTAGAGGAAAAATATATAATTAAGGGATATGGATTTTCATCCTTGAAGGGATATTCCATCATTGGTTGTATGTTATCTAAATAGTTATAAAAAATTTAAAAAAAATTGAAAATGTAGATTGATATGAAATATATCGCTCCACAAACATGCAAAGTTAAATTTGACTTCTACAAGTTGTAATAAAAACAGCAAATTAAACTGAAAATAGTTATCGTACATCCGCTGTTATATTTGCTATTTTTTGTTACAATTTGTAGAAGTTGAATTTTAAATTGCATGTTTGTGGAGTGATATATTTCATATTGATCTATCTTGTTATTTTTTTAATTTATATATATATATTTAGATGATATGCACAAAACGAGGGGATATCCCCTCGAGAGATGAAAACGCTTTCCCCTAATTTATTTTCTCCAATTGGATTTGGAACATAGCAATCAATATATAAAATGCACAGGAAAGAATCTAGCTAGCGGGGAAATTTTACACATAAATTAACTTTGAATTGAGGTGTATGTGCTCAACGTACTTGACATAAATTTATATGTCTACGATAAAAACTCTAATAACCTCATGCTGTTTTTTTTCAGAGTGGTCATTTTATAGGGAAACCAGTTGTTGGGTTTTATTTTCCCCTAATATTAATACAAATATATTACCCTAATGTATTTTATTTTCTCCTGATCTTAATACAAATTGGCCGGCGTTCCGCCGCCGGCCCGGCGAAAATTAATTGAAATCATGCATGTATAGGAGTAGCTTGCAGTTGAATTTGCATAATTATATTAACTAGCACCATTACACATGTGTGAATCGAATCTTATAAACAGATTAGCATCATGCCAATGACAACGCCTTTCTATGTCTTAGAGGAAATGGCAAGATTTTGGTAAGATTTGAAAGCATAGTTTAGTTAACTACTATATGATGAAGTAGTAGTTATTTATTGTACATGGTTTTGCCGGCTGGTATCAATCCAGTTCGTGGTTAGCCTTTAATTTATGCCCTTTAAGCTACTGCACATAATTTATAATTTTCTTGAACTACACATAATTTTTTTAAGCTACTATATGTGGCTTTGTTTAGATTGTGCACTCATGCCACTAACCTCTTGCAGGTTCTAAAAGGTCTTTTTCTCTGAATCGATGCTTGGCTGGACCCATGGATATCCACGTTGCCCCCCGGCCCCCCGTGACAACAAAAGTTTGGAAAAGCTTTTTAGTTTTTTCAGAACTCAGAAGTTGCTGTCACAGCAATTTCATATTAGCGGTCCACTTCGTCAGTTCCATCCAATTCTTTCACCCCGAAGACTTAGACTAATGACTTGTATGATGATACTAGTGCATATGCGTTTATATATATGTACTGCACAATCACTCGACACATGCATGGAGACAAAAAAAACTTCACATCAGGAGCAAATTAAGATCCTGCAAGACTACATTAACTACTGTACATACACCACAACGTGGCATTCATTCAACCTCTTGTTAGTCGTGTCTACAGCATCCAATGTGGCAATATATGATCTTCCAGAGACTAGAGAGATCAAGATGCATACAGTGTGTATGCATGGTCTCTGGACGTACGTGTAATTGTAGTTTTAGAGTTATCAACACAAGTTATTTTCAACTATAATTTTTATTTACAATTAATATGGCATGTTTTAGTAATATGGCATGGCCAATTTTGTCACAATAAAAGCTTCCATAACAGCATAATTATTCAACTATTATATATTTATGCAAAAGAACAGAACTTGAAAATTTTAAATTATTCTAGATGTTTTTTTCATTTATCCAACGATTTTCAGCCTAATTGGCTTTTAAAGAGCTAAGAGTAGAAGAATGAAAGTCTTATCCAAAAGCATCGTTAGTTGTTTCATTTATTTCATTATTATATTGCTTATCAACTGCAGCTCAACCAATCAGGCATTAAATGATAACAAGATTATCTCATATTAACTTTGAAAAGTTTTAAATAATATACTTATTTGTTATTGGAAGGAGTAGTTCCTGATGTACTTATAACTAAAATAATAAAATCATTACATTGCAAAAATAATTTTCAAGACAACTCTTCGTGATTCTTATATGCACCGAATTTAACGATATCATGCTGATACTGAGTTTTAAAAGTACTGGATCAACTTAAAGTATTTGATCTTCTTTTTTGACGAACCGGCAAATAACTTGCCAATTTCATTAAAAATAGAGTGAGTAAAAGTTATGCATGTGTACAAGTATAAAGAGAAACCAAGTAGGGACAGAGAGCTAGAATGAAATGAATAGGATACTACTTGCTTGATTTAATCTACTTTGGATTGAATTTAAGCTGTTGTCGGTGCCTTAATTTGTATCAAGGGGATGCACACATGGTGAAAATAAATAAGTTATAGCTAAAAAAATTTCTTAACCGAATTCCTGGATATCCCTGATACCCCTATTATACTTTAGCTCCACCCTAAAACCGAGTACTTGATCTCCAGTGCATATATGGATTCTTTGCACGAACGATTGGAACACACATATACATATAGGAAATTTCTCAACTTGCAGCCCGTAAGAACATAAGTCGGCCCTCATATAAAAATAATAGAGTCAAGTTGAGTCTCTTGTTTGTTATACAGTGCCTACATTAATAGGTTGAAGTTGACATTGTCGATCATTAGGTCGCATGGCTCTACCTCTAGCTACACATGATATATATAACACTTTGATTATTTCAACAGCGGACGCAAGGTAGCACGTGCTTGCATGGACCCCAACGGCGAACTATTCTTTCGATCGGGTTAGATATATATTGCAGGTTGTTTAACTTTTTTCTAATTAAACTTTATTAAATTTAATTAAATTTATGAAAAGAACTAGTAACATTTAAAATATCAAATTAGTTTCATTTAATATAACATTAAATATATTTTAAGATTATATTTGTTTTAGGTTGAAAATACTAATATATTTTTTTATAAACTTTATCAGATTTAGAGACATTTAACTAGAAAAATAAATAAATAAATATAATATGAACCGGAGGTAGGATACTCTGTCTATGTTTGTCTCAAGTCAACGTACAAGTCCACTGATTCTCTCCAAGCTAGTGATATATAACCATATAGCGAGCGAAAGCAGTGAAAACTTCGTGACCAAGTCGTGGTCTGAAGTCGATCGATCTCTCCCTCACAAAAAGTTTAGAATATTTGTATACCATGTCTAATTTTCTATCCATGACTTTACATGTGTAAAATTAAAGCCTTGGTGCTTTTTTTCCTTGGCATGTGCTAGTGAGTCAAAGGACATGCGCATGGTTATCAACACACTGAAGGCTAATGAAAGTCGATCTAAAGATCATAAAGCTGTTTGATTTGGCTAACAGATTCTGAAAGCATTCTGAACATTCCCTAGATAGTGCATTACTGTTCTGAACTTTGGATCCTTCTGCTTGTCCTCGTAAATTATACGATGCAAGTGTATTTCTTACGTCGAAAGCCTGTTCTAATGATCACTCCCGGCCATGACCTTTACAATTAATTAAGCAACGCATATAATTGAATTGTTAGTTTGTTATATATCTTAGGTTCCTTTCACTGAATCTACCGATTTGGAACTATGGATATGCGAGTTAGAACGATGTGCTGTCCACTTGTTTATTCTCAACTAAGAGCATGCTTTTTAGGTCGAGAGATTTTACTTGCCGATAAAAACCACCTGCCACGCAAGTACACTCAGCTAGTGACTGTGCTGCTGAAATTTCTTCCCTTTTTCACTTCACCAACTCTGATCCGTCCACAAAAGCAATGCAAAAGTTAAGCTCAGCTCGATCATTATATGTGGCACGAGCTCA
Source organism: Oryza punctata (assembly GCA_000573905.2). Taxonomy (NCBI): domain Eukaryota; kingdom Viridiplantae; phylum Streptophyta; class Magnoliopsida; order Poales; family Poaceae; genus Oryza; species Oryza punctata. The sequence continues at coordinate 32,145,201 of CM002494.2, read as the reverse complement.
AAGTATGGCTCAATAATGCTGGCTTGATAGGTATCGACACTACGAGAGTTTACTACTTAATTTGTCTTTGGTCGCCAACTGAATATGAATGCATGCGTGCATGTACATTTCATTCTTCAACTCCTTTCACTATTGCGTGTTTTGTCTCGATTCACCGTCATCGTCAAGACTCACTACAACTTTTAAGGAGAATTGTTGCAAAGCTACTTCATACTGTATTGTCATGATATATATACTCAACTTCAAAGGCAACACATTTAAGACGGCGAGCGAAGAAGTTCAGTTTTCATATAGCAAGTTGGTGCATAATTAGAACCTGCATTAATTCGTCTATGTTTATATAAGAGTGCATCAACTTTTCCTACTTTTTACAATCCAATTTGACACAATAGTTTACCTATAGTCACTTTTTCAGAGAAAAACAGAACAAACTTTGCCTGAATAAATGACAAGAATTATTGTGTTCCGAATAAGGCCAGATGGACTCACTACCTAAGAAGGCCTTTAGGCCCGTATTGTTTTAGGCCAATAGTCTATCCGGCCCATATACCAAGAGCTATTCAGCCCGTCATCCCACTTCGGCCCATATACACGCGGAAGAAAAGATGAGAAGAAGCAACAAAATTCCGCAACCCTCTCGTCCTCTCGCCTTCCTCCTCTTCACCTGCCCTCGCACGAGTCGACGCGGACGAGATTTGCGGCGGTGATGGCTCTCCCGGCGTCGAGCTCCGGCCTCTTCCGCTTCATCTCTCCACGCCGCCGCCCCCAGCCAACCGACATCGCCGCCGCCGCCACCTGGGGCGTCTTCGCCGGCACCGCCGCCATCTACCTCGTCCAGGTAAGGGTTCGATCCACGACGCCTTTTATCCCCCAGCTTGTAGGGATGTCTTGATCCGTAGATATGTTTTGCCCCATCGATGTTAGGATTTGGTTTTTGTAGGTAGGATCTTGTCATGTTTGTTTGTTTGGCTTCTTGTTGGTCTGGATCTGCGTGGCGTGTTGGATCGGTTTTAGGGCTCCTCTGTTCGATTGGCTACCTTATGATTTGTGCGCCTTAGACGGAATATCTAGATGGTTTGCAGTAGTTTGGAGTCAAATTTGCTGCTTGATCTGATAGGGAAGTTGATAGGGGGAAGAACAAATGATTCTGTGAAGATCAAGGCCACAACTTTATGCACAGGAATTGCTGTGTGGCTGTGTCTACCATGCCTTATGTAACTTATGCTGATATTCGTACTACAAAATATTTTGCCAAATGATTATTAGGCATATAATAGAAGAAAATTTAGCAAAAAAACATAAACTCGGTACATTCTACAGTTCGTAACTAACGCAAGTATACATCCCATTATTTGAATTTTGCAGCATTTGATGGATAACATAAACTTTTAGTTATCCTAGTTCTGTAATATAATTTTGCTCTCATGAGATCCTGCTAGTTTCTGCTCGCTACCTTGATTTGCTTTACCCTGATGGGCTTTTTTTGTAGTGAAGATGTATAATCTCCATTTCTCTCCTACGAGGAATGTATGATTTAACCTTTGACAGTTCAACATGACCAATATATGCCCCTGCTCTAAATAAACCCTCCATAGGAGGCCCTAGATACAGCCAAACAAAATCGCCATTTTGGATCAGTCAAATATTTTTTTTTACCAGTACTTTGTGATATGGTCCTTGGGCAAGGCAAGAGTCTATGTTTTTGGGTGAGCTTTCCCCAGCAGTTGCTCATTCAAGACCTCTGTGCAAACCGGTTATAGAATTTTCATTGACTGACCTATGTACTACAGTATTCCTGATTACCTTTACTGAGATTTGATATTCCTTGCTGTGTGACTAACTTATGTAGCTAAATGTATCCTACACGGCCTGTTAGCACGATCTTGGCTTCCAACACAGTTTTCTATCTGGGTGTTTTATTTCTTTATCTGAGGGAGCTTCAGCACATGATATAACTAGTTCATTATGGTTCATGGAATATGTTCCTAGTGTTTAAGCCTAAGATGTGGGATTTCGTGGGGCTGAAACCTGCACTTTGCTCCTTGTTGTGAATAAAACTTTGTTCCTTCCCTTTCTTTAGCCTCTTGTGGTTAAAATCTGGGAGGCCTTTGCTGCATTGTTGAAACCTGTGAATTGAATATTCTTTTATACCTATGTGATCTGTTATGTATGGGGTTACTCTACCTGTTAACATGTAATTTGAGTTACACAACTGGTTACAGGATAGATAATCTGGGGTTACTCTACCTGTTAACATGTAATTTGAGTTACACAACTGGTTACAGGATAGATAATCTGGGATTTCTGCTCTTAACTTTGATCTGTGTTGAAGTTATAGTTTTGCAGTTGATGTGTTTTCCTTTACCTTTTTGTTGTGGACAATTAAATTCTTAAATGTGATGATCTTTCCAGTTCTGAATATTCTTTTGATTTCTTGTGCAGCCATTTGACTGGATTAAGAAAACTTTCTTTGAGAAACCCGAACCAGAGGCATGAGTCTGCCAGGCATATGGAAGGCTGCAACTTTTGATACATTTACGTTTCCGGGATGATTTCTGAGTGAAGAGAACTTGGATGGCCCTGCAAATAATATAAAAGACAGTCATGTTCCCTTGTTTGATTTTAATGTAGGTTTCTCTTGCATGTAATCCTCAGGAGGGGAATGATGATTATATGAGTTATTTCTCATCTCAGCGAAACTTTTATCTTGGTTTAACAGTGTTATAAATTCGTGGTCCTGATGATTGTTTGTCTAAGATGCATGCTTTCATACTGACATTTGTGTGCTGAGCACGTGCATATGAATTGATCCATCGATGGATATAAGATCATATCAGTAGCTCCTTAGTTTCGAACCATTACTGTTTTATCAGCTTGGCGTCGTTGTCTGCTGAATGGCAGCTTACAGTACTTACGACGTGGTGATTCACTGATTGTGCTGATTTTATCTGTTACTGTCATTCATTTACGAGTTAGCTCCCGGTTAGTAGTTGAAAAGAGGTTGGCAATATTGGCACCTTGGATTTGATTTGTGCAAGGCCGAAAATTCGGCACCTGGGATTGCCTGACACTGACCGTCGGATGGCAATCGGGCTGTCGCTGTCGCCTGCCGTTGACCATATAAAAAGGTCTATCCTCGTACTGCGCGCGAGTCATTCACTCATCAAGGCGATTCCGAATCTCAAAGTAGTACACCTGTTTTTTCTTAATATATGATGCTATTGGCATTTAAGATACGTTTAATTCTTCATTTTATTTAAAAAAATTATGTAATTATTATTTATTTTATTGTGATTTATTTTATTACCAAATGTTCTTTATATATGATTTATTTTTTTTATGTTTATAAAAAATTTAAATAAGATAAATAGTCAAATATTTGTTGTTAACGGGTGCATATATTTAAAAAAAACTTGAGATAGTATCACGCAACAACACGCCCGGTCCCCGAACCCTCACGATACTCACGCTCACGCACACGAGACGCAAAAGGAAAGAAAAAGACGAGACGAGACGAGCAAGAAGAGAACACAGTGACACACCTGCATTGGAAGCGTTCCAAGTTCCAACCCCGATGCCCACGCGTACATCTCTCTCTCTCTCTCTGCGGATCTCACTGCACCAATTCGTTTCCTTCTCCGCTAGCTTAGCAATAGCGATAGCGATAGCTGCCTCCTCCTCGGTCAAATCCTTCCTAGGGAGGGCTTCCTTTATTGCACTCCTGCTCCCGCGAAAGCCTCGCCTCGCCTTTTCTCCCTACCAAGCCACACCCAAACCGCGATTTCTGATCGATCCATCCATCGTTAACTCGATCCAAGAACCCATCTTTCTTTCATCTCTGATCCTCTTTGCCGAGGATTAATTGGGAGATGATGGTGATGATGGGGTTGGCTGTGCTGCTCCTGGTGGTGGCCTCCATGGCGGGGGAGGCGGAGGGGAGGTTCGTGGTGGAGAAGAACAGCCTGCGGGTGACGTCGCCGGCGGGGCTCAGGGGCGTCTACGAGTGCGCCATCGGCAACTTCGGGATGCCGCAGTACGGGGGCACCATGCACGGGGTGGTCGTCTACCCCAAGGCCAACAAGAAGGCCTGCAAGTCCTTCGACGATTTCGACCTCTCCTTCAAGCCCAAGCCCGGCGGCCTCCCCGTCTTCCTCCTCGTCGATCGCGGAGGTGAAGAACGATCCCCGTTCAGTTTAATTTTTTTTTATTTAGGAAGATTTTTTATCTCGCGATTTTAAAAATCTCGCATCTTTATTGAATAATAACGCACGCGCGTTCTTATTATTTGTCCTAACTAGCACTAACTACTAGGACATGAGAAATTTAATTTAATAATGTTACTCGCAATTTATCATTTTGTCCTAGCTAGCAGTTTGCAGTTAATGCTAAGAATAACACGTTTCTGAATTGTCCTAATCCAACAGTACTATTTGGAACTTGGGAGTCTATGTACTCTATAGTCCACCGAAGGAAAACGATTCATTTTGTACTCTGTAGCCATATTCAGTCAGTGAATAAGTTTGGCAGAGGGATGCCCTCTGTCATTAGAAGCTGCTTGAGTTCTTTTTTTATTGGCATTTTTTTATTATCTAATGGTTTATCATGGATTTTTCCTTAAGTAGGTTAATTAGATACATGCTATTAGTTATTTGATATGCAATTTTGTCCTAAGTAGTACTGGCAATTATTTTCTTTGGAACCTGATTTGGTAGTTGGCATATAGTTCAGTTCTCTATCTGCTTGTAAATTCAGTACAAGGTTTGTTGGAATTTTGGGTAAGTAGCTGGGTCCCATGGTCAAATCTTGTTAAGAGAAAGATTGTGCACGCTTACATTTAGTTGTTGTGCTTTGAGTGAGTCATGGAATAGAATCATGTGCTTTGGCTGTCCAAATTATTTAGCTTTTGCGGCTCCTGATATTTCAAAAAAGATTTATTTTCTCTACAACCTATGTCACTGCTTTGGCTACGGTTTTATTAGTAGAAAATAGAAAAGCTGCACATGGAAGGCGATTTAAGGCTAGAAATGAACGCTATACACGGAACTGTATATATGGCCAACAGTATAAATATGTGAGCCAGCCTAGTGGATTTCATTCTGAATATTAGGTTAAACAGGAGGTGAAAGTTCTTAACTCTGCATTATTTATTGGTAGTTACATTTTATGGAAGAAGAAATATCAGTATCTTTGTGTTCCATAAAAATAATGTAGTCATGCCATTTTTGTTTTTGGCTGTAACTTCTTTTCTCCCGTTTCTTTTTTTTTATTTTTTAGAGAAGGGTAATTTTTACCCGGCTTCTATATCCAACCGGATGTATGCAGCTTTTTCAAACAAGGAACTTAACTCTCAAATAACCCCATCTGAAATTCGTTGCTATGGAGATTTGAATCCAGAACCTTGGGTGCTACTCAGGTCACTGCAACCACTAGGCTACATGCCCTTTCACTTTCTCCCGTTTCTTAGGCGTACTACAACTCTTAAAGCATATTTTATTGTTCAAAATGGGGATCTTTAATTCTTTGTGATGTGCAGACTGCTACTTCACAACAAAGGGATGGAATGCGCAAACCGCTGGAGCTGCAGCAGTTCTTGTTGCCGATGACAGATTGGAGCCTTTGATTACAATGGACTCTCCAGAGTCTAGTGGCACAGATTACATAGAGAAAATTACTGTTCCTTCAGCACTTGTAACGAAGAAATTTGGAGATGACCTTAAGAAAGCACTGGAAAACGGAGATATGGTCAATGTCCTTCTAGATTGGAGGGAATCTCTCCCTCATCCTGATGAGCGTGTAGAGTATGAATTCTGGACAAACAGCAACGATGAATGTGGTGCCAAATGTGACATGCAAATGAATTTCGTGAGGAACTTCAGAGGAACAGCACAGGTTCTTGAGAAAAGGGGTTACACTCAGTTCACACCTCACTACATTACATGGTATTGTCCGGAAGCTTTTGTCCTGAGCAAGCAGTGCAGATCTCAGTGTATCAATCATGGGAGATACTGTGCTCCAGATCCAGAGCAGGATTTCAACATTGGATATGATGGAAAAGATGTTGTGCTTCAGAACCTGATTCAGATTTGCTTGTTCAAGGTTGGCAATGAAACTCGCAAACCATGGGTGTGGTGGGATTATGTACACGATTTTTCAATTAGGTGCCCAATGAAGGAGAACAAATACACGCGTGAATGCGCTAATGGTGTTATCAAGTCACTTGGTTGGTGTAGTTAACTTTGTTCAGCATAATTGCTTTATTGTTTGAACCAAATGGTTGGTTTGAACCATTTGATATGTCATTTCACAGGATTGGACCTTGATAGGATCAACAAGTGTGTGGGAGACCCTGAAGCTGATGAAGAAAATCCTGTGCTTAAAGCGGAACAAGATGCTCAAGTAAAGACTATTGATAGTAAATCATAATGGTTTTGTTATGTAGGTTCGTTCATTCAGAAATTATTCAATAGTTTTGTGGTAGGTTAATCTTTGTGGATTTTGTCCTTTCAGATTGGTCAAGGCTCTCGAGGAGATGTCACTATACTACCGACCCTTGTCGTCAATAACAAGCAGTACAGAGGTGCACTAGTAGTATCTAATGCTCAATTTTTCTTTAGCTCGATGCTGTTATGTCATATAATAGTCTCTCTTTAGGTAAGCTGGAGAAAAGTGCTGTGTTAAAAGCAGTATGCTCAGGATTTGAGGAGACAACTGAACCCGATGTTTGTTTGAGTCAAGGTTTGTAAATTTTTATGTTTCATTTTATGGAATTTACCGATTTTAATCGATCATGTACTGATTTTTCCTCTCCTTCTATTACCTTGCTCTCTCGTTTATAGAGATTCAAACAAATGAATGTTTGGAGAGCAATGGAGGCTGCTGGCAGGACAAGGCTAATAATTTTACTGCATGCAAGGTATAAAATTTTACTGGAAAAACTTTAGACTGATAATCTGATACTGCTTACGACATTCACCTGTATTCAGTCTGAGGTGCACATTCTTATTTGCTGTGTTACATATTCTAGGACACCTTCCGCGGGCGAGTTTGTGAATGCCCTATTGCCCGTGGTGTAAAGTTCGTTGGTGATGGGTACACTCACTGTGAAGGTACACATTCGCATTTTATTTCGTCAAGATGGGTTGGCAGCATCTATTTCTTTGGAATCTTTTTTCATTTGTTTGAAACAATATTGTTTCCTTGCTATAGACTGTGCTATGCACATCCTAATTGTTTTATTTCAACCATTAGTAGTACATTGTTTGGTTTATGGTTGGGCCTTTGGCAGCTTCTGGTGTTGGTAGGTGCCAAATCAACAATGGAGGCTGCTGGAAGGAAACTAAAAATGGGAAGACAGTTTCTGCCTGCTCAGTAAGAATCTCTTTCAGAGGTCCTCTAGTTTGCGGCTGCCTTGGGGCTGTTCTATGAGGTCAAAACTAATCATGGAACTCTACAGAATGAAGAATCTAAAGGCTGCAAATGCCCACCAGGTTTCAAGGGTGATGGTATAAAAAGTTGTAAAGGTAATATTACTCCATGTGACAAAACTTTCCTTTTTAAGAAAAATACTAGTATATAGAAAGATTGGTATTTCTGCTTGAGCCAACCATCTTGTAAAACTCATACAAACTAGTACTGGAAAACCCTGAATAGTTTGAAACTGTTTGGTGATTACTTAACATAGCTCTGGTTGGCGCTTTCAGATATTGATGAATGCAAAGACAAGCTTTTCTGCCAGTGTAAGGACTGCTCTTGTGAGAATACATGGGGAAGCTATGAATGCAGCTGTGGTGGAAGTAATATGTTGTACATGAGAGAGCATGACACTTGCATCAGTGAGTCCCCTAACCTTTTTTTGTTCCCTTGTAGTCATATATTGTTCAATTTTCTACTTATCTGCATTCTGGACCTTGTGGATCATGTGCTGAGATTGTTATCCCAACATAAACTTCTATTATCCCTTGTTACTCAACCTTGAAACTTCTGTAGTAATTCCAGATGTTACTAATTTTGCTTTTCGGTAGTCCATCTGCTGGCGGCTTGAAAATATGCAATGCAAGTCTGCTTGACTGCGCCATGAACTGGATCATTGTCATGTTTGGTAACGGACTATCGCAAGCAAATTTCTTTTGAAAGATATCACAATTCTTTCATGCCTCATACAAAATGTTGTATGTTATGTTATGTTGATTTGATGCAAAACAGGAGTGGAACTTTGATGCACACATAATTTCATTCGCTTTAGAACGTTTTTATGTGACGCCTTTCGCAATCACTGTGCAGGCAAAGTTGCTTCTTCGTCAGTGGGCTGGGGCTTCCTTTGGGTTATTTTCTTTGGCCTCGCTTTGGCTGGAATTGGAGCATATGCCGTATACAAATATCGGCTACGGGTAAACAACTCATCCTTCTATTCTAATCCATCTGCCAATGATCACGTAATTTTCTAGCTCTTCTTATGTTTGCAATAATCTACGGCTAACTCATACTTTGTGTTACCATCATGCCAAACCAGAGTTACATGGATTCAGAGATTCGCGCGATCATGGCTCAGTACATGCCCCTGGAGAATCAAGAAACTCAGAATCAACATCGTCCTGTGGAGCATGCTGATATCTGAAATTTCAGCAAGCATAAGTGAGAGCTAGCAGCAGTATCGGTGGTCGCCATCTTGACAGAGTGGTCGGCTTGGAGCTACCCTTTGTGCCCGGAAGATAAAAATTTTCAGTATAGCTTGTTTCTGAAATGACAAGATCTTTGCGTATCCTCTTTTTTTCTCTTTTCTGAAACTTGCAGGACAGATTAGGATCTCCCCAGAGTTAAACACCTCATTGGCCTCTAGTCATAATTATGAGCTTCTGTCTTGTTCTTACTCTCTACTCCTACATGTTGTTTTTTTTATTTTCAGCGAGGTACTCCTATATGTTAAAAGCGTGTAAATACTGTTTGTCAGACAATAGTCCTTAATAAAGAGACCGGAAGAGCATTCTACACCTAAACAAGATTTGAGTTGAGGATTCCACGAGCATAACAATGTTTTCACTTCTGTTGATGAGGCTCTGTGAGCATATGTATGTTCCTTCTTGCTGGGGATTGTACTCCCTCCGTTTCCCATTTTCAAATAATCGACAATTTTGCCTTTAACATTGTACTATAAAATTGTTAGACTAAATTGAGTAAATTTATATTTAGGACATAATACGCTTAAATAATGTGGTATCATTTTTAGTCTTTGTGTAAATATTTTATAAAAAATACAAGTGAACAAAGTTTAAAAGTGAATAGTATCCACGACAGGCTTTGTGAATTCATCGATCAGGCCACTCGGGCGATCAGACAGTGAGTGGGAACCACCTAAGAGCATCACCAACAGTATCTCTATATTTTATCTGCAAAATATTTTTGATGGGAATGTTAAACAGAGTTTAAGCTTTGAAAGTAGTGATCCCTCTAAGAGTTTAGCTAAAATTGACTTCCTAAAAACTAAAAGTGGACTCATGCAAAACTACCAATAGACATTGGTTTCCATTTCCCTGTTGCGAGATCACGCTCGGCCAAGCGACTAGTTATCGCACTAGATCACCGATCGGCGTCGCTCCTCTCCAGTCTCCACGTGATCCAGCAAGATCGATCCTGACGACGCTCTCCTCCGTCGGGCATCACCTTAGCTTCCCTATCCTCCTTGCTGCCTCTATCCTCTTCTGATCTGCTCCCTGTTCGTCGTTGTGCAATCTACTAGTCCTGCCGCCTCTTATTCCTCTCCGAAGGAACAAGGAGAGATAGAAATGAATATTGATTCTGAAGCTATTGTCAAAACCTTTGCATGTATATTTCAACATCAATAAATAGCAGATTTAACATGGATAATGGGAATCAATTTGTACTCTAGTGAAACAAGAAGTCAAAATTCTGAATCTTGATTCTGAAGCTGAATTTTACTAAACTTGAAATCTCTTTTTTTTTCCATCCAACAATAACCGTGGGTAATAGAGTGCATGAACTTGGGAAACTATGTAAACTAGGACGAACTATTGCAACTTGCAACAATTTTGAATTTTCAGTAGCAACCTTTCTAGCAACAGCAATTTGCAGAAGCAGCAGTTCCAGCAATTTTCAGTTTTCAGCATCAAACAGAAGCAGCAGCAACAACAATTTTCAATTTTTAGCAATAATTCCAGCAATAGCAGCAACAAGCAACGGCTCCAGTAGCATTTCCTACAGCATATAAATTGTACACTTGCCATATTAGGGTTCAACTGCTGCAAACTACTAAGTATATCAACGGAAAAGAAATGCTACTATATGCAGAAATTTCATCACTGAAAATCCTTTTATTTCCAAATTTATATCCAGTTCAGGCAACTGCAATTGTCACACAATCATATCAGCAGCACCAGAATATTACATCTCAGCAACACCAGCTTCTGTTTAGCAGGCAGCAGCAGTTCTAGTATGAAGCAACAACCAATTCCAGCAGTACGAAGAATCAGCAAGTAGGCACCAGCAACAAATCTAGCGAGAAGCATCCATACTTCCTATCCATGGAAAAGAAATTATATAGTGTAAAATTCAGTATGTATCCATGGAAGAGAAAATTCAGCACATACTTCTGTAAACTACTTCTATATAAAAAATATAGCATAGTACATCACCATATACTTCCTGTAAATATGTGTTGCTATAATATTTTGGTTCGGGCAGCAAGTAGCAACCATCAACAATTAATCGATGTTGGGAGCTTCATAGTCGATGGGATCTAGCGCTCAGGGGATAGGCGGTGGGGCACCAAGCGGTTCATGCCGATGCCCAGAATCGAGGCATCACCGGTGCTTGGGGCAGCGGCGACGGCTGTCCTCCACCAGGTTTCGATGGAAAGTGTCGTTGCCGCTATATCATGCGCCGCCACCGGGAACGGGAAGAAAACCGATGTTGGGGAAGCATGGGGGAGCGACGGATTCATTCCAGCCAGCTGTGGGGAAGACAACACCGGCGGGAAACAGATTGAACCGGCAGCGTACGAGGGTGCAAAGGGAGCTATGCGGCATCATTTCGCCCACCGCGCGCAAAGGAGCGAAGTGCGATGGATTGGAAGCGAGACCTCGTCCCTAGAAATGGAGAATAGACAATCCGGGTTTGGAATTTTTATTTATTGGGAGCTTCGCTAGGGAGTCTGTTGGAGATAGTTTTTGAATGTAAATCCCTAAATTTCAGGATTGGGAACCATATATGATACTGTTGGTGATGCTCTAATTGGTTGTATATTGCTATCTCCTATTCCAAAATAAAAGAATTTAAATATTGTTTTTTAGCAAAAACTAAGGCATAGAAAAAATATTTTTTAAAAAAAAGTCATTTCAGTGGTCAAAATTTTAAATTTTAAATTGTTTAGATTACTTTCCCAAGCATTTTATTGACGTAAATATATAGATTTCCGTATATTGGAATCCATGCTCTAAAAATACTTATATATAGTAGTAGTAAAAATTTTGAATTCTAGAAATGCTTGTGTTTTGAATCGGACAAAAGTGACTGTGTTGCTTCTATGTTGGTGGCTTTCTTTCGGGCTATGGGCTGAGCAGTTGATGGGCCGAACAATATTGGGCTTAATGGTATCGTGTACGGGAATTTTTTTATTTTTTATTTTTTTAAATATTTACAGAAATATTATAGCGGCGAAAATATTTGCAGAAACAGACCTTGCTACCCATCACTTGGGCGGCAAGGTGACGTGGTACACGGCGCCGTGTACGCCTTCACGGCACCGTGTGCGCATTTTGCGTTGAGGTCCCTTGCTGACCTCTGCAAGAGCGACGAGGCGGTGATTTTACATCTCGGTCCCTTGCCGGCAGGTTTTACCCATCTTTTTTTTTTTTACAATGAAGTAAAGCTTTGTTGATAGCACTTAAAAAAATTCCTTTGTTGATAAAGCTAGGCGAGGAGTTAGGAATTTTGCACGGAGACTCTTGCCGCCCTGGCAGAGAGCGGCAAGGGGGTCGCGTGCAAAATTCACAGCTCCCCTAAACAGCCGTCCCGCGCGCGTCTGCCACCTCACCTTACCGTCCAAGTGGAGAGCGGTAGGATCTATTTCTACAAATATTTTCGCCGCTATAATATTCCTGTAAATATTACAAAAATTAAAAATAAAAAAATTCCCGTGTACGGTAATTAAAGGCCCAAACGCGTCCAAGGAAGCCCTAACTCTGACGTCCTCAGGCCCTCACAGTCCGCGCAAAATCGCGGTTCGCTACCATCGGCAACGGTGCGAAACCAGGGCCCATTTGGAATAATCGCGGGCCACATCCCTTCTGGTTAATGCTGTCGATGGATATGGGTCCAGCCTTAACTGTGCGACGATGATCTATACTGTAACCTTTTGTTTGATGATTGTTTTCATACAGAGTTGGAATAATTACGTACTGCTCTGACCAAGTGACACGCTGCCGTGTACAGACATACAGCAAGGACCACCATATGACGCGTGTTTTCGTATATGGAGGTAACCTTAGAGCTTACACCAAGGTATAACAGTATAGGTAGGAGTAGCTGCTTACGATAACAGTGTTCCACATTACTTTTTTTTTTCAACACGTAAAAGCTTTTGTGAGTGTTCCACGTCATATAGAGATATCAAGAAAGATGGACAGTACAACATGCTAACTATAATACTATAGGAGTATGTACATAAATGTTCGAGCATTTACCTCGCTCATCAGGGGCAAATCTAGTAAGAATAGTAGTGGTGCTAAACATATAAAGAAAACTTCAACCATCTTTTTCCAATAGATATATGATTTAGAGAGGGTTTAGGGGGATTCATATGATTCGAGCATCTGTAGTGAAGTCTCAAGTTTTCTTTACTCCCATGATAGTTTTATTATATGTGTTCTTATATATACAAGTTTATCTTTAGAGTTAAATTTATTTTGTAACAGAGAGAGTAATACAGTAGGGTAATGGGATTTTAGGAGTAGCTTCACCGTTCTAGTAGTAGTATACGAATTGACGGTAGGCCTACGTACGTAGTCAGAAGAAGAATTGCCTGTGTTTTCGCTGCTACAGGAGAGCTGGATGCTCCCTGAAAGCGGTGGATCATCGCAGGCGCTTTGACACCTCCGGCTCCATCTTTTCCTAGTTTAATCGTGGCGACTATTCAATTGAGGATGAAGGACCAGCTCCAAATAACCGCAACAATTAAGAACATAGATGCTCTCGATTAGGGCAACCCCGAATGGCCCACATGCAGCATCTTCATAAACAGGTAAAGTGATTTTATTCTTCGAGAGACGTCCTCTCGTTTTCTCAGGTCATATAAATAATTATAAAAATAATTAAAAAACTAATAAGATATATTAATACAAAATACATTACTCTATAAGTATTCAATATCAAATATAAATTCAATTAAACTGAAACTAATATACACATTCACGGTTTATTTCTGTTATAACTTTGTATAAGTTGAACTTAAAGTCGTATGCTTTTGTAAATTCTTTTATTTTCTGAACTCCGCAGAAACCATACGAAATAAATAACAAATTGTTCTATCCGTGGCAATAACAACGAAACAAAGATTCATGCATTAATGGAGTGTGAGCATGCAAAATTGTTTTAAAGTGTGGCTCATGATCTTTTTATCCCGAGATGCCGAGGTTAAACCCAGCTATATAATCATGGGACGTGTGTTGGATGCAGATATCATGAGCAAACGGGAGACGGTAATTGCATTATTTGTAATGTGGATTATCTGGGAGAGCTAAAACAACTACTCCCTGACTTAAATCCTAAGAATGAATCTACATACATATTTTGTTTTAGGGACAGAGATAATACTTCTATCACCTTGTCTAAGTAGCATATAAATATTTAGAACAAGGAGCGAATGTATGTTTCTATCAATGAATGAAAAAGGCGTCACCCCGTAGACAGGCCTGCCCAACCCTGCCCTCACTGCCTCCTCTTACTAGTAATTCGTACTGCACGAATGAGCGTTGTTTAGTTGGATGCCATCGAAAAGAAATCGTCCCATGATGGCGTGATCCATCATCATGATGTGTGCATGTAGTAGTAGTATTATGGGCGCAGAAAGATAATAATACCTCTACTAGCTAGAGTACCGGATTGGAGCATCATGCAGATGCAGGCATGTAATGGTGCTCCCCTCTAGTGGCCGTGGGCCAGGAGGAGACCATGATTAGCTCCAAAGCTAACAAAAAGAGCAGTTTTGGCCGATCGATCGAGAGATGAACATGAAATTGGCTTGGTTATATCATAATATGAACATTGAGAATCATGTTAGGTTAACTAGCATAGTGGTCCACGTAGATTGCGCGGCTAGTATCGTTATATTTTTCTCGTATAATAGCTTAAATATTTTAAAATTTTATAACTAAATATATTAAACAGCAACATAATTTTAAATTATGTACTAACTTGATCAAACTAACCCATGATATTCATATTGTACTATATGATAGCTATTAGTTATTTTTAATTTTAAATTTTAGTTATTTCTAAAATTAATTTCTATATAGACCATAGACTACTCTTTCAATATTCCTTATTTCTTAATTTCGTATTTCCGTTATTTATAAATTTTATTTATATATGGAATATGGACTCCTCTTCCAATATTCCTTTTTCTTAATTCCAAATTTTAGTTATTTGTAAATTCTATTTCCATATGGCCTGTAAATCTTCTTTCAATATTCCTTACTATTTTAATTTTGAATTTTCATTATTTGTAAATTGTATTCCTATATGGACTCTAGATGTTTTTCCAATATTCCTTTTTTTAATTCCGAATTTTAGTTATTTACAAATTGTATTCTTATATGGACTCTAGACTTTTTTTTCTAATATTTATTATTTTTTAATTCCGAATCTCTGTTATTTATAAATTGTATTCCTATTTGGACTCTATACTATTCTCCCAATTTTGTTTATTTTTATAATTCTGAATTTTAGTTATTTCTAAATTCTATTATATATGGATTCTAAACTCTACTTTTAATTTTCTTTTTTTATTCTGACTTTCAGCTAGTTCTAAATTCCTATATGAACTTAGTATTCCAATATTCCTATTTTTCAAATCCAAATTTTTGTTATTTTTAAACTGTATTCCTATATAGACTCTAAACTCTTCTTCCAATATTCCTTATATTTTATTTCGAATTTTGGTTATTTATAAAATGTATTCCTATATAGACTCTAGACTCTTTTCCCAATCTACCTTATTTTTTAATTTCGAATTTTAATTATTTTCAAATTGTAAATAGAAAAAAACTCAAATTTTATTTTTTAATTCTGACTTTTAGTTTGTTCTAAATTTCTACATGGACTCTAGATCTTCTTCCAATATTCTTATTCCTTTTTAATTCCAAACTTTCGTTATTTCTAATTGTATTTCAATATGGACTCTAAACTCATATATCCATATTCCTTATTTTTAATTCCGATTTTTGGTTTTTTCTAAGTTATATTCTATATATACTCTTTTTCAATATTCCTTATTTTTTAATTTGGAATTCTAGTTATTTCTAAATTGTATTTCTATATGGACTCTCACCTCTAATTTTAATTTTTCTTATTTTTTAATTCCGAATTTTAGTTGGGTCTAAATTGTATACCTGTATGGACTCTAGTCTCCTATTCCAATATTCCCTATTTTTTAATTCCGAATTTCAGCTATTTTTAAATTGTATTTCTATATGGACTCTATTTTTTCTTTTTCTCCGATTAATGTGAGAATTTCTAGACCATGAGAGTAAACGTGGTGGTTTTTAGTTGGGTCTAGATTGTATACCTGTATGGACTCTAGTCTCCTATTCCAATATTCTCTATTTTTTAATTCCGAATTTCAGCTATTTTTAAATTGTATTTCTATATGGAGTCTATTTTTTTCTTTTTCTCCGATTAATGTGAGAATTTCTACACTATGAGAGTAAACGTGGTGGTTTTTAGTTGGGTCTAAATTGTATACCTGTATGGACTCTAGTCTCCTATTCCAATATTCCTTATTTTTTAATTTCGAATTTCAGCTGTTTTTAAATTATATTTCTATATGGAGTCTATTTTTTCTTTTTCTCCGATTAATGTGAGAATTTTTAGACCATGAGAGCAAACGTGGTAGTTTTTTTTCTATTATTTTAATAAGTTAATAGATTGTTGCGGTTTACATAACATATATAGGATTTGGTTGAAGGTTCAGTGGCTCTAATTTGCAGCGATACGTAACGTCGCGCGGCGTGGTGACGGAGCGATCTTCGGCGTTTTTTTCAGGCCGTGAATCCCTTTCGCGGCGGCAGGAGCAGCGACTACGGCTAGCGCAACGGTCATGGAGTAGCTTTTGCAGCTTTCCTTTACTCTCTTCTTTTGCAGGAGGGACAAGAGATTTCCCCGTGGTCTTCGGACTAGACACCACCATGACACACCATTTACTTTTGTCTCTTTTGATGTTTTTTACACTTTTTACGCACGGTCACAACTCACGCAAAGCCGGTGGTGGGTTCCCGAATTTTGTCTTAGCAAACCCAGAACAGAACCCGATGTAGATTTTCCAAGGAACAATTAACTATTTACCACTCTTACAAGTGATGATAACAGATTTATCATTGGATCCACATGTTATAGACACATGAGAACCCACATATCATAGATAACGAGTGGTAAATCTGTTATCATCACATCTTAAGAGTGATAAATAATTAAATGTCCCATTTTCCAAACAACTCTTTTGTTCGGAAAAGAAAACCTGAACTGCATACTCTTCTAAAACTGTTGGTGGAACAATTTACTTACCACCTTGACAATTTATTTACCATTTTTGCGTAATCTTTTGCTAGAAAGGCATTTAAGTTGTGCTGGATTTGCTTTTAATTTAACCATCGAAAGATCTCATATACATACCGAAAAAATACATTTGTTTCACTAATCGATAGTGCACAATATAGTATTCTAAGATTGCAACCGTGACAGGCACGGCAATCGTATTCTAAGATTGCACAAAGCCATTTTTATCCGTTCATTTACTTCCTACATGTAAGATGCATTTGTAACTTTATTTATGGTCTATGTCAAGGTTTGTTTAACCATCACTTTATAAGAAGCACCAATTGATGTGGATTATTCTTTCTCTCTATCGCAAGGGTGATTGATGGGGAATTTATATAAATCGTACGAGGGACTTGTGGGTTGTAGCAAGGGCATTGTCACACGATATATTTATAAGCTTATATTTTCTTACGATTACGTATTTTTCCGTGGAGGTGAATGAGCTTATACACATATAAACTTTCAAACAGTGGTAGGTGATAGCTACATTATCATTAAACAAAAACTGTAAAGCATAATATAATAATATATTTTGACGTGTTTTATTAAAACAATCTAGACGTGCAACTAACCATGTCACACGATGAGTCGGCAGTATTTTACTGTGCTCAAGTTTGGAGACTTTTCGACGTGATACACACTACGTCACTACCAACTAGCATATCCCTCAAAAATACCAAAAGGGATCAATACACAAATCAGAAGACAAGTAAGTTCTCACGTACGTTCGCACTCCGGCATCTCCATATACCGTTGCCTTGACCGTCCGTGCGGCCGACGGCCAGCAGCCCACCATTTTTATCCCAACCAAAAACCAAAACGCTCGAACCAAGCCCAAACCCAACGGGCGAGACCCTCAACTGCCACGGTGACCAATCAATCAACCTGCCTCACTCCCATATAAGCCTACCACCGGGGAGAGTATTGGATAACCCATATTTATATTCAATTTTACCTATTCTCATTTATAAAAAGATTACTCATATCTAAATTAAGTGGGTATTATGCAATAGGTATAGGTTACCCAATGGAAAAGAAAAAATGCATGTGTAGATCCCACATGTAGAAATGGACTAAAATTTGTACAAAGTTGCTCTTTTATATAATAAATCATCCCTCCAAATTTCAGTCAAATTTGATAAGTTTTTAATGTGAACGTGAGTTTAAAAATTTTAGATCCGAGTTTTACGCGTAGCAAATGGGTAGGATAAAGTGGGTAAAATGAGTAATACCCTCCCTATATCCAAAATTTAAATGGGTAAATTTTTTACCCATACCCTATCCAAATAATGTGAGTATGGATATAAGGATAGGGAATGGATACCTAGTAGCAGGCCTACTCCATATAGCGGAATGGAGGGCTGTTAATTTCGATCCAAAACAAACCTTACTAAATTTTATCAGTGTAAAATTTTAACATTATCGATATTTGGTAAGGTTGAGATATATAAGTTATATTTACTTTATTACTTTTTATAAGTTTGGATAATGTTTAGATTTTCATCTTGTCAAATTTTGGTAAAACCAAAACTTAATAAGATTAATTTTGATAATAAAGTGAACAGCCCCGGAGTATATTATTCCCCTCGTTCCATCCATTCAAACCATCTCATCATTCCGTCCTTCTCTCCCCGTCTCCACTCGTCCCACCAACACCGTGCACTCACTTCCACGTGGGCCCCAACAAACCGCGCGCCCGAGCTGTCATAGTCGTGACGGGCACCGGTTGCCGATCGATCGTGTCGTGTCCGCACTCGCAGGCGCGATCTCACGGGGGGATTCGAGTATGACTCTACCTGGGCTTTACCGGTCCCGGGACATTGACCCCTGGGCCCCACGCCCCACCGCGGGGCCCACCTGTCATCGGGTCGATGACGGAAGCGGCACGTATGGGTATGGAGACTCGCGGGTCGCGGTCGCGCGCACGTCAGCGAAAGCCGCGACGTGGGAGGGAGGGGGGAAAGAAAGAAACGAGGGCGGTTGCGGCGTCCACGTCGCGGCGCCTCCGCCACCACCCCGTCTCGACCGCGACACCGTGCACTTGGAAAATATACCCCTTTCATTCTAAAATACCCGCACAATTACGTAGCTAGTATCCATATAAAATCATCTTCTTTTATATATGAGTTTACTTAGAAAATTTTAAATACCTATCCCGTTATCTTAGCACTTTAAAAAACAAAACCTTTCTAATTTTATAATTTTTAAAAGTCACATCAGTCGTTACCACTTCTTTATCACCTCTTTATTTGCTTATTCGATCTACTACAATTTCTATTCATCCACCTTGGAACTTTAAAATTGGATCTTATAAATTTTAGAGTTAATTATTTTGTTGGTTTTCATTTTCATAATTTCTAGAAGTCCCGTCAAACGCCGCTATTCTACTCCTCTACGGCTCATCCGCCGCATCATCTCTTTATTTTCATTGGGATTTTAAAAATCGAACATAATTATCATCAGTGTTCATTTTGAACTTTCTAGAAGTCCCGCCAAACCATCAACAGCATTGCTATTATGCTCCTCTACGGCCCGCCCGATGTCTTTCCTTTTAATTATCATCAAGATTTTAAAAATCGAACGTGATTATCATTATAGTTTATTTTTTACTTTCTAGAAGTCCTACCAACAACCGTGATTATGCTGCTTAACGGGTTACGCACCATCTCTCTTCTTGATCGCTCAAGATTCTATTTATGGTTTTGTTTACAGTTTTTACGCCCGCTACCTTCCTCTTTATTATCATTGAGATTTTACAAATCAAACGTGATTATTATTAGAGTTTATTTTTTTTACTTTTTAGAAGTCCCACCAACCACAGTGATCGTGCTGTTTCACGACCCGTCCATCATCCCTCCTCTTAATCGTCATTAGGATTTTATTTGGGGTTTTGTTTATAGTATTTAAATGTCTCATCAACCGCTGTCACCCTACTTCTTTACTGTCATGTTGTTTATCCCCTCTTTATTGTTATTTTGTCATCGTTGTGTTTTTAGATGGATTGTGTTTTTTGAAAATTCCATATTTTTTATTCCGATACTATGTTATTTATAAATTTTATTCCTACTTGAGCACTTATAATTATTTTTATATTTTCGAAATTTAATTTATTTTTTATTCCAAATTTTAATTAAACTCGTGCTGTAGATGGTCTCTTCTTTCGATATTGCTTATTTTTTGTTCCGAATTTTAGTTATTTTTAAATTGTATTCCTACCTGAACTCTTATTTTTATTTTTCTAATTTTAGAATGTTTTGTTTTTCATTCTGAATTTTATTTAATCTCGTATTCGTATTCAGTTCTATATGGATTTTTCTTCCAATATTGCTTATTTTTAAGTTCTGAATTTCAGTTATTTTTAAACTGTATTCCTACATGAACTCTCTTATTTCCTTTTCCTAATTTTCGAATTTATTTTTTTTATTCCGAATTTTAATAAATCTTGTATTAGGTTCTTATATGGACTATTTTTCTAATATTGCTTATTTTTAATCCTGAATTTCAGTATATTTCAAAATTGTATTCCTACCTGAACTCTTCCTTTTCTTTTCCTAATTTCAGAATTTATTTTATTTTTATTCTGAATTTTAGCTAATCTCGTATTGGATTCTTGTATGAACTCCTCTTTCAATATTACTTATTTTTAATTCCGAATTTCAGTTATTTTTTAGATTGTATTTGTACTTGGACTCTTATTTTTCTTTTTCTCCGATTAATGTGGGAATTTCTAGCCTCCACAGCGAACGTGGTGCCTCCTTTCAAAGCTATTTTAATAATATAATAGATAGATAGATATAAGTCACAATTACTCTTGATTCAAACATCAAGAAACAATTATTATTACTTCCTCATTCAGTTCACCTTATTAAATGCAATGCATATGCACCCAATAGAATTAGATATCTCTAGGATGGAGGATTTAAAAAATACTAATTTAGTGGAGAATGTGCTACTTAATTGCATGTATACATGCACGCCTTATATTATAAAAGAAAGTTTATATGTACTAACTTTTTCTTACTAAATTCCTTAGATATGTTATGATATGAGTGCATCTAATTTTTTTTATAACTTTCATCTCTCTAAATCAAACGTCTAAGATGATTGTTAGTACAAATTAAGAAAAATTTAGTATGTATAACGGTGCTCTATTATAAACATCTAAAAAAAGTAGTTGTGTCTTATATTTTGGAATGGATAGACTATTGGAAAAAAAAAAGGGTCGCCGTCGCGTACTCGCGTGCGGGCGCTACAAGGTGGTGCGCCGCGCGCGTGGTTGTGCGTGCGTGTGCCGCGCCGGGTGGAGCAAGGGAGGAAACGGGGGGCTCGGCGCGGGCTCCCACCTGAACCGACGGCGACGTTTCATGGGAGATCGGCCGCCTGGCCGGACAGCGCGGCGGCCGGCTGGGTTGGCGACGGTATTCAAGGCTGCCTGCCAAGTGGACTGCAACAGTGCCTCTCCTAGTAGTAGTTCCAGTACCAGTAGCGTCGTGGGAGATTGGTCGTGGTCGTCGTAGTGGCATTCCTTGTGCATTCAATTCGTCAGCGATCGATTTTGCTCCCCGTTCGACATGCATGCAGTCGACGCAGCGCATCATTTCCTCTGTTTTCATCCCAGAGAATATACTACCTCAGTGCTGCTGCTATTTACAAATCCGAGTGAAAAATTCAATTCTGTTCAGCATGTGTATCCTCTCACCAATTTCTGCATTGATGAAACTGTATAGGGTGAATTGAACCAGGAAGCAGACAGAGGGGATCCCGTCGTTTATACAGTGACGCAGGTGTCGCTGTAACAACTGGGAAGGTCGATTGGCATTTGCGGAAGTTTTGCATCCACAGACTGTTCACCCCCCATCCAGAGACCAGAGACCAAGAGGGCAGATCGACAGCCAAGTACTGCACCTGCGCTGCAGACACCTGACCTGCGTGCAAAGTCGTGGAGACGCGCAACGTAGCACAACACAACACAACACAACACCCCCGTCTCTCACCTGCCACCGCAGCAAAGGACCCGGCCCAAGAGAGAGAAAAAATAATTAAACGAGCAGAGCATGTCGTGCGTGCGTGCAACTGTGCAAGTATGCAATCCAGAAATATCTCTTTTTTTTTATCACTGAGAGAAAAAAAAGAGAGAAAAACTTCCTTACTTTGCTCCCAAACAATCTGTCAATTATTTCTGTGGAAAATCATGAAAATTTTAGTCACATCATCCCCTCCTCCGTAGTTTGTACAGTACTCCAGTACAGCACAGGGTGAACTGAATACTGAATACTATTTATTTACTGGCTTACTGCGCCTTGTAATTCTTCAGTCTCTTCCTCTTCCTCCCCCATCCGCAGGGTGGTTTTCCTTTTCTTCCCCGCATCCGCAGCAGCGATCGTTTGGTGCCATCTCCACATCCACCGGAAAACTACGCTTCCCCCACCGCCTCCTCAGACTCTTTACTGCTCTCTAGGCTCGAGCTGGGTGGGTGATGCGGTGAGCCTTTTTTTCTTCTTCTTCTATTGATCGGAGTGGAGTGGTGCGGCGACGGCGGTGGCCATGGCGGGGATGGCGGCTGCTGCTGCTGCTGCGGCGGCGGCGTTGGTGGCGGTGAAGAGGTGCATGAACGCCGCGTGCGGGGCCCCGGCCCCGTCCCCGGCGGGAGGGGAGTGGAGGAAGGGCTGGCCGTTGCGATCCGGTGGCTTCGCCGTGCTCTGCGACAAGTGCGGGTACGCCTCCGCCTCTTCCTCTTCCTTCCGGTTCCTCCTCCGCGCTAGCTTGCTGTGTGCGCCCATGTGGTCCATGCGCCGCGGGTGAAATGGCTTGCTGCATGAATTAGCTGCTGCTTTTTTTGGTTGTTTCCTGTATATCGTCTCGATGATTTCCTCCTCTTTTCTGCCTAAAAACTACTAGAGTTCTATTTATTTATTTCTTTTTCAAACGGCTACAACTTGTGTTTATTGTTTATTTGATGAGATTTTCGATTTTTTTTTTTACCATTTGTGGTGATCTCGTATTGGCGCCCAAATTAGATGATTTATGAGGAAACTGTGCCGGGTAGAAGTAACAGTGTTGCGCGTGTAGAATTTTTGGAAGGTGGAAAATCTGGTGAAACTTTGGAAGGTTGACTTGATGGCTCGTTGCGTTGATATCAGTTAGATAGTGCGATTAGCTAGCAGTTAATTCAGTGGACATCATGCTCAACTGGGATTTCGATAGTTGTTCAGTTACTTGCTGCATATGAGCTTCTCACAATGAAATTAAAATTATATTTGTGGCCGGTGACTTGTAACTGGATAGTCGTCCTGGATGACGTTTCTGCGCTTTGGTGTAAAAAGGGGGGAATTTGTTTGCCAAAGCTCTATGTGTTGTCAAAATCTGCTTGGTAAAAGAATAGATGTATTGCGAAATTGATGTAGTTATGCAATCATTTTTTTCTTACAATTGAATTTTGGTGATGGAGAAAAACATATGCTTGGTTGAATAACATAAGGTTAAACAGTGTTTTCTTCTGAAAAGGGGATCTTTAATCCCCTATACCAATTTGAAGTCCAATTTCCTTGATCTATCTGTTTTGATTATGTCATTTATGCTTTATGTAGGTTGGCATATGAGCAGCTTGTGTTTTGTGATATATTTCACCAAAAGGAATCTGGGTGGAGGGACTGCTCATTTTGTGGGAAGGTGAGATGGTGACACATGCTGTGAAATGTATGCACATTTTTGGTGCTAGATTGTTCTGCAATAGTAACTCTAAAGAACTTCACTATTCCAGCGTCTCCATTGTGGATGTATTGCTTCGAAGAACTCCTTTGATCTACTTGATAGCGGTGGAGTTCAATGTGTCACTTGCATTAAAAATTCAGCAGTTCAATCTGTAAGTTTGTTTGTTGCATATTTGCATTTCTTTTCCAAATTATCTGATTGTTCCTTTTTTTGTAGGTTCCAAGTCCAGTTGTCCCCAAGCTTTTTTCATCTCAAAATAACCAGAGACTTTTTGGCAAAAGCGATGATTTATTGTCAGGTAGACCACTGGAGACATCCTCCCTTATGGTCGATGCCAGAAACGATGATCTTACTATTATTGCTAAGAACAGCCTTCCATTCATGGTGAAAAACATAGAAACCGGGCAAAGCAGTAATATTTTGAGGCAAAAAGAACTAGAGAATGGTGCAAGGCAGATTAAATGGGAACTACCTACCCTTAGTATAGGGGACATGGGAAGGATACCTTTCCTAACTAGATCTCAAAGTGCATTAGAGTCTCCTCAGTGTGCTCGAAGAGATGAAAATAAAGACCCAACTACAGAAAGCACGACAAGTGAATCACTTTCTGAGGCATGCCTCAACATGAGCTTGGGAATTGCTAGTAATGGAAACAAGTTGGAGGCTACCTCAACTGTGGAAAGACCTATGCTATCACCAACAACAGGATTTCCTGAAGGAAGAGAGCTTACCACTGCATTATCTCCATTTCAGCATGCACAAAGGGCTCGTCATTTTCTGACCAGACCGCCAAGGGTTGGTGAAGGTGCTGTTTTTGATCCAACGAAAGATATGCTTCCGCATCTTCGTGTTGCGAGGCCACCTGCAGAAGGTAGGGGCCGCAATCAATTACTTCCTCGATATTGGCCTAGAATAACAGACCAAGAGCTACAACAAATTTCTGGAGAGTATCCTTATTATATTTATCAACTTCTTGGTGATATTATGCATAAGTAGCTAACATACTTTACGTATAATACGATCTCTGTAATTGATCAATTAGGACAAATTATTTCATATTGTGCATACATATTTTTGTTCTGGACGCTATTTTGGTTTTCCTTAACTATATCTCTCTTCAAGTTCAAATTCCACCATTGTCCCCCTGTTTGAGAAGGTTCTAAGCGCCAGTGATGCAGGCCGCATAGGACGCCTTGTTCTACCAAAAGCCTGTGCGGAGGTATTTTTTGTTCACAACCTTTTGTGGTTCTGCCTCCTGTTAATAAAATTTTGGTGTTGTTGCCTCATTACTGATTTATCGTTGTTGTATCATATTCCCTATGATTTAAAGATCCTTTGATACAAATGAGGATCGGGAGCACCCTCCCATCCACATGTTAGGAAAAACAATAACCTTTCTTATGTTTTGACAAGGTCTATGCGACTATATATAGTATATGCACAAGAGTTAGGACTAGAAAGAAATACAGCCAATGCGGAACCTAATTTTACTACTTCACGTAAACACTGGCATAGAATACCTGATCAACAGAAACCTAGGCCATTGTTACACTTGTTAGTATTGTTATGCTACTTGACATTCTTTGGTTCCTAACACGCTCAATAATCTTATATAAATAATTTACTTAAATATTTTCATGGTTACAGTATTTTGCAATAAATCCTGTTTTACTTTACATTCTTTGCAAAATGGTTGCTAGCTACTGGGAGTGGTGACAACTGCTTCTCAGCATAACTATTTTAACATATTTCCTTTCATGTTTGCTGTCATCCTGAGTTGCCGAGATACATTTTGTAGGCATATTTCCCTCCGATTTCTCAGCCAGAAGGTCGTCCTTTGACGATTCAAGACGCAAAAGGCAAAGAATGGCATTTTCAGTTCAGATTCTGGCCAAATAACAACAGCAGAATGTACGTCTTGGAGGGGGTTACACCATGCATACAATCATTACAATTACAGGCTGGTGATACAGGTTAAATCTCAAATCCTTGGACATGATATCACCTGTTCTTTTTTACAATTTTATGTACATCATGTGCTCAGACTTATTTCATGACTGACGCCTGATTACATGTAAGCAATGATTTTCCTATTGCATACCTTCAAAGGATCTAACATAGTTAAAAGAGGACATATCCGGTGAAAACAAGCTAAGTGTTGGAAACTCGTGAAAATCATACCTAAAAGTTTGTAAATTCATGAAAAAATTACTAGAGATAGGTGTAGATATGAAATACATTCTCACCAAATCTCTACTCCAAACTCAACTCCGTTTAAGAGAAAAAAAAAGGACAAATTTCGGGTGAATAGTATCCTGTTACTATTCATCTGAAATTTGTCTTTTTTGTTACTCCTAAATGAAGTTGAGTTTGAACTTGAGATTTGGTGAGAATGTATTTCATATCTACACCTATCTCTAGTGATTTTTTCATGAATTTACAAAACTTTTAGGTATGATTTTCACGAGTTTCCAACTCTTAACTCGTTTTCACCGAATATGTCCCCTAGTTAAAAAGTACTTCAAAACTATTTGGGAAAGCACTCAAGGCAGTAAAGTTGCCAGTTGATAGGGGAATCTATTTAAGTAGTCACAAATGTCTAAATTAAGTGCACAGAATTTAAAAGAACAAATTGACCTACACATGGAATTGACAGGGACAAATAGGGTCCTCCCATAGTCATTTAATTGTCACGTCTAGGTCAAAATTCAATGCCTGATTAATATTTCATGGTCATATTTTACATGTTTTAGGAATTTTGTGTGGTAGTATATTTAAATATGCTAAGTTGAATTGTTCCATATTAAATGTGATTTCACTGGGAAGGTTTTCATACTTACTGTGATTCTTATTTTCTTTTCAGTGACTTTTAGTCGGATAGAACCTGGAGGGAAACTTGTTATGGGCTTCCGGAAGGCCACAAACACTGTCAGTTTGCCAGTAAGTTAGATTTTCCTAACATTCTTCCTACTAATTTATTTTCCTGCAAATGCTTGTTTCACTTTCCCTTTTTCCTTTCTTTATCAATGTTCTTATGTTCTGTACAGGACTCACAGATTTCAGCTATTGCCAACGGTTCCGTTCTTGGGGATACATTATTTTCTAGTACAAATGAGAATTTAGCAATAGTAAGTGGTTATTCAGGATTTCTTCAGTCAATAAAGGGGGCTGCAGATCTCCATACAAGCTCTCTATACGATCATCATGTGAACTCAGCTGACGGGGATGTTAGTTGGCTTAAGACAGATAAATTCGGCAGCAGGCCAGATGAGGGGTCTTTGCAGTTTTTAAAGAGAGGCCGCAATATTGGTTCCAAAAGCAGGAGGCTTTCAATGGATGCTGAAGAAGCCTGGGAACTAAAGCTTTACTGGGATGAGGTTCAGGAGCTGTTGCGTCCTGCTCCAACTGCAAAACCTACTGTCGTGATGATTGAGGACTACGAAATTGAAGAATATGATGTAAGTTTGCTGGTCATTTGATTATTCACGTTTCTGCACTTGAATATACTTTGTGGGAAACATGAAATTCTGACTTCTTTTTTCTCAGCCCTCAGGAGAGGCCTTGGAATGATTGAATTGAATTTAATCTAACTATATTATACATATGCAGGAACCCCCTGTCTTTGCAAAGAGATCAATTTTCACCATCCGTTCTACTGGGTAAGAACCTTATTCAGAAAATACTGTTTAGTACTCTAGTTTTCATCATGAGGAAAACTATAAGTGATGGAAATAAACAATAAAAATATTAAGTGATCGTTTAGATTTGAATAGGGATTTCCTTGGAGCTGTATGGTATTAATATCATTTTGAGGGGCTTGCCCTCTGCATAGACACCATTCAAATATTCTCTGTGCCAGTGACCAATTTTTGCCAATACCTTACTGTGTACTTTTTAGGGAACAAGATCAATGGATTCAGTGTGATGATTGCTCAAAATGGCGCCGGTTACCACTTAATGTTATTGTTGCATCCAAGTGGACATGTGCCGACAACACAATCGACCAAAAAAGGTATGCTGTTTGTGGAAAAATATTCTAGCCACAGTTTCGTCCTTTGATAGAACTGTTCATTGTACATAATGATTAGCTAATTAAAATCATTTGCAACGTATTTGCAGCTGTTCCTGCTCTGCACCTGAAGAATTGACCCCAAAAGAATTGCACATTGTTCTTCAGCAGTACGAAGGTATCCATGCTTTTCATATGCATGCCTTGATAGCAAGATGCTCAGGGCATGCCATAATGGACATTTGGAGGCCCTGACTTTATTAAAAGGAAATTCGGGCATTTCAGGACATGTTACATCATTCTAGGAAAAAAAACTACATATAGCATAATAGTGGGCAAATAAAACATGGATAGTCTGGTATAATAGGCATCTCTTATCACAATTGAAATTGGTAACAAGTATATAGGGACTGGGTAGCACATGCTGCATCATTTCTAGTGACAAACTCGTTAAAAAAAATAGAAAAATCAATAACTTGAATATTACCACAGATATGAGGAGGCGAAGGAACAGCTTTGGTTTTAAGCAGAACATCCCCGAAATGGATGCGGTCAGCCTTGATGCCTTGGCCACTGCCGCGGTCTTTGGTGATGTCGGGAACCAAGGTTCCCCTTCTGTTGCGACAACCACAAAGCACCCCCGGCATCGCCCTGGCTGCACCTGCATAGTGTGTATCCAGCCACCTAGCGGGAAGGGCCCAAAGCACAACCCGGCTTGCACCTGCAATGTCTGCATGACTGTTAGGCGTCGCTTCAAGACACTGATGATGAGGAAGAAGCAACGGCAGTCGGAGCGAGAGGAGGCCGAGGCGAGCAAGAAGATCGCTTGGATGAACAGAGATGAGCCTGAGGGAAGCAGCCTGTCAAGATCCCCACAGACGGTTGACACTACCCGAGACGGAGATGTGACCATGTTCGACAAGGTTGACATCAACAAGGGCCACATAGACCTGAACTTCCACCCTACTGCCGTCCGAGAGGAGGAGCGGCATGGTGGGCAGCCTCGGGTGAGCATGGTGACCCTCCTGGAGGTGGCCAACCGCCCCCTGGAGAACTACATGAAGCAGAACGGGCTGATGAGCCTGGCTGGGGAGCAAGGGAGCTCCAGCACATGTACAGGTGCAGCCACGGTTCCGCAGCCGGCTCCGGTGGAGAGCGAAGAGCGGACGTCCAACAACGACGGCGGGCGTGTGGTGACGGCGGAGCAGCCGGAGAGCATGGCCGTCGACGAGGCTGGAGATAACCAGGCGGACAAGGCTGCCGGTGACTCTGCTGCTGCTTTAGCTTGAGCTTGAGCTTGAGGCTGACCTGTGAGTGTGTGGATGGCAGGATGGGTATTGAATTTGTTGTGTGTGCGTCTTATCGGCTTCCCGTTTTTTTACAGGAACAGCAGCTGGTGAGTTTTGATGTTGAGAATCTCATAGGGTTTCATTGTGTTCTTCTAGTCCTTCACCTGCTTTCTTGTGTAAACACACGTGTAGAAGGCTGTATGATACTGACTGTACCTTGTAATTTTTAACCACGAGGCTCACCTGATTTGCTCATACCTCGGTGGGCAGCTAGTTGTTGTATGTATCCAAAGCCAAGACATCCAGTAATAACTAATAACAAACTCACCCGATTTGCAGCCCCTAAAACCCAAATGGCTCTACAGTGCTCGAAACTTGGGTCATGTTTATGGGAGCTTCTGCTCACTCTGAGAAACGGCTAATGTGAATACGAGAAACGGCTGATGTGAATTTAGAAAAAGCTGGGTTTCCAATTTCTGACTTAATGTTTATTTTTAAAAATTGCATAACTATATATGTTTAGAATAAGCTGCTCACGTTGACAAACTGCTAATAACAATTTAGAAAATCTTCTGACTTATCGTTCTTTTAAGAATTGCATATGATACTGTTAAAATATAGACAAGAATTTAGATGGTTTGGAAAGGCTATGGCTGCTAGAAACTCTTATAAAACTTTGTTTGGGGATGGAGATTGGGAACTCCGTCTCCACCACACGTAAAACGAATCAATCCATTCACGCATGAATAATCAAACATTAGCTAAAATAAACTTAAAAATATATTAATATATATTTTAAAAAATAACTTTTATATAGATTTTTTTAAAAACACACACTATTTAATAGTTTAAGAAACGTATACACGTAAAACGAGAAATTATAAGTTGGAAAAGGTGAGTGCCGAACTCATCCTAAATAGAGGCCGAAGATGATCTTGAAGGTGACTCAGTTGATGGAAGTCATGAAACAACATAAAGATTCCTTCCGTTCTAAAATATAATACTCCCTTCGTCCTAAAATATAAACATTTTTAGAATAGTATCAAGTCAAACATTTGTAATTTTAACTATTAATAAAAAATAAAAAAGATCAATGATATAAAAGTGATGTTATTAGAGTTATCATTAAACAAACTATTATAATATGCAACTATTTTCATTTAAAACATCTTATTTTTATATATATTATTGGTCAAATTAGTATCTCAAAGACCATATCGAAGTTCAAAAATACTTATATTTTAGAATGGAGGAAGTAAGATATTTTAGTTAGATAAGACACATTCTAATACTACGAATACAAATCCCGTTTTATCCAATCAAAATCCTGGGAGAGAGGGAGTACCAAAAAGCCCACATAACATCAGCCCAAATCGCTCAGCCCAGGCAGGCCAAATGTTGCATGGCAGTCACATCACATGCTTCACCTAGCCAGCCATAGCCGGAAGGAAGGAATACCAGATCCCGCACTGGCGTCTCAAAACCGAGGCGAGCGAGCAAGCAAAAGCCACACGCGCACACGCGCACACACGCCACGCCACTCTCCTCTTCAACCAGTGTGGTCTGTGGTGTGGAGTACCACGCGGCCGCACAACCAGACACACACACACACACACCCCTCCCGCAGCAGCAATGGCGATGCCGCCCAAGCCCGGCGATCAGCCGCCGCAGCCCTCCCCGGGGCGTAGCCCCAACCCCAACCTCAACCTCCCCTGCTCGCTCCCGCCCATCCCTGCCTGCGGCGCCGGGCCCACGCAGCCGCCGCCGCCGCCACCGCCGACGCACCACCGCCGCGCCAGATCTGAGGTGGCCTTCCGCTTCCCGGACGACCTGGGCCTCGGGGGCGGCGCGGACGGCGGAGGCTTCGACGAGATCGGCTCCGAGGACGACCTCTTCTCCACCTTCATGGACATGGAGAAGATCGCCGGCGCCGACCGCGACCGCGCCGCCGAGACCTCCTCGCCTCCGCGCCCCACCAAGCACCGCCACAGCGCCTCCTTCGACGGCTTCGCCTTCGGGGCAGGTGCGGGTGGCCCCGGCGCAGGGCTTGGGAAGCAGCAAGACGGAGGAGGAGGAGGAGGAGGAGGCGTGTTCTCCGAGGTGATGGAGGCTAAGAAGGCCATGTCCTCCGAGCAGCTGGCCGAGCTCGCCGCCATCGACCCCAAGCGCGCCAAAAGGTGACACCCCTTCGGATTCTCATGCTATCTACGACTTGATTTGCTGGTTGGTAGGATTATTGATACCTCTTGCTTTTGATGACCAACCGACGAAATATATACACGTTTATTTTACTCTTGATGAATTAGTGAGACTTTAATGCCTTAGATATAGCATTAGATTTTGCAAACAAAGAAAGGTGGTAGAAAAATAATGTTAACGGAAACAAAGCATTTCATAGTCTATTGAGGCCCAATATATGGTGCTAGTGGTATGGAATCTCTATGGATAGTGAAAGGCAGCTTGTACGATAGGACTGCAGCAACCTGACCAACTGAATTGGATGTCCTGAAGGTCTCACCTTCCTGGCTTACGCGGGCTTCCTTTTTGAAACGTAAGCACTCACACAAGTGGTTGAAATGCCAATTTCTTGTTTGGCAAGTTGCTTTCTTGGACCAAAAAGCCAATCCATGTTGTTTTTGTTCCTAAATAAGAAGGCCTTGGAGCAAACGACATTTGTTTGTTATGTGCAATAATTTTAGATTTACTATGCAGCACTTATTAGCTATGAATTCTCTACTGTTTCTTTTATCAAATTATTGTGCTTCAACCAAGTTATACAATATTTAACTGCGTATATTCATCATATATGGTTTAATTCATGACACTTAGTAAAATCTTTCCTCATTTGGCCCCAGATAATCTTCATTCTTCAACAGTATTTTATTAAAAAAAACAAGCTTCTATATGCGAAATAATTTTACTTATTCAACAATAACACAATTGCAATGCCAACACGTTCTATTTTGCGGTTTGTCTTAGACCAAAAAACTGCATCACTTTGTTTAGTCTTTAAATAAGCCGTAAGCGCAAGGCGGACGAAGTGGGAAGCACTTTACTTTTGGGTAGCATGCACTCTTGTGATACGCCTCCCCCTTTTTTTCAAGGCCTTCTTTATTTCATGACCTAAGGGCCATATATTCAGTGAACTTAGCATGGTCCACTTTCTTAAATACGTTTTTCTATTTGAAAATAACAGAGCTATTTTTTCCATTAGAGAAGCACCATGTAGTGGTTTTTTAATCAAAATGTTGTACTACAATCAAGATTGTTTAACACACAGATTCATGGTGTACGGTCAAATGTGCAACTGGTACAAGATATGAGCAAACTTTTGTGCATAGCTCTACAACTTATGTATTAATATCATTATATTCAAAGACAGCTCTCCTTGATTTGACTAACCATTTGAACTTTATAATGTTAACTAAATCATTTTTAGCAAGTGCATTGTATTAGCTTCCTGCAGCTCATGAGTAAACGTAAAATTTCTGAGCTTGCTTTGGTGCAGAATTCTAGCAAACAGACAGTCTGCAGCTCGATCAAAGGAAAGGAAGGCTCGATATATAACAGAGTTAGAGCGGAAAGTTCAAACTCTTCAGACCGAGGCTACTACACTGTCAGCACAACTGACACTATTTCAGGTACCTTTTATCCATTTGTTTGTCTCATGGGTTGCAGTACTACTATTATGCTTAGTTCATGTGTTCCCAGTGCAAAAACAATAATGTGCAAAGTAAATGTGCCTTTTGAACCGCATTGAACAGGCAGCTGTGCCCCTTACACATGTGCTAACCAAACTGCAACTTCTTTACAATTAAGTTAATCATCCTTTTTTTTTTTGAACTGATGCACATGCCATGACAACTATAACACATAATAGGATTATATGACTATCTTTATGCTCGTGTTGACTATAGCACATGCTGTGTAAGGGTGAATTCTCTGAAGCCAGATTTATTCTATATGGTTGGCAAACAATTTATTGAGCTGAAAGGGGATACCTAACAATGAAAAGCTGTGCTTTCTATTGACCAGGACTGTTAGGTTCTAGCAACACTGTATTTTTCACTCTGTTTGACTGTTGACCAGTATTCAAAGTTTGTGATCATGCCCATACTTTTACATTAAAAGCTGTGAATATACTTATAAGGCGTTTTATTTTCCTGGGCAGAGAGACACAACCGGACTTTCTGCAGAAAATGCTGAGCTCAAGATTAGATTGCAAGCTATGGAGCAACAAGCTCAGCTACGTGATGGTGAGCACTCTGCCTGTACATATCAAGTCTTGAGTTTCATTATTTCCAATAAACTTGTGTTGAAAGGTAGCTCGTTGCTGTAGCTGGCTGCATACTTTTAGAAGATAACTTATCGTTGTTTTTTAATGCAAGATTTATCATGTTATGTTTGGTGATCTCAATGCTTTTGATTGTTTACTTTGGTTAATCTAATCATTTGTTAGAGCTCCAACACTTAGTTACCTGAGCTTCAATAGAAATCTTTCTGCATTACTTCATAATGGAAGTAGCTAAAATTTGGCACTGCTGGTAAATGCCATGCTCTATTGCTGAACTTATACTTACTCTGAAAGCTGGTGCATCATTT
Source organism: Oryza punctata (assembly GCA_000573905.2). Lineage (NCBI taxonomy): Eukaryota > Viridiplantae > Streptophyta > Magnoliopsida > Poales > Poaceae > Oryza > Oryza punctata. The sequence continues at coordinate 32,111,766 of CM002494.2, read as the reverse complement.
CAGAGGCTAAAGCTCTGTCATGTAAGGGATATTGACATTTCTCAAGCTATTAGCATTGACATTTTGAACAACTTCTGAACATCTGAAACACACATAGATTAGGACATGTGTCATTTTTCCTGCTAATAGAAATATCATATTGTATCGCAGCTCTCAATGATGCACTGAAGCAGGAAGTGGAGAGGCTTAAGATTGCTACCGGTGAGATGACAAAGTCAAATGATGCATATAATACGGGAATGCATCAGGTCCCGTACAGCCCTTCCTTCTTCCAGCTATCTGAGCAACACACAGTTCAGCACCATGCAGGCATTCAGCAGCTGCCACATCAATTCCAACAACCTCATCCCAGTGTCCCTAGCCACCAGATGCTATCCCACCCAAATTCCCTCTCCGATATGATGCAGCAAGACTCACTTGGGCGGCTCCAAGGGCTGGACATTGGCAAGGGACCAGTAGCTGTGAAAAATGAGGCAGAGGTAGTGGTGAAGTCTGAGGGCAGTTCAATATCTGCAGGTGAAAGCAACAGCACATTCTAATTATAGACCTACATGTCACAAAATTGTTCTGCCCGTTTAGTTTTCTTTGTTCATAGTCTGACATGCCTTCCTGAACTGCTTCCGTCACCCCCTCTAGGTATTTTTTTTCAATTCAATTCTTTCAATTATAGTTACATTGTTTGTTTGTTGATCATCGTGTGGCTGATCATGTAGACTTAGATATGCTCGTTTGGGGACATCGGGTTTACTTCTTGTGTGTTGTGTGTTGTTTGATTTAGGGGGTGAGGGGCACTGAGTGGGTTTCCAGTGACTTTTTATGTATTCTTTTAGTTATGTTGTAGACTTCTTGTCTTTGAAAATATGTACATTTTTGTGTTACTATGCTAATTCTTAATGGGGTCCGTACTACGAAAGTGTGTGGAACAGTATCAGCTGTTGAGAAAATAGCGTGTTGTTTCAACTATTTTTATCTTTAAAAGTGGCTTATACACTTTTTGAAAACCAAACATGGTCTAAACTTCAAGTACATTATGGCTTAAAAGTGGCTTATGCACTTCTTAAAAACCAGCATGGTTTAAACTTAAATACATTTATAGCTGAATGTGATTTGAACGTACTGGCAATGCGAGCTATGCATGCAAAGTACCCTCTCTGGTTCTTTATTGTAGTATAGTAGTTATTGCTATAGAGAAACTACGATAAAATGCCTAAAAAAGAAGCCACATCATAACTTATCCTTTATTATCTTCGAATGGTACTCAATGGTTCAGAACTTCAGATTAGCCTATAGTCTTTTGTACACTGCATTAGTCTTTTGCAGTACAGTTTCATATTTTACAAAGAGTAATATATGGTCGATCTTTAAATTTAAACATATTTTGATCCTTAAATTTGAGATTTGAGTGTTGGTATCACTCAGATTCGTAAACTTGTTTAGATGTATGATTTTGGTTTAATGAATCATAGTAGATTCAAACCTCGCTTTTGACCGGGGTTGATCGCGGATGTGGTACCGATATATGTAAACTGTACTAATATGTTGTAAGCTTCTAGTAATCAAATGGGATAATTGCTTATTTGATCTCATTTCAGAGTCTAACTACTTATTTAACCCTACTTTTTCGAGTTTATTAATTTAGGAAAAAAAATCAAATTATTATTTAACTTGATCAAAATACCCTTGAGGACCCTATCCATTCACCCCAATCTCATCTCTCTCGGCTGCGCACAAGGTGAGGTGGTGGCGGTGGCGATGGCATGTGGAGGAGGGACAAACAGTGTCGGCACGCGGAGGGGCGGCGGCACCGGTGCCCAGAGGAGAAGTTGCGCCGGTTGTTGCCGCGCAGAGGGAGGGGTAGCATCGGCGTGCGGAGGGGTGGTGGCGCCAGCTGCGGCCCCGCAGAGGGAGGAGGGAGGGAGGGAGGGGCGGTGCCGGCGCGCGGAGGGGCGGCGGCGATGGTTATTGCCGCGGGGAGGGAGGGAGGGAGGGGTGGCGCCGTCGCATGGAGGGACGAGAAGCGGCGGTGCCGACGCGTGAAGGGGTGGTGGCATCGGCTATGGCCGCGCGGAGGGAAGGAGGGAGGGGCAGCGCCAGTGCACGGAGGAGTAGCGATGACGGCTGTTGTCGCGTGGAGGGAGGGAGAGCCGGCGCTGGCGCGCGAAGGGAAGAGAAGTGGAGGCGGCGACGGCAACGCGTGGAGGGGTGGCGGCGGTGGCGGCGCCTGCTACGGCTGTGCGGAGAAGCAGCGGCGCCGGTAGCTGTTCGGCCGTAATTTTATCAAATAAGCGAGGGCAAAAGAGACTATTTATCTATTAGTTAACACTGTTATCTTGTCTTCACGGATAGGGTCAGACTTCATCTTCGATTTTAAAAAGTAGGGTCAAATGAGCACACTAAAAAAAGTAGGTTCATATTAGTAGGGTTTTTAAGCAAGGTCAAACAAGCAATTGCCCCTAATCAAATAATTAAGATGCTGGTTGTTAGTAATTGGACTATAGCCACCAGATTCCTGAGTACATACTAAAGTATATTTTCTTGTAGTGAGTGCAGTTTTATGTTTGGATCCGCGAATTAAAATATATAAATATCAGTACTGCTGCCTCTTTCATAGTCCAAAAAAAGATACACTTTACACACGCTTAATCAGTCAGTTAGGAGAGAAAGAAGATAAGGTACCCGCAAAATCTTTGTGGAGTTAACATTCACCAGATTTGGTCACATTATCTATTGGAATATACTGAATGAATTTCTGACTTCTAAATTTAGAGTTGAGATTTAGAAACGTTATGGTGGGAAACATAAATTAGAGTTGGTCTTATCCTTTTCTTCAAGCTACTATTCAAGAAAAATAGTCTAAAAAAAGGCTTCTTGTCCCCCCCCCCCCCCCCCCAAAAAAAAAAAAAAAAAAAACTAACTTACTGAAATTGCACTTTAAGTTAGCACAAATATGTTGAACTCATTGTGGCTTGCAAGATCACATATTTTTCAGCATTTTAACACTTCTCGTATATTTTGTCTTCCATAATTTTTTTCTTCTCCCATATTTTTTTTTTCAAAGTTGGATTTTGATAATTGTAGCCATACCCAAAACAACATGCTTCTGCTATCGGACAGAATACCTATTTTACTGTGCCTTATCAATAAATCCACAGTTTTTTTCTCAAAAAAAAATCCACATAATATATAATTCTTGCGCAAATGTTTACATTCCACTTCTGGAACCCTAGTAGAGTTAATACTCCTACATAATGTTTAGCTAGTGATCACAGTGCCTTACTAGCGCTTCCCAATGGTTAGAGTTCGACTTATTGTGAGCGTAGATTTTCGGGGCTAGGTTAAAAAAGGACCCCTTGCCACCCTATTGCTTTCAGTGTTAGGACAACATTCTTCAAGGTTTTTTCTCGGTCCTGCAGCGAGAAGTTTCCTCTACTGCAAAATACCTCCTAGGATGTCCTCCCCTAGGGCCGAGCTTTTTCTTCCAATGTCATGCTTAACAACTATAACTTCTCAACAATGTGTGACTTTTACCTTAGGGGCCTATGGTCTCCGCTATTGCTAACATTGTAGATACTAACGCTGAATCTACATAACAACTATACCTTTTCTTTGGCATCGTTTTCACCCACTCTATTTTCACAACCTTTGTTACACCAATATGATTTAGTAAATTGTTTCATGACTTCACTCTTTTTCCATCATAATCACCTAGGTAGCAACACGCCAACACCTATCAATGCAATCTATATCTATAATTACTAATTAGGCACTTTGAGGAAACTCGCACAATAACCAGAAATATATAGTCATTAAATTTGTAGTGTGGTCCATATTATCACGATAGGAAATCATATTGAGAATCCATGTTAAATAAAAAATATTTAATTAGAAATACCATGGACGCTTAGTTAGTTTTAGTTTTCTAAAAAATTAAATATTAATATATTTAGAATTAATAAATATAAATTTATATTAATCTTGGATTCTCCATTTAGTATATATTATTTTTATTAATCCAATTCTAAATTTCAAAATTAATAATTAGCTAGTTATAATTGACGTGCTCTTCTTTTAGTCTAGACTGACATAATCCGAGATATAACCAACATATTCAATATATAGTTAAAATTTTAACATATTTAATCAGTATTAATAGCATGTGCAACATACATCGAGTTTCGACTAGTAAAAACTAATTACTTGTTTAAATGAGAGTTTTCCCTTTATCACTGACACTCCCGCAAGGCGACAACCCTAGTAATGCTAGTACACATTAGGGCTGATGTTGTAGGGTATATCATAACCTTATACATGCTTTTTAACATCGTTGCACGTGGAACAATAATCCGTTTGCCAGTAGGACTGATGTGGCTAGGTGTGCTCCAACTCTAATTGTCCTCCTTTTTGCCGCTATCACATGTGATTCAACGGTATTATTCGACAGTGCTAACTTTGTGAGAGTAGCCAAAGCTAGTGTTTTGAAAATAACGTAATATGGTGTTTGTTTTTTCAAATATTATTAAAGAGTTTTGGGATAAAGAATTCCATGGAACATATTGAATTGAAACTACACCACAACAATAATTTTGAAATATTTTTATATGTTCACACCAAAACTCTTCAGAAATTAAAGGATTCATTTTCCTTATATTTGAAACTGAATGGCTATCTATCCATACCACCATACATCCTCGAATGACCCCCAGTTTTGGCATCCATATCCCCTTCAATAAAGGCAGTAGCCATAAAGAATTAAAAAAACTCAGAGAGACAAAAAAAAAAGGGGAGAAAATAGGCAGAAATCAAAGTACACTGTAGCCCCTACTGATCTATATAAAGGCGAGACATGAGGAGAGCATAGGGGCCCAAATCCAGATCTCTTTTGAGGTTTGAGACACCACAAGAGAAAAACTCAACTCCACCGAGAAACGGAAGGGAGAGAGGAAAATGAAATCGTAAGAAGCAAATAGGTATAGAATTTAATCTCGATCTCTTGCAAAACCCCCTTTGATTTTCGCGACTCGATCTTCCTCTTCTCATTCCATTCCATGCTATGTGTGATTCTGATGATTCCCCACATGGCAGCATAGTAGTAGCTAGCTAAAGCTCCCGATCGATGGCGGCGTACCGCGGCCGGGACTACGGTGGCGGGTGCGGGTGGTGGTCGGCGTCGGGGAGGATGACGCTGGCGGCGGTGATGGCGACGACGGCGCCGCGGCCGGCGTTGATGCGGAGGGAGGCGATGCGGGCGGCGGAGGCGGCCGCGGACGAGGTGGTGCTGCGGGTGCAACCCACGGAGGAGGCGGAGCGGACGCGGCAGGGCATCATCGGCTACCTCAAGCTACTCTTCGGCAGGGCGCTCGGCTGCGAGGTTCGTTCCCCCCCACCTCACCTCATCGCGCGCGAGCGTTTTCTCCGGTCGGTGTCGGCGGCGGAGCTACGACTCCGACGGTCCGACCGCGGCGCCGCATGATCCGCGCTGATGATTCACTTTTTTTTTTCTTTTTGCGAAAACAAGTGCCGTGCCCCAAACAAACCAAAAAAAAAAAAGCACTCGCTTGTGGGATTCTGTTCGTTTCGTGTAGAGCTTCCTGCATCCGCCTCCGTTTCGGATGGGATCGTTTTTTCTGTTCGATCCCAATCGCGGGCGCCGTCTTGGGGTTTTGGTGTTGATGAGTTGATGAGCCGAGCGTGCGCTTAATCGCTTCGCGTCCAGTTTTGCTGATGTGCTCTCCATGTCACTTTCATCTTTGCTCCGTTTCGGTGATTACGATTAGGACTAACTGTTAGTTAATCGGTTCTTATTCTCGTACCCATCAGTTCATGCATCGAGGTCTTTTTCTAATGACTTATGTTTGACTAACCAGTCCTATTCTATTACTCGAGTAGCTCCAAATTGCTGTGCTGAGCGAGTGACATCATGTCGTCATGTCAGTTTTTGTTTTATAAAATAAGAGAAGATATTATGCTTTGCCCTTTTTGGTGGTCTTTTTTACTAGCTTAGATGATCTATTAACTTTTTTTACCTTTCACCTTACCGTAAATACAGGCTTCTTTTCAGCAAACATGAACGGTTAAACCCTTCCTTTTTCACTATGGTTTGTAGCTTTTTTATTTTATTTTAATGACAGCAAATGTATCATTTCTAGCTCTATTGAAGGGGAAAAGGTTGAATTTCTAGCTTGCTCTTAAATTGCTTGCATGCAATCGGGTGCAGCGTGGTTTGATGAACTGTGAGCTCGTTACATTTCTTGGTGACTCATCCGTCATCACATGCTTGGGCAAAGCAAGCAATGGGTACTTGTTTATGCCGCCGTAGTGAAATCCTCTCTGCATGCTGTAGCTACAGCAGGATTTTGATTCTTGAGCCGGTGCAGTCATAGTGACCTTGCACTTTACACTATGGTGCATTCAGCATTCTCTAAGATGGTGTTTCGGTTTCTGTTTGATGATTTCAGGTCTTTGCGTTTGGATCTGTTCCTTTGAAGACCTACCTCCCTGATGGGGATATTGACATAACTATACTTGGGAACACAGCTCTGGACAGCACTTTTATTAGTGAGGTTCGTGGTATACTTGAGTTAGAGGAGCAGGAAGATGTTGCACTCAAGGGTTTGCAATTCATCGATGCTGAGGTGCATTTTTCTATGATATACTTCTGTTAAGTCATCTGTTCTAGAGATGATTATCTAAAAAAAAGTCATTTGTTCTAGAGATAGTTTAGGCATAGTATGTTATGGAACAGTAACAATGTTTTTGATATTTTTTTTCTATGTCTTTACGTCAGTAATAATGCATGATCTCTTAAGAAGGCAGAATTTTCTTTTCTTTTTCTATACTGATGCTCTGAATTGAAAAGGAAATACAACTATGTAGTTCTTACCTCTACATATGCTACTGATATATTTTTATACACCGTTTCAAAAGACTCTGCCATTGCTTTTGCATCCAGGTAAAGCTCATCAAATGTGTTATTGACAATATTGTTGTTGACATCTCTTTCAACCAAATCGGTGGGGTGTCCACACTCTGTTTTCTTGAGCTGGTATGTACATGGAAGTCTAAACTATCTGCTCCATTTGGAAGTATTCATCTTGAATACTCACCCAGCAATTTCAACAAATATAGAGTGCAACATTCTTAAAAGGTTTGAGTATATATTCCCTCTTCAGGTTGACCATGAAGTTGGGAAAGACCATCTGTTCAAGAGGAGCATTATGCTAATCAAGGCTTGGTGTTATCATGAAAGCCACATACTGGGAGCTCATCGTGGACTAATATCTACTTATGCCTTGGAAACCCTTGTTCTTTACATATTCAATATATTTCACAAATCGCTGCATAGTCCCTTAGAGGTACTTCTTGGTCGCATAACATTTTTCACAATTCTTATCAGCATCTTTCTGAGATGGGTGAACTAAACTTTTTTTGGATGAAACACCCAATGCCTTTTCAGTAGTTTAGTAAGGGAATTTACATAGGGACTAAAATTTTTGCATGGTACCTTCTTTGTTCAAACAGGTCTTGTATAAGTTTTTGGAATATTTTAGCAAGTTTGACTGGGATAACTATTGCATAAGTTTAAATGGTCCTGTTCCTTTGTCATCCTTGCCCAACCTAACTGGTGAGTCTTTTTCTGTCATTCTTTTTCTTTAGCTGCGAGATATAGCCCTACTCCTTTTCCTTGTCTACCTTTTTTCTCTTTCCAAAGTTTGTAAAGGTTATTAAAGAAACTTCCCCTCACTTAATACAAAAGATATGCATTCTTGCGTATTCTCAAAAAAAAGTCATCGCCAAGCATGTACTTACTAGTCTAATTATTATAATCCCTTTGACAGTTGAACCTTCAGGCATACATGATGAATTACTGTTTGGCCCTAAAGGCTTGTCTGATAGACTTATTGTACTTAAAAAGGATTCTGATGGATCTAACATGAATTTTCGCCCGAAGCATCTAAACATAATTGACCCATTAAAGTCCAGCAATAATCTTGGCAGAAGCGTCAGCAAAGGTCAGAATAACCTGGAGGCTACATCATTTTATCTTTCTTGATTCTGTGCGTCGTTTTCCTTTTCTATATTCCACCACCATGTTCCTGTATGTGTGCTTACTCATGTAGAACGGGTACCGTGCTTGTGAAATAGGCATATGTTGCTACTACATACATACATGATATCTCTTTGAAGGATGGTTCTCATAGGTTTTGTACATCTATGTTGATTTTCTGCAGGAAGCTTTTACCGCATACGAGGTGCTTTCTCATTTGGTGCACAAAAGCTGGGTCAAATTCTCATGTTACCTACTGCCCTTATTCCTACTGAAATCTTTGGATTTTTTGTGAACACCTTGAAGAGCCATGGAAGAGGAAAAAGATCAGACGTTGGCAATAATGGTTCATTCGAACCGTCGCTCGGTCCTGAATATGCACTTTGGGAAGATGAATCAGACTTAAAAAAATCTGACATGAGTGAAGATGAAAATAGAAGTCCTGATCTGCAGAGGACTTCAGATTGTTATTTTTACAACAAGGTCTCAGGAGACAGTTTCAATAGCCACTCACCATTTTCCCGAGAAAATGGCAACAACATGAAACGACACTACGACTATGGAAGAGAGGAATATTTACCCCTCGGTAGATCATCTATGGAGCAACATATTTATGCGAACAACCAATCACAAATATTGACTCCCTCTACTCGTATAAATACTTTGGATGTTTCCAATTCTTGCTCAGCTGAGACAAATAAGAGTGATCTCAATGAAGAAAAACTGCCACTTTCTTATTTTTCACCATCAAATTTGTTGGATCTATCAGGAGATCTGGATTTGCACTTAGAATGCCTTCGAAAAGTTCAGTACCACCTGGAGTCCATGTTTGATGGGTTGATTCAGGAAGCAAGTTTTTCTGGTGCACTAAACAATGACTCCTTCAATATTCCAACCCAGAGCAGCTTCTCAAATACTGATGAAAGGGATCTAAGGCCATTGTTAGTTTCATCTGCTGATACCGAGAGAGGGAACCTATCTCCAGTTTACTGTTCGCATAGCACAGGAGATATTTCTCAGGAATCAGTATCACGCACTGAGGTCCAAGTGAATGCAGTTTGTCAGCAGAATGTGGCATTACCCTCTGGAACAAATAACATATCCAACGGATTGGCATTGCCTCCATCTCCTGCCGCTGATTCTGAGAATTCTCCTGCTTCTCCGCTCCATAACACAGTGGATATTGTTGGGATGCATGGAGCTGGCATGCATACTCTCAATGTAAGAACCTTTGCGGCTTTGTTCATTAACTTTTTGTTTTCCACTGTTTTGAATTAGTTTCACTTTCAATAAATTGACTGAATTCATGTTTGTCCATATGCGCAGAATGTATCATTGCTTTCTGGAACAGATGTATTATCCAATGCATTCGCACAGCTTTCATTTCCTGCAGTTAATTCAGTTGACTATAAATATTGTTGGTCTTATACCACAACAAATAAGCGTGCGACATCAAGTCAAAAAACAAACCGTGGGAAGGGTGGAACTGGCACATACATTCCCAGAATGGTGAGAACCCTTGGGACATCATCTACTCCCTCCTTTCCAAATATAAGTATTTCTGTGCGTTTTATCTGGAGTTCTGGACGGAGGGTTGTCTGATACATTTAGAGAACACACAGAAATGCTTATATTTTGGAATGGAGGTAGTATTTCTTGTGCATGCTCCATGGTTTTAAACTTTGAAAAGTTTGTGTTGAGTAGATCAACTAATTATTATAGTGTTCCTTATGCTGCAATATTGGCATAGAAAGCTGGAAATAAGCTTTTCTTTAGGCTACACACGGAACCTCCATATAGTAATATAAATTATAGATCATGTATTGGTGCATTCTTAGTAAATCCATGTAATTAGCTATTCACTTCTTGTTACAGAATTATCATACTTACAAGGAACGCATCTTCTATAAGAATGGAAGAAACCAGAGAGATATGTTACCAGATCGACTGTTCAAGATTAAAACTAGCCCAATTGGCTACTTTCGCCAGCGCAGTTCGCCTGAAATGGGATGTTCAAGTTCAAGCAATGGTGGTATTACATTTGAAAATACAAGTCATACACCAACAAAGCAACAGGATCACTCGAGCAAAAGTACAGTTACAACTGAAGGAGGTTTTGCTCAGGAGAGAGCACCAGCAAGCCAGGCATGGAATGTTTGCACAAACATGAACATGGTTGACAGCCAAAAACCTGGTAATGATGAAGACCTTGTCAGACCAAACAATGAATCAAGGGAACTACGGATACTCCATCCATCAGAAGTGAAAAACGGGGAAATTACGGCATCATCATCATCTTGTGTGGAGCTTCCTCATTGTGTTGGCAATGGTCTCCAAGAATCCAATACCTCTCAGCCATCCTCACCTGCAACTGAGGCTTGTTCTCCAATCAAAACAAAACAAGTCGAAGGTCTCGAGTTTGGATCTTTCGGACCTATCTCAGGCACTAGTTTTCTCTGTGAAAAGTTCAGCGAAGAATTCCCACCTCTGCTTGCTAGGAAGGGGCCTGCAGTAGCCGCTGTTTCAACGCCTGTGACTGTGAGCTCTTCGCCTGCTGCAACAGGAAGCAAGTACGTGATTCTTACATTGCGATCCCGTGTTTTTTTTGCATTTCATGTTACAGTCGTGTTGTTGCATTTTCTTCTAATTAAATTGCATCATGTCGTGAATGAAAATCTGTAGGCCAGAAGGATTCTACCAACTGAGAGATGAAGCTGACTTTCCTCCTCTCAAGACTGGTGCTCGCAATGGATTTAATCATAGAGTTGGAAGATGAAGGATGCTTACTAGCTTGCTTCAGGAGAAGTCTGATACTCTGATATCGTATAAAGCTTGGATGCTATTCCAATCGTAATAGCAAGCGTTCAGCTGTCTGAAACTCCAATAATCCTTAGTGATACAATCATTAGGTTTGTTAACTCCTTGAGGAGCCTCAATTGTAAAAAGAACTAGCTCAGCTTTGTAGCTTATATAACCCAAAAAAATGTAAAAAAAGAAAATAATACGAAAATGCTCACAAAAAAAGAACTCCTTTGTAGATCCGTCGTTTTTAACTTTTAAGAGAAGAAAAATGGAACAGTGTTTAGGTGCACCTATTGTTTCTATGTGCTTCATCATGATTTATTATCCTTTGCATGGTATGCTTGTTGAAGTATAATTTTCTCTGATACCTTATACTTTGTACAGTGTACTGACTAGTGAACCGATAGTTGTATACAACGCAATAGGCTTCTACATCCGTATGAGGCTGAATCCCTAGAGGAGAGGCAGGATGTGGATGTACATCATTATCCATCTTGCCTGCATCCTGCAAATGAACTCTTCAGGATCCGTTAGGTTGGGGGATTCTTTAAAGAAAAAATCTATACGTACTAAGTTTTTTTTTACAAAATGCTTACAAACTCTGATATGGTAAGTTGTGAGTAAATCTAGATTTCTTGTTACTTCCATCTAGTTAAATTAAAGGGTTGATAAATTTGTTACTACGAGTTCTGTAAGAAAATTTTAGTACGTCTAGCGGTGGGAGTTTAGAAGGATGATGTTATTAATTATTTTATTTAGTTGGGAGACATGAAAGTTTGGCTGGGATAACGATAGGGTTTTCAATACCTGAGTAGGGGGTGATAATTGGGAGGGAATTTCTCCTTTACTTTATCTAAATAAATCTTAACCATCCGTTTTTATTTAAAATCTAATCTCCAACTAAACTCCCTACAAATTCCCAAATTCTCATATCAATCTCATCATTAATTCTCTTATCTGAACTCTAATCCTCTTTCCCTCAAGTTACCAAACAAGCCGCAGCGTATCGCAGTCTTCAGATTTCTTTCCAGTGGAGTCTCTTTGATGCTGAAACCGTCACCTGTCAGTACAGCTTTCAACACAACAAAAACCTGCTTCTTCATCTCCCAAATCAGAGAAGAAAAACAGAGAGAAGAACTGCATATAATGGCGAAGTTCTGCAGCCCGGCCAGCCTCAAGATAAAACGAAATCAGCCCGACACAATTCAGCTTCCGGCAATTTCTATACTCCCATTTTCATAGCCACTATAAGGTGAACAAAGATATATTATTAATTTCTTTTGAAACTAAGTTTTAAAAACTATTTTTTGTTTAGTTTATGTATTATCTCATTTTTTACAGCAGCTGGACGAACAGAATAAATTGTTTATTTGCATCCTGTACAGCAGAAGACTGGCGTCAAGCCACCAACAAATTTACACCACAGGCTTGCAAGACAAACCTTACGTGGTTTGCTTGCACGAACTTCCCCCATAGAAACGGGAAAACTGCATTCTCCACAAAGCAAATTTCAGTAGACCTGCTGCCTCGACCAAAATGGTGGACGATTCATCAAGTCTAATTTGAGTACATACTGTGTGCTTCCAGGAAAGCATCAGGCATGATGCTCTTCATGATCAACTTGATGCAACGGTGACGGCGGGAGTAAAAATGTACATTTTGCAGTCATGCACGTCAACTTGCGCCCCAAAAGTTCCTACAACGTTCTCTGATAGAGTTTCATGCTGCAAAAATGCAGATTCAGAATGCAGTTAACATATAACACACAAAATTCTGACAAGATAAGGCTTTGACAATGAAATCTTGATAAACTTTGATGTGTCTTTGTTGCGTCAGTAGATACTACACTATGCTCATGCTTATTCTATGATGTTAATTTGCTACACGTTTTGGTGGTTGGATGAAAAGGAGATATGCGGTGACCATTTTTCTCCTCTCCCCCCCCCCCTCCCCCCCCCACCCCCCCAGATAGTTTAATATGATAAGCAACACCATTTTAACCCCTTTGTTTCTCCACTCTTTTGTTTCAACGGGAAACAGAGATAAATTGAACCACCTAACCCGGAAATTATTGAACTTACCTTCCACAGATCTCTAACAGAATAGGGAGATGAACCATCAAGGCCTACAGATGGCAATTTTACTGTAATATTGGCAGACTCCGCACAGCGGTTCCATAAAGCAACAGCCAGACGGTTACCAGAGAGGGGGCCAGCCCACACCTGCAAACATGATATATCAGTGAAAAGGAATGCACTGATATGCAGAACCTCACAAACATGCATTTGTAATAGTTTAATTCCACACAGCAGCTAATCTATTCCAAAAGATTAAGCTGTTAGCGTGATCGCATGCTTTATTCATGCTCCAATGGCCCAAAGAGTATATGATTAAGATGGCAGGACTGCAGTTCCAACTGAACAATCCCCGAACACTATAAGTCCATTATCTACTACCCCAAGTAGCTTTTAGCAAGCATCAAGGCCCTGTCTGAAACAGGATTCTCAAAGGGATGTCATAGGAAAACCCATCACCAGCTAGTGGGGTGGCTGCTACCGTCCCTATGAAATTTCGATGGACTTATAGTTAGGCAAGCTGGGGGAATATCAAATATGTTACAGAAACATGGTCTGTTCAATATCAAATTAAAACAGTTGCTATACTATTGCGTGCGTAAGTTGCTCATGCACAAAACTGTTCTAGTTAGTGCCTTACAATTTTGAAAAAAAAGGACTGTGGAAGTAAACCATCAGGGCAGACCACACAGTAATAATTAGATTTGCATACTATAATTACGAATGTACAGGTATATCACCTCTTGGCATCCATTTTTCCCTTGACCTAAAATTCTTCTTCCTTGAACTCCAAGAGGATCTGCAGAAAACGAATGAGTGCCGTTTAATGTGTTATTTAATTATTACAACAGTATATACAAGGAAAAGAAACTCTTGTGTGAATAAAATGATCTACTTTTAAAACAGATTTTTGCAATGTGTAATTAGTTCTGTACAACTTTTTTCCTGTTCCAGGTGGAACAAAGCAAGGGAAACTTGCGAGCTCTCAGGTCCATTGGTTCAAGCATCTTGTGAAAAAATATACATGATCTGCAGAAAACTGAATTCCAAAGAGCAACTACGATACTAAGTCTTAGTGCATGATGAAAGTTTTGCTGCTGAAATCAAATTCACTTTCAGGGTTTTAGTGCCATGCATGATCTTTGAGAACAGTGACATTGTAGAAATAATAGAATGGTTTAGTAGAAAACTATCTTAAAGTTTACACATGTCAACATAATAGAGAGTGCAAACAAAAAGGATTCAGTGTAATACCTTGATTTACTTGAATAACTTCTTTGTTGCTCAATATTTCCATTGTTTCTTTAGTCATGTTTCTGACATCGCAACCAATTAAGAGAGGGGCCTGAAATATAATAGTGCAGAAGGAGCCAAATAATTAAAATCACACCATTTGTGCTGCACTTCTATCCACAGAATGGTATTGAAACTCCCCTAACGGCAAGTAGCATAAAATATAAGGCAAGGAAAAACACTTGAAAATAAACTAACTCTTTTTTTTCTTTTCAGAAACCCTTTTCGCTACTTGATCTAGTAACAGTACAAATAAGTTAGTCATGAAGTGTGAATGCAACATACTAGAATATAGGTACCATCTTAGTGACTACAGAATGCACCCAATGAGTACTTGCCTTCATAAGTGACCAGATGCTAAAATGTGCACGATACTCTGCAAAGGTCATGCCACCATTCCCGACTTCCAGCATATCCGGGTCTGATAAAAAGAAAGTCAGTGGAATGATAGTACGAGCGTTCTCTTGCAATGTGAAAACTAGTGGAAAGCTTGTGCTCTTTGCTACACAATTACCATTCCATCCACCGGGTCCAGCATATGATGCCCACTTATTATTCTTATCAGCAATATCAGTCATGCTTGATTTCAAACAGAAGATCACAAGTCAGCTTCACATCAATGTATAGATAGGTTTCACCCAACCCCAAACACTTCTCCGGAAAGACATGAATCACCTTTTCCATGTATCCTGAATGTCATCTGTTGTGCGCCAACTGTTACCAACTTTGCCAGCCCATAAGGCTGGATCATCCTGCCCCCTAAGAAAGAAAATAGTACAAGAGCACATCATATACATCTAAACCAACATGATATACAACCCCTAGCTTTTCTCCTGTGATAAAGGTGAATACCATTCACACAGAGAGTAGAATATCTGGCGTCCAGTTGAATTTAAAGCATCACGCATTGGAGGATACCTAAGAATATGACACCATTAAAAAAACAAATTTTAATGCGTTACATTCAGTTCACATAACTGTACTCGTGAAAGAGGCTAACACAACTTGAAGACTTACCTGTCCTTGGGCTTTATTCCCAAATTGTAACAATTGTCATACTTCAGGTAATCAACACCCTGGAGAAATCAATTTCCATAGAATATGCTCTTAACATTTTCATACTGACTAGTATTTCAAATCAATGATTTAACAATTTATTGCTTCTAGCTCATACCCATGAAGCAAATATTGCAGCATCGTCCTTTTCATGATAGAGCGATCCAGGTCGAACTTGACATGTAAAAATCCTGAAAGCTTTAGCTTGTTATAGTTTTTAGTTATTTGGAATACTATTCTTCATGGTGTATTAAACTATTAACAATAAAACCATCAACTAAAATCATCTATAGAGGGCCTGCTTACTCACCCAGCATCAGAGTAGATACCAAGCTTTAGACCTTTCCCATGCACATAGTCCGCAAGAGCTTTGATGCCAGAAGGGAAAGTCTTTGGATCAGGTAGCAATTGATCCTACATGTACAGGAAACAATGTATTAAAAACTAAAGAGGTGAACTTGTAATGCATGTTTTTTTTTTTAGATAATGGATTAAAAACCCGGCCTCTACATCCAACGGGACGTACACAGCCAATAATGCATGTATTTATATGGGTAGTAGTGCATTAGCATTTGTATCTGTACAACCAAAGAAGACTGTTCTGATTGATGTCCAGTCCAAGCTCAATAAAATTATCAAAAGATCGAGGCATTGACATATTTCAAGGAACAAAGTAGTTGGACAAATCACGGCCTAAAACAGCAATGAAATGTGTTACCCCTTTTCCTCTTTTTACATTGGACCAACAATCATCTGAAAAATCAAGGAAAAGGAAGAAAATTAGACGAGAACAACATACTTGCTTCAGCCAGAGTAATATATAACTCCTGAGCCAAGTAATGTACCGATGTTTACATAGTTGTAGCCCAAATCAGCCAGTCCCGTCGAGACTAGTGCGTCAGCTGTTTCATCAGATAGAAGAAAAAATTTATTAGAAGTACATGGCTAACCAAACTTACTCTTAAGTCTGAACAACCAAAAATGCATTGGCAACTTGTCAATTGTTATAAGCAAACACGACATGAAAAAATTGTCACTTGAACAGTGGGTAGTAACAATTCCATTCCAATCCTACCTCAACAGTGTTATATTCTATCATTGCACTCTTAAGCAGTGGAAGACACAACACTAATTAAGGAAATATGTATCCTCGAATTTCCAGTTCAGATAAGGACTTCCACCATATCAGGGGAGAAAAAACTGCGATGCAGAACTACAGATTTAACATCGAAAAATTAAGGGGATCCAGCGGCTGAACCTGTGTCGCGGATGACAGCCTCGTTGATGTTGCAGGCGAAGAAATTCCAGCTGTTCCACCTGCGCACAGAACCAGAGACACTGATCAATCACTCACTCAAAGCAGTGAACCACGATTAATTAAATTACACGCGCACGCAACATGCAACAGCAGCGGATGGGGAAGAGGGCAGAGCATTCGGCCTATTCCCCGATTGGATCACGGATTACCCCATCTGCGGGGTGAGGGCGAGGCCGTTGTTGAGCTGCAGCTTGCCGTAGTTGGAGGTATCGTAGAGTCGGCGCAGTGCGGCGGTGGGGAGGGGCTCGATTCGCATTCGCCTCGCCGCCGCGGCGACCGGCGGCCACCCATTCGCCGGCGGGGAGACCACGAGGGCCACCAGTAGGAGGAACGGGAGGCGGAGCCGGAGGCGCGGCGCCTCCATTGGCGGCCGCTTCGCGAAGCTTCCCGCACACACTCCGCTTCCTCCCTCCGAATTCCGAGCAGCCGTCGTTGCGGGCGATTTGCGAGCTCGTTACGGCTGCGGTTTATATGCGCCGAAATTCGGGGACCCACATGTCAGTGTCATCTGCACTCATCTGGGACCCACCTGCCATTGACAGTATATAATGCTACCTATGTAGTCCTAAGATAAAACATTGTACTCCGTAGTAGTTATATAAGTACACGTGGCACCAGAGTCCAGAGAACCGTCCTATTGGTGTCGACATGGAGGTTGCCAACACGACACATAATAATGTCGTTGTCATTTGCTGCTACTCGAATACTCTATTAGCCCTATAAATTTAATTTTTTATCCATTTCACACATACTAATATAAAATTAAAACTATACAGTATCCTCACTTTATTAAATTATAATATAATCAATTTTTACTTTATCTGCTTTAATAGGTTCATCTTTACTTTTATAAACTCCAACGGAGGGAGTATTTGCTTTTAGGTTTAGTACTGATTTTTTTAATCGATGTCTAAGCAACACATGTCGCGTGACTTGTGTGGCCGTGAGAAACGCTCCGGAGTCTTTCGACTGGTCTCACAAGGGATAATCAGGTTGGGTTCGAAAATTCACCTCATTTTAATTGATATTAGGTGCTTTCCTAATATATATTTTTTTTTTTTGCACGAGTGTAGCTTTGTAGGGCTGAGATCAATCGCCATCGTAAATTTTACTATCATTAATCGCGCTATCAGCGATCAGGTGGATATGGATCACGGATGGATAACGTGAAGCGGGCACGCGAATTGAAGGTGATGTCGTTGCGTACGGGAGAGACGTGCCAGCCTAACCATGAAAACCCAACTAAAACTCGTGGATGCACAGTAGTCTATATTGGGGAATATTCTTAAGTTTATTCCATGTACGTTAAAAACTGGTATACCGAATAGTACGTTTATTAACTAAGGTTGAGACTGAACTTTGCTAATGGGCCTAATGCCCCTATGTGGGTGTAGTTGGTCCCCAGTTGGGCTGCATTTGGTTTGGATTTTCATATTTTTGCTTATACTAGCCAGCCAGGTAAGACCTTTAGGTTTGCATTGCATTTAAGCGAAGTGAGCAAACATGGTTTTGGGGTAAAATGAGTATGGGCCAGACTTATGGCCTTGCAAACTCATGGAGACTTTGTGAGAAAAGCAATAAGTTCACTTTTGACTCCCTCAAAATATACGTGCAATCTGATTCGTATCCCTCAACTGCAATATCAGATATCTTGACTACCCAAGAATTAAAATCGGTGCAAAATAACTATCTATGTGGTGGTTTTGATAGTTGGGCGATTTAAATATCTACTACTCCCTCCATCCCAAAATAAATGTAACCCTCTACTTCAAATTTGAACTATAGAATTGCACTTATTTTGGGACGGAGAGAGTATTGTTGTTGAGAGATACGAACCGGGTTAGTCTCCCCGACAAAAAGAAATTGAGGGAGTCCAAGTGGACTTATTACATCAAAACGAAACAGAGGCCCATATTGTTTACGACATGAATGATTGGCTATCCGGCCCGCTCTAACTCGTTACCGACTTGCCTCTCCTGATACAAAATTCTACTCAGATTTTTAAAACAAAAATTGGAAAGGGACATATATAATTACATCAGTGCTTTCTTCTACATAGTTCACCAATCAAACTCATTCAATGGAAATTTTAGTAATGTACATTTCTTAAAGGTGAACAATTCCTCAATGGCACATCTCAAACGCTTGGTAGTGCACTTTTTTTGAAATGCTAGCGCGCGCTCCACCTCCGCCGCCACTGGCGCCCCAGTCGACGGCGCCCACGCTTCTCCGCCGCTCGCAGTTCCCAGCGTCCCCCTCGGCAGCCTCCTGGCCGTCGGCCGTCGTAGCCCCCGACCTCCAGCGCGCCAAGCTCCAACGGCGGCGCCTACTGGGAGATCTCGCCGCCGCCGCCGCCTCCGCAAGTGCCCGGTGTCCGCCCAGCTCCGGACAGTACTACCCACATCTCCGCGACCCCAGAACCTGCAACACGCCGCCCACGTTCCTTCGCCGACACAGTATGCTCTTATCCAGGCGCCATCCTCAGCCCGCTTGCTCCCCAACCACCGACGCGCCCAACTTTGAAGTCAGTCTTTACTGTGCCTTCGCCGCAACGCGACGCCTACCGCCGCGCCTATGAGCTGGATCCAAGAGAGCGGAGGGACATCCTCCTCCCTAGGTGTACAACGCCGAGCCCTGCACTCAAGCTGCGTCCTGCTTTCACGCCGGCCGAGCAAGGATGGACGAAGGTAAAACCTCGGCGCTGGTGGAGAGAGAAGGGGCATTCAAGCCAGAGCCAACGGCCCGATTCAAGGCGACAAGACGGCGCCAGTCGTGCGCCTGGAAGAAGGGGCGCTCTCTCCCTGGAGGAATTCAGAGCAAGAACCAGGGGACGCTGCTTCGTCTGCCTGGCCCGTGACCACCGGGCATCAGCGTGCTGCGACCCCCCACGTTGCTTCACCCGTAATCGTACCGGACACAGGGCGCACCATTGCTCTTCCCCCCGCCTTGTCCATCGCCCGCCGCACCCACCCACCAGATCAGCTCGCTTGCCAAGGGCAACTTCCCCCACGCCGCGCCATTCCACCAGAGCCGCTTGTGCCTTGCCAAGAACAAGCAGATCTCGCACTCCTTCCCACCGCCGCCGACATGCCTTGAGTGACCGCCACAACAAGCCTCCGCCACACAGGGAGCACCAGCAAGCGCCGGCCCTTCGTGCCGCCATGCCGCGCTTTCCGCTGCTGCATAATCACCGAGAAACTGCTCACCTGCCGCCACCGCTGCCCCCCTCCGGTGTGATGGCGCAACTGGGCGACCCGGAGACGTGCCCCCTCGAGGATGTCGTTTTCATCCCAACATCGCACGCCATTGACGGGGAGCTGCGCAAGTGGGACAGCATAGCGACGGTCACCTGGGCGATGCGCGCCCCACCATCTATCACCGCCAAAGACATCGAGCGCACCATCGCCGACGAGTTCGGCCTTCGCGCAGGGGAGCTCGCCGTGTCGCTCCACTATCCGGAGGCCTTCCTCCTCAAGTTCAAGCAGTGCCGCCATTGCAAGGAAACTGTTAAGCAGGGCTTCGCCAAGGGTCGGGTAATTGAAGTTCACTTCATTGAATGGCGCAGCTTGAAGAACGCCGCCGGCTCCGCTCTCATGTACCGGGTCAAGCTATGCCTCGACGGCGTCCCGATGCATCTCTGGGCGCCTGACATCGCCGAGCGCATCATCAACCGGACTTGTACACTGGAGTCTGTGGAGACTGATCTGGTCCACCCCGTCGACGCCGGTGACACGAGAGTGATCTCGCTCTGGGCATGGACGCCGAATCCGAGCCGCATCCACAAGCGCGCGTGGGTGACTATCACGCGCCAAACCCACGACCCTCTCCTCGAATCGATCACGATTTCGGAGACGCCGCCGGAGCACTGGCAACAAGGGGTCAAGCACCCGGTCATCTTCCACATCGAGGAGACCCACGACTACACAGCGGCGGCCGTCGACCTCCGCAATCTGAAGTCCTGCAGGCTGGCGACACGCACTTTGCCGCCATGGCACTTGGGCGTTCTGGACGGTCAGCGCCCCCCGCCGCGCCTCTTTGAAGATTTCCCTCACCATCCGCCGCCACCGCGGACTTACACCTTCCGCCACGGCCGCGCGGAAGGCGTGGAGGACAATGACGCTGCTCTCCAACGGGAGGCCCGCGACCAAGGAAGCAGAACAGTCCGGGACGCCATTGATCGTGATGGTGAACGATGCCATGGTGAGGAGCGCCGCGACAGGCGCCGCGACGGCCGTGATAATCGTGACGGCCAAGATAGGCGCAGAGGCCGTAACAAGGAGATATAACAATGACCATCCGGACGATGATCTCCACCGTGGCGGGCGGCGCGACGACGACTACGACGACGATCGCGACAACAGGGGACGTGACGTTGCACGCGGGCGTGGTGGCATCCGCGGGCCGGACATTAACTTCCGGCGCGAGCGCACGCGCTCACCGCGCGCCTGTGACCACGGCGACACGGGGCGGCGCGACGGGCGGCGTCATCAGGCTGGCTGCGGTGACAAGGAAAACGGGGGCAATGACCGCGGAAACGGCGACTCCCCCCAAGCGGCTCTCACTCCGACTGTTGCGGCATCGTCATCGGCGTGGAATGCTCACCTGACATCGCCCCCGTTCAACAAGGGGCCTCTGCTCCTGCCGCGTCGCCCGCACGTGGGAGCAGGGTATGAAGCCCGGTCCGCTGCGTCCATCCCGGCGGCACGGGTTTTCGCCCGCATCAACGAGGCCATTGCGGCGGCCTCGGCGGAAGGGGCCCTGCGGCAGATGCTCGTTGCGGCCGGTGTGGCGGTGGCGCTCGACAAGCTCGTCGCGCTGCCTGTGGCGCTCGACAAACCCGCCGCGAACGCTGCGGCACCATCGCTGCCGGTGACAGCCATGGCATCGCCGGCGACGATCGTTTCGACTATAGGGAAGCTGCTGCCGATTGTGTCCGTAGAAAAGACACCGCCGTCTCCGAACGCTGAGTGCGCTGCGGCACCACCTCTTCAAGACGCGCTCGCGGCGAACGACTCGTCCCCGGACAAGGACACTGGGACAACACCGGTGCCAGACATCGCCGAATTCGACTCCGTTCAGGTGCCGATCCCCCCCGATGATGCACTGGCAGTCGTTTCAATTCCAGTGGCTGCTGACGCGCGGGGAGAAGGGCGGCGGAGGAGCCCAAAGCTGGCCCGACAGCCGTTGGCCGGCCTGCCGATGTCACTGCGGGCGTAGCTCAATCTCTGCCAGCGCCTGGGTACGGCTCCAGCGGAAAGAGCCCTCACCGACGAGGCACTCGCCGACTTCAAAGTGATGTTCAACACGCCGCTGCCGCAAGACGCAATCGACACTCTCGTGCAGTTGTTCGGCTTTGACAAAGAAGACGCGAAGGCGGCGGACACGGCTCTGGCGAAATACCTGGGCCCCTCTGACATTGGCTGCCAGGAGGAGATTGCTGCGGCGTGAGTAAGACGTGCTCCGAGCACCGGCAAGTAGAGTCCTCTGTCTCCATGTATCGATTTCCTTTGCTTCCTTTGTATCTGCGTGAGACCCGGACGCGCGCTACCGATATGAGCGGCGAGATCGCCAGACATTGCTACTCCCGCTATTCGCAGCAACTTCGCGAATCAACCTCTCCCTACTCGGTGCCGCAATTCCGCACCCAAACGACATCGACAACGTTAGCCAATTGCGGCGACGACGCTAGCGAACCCCCACGGCCGCCATGCCTCGCTGACGGCCAGCGCAAACGATGCGACTTTAAGGGTGCCAACGATAACGCTGTCTACGGTTGTCGACGGCTGGGCTGCCATCCCACCCTCACGCTCCCTCCTATCGCCCTCGATGCCAGGCGTGGCACAAAAACGGCGCCGCCGCGGGCACAACGTGCGGCGACGCACAGCGCCGCAATACGCGCGGCTGTCATCCACATCAGTCTCGTCCTACAGCATCAAGCATTCCCGGCCCAAATCCTTCCAGCCCAACGTCTTCTCAAACCGGCCCAATTGCCTGTGGGCCCCCAACATGTCTTCCTGTCTGGGCTCATCTCCTCCCGGCCGGACTTCGTGCAAATGGGCTCGGCCTCGGTCCATGGGCCATATCACCCCACCAGCCTGATTGCGCTGACACGGCTGTCACCCCTCGGCTTTGTGCACAATCCCCCCCCCTCCCCGAGAAATACTGGTTACACATGACATACCCGATCATCGACATCCTCTCCTGGAATGTCCGAGGTTTGAATAGACCAGCCAGAAGAGCGATAGTGCGGGAGACTCTCCAAGATGCCAAACCCCATATTGCTTGCCTTCAAGAAACAAAAATGAGCAACATCGATGCTAGGCTGGTATATTCCCTTGGTGGGGGACGTCTAAAATCTTTTCAATTCAAGCCGGCGACAGGACCGCTAGGAACAAGAGGTGGCATCTTGATCCTCTGGAATGAGGATTTTGCTGAGCTCAAAGACTTTGTGCAAGGAGCATTCTCGCTTTCGGCCACAGTCTCCTTAAAAGAATGTCAGACTACCTTCCTGCTTACGGTTGTCTACGGGCCAACCAGAGAGAGTGCCAAGCAAACATTCCTGAGAGAACTACGGGACACCAAGCCGTCTGACAATTCAAAATGGCTGGTGCTCGGAGACTTCAACATAATCTACAAGGCTTCCGACAAAAACAATGCAAACCTCAATCGCAGACAGATGCGAATCTTCAAAGAAACCCTCAACGCTTGCGAGCTCAATGAGGTTGCACTTCAGAATAGGCGATACACTTGGAGCAATGAACAAGACAACCCAACCCTCGTCAAACTGGACCATTTTTTTTTGCAACGCTAGCTGGGACACAGCATTTGAGAGACATCTATTACATGCCCTATCTACCTCACTCTCAGACCATTGTCCACTAATGCTAACTGGACAAGGGGTGGCCCCACGATCAAGAACTTTCCGGTTCGAGAACTTTTGGATCCAGCTCCCAGGCTTCCACGAGGTGGTACAAGAAGCCTGGACAGTCCCCCAACCCCATCATGAGCCTCACCATAGACTCTTTGACAAACTGGGATGTACGGCCAAAAGACTAAGATCGTGGAGCAAGAAATTGATTTCGCAGGGGAAGCTTCATCTACACATGGCCCTCGAGGTTATTCTTCAATTTGATATAGCCCAAGAGTCAAGGCAACTCACTCAAGCCGAACTCACGCTAAGAAGGAACCTCAAAGACAGAGTGCTGGGTCTTATAGTGGTGGAAAGAGCCCGTAGAAGACAAGCCGCACGAATCATCAATCTCAAAGAGGGGGATGCAAACACGAAGTTCTTCCATTTGAGGATGAATGCAAGAAAGAGAAAAAACTTCATTCAGAGGCTACGAGTGGGAAACATGTGGAAAGTAAAACACGATGAAAAAGCCGTTGTTATAAAAGAGCACTTTCAGACCTTCATGGCACACCCAGCTCCACGCTCAAAAGACCTCAACTGGGACGTACTGCAGTTACCGACTTTCGACTGCTCCGTAATTAGTGGCCCCATCACGGAAGAGGAGGTTCACGCGGCACTTAAACAGTCTCCCAGCGACAAAGCGCCCGGTCCGGATGGATTCACGGGAGCTTTCTATAAAGCCTATTGGGAAACGATAAAAGATGACATCATGGCGGTCATTTACTCCTTTGAGCGGTTACGAAGTAATAACTTCCCTATCCTCAATTCAGCAAACGTGGTGCTCATCCCGAAAAAGGAGGGAGCAGAATGCGTGGGAGACTACAGGCCGATCAGTCTCATACACGGAATTGGGAAGCTAATTTCAAAGGTGCTTGCACTTCGCTTGCAGCCTCACATGGGGATCTTGATTAGTCACGCCCAGAGTGCTTTCATAAAGAAAAGATGCATACATGATAACTTTATGTATGTGAGGAATATGACGAGAAAATTCCACCAAACAAGAACGCCGACTCTTCTGTTGAAGCTCGACATAACCAAAGCTTTTGATTCGGTTAGATGGGATTACTTAATCGACCTCCTCCAGAGAAAAGGCTTCACATCTCGGTGGACTAACTGGGTCTCAAACATCCTAGCCTCGTCGACAACAAGGATCCTCCTCAATGGATGCCCAGGATCACCTATAAAGCATGGAAGAGGCCTCCGACAGGGCGACCCCCTCTCGCTGCTGCTATTTATTTTAGCCATCGACCCACTCCACCACCTTCTAGAGAAAGCAACGGAACTAGGACACATGTCCCCTCTTTGCGGGAGAGCTCCCAGATTCCGAACCTCCCTCTATGCGGATGATGCGGCCATATTCGTGAATCCAAGTGTCCAAGACATGACAAATCTCACTGGCATTCTAAGCGATTTTGGGCAAGTGACGGGCCTCCGAACAAACCTTAACAAAAGCCAAATTGCCCCAATCCGGTGTAATAGCATTGATCTCTCCAGCATCATTGGGATCTTCCCAGCAAGCCTAACAAACTTCCCAATGAAATACCTTGGCCTACCCCTCGTGGTTGGAAGGCTCAAGAAGGTCCACATACAGCCCTTAATGGACAAGTGCTGAGCGCGTCTCGCTCCTTGGCAAGGGAAAATGATGTCGACCGCAGCTAGAATCTGTCTGACGAAATCAGTCCTCACGGCGCAGCCCATCTACCACCTAACATCTCTAAAGCTTCCAGACGGAACCCTTGAGGAGTTGGACAAAATAAAAAGGAAATTCCTTTGGGCGGGAGGTGAAAACATCTCGGGGGGAAAATGTAAAGTCAACTGGAAAAGGGTCTGCAGGCCAAAAGATTTGGGTGGCCTAGGTGTTATGAACCTGCAATATTTCGCATCAGCTCTAAGGCTCAGATGGCTTTGGAACGAATGGGTGGCGCCATATAAGCCTTGGGTGGGATCTGTGCTTCCATGCAATCAGCTAGACAAAGACCTCTTCGCGGCCGCAACAACAATAACGGTGGGGGATGGCAAAATTGCACGTTTTTGGAGCTCAAAATGGCTAGACAATCAAACACCGCAACTGATTGCCCCAGATATTTTCATGGCCTCCAGAAGAAAGAATATAATTGTGCGTGATGCCTTAGCAGAAAACAAGTGGATACGAGATATTGATGTCTCTCGCATCTCTGAGGCGAGTCACCTCCAACAGTATGTCCGCCTCTGGAGAATGGTCAGAGATATGAGGCCTCTAAGCGAAAACCACGACAGCATCCGATGGAACCTCACAGCAAATGGGCAGTATTCGGCAAAATCGGCCTATCGACTGCAATTCCTTGGGGCTGCCAAATCTATCTTCTATCAGTTAATCTGGAAGGCATGGGCGCCGCCGAAGTGCAAGTTCTTCTCTTGGCTGGTCACGCAAAATAGAGTATGGACGGCAGACAGGCTGGAAAAAAGAGGATGGCAAAACCAAAAGATTTGCCCACTTTGCTACAATGTTGATGAATTGGCCCTGCATCTCTTGCCCAAATGCAGACTCACAAAGAGGATATGGGCAGAAATGCAGAGATGGACCGGGACTGACCTTCAGATTGACATCTGGGATAACTATCACTCAGTCGAGCAATGGTGGACACTCGTAACGGAATCTCCAAACGCCCCAAGCAAACCTCTCAGGACCCTGGTGATTTTAATCTCGTGGGAAATTTGGTGCGAAAGGAACGCAAGAATCTTCCGTAACAATGCATCTGCGCCATCCTCAATTCTAGCAAAGATCAAGGAGGAAGGGAGAGCATGGGTCAAAGCAGGGGCTTCAAGCCTGCAGGAGTTCAGAATTTTGGGAGATATCACTTAATCCCTGCTTTTGACCTCTCCTTTTGCGGGTTATTTGTTTCTTTTTTCATCTAACCCTGTATATATCTCGCTATAATTTTCTCCTGCTCTATTAATATATACAAGGCAAAGCTTCTGCCTTCCTTCAAAAAAAAAAAACATCTCAAACGCTTCTGTATTCTGAACTTCTGACGAAAGAGTGGCCTCCTTGGCAGAGTACTTGACCTTGCTCATCCCCAGTTCGCCCATGCCTATGTTGGTTTCACGTCTTCACGAGTGGCTGCGCAGGACTGCGAGGAATCTGACGGGGCTCTGAAGAATCAGATGGCGAAACCTTTGTTCGTTGCTGTTGGTCTCTTCCCAACTGCAGTTCTCGCATCCATGACCATACTGAAAAACACATTGCCCTGCCTTTCTCTTTCTCCACCCATGTAAGCAATGCAGCATTGCCTCAGCGTCGATCGTCTGAGATGCCGATTGATTGCAACCTTCAACTGAACAACTTATTATAGCACGTTTGTACTATGCACTGCACTAGAAGAATTTAATTCTTGAAAACTTTAGGTTACAGACACTTTTGGCTCATAAATTTCTCCCAAGAATCTATTGAGTACATTCGCTTGCCTTTCAGCGAAAAAGGAAAAGGAAAGAAAGAAAAGCTCTCAATGTCTATTGAATTTTGACAAGTGGATCTCCCAAAGAAACAAGAACACATTCTTGGTGATTGCATCCACTGGGCACAAGAAAGGCAGGGTCCCATTGGCAGGAGGATCCATCTTTTCTCCTTTCTGCACTGGGCTCACCTCAGCTCAGAGGAGCCCACGGGTAGGTACATCCATGCAGTTAGGCCTGTGCCCTGGAAAACTGACAGATCAATCTTTTACATGGCAGGGAGGTTTTTCTGGCCGTCTGTTTCTTCAGCCTATTTCTGCATACCTGGCCCCTGACCAAGAATCGTTGCACCCTTGTGGAATGGAGTGTAGCAATGGTGAAACTCAAAGTGAATAGTGGTAGTAGGAGTATGTCACAGTGCGCCTCTGGCCTCTGCTGCTGGCTGCTGCTCTGCATTCTAGGGGCAGTGAAGTGAAGTGAGGTGTGTAGGTTGAAGCACGAGCACTGAAGGACTGAAGCTAAGGTTGACAACGATGTCTGTCCTGTTGGATTCTTGGTGGATCACTGTTTGGTTAACTGCTCAGATGGTTATCAGCAAAAAAAAAAAAAGTCTACTCCTACGTGCAAGAATTAGCTTCTCTGTTCGGTTGCACACGAGTGGAACTGGAAACTTAAGCAGAAAATGACACGTGAGATAGCGAGAGTAAATGTGAGACTATCGGTAAGTACACAGATATTTGTGCCATGATCCAATGCGTACGGTACGTAGCAAAGTCTACTCATTTAGCACGAGTATCAGAAACGGAAAATAATAATACTCCTAGTACTTAATTAAAGATAAAATGGCGGGCCTTTCCAGAGGAGAGGAGAGAAAAAAAAAACTCTGACGCGAATAAGCCTACTCCGATCTGTAAAGACAGCATGCGTCGATTCCCTTCTGAAAAATAAAGCGCGATGCCCCCGTGACGCGCGTGCACTCATCCATCCTTCACCTTTGCAGCCGCAACGAAATCACGGAGAAACATGCATGATCGATCGAACAACGAATCAAACATTTTGATCAAACCATCTTTCGATCGATTTGTGCAACAACTATCTTAATCATACCGATTTCACATGCATGGTCACTCTGTACAAGCTAGGCACGTAGCAATCTTGCGTTTTGCTGGTACGTAGTAATAATCTCGACGAGATGATCGATCATAACTTGATCGGGCTAGGTGGTGGCGGTGCCGCCGTGGCGGCGGTGTGCAGCCATGCGCGGCGGAACGCGCCGACGATGGCGCGGTGGTGCTCGGCGGCGTTGAGGGCGAGGTAGCAAGCGAGAAGCTCCTCGAGGTCCCGCGGCGAACGCACGTCGTTCGCCGCGATCATCTCCGCCATGCTCTCCAGGAAGTCCTCCTCGGGGTCGGCCGACTCCTTCACCACCACCAGGCTCTCGTACAGCCACCGGCACCGCCGCCGCCTGGGCCGCCGCCTCCGGCTCGTAGCATCGGCCGGCAGCGCCGCTACCCTCCCCTTCCGCCTCCCGCTCGGCTTCGCGTGGTGGTGGAACCGTCGCACCCTTGTCGTCGGCGATGCGGCCGCGCTCGTGCCGCTGTCCAGTGCGTCGGCGTCGTCGCCGTCGTTCTTGGCGGCGGCGCGCTTGGTGAGGATGGGCCGGAGCTTGAGCTCCGGCATCGCCTTCATCCCGTCGAACCGGTCGGCGCGGCCGCGCGCCGGCGACGACGAGACGGCGACGACGTCGAACACGATGTCGTTCGGCTGCGGGCTCCGCGGGAAGCGGGTGTCCCGGAGCTTGTGGTTGTCCATGGCGGCGCGCGGAGGGAGACAGCGTTCTCTGCTCGGGAAGTAGTAGGACGCTCTGTTCGGAGAGCACGGCGGCAGCGTCGACGCCACCGCCATCCCCGAGCTTCCTGGCTGCTTCTTGCTAACCGCTTCGACGTCGGATTCTCCTCTCGCCGCGCTTCTCCTCCGCCGCAGCTTGTGGAACAACCACGAGCTCGGCAATGGCATCATGTGATGTCTCTGCAGGAGGCAGTGTGGTCGTGGACTGTGGGGGTGAGCTAGCTGAGCTGCAGTGCGTGCAGCGAGGTTGCACCCACTTTTTATGACGGAAAAGTTTGCCGCGAGTGGCAGCAAAGAGATGTTGCGGTGGAAAAGCGGCAGCGGCATCTTACGAGAATCTGACACACTATCTCTCCATACAAATTCTCTCTTATATTGTGCTTCTGAATCATAATCAATACGCTTGTAATTTGTTGGAACGAAAAAGATGTGTTGGTGCATGATGCAGACTTCAGACTTCAGTGCAGTGCCAGAGTAAAAGAAGTGTGAAGTTCTAGTGTTTGTCGACACTTTGTCCACCGATGAAACACCAATTTTACTTTGACAGTGATTCATTCTCATTAGTAGATGGCATGCAACACACATGGCGCAAAGTCAAAATGTTTGAAATAGACAAAGTGTGCGTAAAAGCTGTGGGGGACTCTCTGACGGCAAGGGAAAGGATGCAGAGTTGCAGACCAAAATGGTGATTCAGCTTTTCACTAGTGGCGTTGTGAGACAAGCCTGCCGTAACAGGCGTTTCTCATTGTCTCTAATGGCCATCGCTGCAGCTAAACCTCGAGTCCAGGACGATTTGGCACATGAGCTGCAGCAGGAGAGGCCAACTGTATGCTGGTGCTAATGGAGTGTGAACCAAGTCATTTCTAGAGGCAGCTAGTATGATATGGTCCATGGAGGGTTTGGAAGGGGACATGAGCATTTCAAAAGGTCAAAATTTGGTCCACCACGAATCACTGTATTCAAATCAAAAGGGGTTTGCTTTGATCCTCATGTGGGGGCAACTTAATTGCGATTGGCTTACGGTTGTATGTAGAGACCACGTAGTGCAGGTGCAGCCCAAACGGCCTCTACAGTTGCATTCGTTTTGCAGCTTGCTTGCATCTTACAGAAGACAACATGCATGTATGCAGGAGAAAAATCTAACTACAAATGTACCATTATTCCGGTATACCACCCTAACTTTTTTTTTAAAAAAAAACATAACCCAAACACAAGCTCACAATGCGCTCACGCTCAACTGTATGAACGTGTACACGCACACCCTATCTCTATAAATACTTCCGAAAAACTGGATCGACATATCTTAACATTGAAAAAAAACACCATGGAGGTCTCGCTATCAACGCGTATGTCACTTATGCAATCCTAAATTGGTACTACAAATTAACACAGGGAAGAGTTCACAAAACCGAATTGTCATCAAAAATTGCTTTAGGTAGGACTATTTTCATGGTTTTTGCAAAAACCGTTTGAAACCCATTGACTACCGATTTAAAAAACTCTAATTTATGATGGAACTTGATCGGTTTACTGAACAGTTTGTGATCTTGAGCTGGCCCGAAACCTTGATTTCCGTTGGTTTTTATACCTTGGCACGGGGTGATCCCCGAAAAATCCACATAAACAATCAGCTATACTGGGGTTGATCATAAGACTTGACCGTGCAATGCGGCAGGAAGAGACAAAGGCATCTTTTTTTTTTCATCCACTGTAGTGATTCCAGAACATGTACAGATTATTTCGGACCTGCATTTTTTTAACACAAAACCTACAGAGGCTGTTGGATCAACAGTTCTTGCCGCTTCCTTGTTCTCGATGTCTACAATGCACCAGTATTGAACTGCTCATCAGATGTTCAGACATGTTATGCACAGCAACCGGTAGACATTTTTTTACTGCAGACTAGCAGCTAGCTAGCTCCAATGATGAACTAGAACTACTGGTCACCCATGCTTGTCTGAAACGGATCAGTAAAACAGCTACTACGAGCTCCTATACAGTAAACAGTACACGTACTATAAAATTCACGATTCTCGAATATTGTTTATATATAGTTCCTCCCTTCGAAAAAGAAAACAACCTCTGAAGATAAATCTACACAGGCACTTATCCAGTTTCATCGTAGAAAATTTATCTTTTCAGGACGATGTGTGTGTGGCTTCTAAGTATTTCAGCTGAAGCCTGAAGAGATGACAGTTTTGCGTGAGCCAAGATCAGCAGAGGAAGGCATGATCGCGCTGATGATTTCGCGGCGCGTTTTGCCGGGGCGACGACGACGAGGCTCACCTCACGGGGGGATTATTCTGCCAGTGGTTGCGGGGACACGGCGAGCTTATTTCAAGAGACTGGACAAGTGCGGATCAGTGCTGCTCGTACCAAGCCAGTTCAATTCGTGCGTGCCACCATTCCATGCCAAAATTGTCGATTACAAGTTGCCGGGAGCAAGCAACCACCGCCCTAGCTGGTTAGTAGCTCCAATACCTAGCTACATCTATCCATGATGAGATCAAAAACCCATAGTAGCATGGGAAACTAGTAGAAACAAAAACAGCACCCTAAATTCCTCTCTCGGAGCAACAGAGTACAGATGCTGAGTTTGGAGGTATGCAAGTAGATAATGATGTAATTGAGATGGATCGATGGATAGTGTGCGGGCGCGGCCCGTTAGGTAGGAAGAGAGAAATAATTGTTGATGAGTAGGTATAGTTCAAAGACCCGTGCCATGATGGTAGCTTTGCAAATCTTACTCGAACGCCGTAATCATTATCCTTTCTAGCGAATACTATAGTGTGCCCAGCGGATTCATGACAAGTTTATATGCAAAAGTAAAGTTTGAGACTGTCAGTCATGGCCAGGGTTTATCATTGGTGGTAATCATGCAGCGGATAATCTTATACTCTTTTTTTTTTAAGAACAGATAATCTTATACTCCTACATGCATATATTATTTTGCTGACACACACCACCAGCTAGCACTACCTATTACTAATTAAGATTGGATGTGTAATACGTAGTGCTAGCTTTCTGCTGGATTGATCGACTTGTAATACGTAGTAATTCAGCAGAAATCCAGCTAGCACCGTTACTACTTGAATCTTAATAAGTACAGTAGTAATTCAATCGATTTCTGCTGGATTGATCGACTGGATGTGTAACAGTGTAAGACTTGGGTTCCTGACAACGAGTTAAAAAGGAAAACAGAGTCTACCTTTTGCGGCGGCGTGTGGTGCATTTCTCGTACATACTTGTACAGTGGTGATGATGTTGTGCTGATGGATGGAGTTAGGAGTAAATTTGTGGACAGACGATGCAATAGTACGTGTGCAGGGCCATGAGTTAAGGTCGACATTGAATTCCCTGTCTAACGACGGCCGGCCGCAGAAGAACACTGTCCAGCCATGCACACGTGAGTACATACATATCTATCTTCTGTGTACATGTGTACACACAGTACACGCGTTCGTCGTCCAAACGCGTACGTATGCAAGTGTACTGTATGTGTTTAGGTACGTACGTATCTATACGTGTCGTGTCGAGTAATCATATACGTGTTGGCTGGGCAGGAAATATCGTGCGTACGCATGTGTGTGTGTGTGTGTGTATCAAATTATTCATTCAAGCTAGCTAGCATGCATGATTCCGAGACGACGGGGACCGGGCGGGCGATGGAGCGATCGATCGATCGAGTTTTAGGCGGACAGTTGGGTGCCCGACCGCGTTCTCGGCTTTAAATCTGCCGCTTTCCGCATGCGCCGATCCGCGTGTGTTTTCCGGCCGAGTTGCAACCGCGCGCCCGCCGCTTCAGGCGTCCGCGCGCGGAGACGATCGACTCGGTCGCCTGATCGATCGGTCTCGTCTACGTACGAGAGCGCGTCTGCGTCGTCGCGCGAGGAATAATTTCCGGCGTCGTGAGGGGGAGGTGGCATGTGATGCTCGCGAGTGGCCGGAGATGTGGGCTTTTTCCGGTGTCCTTGGCGAGATTTGGGCAGGCAACGACGTCGACGCATGCACCGATCTGATCACTGCCATAGAAAGGAGGTTGGCCAACGCCCTGGGCATGTATATACTCAGTGTCACCTAGTGCGCGGTGATTTCAGAGTTTTCGACGGGTTATATTATATATACGGCGTTCGATCGAGGCCATGCAAGAAACAAGGGACTAGCTAGTCTCTGAAACTCCGAATATATTGCTCTATGCCTCTATCGGTTAATTTCTACCCACTATGTCATCTTTTCACTTTTCCTTTTTTTTTCTTCCATGATCAGAGCGAGAATGGCTCGATCGATCGGCCGTGGCATGATGGGCTTCTCTGCTGCATTCAGTGGGCGCAACGGCACATATGGATCGATCGATCGATCGAGTCTAGAGAACAAAAAGCACGGAGGAATGAAGGCGGTCGAGAGAGAATTCGGGGGAGGTCGAGAGCAATAATTAAGTAGTATGTGTACGTACTACGGCTGTTTTATTATTGGTACGACGCGATCATACTCGACCCTATGGCCGAAACAGTCACGTCGTTCGTTGGCGACCCATGCTAGCTAAGTGAGGCTGCCAAGGACAGTATTATTACGCGCCGCTGTCGCCTGTCCATCCGCCGGTAGCGCAAGGTTAACTTTTCACGCCGCCCCACCCAACAAATTGACCCACATTTCTCATGTTCCATTGAAGGGAAAAAGTTCAATTTAACTCGCTTAATATAGCTGGGATCTGATTGGTATTTCTCAATCACAAATTCGGATATATTAACCTTTTTAATTATTAAAACTGTTCAAAATGAATCGCTTGGTTATTTTGAAGTCGGTTTTCGTTGACATGATGTCCATGTAGCAACCTAGTCATCAGGAAAATTAAACATAAATGATTGGCCTGCCACGTGGATGTCATATCAGTAGAACCATCTAAATAGTTGAGGGAATTGTTTTGAAATGTTTTAATAGATGGAGGGATTGATATATCTGGTTTTGTGGTCGAGAGATACGAATCAAATCGACCTATAATTGAAGGAGCTAAATTGGATTTTTCCCTCCATGAATCTGGGCTCTCGGCCGTGTGAGCTTGTCCCTGTTTGAGGAAAGCCCACTAAAAGGCCAAACATCACTGTTGCATAAGACATCTCCAAGGCCTACTTAGCCCTGGACGATGGATCTGCTTTTTACAGCCTGGCCCAATTCATCGCCCCAAATGACGAATGAGTTGTACTTATGGGCCCTATGGTGAACTTCTTTTTTGACGGCTTAACATTTGAAAGGCCGAAAACTGTCTGGCACACATTTATACTTTTAGAGTACAAAGAAGAGAGGACGTTTAGGATGGTAATAACGAGCTAAATGTACTAGTTTTGAAATATTCTGCAAAAACTATGATGCTTTGAACAAAGTACAGATATACAAATTCTTAAGCTGTAGTTAGCTAGCTAGAGAAAAAAATAGGCAAATATAAACGAGACAGCTTTCACACTACATGGAAGCCTCTTACAATCCGTTGAACTGCAAATTAAGGCTGTACTGTAGCTAGCATGCTAGCTAACATAGATATCTAAATATGATCAATTATTGATCGATCATCAGGTCGTTTTAAACTCCCCTAACGACAAACAACATTCAACGCAAAATTTTGCATTTAGATTTGTCACATATACAGCATGGCTCCTGCTGGTTAAATGTTTTAAATTGATCGATATACTGCATGCACGTACTCAATCTGTATAATTTTGCATTTTAATTTGCTTTGCTTTAGCCATCTGTGCTATGACGCATTTAATCGTGTCCTCCCACTCTGTCGCTCGCCTGCTCTGCCTCTACGTGAACTCCACCTCCACCCGCAAATCCACTGTGCATTCGTCTCATCATCATCATGAGGCCCCAATAAAACTCAACCGATTCAATCAAATCAACAACCAAATCGATCACAAAACACCAGCAACCAACAAACGCACATTGCGAATACGCAATTGGTGCAATCTTCCTAGCTAGCCTACTAGTCTGAGATATATCATAGCAATCTACTGCATTGCATGCAACGCCCAAGAACAAGAAGAATAAGAGATGGCGTAAAGCTCACGAGCTGTGTTAGTGGCGTCGTATCATTGCGTTGCATGCGCTGCGGTTGATCGGTCGATCGATGCCGTCGCCGTGTTGCTTGCAGTGCAATCCATGCAGTGGGATGCTCGCGCTCTTCAAGAGGCGCCCGCGGGCGCTGCTCCGCCGCGCCGTGGGCAAGATGAACAACAGCCGGCGGCGGCGCCGGCGCGCGGGCAGCTTCAGCTCCGTCCGCGCGGTGTTCTGGCCGCTCATGTCCATGCGCTCCGACGCCGACCGCAACGACGCCGCCGCTGACCGGCCTCCGGCATCGTCCACCGACGACGACAGCAGCGTCGTCGCCGGCCTGCGCGCGCCGTCGCCGTCACTCGACACGCCCGCGTCGACGACGGCCTCCCGGGTGCTGGCGCTGCAGACCCAGCTCGGCGAGGCCGCGGCGCTGGCGGCGGCGAAGCCGAGCAGCGGTGGCGACGACAAGACGGACGACGGCGTGGAGGAAGCGTGCAGAAGCTTCGAGAAGCACCTGATGGAGATGCTGGTGGAGGAGAGGAAGGTGAGGGACCTCATGGACGTCGAGGAGCTCCTGTGCTGCTGGGAGAAGCTCAGGTCACCGGTGTTCGTCCAGCTCGTCGGCCGCTTCTACGGCGAGCTCTGCATGGACCTCTTCTCCGGCCGCGACACCGACGTGTCATCCGAGTCCGAGGATTTGACTCTCTGACATCCACAGACAGAACAGAACTGGGGTTTCTTGCCAACTGACAGGTGGACCCGGCTGTGGATATTTTGTGGCCGTTTAAGCTGTTTCTGTGTTTTTGTCAATCCATGGAATGCCTATCCTACATCAAAAACGTCCATCACCATCATAAATCCTTCATCACCTTGTCAAATTACACTTTCGGTGAAGAATATGGCACCTTTCAACCTCCAGTTCGAGGGGCCTTTGACCTTTTGAATTTAAATTTTTGTCTCAGTACATTTAAGGGGAAAAGAAACCTTCTTAGGAAAGCACCGACAGTGAGTAGCAGAGTCGTGGGTGCATAATTTCAAATCCTAATATCCACAAATATTATGTTTTTCATAGGATTTTAATGAGGTTAAGGCCTCTATTCCTTTAAGCATGTGTTAAGAGACGCACTCATGTATATCGTTGTGTATAACACGTCTTCCAGGTAAAGAAATAAAAATGATAAAAACTTTTTTCTCTATGCCTACTTGCCTAGTATCCTCTTAAAGCTTTGATTGGATCTTGGAATCATGACTTCAGCAGGTCTCTGCCTTCGCGATGCCCTTGAACTGGAGAGCCAAATTATTAACTGGGTCTTTATTTGGGCCTTATATATACAATCTACAGGTACATGAGCAAATCACCGCGAGTTGTTCATACCAGGGGTGGACGTCGAACTGTCTCCAATCGGCTCGGTTTGGCTCGTTAGCCGAATGAGTTAGAAACCTAGCTCAACTTGGCTCGTCTGCAAGCTCGAGCTAGCTCGTTTAGCTCGCGAGCTATGGGGGGCAAGCAACGTTTAGCCAGCGACCACGGGAAGGAGCTTAACCTCGCCGGCACAGCGATCACGGGGATAAGTTTGTCGGCGACCATGGGAAGGACCAGAGGAGCTCGACGGTGGATGGGACGAGCTCGACCTCGCCGTCACTGCAACCAGGGGAAGGAGCTTGATGGCGGAGGAAACGAGCTCGAGCTCGCCGGTGACCACGGGGAGGAGCTCGACGGTGGAGGGGACGAGCTCGACCTCCGTCGGCACAGGAACCACGGGGAGGACTGGAGGAGCTCGATGGTGGATGGGACGAGCTCGACCTCGCCGGCACTACAACCAGGGGGAGGAGCTTGACGGCGGAGGAAACGAGCTCGAGCTTGTCGGTGACCACGGGGATGAGCTCGACCTCTACCGACACTTGGACCACGAGGAGGAGCGCTACGGTGAAGGAGACAAGCTCGAGCTCGCCGGCGGCGTCGAGCGCTGGGGAAGAGTCGGAAAGCGGCGGCATTGGGCGTGGCGCGTGGGGGAGCTCAGCCGCCAGGAAAGGGATAAGGGAAGGACCAAGGGTTTTGACTTTTGGTGCTCACTATTGTCTATTGAGCCGCCTAAATAGATGGGCCTGTGGGCTTTGTGGCCTAGCAGCCTACTGAGGTATGGGCTCGTTAAGGCTCGCGAGTCAGCTCGAGCTGGTTCGTTATCTCTAACGAGCTAAAATACCAGCTCGGCTTGTTAGGAAAATGAAACGAATCGAGCTTGTCACGAGTCGAGCGAACTAACGAGCCACGAGCTTTCCGTCCACCCCTTTTTCACATACGTAGTGACCACATGTTTCCAGAAGCAACTGGAAATACCTGTCAACTGATATCGACCTAACCAACCTAACGAAGTAACGATCACTGATTAAGTCATATGTGACCAAATTAAGAAAGCTTTTAACATATGCAGCAGCAGCCACTCGGATTTTCTGACTGCTGCAACTTCTCTCGGAATTAAAAACTTCTTTAGATAGTTTAGTTTTTTATTCAGATTCTAAAAATCTATGATTATAGAATCTAGAAAATAAATTATAAATCAGAAGCTAGGTTTTCTAGCATCTTCAAATTCCCATAAGCTAGTTACCAATCAGTTATTTCTTAGAATTGCTTTACCAAATAAAACCGCAGTGAACAGTTCAAAAAAAAAATCAGGATTGTTTCTTTTCTTGACGATGGTGGCTATTGAGCTACAACGAAGCGACTGGGCTGGATCGCTGCAGCCACGGCCACGGCCATCACAAATGATCAGCCTGATAATCACAGGCAAGCTTTCGAACAACTATATCGTTTCGTTATTCATATGTTTATCTAAATCATCTATCTATTATATCGTTTCGCTTATTCATATGTTTATCTAAATCATCTATCTATTATATTATTAAGATAATTAAAAAAAAGACACCACGTTCGTTATACATGATAGAAATTCTCATAATAATTGAAGAAAAATAAAATAAAAATCCAAATAAAAATACAATTAAAAAATAAATGAAATTCGGAATTAAAAATAAGCAATATTGAAAGATGGGTTCATATAAGAACCTAATACGTGATTAATTAAAATTTAGAATAAAAAATAAATAATTTTCTGAAATTAGGAAAGAAAAAGAAGAGTTCAACAATTCGGATACAATTTTGAAATAAGTAAAATTTGGAAAAAAAAATATTGAAACAACAATTAATCCATCTATAACACAACACGAGATTAATTAGATTTCGAAAAAAATAAAATAAAATCAAAAATTAGAAAAATAGAAATAAGAGCTCAACTAGAAATAAAATTTGTAAATAACTAAAATTTGTAATAAAAAATAAAAACTATTGAAAGAATAGACCATCTAGAACATATAACGAGATTAATTAAAATTCGGAATAACAAATAAAATAAATATCGAAAATAGAAAAATAATTATAATAGTTCAAGTAGGAATGCAATTTACAAATAAAAAATATTAAAATGAAAAATATGTATTTTTCGAAAAGAATAGTTCATCGAGAACATAATGATATCAAATGATAATAAAGAGGAAAAACAAATAGGTTGTAAAGGAGTAGAGTGGTGGTAGTCGATGAGACATATAAAAATATAAACATATAAATAAAACCCAAATATAATCTCAGTGACGATTAAGAGGAGGGACAATGGACAAGCCATTAAGCAGCACGGTCGCTGCAATTGGCGGGATTATAGAAAGTAAAAAAATAAACTCCAATGATAATCACGTTCAATTTTTAAAATCTCAATGATAATAAAGAGGGGAGGCAGCGGGTGGGTCGCGCGTAGAGGAGTACAGTGGCAAAGTCGCTGACGGTTTAGCGAGACTTCTAAAAAGTAAAAAATGAACTAAAAATAATTATGTTCGATTTTTAAAATCTCAATGATAATAAAGAGAGAAGGCAGCGAAGGGGCCGTGAGGAGTACAATGACGGTGTTGATGGAACTTCAAAAAATTTATAAAAACAAAAGCCAACGAGACAATAAACTGTAAAAACTAAAAGGTCCAATTTTTAAAAGTCTCATGGAAGATGAATAAAAATAGTGATAGATCGATAAGCAAATAAATGCATGACAAATGAGTAAGGGGAGAGATTGAAGCGACTATTTAAAAATATAAAATTAGAAACACGCGTATGATAAATTTCGGTCTTTCAAAATCCTAAAACAACGAGATAGATATTTAACAAAATTTAAGTAAAATCATTATGTAAAACTAAATAATTTTGTGTGGGTGCTAGCCACACAATTGCGCGGGTCACCCAGCTAGTTTATTAGTAAATAAAAAGTTATTTGTGAGTAAATTTTGTATATGACTTCTTAGTCACTCAAAAACAAATGTTGTAAAATAAACTATAATAAAAAAATAAATTTAAAATTAAATTCTAAAATTTAAATTTTGGTTTATAAGCCTAAGCATGAGTCAAACAGCGAGGCCCAAAGTAGAATTTGTAGGTTTGGTACACAGAACAACCAGCTGAGATGCGGTAGGTTGCGTCAATCTTCAGAAAAGAAAAAAGGAACACTACTAGCTGGTACTGTACAATTCGTGAGATTGACATCTTTAGAAAGCCATTTGTTCATCTTGGACTCAGAGCATTTCTAATGCAATCTGTTGATGGACGTCGATAGATTGTACTCCCTCCGTAAAAAAAACTCTAATTATATATTTAAATATGATACATGTTAACATATATAACTAGGATTTATTTTTTTAGACGGAGAAATGATTTATTTTTCTAGGATGGAGAAAGTAGAGACGTATACATATGGAGACCAGTACCTTTACAATTTATTCAGATTGGCATCTTCGGGAAGCCATTTTGTCCATCTTGGACTCGAGCATTCCCAGTACAGTATGTTGATGGACGTCAATGAATCGTACTAGAGACGTAGAAGTAGTGTCATGGAGGCTGCCTAATGATTGAGTGAACATAATAATTCGTCGTGCGTGATTAGTGTGCGCGTGTGTGTGACAGTTGGAAATTAAAGGATCCATCAAATCTCTTGAACGAGATTACATCTTCATTAAGTGCAGGAGGCGATTTGGCCGGTCTCAACGGAAGCTGAACATGTACTTACTACGGCCTAAAATAAATTAATTTCGTGGAGCATGTGATATATTCTAATACGATAAATCTGAACATCCTTATCCTTATATCTAGATTCATTATACTTTAACATGTTATTTTGGAATGGAGATGTAATATATTCTAATACGATGAATTTTGATAATCTTATATCCAGATTCATTGAACTTTAATTTGTTATATTTTGTATGAGAATGGTTTATTTTGGGACGAAGAAAATACGTGGTAACACAAACAAACGCTACCAAACTTCACCTGCGCAGAAACACAGCAAGTAGCTAAACTGGTGAACGGATTTGACCCCTAATCTGGTCGATTCCCAACAGTACACTGTACAGAAGAAACACACACAATGGCGCAAGAATGATATGCAATTGGTGATCGAGCAACGGCACGTGAGCATCAGTTGGTTGTCCTCTAGGATCAGGGCAAGTTTCCAAAGCTTCACATGCACATGGATGGACAGGCACGGCGGCCGAACTCTACACACACATACACGCATGCATCTCCACACGTGGTCGGCCAACGCAAAACCACAACCCCAACACGCGTAGTACGATCGTTGTGGACCTCGGAGACTGGCCCGTGCTGTGTGGCTGTGGACAGGATAGTAGCATGCTGCAAAATCGAGCATGCATAGCGCCGATCGAAAGTGTCATTCTGATCACGCATGACGCATCGATGCATGTTCGTTCTTCTGTGCAGCCATGTGAGATGAAGAGAAGAGAGGAGAATATACGACAAGGTTGTTGTCATCAATGAAGCTACTGCTGTCACGGTTCGGATTGCGATATGCCAATCCGGTCCTTAAGCCAACAGGAAAACCTGGCTAGTTTTCGGGGACCAAAAGCTGCGCCTGTATGTATGTACTACTATTCGGTGATGCATTAATTCGTTTCAGTCTTGAAAGAAACGTATTTACATTGTCATTATCGTTGGCGGCACGCGTTGCGACGCAGCCAGCCGCAACGGCAACGGCAACATGCAGACGGAGCCATGTGCCTAGCAGTAGCAGACGATCGAGCAGGCACTCCACGTTGATGGAAACAATGGAGATGGAGGATATTGCTTCCCTGCCGATACGGCGCGGTGATGAAACTGATGTTAACGTTCTGGTTCTGGATGGATTGCCGCCACCGGTACGGTGGACAACTCGACAGCCTTCCTCAATTTTGCCAAAATAAATTGGACCAGTGGATCCGATCATCCGACAGTATTTTGTCCGAATGAAACGGATGCTATCCTCTGAGTACAGTAAAACTTCTTTTTTAACTTTTAACCATTCGTCTTATTATTTTTTTAAAAAATATAAAAACATAAGCCATACTTAAAAAACATTCGACTATAAATCAAGTTGTACAAAAATTATTCGTCTTATTATTATTTTTTAAATATAAAAAACATAAGTCATGCTTAAAGTAAACATTCGACGATAAATCAGGTTGTATAAAAATTAAATGATAATTACATATTTTAATATAAGATAAATGATAAACATAACTCAAAAATTTAACAACGTTATATATTAAAAATGAAGAATTTAACTATTAACCTACTTCGTTTGGCAATAACTGTCAATTTTGGTTAAGTCATACATTACGGAGTATTTATACTTAAGCCTAAAACTCTCTATCAAACGCAGCCTAAGTTGTTGTCTTGTTTTGTGTGATGCTATCAGAATATCTATTCCCTTTTTTAAAATATAGCTACTTTAGTAGAATTTAATATCTTAAAATTTAGTTAATTTTTCACCAACCTTCTCATCTTAACCAATTCTAACAATCTTCAAATTAGTTTCTCTACCTACATTCTTTTCTCAATCAATTAAACCTTCCATTATTAAATTTCACCTACTTTCTAAATTTTCATAAAGTTCTCCAAAAAGATTACATTTTGGGATGTAGGTAGTACTATTTAAGAACAAAGGGAGAAATAATGAAGTACTGTTTTATAGTATATATTACAAATACTTACGTTGTATATAAATGGAAGGAGGGAGTATAGTAACAAAAAAATAAGGAGCTGAAATATACCATTATGCTGTTGATATATAATGTTATTTCTATAATGTATCTCTATAATGTTATTTCCAATTTTTCTCAATATATTATTACTACTTGCCTATATACTATGAGTCTCTAAAGAAAAATATTACTACCAAGCTAGGGAGTGCCGGATACGATTCGATTCTCTTCGCTTATGTTCATATGGCATGGAACGGATCATGGATGGCACATCGCGGGATACTCGAGGAGATAGCCATGTGTTCTTGGTGATTGGTTGATTCTTTTCTTCTTAGGCCCAGTTCGTTCCTTTAAAATAGAGGAAAAAGAAAACTCAATCACACATATTAATTAAATATTAACTACTATGAATTTAAAAAATCGATTTATTTGATTTTTAAAAATAACTTATATATATTTTAAAAAAAACCATACCATTTAATAATTTAAAAAATATGTTAATGGAAAACGAAAAAGTTGAAGAAATGAACTAAGCTTTCTTGTATTGATCAAGAAGAGATCAATTGTGAAACAGCACAGCCTTTGTGTGGCCGGCACGGCTGTATTAATGTTTTCTGTTGCATCAGAGTTGTATTTTATCGATTCTTCAAATCCTCTTCTGGTCATCGTCCTAAAAGATTCGTTCGTTTGGCATTTTGAGATGCAGACATATACTTACACACACGATTTGAGAAGTTCTACATGGGTTGGGTGCAGAACCAGGGGAAAGGCTTTTCTGTCTTCTGCTGTCCTCTTTGATTTCTTCAAAAGTTTCTTGCACATCAGTGTGTGTAAAAAAGTCCAAAATTCGAATACAATCTCTTGGGTCTTGTGCCGTTACGGCTCCTTGCTCTCGCCTTTCCAGCGAGCAAATATCAAACTCTCTTTGATCCTAAAATATTAGAAGTATTGTTTGGATGAGGTACATTCCAATAGAACTTAATATATTTTGAAATGGAATGAATATTATTTTTTTTATTTAATGAACCTATGACCCTTTTTCTCTTAACGGAAAAGGGGAAGCATGTGATTCTCTGTCTAAAAGAACTTTTCTATCTAATCAACCAAGAACTATTCTCTGTAAGAAAAAAAAAGTAGTTCTATAATTTGGACCAGTCACTGCATTCATGTAAACAATTCTTTTTTAATAATGGATTATATGAAAAAAGTATTTGGCTTTCACAAATCACAAGTTTACATAAGGTTGGCATGGGTAAGACTCACATTTTTCTCGAGACAGACAATAAGTTGTATGACACTTGAGCAGGTCTCTCTTGCTGTTAGATTTAGTAGTAACATTGACCCTTCACATCTTTCAAAAAGAATTAGTGATCCGTTATTATCTGTTCTTTTCGATTTGGACCTATCCTCCCTGCCAAACTCTGAACTGACCAAAAAGGTTGGATCTTTTTGCATCGGTTTGAGGCAAAGAAGAAGAGGTTGGAATGCGAGTTCCACCATTAACGCAATAGTGATGATCTAGGGGAGGCTTCCCTGGCCTGCATTACATTCTGAAAGCAAAAGCTCGTTAGTCGGCACTTGCTGTGCTGTGATGAGAGAATGTGAGTTCACATGCTTTTGTCCTTGGACCCACATGGCCTGCCTTGGCTGCTCTTCCATTCGGTCATGCCCAAAAGCTCTCGTTTATATCCCCTACCTGCTGCACTTTGCCATCCATCGATTTATCCATGGATTTATATATAGTTCACAGGCAGATGCAACTTGGTGTTATCCCCAACTTTATAAGTTTAATGTGATTATCTCTTTGAAGCTTAGGTAGAGGAGTGAGCACTAGTAGTTGATTAATAAGATTTGTATTGCAACTTTGCAAGTGTGATACTGCTCCACCACACGTGTCTATATCTCTTCCTTCCATTCCATTACCTTTGCATCCCTTCCAATTAGTGATCTCAAGGGGCTCCACCCGCATCTTTTAACCTTGGATATGTATGCATCCTTGCTTTTCCCAGCTCTCCTCGGCCTTTCCCCTTCTTAGAGCTGATTCTCTCGATTGATTACTAGTAT
The DNA here is from genome assembly GCA_000573905.2 of Oryza punctata. Classification (NCBI taxonomy): domain Eukaryota; kingdom Viridiplantae; phylum Streptophyta; class Magnoliopsida; order Poales; family Poaceae; genus Oryza; species Oryza punctata. The sequence continues at coordinate 32,067,805 of CM002494.2, read as the reverse complement.
ACTACTGCAATTCACATTGTCTGTTCTTGCTTTTGTTCTCAGGTGCGTCCTCTATCTGTGTTCAATCTTGTTCTTGGCCTGCAGATAGTGTATTCTGTCTAGTAATTCATTTTTTTTCATGGAGCAGGAGGAGAGCATATTGCAGTTACCATCAAAGAAGGCTTACCAGTTTCTTGCTGAACAATGGATCCTGAGTTCGGGAGAGGCATGGCGCCCCGAAAGGTGAGAGCTTTTCCAGCACCAAGCTTGCAGCTAGCTCGAACCAATGCAGAAACTGACTGAGGCAGAGTGTGTCCTTCTGTTGCTGTTGCTGCAGAGGGAGTCATGGCGAACGACGTTGCTGCTGGCGTACCAGAGCCTCGGGGTGGTGTATGGCGACCTGAGCATCTCCCCGCTGTACGTGTACAAGAGCACCTTCGCCGAGGACATCACCCACTCGGAGACCAACGAGGAGATCTTCGGCGTCCTCTCCTTCGTCTTCTGGACTCTCACTCTCATCCCCCTCATCAAGTACGTCTCCATCGTCCTCCGCGCCGACGACAACGGCGAAGGTAACCTCTCAAACTGCTGCTGTTTCCGCCTGCAAGATTCTGAAACTCTGCCTCTCTCTGCAGTCTGCATAAGCTTCTTTGTGAACTCATGTGTTGTTGTTGCGATTTGGATTTGGCAGGAGGGACGTTTGCTCTCTATTCCCTGATCTGCAGGCACGCCAATGTGAGCCTCCTCCCAAACAGGCAGCTCGCCGACGAAGAGCTCTCCACGTACAAGCTGGAGTACCCGCCTGAAGTTGCTAACAAGTCTCGAATCAAGGAGTGGCTTGAGAAGCACAAGACTCTGCAGACTGCTCTGCTGATCATGGTGATGATTGGAACCTGTATGGTCATCGGGGATGGCGTCCTCACGCCGGCGATATCTGGTAATCTTCAGACTAAGCTTTTTTCCCCTTTGGTTACTGTTCTTCGAAAATTGCTTACTTTTGTCTCTTGTTTGGAGAGAAGGTTGCTTACATTTGGCTCTCTGCTGTTTGATTTGTCTGTTTGCAGTATTCTCAGCGGTTTCAGGGCTTGAGCTCTCCTTGTCCAGGGATCAGCATGAATGTAAATCTCAACTCTGAATTTCTGAAGTGCAATTGTTTTTCTGTTCTAAGTTTTGCAGAATATTTTATTATGCGTACTACTCTAGCTGTAGCTAGTTCATGTAGTACTTCCTAATGATATGAACAGCCTAGCAAAATTGCTAAGCTTTGGGTAGATCTTTGTTGGTCGATATAATGAAAAACTGTAAGAACAGCCCCAAACTATACAAACTGCTAATAATGATGATGATTGGATTTAGGAATTTTTGTCATAAACTGAATCTGAAAGAGAGAAAGGTGGAAGCTTTAAATGGAAAAGTACTAATACATTAATTCTACATCACCTGTAACCTTCACATTTTTAGCTTCCTTGCCGTGCTCATTTATGTGTTTTTCTGTGCAGATGCCGTCATTCCGATAACATGTGTCATATTAGTGTTCCTGTTTGCACTCCAGCATTACGGTACCCATCGTGTTGGATTTCTCTTTGCACCAATAGTCCTAGCCTGGCTGATTTGCATGAGTGTGCTTGGCTTGTACAATATCATCCACTGGAACCCTCAAGTTTATCGCGCTCTTAATCCCTATCACATGCTCAAATTCTTGAGGAAGACTAAGAAGTCTGGGTGGATGTCCCTAGGGGGGATTTTGCTCTGCATGACAGGTAAAGTGTAGTATGCATCTGCTAAAATAAAGTTCAGTTTTCCCTTTGTAAGTTGTAACATTGTGAGAAAAGGGATTATTGGATCAAGTTAGCAACTCTGACATGTTTGGCATTGCAGGATCTGAAGCAATGTTTGCTGATCTTGGCCATTTCTCCTACAGTGCAATCCAGGTAGGAGTACTTCGCTTATCGTGCATTCCAGTGTTCCATAGTTTATTGTTTTCCTGTAAATCACAACTCTGAACCTTGATTTTTGCAGCTTGCTTTCACTACATTAGTATACCCTGCACTGATTTTGGGATACATGGGCCAAGCTGCGTATTTATCGAAACATCATACTCTGAACTCAACCTACCAAATTGGTTACTATATCTCGGTTCCAGGTACTGAAACATCATAACTATTATTTTGAAATAAACTTGTGTAGCAGTTGATGGTTCTGAAGAACTGCACCTATCTAGACACACTGAAGTTACAGCATTTCTTTTGGCTTGTGCAAAATGCAGAGAGTGTAAGGTGGCCTGTACTTGTGCTGGCAATTTTGGCATCGGTCGTCGGAAGCCAAGCAATCATCAGTGGAACATTCTCTATCATCAACCAGAGCCAGTCTCTCAGTTGCTTCCCAAGAGTGAAAGTGGTGCACACATCTGAGAATATCCATGGCCAGATTTACATCCCTGAGATCAACTGGCTGCTCATGGTCCTCTGCATTGCTGTGACTGTCGGTTTTCGTGATACCAAGCATATGGGAAATGCATCCGGTGAGTATCTCATTACCGTCCTATCAGCTATACTTGACTGTAATTTCAGCTTCTCTGATCGCATCAACTACTATATCCCATGATAAAAAACGATGTTCATAAATTGATCAAACCTTGTGCTCCGAACTTCTGCGACACGCATGTGTTGGAATTTCTGAACTTCTGCAACAGATGTGCATTAGAATTTCATTTCGTTGCTTAGAATGTGAGTTGTTGTGCAGGCTTGGCAGTGATCACAGTGATGCTGGTGACGACATGCCTGACATCCTTGGTGATCATGCTGTGTTGGCACCGGAGTCCAGCGCTGGCACTCATCTTCTTCCTCTTCTTCGGCTCCATCGAGGCGCTCTACTTCTCGGCATCACTGATCAAATTCCGGGAGGGGGCGTGGCTGCCGATCATGCTGGCGCTCATCCTCATGGCCGTCATGTTCATCTGGCACCACACCACCATCAAGAAGTACGAGTTCGACCTGCACAACAAGGTGACCCTGGAGTGGCTGCTCGCCCTGGGCGACAAGCTCGGCATGGTGCGCGTCCCCGGCATCGGCCTCGTCTACACCGACCTCACCTCCGGCGTCCCGGCCAACTTCTCCCGCTTCGTCACCAACCTCCCGGCGTTCCACCGCGTTCTGGTGTTCGTCTGTGTCAAGTCCGTCCCGGTGCCGCACGTGCTCCCCGCCGAGCGCTACCTCGTCGGCCGCGTCGGCCCGGCGGGACACCGGTCGTACCGGTGCATCGTGCGGTACGGCTACCGCGACGTGCACCAGGACGTGGACTCGTTCGAGACGGAGCTCGTCGAGAGCCTCGCCACCTACATCAAGCTGGACGCGCTGTACCGGTGCAGCGACGCCGGCAGCGGGAGCGGGAGCGAACAGCTCGACGGCCGCTACGAGCGCGAGAACGCGCTCACGGTGATCGGGACCAACCCTCTCCGGCGATGTCTCAGCTACGACGCCTCCCACGACGGCGTGTCCTCGGTGGACGCCGCGCGCGTGGAGGTGAACAGCCCGAACGGGATAGTCGAGGTCCCGGCGGCCGCGCCGGTGTTGAAGAAGGTGAGGTTCGTGGTGGAGGCGGCGAACCCGGAGGTGGACAAGGGCGTGGTGGAGGAGCTGCAGGAGCTGTGCGAGGCGAGGGAGGCCGGCACGGCGTTCATCCTGGGGCACTCGCACGTGCAGACCAAGCCCGGCTCGTCGCTTCTGAAGAAGCTCGCCGTCGGCGTCGGGTACAACTTCCTCCGGCGAAACTGCCGCGGCCCGGACGTAGTACTGCGCGTGCCGCCGGCGTCGCTGCTCGAGGTCGGCATGGTCTACGTGCTATGACCACGACGAGATCTCATCAATCAATACCGTGTAAAAAAATCAAAATCTAATCTCTCTGCTTGTATAAGAAAGCAGATTCAAAAAAATTCGGCGAATTTTCTCCGATTTTTCAGCTGCTTTTTTGGGTCCGTGATGAAACCGGCGACGGCGAGACGCCGGTCAACTCTCGGAACGGGCACGTGGGCCGCGAATAGAAATTGGCCCATTCAATGTGTGGCCCATGAACGCCCACTTGATGCAGCCTGTTCGACTCGGGTGACCCATGGGCTTGAACGGGATCTTTTGTCGTGCGTGCGGCCCAAGAACGAGACTGGGACATTAGGCCGGAATGGGATTTCCACTTACAATCGGCCCCTACCAGTTAGTCTGAACGGGATTTGGAAAAAGTACACCAGAGGTCTCTGAACTTGTCACCGAGATACGAAAACGTCCTTGAACCGCAATACCAGACACCCGAGATCCCCTAAATATACAAAACCGGTCACCCGAGATCCCTTGATGGTTTTGACCGCGGTTTTGGCCGACGTGGCGGCTGAGTCAGCATGGGACCCGCGTGGGCCCCACATGTCAACCGGCCACGTCACCCTCTCTTCCTCCCTTTCTCTTTCTCTCTTCTCGCTTCTTTCCTCTTCCGCACGTCTCACTGCCGGCCGTGCTCTCCGCGGCGGCCTTCCTCTCGGCTCTCCCCGAGGGCCGCCAGCTGCACGGCCTCGCCGCGTCGCACGGGCCGGTGCTGCTGCTCCGTCTCGGGCGCGTGCCGGTGGTGGTCGTGTCGTCGGCGGCCGCGGCCGAGGAGGTGATGCGTGCGCTTACGTGCGGCTCATTTTGTTTGGCCCATTGATTTATGTTTCCGGAGTTTCAGAAAGATAAAGGAATAGCACCACTTGCAGTCACTAATCATTACATCGAGTTCAATTAACATCTCTTCACCTCTCATCTTGGTAAAACTGTCTAAGTTAGATCCCATAACAATATGGATGACTAGTTTTCACTGACATGATATTGTAATCAGCACAAATAAATTAAAAAAATATAGGCCCACATGTCAGCGTCCCACTTCTTTCTTCTCTTTTTTTTCTCTAACCACGTAAGTCGTTTAGGGGTGGCGGTGCGGAACGCGGTGGGCGAGCCCATATGTGCTCGAGCTCGCCGCGCCTTCATGCGAGGGAAGTGTAGGCAGGAGAGGAAGAGGAAGGCGGCCGACGAGCCCAACCAAGCTCGAGCTCACCCGGCATTCATGTGAGAGAGGCGGAGGTGGTGGGCAAGCCCTTCCAAGCTCACACTCACACGGCATCCGTGGGAGGAAGGCAGAGGAGGCGACCGACGAGCCCGTCCGAGCTCAAGCTCGCTCGACCTCCGTGCAAGAGAGGCGGAGGCGGAGGCGGCCAGAGAGCCCGCCCGAGAAGAGGAGGGAGGCGAGGGGCCGGTGAGCTCGTACTCCTCTGCGGTGCGCACGCTCGTGCCATTCCTCCTCGCAACAACGAGCGAGCTCGGCCTCGGTGACCTTGGGTGCTGCCGCGAGGCTGACGTGGGAGGGCCCCAAGTCCCTTTGCCGCACGATGTCGGGAGGAGGACGCTGAGAAGCACGTCGAGGCCACCACTCGCAAGGCCGAGAACCACCGTCTCCGCCTCCATGCCGTCCAAGATGGCCTCCCGCGTCAACGCCCAAGGTCACCGAGGCCGAGCTCACATGCCAGCGACCTCGCCAGGACGATTAAACTCGATGGAAATACGAAAGAAAAACTGTCCAGGTCTAAATAGCGGGCCGGCCACAAGCTCCAGCCCACCAAAGCTATTCGTTCTACGAGGCAGGCCGACTGGTGGCGATCCCTTTCCGGGACTTCACGCATCGTCTCGTCCGATTTCTCGATCAAACGCCACCGAAGAATCCGAGAAAATTCGAGGAGGGGCGCGGGATACTGGCGCATCCTCGTGAGAAATTCCAGTATAGATCGATGGCGGTAGAGGGAGAAGCAAAAATGAGAAAAAAAATACGTTGCAATTTTCATATAATCGAGCTTTCCTCTCCATCTCGATCTCAATTCTGGGTTCTGGGAGCGCCAGAGCATATGCCCTAGAAACGATGCGGGCGAGCCTTTCGGCGTTCGTTCTGCTTTGAATTCTGCCTCGATAAGGTTACTAATATCTATCCCCTTGGTCCTTTGATGAGAATCCTTCCTTGTTTCCGTAATTGCTCATGTGCCGTAGCATTATGTTCTAATTTTAAGATCAATGTGATTCTGATATTCTGATTGAATCCCTTGCTGGAGTTAACCTGACAGTAATTTTTGAGTGAGAAGAACTTTTGTTCAGAAGAAGAATAGCAGCACAGTTGCTTGTTTAATTGCATTGAGGTTAGAAATTTTGGCACGGTAGGAGGTGAGTAAAAAATTGGTTGTAGAAGGGCACACCTCACTAACTTTAGTACGTATCATTTATATTGTAGTTAACTCCAAACAAATGGTTACAGAACAAACGCAACAAATTCCGAAACATGGAACCTTGAAGAATTTTGTCCACAACATATGTTTTACTTCTTTCTGACTTGTTTTTACTCTTACATTGTTTAAGAGAAGAAAGAGACCCTGGGCTTTCCTAGCGCTCGATGTTCCTGAAGAACCCTGTATGTACTTTAATACAACTATGACAATTAAGTTAGGCATCATTGAACAGTGAATGATTAGAAGTTGTTAGGATGAAAAGTTTTCCCATCAAATGGCAGATTGTTGCTGAATCGAAGTACAAGACAACTTTTTGTTTGTCTTTGCATTGCATTATGCAGCTGAACATGTGTTGATGGAATAGACTAGTAGAAGCCTGCTCCAGTTACTAGCTGCTTGAGAGCACAAGAGCTCTTGCGACAAAGGGAGCATTGAAAAACAACAATTATGGAGTTAGTAGCGCAATGTGGAGAGTTGTGTAATGCTCCATCATATTCTCTATGTAACGAGCGAGTATAAAATGGTTGTTCTGGTACAAGACTAATTTCTTTTCCCTCTTGTTTTTTTTATCAATCATAATGGCATCAATTCCTGAGGTTCTCATAACTAGATATATTTATGGATCCTTTATGTTTGTCTTATTCTGGCACAGTTGCTTGCTTCAGGTGAAAGCACCACGAAAGGGACTGATTTTAATTTGTCTGGTGGTTCTGGATATGAACAAGTTAAGGTACAATTAATCTCTATAATTTGCATTGTTGTTCTTGTTTCCAAGTCAAATTTCGCATTCTTATCTACCACTCCTATATAATTATCCCCAATAGTTGTGATTCTAGGTGACCACATCATCTTATTAACTTCAGCCACTAGATCAAATATCAAACTCCAATAGCAACCATTAGATCCCCTTCCTCCTATACTATGTCACCACATGCATGCCTCCATTTGAAACGGCTAGCCATAAAAGCTACCATCAAAACAATTTTTCACTAGAAACTGCCACTAACAATGGCTGGATAAATGGGCATGATTAATCCCATTTATTTTATCATAACTCTTCTTAATTCCTCCTTTAATTAGGATAATCCTCACCCACCATCGGCATCCTCCATCTCGAGAGTTGAGAGTTGGCGTATTGTCATTGTCCTTTCTTGATCGATGCTAACCACAGGCCAATCGTCGGTTTATTTCCTGGAATAATGTTTTAGTTTTATCGATTATCTATTGCATGTAGGATAGCTTACTTATTTTTTATGATAGTGTTCTTCCCAAATTGAAAATAAATCTTTAGTGCTACATTGCTTCTATTCCATTATTTTCTACATGGATTGAAAATTTCAAGCGCTTCTTTTTTTAATCAAGTTTTCAAGTGCTTCCTTGGTCCAGTTTCGTCAAATTTGTTTATTCCTCAACATCTACACATGCAGTCACTAATTTTACTGATAGCCCACTCAATCACCATGCTAAACTAGACACAATCACTGTATAAGATAGCATATATATTATTTAACTATATTTGTCTTCCCGGATTGCTAATATTAAATGCTACATTAGTAAAATTAGTTTCAAGTTACGTAGTAATACCCACTTTCATGAACAATACTTCATAGCAACCCATTCCACATTTTCACTATACCTAATCTATGTAACGTTATATTAGATGGCTTTTCAGTTATGGAAAAACTTATGTGAAGGTGTGATTAAATTTTGATTATTTGAAGCAGATTTGTATTGATGTAACTTTCAAGATGATTATAGGAACTGAGAAAGTACTTTCTCTACATTGGATATTATTTTTATTTACCCACACAGAAATGTTTACATCTAGCTACATACACATGTAAATGACAAACACTCGTGATATAATAGTACAAAGAACCTAACCTCTGTGAAATTAGAGCTACACGATCATATGCATTATTTTCTTTGAATTTTTCAAACTAGGAACTCCCAAAAAGAACAATGATCATGATAATAAAATAAACAATTGCTCTCATTCATTTCAATCTTTCCTTTTATACACCTTCCCAAATAACTCTTCATTATCTTATAAAAATTTTCACCGCAACGCGCAGGGCACCATCTAGTTTACCTTGACTTATAAACTATACTATCACTTAAGTATATATGCTACATTTTCATATATGACATCACGTTGTATCTACCGAAATGTTCTAATATACTGATGATGTACAACGTTAAATAACAGAATAATATAGTTTCCTGGCATGATTATCTGTACATCGCTTGTTTCTATAAGTCAATAACAACTCAACTGTGTTTATTTTCTGAACTGTGACATCATTTGTGATAACTTTTTTATGCCATGGTGAAAGCTTAGTGCATGTCTTATTTAGGCTGAATGACGTCATACTACCCGTGCCTGGAATATGAAATAGGGAAGATATTTCGTTGTGCAATTGCAATTTGCCGACTGATACAAACAGGAAACATTTGAATAAGAAAGTCTAATGTTTGCGAACATGATTAGGCCCCAATTTGATTCCTACTGTCGCCAATGTCTTGTTAGGTCAGTCGATTAGTCTAAGTTGCTGAAAATGACTTGTTCTATCTACAATTTGTCAATTTCATAATCCTATGGCAGGGAATAGTTTGCCCAAGCATCACCAATATGCAGAAGTTTCTGAGAAAAAGTGGACTTTGAGCTCTGGAACACTGGATCCAGGCACTAGAGGTCACTTGTCCAGGTTGTGCTGGTTTTTTGTCCATTGTTTTGTCTGAACAAATGGAAATCACACACTATCTTGAGAAAAAATGAGTTACAGATCAAGAAAGAACTACTACACTAGTGCCTCTGATCATGTTATCAATCTGAATTTCCCTCTGAGTTTTTCAAGAGATACTACAACACTAGTGACTCTGATCATGCTATCAATCTGAATTTCCCTCTGATTTTGTCAAAACTGCTTAGCTCGCCTAACTGTTGTTTTCTGCCTGATGACATGAGGTGTGATGGTGAGCTGCTCAGGGTCAGTCTCAAGTTGCCAATCAAGAAGGGTGTACAGGTGTCGAGCTCCAGCAGGAAGAGGGCCCACGGTATCAGAATCAGCTCAACCGAGGACTGAGAGGTGGGCCCATCCTTGCCACGTGGGTGCATGTGGCTCGTAGACGTGCACTTGCACAGCATGGCATGTGGGGCCAGACCAGGAATATATATGGCGTATCGGTTTCAGAGACTCTGAAAGGTACGATTCAGTATTTGACGAGCCTGCATTATGTAAGGTAAAGATTTTAGGACCCTGTTTTCTCTATCTTGTCGAAGTCTATAAAACAGTGCAAATAATTAATTTAAGCGTGTAGTTAAGTGCGACATAATTGCTCGCATTTAGATGCTGCTATTGTTGATCGACACGTACTTTGTACTCATTAAATATTATTCTGGCGACAAGCAAACATGCGATGGACAGAGCTTTCATCTACTTACAATCACTGTTTCGATGTAGGTTGGACCTAATGATTGTGCAATCAGTGTACCGTTCCCTTTGGCCCTGATTAATCACAGGACAAATTGATCAACATACAGCCCGGTAGAAAGTAGCAAGCATCATGCGTTTCCAGGAACCGGTTATTCGGATTCAGATGCCTATAAGGTTCGAAAAGCCATGATTGCAGCAGCAAACAGACATCTTGTCACCGGTATCTCTACAAAATTTCGATTCAGAGAATGCAGTTAGTCAACAGCAAATGTGCGGATGGTCCAACGGATTGAAATGTTCAGAGCGACCCAGCCCGGAAAATGATTTAGAATGGCGTTGTTTTTTGGCCGTTCGTCCGCCGTAAACAAGCAGCCAAACTGGAATTACTTGCACCTTCAGAGACGGGGACAGCATCCTGCAGGGGACAAGCAGCGGCTTCTGGATCATCACGGGAGCTAGCAGAGCTTGAGGGAGACTTGCCACATACCAACAAATGGCCCATGCCCCTAGTGCCCCACCATTACCATTGTTTATTTTGTCTAATTGTTTACACTGCACATAGTCACATATTGATTTTTCTCTATTTCAGAATCTTGGGCTGAAGAACAGCTGCAGAAACCATCTTTATTTCAGAAGGGTAAGCTGCAGAAGGTTTGGTTACTCCACTGCTACAGTTCCTATACTTTATCTTCAGTGGAATTCAGAGCTCAGACAACTTAACGTCTTATTAATGAACAAACTACTTAGTACTGGGTAGTATATACTTTGATGGACGTCTCATTCATCTTTGGGAGAAATCCCAACTGTTTGGCGATGGATCCTTACTGATCACGACAAAAGATGGTCCCTCTCTGGTATCAGTTTCTAGGAAGGCAAGGTGCTATGACAGTCTCTTCTACTGGTGGTGTATGTGTATCTCCGGAAAAGAGAATCGAATCTGGTCATCAGTCATCACCATGTCCATTCATTCCAAGGTGAAAACAACCTTAGTACCTATTGCTGTCCCTTTTTTTCTTTTTCGGAAAAAGCATATGAAAATCAACATCCTAGTAGCATTAATTTGGCTATGAACATCGCATGCTTTCCTTCACTGCTGAGGCATTTTTTTTCAGACAAGGTAAAGGCCTAGAAGGCAACCCCTGAGCGGTCTTTGCGGTGCGAACTTCCTCTCCTTGTACCGTGCGCAGGAGATCTGTTCTCATCTCTTCCTAACGAACTCAGTTTAAGACTATCTTAATCTCACGAGATCCTTATTTTCTTACTAGTTTTATATTTTCTTCTTAACAAATATGACATCTTTATACACATATAAAAAAAACATTTGATTTCCTTATTTCTTAATAGTTTTATAATCTTCTCCTCAACAAGTCTGACATCTTTATACACACATGAAAAAAAGATCATCTCATTTGCTTTGGGTTGAATAATTCGGTGCAATGTAACATAATATATAGATTCATATGTGGAATGGAAGTGGATTAAAATACTACTAAATATATGCTAACGGGTATTTAAACTTGACACCTCTGACTTTGATGACTATTAAGTTGCATCCACTGATCCACCGATATATCTCGCCCGGAGCTTTACATGATGTGAAATATCAGGCATTTTATCTGTTAATTTTTCTTATAAAATGGGATAAAAGTAACATCTATATCCAATCGGATGTACATAACCAATAAAGTATGCAAGCGCATAGTCTCCAACACCTCACACAAGGTTCAAACAACCATCAAACCAACATGAGCACTAAGGCTCAAATTCTTACACAGGAGACAAAACATACCCATTAACTCAACAAATACCACTAAACTTTCAATCTTGGCCTCAAGTTCCACCCAAATTTTAAGAATAACACCATTATTTTTACCTCTAAAAGCTTGCAACCTTCACTTGCTGCTATCATCTTCGCGCGTCCAATAGATCCTTTTGAAGTTAACCTGCAAATATAAGTTAGTCTTGGAACCAGTGAACACCATATAATTTCTACAAGTCCAAATAGCTCAACACAAGACTGCAATTCCCACAAATATTTGATATCAGCCAGGTTGAAAACCATTTAACCAAATACCAAAATGTTAGCGGCAACAGTAGGTGGTTGGAACCAAAAGTTATGTATACGGCCTTTCAAATACCTCTGGCAATTTGACAACAGAAAATATATATATCATATTGTTTCATTAGAATAAGAACTACGGTTAATGTTACCTTTCCATCTCTTTTCACCAAAATTGTTGTCCTTACTCGACACAACCGTTTTCTGTAAAGTACCAAAAGCATTCCATCTGTATATATGTAAACAGCGTCCATGCGTGCTTTATGCGACGTCACAGCTCACATGGGCATCTCTATCTATGTTTATTATTAGGACACGTGCATCTCAATTGATCACAGCAATTAAAGGCTGCCTAATCGATCATCACCTGTTATCAATGAACCCTAGCGTGACGGAACCGAATGAATAGGACGTAGTACAAGAAACGGGTGTGCTAATGAAGCACATCAGATTAGGCACAACTACTAACTATTATTGGTTGACACAGCCACATTTCTAACTATTTGTTGATTAACTGTGCTTTATTTACCATAAGTTGCAGCAATTAAAGCTCCGTGTACCTGACATGTCTGGTTAATTAATTGGACTTCTTCATCCTAAGAGGAAATTGATCAAAAACTGGCTAGCAGAAGCAACCTAATCTAGCTGGCCCGGCCGGCCAGGTGGTGCGATTTGATATTTTATCAATGTTCATATATATTAGATAATATCATTATAATATATGGTCAAGAAGTATAATATTATTGATACTAAACTAAAGTGTATTATTGTGGGTGAGGATATATACTATAAATGTTATCATACAAAATGTTGTATGCACGTGCTATGTGTGTATATGTTTTTATAGCATTGTCACTGTGCAATTTTGTCAAAAATCACCAGTATTACTTACTCCCTAATCAGTAGCTGACAAAGAGATGATAAACTGAACTAGCAGAATTAGTAGTAGCAGATTTTACTTTCTAAACTCGTAGAAAATAAGTACTAGTAGAAAATTAAACCACACGTTTATTTTCTACTGTCAGTTGTGGCCGACCATGACGTGTTGCTACTTGACTACGTGGAGTGTTTACAATGGGCGAAGCCTGCCGTGTTTTGGTTACTTCCTCTTGGTTTCCACACACATCACTGGCATCGGCAAAGATCTCAGCTAATCAGCACATGCCTAAGGCTCCCCAGTAGACCAAATCACATTTCTCTCCTTATGCTTATATTGCGGTTGATCCTGACGTGAACCAAGGGAGCTAGCGATAATATCAATGCTGTATCTGTATTACTGTACTATATAAAACTATACTGTGTACAATTCCAAAGTTTTCAGATCCTGTTTGTTTCCAGGGACTTATTTTTAGTCCCTATCACATCGAATGTTTGTATACTAATTAGAAGTATTAAATGTAGACTAAAAATAAAACTTATTTCATAACCTGAACTAATTTACGAGACGAATCTATTGAGCCTAATTAATTCATGATTAGCCTATGTGATGCTACAGTAAACATGTGTTAATTATGGATTAATTAGGCTTAAAAAATTTATCTCGTGAATTAGCTCTCATTTATGCAATTAGTTTTATTATTAGTATATATTTAATACTCTTAATTAGCGCTCAAACATCCAATGTGATATGAATTAAAAATAAAAATAAGTCCTGGAAACAAACACCCCCTCAGTTTAACATCTATACTGTTATCTCTGGCAGGTATAACCCAGAAAAGGCCAAGAAGCTTATCGTTTAGATGATTCTCGCTATGTTAATTCGTAGTAAATACGGAGTACTTATTATTGGGTACTATTCACATTTCAACTTTGATCACCCGCTGTTTTTCTAAGAAAAAAGTGCTACATCCGTTTTAAAATGTACTTCTAGTATAATAACTCATTTCAAAATGAAGCTATATATTTCTTCATCTGCTTCCTCCTCTCAACCAATTACAATCATTCTCCATCACCTACCGTTTCTTTTTAACCAATCACACACTTTCTCTAATAATTCTCACCTACTTTATTAATATTCGTGTCAAACTAAAAATGTTTATATTTTGGGACGGAGGAAGTAGTACTTATCATATTATCAAAGTGTATTACGCCTGAAATATAAGTATTAATCTTTCTTAATGATAGTCTAAACCATTTATAAATTATTAAGTGATCAAAAGTTGAAATAGTGATATTCAGTAGTTATTACAAGTAGTATCTCAGATCGGAGAGAATAACACAATCATCCTCTGTAAACTGTAATGGTGTGTAAGCTCAGAATCACTAGTGGAGTTATAATTTTGCTCCAGTTAATAAATCTGTTGTGCAAATATGCCTGGAACCATGGAGAGGAATTAGAGCTTGGAAATTGAAGAAGGTAGTTTTGGTTTGGTGGGCACACAGATCTCCATGTCGGCCTAGCATTCTACTAGTAGCAAAACAGATGGCCCTGGAAGCTGGAACAAACAGCAAAAAACACAGCAAACAATTCCGTCCATGTAATTGCCCCTACGCGAGGTAGGCAAGCCAGCCAAGCGAGCCCACCAATTATTGGTGGGCCCCACCAATCAGGGAGAGTAAACTGGTCTTTTTACCGGCCTCACCAACGGCAGCAGAGGCAGGCGGGCGCGAGGAGGTTTCGCATCGCAGTGAGAAAAAAAAGAAAAAAACGGAAGCGAATATCCTACGGCATTTGGGCTATAAAAAGGAGGCGTCTTTGACGCCTGAACAAATTGCTGCGCCGTGCTTGAACAGATCTCGATCTCGATCTCGATCTCCGTGGCCACCGCACGCATCAAGGCGAAGCCAATTCCACTACCACCACCACTCTTCCTCCTCACTCCTTCTCGCGACTGCGGCGAGGGTGAGTCTCCTGTTGCGAGAATTTCAATCTATCTATCTGCGGCGGTGTTGGTGTTCTTCGCGTCCTCAGACGCCGGGATCTGGTGCGATTATCCTCCTACCTCTTTGTTGTTAATAATAAGTATGGATCTATGGTTTGTTGATTCGTCTGTATGCGAAAAACACGATCTTTGAGGACGGTTTGTGAGATTTGGGTTTCAGATTCTCAGGTCGAGTATGCAGTACACTGGTTGAGTGCTCGTTTCTAGATCTAATCTATACGTTGTATTTGTTCTCCGCGAGATGTTGTGGTTCATACTCATACATACTAGGAAGGGTAAAAAAAAAAATCTTCTTTCTACTGGTGATGCATAGCGTGGGAATTATAATTAGCCTCTCGGTATCTGCTAACCTGGTTGTTGGGCGAAGCTTTCGGATCCAACCTTTTAATTCAGGGTAGTTTATGTAGTTAGATGTTACAGAAAACTGTGCAACTGTATTGTGTTTCCTGTTATTTTTTTAAAATTTCTGGTTGAAAAGCGTAGGAAACAGTCTAATTTGCATGTCTTGTTTTCATGTATATATGCTGTGCAGTAGATTAATTATTTTACCTAGAACTTCTGATTGAGATTTATGTTAGTTGATTCCAACTAGTAGTTGTCCATGACTGACCTTATTGTATCTTCTTCTTTTGGCAGAATTACTGGACTTCCAATAAGAAGGAAACACCTTAGGGAATGCAGAAAGATGTGCTTGCATGCTAGAGAGCTACCTTGTGAGGGAATTGGCAGGGTAGCAAGCCATATTTCTTCTTTCACAACTCTTGATGACATTGGAACACAAGAATATATACAACGCTTGCTCCATGTGCTTTCGCACTATGGGGTTCGACGTGGCAACTCAACCATCTTCTTAGATCACCATCTTGGTGGAGACGGTTGAAGTCACCTATCATTTCTAGGCTCCTGGTTACCACACTTTGAGCTTTGGGATTACTGCTTTCTTTGGCATGATGGCGGATCAGAGAGGAAATATGTTGATGAAAAAATACGAGATGGGGAAATTACTCGGGCAAGGAACCTTTGCCAAGGTTTACCATGCCCGTAACACCGAGACTTCTGAGAGTGTTGCTATCAAGGTGATCGACAAAGAGAAGGTTTTGAAAGGTGGGCTTATGGATCAAATAAAACGTGAGATTTCTGTGATGAAGTTGGTCAGGCATCCAAACATTGTGCAGTTATATGAGGTCATGGCTACCAAGACTAAGATATATTTTGTGCTGGAGCACGTCAAGGGTGGAGAGTTGTTTAACAAAGTTCAGAGAGGAAGACTAAAGGAAGATGCTGCAAGGAAATACTTCCAACAACTGATCTGTGCTGTTGACTTTTGCCACAGCAGGGGTGTTTATCACCGTGATTTGAAGCCAGAAAATCTTCTTCTTGATGAGAACAGCAATCTGAAGGTTTCAGATTTCGGCCTAAGTGCTCTTGCTGATTGCAGAAGACAAGATGGGCTGCTCCACACAACCTGTGGCACACCTGCTTATGTTGCTCCAGAAGTGATCAACAGAAGAGGGTATGATGGTGCTAAGGCGGACATATGGTCTTGTGGGGTGATACTCTTTGTGCTATTGGCTGGATATCTGCCTTTCCATGATAAGAACTTGATGGATATGTATAAGAAGATTGGGAAAGCAGAATTCAAATGTCCAAGTTGGTTTAATACAGATGTTCGAAGGCTCTTGCTCAGGATTCTTGATCCTAACCCAAGTACAAGGATCTCAATGGACAAAATCATGGAAAATCCTTGGTTTAGGAAGGGTCTCGATGCAAAGCTGCTCAGATATAATCAACAACCAAAGGATGCAATTCCTGTTGATATGAGCACAGATTTTGACTCCTTCAATAGCGCTCCAACATTGGAGAAGAAGCCGTCCAACTTGAATGCTTTTGATATAATTTCTCTGTCAACTGGACTTGATCTCTCTGGTATGTTTGAGGAGTCTGATAAGAAAGAGTCCAAATTCACATCCACCAGCACAGCTTCAACAATCATATCTAAGATTGAGGATATTGCCAAGGGCTTGCGGTTAAAGCTCACAAAGAAAGATGGTGGACTGCTGAAAATGGAAGGCTCCAAGCCAGGAAGGAAGGGTGTTATGGGCATTGATGCTGAGATATTCGAGGTTACCCCAAACTTTCATCTTGTGGAGCTAAAGAAGACAAATGGTGATACGCTTGAATACCGTAAGGTCTTAAACCAAGAGATGAGGCCAGCCTTGAATGACATAGTCTGGGCTTGGCAGGGTGAGCAACCGAAGCAGCAGCAGCAAACGTGCTAAAAACTTTGACAAGGGCAAGTTTTTTGCAATTTGAGTCGACATCCAATCGTTTATGTATTTCTGCAGTTTTTGTTCCTCTTGTTATTCATTTTCATTCCCCCCAGTATTGTTAATAGTAACATCTATGCTATCTTCAAATGAGGATTTATTTGAAAGAATGTTGTGTTTGTTTCTGGATGTTACTGTTTCTGCTCATGGAGAACTGTAAAATCAAGATTTAATACTGGCAATTTTCATTTACCATAATGCAAAAGGATGGGTATTATATAAGAAATCGATCAAATTTTGTTCATCTGGCTAAGTTGCAAGCAGACAGGGATCTGAGGGTTCTAGTTTGTAGGTCCCAGTCCACTTCTTTATGCTTGAAATCTCGAGCTAACCTCCTTTGATCTGCACCATGATTAAATACATCCCACCTTTGTTCTGTAGCCCAAGAAGATATCATTACAAGAGCTTGTTGGGTGGGTAGAATCACTCATTTTCCAAAAGCTATAGCTTTTTTATTTGAGAACACGCTTTAGTGAGAGAGTACACTAGCAAACATAGGCAGCTGTGGCCCAGATGTAATTGAGAGTTTTGTCCTCTCTGCACAATGCTTTCCACTCTTTACCTCTTTTCAAGTTCAAGTGAAAAATCACTAGTTGCAGATATCAAACGGGCTTGGCGGTAGACTTGTATGTATCGGTACATGCATACAGCTACACAAATATACAGTTAGCAGGATGCTAAACAAGACGCATACTAGACGATGCAGCTACGGAACAAAAGCACATGAGGCCAGATTTATGCGTTTGTGTAGTTCAAAACTTCGCCTACCTTGATGGACTATTCAAATATAATCAGTAGATGTGATGAACCTGGACAAGTTCAGGGGGGAAACAAAATAGAAGAGGAGGATCTGAACAAGTAGTCAAGTTGTTCGTTTGGAGTTGCTATAATCTGCAACCTACTAGGTTTGTTTTTTCCTCTTAAGTCACTCAAGCAAAGACCTATGATTTTACATTTAGTTTCAGATAATTGGTGAAATCAATTTTCCTTGGAGGAAAATAAAAGGAGAGGCATATGTAGTGATATTAGCTTTTCTTCTCAGGTGTGCGGGTGTCTAGGCTAGTTCTGATCTAAATGAAAAGAAACACAGAGCAATAAAAGTTTTATTTGATCTGTGATATTTTTATTACTGCTTGAATACAGGGCAAAGTATTGCAGTTGAAGTTGATACCACCATGTGTTGTACAAGTGGTGCTATTATAAACTTAAGCTTTGCTCGTATATTCTATACCAGGGCTCCCCGGAATCTTGCATGTTGGTGAGAAAAAATAAGTATGTTATCTTCTCTTCATTTGTTTGTGATTTTCTTCATACACCACTTCTTACCGGTCCCATATGATTTGGTTGTTTTGTTATTCTTTTATTATGAGCAGGATTCCTGCTCCAACCTAACCCACCAACAATAATTCGAGAAGTCTCTTCGCTGAACCACAGTGCATGGGTAACTGTTAAAGTATGATGGACACAACTTGCCAATGCTTTGTCCTCGAGCACCTCGGACAGCAAATGAATGCTCAGTGTGGAGATTACGATGCTGCTCTCATTTCATCAATCATTCATAGAGAAGTATCGCGATTTGGATGCGAATCACGTCTCCAGCATGTTCGATTCGGATGCTGTGATCGTTGATCAACAATGTCTGTCCCGATAATTAAGTTCGCCTCCGTCGATGAATTGTCAGTTAAATGTGCATTTAACAGTCAGTAACCACCGGTGTTCCATGTGAACCTGTAATTACTGTTTAGAAATCTCTCTTTTTTTCGGCAGTTGCAAATACTGTTAATTTGTCGGGCAAATGAAATCAGCCTATCTGTCAGCAACAGAAGAGTCGATGGCACGTCACACCGGAACGATGAGCCGTGGTCCATGGAATCACTGATGAAGCTTGGCTGGCCTGCCAATGGAATGCCTCCAGAAAGGCAGAAAACCATACCGGTTTGCACTGGAGTTGGGCACACGACGGAGCGTACGTTGCATTCGGTGGGCTGCGGGGTTTTCTCTTCCCGAAACTGCCTTGCGTCGTTGCGTCCTCCGCCGTCTGATTCCTCGCAATAATTGTAGGGTTATGTTGCTGTCAGGAAACGGACGAGGGAGAGAGAGAGAGACCTTAGTCGGCAGACAGATGCAGACATTGATGAGGGCGATCAGTCGATGAGAAACTAATGAAGAGGACAGTAATTAGGTCGGCCGGGCGGTGAATGGAGTGAGTCGCCCCAAGAGTAGTTTGAGTTCGCTCGTGCAGTCGGCCAACAAAATGCCCGATCAGTTTGAGCTAGAAAATTCTTTGAAACAAATTTGAGTTAGAAAATTTTGGCATGGTTTAGCATGCGGCACGTGGTGCACTAGTTACGCACGTGGCGGGTGGAATAAAAAGGTCGAAAACGGTGGAAAAATCTTTTTTATAAACTATTATCGATCAACTAGGAATAGAACACATTTACCAATTTAACTTATTTAGTGCCGATGATAACACCAAGCTTAAAAAATAGAAAATAATTATATTATATAACTAATATAGACATAACGTTTGGTCAGTCGGAAATCAGAATAGCTATATGTGCGACTTATATATACAACCCATGTACGACTATAACTAAGGCTTTGTTTAGGAAGTTTAAAATTCTGAGAAACAGCCGGTGAGAATTTGGAGAAGCTGAAAAATCCATATTTTAGCTTCTAATTTATTTTTATTTTCTGGATTCTACAATTAAAATTTATTAGAATCCAAGTAAAAATCTAAATTATTTGGGAGAGTTTTTGGCAACAGGAGATTTTAGGATAAGCCCTTTTTTTGTGGGAAGAGATATTAAAATAAGCTGCAACCGTCATAAATTATGTGGAAGAACTGGACCCACGTAGAAGTAATCGGAACAAGGTGACTAGTCTCATGAGGTGAATCATGTGCATGATTCGGTTAGCACTATTGGTCGGAATGTGTAGCCGCGATTCCCAGTCCCACGCGGCCCACCCACCAAATGGCCGTGGCCCGGAGAGGCCCGCGTGCATCGGCACAATGCAGTGCACAGGCCGTAACTTGCGATGGATCCGCCGTTTCGCCGGCGGAAATCGTGCTTGTAACATTGCACGGGCTGTAGTCACGGTAGGCCGCCCAACCAAATCCCCGTAGTCCGTGGATAGGCCCGTAAAGCAGGCTGAATCACCTACGTCTTCGTGGCCTCGGCCTCGTCGGGTCCATCGCAACAGCCTGCAGGCTGGTCGTGTTCTCTTAAGCCCATTTGTTCCCTTCCGCGTTCCGCCTCCTCTTTCCTTGCCTTTTTTTTAGCGCAACTATTCAATGGACTACAAAATATCTACTGTGCATCGCCAAACACCCATCACTAAATTACTAATACAGAGCTCGATCCGCATGCCAAACTGGGCGGTGGGATGGGAATGGGATCGCGAGCCAGTCGCCGGTGATCTAGGTTATTAAAATCCCAATCTAATACTCGTACTATTCTTTCCCGTCGAAACAATCTTTTATCTTTTATCTTGTATCCGACTTTTTTTAAATTAGAATATATCACACCCTCCCAAAATTTCTTATATTTTAGAATAGAGTGCGTACTATTATAGTTCTATATAAAAATTTAGTATGATCTCTCAGATTTTCTAAAAAATGATGTGAATAAAATTCACTTGAGTTTCCAAAATCAATTAAGTTTATCAAAATCAATATTATAAGCTTCAATATTTACTTATCTGTCAATAAAAATCAAACCCTAATATGAACAACGTGCATATCCAAATACATCCTTAGGATTGTATTTTTTGGATGGAAGGAGTAGAGAGCATCACAAATCTTATATTAAAAGTACACACTTTATAAAATTTTAAAGAATCTCAATCCAACGGTTGATATTGTCAAGAAAAAAATTATCCTAAGTAGTATCCCGGTCCTAATAAATACTAAGTTCGGGACTACACTACCACAGTTTTAACACAGTAATTACTTCATCCATCTCATAATATAAGGATTTTGGAGAGATGTAACGTATCTTAGTACTATGAATCCGGATAGCTTTTTCAGATTTTTAGTACTAAAATGTATCACGTTCCTCTCAAATCTTAATATTATAGGAGGAAGGGAGTAACTTTCTATATACTCATCAATCTATTGCCATGTGAAATGTGGTTTCGCCTAAACAAAACATGTGCTCTGATGAGCTGTGCCGCTAGATTGCCTGGCTGGCAAGCCACAACCGGCGGCCGGCAAAGTGGCAGACTCATGAGTATAATCGCAGTTGCCACCCTCCTATAGCAGATGGCAGTTGAGTTGATAACCTGAATGATACGGCTGCAACATTATCACCGAATGTTGAGCCGTACGGTTCATCCCCTCGGACCCCAATGAACGTACGGTTCACTATCCGAATTAAACTCTCCCTGTTTACATTCAGGAGCAGCACAACTTGTTATCCTCTTCTTTGATGGCTACGTTGACACCTCTTCATTTGTGGAAGATGGTTTTTCCACGCTCTGATTACCGGATGGTTTCGTTGGGTAATTGATTTAGGCTGCCTTTAAAAGAGAGTTTGGATTTAGCTTTTCTTTTGACATGGAATACGGGATTAGTATATGGTTAATTAAATATTGATTGTAAATTTGAAAAAAATAAATTTTATTTATTTATTAAAAAATGTGTAGAAAGCTTTCATGAAAAAATAGCAAATTTTACTTTGTACCACATTTTAACCAATATTTTCACTCTGAAGCAGATAATTTTACCCTTTGGTATTTTGGACATCCTCAACTCTTTTATCCATCTACATCCAATTTATTATACGTGAAAGAAACGATTTAATTAAAACTGATGAAATTTATTGATATGATGTTTAGTAGTGTGAGAAATGTGCTCATGGAGAGTGATAGAGTAGCTAGTTTTCCCAATATCTCTTTAGAACTCGTATCCGCCTTAGTATACCATGGAGCGAAAACTATAGAAGTTGTATCAATTTCAATCCGTATTCATCTCTCTTGACAGGAGGGTCAGTTAGTATCGTTTTCCCCATGCTAATTTTCTACTGCTGCAAACTTGTTTCCCTACTTATGAAAATGCGTAGTGTTACCTATCTCTAATTTTGAAAATATGCAGCATTACCTATCTTGCGTCTGGGAACAGCAAAGAAGGGGACTCACGAACCACCATACAGCCTGCATACCACATTGTCGGAACACGTACGGAAGTGTTAAAGGTTTTTATTTCGAGCGGTCGGAAGTAAAGGTTAGGCTTGGCTGTTGTCACGTCTCACCCGGTCAGACTAGTATGTGCCACCATTTATACATGGGAAGCCAAAAACCAAATAAAAGAATTAGAGCTTGAATTCGACAGGCAAAATGGATTAATTTATGAACTAAAAAGCCTTGTCTACATACTACATGGTGCCAATAGCGACGTCAACAATCTAAAAAGATAACATTTTCTTTCGCTATGATTATGCCGGCTGAGCGCATTCCAAGCAGCCGACGGTTCACACCCAAATGTCCATCACCATCGGTGTGCCTAATCAACTCTAATCAAATACATCAAGTCATGTACAGACAACCCACAAGTTTGGTTACTACTAGCTCCTACCACTACACCAGCAAGCTAGTGAGGAAAAAACAAGGAACTTCAATTTCTTCTATTGGATAAAAATATTGGCCACTCATTAGCCATATGGTAGCTGACGAGTTACATCTGCCCGTGTCACACACTTCGTCACATGGCCACAAGCTCTCCAAAACCTCAAAATATGTATATAACGGAATAATGCACACATACTGTCCAGATCAGTGAAGTGTTAGTGTGCATCGATCCAAAAGAAAGGAATCCCACGGGCTCGTCAGCAGCATCGCTTGGGTGAACCGATGTGCTGTTATTTTAACCAGTTCAGAGCATGTGGAGCACCAATAATTGGAGGCATGCGAGCAACGTTTCGATGGTTCGTCGTTTGCTCCTATTATGAGAGGTGAGGTGGCACAGATTTGATAAGGACTAATGGTTATACGACAATACTCCTAGATCGTAGTACAATTGCTACAATTACAGGAGTGTACTGCTTGAATCAAGGGGCCCGTGAAAGTTCGTGGCATCGACCAGCTCTAGTGTTACTCGCGAAGTACTCATCGTAGCTAAGTGTGCAGTTCTGTTGGTCACTAGTTTTGTTGTAGCCACAAGTTTTGGTGAATGCAGTTGGTCGCATTATTACTGCATTATGATGTGCGAGTGGTTCCGAGCACTTTTGTCTTTGTGATCCCCTTGAACATTATTGGGATTGTTCCTTATCTGATTCGACAGAATTCAGGATTAGTGAGGCGTCAGCTTTCAGAGGTTGATAACTGCGAACTGACCTTTATATATCTACGTCAAAAGCTTGCTGAATAACTACACATAATAGAGATTAGAGATTATCTACGGCAAATGCTTAGCATCTCAAAGAGGCCAGCTATATACATGACTCGCCATACCAAAATTTACCTACAGCCATGTTGACAAAAAAAAATCCGCACATGATCGATGGTGCTAAATCTGCGTTGATGCGAACCGAGTTGATGAAACACACGAAGGCCTCAGAGATCTGCTTAGCTCCAGTGCAGGTCTTAAAATTGATAAGATGTGTGTGTTCCAGTCAGTTTAATCATATAACTGATGAGATAGGTAAATATGTTGATTACCAAAGAGCTGATCGGCAGACAAGTCGATAGAGTAATTCCAACCGATGCCGATGCCAGCCGATGTCGATAGGATTCTAAACAATCGGCTATATATCTAATGTATATTCTGACCTTTGATGTAAATAATGATATAAAGATAATCGGCTGATGATAATGTAATACAACAATAATATAATCCAGTAGAAACCAATCAACTAATAGTGATATGAAAGAATAAGCGTTGATCCGAAAGTTAAAGTATTAATCGGCTGGAGATCCGATGTTGTTAAATCCAAACGATTAGATAAACAGTGAAACCTTTATTGCAATCGGTTAAATCCAACTTGTATATAATCCTTGTAAACCAATGCAACATCTAGATAACTCATCGGCTGAAACCCTGATGAAATCCTTATTGGCAATCAAAGGCAGGTTAGTTTTTATGGTTCTAAGCACGGCTAAGGTTGATGCAACTCAAAATATGCAAAAAAAAACATAAAGTCTAAATAATTAAGCCTTTAACTGATTTTAAGAGTGGTGGATATCTTAATTAATTTAATCTGGCAAATCAATTTAACCGATACCGGCAAAAACCTTAAAGCAGATTCTAGCCGATACAAGTAAATAGAGTTACCAAACAAGATTAACTAAGATATATAGATTAACTAAGATATATGATAAGTAGGTAGGCAAATATATCAACCAAACGATCCAGGAGATCGAAGCAATGAAGTCTTGAACAACACTAATGTAGCCGATATAATTGCCAGGATTGGTGGAACGTAGGACTTACCCCTTCGCCGGAGATCGAACGCCGATACAGCCCCGCGTCAGGTGTCAAGTTCCACCGGTTGATAACTAAAAGGTGGTGATGCGCCGAGAGTAGTTGTATTGATCGAGAGATAGATTACAATAACCTCGGGTGTACATATTTATACCCATGGATAGATACTAGTCCATATCGAACACGACACATATTTCCTAAATATAAAAGGAAAGATACAAATCCTGATCGAACACTAAATAAACACTTCCTAAAAATAAAAGAAAACTAACAAACTCTTCCTAAGTAATAGATTAGCTGTCATACCACATGCTCCTTGAACTCGGTCTCTTTTGGATAAATTTCCTTTAATTGATTAATTTCCTTGATCGAATCTACCAAGAATCCGACTATTGGTAACTTGATAATTCCCATCGACCGATTCTAGAACTCTGAAGACGATACTGACTCTGGGCCGATGATGACTCTGAGGCTTACCAAATTTTGGCATTAACAATCCACCAACCTTCAACCAGCTGGTTATCTTATCCACCTAGCCAAACTAATAGGTGCGCTGGCCAAAGTTGACCAACTATCCGCTCATCCCTTGCCCTTAGGGCTAGATTTACCAAACCAGCTCGACTTGTCTCGTTCTAACTTGTTAGGATAATAAGCTGATTGAGCTTGTTATCATACCGAGCTAAAAGCCATAGCTCGGATCGGCTTGTTTGCCAGCTTAACCTGGCCTGTTATTAAGCTCACGAGCCAACACATTTAGACCAAGATCAATTCAACTTTACAACTATTTACATGTTGTCTAAGTATCAAACTAACGTACAAATTAATAAATGTATCATTATTTTTTTCGCGAACGTGCAAAAGGATTGCATGTTAGTATATTAGAAGAAAGAAGAGATCAACTTACACAATGCAATGACCAGAAAGGCCAATGCTGGGGACAAAGGAAAAAAACTACAAATAAATAAAAGAGGAAAACTGCGAAAAAAATTGCTCCTATATAGAGGCAGATTTCTGGTGGAGGAACCCTGCTATGCTCACAACAGGCCCCCAAATGAAGCAGCACCAGCCAAAGACCAGATATGGCCTTCCTGAAGGATGGACTCCAAAACCACCGAAGCTGACTAGAGAGAGGAATCGAAGACCCTAAAGTTCCGCTCCTTCCACAGCTGCTAGGATACCAGGAGGACTAGAGAGTCGAAGTCCTTACGAAGATGGTCTGGCAGGCATGTCCTAGCAGACGACCACCAGACTTGAGAGAATGGGCACGGGAAGGAGCGAGGGCAGGCCAACCAGGGGGAGACAGGACTTGGTGCTAGACCTGGTGCGTGAACACACAGTTTGCCGTTTCCAGAACTTGTGCGCAAAAGGGGTAGGCTGAGTGGTTGTTGATGTCACGTTTTTGTAGAAGATCTGTCATCCAACAGTGCTGCTGGAGTGCAAGCCAGAGGAAAAGCTTGCACTTAGTAAGGCCTTTAGCTTGTTAGAGTAGATCGGCGCAAGCAAATGAGTGATGGTTTAGGAAGAAATCCTGATAGGCTGAGCGAACCAAGTAGCATTGGTTGCTTGTTCACCGGTAGACAAGATGGTTCTCAGTGCCCGAAGAGAGCTAGATAGGACGCACCGCATCCCAAATCGATAGGAATTGGAAAATGACAGGAACTGTGGAAGCGCCACAGATGTCCCTCACCCATGCAAGAGTTGTCGGCGAGGGCAGAGGCGATCGTGCGTGTTGCCCGGAGATGAGGGGGCACCGCGAGGAGGAGGTCGGGCGCCAAGGATGCCATCGAGCGACCCTGAATCCACTGGTCTGACTTAAGGAGGGCCGACACACCGTCACCTAGCACTAGCAAGGTGGACGCCGCAAAAATGTCAGAGATGCTCTGCTCGAGGGGGGCCTTGAGGTTAGCCTAGTAGGGTGGCCAGAGTGCTGAAGCCATAGACAACACAGGTGAAGGGCGAAGCCTGCAGTCCGTAAGTGTTGATGCAAAAAACACACACTAGCCTGAGAGATCCGCTTAACTCCAGTGCAGGTCCAAAGCTTGCTTTCGGGGTCAAGGGCGTGCCAGTTGATTTGATCTTGCAATCAACAAGATGAAACATGCAAATATTGTTAGTAAATGATAATTGATCGGCTAGAAAGCCGATGTCATATCGTAGTGTAACCTAGCCAATGCAATATGAGGTGAATCAGCTGTAAGGTACATCTATAAAATAAATAAAACCTAAACCTGGTTCATCGGTTGTAAAAATTGACATTATATAATCTATAAATCGATATTACTTTAGAAATCAGCAATTGGGATATATCAAACTTAACCAAGATAATATAAATTGCTTAGATCCAAAATAACACGAAATAATGATTATATACGTTTATATCATAGACGATGTCCAAACTTAGGAATGTATCGGCTATAGCTCCGATACTACCTTATACTAGGATATCATCTTAAAATAAATATATTAAACTAACATCAATTAAATTAATAATAAATCCAATATATTTATGTGAGTTGAGATCCCAATATAAGGGGTAGATACAGTATATTAAACAAGACATAGATCTATGTAAAACAACTATATCAGGTAAGATCGACTAAAACCCCGATACTATCCTTATAAACAACCATAAAACAGGTTAGAAATTATGACTCTAAACATGACTTAGTAGATCAAACTTAACTGATGCAGCACTAAATATGAAAAGAAATATAATATCTAAACAATCAAGCCGATGGCTATTTTTTCAAGATGGTGGATATATTATATAATCTAAATTAACAAGTCAATCTAGCTGTTATCGATAAAACCCTAGATAGAGATCGACCGATGCAAGTAGAAAATATTATCAATCTAGATTATATAATATATATGATAACTCGGTGATTCGCAAAAACTAGATTAGAGTGTCGTAGAGATGTAAACACTAATCCCGATGATGTAAACCGCCATAACAAGTTTTACTTCTTTGTCGAAGATCGAAAACCGATGCAGCTCGACTAGAAAGCAAGAACTCGTCGAAACAAAGTAACGAAAATGGTTGGCGATGCGCCGAGATTGAATTGAACCGATGTTAATTATTTACAAGACATCGGGTTTGTATTTATACTCGATCATCCAAACTTGTCCATAACGGACACGACTCATACTTTTCTAATACAACTCTAACCGACGAACAATGCCCTAAGGTGAACTCTTACCGAAAATATCTATAAGGAAATTACATAAAATCTTAATTAATAGATGCAATTGTCTATCTTAGACTCTATCCTTGTCTGGCAATATCATTGAATTCCTTCTTATGAATCCTACATTGATCACGTAATCAATCTAACCAATATCGGCTGTATCGGCCAACCATACTAAATTCGGTATCGATTGATACAGACTTCCAGCCGATACGCACTCTGTTTCTGAGAATTCCGCAAATCTTCAAGTCTACTTTGGATTGGATCTCAATTCCGATTCATATTCTTACCAAATTCCATCGTCAGCAGTAAGCCCGAGATACCCAGGCCTCCGACTGCTTTTCCTTATACTTCCATACAATCAATTTAAATGCACGGTTCTATGATCGAGCGGAGCGATGCAAGACGATGAGTGGACGGGAGGATGAGTTGAGTTTGAGACTCGAGAAGACCACATGTCACATGTTAAGATAACATATGCACTAGTATTGGAAATCTAAGGTTAGAGATGTGTTTTTTCCTTGTTAGAATGTTGTGCTATTAACTTGTTGCTTGCCTTGGCACGTTTTGCTCGCAAGCAACTCACGAGCTAGCTCACTATACCTAACGAACTAAAACCTCAGCTCAAGTCTTAACATATCAAAACGAGCTGAGCCGAGTTGAACTAAGCTAGCCATGAGCCGAGTAATTAAGCTAGCTACCCACGAGTTCTTCTTCCAGCCTCACTTCGTTCCTCCCTACTCTCTCCGCAACCACATGGGCACTGTCGTCTTATTCTAAAGCCGGCTCATCCGTTCGTCTCGTCCCTCCACCTCCCGTCTCCGTGCTATATCGCAGTCCCAGGCAGCCGAGCTCTCGCGTCATCAAGCCACCTCTGACGGCAGTAAGCCAGCAACCCAGGCGACAACGTGGAGATATGTTGAGGACAAAATATAGGGGTATTGGTTTGAAACAAGGAGCCTCGCTCAGTACTCATCAGTAGCTAAGTGTGTCAGTTCGTTCATCAGTTCTGTTACAGCCACAAGTTTTGACGATTCCAGTTGGTCGCGTTGTACCATTAATTATGATGTGAGAGTGATTCGGAGCTTTTTTTTTTTTATCACCGTGATCTTCCTGTGCATTATTGGTTGTTACAATTCAGGATTAGTGAGACGTCAGATTTCAATTGATATACCATTATGAACTGTGACATTCATTCTTGTAGTAGTACGAAGTAGAATTTATCACTTGGCCATAAATAAGGATTGCTGGATAACTACCTCTTCGTAGAGGTTATTTCGACCACAGGCTTCGCCATCAAGAGAGGAAACTAGAACACCACGTAGTATTCTCGCCATAAATCCGATTGGACACTGATGCATAAGGCGTGTGCTGAACTTTTACGCGCTCGCCAAAAGGGCGAAACCGACTGGCGTCCTTTACAGTTATCTGAACTCCGATCAGGCATGTACATTTTGAACATGTCAGCCGCCGGGCGATCGATCGCCGTCACGCGAACCCGTGCACGGCAACGGCTCCGGGAGCTGAGCCCGACGGCGAGGGTGGCGGCGGACCACCGCAATAAAGCGCAGGAAAAGCGTCGGCGTCCGGTTGCGCGGGGCCGACGGGACCGGGCGGTGGTCAGGTTCGTGGTCAGGCAGGCTTTGGCGCTTTGGGTGGCCTGATCCAACGACCAGATCACATGGCAACTGTACCAACATGTACTCTAGTGATCAGCGCCTAGAGCACGGCCAAACAGTAGGTGTGGCCTATCGCTACAGTCCAGGTCACCCCATGCTACTATCATCATCCATGGAGATATCATATCAGATCAGATCTCGAAGCTACCCGATAATGCACACATCGACTCGCCGGCCCTCTTATCACCCCCCCCCCCCCCCCCTTCCTGCTATTGCAATTTTTGTTTTCCTTTTGATGAGAATAAGCACGTTTTGAAATGATGAAGGATTTCAAAGAATTCAAATCCTATAGTATTGTTCTCTAGGTAGCCGTTTGGTTTGTACGAATTGGTTGGAAAATTTTCACAGGAATCCTTCTTTTCCTTCACCATTTGGAGAATTTTAAGCAAGATCTCAAACCTCATGGTTTAAATTCCTTGATAAGCCTAAGACACCATCGTTCTGGGCCTGATCGGTTCAGCTTTACTGTGACTGTGGCTGTACAGCCGTAGCACTGCAGTAGCTCCAACACAAATCTATTATATATAATATAGATGTAGCACGTCATAGTCGCAACAAGCTATACCGATCAAGCACTCTCTCTCTCTCTTTAACTCTAATGACATGTTTTTCTTCTACCTGTGAAGTATCCAAAACGACTAATTTGATAAGTTTTTGCTTTTTGAATTTATGTTAGATTTCATATGACATGATATTTAATTACTGTGATTAATCTATTCCTCTGTTTCATCATTTCTTATACATTCTAAAGGAGCCCAAACGAACGGATGGCTGCTGAAGCCTGGAGCAGGAACAACGTTAGGTAGGGGATAATGCTCCTTTTTTGCAAGTGGCGCCCAGTAGACAGTAGCCTCTGTCCGAGGCTGGGAGTTGTTCTCGTGGCTAGAGATTCTCGAGAGAGAAAGACGGTTAGCCGGCCCGGTACGGAACGGTGTTCCGATGACGCGTTCGAGGTACGCACGATAGCGAGAACCGCCGGAAAAGCGCAGTGCCAGCTTCTGCCCATCCGCGACGGGTTCGCACCACCAACTTGTATAGCTGACTCTGTGTTTTTTTAGGCCACTTGCACAGCTGACTCTTTCAGTGATTGAGAACCTGTGAAAGAACTGGTCGACTGTTTATCGGGCAATCGATCGAGGGAGGAACAGTCCAACAGCAGCTCTCGTCCACAATAGAGGCAAGATTTTCGTTCATGCTGTGTCATCTGACGACGAGGAGTCGACGAACTTCACTAACTTGTCCGCTCAGCATAGCAGGGAATTTTTGCCTGTTATTTTCCAGCCCAGACATCACCAATTCATGCTAGTATGAACAAATACATCAACGCGCGCGCGCCCGAAAAAACCCAAACAATTCGCCGACGGCCACCACGCACGCATCACTGGCACGGTTACACTGAACACAACAACAAATCTCAGCTGCAAGCGCGCGGCAACGAACCAGCTCACCCTCGTCGGCAGCTCAGCTGTCTGCCGGAGGCTTCACCGCCGGCTCGAGCCTGCACTTCCAGAACAGGGCGGCCTCCGCGCCGTCGCCTTTCACCACCTCGACGACCGACACCGTGTCGGTGATCTTGAACACGCACACCTTGGCCACAATGCCGCCGTTCTCGCCTTTCACGTACACCGGCCCGGCGCCCTTCTTCCCTTCTCTTGTTACCGTGTACCCTTCCTTCTTCCCGGCCTCCTCCACTCGGGATAGCACCGCCGCCGCCGACTCGCCGACGAACACCCGCTCCTTCCCCGGCTCGGCACCGAACAGCCCGGACAGGTCGGAGCCAGGGGAGCATGCCAGTATGTCGAACGCCGTCATGTCACGGGCCATGTCCTCCTTGAACTCGGTCTTGAATTTCGCCTCCTCGTCGTGGCCGTGCATCAGCTGCGCCATCGCGAACTGGCTCGCGTCCTGGCGGAACCACGGGTGGTTGATGATCTCCTCCGTGTCAATGCGGGTCGCCGGGTTGGGGTCCAGGATGCGGCGGACCAGGCACCGGAGCTCCGGCGAGAACCAGGCCGGGCACCGGAACTTGCCGGCGTAGATCTTGCGGTACATGTTGACGAGGCTGGCGTCGTTGAAGGGGAGGTACCCCGCGGCGAGCACGAAGAGGACGACGCCGCAGGACCAGATGTCCACCTTCGCCGGGTTGTACCCCTTCCTCGAGAGGATCTCCGGCGCCACGTAGGCCGGGGTGCCGCAGAGGGTGTGGTGGAGGGCGCCGTCGGCGACGGCGCCGAGGCCGAAGTCGGCGACCTTGAGGTCGCCCGCGTCGTCGAGGAGGAGATTCTCCGGCTTGATGTCGCGGTGGTACACGCCACGGGAGTGGCAGTACCGGACGGCGGAGATGAGCTGCCGGAAGTAGTGCCGCGCGAGGTCCTCCGTCATGCGGCCGGATGCGTCGAGCAGGGAGAACAGCTCGCCACCGGCGGCGAGGTCGAGAACGAAGTGGACCTTCTTGCGTGTGGCCAGAATCTCGCGGAGGCGCATCACGTGGCGGTGGCGCAGCCGGGGTAGAATGGCCGCCTCCCGCTCGATGGGCGCGGGGCGGGGATCCTCTCCGCCGCGGGGGTTGGGGAACGACTTGATGGCGACGTCATGGCCGGTGAGGAGGTCGCGGGCGAGATACACCTTGGCGGAGGCGCCGCGGCCGAGGAGGCCGCCGAGCTCGTACCTGCCGAGGAGTACCCTCCCGGCGGCCTCGTCCCCAGCCGCCGCCGGCGATGCGGCGGGTGGGACGGAGCCGGTGGAGGGCGGCATCGTGGCGGCGGTGTCTGCTCGTCCGGCGCCGTCGTCGCGATCGGTCGCGACAGTGGAGGGGGAATTTTGAGCTCTTTGGGTGGGGAAACCTTGAGGAGAATCACAGGATTGAAAAAGGTCGAGACTCTCTGGGATTTTGGGACTTCGCCTCTTGGAGATTTGGTGTGCGAGCGCGTGCCGGTATTTATTCATTTCGCGGTTGGTCGCTGCGAGAGGAGACGGGGACTCTCTCGGTGACACTGCCGGGTGGGCCCGGCGGCCGTCTGCCAATCGTCGCTGAGCTGGGCATATTGGCATTTGGCAATGGTAGCAACCGAGAAAGTTCACGTCATCACAACACGTACTGATCACTTCGGTGGTGTTCGTACACGGTGTGATTGCGTTGCTACAGTATATGATATGTGTACTGTTCTGATTTTCAAATGAAAATTATGCGTGGTGTCCTGCGTGTTTGGTGCAGAGAAGAAACGATTAGTTATTTTTTTCACCAAAAAAACGCCTCTAATTAAATTGTTCTTTTAAAAAGAAAAACACTTATAGATTGTCGTAGTGGACTGGTGGGTAGCACTGATCGAGTAGGAATAAGTTGATGCCCCGAAATAGCGTACCATTTGGAAGTTATTAATGTACGGCCATGTTCACTTAGTTGGAACAAGTGCAATTTTAAAACAAACATTTAAGCTGGCAAAAATACTTTCCAGCGCCATCAAAGATGGAGGTCCTTTGGTATAGTCGAATTTAAAACTTTTGAAGCCCGTATATATACGTCACACAAGTGACACAACATCTCAAAGCGAAAATCTAGATATATGTAGATCTACAGTCGCGTACCGTCACAGGTATATCCATCCATCCGATATCCGCATCGCACAACTCGAGAAAGAGAGGATCGATATACAGATACAAGTCGTGGAGCAGACGGACGCAAAGGGGAGCATCACGTATGCGTCCAGTGACGCGGCGGATTCCCACCTGTTGCACGGTTTCACTTTCACCACGGGGAAACGCATGCAGCAGAAATCCACCCTTTCCTTTTCAAAATCTCTCTCGTTTTCCTTTTGTTTTATCTTTTTGCGAAAGACGGTACAAACATAATCATTTATGTACACACACATAAATTCATCCTTATGAATAGCTAGTGATTTTTATCGATCTCTAGCTGCGCAAGTGTTGTGAAATTTATTTGTTTTTGGATGGGTCGGAGTCTGTGAAAACAAAACAAGGATGCACCACGACAAGGAAATTTGCGGTGCAAAGCGGACCAGAAAATAGTTCACACTAAAAAAGATCCTTTGGTCCAATCCTAGTAGGTAGAATGTTTAATTTTCTCCCCGATATCTGCTCAGGCAGCAGCACAGAGTGTCACATGCATTTGGCAATTGCGTAGATGAGCAATTAGCAGATGCACGAAACCGGCCGGCAAGCTCGACGAATTGGAATGCAAACTTATGGCATTGGCAAATGCAGGTTTTCAGCTTTAGAAGCTGATTTCGGTCAAACAGAGGAGCGTATAGTAGCTGGCTGCTTTGTTGTATCAGGTAAGGTTCCAGCTGTTGTAATGAGAATTGAACAAGCTTATCAAATGATAATTGTGGTCCACAACTGATACGTTGCTGGCAAGATGGACAAGTATATGTATCCATAGCTCTTCTTCTCTCCAAAAAATAAGTACAACTAGTAGATATGGCGTGCTACCGTTGCCCCGGCGGTTTGGACTGTTGCTGCAACCTCTCTACACGTACTGTGCACGTCTTGCACCTTCTCTTCCAAGTACAGGCACACCTAGATACTACTAGTGAAACGTACTCTACATACTAATAACATTTCTTTGAGAAAAATAATTAGTAACCGCAGAGAGCCGACCGTCCATGTCACGTTGCAGACGCATTGAAGAAAAAACATCCTGTTCTAGTATCAACTAAACTCTCCAGTGTATTTCGGCGGCTTAGAATTTCCATGTGTTTTGTCCGAGTTAAGGTACTGTACCGAGTCATATATCCAAGGAAAGAATGGACCAATTTAACTGTCGCTGTTTTTGCGCATTGTACACGTTGTTTCTTCTTCCAAACATGCAGCCAAAAAAGACCAAAGTCCTCCCAATATACCGCTGCTAATTAATTAATTACTCTATCTATGAAGCATCAACATCATCGATCTTTCCTGGTGGTTTCCTGAGATATTACTGTATCCTTAGCTCTCTTTTGACCTCACAAATTACCCCAGTTTTTCCACGAATTCACTGAATCCACGATTGATCAAATCTAGCCGACCGCCGCCCGCTGGAAAATAACGCCCAATTATAGGCTGGAATCAGCTGTCTGTTTCACAAAAAAAGTTGAAAACTATTTTGTATTGTCGTTTATGTCAAATCGAAATACGTCATGGCCCCTACTCTACGCTATCAACGTCGCGACGTCGTGATCAAATACCAACAAAGGTATTCACAAGGCATACTACTAGTAGTAGTAAATACAGATTCACAGAAATCCACCTATAGTTAATATTGTTACGGTGCAATTTTTTCTACCGTGCACCGCGTCACGGGGTCGCGAATTAGCCCTTGGCACGTCGCACGGGCCGTACGTGTCTCGCCACCACAGAAAAAGGGTAATGATTCAATAGCTCCACCTGTTTTTGTTTCTGTCATGTGAAGAAAACAAGATTAAGAAGGTTCGAGATCCATGAAATCAAGCCTAGAGAGTACTTTAACAATGGCAAATATTTGCCTCGTCATCGTCACGGATGCAGTGCAACATTTTACTATTTACGTTTAGTTGTGTACTTCTGTCCCGGCGTGAACCGTGAAGCCTCCCGTTCAGCGAGGCCTATTTCGTGCTACCTAGACCTAGTACCGCATCAATGCCTTGACGGCGAGAAGACGTGACTGCGTGAAAAAAAAAATCTTCTCGTACCCTATCTCTCAACTGTTTGAAGCGTGAAACGCAACCGCGCCCAAGTCCCCCCCAACCACACGATGATTCCTGCACGACGACGTATCGCGAACGCGCACGCGGCGCGCGCGCGGATGCGGTTGGGCCGTGTGCCGCCGTGGGTGGGAGGGAGGCTAGTCGCTGTTCCCCCGTACAGCGCGGCTCGATCGTGATTGAGATCCATGTGAGCGCCGTACGAGTGGGCGAACCCCTCCTGGTTCCTGGACCACGCATGCGCGTACCGGCGGTACGGTGCGGCGCGGCGCGCACACGGCAAACCACGATTCCCGCGGCTCGATTGCCCGCAGATTTCTCGCAACGAGCTTAGCGTTTCGTACTCCTTCCAATATGGCTTTGTCCGCCTCTATTTCGGGACGAAGTAAAATTCCTTCGTTTCCTGGCCGGATCCGGAGAGTTTCTGGTTGTGCCGCAAGCCGGTTGTTTCTGCTCTACTCGAATATGCTTGGGCATCCACCGGAAAAATCCCGTGCATGTGGCATCTTGCTTATTGGGCCAGCACTGCAGAGTACGTGCGTTCTGCTCCCACCAACACCAGCCCAAGGAGAGTTTGGTTACGTCGCAGCTGCCCAGACTCCCAGAGATTTCCGTTTTCCAGCTCCAATAATGGAGAACGAACGACTCCACGCGTAAGTGATGCTACTAGTGCATCATCGCAATTATTATTTGGAGTTTATTAGTATATTTTTCAACATCATCGCAATTATTCGGAGTTTATTTATACTAGTTTTCAAGTATTGACACTGTGGTACACTAGAAAAATATCAAATCAGGAACAGCGTTTAAGTAGTACTCTGGACAAGTCCACGTCGCATGTCTCCGTGCCGTTACATCATGCCGATGCTTTCGTTGATGCACCATCCTCATCATACTTGACGCTAATGCGCACCACCCATACCATACGTGCTGCTTTTCGTTCGTTGATGCGTGCTCCTTGATTAACCGTGGACTGTTCGTCTCATTGTATGGCATGGTACGGGCATGCTTTTACTTCTTGAAACGGGACGGCATACTAATGTGCTGGACATTTGCTCTGCAATATCGCTGTTCTGAGATTTCGAGTTGATTTGGGACATCGATAAAGCTGGCCGGAGCTGAACTGGAAACACTGTAAACAACAACTGCCTTGCGTATCTTCAGTAATTTGACCCGTACTCAATCATGTCCGGGACTTGGGCTCGATGTTCAGGCGTGATATTTCTCATGAACCGGTGGCTCACGTTCAACTGCTTGAGCAGAAATTAAGGAGAAGATAGATATATCCATCCCATATGAGAGTATAGTTGGTCGATTTGGTTCCAACAGTGGAGTATACCCGTTTCCGGTTCAGAAATGTAGTACTAGCATGCTGCAGTGTAGAAGACTTGTTTATTCAGTACTACTAGCACTAGTTTATTTTGAATTGCACATGAGAGAATGGAGTTTATACTTTATAGGCAAGTGTACTGAACCTGGACAGACAGCATGTCCGTCTACGGTACGACGGAGCAATATCTTTTTTCATCAACGCAAACAACGTGATTCACCTTCACCGACGCATTGGATTGCACGTGAACTCGGAAAAATGTCTGATTCCAGCAGTTCAGCCTTGAAGAAAGCTGCTGCTTGCAGGCAGCGATGCTTGGTCTAACCCAACCCAAGCACGTAACTTGGGAATCATAACACTACAGACAGTAAAGGATTTATTCCGTGGAATTGTTCATTTGTTCTTGCTACTGTAGTATGATGAAAAGGGCACGGCTTGATGTTTATGGCTTGCTTGGATGGGAGCTAAATTTTGCCATACCAGATTTTTTTGACAGCATTAATAGTACTGTATGGGTATTGGTTTGCTACCCATTTTTCTCTCACTAGTCAAATTCTACGCTAGTATTAAATTTGGTAATGCCAAAATATTTGAAGGGAAAAATTGGCTCCACTCCAAGCTTCTGCACTAGTGCGAATTCAGGGACATGGGTGTTGCACGAACAAAGCAGCAGGCAAAAACAAAGTATTGCAATAGAAGATAACTAACGAGTTGCTGAAACGGCCCTATGTCAATACAAGGCCCGGTCTATTAGGAAAAAGGGCCCATAAGTCAACACAAGACCCAGTCCATTAGAGAAAAGCGGCCTATATGTCCACAAGGCCCAGTCTATTTAGGAAAGTAAAAATGGACCATATGTCAACACAACGCCCAGGCCATTAGGAAGAAAAAAACCGGTCCATTTGGCAAAACAAGACCCAGTCAATTTCGGTAAAAATGAAAAGCTACTTTGCGTCGACAGCAGGGTTCGAACCTGCGCGGGCGTAGCCCAACAGATTTCAAGTCTGTCTCCTTAACCACTCGGACATATCGACGATATGGTGTGCACTCGACTTCAAGTATTTATATCTTCTAATTCGAAACACAAGTCGACTAGGACTACATAAAAGCCGCAAGAAATGCATTTGGCTATACTTCAAGAGCACACAGTACGTCATAAAACTTCGTGGTTTCAACCATGTTATACAAAGCCCCGCGCGTTACTACGGACAATTGTAAGTAACAATCAGGATAAAACTTTTTTAAACAAATAAGTAAGAATAATCAGTAATACTTATATTTGTGGTAATAAATAAGTTAAAGTAAAAAT
The DNA here is from genome assembly GCA_000573905.2 of Oryza punctata. Taxonomy (NCBI): domain Eukaryota; kingdom Viridiplantae; phylum Streptophyta; class Magnoliopsida; order Poales; family Poaceae; genus Oryza; species Oryza punctata. The sequence goes on along the minus strand of CM002494.2, from coordinate 32,030,231 downwards.
TTATAGTAATTAATAGGGATTAATAATTGCACACAATATGAACAGTTAAAATCAAGCATGGGAAAAATCTAACAGCTTATCTTGTGGCTTCACACATGTTAAGCTTGTAGTTGAAAATTTATAGAAAGAAATGACTTCAATACCGTCAGTTTTACTTTCCTAATCTGCAACCAATCATCCTAGAGAAATCATGTGTGAGAGGGCAATAAGAGATTCAGAGATATAAACTTAAGAGGACGCAGCGCCAGAACCAACTACTAACTAACATACATTAACATGGAAATAGTGGTCACAAAACTGATCACCTACTGTTTCAGGCTTAGGTAAACCATTGGCAGATGGGCTCTAATCTGATCCTCTATTTTTCTTGTTCTTGGCTTGTTTTGCCAACAAAACTGAAAGCCCTGTGAAGGCAAATTTCTTCCTTTTCCCTGACAAGATCTTCCGAGAAGCTATATCACTGTTACAGAAAACGGCATTCCTCCGGTTCAGAATCTGACCAAGTGAAACATTAGAAGTTTCAGTTGTGTCATCCCAAACGCTTTTGTCATATCCATCAGGTCCCATTAGCTTCAGATTCAATATCTGCCCGATCGACAGTGTCGGCTTCAAGAAGCTCTTCGAAACATCAGTGGTATCTGCTGCATTTTTGAACTTGGAAGAATCATGAAATGAGTGCCTCTTGTAGCCACTCTCAGATAGCCATCTACGAACGGACTCTTCCACTGCGAGCTTCCCCCGATTGGCAGCGTGTGCCCTCTTCAGAGCATCCTGCAGTGCAATTTTGCACTTCTCAAGTTCCAATTTAGCTTCCTCTAGCTTGTTGAGCGAGTTGGATTTTGATCGGTTGGCTTCTTCCACCTGCAACATTGCAGCTTCAATTTTCTTCCTCGAGCGGACGTCACACTCTTGAGCTTTTGAAGCAAGCTCAAAGTACTCTTCCATGGACAAGTTCACTCCATCAGTGGCCTGGAGATCTCCAGCTGAAGCTTCACTGCTAAGTAGGGCCTTGATCTCAGCAAGTGCAAGAACTTCTGCTGCTCTTGCTGCATCTTCCATCTTCTTGGCTGCAAGACACCTCACCTCAGCGGTTGCAATGCTTGCCTTTGTCTGCTGAATTTCGGCAGCCAACATCGTAGCTTCAGATTTCGATGCATTTGATGCGCTCCTGAGGTGCTCTATCTCTGATGTCACCTTCTTGATCTCCATCAGAATGTGTGACGGATCGTCGCGCCTTCTTTGCCTATCCTTCAGCGTTTGCAGCTCCTCTGTAGTGTGATCCAACTCATCCTCCAGCGAAGAAATCAAGGATGTGTTGGAGCAAACCTTCTGTCGACTTCTCTCCACCAAGATTTTCTCTTTTGCTACCTCATTGCGCAGGGACTCAACAGAGGCTCTTATCTCAGCTAGATGAGCTGTGGTTCTGTTCAAGTATGCTTTTGACTGCTCAAGCTGCATTAGCACTGAACTTGGAGGCTGCCGCCTCTGTGAATCCAGGCCACCCAATTCCCCATCAGGTTCAACATTTTCAGAAGAGTGCCTCTCCTCAGGCCCTGCACCTGGTGCTTCGGTTTGGTCCGGGTGTCCAGTGATGGTTGATTCATTCTGCACCTTTAACTTCAAGTCCGAAATGATCCTTTTGGAGGACTCTAATTCTTTGAGCACATCAAGCGTCTGGCTTTCCTTGATTATGAGCTCCTTCTCTAGCTGCAAGGTCTGCCCATTCATCTGGTCCTGTTCCTGCAATCAGATTAGTAGCATCAGACAAAAGGGAACAAACAATTAATGATGCAGATTGATTTGCAAGCTTGCATTTTCTAATATAACGAGGAAAACTAATACTCCACTAAACACTTCATACGGCACTGAACATTAACACTTCGTTCCACACTCGACAACACGGTGTTTGGAGAGATGGGGAACAAAGCATAAACCGGGGGGAAGATTACTGCACGAAATTAAGAAGATTTCAGTAAGGGGCGTCGCCTTTGGAGGAGCGAACATGCGGTTGACGATGCAGGAGCTCCAGACGGCGCCGCCGCCGCCGAAGTGGTCGACGGCTTCGCGCACCGACTCGAATGGCGCCGACGTGTCGATCTCCGCCATGCACCCGCCTCCGCTCTCGGCCGGAATCTCCTCGCCGTTCATGTCGAGCAGTACAGTACAGTGATGCAAAGATGATCTCTTTCTCTCTCTCTCTTTTCTCTTTCTTGGGTGTAGTGATTTTGGGGAAGAGCCAAAGCAAGGAAGAGAAGAGAAGCAAAGCCAAATGGCTTGGAAGGTTTGGAAGCGAGTGGTTTTAGACGAGGAGGCGGGAGTTGGGATGCTTTGACCGTTGGCCTGTCATTGCAGAACGCACCCGCCGCAAAAACGATTATTCATATGCGTTTTCGTTGCGGGATTAGACTCACGAGAGCTCAGCTCCACCTCATTTGATCACTTTTGGAGTTCAATAATCTTTATTTTTTTTGCCGGGTAGGTCCGGCCGAACGAGTTCAATAATTTCAGGCTGCCATCTTTCTAAGCATTGCTAAACAGTGTCTGTAGATGGGGCCGCGTCTGAAAGAGTAGTACCGTTGCATGAGATGTGATTGAGAGATGACAGATTTGCCGTGCCGGGGTCTGGTACTCTGCTGCCGCCCTGGATCATTCATTACTCCGGCGGCATTGGACTTGCCGTGCCGTGGCGCACGTCACGAGGAAACAGTGAGTGCCATTTCTCCGCCATGGCGCGCCATCACGACGTTGTAGCGTGACAACACGCTCCTATAGAGGAACACACCGTTGATGTGATCACCCCTATCTTATGGCGGGCGGTAGCGGTACGCTACACCTCTACTCCGTGCACTAGTCGGTGCAGGATATCATGTTTATCTGCTATGTGGGCCCAGTCCTGACAGACTTACCCCGTTTTACGCTTCTGTGAGACATCCTCTCTCATCCGTCGCATAAAAAATCAACGTTAGTATCAGATATTTTTTTTCTCGTTAATTTACTTAATTAGGCTGTATGTGGGCTGAGTAGCAACTGGCTAAATAGGCGTGCCGTAATTAAGCTGTCCATCACTTTGACGGAGAGTAAACTCCGTAGCGGGGGACTGTGGAAGTCTCCTTTTAGTTCAGCTCAGGGTGCAAAAGAGAGTCGTTCCCTGCCCCGACTCCGGTGCACCGGTGAGGTGGAGAAGTAGAGAAAAAGTTTCGCGCAAGAGAGGGCAGTGGCACCAGAGGTTATACGGGTTCGGACTACCGGTGAGGCGTAATACCCTACTCCTGTGAGATGAACTATCTGTGTGTTCTTGTTCTCAAGAGTCGAACCCCTTTCTCTAGTCCTGGGCCTCCTTTTATACTCCAAGGGTACACCACATGGGCCGAACAGGCTATACTCTAGAGAAAAAAAATATTCTTTATACAGGACGGCAGAAGTCCACCGTCCTGTAGCGCCGGTATGACTCCTGTCAGACTGCTCGCTGTCCGTGCATGGCGCTGCACGTCATTCTCCATTAAACGGCCGGAGACTCGCTCGTTCCGCCCGTACGTGGAGGCGTGTGCCAGGTGATTAGACCTGGCGTACCAACTCCAGCTGGATAAGTGAGCCGGTTCAGCTCACATGATTTTGATTTGACCTAATGGGGCGCGCAGCGTACCTAACGGCGTACAGACGGCACGCCTGATACTGTGCTGCGTCCCATCGGTTATTCGCACCGGTCACAGACCGGTCAACCGGCTGTGACTGGTGTCAGGTGCGTGCGTGCGTGTCACCTCGCATTTAATGCGGCACGTGCACGCGCAGGTGTACTCCGGTCGAGCCACCATTATTGGAGGTAGGTGAGCGCTCAGAGCGCTACCTAATCCCGACCCCTGTCGCGATATTCACCGGGAGGCGTCGGGACTTAGAGTGGTCGGTCGCCACGTCACCCTCGGGTCCGATCCCCCCTCGAGGGATGATCACGTGGGTGAACGGAACCCATGACACCAACAAACTTATTTAATCGGCCGTATTTTAGTTTCAGAGCACTAACCGTGAAAGTCCGGAGAGGGCTATGACCCGGACATCCGATGATTTGTAGATTATCAGACGGTGTTTCATCCGATGTACAAAAATATTTCCCGGAGATTGCGGCGGCGGTGGCAAACGACCTTGCGCCCCTATGTCGGGCCAACAAAAAAATGGCAAAAGAGATAGAGGAGGGTGAAAGGGGCTTGATTTCGTTGGATGGAAATCACGCCGAGAGGGCCATGGAGCCTGATGCGGAGTGCATCCGATATTTTGTTTGTCATCGAACGTCTTACGCAAAGCGTTTTTTGTGAAGGTCTGCGCATCGATTTCTTAATTGGGCCGTATATGGCCCACAGAATGTTTTAGTCGTGAACGCGAGAATAAGTATTTGCAGTAAATGGGCCGCAATGTTCCGGTTTTTTCGGCCCTAAAACGGGACGGGAGATATCCATGTACGGCCGTAAAAGAGCCTGCTGACAGGCCGTAAAGGGCCGCAGAGTATCGATATAGGGCCCTGATGGGCCGAAGTCAACTAAAAGGAGAAAACAGAGAGAAATATTTCAAGTTTCAACCTATGTATAAAGCATGCGTTTAAATATTTGCGGCAAGTGATTGACCAGACAGTGTGATTGTGATCGATCGATTAGGTCAAGCATCGCCTTGATACATGCCTCTGTTCTAAAGCAGTGGTAGTTTGTTAACCTGCAAAACAACCCAAAAACAGCTGTTCCATAAAGCATTTTATACGCAGTGCTGGAGCATAGACTATAGCGTTCGGTTGGTTTCTTATCGTGTTAAACTGGCTCATTAGAAAGGAGGATATGATCAGTCGATTTTGCTTGTTTCTGCAAGAAAACTGTGCTAACAAACTTGCTTAACAAAAGTAGTTCCTCGTTATTTAACTTCTGGACGATGGTTCATATTCAATTCGGTACCAAAAAGGTTCAGGTAAATATCCGTGTAATAAGTAACATTTTGTTTGAAAAAAGAAACAAAGAAAAATCCTGTAAAGAAGTCGGCATTTTTCGCAAGAAACCAGTAGCACTTTACATGCCTGTCAATTAGGTAATTGATAAGATGGAGAAGAAACTGATCTCTTCATTGACAAGCCTCGCATTGACGCATTCTGAAAGCCTGGATTTGCATTAGATCTCTATCATGCACCAAAAAAAGCACCGGTTGTTTACCTGGCTAATAGTGACGGGTCAATCACACATATTTAACCCATTATATAAGCACACAGTCTCATCAGCATCACACAACAAACCAGCACATTCGAGCATCTCACTAGCTAATCACTGGTGTACTGGAAGCAGTAGTAGCAGCTTGCGGAAAATGGCGCCAGTTCTTGTTGTGTTGGCCGTCATGGCCGCGGCTTTCGCGTCGGCCTCCGGCTCCGGCGAGCTGACCCCCGACTTCTACAGCGAGACGTGCCCGCAGGCGCTGACGACCATCAAGCTCGTCGTCGGCGCCGCCATCTTGAAGGAGCCGAGGATGGGCGCGTCCTTGGTCCGGATGCACTTCCATGACTGCTTCGTCAACGTGAGCTACTAAACCATGCACGCTTCAACCTAGTGATTGCTGCAGAGTTACAAGCCGATCGATGTGATGTTTTGGGTGAACGAACGTGATGCAGGGTTGTGATGGCTCCGTTCTGCTGGACGACACCGACGACATGATCGGGGAGAAGCTGGCCAAGCCGAACAACATGTCGTTGAGAGGGTTCGACGTGATCGACGCCATCAAGGAGGCGGTGAACACGGCCTGCTTGGGGAATGTTGTCTCCTGCGCTGATATCTTGGCTGTTGCTGCTCGTGACTCAATCGTCGCGGTAAGTTCAGTAAAGAACTCACTATGTTCAGTAAAAATGTAAAACTTATCCACATTACACATACTGTCGATTGAAAGATACTAGTAGAAAGCTATCGAACAGAGCAACATCGTCATTAACCGTAAGACAAGCCATGCTTAAAGCACCTTTTGAAAAAAAAAAAACATTCTAATCCCAAACATCATTCTCAAAAGAGAATTAGTCGTGTTTCTCTTCAATCCAGCTCTCTGTCTTTACCTGAAAAACTGCGGCATCCTGATCCTGTTGACTTGGTGAGGCCAAAATGATGTGAATGCAACGTGACACGGTTCATTTTTGTTGCAGCTGGGAGGAAGCTCGTACGAGGTGCTCCTGGGGCGGCGCGACGCGACGACGGCGAGCATCGACGACGCGAACGACGACATCCCGAATCCGTTCATGGACTTCCCGGAGCTCCTCGACAACTTCGAGTCCCACGGCATGTCGCTGCAGGACCTCGTCGTGCTCTCCGGCGGCCACACGCTGGGCTACTCCCGGTGCCTCTTCTTCCGCAGCCGCCTCTACAACGAGACCGACACGCTTGACCCGGCCTACGCCGCGGCGCTCGAGGAGCAGTGCCCCATCACCGGCGACGACGACGCGCTCGCGTCGCTGGACGACACGCCGACCACCGTGGACACCGACTACTACCAGGGCCTCACGCAGGGACGCGCGCTGCTGCACACGGACCAGCAGCTGTACCAGGGGGGCGGCGGCGACAGCGACGAGCTGGTCAAGTACTACAGCGAGAACCCGGACAAGTTCTGGGAGGACTTCGGCGCCGCCATGGTGAAGATGGGTAACATCAGCCCGCTCACCGGCGACGATGGCGAGATCAGGGAGAACTGCCGGATCGTGAACCAGGAGTGATCGATCGATCTTGGTTTGGTCAAGTGACACACACGAGTCATCGCCACGAATTGCATGGTGTGATATGCTGCAGCACCTGTGGTAGTAGCTGCTGATTTCTTGGAGGGTGCTTGCATGTATTTCTGATTTTGTGATGGTCTGCTCATGTATTTGAATTATTCTGAAAATTATGTTTCGTTTCACCCAAAAAATTAATATTTGTTCAGACCTTTTTTTTCTTTTTTGAAAGAAGAAATTAAGATCTGATGGTGGACACAGGACTACAGGACAGGAGTACTAGTGTGAATGGACAGCTTATCCTTAATGGGCCTTGACCCAATTATACTAGACTTTTGCATAGAGGCACTGACATGTTACAGGGCCGAAACTGAAAACGAACGAGAAAGTTCACGGGCCAATAGAAGTTCCGGCGAAGAATCTCGGCCTGGTTGAATAGCCCGCATGCAGAGCGGAGCGTAAACCTGTGTGGAGATGACCCAGCGGCCCGGCCACACGCATGCAGACCGAAAATCCTCTGATCGCGCACGGCGATCGGTCCCCTCTCCTTTTTTTTTATCACATTACTTTTTCACATATAAAAATATAAAATTTGTACACCTTAAATTTACACATATAAAGTTTATACACCTAAAATTTGTATACCTAAAGTTTGTACACCTAAAGTTTATAAGTCAAAAGTTTATATACCTGATTAAAATTCGAATTCGGATTCAAATATTTCTTATATAGAATAATTGTATACATAAAATTTATACGTGCAAAGTTTACGGTATACATAAGTATAAAGTTAATGCACATGAAAAAAGGTATTAGATTTTTTTTCTAACTTTTTTTTTGAAATTTATGGTGCAGTAAGAAGAGAAGAAGGGGAGAGAAGACTCTGTGTTAGGGGAGAGAGGGGGATCGCTGTGGATGATCACCCGCCCATTAGCCCTCCCTAATAGCGAAACATGTTGGAGTTGAATACTTGTAGTAGAAATTTGGCCTGTAGGAATAATATTTTGAGATGGAGAGAATCCACTCAATACCACTGAGCTTATTGCACATCTAGAATCTACCACCGACTTTGTCAAGTTCAATTATATACCATCGTGTTTTTTTTAACCTCTACTGCGTGCCATCGCCGTCCACGAGCCATTAGTTGGCATTCGTTTGCTGAATTAAATTTTCTCTTAATGACTAAAATACCATTTGAGTAATATATCCATTCAAGAGAACTTGTTGACTGAAAACCCTAGAACACTGTCCACCCCCAAATCGATCTTTCCCTGTTTCCCAGTGAGGCAGCGCCGACTCCCCATCGATGCGCCGTCGCCCACTCGACTCCCAATCGCGCCGCCGGCCGACCGACTCCCCACCGCGCTGCCGACCGACTGACTCCCCATCACGGCGTCGGTCACCCGACTCCCATCGACACGTTGCCGGTTGTCGGACTCCCCATCGATGCGTCGCCGGTCGCCGGACTCCCCATTGTAACACCTCTTTTTATTTTTACTTATTTATTTAAAAATATCTCAAGTAAAAATTTGACTTTTAAAATTGGTTTTTATTTTATTTTTGTTTGGTGCCAATTTGGATCTCATGTTTTATTTCACCCCAAATTCATTTCCAAAAATGTCAAAAAAAAAAGGAAACCCCCTGTTTTTGGGCCCCTTCCTCTCCTTTTCTCCCTCGGCCCAACTCCCCCCCTCTCCCTCTCTTTCCCCGAGTGGGCCGGCCCACCTCTCCCTTCCCCTCCTCTCTCCCTTCCCGGCCCATCTCCCCTCCCTTCCCTCTCTCCCCCTCTCCCGGCCCACGGGCCTTTTCTCCCTCGCGCCGGCCCGGCCCACCCGGTCATCTTCCTCCTCCAGCCGCGCCGCCGCCTGCCGCCGCCCGCCGCTCGCGCCGCCGCCCGCCGCTCGCGCCGCCGCCCGCCCGCGCCGCGCCGCTCATCGGCCGCCGCACCGCCCCGAGCGCCGCGCCCACCTCGAGCCAACCGCCGCCGCGCCGCGCCCCTCCCCTCGCGCCCCGAGCCGCGCCGCGCCACCGTCCCATCGCCGGTGTCCCGTCGCCGTTTCCTCGCGCCGCGCGCCGCGCCGCCTTGAGCCCCGCGCCGCCGCGCCCGTCTCGTCGCCGCTCCACCGTCGCGTCGCCCCCTCTCTCTTCCCCCCGCCGCCTATAAAAGCCCCCGGGACCTCGCCGCTCGCCGCCGCTCCACCCCCCCTCGCCGGCCTCCTTCTCTCTCCTCTCTTTCTCTCCGGCGCCGCCTCTCTCTCCCGGCTCCCTCTCTCCCCTCCCGCCCTCGCCGCCTCCGGCTGCCGCCCCCTCCGCCGGCCGCCGCCGCCTCCCCCTCCGCCGACCGCCGCCGCCTTTCCCCCCTCCCCCCGGCCGCCTCGCCGCCGCCCCTCACCGGCGCCCGCCGGCGCCAAGCCGAACCGGCCGAGCTCGATGGGGAAGAACCCCCCCCCCGACAGGTGGGCCCCACTCCCTCCCCCTCTCTCTTCCGGCCTGACATGTGGGCCCCCACCGTCAAACCCTAACCCTAACCCCAACGGAATATTCCGTTGGAATATTCCGTTATCATTTATTAGAATTTCCAAATTTGCAAAAAAGCCCCTCTACCTTTGAAAAATCATAGAAATTCAACCGTAACTCCGTTTGACCCCGTTCAAATTTCTAAATTTTTCTAAAAATAAGATCTACACAGTGGCACACTTGTTTATTTGATTTGAGCTTATTTTATTGCCTTTTTATTTATTTTGTTCTCCGTTCCGCGTATAGAGCACGTGTACGAGGACGCTCCGGACGCCGGTTTCGAAGAAGAAGACCCGCAACTCGTGCAAGGCAAGCCCCTTTGATCACATTGCCCCTATATTTGCAATGATATGTTGATTGAAAAATGCATTGCTTAGCACACACGAATAACATGTTTAGGCCTCGGATTGTTTATACAACCGACGGACCATCCTAGTAGTCGCACTTATATTTCATAGGTTGATGTTTCCATACCTTTGATAGCTCCACAAATGTTTACGCCGGTATCGTTATACGATTACCGAGGTAGTTTCGCTTAGCCATGCTTACGTTTGTACTGTCGTGTGGGAAACTTGGGTTATTCCAAATTGCATGTTTAAAAATCCGTATGTTGTACCGAGGTGTTGTGAAATAAAATGAGTTGTGAAAATAGTGATGATGCGGAGTCAAGCCTTTGTGGTTTGGCTACGTATTATCGTTAAGGACCGATTCCTTTGGGAAGTCCATCCGAACACGTTATAGTGCGACCACACGGGTATTTATGGGATGCCTCTGGCTAAGTAAATTGTTATCACGTGGGAGTTGGTGTGCCAATGGTTGTGGAATGCCGAGGATGAGGAGACGAAGTGTTACGCATTTATTGCCCATCATGGGTGTCTTTTTGCCTCTATTGTGGCATGGTACCAGTAGGAGTAGGAGGCATCCTCGGTATTTCCTGAGTGGACGACAGCTGTTTTTGCCTGATACTCGGCTATGGATCTTAGCCCAACTAGGTGGCATGCGATTTTCATGGGTTAGCTTTGGAAAGGCCTTGTCACGAACTTCCGTTGCCGACGGGTACACGGTGTCAGATTCGTGTCGTGTGGGTAAAGCGTACAACCTCTGCAGAGCTTAATGAACTGTTCGAACAGCCGTGCCCACGGTCAAGGGCGAGTGTAAGGTGTTTCTCATAGCGTAGATTTGTTTGACAAATGTTTGATGAAAATGGTTGGTGGGAAGGGATTCGTTTCCAGAGTTTGCTTGTGTGGCAAACGGCTAACCTTTGTGGTTAGGAACGGGTCTGTGTGACCTGGGGTGTCGTCCGACACCGAGGTGTTGTTAGGGCCATGATGGCGGTGCAGTGCTGAGATAACTGTGTGGACTATGTGTGGTTGTGAAAGTGAGAAGGAACCAAAAGAGGAGACAAATCAATTGTTGTTCGTTAATCGTGACGAGTTGTTGCAAAGCAACTTGTGGAATGGGTCGAGGCGTGAGCCTCCTCCCGACAACTAAAACTTGATTCACTCACTAGGAGTTTTGTAAAATAAATCACTTTGCCAAAAAGGCAGCTTTCGCAAATAAAACCCTAGCTCTCCTTGTCTTAACCAAGCATGTCACTCTTTCCCCGGCTTGCTGAGTACGTGAAGTACTCACCCTTGCTATATATAATATATCTATAGAAGTTGAAGATGAAGACGTCGACCCGACCGCCGAGGGATGTCTCCAGGAGCAAGCCGAATACGAAGACTTCTAGAAGGATCGTGCCTAGCCCCAAGCCGTCGCCTGTGGATCGAGATGGTCGCCTAGACGCTTAGCTGCCGCCACTTTTGTCTTTTGCTTTATGGACTTTTGTATTGTGCGTTGCTCATCTCTGGGCCTGTCCGGGATAGCAACTTATGTAAGGACTAAAACCCAGTGATGTAATATTAATCTACTTTGATTCCATGTTTATTCTGTGAGTACCAGCTAGTGTATCCTGGGACTGGTACTATATCACAGGTAATGCGTGGCACTTCGGCACAAGTTAGCTGGTGTCATCGGTTAACGAGTGCCGGGGCGTTACAAAGGTGGTATCAGAGCATAGGTTTGGCCCTAGGACGAAACCTTCGATTAGATGTGACCCTAAGGACTATTTTAAAAACTTATATATAGTTGCAAAAGTTAGATAATGCTTATACTCTTCTCCTTACTATAGGATTCTTTTCAAACTACTCGCTAATCCCTTTTCATTTAAAACTTTAGACGAATCATGCTACGTTGATTCCGCCGACCTTTTCCCTCAGCTTTTAGAAGTGTAGTGGTTGTTGTGCGTCAGACCTGTCGTATCGTTGCCAACCCATTAGGGGTTATGGCACTTAGTGTTCGTTAAACTAGTGTGTGAGTGGGTTATGTAATGTTGGTTGCCTCTTGATGTGCATCCAGCTAAGCTTGGCTAAGCTTTGGGCTGGCCATGTCCCTGTCTTTCGAATTTTCCCCGATTTGCGAAAACAGTTTTATCTATGAGATGTCCTCCCCTTACCCCGCCCTTTCAAACAAACCAGATGGCAGGACGCCCTCGTCGCAATGCTCGCACCCCAGCCCGCTTCAGATATGAGGACCAAGTTCAGAATGACAACGACGCCACTCAGAATACCGAAGACCAGGAAGACGAGCAAGCGGATGATCAGGTGTCAGAAAATGAACCGGCCGCCACCCAAGGGACACATGCTGCCACAGCTACTACCCAAGGAGGAACACCTCCACCTCCACCCCCTCATTTGGATCCCCAGCAAATCATGGCCATTCAAACTCAGATCCTACAGGGCATAGCTCAGACTCTTGCTGCTTTGAATCCCCAGCATCACCCAGCTCCGCATCACAATGGTCGCTCCAAGTTGACTGACTTCTTGAGAACCCGTCCGCCAGAATTCTCGCAGACCTCCGAGCCTGTCGAAGCCGACGATTGGTTAAAGGACGTAGATCGGAAGCTAGACCTTGTGCAGTGCTCTCCTACAGAGAAGGCCTTATATGCTGCCCATCAGCTCAGAGGACCCGCCGCCAATTGGTGGGAGAATTACCGTGCCGCTCACCAAGATGCCGCTACAATTGTTTGGGCAGAGTTTGCAGAAGCTTTTAGAGCTGCTTATGTGCCAGAAAGTATCTATGATATTAAAAGGGAAGAATTCAACAATCTCAAGCAAGGGAACTCCAGCATCAATGAGTACCTCAGCAAGTTCAACCATTTGGCCCGTTATGCTACCGATGAGGTGGATACTGACAAGAAGAAGATCAGAAAGTTTCTAAAAGGAATGAACGTCGGGATAAAGCTTCAGCTTGTTGCTCATGTCTTCCCTACATTCCAAGACATGGTTAATAGGGCGTTAATAGTCGAAGATACTAGGAAGGAAGTGGAGATTTTTCGCAAACGCAAGATGGCTCAGACCGGATTCCAGTCTCATGGTGGTCCACGCCCTAGGACCAACCCATCTCCTCAGTTTCGCCAGCCAGCCCCACAACAGCATCAGGGATTCCCTACCCGCCCAGTTCCTTCCCGTTCATCTGCACCAGCTCCGCCAAGAGTCTATAGTGGCAACACAGGAGGAAGCAACCCGACATCCTTCACCACTCAGCTAAGGAATCCCCAGAATACAAATGGAAATGGATGTTTCCGCTGTGGAGAAGTTGGACATTTTGCTAGGGAATGTCCCCAGAAGAAAGGTCCCGCTATTTCAGGAGCCTCTAACATCAGTACTGCCAGAGTGCCAGCGTCAGGGCAAGCGCGAGCCACTACTCAGGCTAGTGGTCAGGCCTCCCGTACTACTCCAAGCTTTGGACGAGGCCGCGTCAACCATGTTCAGGCGAAATCAGCCCAGGAAGCTTCAGATGTTGTGATAGGTACGTTCCTTGTTAATAATGTACCTGCTGTTGTCTTATTTGATTCGGGAGCTTCGCATACTTTCATTTCTCGAGCTTTTGTGGAACAACATGGTTTGGCTACTAGGAACCTAAGGGTACCGATGATCGTTCACTCCCCGGGAAAGGAGACTAGGTCTGATCGATCATGCCCGAAGGTTAGCCTAGTCATAGAAGGTGTTAAGTTTATGGCTAGCCCTATTATCCTAGAGTCGCAAGGTCTGGACCTGATTCTAGGCATGGACTGGTTAGCTAAGTACAAAGGTCAGATAGATTGTGCCACAAGGACTATCACGATGAAAGGACCATCTGGAAGTGAAGTAAGGTTTACTCCGTCAAAGGACCCTAGAGGTCAGCCCATGCTGAACTGTATCGAAGTCACCCCTTTGGAAGAGGTGCCTGTAGTCAATGAATACCCAGATGTCTTCCCAGACGAATTACCCGGAATGCCACCAGACAGAGAAATAGAGTTCTCCATAGAACTTGCACCTGGCACAGCTCCAATTGCCAAGAGACCCTACAGGATGGCAGCTAATGAATTGGCCGAAGTAAAAAGACAGATAGAAGAATTGGAAGCAAATGGTTTTGTGCGACCCAGCACGTCACCATGGGGAGCTCCAGTGCTCCTAGTTGAGAAAAAGGATAAAACAAAGAGAATGTGTGTGGATTACAGAGCTCTAAATGAAGTAACCATCAAGAACAAGTATCCGTTACCTCGGATTGATGACCTGTTTGACCAATTGCAAGGAGCCTCAGTTTTCTCCAAGATCGATTTAAGGTCTGGATACCATCAGTTAAAAATCAGACCTGAAGACATACCGAAAACCGCCTTCTCAACTCGTTATGGTCTATATGAGTATACGGTCATGTCCTTTGGACTCACAAATGCTCCAGCATTCTTTATGAATCTCATGAACAAAGTATTCATGGAATACCTCGACAAGTTTGTCGTAGTATTTATAGACGACATTCTCATCTACTCCAAGGACGAACAGACACACGCAGAACATTTGAGGTTGGTTTTGGGAAAATTGCGAGAACATCAACTTTATGCAAAATACTCCAAGTGTGAATTTTGGCTAGACCGAGTCGCATTCCTAGGACATGTCATTTCATCTCGTGGAGTAGAAGTAGATCCAGGGAAAGTAAGAGATGTGCTTACATGGGAGTCTCCAACCACAGTTACCGAGATCAGGAGTTTTCTTGGTTTGGCAGGATATTACAGAAGATTTATCGAGGGTTTCTCAAAAATCGCCAAGCCTATGACAGAATTGCTTAAGAAAGAAAAGAAGTTCATTTGGACCGAAGCATGTGAAAAGAGTTTCAAAGAGCTAAAGAAAAGGCTAACGACTTCTCCAGTCTTAATTCTACCAGATATAAGGAAAGATTTCGAAGTCTTTTGCGATGCATCCAGGCAGGGTTTAGGATGTGTACTTATGCAAGAAGGAAAGGTGGTTGCTTACGCCTCACGGCAGTTAAGGCCTCACGAAGTGAACTACCCTACCCATGATCTTGAGTTAGCCGCAGTTGTTCATGCCCTAAAAATATGGAGGCATTACTTGATCGGGAACAGATGTGAAGTATACACGGATCATAAGAGTTTGAAGTATATTTTCACTCAGACAGAGCTCAACCTCAGGCAAAGAAGATGGCTTGAACTGATCAAGGATTACGATGTCGGAATACATTACCATCCGGGAAAAGCAAATGTTGTCGCAGACGCTCTAAGTCGAAAGGTGCACTGCAATGTCCTTTTGACCTCGCCACATCATCCAACGTTATGCAAGGAAATGGAAAGGATAAGAATAAATATGGTTAAGCCAGGAACTCTAGCAACCCTAGTGGTGCAACCAACCCTAGAGAACCAAATCCGTGAAGCCCAAGAAGGCGACGAAGAAATTATGAATATAAAGGAGTTGATAAAGAAAGATAAAGCCTCAGAATACTCCATAGACGATAAAGGAATCGTTTGGTTTGGAAAGCGCATATGTGTGCCCAACAAAAAGGAGTTAAGAAACCTGATACTGCAAGAAGCCCATGAGTCTGCATACTCTATCCACCCCGGAAGTACCAAGATGTACCAAGACATCAAAAGCCATTATTGGTGGTCTGGAATGAAGCGAGATATTGCCGAGTATGTTGCCATTTGTGACATCTGTCAAAGGGTAAAGGCTGAACATCAGAAGCCCGCAGGTTTACTGCAACCGTTAAAGATCCCAGAATGGAAGTGGGAAGAAATAGGAATGGACTTTATAACAGGATTTCCAAAGACATCTTCGGGTTATGATTCCATTTGGGTAATAGTGGATCGACTAACCAAGGTTGCCCATTTCATCCCCGTAAAGACTACCTACTCTGGCAAGAAGTTAGCAGAGCTATACATGACGAAAGTGGTTTGCCGACATGGTGTCCCAAAGAAGATTGTGTCAGATAGAGGTACCCAGTTCACCTCCCATTTTTGGAAGAAATTACATGAAGCCATGGGTACCAATCTCAACTTCAGTACAGCCTACCATCCTCAGACCGATGGACAGACAGAAAGGGTGAATCAGATTTTAGAAGACATGTTAAGAGCTTGCGCCTTGGATTTTGTCGGTACTTGGGATTTGTGCCTACCTTACGCAGAATTCTCTTACAACAACAGCTATCAGGCAAGCATACAGATGGCCCCGAATGAAGCCTTGTATGGGCGTAAGTGTCGAACGCCACTCTGTTGGACGGATGTCGGAGAAAAGAAAATCTTTGGACCAGATGTTCTAAGAGAAGCTGAAGAACAGGTGAAAGTGATCAGAGAACGTTTGAAAGTGGCCCAGTCTAGGCAGAAAAACTATGCAGGTAATCGCCGAAGAGATCTAGAGTTTGCAGTTGGAGATCATGTATACCTGCGAGTGTCACCTCTACGTGGAGTGAAAAGATTTGGAATGGCAGGAAAGTTAGCGCCACGTTTTATCGGACCCTATCCTATCACTGCACGTCGTGGAGAAGTGGCCTATCAGCTTGAGTTACCCGCAGAGCTTGCCGGTGTACACAACGTGTTCCACGTATCCCAGTTAAAGAAGTGTCTTCGAGTTCCGGAAGAGCAAGTTCCACTTGAGGTAATCAACGTGCAGGAGAATCTGACCTACGAGGAACGACCGATTCGGATTCTTGATGAAAAGGAACGAAGCACCAGACGAAAAGTGATCAAGTTTTACAAGGTTCAGTGGAGTAATCACTCGGAGGAAGAAGCTACTTGGGAACAAGAGGATCACCTTCGTGCCGAGCACCCTGAGTTGTTCGCGTAGTCGCGGAATCTCGGGACGAGATTCTTTTAAGGGGGGTAGGTTTGTAACACCTCTTTTTATTTTTACTTATTTATTTAAAAATATCTCAAGTAAAAATTTGACTTTTAAAATTGGTTTTTATTTTATTTTTGTTTGGTGCCAATTTGGATCTCATGTTTTATTTCACCCCAAATTCATTTCCAAAAATGTCAAAAAAAAAAAAGGAAACCCCCTGTTTTTGGGCCCCTTCCTCTCCTTTTCTCCCTCGGCCCAACTCCCCCCCCCTCTCCCTCTCTTTCCCCGAGTGGGCCGGCCCACCTCTCCCTTCCCCTCCTCTCTCCCTTCCCGGCCCATCTCCCCTCCCTTCCCTCTCTCTCCCCCTCTCCCGGCCCACGGGCCTTTTCTCCCTCGCGCCAGCCCGGCCCACCCGGTCATCTTCCTCCTCCAGCCGCGCCGCCGCCTGCCGCCGCCCGCCGCTCGCGCCGCCGCCCGCCCGCGCCGCGCCGCTCATCGGCCGCCGCACCGCCCCGAGCGCCGCGCCCACCTCGAGCCAACCGCCGCCGCGCCGCGCCCCTCCCCTCGCGCCCCGAGCCGCGCCGCGCCACCGTCCCATCGCCGGTGTCCCGTCGCCGTTTCCTCGCGCCGCGCGCCGCGCCGCCTTGAGCCCCGCGCCGCCGCGCCCGTCTCGTCGCCGCTCCACCGTCGCGTCGCCCCCTCTCTCTTCCCCCCCCCGCCGCCTATAAAAGCCCCCGGGACCTCGCCGCTCGCCGCCGCTCCACCCCCCCCCTCGCCGGCCTCCTTCTCTCTCCTCTCTTTCTCTCCGGCGCCGCCTCTCTCTCCCGGCTCCCTCTCTCCCCTCCCGCCCTCGCCGCCTCCGGCTGTCGCCCCCTCCGCCGGCCGCCGCCGCCTCCCCCTCCGCCGGCCGCCGCCGCCTTTCCCCCCCTCCCCCCGGCCGCCTCGCCGCCGCCCCTCACCGGCGCCCGCCGGCGCCAAGCCGAGCCGGCCGAGCTCGGTGGGGAAGAACCCCCCCGACAGGTGGGCCCCACTCCCTCCCCCTCTCTCTTCCGGCCTAACATGTGGGCCCCCACCGTCAAACCCTAACCCTAACCCCAACGGAATATTCCAACATTTATTAGAATTTCCAAATTTGCAAAAAAGCCCCTCTTCCTTTGAAAAATCATAGAAATTCAACCGTAACTCCGTTTGACCCCGTTCAAATTTCTAAATTTTTCTAAAAATAAGATCTACACAGTGGCACACTTGTTTATTTGATTTGAGCTTATTTTATTGCCTTTTTATTTATTTTGTTCTCCGTTCCGCGTATAGAGCACGTGTACGAGGACGCTCCGGACGCCGGTTTCGAAGAAGAAGACCCGCAACTCGTGCAAGGCAAGCCCCTTTGATCACATTGCCCCTATATTTGCAATGATATGTTGATTGAAAAATGCATTGCTTAGCACACACGAATAACATGTTTAGGCCTCGGATTGTTTATACAACCGACGGACCATCCTAGTAGTCGCACTTATATTTCATAGGTTGATGTTTCCATACCTTTGATAGCTCCACAAATGTTTACGCCGGTATCGTTATACGATTACCGAGGTAGTTTCGCTTAGCCATGCTTACGTTTGTACTGTCGTGTGGGAAACTTGGGTTATTCCAAATTGCATGTTTAAAAATCCGGTATGTTGTACCGAGGTGTTGTGAAATAAAATGAGTTGTGAAAATAGTGATGATGCGGAGTCAAGCCTTTGTGGTTTGGCTACGTATTATCGTTAAGGACCGATTCCTTTGGGAAGTCCATCCGAACACGTTATAGTGCGACCACACGGGTATTTATGGGATGCCTCTGGCTAAGTAAATTGTTATCACGTGGGAGTTGGTGTGCCAATGGTTGTGGAATGCCGAGGATGAGGAGACGAAGTGTTACGCATTTATTGCCCATCATGGGTGTCTTTTTGCCTCTATTGTGGCATGGTACCAGTAGGAGTAGAAGGCATCCTCGGTATTTCCTGAGTGGACGACGACTGTTTTTGCCTGATACTCGGCTATGGATCTTAGCCCAACTAGGTGGCATGCGATTTTCATGGGTTAGCTTTGGAAAGGCCTTGTCACGAACTTCCGTTGCCGACGGGTACACGGTGTCAGATTCGTGTCGTGTGGGTAAAGCGTACAACCTCTGCAGAGCTTAATGAACTGTTCGAACAGCCGTGCCCACGGTCAAGGGCGAGTGTAAGGTGTTTCTCATAGCGTAGATTTGTTTGACAAATGTTTGATGAAAATGGTTGGTGGGAAGGGATTCGTTTCCAGAGTTTGCTTGTGTGGCAAACGGCTAACCTTTGTGGTTAGGAACGGGTCTGTGTGACCTGGGGTGTCGTCCGACACCGAGGTGTTGTTAGGGCCATGATGGCGGTGCAGTGCTGAGATAACTGTGTGGACTATGTGTGGTTGTGAAAGTGAGAAGGAACCAAAAGAGGAGACAAATCAATTGTTGTTCGTTAATCGTGACGAGTTGTTGCAAAGCAACTTGTGGAATGGGTCGAGGCGTGAGCCTCCTCCCGACAACTAAAACTTGATTCACTCACTAGGAGTTTTGTAAAATAAATCACTTTGCCAAAAAGGCAGCTTTCGCAAATAAAACCCTAGCTCTCCTTGTCTTAACCAAGCATGTCACTCTTTCCCCGGCTTGCTGAGTACGTGAAGTACTCACCCTTGCTATATATAATATATCTATAGAAGTTGAAGATGAAGACGTCGACCCGACCGCCGAGGGATGTCTCCAGGAGCAAGCCGAATACGAAGACTTCTAGAAGGATCGTGCCTAGCCCCAAGCCGTCGCCTGTGGATCGAGATGGTCGCCTAGACGCTTAGCTGCCGCCACTTTTGTCTTTTGCTTTATGGACTTTTGTATTGTGCGTTGCTCATCTCTGGGCCTGTCCGGGATAGCAACTTATGTAAGGACTAAAACCCAGTGATGTAATATTAATCTACTTTGATTCCATGTTTATTCTGTGAGTACCAGCTAGTGTATCCTGGGACTGGTACTATATCACAGGTAATGCGTGGCACTTCGGCACAAGTTAGCTGGTGTCATCGGTTAACGAGTGCCGGGGCGTTACACCCATCGACGCGCCGCTGATTGCTGAACTCCCTATTGATGCGCCGTCGGCTAGCCGACTCCACTCAGTACCTCAGTGATGACCTAGCGCCACCGTCCCTGTCATCCACCCAGGTGACGCCGCCGGCAGCGTGGCCGCAACCGGCCAACGACTGCACCTCCGCTGCCGGTGTCTTGGCGCTTCCATCCCCTCCACCGCAACCACCTCCCCCAACGTCACCGCGACCAACCGCCGATCTCGCCTCCACCGCCGGTGTCTTGGCGTTTCCGTCCCCAACTTTGCTGCAACCACCTCCCCAGTCGTCGCCGCAACCATCCGCCCACTGTGCCTCCACCAATGGCGTCCTGGCGACGTTTCTCCCAACGTCACCCCAAGAGTCCGCTGACCACACCTCCATCGCCGGCATCCTAGCACTTCCATCCCCAGCATCACCGCAACTGGTCATCCGACACCCCTCTACCACCGATGCTTCAGACAACAGTTTGATAGGATGTGCGTTTACTTGTCAATAGATTACCATGTACAATGAGTTAGGGGCAAATAGGTCTTTTTAGAGCGCTAACAGATGTTAACTGGACTATGATGGCACGCAGTAGAGGTTAAAGAAAACACGATGACATATAATTGAACTTGATAAAGTTAGTGGTAGATTGTAGAAGTGCGATAAAGTCAGTGGTACTGAGTGGATTCTCTCAAAAATATATGGTTAATTTGTCTTGCTTGTGTGTACGTGCATGTCACCTAACTTCACACATGTACAATATTTAACTGTTGTAGTTCAATTCAAATATCACTCATGCTGCGATATTAGTTAAAATACTTGCGGTAACAGTTAAGTCAAAATGGAACTAGGCGCTGGTTATGTGTGGAACTTGCTTGGACAAAACAGTCATGGAAGTGCAGCCTGAGCAACGACGCGGCCATGCGGGGCTCGCTGTTCACAGCGGCGGTCACGGCGCTCGTGATGATGGACATAGCTCTGGGGCACGACGTGTCGTAGAACGTCGGCGACAGCTGCGCCGACGCCGCAGAGGCCAGAGCCACGACCACAAGCAAGGAAATCCAAGTTGCAGAGGCCATCGCTAAGCTAATTAACAATTAACCAAAGCTAGCTATATATACGTTTATCTCTGCCTACCAATGAGTTATCTGCACTGGCTGTGGCTTGCGAGGAGAGTGCAGCGTCCCATGCATGTTTATAGCTAGAGATTTAGCCCACTTGGTTAACTGCATGTCTCTGTACCTCTCCAGCAGAGACAAAACATTCAGATTTGATGCCTTACCAGTCCAGGGTTAGTCCTCACAACATGCCGGCATATCCACTGTCGTTGTGCAGCCATTTTGATCGTGGGTACGAACAGTATTGACCAACGTGTGTTGGCATTCGATGGACGTGCTCGCGTTGTGTGGTGAGGTAATTTGGCTTGCATGCACCCAAGAGAGACATGATCGATCGGGTGACAGCGCCCAACTTAAATTGCTACCGCCAACACTAACAACCCTGCTTCCCTCTTTCACCGGGTAACAATTGGTGTATATTCCTTGGAATTATCAGGCATCGCTTGCAGGAAAAGTCTGTGAACCAATGGCGTAACATGGCTTTGTCACTTTAGTTACAGCTGTGTTCGTGAACTTTTGCTATGAGCAAGTGAGTGGAAAAGTGTGGAATAGAACAGAACAGCCACCATCTCTGGTCAAGAGGAAGACCCACGGGCTCATCCATTTCACTAAACAGTCTTTGGGCTACCAGTCTATAGGAAACAAATAGCAGTACAGTACACTACCACTGTAGGTAGCACCAGAACAGTAACTGTTGTGACACTAATCCAAGAGAATGTCTTAAGAGTTAGGACACCACGCCTTGCCTTAAAGGCTTAAACCATATAAAGTTGAATGTTCAGCTATCGCATCCATGATGCGAAGTTTGTCCGGCATGCAATCAAGCAGAGTTTATTTCAGTTAGGGTGAGACTCCGGTACTTTATACTAATACTTTTAATATTACACTATCATAATATTATAGGTAAATTAATAATTTATTAATATAATGATTACTTTATTATTTATGTTTTTTCCCGCTAGTTCGATATGTGGTTATCCATTATGTTGGTATTTCTTATATTACATAAAAAAAAGAAGGAAAAAAATGTAGTCACTGCTAAATGATAATTATACCCCTTAAATCATATTTCTACTACCGCTAACTATGATGGTAGTAAAAATCAATCTGAACTCTTCGATCAAGTGAGATCAACGATTTATATTGTTTTTTACTACCAGTAAAGAGCACCGAAGTGACGCTCTTTTAGTTAAGTTGAGGCCGGACCCATTACCATTTCTATCGCATACAGTACTGAATTAAGTTGTTATGGCAATATATTGATATTTCTTCTGTTCTCCGTATCTGTTTGTGATTAACTAGAATTTGTACCCCCTTACATATACTAGTTGATCAACAAAGATTCCGAAAAATCTAAAGTTGTAAAGGTGAGGATTCTAATCCATAGAGTGGATATTCACTCATATAGCTTTTTCTTTCAAATTTAATGTAAATAGTTGTTATTCCCAAAAAATGTAAATAGATGTAAAATTGTTTTAAAAATTAGTAATGTAGAGCATAGTAGCATACCACTCTATATAAAATCATATTCCAATTCAATCTACATATTGAGAAACGAAAAGGATAAATTCAAACATAAATAGTACCAATACATACTATTCATATGTTGGAATTGTCTTTTTTATTTCTCAATGTGTGAGTTGAGTTTTGACTTGATTTTTTTTATAATAGTTTATATATATGGTGTGAATGCTGTCTTTTTTTTGAAAATTTTTAATATACAGATAAAACTTGACCATTCATAATCTAGATTAATTCAAATATATGGATTGTCCTAGAGAAGAATGGCAGAAACAATTAGTCAAAATTAAAGCACACATTATGATTCTTAAACTGAAATCAAATACTGGAAATACAAACACATGTATTTAGAATGTCGTGTCCAGTAGTACATGAATGATGTTTTGCAGGAGTAAAAAACACAGAGGGTTCGCGAAGAAAATGAAAAAATAAAAAGAGGGACGTATATGAGAAACATTCGCCCAATATATTTCATGACAAGTGCAGGTCCAACATAATCCACGGGATGTGCACTCGGTGTGGAATTCCGTACAAACAGACGAAACACAACCTAGCTAGACGAATCGATTGGTCAACATTTGTCCAAGATAATTCTCTCCTTTTCTGACCGTTGTGCAGTCATTTTGTTGTCCTTTCACCTTCAGAATGTTTAAAACGATGTTGACAGCATTTTTTAATTTTCAATTCATTTCTTTTCTTTCATGTAAAAACAAACCATCCCTTTCATTTTCTCCCCGCAAAAATAAATAAATAATCATTTCATTTTCTGCCGCTGGTGAATTGTGATGCGCAGTGAAATCAGCCGGCCCACTCACCACGTAGCGCGCGCACCGGCATAGATGGGCCAAATCGTGACCTTCACGGGCCTTTGCAATGTGGAGCAAAATATCGCCGAGACGGCGGAGATATCTTAACGCGCGCCGTCGGCGCGCGTGTAGTCATCGGCCGACGGCCATCCAGAAAAACAAAAAACTTGTGACTGCGCGCTTGACAACGAACAGGTCTGGCAAGATTGCAAGAGCGGGAGTCCTCTCTCTCTCAAAAAAAGAAAAGGGAAAAAAACTTGAAGCAGGCAGTGGATTTTTGTATTGGAGAGAGAAGTCGGTACAGATCAAGAAGCATGCAAACCTGCTAATGCGCAATGCCCTCATTGGATGCTATACGATTTTAAAGGACTATAATTGCATATGCTAATACAAGTATATGTTTCACCGGTAATTAATTGCAACCGGAACCTTATTCTTTCTTTCCTTGATTCATTCGTGCATGCACTGGTAATCATGTTGCCGAGGTGCCGAGCGTCAGGTTATAAACCGGTCACGAGTTGGCGGCGGAGCAGCTGAGCCTGATCTGTCCCTGCGTCCCGGTCAGCGGCGAGATGTTCCCCATCTTCACCATGGCCGTCGCGAAGGCGCTGCTGAACGCCGCCGCGCTGGACGCGAAGCTCCTGACCGTGTTGTCCGTGCTGCCGTTGTTGAACAGCTCCTGGTCGGAGTGCAGGAGCCCCTTCTGCGACAGAAGGTTGGTGTAGTATGCGTTGTCGAACGCGTTGGGCGTGGTCGTGTCCAGCGGCGCCAGGCTGCCGTCGTTGCTTCCCGACGCCGACGGGCAGTTCGCCTTGAGCGATGTCGCGAAGGCCGTGTTGATGTTGGCGTCGTTGTATAGCCTCGTCCTGAAGCTCCTGCACTGCGCCACACCAATCGTGTGTGCACCTGCAAATCAAAACAAATCACCAATCGTTTTCTGTTTTCAACACAAGCTGTGGTTCACTCGTGCGAGCTAGCTCAGCTCTCATTGCACTGCCATGGTTGATTAGGATATCTTCACCACTGCGTATGTACTGAATCTTTCTTGTCGTAAATTAATTGATTAAGAGATCGAGGAGTTATATATTGTCTGCACCTGAGAGAGCAACCATGTCAGTGGCGCTAAGTCCCTTGCTCGCGTACGCGCTGATGAGCTGTGCGAGGCTATCTGTAGAAGGAGGAAGGTTACTCAGCACCTGGGCCGTGGTGGCGGCTCCGGGGGAGTCCCTTCTCCCTAGCTTAACACTCCATGATGGCCCTCCAAGCTGCATGCGAAAAACGAAAGCAATTCAGCATCACAGAATTCGTAATCGCGAGCTCTTGTCGTTGATATATGCAAGGTTACCGCGACGACAGAATCGCGCGCGGCGACGGTGAGGATGTCGGCGCAGGAGACGGTCTGCTTGCACACGGCCTCGATCTGCGTCTTGATGCTGTCGATGACGCTGTAGCCTCTGAGAGAGAGGTTTGGGCCTGCATTTCTCTCGTTTCCGGCCAGCAAAACAGAGGCGTCACAGCCCTGCGTTAATTCAGACAAAGCCATGATTTATTTTCTTGCAACGCTACTCACGTAGTATGTGACTACAAGCACAAGCACCGATTAAGTTTCAGCCTTAAAACAAAGTAAAAACAAGGTGGTTTGTTCGATGGAAACGTGCTTGGACGAAGCAGTCGTGGAAGTGCAGCCTGAGCAGAGACGCTCCCATGCGTGGCTCGTTGTTCACGGCGGCTGTCACGGCGCTCTTGATGATGGACATGGCTCTGGGGCACGACGTGTCGTAGAACGTCGGCGACAGCTGCGCGGTGGCCGTGGAGACCAGCGCCGCGAGCAACAGTAAACCAAGAGAAGAGGCAGAAGCCATCACTACTCTTTTGGAGCAGAGCAGAGCACAGTTTCTTCCTGGCAAGTACTCGTAGCAACTACTCCTGTCTAGGTAGCTTGCAAGAGAAGACGCTGCATTGCATGCATATTTATAGCTCGCGATTTTTTTCTCCAGCAAAATGAGCCTGCATATTGCTAGATATATTGGAGATAAACATCCAAAGTCGATTTCGAGAGTTATTTGCTAGATATATGTCTAGATATATTGGATGCATATTGCTAGATATATTGGAGATATATGTCTTCACATATGCCAGCAAAAGTGCAAAACCTTAGTCGTTCTCTGTAGCGACTCCTTAATATTACTAGTACGCATGTGCCCAAAGTTTGATAACACCATAATTTATTTGCTACGGGTACAAAAAAAACGATTCAACATATGCATCATTACCATTCAAAAAACATATCACATAGGAGTATGCAGCATTCGTGCGGGACTGGGCCAAATCTGTCAACATTTCGCCAGAGGCCAGAGCTGCATTGCTGTAAAGTAATTTTGCATTCTAGTTCCTCTTGACTGGATAAACCGATGTTAACAATTTTAATTTTATTTAAGTTTATTTACCTGTCAGAACTTCACCATCAGCGGCCTTCACTTTAGGCACAGGTTTCTGGTTAGAGTTCAGAGGCCTGAGCAAAACACCTAGATCATCAATATATCCATGATGTAGAAATAGGTTAGCCCCATTTTAATTGCCGAACCCAATATTTTTTTTAAAAAAATGCTAATTGGAGGGTAACATGTTTTTTTTTTCAAAACACAGTAGAGACGCGCAGAAGCTCATATAAAAGCACAATTAAATATCCGGATTCCAATTTTATCTTCTATGCATGTATTTGGATTCAAACATTAATTAATGTGCTTAGGTAGTCTATAAGTGGCCAAAATTTTCTAAGTAACGCGGGAGCTTGTATAGTAGTTGATGATATATCCATAAGATTTCATTTTTGGTGTGCTCATCGTCCATTTGGTTTCCATCTCTCTTTTCACTAGTTTGGAAAATAGTTTGGACAATATTTGGACCATAACTATTTCCGAAGTAAATCTTCCACCAGAAAAAAAATAAAGGAGCACGATAAAAACTTAGCAAGTCGAATTATTTGGGTGGTGCACAAGCAGTTGAGATGATGAACCGAGCAACTGACTGGATGAGGTCAACAGTCAATTTGCTATAAATTGTTATGCCAAACGATTTTGCTATCGATCTATCGTGTGATTTTTGTGTCCCAGATTTATCGTTTTTTGGGCCATTCGATGAATACCAAGATACGTGCGCATATTGGGCTAGAACCTATGTGGTCTGATCGGATTCAGTTGGGCCCGTTGAGTCACCGAGTTTTTTTCGACAATTTCCGCTCCGTTCTCTCTTCTCTTTCATTCCCCTGCATTATCTTGATGGTATTTGCTATAGATTTGTCGACAGATTTTTTCACACAGATTTTGTACCGTTCGATTTGTGTTAAGATTAATCCTTTGTCGTATATGGTTAGATGAATTCAAACGCACACATCTACGGATGGCACTGAACCAGTGGGCTCCACACAAATAATTAAATTCATATTTAGTTATTTTATATTCTTTAAAATATAAAAATACGGTCTTATATAACTAAAATTACATTTGTAAATTCAGTTGATATAACATGTAAGTGCACTGTAATTTTGATAAAAATATTGTGGAAGTAAATATGTATTTGTTATTTTCTTTAAAATATAAAATTACAGTTCTATATAACTAAAATTACATCTGTAAAATATAAAATTGCAGTCCTTTATGACTAAAATTATATTTATAAATTTAGTTGATATGACATGTAAGTGCACTGCAATTTTGATAAAAATATTGTGTAAGTAAATATGTATTTGTTATTTTCTTCTATAGTCCGTTGGATATAAATCTAAGGGTAGAAAAAATCTGGGTGGTTTTTTATTAGAAATCACCTCGCTGCACGTGGCGATTTGAGGCGTACACAAGTGGGCTCGAATCTACTTTCCAGTCCAGTAGCCCATTACCTATGCGTAGTCGCGTTGTTGGGCCATATCACGGAGACACGGACCAGAGGATGCATCCCTTTTCAGCGCTCCACACGGCCCGGCCCACGCTGACGTCTTTTATTGCCAGAATAAACCATCGCAGATGCCAGAGCAGAGAGGCCAATACGTTCGAAAACTAGCAGCACTTCACTTGGTTAACAGAACAGTTGAAATCTGGAATAGGATTACGAAGAACAGAGGTACGTAATCCTCACGCCTTTGCATGGCAACTCGCGTTTTACAGGACATGACACATGCATAGTTGTATACACGTACACTCTCTGTTCCGTGCACTTGTTGATTGGGACCATGAAAGTGATGAGATGGGCACTGCTACGTACACGCTATTGGCAGCGGTTATTCCTTGAGACCTTCACGTACTCGTCATCACCTCACCTGCATGAGCATGACAAGTGCACACTAGTTAACCTTGGAGCAGCTGAGCCTGATCTGCCCCTGTGTCCCAGTCAACGGCGAGATGTTCCCCATCTTCACCATGGCCGCCGTGAAGGCGCTGCTGAACGCCGCCGTGTTGGAGGCGAAGTTCCTGACCGTGTTGTCCGTGCTGCCGCCGTTGAAGAGCACCTGGTCGGAGTGCAGGAGCCCCTTGTTCGACAGCAGGTTGGTGTAGTAGGCGCTGTCGAACGCGTTGGGCGTCGTCGTGTCCAGCGGCGACAGGTTGCTGTCGCCGCTGCCCGTCGGCTGTGGGCAGTTGGCCTTGAGCGCCGTCGCGAAGGTTGAGTCGATGTTGGTCTCGTTGTAGAGCCTGTCCCTGAAGTTCTGGCACTGCGCCTGCCCGATCGTGTGTGCGCCTGCCAAGTTCTCATCATTTTATGATTCTTATCAGAAAATTTAATTTGCAAGAGAGAACCGATCCCTAATCTGTCTACATATGTAGCTAGTCTGCACGTACGTACCTGAGAGAGCAACCATGTCGGTTACGTCGAGTCCCTTTCTGGAGAAATTGCCGATAAGTTCTGCGAGGCTAGAGGAAGGGGCAGGGAGGTCGGTATTCGCCTGGGTTTCGTTCGCGGTGGTGGAGTCTCTTCTCCCCAGAAGAACTGTCCATGATGGTCCTCCGAGCTGCAAATTAAGGATTCCAAACCAAGAGCGATTAAACCAAGAAAAGAGTAGTACGTACTACAAGCAATGCATCATGTAGTAGTAATCATCGCAAGATGATCCGTGATCTTACCGCGACGACGGAGTCACGGGCGGCGACGGCGAGGATGTCGGCGCAGGAGACGGTCTGACTGCAGATGGCCTCGACCTGCGTCTTGATGTTGTCGACGACGTTGAATCCCCTCAGTGACCCATTGTTGGGGCCTGCATTCTGCTCCTGGCCGGACAACAGGACAGACGCGTCACAGCCCTGCATCAGTGAAGTCCATCTCTGTTATTTTCCTTGTCTCGTAAAGTACAGTTTAAAGAGAACTAGTACATGCACAGCTGATTAGGTGATCAAAACTTGCTTGGACGAAGCAGTCGTGGAAGTGCAGCCTAACCAGCGAGGCTCCCATTCGGGGCTCGCTGTTCACGGCGGCCGTCACTACGCTCTTGATGGTGGACAATGCGTTGGGGCACGACGTGTCGTAGAACGTCGCCGACAGCTGCGCCGAGGCGGCTGAGGCCATAGCAGCCACGAGCACCATCGAGGTGAGAGAAGAAGCCCAACCCATGGCGAATATCACCTACAGCTAGCTGCCTAGGTAGAGTAAGTTAGCGATATGATGTATCACTAATTTGAAGTAAATAACTGCACTTTCTTAGCCTTTTCTCTGGCTGGCTTGCAGAGAGGATGGTGCCACGCTGCGTCTTATATAGATAGCTTAGCTACAGGGTTGACGCCATCGATCGGTGCCATGAGATGAGACGCCCAGGTATATTAATCACTCTACGAGGGAAGGTGGGGAGAGAAATGGATTTTAAACCCTAGAGGAAATGATGTCCTATTATTTTGTACATATCATCTAACTAATTATGTTTTTTCACAAAATGCAAGTTGAATTTCAACTTCTATAAATTGCAACACAAAAACAAATATGAATGTGAATGTCTGCATACGTGCTAGCTAGCTAGACTTTAATTTGTTTTTTTAAAACTTGAATATATCAAATTTGTATTTGTATTTCTTAAATCGATATATCACATATATATTTATTACTTTTAATTTTTTAACTATTTAGATAAATGTAAGAAGCAGAGTGACATCTGGATAGTTTAGAATCGTTTTCTCTCCATGAGCGATAAAAGATAACTCTATAAGTTTGATGCCTAATTATTCCAGTGACTCCATCGTCATCGTTGAGCCACGCTCACCAAGAAGACATGCATGCACGTTCTAATTGGAGGATTGGACAAATATAATTATTTATATGCATAAAGTAAATATTATATATTTTAGAGTTAAAAATAGTTAGGAAAAAAATCTAAACAGTGTTGATCATGTAGTAAGTATATTTTAGAAATCGTAATATCAAAAACGTGGCACGAATTAATATCCCGTTAAGCTGTCTAAAATGTGTATCAGCGTGTGCACATTCAAGTATCTAAAGATGATTGATTAGTCCTATTAGACTACTACTACTACTACTAGTAGTACGTACATGTGTGTCCAACTTATGTTTCTACGGCCAACATCATCAACTCTGCATTATTCATGCAATGTAGGGTCAGTTCGGTCCATTTCGCTTGACCTTAATCTGTTAATCAATAATCATGCGTTGCTTAAGCCAAAAAAACATGAGCACCCGTGCCATAGAATAGCACATGAACATATATAATGCCGTCGATAATTTGTCTCTTTTGTAAAAGATTGGTATGTATGCACTATCGTCGTACAGAGTTTATGAAAATAACTTTACCATATTAATACGCTGCTAATTGATCTCGAGTATAATGGTGCGAGCACTATTCAGCTCGTGACGAGCTAGTATGGTCTATCTCAATTCATCTTCTTATGTACATTCGGACTAATTGTCTAATTTAAGAGCAAACGGTGTGTTACAAGACATAATGCTGTTATAGCATTACCGTTGTGCCATCATTTTCGATCAATCTTCAGGGAAAAAATCGATCTGCGAGAGCTTTCGCATCAGTGTTGCCATGATTAAACCATGCATGCATGTTGGTGATATGATTTTCCATTCGAACTTAGCTATCACAAGTTGAGCCGACAATTCTAGCTCTAGGTAGAATGGTGGTTGTTGCATGTGCCGTATGTTACGCTTGTTTCTTAAGCCATAAATGCGGATAGT
Source organism: Oryza punctata (assembly GCA_000573905.2). Classification (NCBI taxonomy): domain Eukaryota; kingdom Viridiplantae; phylum Streptophyta; class Magnoliopsida; order Poales; family Poaceae; genus Oryza; species Oryza punctata. The sequence continues at coordinate 32,000,128 of CM002494.2, read as the reverse complement.
AAAATAATTAAATTATCGTAGTTTCTTTGAAAAAATAAATTAATTAAGGTTAACCAATTTTCACGGCTAATATTATACAGTTGCTGAATGTTTCACAAATTGTTCTTTTTTTAATGAAATAAAATACTCTCCTGATTTGCAACTTAGATTAAAATAAACACAATAGCACACAAATAAATATGATTATTGTTTGGTGGTCCACCTAGTAGGTTGGTGGCTTGTTCACTTTGTTTGTAATAAAAAGGTAATGCCTGTACGGCTGCGATTTTTACTGCACTGCTGCACACAGTATTTGTGGCTGCAGCGTACAGCCGTGGGTAATTAGCTATAGCCGCAAATGAAAAATGGCAGCCGAACAATCCCTAACTCCCTCACTCTCAATTCTCAAAGAGAATACAATTGTGATATTTAAAAGATAAATTAGTAGGGAAGAAAAATATTCAACCCTTATCAAATGAGGGCTGGGAAGGAGATCGAGGTCCTCATTGGTTACCCATATTATCTAATAAGTTAAAACAATCTTTCAGGAATAAAAAATAATTTATAGGTAATCTTTTATATATGTTATTAGTGACTTAAAAATTAATGCGAGAAAAGAACTACGTTGAAAATATCTCAAAATCAACTTCGAAATTAAGTTAGAAAAATTTAAATTTTAGCTTTGTCTTTGACTTATTAGGGCAATGTGATTGGACAAACCGGTAGTACTCTAGAGTTATTTGTTGGGACAAATTTAAAATCTATAATTACATTAATTTTTTAGATCGATGGAGTAACAGATTTTAGTTTTGGCTAATTCTGTCATTACTAAATTCGCTTAAGGTAAAATAAAGTTAGTTGTTGTTTGGTTGAAGGCCATACATAATGAGAGTTTTAATAGTGAAAAGTTTTGAAATTATCAAAATCAGTAAGATTATGTTGAGAACATGGATTCCAATTTTGGTAATTTCGCTCCCCTTAGGCAAGCAAATGTCTCATCCAAAACTTTTGGTTTTCTTTTTCCAATTTTTTTGTGAATTTGGTCAAATTTTATTCAATTCAGTCAAAATTTATTAAAATTTAAAATATCCAGGAAAAGAAGTTCCAAAATTTCCGGAAATTATATAAAATTCGGTGAAGACCGAAAGTGAAAACCTGGTTGATAATGACGTGTTTGGTTTGTTGTTTATCAAATTTTGCTTATCAAAACCTATAGATTCCCTCCGGCCTATAGGTGACGCGAACTAAAATGAAAGACCGGCCTGCTCAGCTGCTTCGCACGCGAACGCGCGACCACGGCCCACCATCCCTGGCTTTACACGAGGCGCAACGTGGCGCTGCACGGCCAAAAGGCCCAATAGGTTGATCTCATGCAATCGGACCATTCGGGCGTAAAAACGGCCCATCGGTGGGAGTCTGAGGGAAAAAAATTTGGAACGGTGCGGCCGCGCGTGATGGCAATGGCATGCGGACGCGGTTTTTCTGCACCTAAGTGCACGCGTCTACCGTCCTATAGATTAAGCCATCCAGCACAACAACATCCGAGTCCGAATTTTGAGGTATCGTGTACTACGTCCGAATCTTTAGACGCATCCATCGCTAATGAACTTAGTCGCATTCAGAAAAGACTTTCCCAATAGCACGTCGCACGGCACCCGCCGCAGTAGCACACACCGATTGACGTGTCAACCAATGATCAACGATTTTGCTAGCTAGCTGTCGATAGTTTCGGAGGCTGGAAACATTCATTTTTCTGGCCGTTCGATCCGGCGCCATGTTTTGTGCGAGATTTTTTTTTCTATTAGATTCAAACCCGATAACAATTTCCAATTTTGAACAATATAGCTACATGTTACCTTTTTCCAGACATTTCTCGATGGGCGAGGTGGCCTAGGCGGAGGCGGAGACCCCGTTCTAACACAGCTCTCGGTGATTTTTTCACCGCTGGTGGATTTCTCGCTACCCATTTCCTCGCCGATTTCTCCCCTTCAGCTACTCGTGTTCCTCGCGCTCGTGGTGATCTTCTCTACCTCACGCTCTCTGCTCAAAATTTCAGGTGATTTTTTTCAATTTTTTTGGTGCGTTCTAGATGTTTTGCGTTCAGACCCCACATCGTGTTTGCCGAATAAATCGTTTTGTATGTTTGGTTGGTGTTCTTCTCCTAGATTTCTAGGGGAATCGATTCGTTGATTTCGCATGCAAGTATTGTTGTTCATATAGGGGATGGATCCGTCAATGTTTTTTCATTATTAACAGTTATATATGTTTACTATTGCTTATGTTTATTCACGTATCTCTGTGATGTACTATACTGTGTTGATTTATTTTATTTTTATTTTTGCATGTCTACACAGTTGCTTATATGTGATATGTTTGTTCAGATTTGTTTGGTTGCACAATTGCTTATATGTAATATGTTTGTTTGGTTACACGGTCACCTTAATTATCATATACACGCAGAGCGTTATTTTTTTTTGCACTCTATAAGTTCAATTATATTCTAGTTACATAGAACTTACAACCTAGTTACAACTTAGTTCCAGTCCAGTTACAGCCTAATTACAGTGTGCCAATTTAAAAATGAGTTTTCTTAACGGAATTTCGTGCTTTCAATTGGTACATACCCGTTTTCTGTGGCCCGTTGATTGCAGATCATGAGGTGCATAGATTCGAAAGTTTTGATCCTTAAAAACTGTCGACAACCTAATAGTTAATCCCATGATCAATAGCGAAAGGGGGCTCGATGGAGAAACAGGAGTGACATGCGGGAAGGTAAACAGTTCATTGATCCTCCATGCCTTCGCATGAGAAACGTTTATTTTGGTACGTACTTAGGTGCTAATGCCATGGCTGCTCTGCTCCATACACTTGATGGGTTGCTAGAGCGAGCTGGCTGCTGTATACTTTACGTGTACTAGTACAGCACCACCGCATCTATACTTGTGGTATACTACACACGGGTATATGTAGTGTGGCCGCCGGACACATGAATCCGTTTATGTCGTCGTCGACACGATTTGCTTCCGGCAACGCATCCCGTCTTGCTACTTAGGAGTTCACCCTGGAGCAGCTGAGCCTGATCTGCCCCTGTGTCCCAGTCAACGGCGAGATGTTCCCCATCTTCACCATGGCCGTCGTGAAGGCGCTGCTGAACGCCGCCGCGTTGGAGGCGAAGTTCCTCACCGTGTTGTCCGTGCTGCCGCCGTTGAAGAGCACCTGGTCGGAGTGCAGGAGCCCCTTGTTCGACAGCAGGTTGGTGTAGTAGGCGCTGTCGAAGGCGTTGGGCGTCGTCGTGTCTAGCGGCGCCAGGTTGCTGTCGCCGGATGTCCGTGGGCAGTTGGCCTGGCGTGACGTCGCGAAGGCCGAGTCGATGTTGGTCTCGTTGTAGATCCTGTCCCTGAAGTTCTGGCACTGCGCCTGCCCGATCGTGTGTGCGCCTGCAAAATAATTAATCACGCTCTCACCTTATCAGAAAATCTGCAACATATATATGGTATACTCCATGTAGGAGGATGCACTGCACGTACCTGAGAGAGCAACCATGTCGGTTACATCGAGTCCCTTTCTGGAGAAATTGCCGATAAGTTCTGCGAGGCTAGAGGAAGGGGCAGGGAGGTCGGTATTCGCCAAGGCCTCGCTTGCAGTGGTGGAGTCCCTTCTCCCCAACAGAACCGTCCATGATGGCCCTCCCAGCTGCAAACCCAAGAGCTATCAATGCAAGAACAACAGAAAGTAGCAGGAGTCACCGGCGAAGGGTTGTGACATTCTTACCGCGACGACGGAGTCACGGGCAGCGACGGCGAGGATGTCGGCGCAGGAGACGGTCTGGTTGCAGATGGCCTCCACCCGCGCCTTGGCGTTGTCGATGACGCTGAAACCCCTCAGCGACCCATTGTTCGGGAACGCGTTCTGCTCCTGCCCGGACAGCAGAACAGACGCGTCGCACCCCTGCAGTGAAAGTCCATAGATATATAGTATATCCTCTGTTATTATCTCGTCCAAGATATAAATTGTTCGAAGAAAATTAGTGGTACAGTTGGTTATGTGAAACTTGCTTGGACGAAGCAGTCGTGGAAGTGCAGCCTGAGCAGCGACGCCCCCATGCGGGGCTCGCTGCTCACGGCGGCTGTTATTACGCTCTTGATGGTGGACAACGCATTGGGGCACGACGTGTCATAGAACGTCGCTGAAAGCTGCGCCGATGCCACTGACGCCATAGCTGCAGCCACGAGCAGCATTAAGCTAACGGAAGAAGTTGCAGAAGCCATGGCTTAGCAAGCTACAAATTGTGTCTCTGATGTAGCTGCCTGGCTAATTGCACTTTCTGCTTGGCCGTGGCTTGCAAGAGAATGCTGCATTGCATGCATATTTATAGCCAGAGATTTTGGCCGCTGGCACGTGCATGTCACTCTTGTAGGGATATATAACATCCAAACGTTGTGACCACCAAGTCCAACTTGTCCATATTGGCATACAAGAGTACAAGACGTTCAACCTGAACAATAGAAGTTTCGTCGTCTGCACATGCCCCTACATCCAACACCAACTCTGTATCACTCATTTAGTGGAGGGTCTCTGTTCGATCCATCTCTCCGGACGTATACAATATTTGCAGCATGAATATGATATGTATGATTCGGAATGGATGCTGATTTGCAGAATGGTTAGGCACCTGCCGTTGGTGCTGTTGTTGGTCAAAATAAACAGGCGGTATTGCGTCGCAGGGCAGATTTTTCTTCCGGGATGCGCCTGACGCCCTGGCCTGATAGGCTAGGTAGAATACACTATACATGCATCCCTCAAATTATGGCTCAATCCCCTTGGCAAGTTGCCTTTCTAGGCTCGTCAGAAGACGCATACGGACACATAACACTACGGTTTTGCTGTACATGGGGTGACACATTTTTTTAAGATCTTAATCACATTTTAGATTCTCTGATTTCTATAAGATTCGTGCATGCGTTTATTCATACGTACTAAACAACTTCTTTTGTTATTATAATTATATATTTTATACAAATTTACAACGGAATTGCTATATTTTTATTGCGCCTTAAATCTTGCATATATAATTACATCCACTTACACCCCACTTACATACTGCTTACATATGTAATTAGTATGTAATTTTAGGATTTACATATGTAATTTCTAATTTCGGAACTTACATTGTAAATACACTAAAATTACATATGTAATTTAGGGATTTACAATGTAAATACATACCAACTAATTTTCGGTGAAAAAATATAGCTACTCCCCGTAACACTATATAATACATACAATCAGTACTGTGAAAGACAGAACATGATTGTGGGATGGAGAGAATACCGTTTAATGATTAATTAGAATATAGATTATCTTTTAGATGAATTAGAATATAAATTATTAGTCACAATTGTGCGAAAAATTGGCGTTCATGAATATATGTTCACATTTATAATATTATGTCCTTCTTTTAAGATTTAAATATATGCAACTATAAAAAATGAATATCTTTTTCAATCGAAAGCCGTAACTTGGCATTAATTTAAAACATATATACTATTTTAAAAAGGGTTAATTTGATCCATGTCATTGCAATTTTATCGATTTAGAAAAGCGGTTTTAATATATTTGTGGTGACACATTTTTTTGTTAGATCTTAGTCAGATTTTAGACCCTTTGATTTCTATAAGATCCGTGCATACCTTTGTTCATGCGTACTAAACAACTTCTTTTGTTATTATAAGTATATATTTTATACAAATTTACAACGGACTTGCTATATTTTTATTGCGCCATAAATCTTGCATATGTTATTACACCCATTTACATACCACTTACATATGTAATTAGTATGTAATTTTAGAATTTACATATGTAATTTTAGGACTCACATATGTAATTTTGGGACTTACATTATAAATACACTAAAATTACATATGTAATTTAGGGACTTACAATGTAAATATATACCGACTAATTTTTGGTGAAAAATATGGCGCTATAAGTATAGCTACTCCCTAGAAAAATACCACTATTATTCGTAATATCAGCTGAGTGTCATTGAAATTTTGCAAAATTGAAACCGTGCCATCACCGTTACATTTTACATCCCTTCTGTCTTCTTCCTTCTTCTTCCATCCCTTCCGTCACATTGACATTGCCCCACTCCCCACCCCGCTCCCTGACCTCATCCTACAGTGCGACGATGGCGCGCAGCGGCGGCGGTGGCCGCGCACCCGAAGAACAGCGTCGCGTCGTGCCCCCCGCCGCCGCAACCTCCGGTGGTGGTGGTTCCGCCGCCGGCTTGGATCGCACTGTGGAGCCAGAGCTGCTTGAAGTAGAGCACCTGCACGGCCATCTGGGGAGGCGCTCGTTTTGCGCCGCATGGCTGCACGCGTCAGGGGTCAGCCGCTGGCAGTCGACGGCGCAGTAGAGGTTGTCGCTGATGAGGCGGGCGTGGTCAGGGAGGAGCTCGGTGAGGGAGATGAACTTGGAGGAGAGGAGGTTGGAGTCGAGAGCGATCTCGTCGAGGTAGCTGTGAAGCGAGTTCTGCGGGTGACCGTCTCTTGCTTGAGCCCCTTGGACTTGACGGCGGAGAGAAGCCGCTGGAAGAAGTCGAGCCCCAGGCTAGCGACCGACTTGCCCCACTAGTCCCCCGGCGAGTCGAGGTCGACGGCGGCGGCTTGAGGAGGTCTAGCATGAATAGCCTGGAGGTGAGATGCTCCTTACAGACGTTGTTGGTGATGGCGGCGATGAGTCGCAGGACGAGGTTGATGTCCTAGGCAGCCGGGAGAAGAACCTCGCAGCTGTTGAGCACGGTGATGGAGCTGGCGATGCTGGGGAGCACAGTGTCGCTGAGGAATGCCTCGGCGCGGAGCTGGAGGTTCTTGTTAGAGAAGTCCTCCGTCATCTTGAGGTAGTGCACGACGCACCGGAGCATGGCGACGTTGCCCACCGTGACGTCGACGCCATAGCAGAACTTGGCAGCGAGCTCGAACGCCGTCGCGCCGCCCGGTGTGCCGTGGAGGCCGAGCCGCGTTAGCTTGCCATCCTTGGCCTCCGCCACCACCCGTCGGATCTTGCCGCTCCGGGACACCAGCGGGAGCAGCTTGCCCACGATTTCACGGAAGAAGAAAGACAAAGAAGGAAGAAGACGGAAGGGATGAAAACTGTGACTGTGATGGTACGATTTTAATTTTGTAAAATTGCAGTGGCACCTAGCGGATATCTCAAATAGTAGTGGTATTTTTCTAAATCGGTAAAGTTGCAATTGCATAGATCAAATTATCCCTTTTAAAAATGGCTAGTGGTGGTAATGGTGCTGTCACCCCCACCTATCTGACAAATGTGGATCACCATCTATCTTTTGTGCCCTATTATTGTTGACCAACAATATACTAGAGTGAGAAGCTCTATTCGCTTCATGTACACTATACAAGACACTGTTTATTCTATCATTGTTAATCAGAGCGTGAGAGTGATGATTTAGTTTTCATTATCTCATCTAATATGATTAGAGCATGCTGTAACGTATGGGTATTTTGCTATTAACTTTCAGCACTCGCAATTATACACATATGGTGACAATCTGGTTCATATGGGATAAGTAGAACATAAAAAAATTGTAACCAAACATGAACTGGCTCAACAAAGTCCCAAAAGATTTTTATAAAAATCATTGTCGAGTTTAACATGCGGATGATTAAGAAAAGACGATTAATCACTAAACATGGTGATATTCAAGACTAAAAATTTTACAATAAGGTACCAAAGAGCTACCAAAATTTTTAATATTTAAGACGATAAATTTTACACTATCTTGGAGATATTAATAAGAGATATCAAAATTTTTTAGTGTAAATTTGATACCTTCTGATATTGGGATACCTTCTGATATTGAAGGTACCGAGGGGTGCTAAATTTTACAGAAAAAATTGTAGTACCTTTGGGTAGAAGACCTGTAAAATCACTCATTCAAGAATGTACCGTACCACGTTAAAGTAATGGTTATGCCCGTTTTTACAAGAATGATACAGATCACACACCCGTAAATGATTTTGTTGATTATGCAAACCTCCTTCATATGCCAAGCTAGCATCTGCCATATTAGCTTCAGCTCATTACTCCAAGTTATTGTATTATTTTTCTGTTGATAATATCTGTAATTTTTCAATTGACACAATATTTCTAACAAAAACAAACATATAAGCTCTTGGATCGGTAAAAGCCATGCTAGTAGGCGAGTATGATTAATTGCGGAGTAATTCATAGAGTATACATAACAGCAGCTATATAATGGCACGTCATTTTCGTGTAGCTTAGCTGGACATCAACATGTAGGTCCATCATGATCATGACTGATTATGTACAAAAAGTCAGCATTTGTCCAAATACAATTCTATCTTGCTCTGACCGTTACGCAAGCATTTTGCTTTCCAGTCCAAGGAAAATGACCACCAGCTGTTGCCTCAACTGTCTAGGCTTATTCTGGCTCATCTCCAGTTTGACCTATCTGCTTAGGCACAACGCCTCTGGTTTATGGATAAATATACAGTGAAAATCACAACTTCAGTAAAAACTATGTAAGCAACATCATAAAAATTATCAAGAAAATCTAAAAAAGTTCAGACATACAGGTAAGATGATATTAGAGAATTATGCAAGATTGTAAGACCAAACTCGACTTTATTTATGAGTTACAAAAATGAAAAATAGCGAAGAACAAGACAAAAAGCAGGATTAGTGTCTGTCTTTTCATAGACATTTGTTAATTTTATATCTCGCGAATGAAGTTGAATTTGGTTGTGCAATTTTATTTGGTTCTTTAATATCATCTCATCTATATGTGTGATTTTCTCAAAAACTTTTATACGATAATTTCAACCAAATATGTGGTTTTCATATTTTTCCTTAGTTTATGGCACATTGTCATATGTGTCCGCACCTTGTACACTAAAAAAAGGTGTTATTTCTATCATGTCTCTTCTAATTTGTCACTATTAGTATTTTGATAGAGCATCAAACCTTTTTTTTTTTTTGCCAGGATGGTCGAAGAAGGGGCCATCCGAATGTCATTAAGATTGAGGGCATCAAACTAAAATGCCCCTAACAGCCAAACAGATTGAGACAGTTGAGATTATCTTTCATGCATTCCTTGATAACTTCATAACCATACTGATCAGTACATAACATGGGCTTCCTCTGTTTCAAACACTTTGTGATGATCAGAGAAAATGCTCTTAGCAAACATTTCAGACTAATAAAATACTACTACTATGACATATATGGCCCAGCCTTATTCCCAAATTGTGTTTGCTTTTGTATCCAGTTTGATTCTTTAATTATTAGTTCACTTTGGAGCAGCTAAGCCTGATCTGTCCCTGGCTCCCGGTGAGTGGTCCGAGGTTGGCCATCTTCACCATGGCCGACGAGAAGGCGCTGCTGAACGCCGCCTTGTTTGAGGCGAAGTTCCTGACCGTGTTATCCGTGCTGTTGCCGTTGAAGAGCACCTGGTCGGAGTGCAGGAGCCCCTTGTTCGACAGCAGGTTGCTGAAGTAGGCGTTGTCGAACGAGTAGGGCGTCGTCGTGTCCAGCGCCGCCAGGTTGCTGTCGCCGGTGCCGGCCGTCCGCGGGCAGTTGGCCCTGAGCGACGCCGCGTAGCCGGCGTCGATGTTGGTCTCGTTGTAGATCCTGTCCCTGAAGTTGGTGCACTGCGCCTGTCCGATCGTGTGCGCACCTGCATCATGTCATATCGCGATGTAGAGTGATCTATGGCATCAGAAAATTCAGGAAGCGATCGATCAGTCGAGTTTGGAATTGATGTTACCTGAGAGAGCAACCATGTCGGTGACACTGAAACCCTTGTCGCCGAACGCCTTGATGAGGTTCTCGAGGTCGAAGAAAGGAGGAGGCAGGTCGTTGTTGGCGCTGTCCATGCTCGCCGTGGTGGAGTCCCTCCTCCCGAGACCAACCGTCCATGAAGGCCCTCCCAGCTGCACCACCAGAAGAAATTCCTTTAATTGCCGTCAGTTTCAAGCGGGTGCGGCGAGGATGATGATGATCTTACTGCGACGACGGAGTCGCGGGCGGCGACGGCGAGGATGTCGGCGCAGGAGACGGTTTGCTTGCAGATGCCCTCGAGCTGCGTCTTGATGCTGTCGATGACGTTGAAGCCTCTGAGAGAATTCTTGTTAGGAAGAGCATTCTGCTCGCCGGTGAACGTGGCCGTGTCCGCCAGCAGTACGGACGCATCGCATCCCTGATAAATTGACAGTTACTACTTTGTCAGTCCTAGTTGCAAAAAAAAAAAAAGAATCTTAGTATTTTGTTACGATACTAATTTGTAGAAGTGGCAGTCAATTGTTATCAACTCCTACTCTCTTTTTTTTACTCGAGTCAAACTAGAGATGGTCAAAACTAGGCTTGGAAATGGAATCTCGCATCAGTGTCACTGTGTCAGTGACGAGTCCATAGCCTTTTGACATTAGTAATTCTGTCAGTCCAACTGAATTGACAGTGTCACAGAACCTAGCTAATTCTGATCACAGTGCAACCAGACGCAAACGAAAACTGAACATAGATTTATTGCTGCAGCTAAAGTGAGCCATGAGATCGATCAGGCCGGGACTTGCTTGGACAAAGCAGTCATGGAAGTGCAGCCTGAGCAGTGACGCCCCCATGCGAGCCTCGTTGTTCACGGCGGCCATCACGGCGCTCTTGATGGTGGCCAGCGCCCTGGGGCACGACGTGTCGTAGAACGTCGGCGACAGCTGCGCTGACGCCGCGGCGGCGAGACACAGGAGCACGGCCACTGACAGAGAAGAAGCCATGGCGATTGATCGATCAAGCAGCAGTAGCCTACCAGAGCACCACTACTAGCTAGTACTCTTGCAGATGCAATGCGATGCGATGCAATGCCTGCGTCGCATGCAGATATATATAGCCCTCCATATCGTAAGGTCGTTTATGGCCACATGGCCATTTTGTGCTATTCTGATAGCAGATAGAATCATAGAATGCTGCATTCTCTGTGGAGTGTTGTGCATGGAGTCAAATGAACAGCTGAAAATATATGCGATATATCTATGATTGCTTCTTCAACTTGCATGACAGATAATTTGTCTGTAATGCACGATAGACGGATTAACATATATAAGCTAGTATTTTGCAGTATTCGATCTGTCGGCTGCCTTTCGTGTGTGCCTTAAGTCTTGACCGTGAAGCAAATGTGCATGTCAATATGTATAGTGTACTCCTTTTTTTTCTTTTCTGTTATGAGCATGGCTCATATAATTGATAGTGCTAGATTGCAATTTTCCGTGGTTCCTTGCTAGATATCAGCCTCAAATCTAGCGCAAAACTCACATCAGGCAATTACATGGCACGGAATGCAAATTGAAATTGTCAAATGTCCATGCTGCTAGATTATTTCCAGTTTGGAGCATTCCCTGATTCTCTATTTTTTTTTTACAGCCGTACGTGTTCAAGCCAACGATAACTAGAGATTTGCTCCGATCCAATAAAAAATATCTCGAGGTACTGGATAGTGCTAATCATTTCCGATCGTTGGATCTAACGGGATAGGATTGGATCTAACCGATTTAGTATCGTGAGATATCGGTACCTCGATGTACTTTTTGCTGGACCGAAGCAAATCTCCAATAACTATGAGTTTTAAATCGACTGTGATTTTTTCAGATGGGAGCATCAAACAGATCATGCAAATCTTCAACTGGTTTTTTATATCATCTGGAAGGATAAGGATTAAGTCACTCTAAGTCGAAGTTATTTCGAGTCAACTAGGCGAGCTAGGACGTACACATGCCCGGGGAGATTAATAACTACAGATTGAATGACAGGCGCTGTGCAGAAAGTGTGTTTACAGGTTTGAAATTGAATTATATATACTTTATGTAGTAGTAGTTAAAAATCGATTTCAAAATTTGAATGACGATGGCGACATGAACGCAAGTGGACAGCTTGGTACGCTGCAGATAATAAGCGCAGAAGGGATGGACGACAGTGCATACTGCATGTGTACTACATTTCATTTGGATTCTCAGTTGTTTCTTTGCAAGCTAGCTACGGCAAACAGTGCAATAAGAATTCAAAAAAGGTTTCGATCGGTCGGCGCAAAATGTTTGGATGGTTCCTTCAAATTTTCTGTATAAATCCACGAAGCAAACATACACTCCTGTGAGTGTGAATAAGCATAACGCAGAGATCAACAATTGTGGCTAGTGACCAATAACCTGCGGCGTGCTTCAGGTACACACTGCGTATTTTTCAGAGATACACAGCATGTGTAAGTATTTTTGGTTTGTAAGTTCATATAGAAGAAAAATCAATCCAGCTTGACAAGAGTATGTTTGCTGCACCTTTTGTGGGATGATCAGATAGTCTGCAAACGTATGACCGGTCCCTTTATTTTCGTGTCACCAAAAAGATCATAAAAAATAATTTTTATAATATAGATGACACATCACTCCAGAAACATATCTGTTTTGAATTTAAATTTATTATTTTTCCTATTTATATATATGTCGAATTTAAACTTGCATATTTACGAAGTGTTTGATAGTTGGTCAATTCCCAATGTCCGCCCGCGCACATCCAACTTTTCTCTCATGTTGCACAAATCTTGGAGGTAACCCAAAGGCTAGAAAATCGATAATTTTTCTTAAGAAACTGTTGCCATTTTTCTCTCCCATCCCTGCTGCACGAATCTTGGAGGTAATCCAAAGGCTAGAAAATCGATAATTTTTCTAAAAAGACTGTCGCCAAATTTTTAGCAATTCCTTTTTTTTAAATAACTTTTTAAGCAATACGAACAAAATATGGGGAGTCCCCTCAAGGGAAAAAAAACGGAATCACTATGTTTCTGTCGGCAGAAATTCGATCAAAAAACTTGCGATTTTTAGACCATCCATGCGTGCCAATGGAGAGTAAAAATAATTTCCCACAGGCAGAGTGATGGATCGAACTTGCAGTCTGCCGAAAATCAAACTAGATACCACCGTTGCACTAGATTTGTTTTTTTTACCAAATTCATATAATTACATACTAATTACATATTTAATTTTGAAGCTTATATTGTAAATACACTAAATTTACATATTTAATTTATAGACTTACAACGTAAATACACATTAATTATTTTTTGTGAAAAATATAATGCCATAAATTCCACCTTCCAGATTTTAGATTGAAGATAGGTATTCAGAATAAGTATATATGGAAAGTTCAGTGAAATATTCCAATCATGAAGCGTTTTGCAAAGAAGTAACCGAGCACAAGGACATATAAGATATTTAGGCAAGGGAATTAATCTCGCGTGCATTTGCATGAGGGCTCTTCAGAATTCAGATACATGGTCCATGAATAGCAAACATGCCACTTTCTCGGACACAATTTGATCCAAGAAAGCGTGTACATGATCACTGATCAGTGCAAGCACAAATATCAATTTCAGTGGCATATATAACCTTATTATTCCCTCATGCACTCAGAATTTTTGTTGATCATCACCGCTAATTAATTCACCTTGGAGCAGACGAGCCTGATTTGTCCCTGCGTTCCCGTCAACGGGGCGATGTTCCCCATCTTCACCATGGCCGCCGCGAAGTCCCTTCTGAACCTCGACGGCCCGGACGCGTACGACCGGACCTGGCCGTCGACGACGCCGCCGTTGAAGAGCACCTGGTCGGAGTGCAGGAGCCCCTTGTTCGACAGCAGGTTGCGGTAGTAGGCGTTGTCGAACGCAGTTGGCGTCGTCGTGTCCAGCGGCGCCAGGTTGCCGTCGCCGCTGCCCGTCGGCCGCGGGCAGTTGGCCTTGAGCGCCGCCGCGAAGCCGGCGTCGATGTTGGTCTCGTTGTAGAGCCTGTCACGGAAGTTCTGGCACTGCGCCTGCCCGATCGTGTGCGCGCCGGAGAGCGCCACCATGTCGGCTTGGCTCAGCCCCTTGGCGGCGAACGCGGCGGTGAGGTTGACGACGTCGAAGGACGGAGGTGGCAGGTCGCTGTTCGCCAGTGCTAAGCTCGCCGTCGTCGAGTCACGCCTCCCGAGAAGAACCCTCCATGACGGCCCACCCAACTGCATGCATGCACGCAAACAAGTTGAGTTCAGTTCGCCGCGCGCTCGCCGTATGTAGTAGCTGCGCGCTCAAGGATATGGCATGATCTTACTGCGACGACGGAGTCGCGGGCGGCGACGGCGAGGATGTCGGCGCAGGAGACGGTCTGCTTGCACGCGGCCTCGACCTGCGCCTTGATGTTGTCGACGACGTTGAAGCCTCTGATGGATCCGACGTTGGGGTTCGCCCCCTGCTCGCCGGTGAAGTTGGCCGTGTCGTTCAGCAGTACGGACGCGTCGCACCCCTGATCCATGTCACCCACCATGCACGAAACAATTAGCACGTTGAATTATTACTGTACTACAGATCATACAAACGCAGCACTAGCAAGTAATTATTTAGTAGGTTAATTCAGTTGTAGTAGTAATAACTACTAGTATGACTTGAGAGTCAAATTCGGTGGCCATAGTCTCTCTAATCCAAAACGTCAACACAGTGCTACGAGTCCATTCTGTTCTGACGCAGCACATTAAACTGGTAGTTCTAGTAGGCGTGTGCCATTCTGCTTGTGTACTTCCGTAAAAGAGACTGAAAGAGTGTAAAGAACTGAAACTGAAAAGGCTGTGACCACAATGTAATTAACTGATGGATATAAATGTAAGTTAAGTAGTGTGGAAATGCAGGACTTGCTTGGACAAAGCAGTCATGGAAGTGAAGCCTGAGCAGTGACGCCCCCATGCGAGGCTCCTGTGCCACCGCAGCTCTCACACCGGCCCTGATGATGGACAGAGCTCTCGGGCACGACCTCGAATAGAATGTAGCCGACAGTTGTTGCCCGGACACTGCACCTGCTAGTGCTAGACACAAGAGCAACATGACTGACAGAGAAGAGGCCATTGTTAATCTACAATCCAAGTCACTCTTCTTGTTCAGATGCAAACAACTGTGTGTGTGTGTGTATGCAATGGCCTGAATTGCATGTGTTGCGAATGTGCATTTATATGTGAGAGCTAAATATGTTGTCAATTTTGCTCCCGTGACATTCTGTTGGTAGCATGTCAGCCATGCTGATATACTTTTAGAGATGTGATGTACTTATGATGCATTTTGTTCAGGGTTTTAGTATGGTTACTATCACAATGCATGGACATGGAAGGCACACGACGGCAAATATGTTAGCAAGAAACCTATGGTTATGGGGGAGATATCACAATCATCGCCTAAAGGTTGAGAATATTGGTTGGTCCTGTACTCCTGTCTGATAAGCCTGAATATAGAACAGAGCATATGCATGCATGCCTGCTTGAGTATTTGCTTTCCTTGATAATGGCAGTTGGCAGTTCCTTTGTTTCGAAGTGTTCGTCAGTGGGTGTCACTGCAGCCTGCAGACCTGCCCAGTTTATGCGAAGGGCAACAATCTTTCAAATCACTACACCATCATAACACGATGATGGATTTTCATCCCTCTGGTTTTTGCATGTCCTTTTAGTAGTCATGAAAAAAATATGAAAATGAATTGGCAAAATTGACCAATATGTAATGTATCACTTCACAAACATGCATATTTAGATTCAACCTATATAGATTGTAATAAATATGGCTAGCTCTAAATATTCATACTATTCATACACATATTTGTTACTCTCTCCGTACCAAAATATAAGCATTTTTTTTTTGACTTCGACATAGTTTTCGAGATACTATTTTGACCAACAAGGTGTTTTAAATAAAAAGAGTTGTATATTACGATAGTTTGTTTAATGATAAATCTAGTAACATCAATTTTACATGATCGAACTTATTTATTTATTTTTTGTTATTAATAATCAAAATTAAAAATGTTTGACTTGACAATATGCTAAAAATACTTATATTTTGGAATAGAGAATATTTTTGTTACAAATTTTATAAATTAAATTCAAACATGCATGTTTGTTGGAGTGATACACTACAAATTGATCTATCTTGTTAAAAAAATCGTTTATTTCAAGAATATTTGGACAACATGCAAAAATTAAGGTCTTGATCGGTTAATCCCTTCCAATAAAAAAAAGAAGATTTAGAGGGGAATAATTCCACATCTATTAAAGCGTGAAATTACCCCCCTCCCCCCCCCCCCCCCCCCCATTTTCTCCATTCCCTCTCTCCTAAGGATTAACCGAACAAGTCAGGATGAATTATTTTCCCCTAATAACATAGACAACTTTTTTTTTCTGCAGAACAATCTTTATCTTAAGATGATATCAAAGATGGTGCATGAACTGAATTTCTTCTGTAACGGTCAAGGGAGATGGCTATGCACATGGCTATATTTGATTCTTGGTGATAGAATTTTCCGCGGTTCCTGGCTAGATTTCTGCCTCAAATATGCTGGTATCAAGCTGAACTTATGCACATTCATGTATCCATGTCAGATTGGGTCAACTTTTGTCGAATGACCTGTGGCATGAGTCAGAAGAATTAGGCAAAACAGTAATGCAGTACTGTTTTTCAAAAGTTGCTAATCTCTAAATTTTAAAATCAGTTTCTGGTAACACCTAGAGATGCAAACAACCACTTTAAGTCAATAAGTAAGCAATACTGTACACGAGAAAAGAAAATTTCAGTTTGCCAACTGACCAAACATGTGCATGGTACTAATGACAGCCATGCAAAATTTGTCTGAAGTTCAAAATTCTGTAGCAAATATCATCAAGAAACGATTCGAGTGATTGCGACGTGCTAGTGGATATCTCCTAACATGATATATATCACAAGGTGTACTAATCTGCAGAGATGTATAAAGTTTCCACCCTTCAGTTAATAGTCAAGATAATTTTGACAGAGCGATGTGTTCAACCGGCAAAGTTGGATTTGCTACTGAACTTCAGCTGTAGGTACAACTATAAAATTATTATTGTTATTAGACGCTGTCATATGCTATCTTTTAACTGTCAACGGTAGTCAATGTAGGGTAAATGACCAATGTAATCATTCAAAAGGTTCCTAATTAAGTTGCTGCAAATCAATGCCCAACTGACTCTTAGTTGAAAAGCAAAGCAAAGATGCCTCTTATCATCACAGCTGGCCTGATTACATTTGCCAATTGTCCGTTTGCAACTGTTTCAAAAAAAGAATTTGTCTGTTTGCAATGGCAAGCAGTTCAAAATAGCCAATCCGTTCAACGAAAACGTCTGTTTCGTACCAAACATGCAACCTGTCATTCTCAATCGCCTTCAGAATCGCCACGTTGTTCATTTGGTTCTGAAATTTTCATACGAGCAGACAAAAGCCGGACAAAAGGCCGAACTACGATGACGCAAAAGGTCAAAAACTGTCAAAGAAGAATCGTACATCGATTGATCCTCTTGGCCGAGTAGCTACTCCGACAGTGACATTGCTGCATGCAGCAACAAAGAGCTCAATCACATAGAATGGATTTTCTTGGGCAACTTGGCAGATTAACTAACATACATGTAACTATCTCTATTCACTAGGCTGGTAAGGATAACCCAAACTCCAGGGAATCGATACCAGTCAGCAATCTTTGAACATTTTAAGCGCCAATCCATGAACTCGTCGGTTCTTTACTAGGCCTGATTAAACAACTGAAACACTCCAAAATGCAAGCACTGTGCACTGCATTCTGCCCCAACTCTTCAGCCTCCAAGCTCAAAGTCTTTCAGGTCACTCTCTGAAGCCCCAGTCGATTGTCTGAATCACCACAAATACGTATATTTCTACGACTCCATCTGTAGTAGGATCACTTGATGCACAGATCTCTTGAATGCAACTGATCTCGCAGCTTGCTAATGCTATTGCTAGGTACTGAATTTTCCAATCCGTGCGTGCGTGCGAGAAACACAGCCTCTTGCCTAGTAGCATTGGTGGCCCGCAGTTTCAACAAGGACTGCTTGCTCGACCGCCGTCTTGCCTGCAGATCACGGCATCGGTTGGGAGCACGTCGGTTTCAAGGGAGCATGCCGCCATGTCGTTCCACTAGTGAAGCCAAGCGCGCTCTTTGGAACCACCTGCTCGTTCGAGCGAGGCATCTTGTCCTCGCGCTCGTTTTATCAAATCGATTGGGTCGTTGAGCTCGGTCTCTGACCTGCTAGGCGCGCTTGTCTCTTTGTGCCTACCATTTTTTGGGAGTTTTTGTGAGGAAGCTTCGGCTGCTCTGTGCCTCTGTTTATGGCGGGCCGGCGGCGGCATAGTAAAATTAGGGGTGAAAACGGTCGGAATCGATAGCAATTCTTCGAAAACGATGGTCGATCGATCGGTAATTGATCATATTTATTATTTAAACTACTCAGTATCCAAATTAATATGATACAGAAAGAAATTAGAAAAAACAAAATTTATAAATAACTAAACACGGTACAGTTGTATGGAAATGATACTCAGTGGATCGGGAGTTTCCGTGATAGTTTTCACCCCAGATTAAAATATTTGGACTGAATTGATAGCAAGGAATGTTACCACAAAATTGGTTTGGCGAGGCCTGGAAGAATGTTGCTTACGACGGTGAGGTTCCGGGCTTCTCCGGCGGCGGCGAGGAAAGACGCGTGCAGTGTGAGGGAGGAAGAAGGCGGAGTCCGCAAGGAAGTACGGCCCAGTTTATTTGGGCCAACTAAAGCCCATCCTTAATTGCCTTGCAGACGTACGGCCCATACAGTACGGTGCAGTTTAACTTTTAAAAAGGGAATAAGTTCATTTGAGTCCCCTTAACTTGCCACCGAATCCAATTTTCGTCATTGAAACCAAAAACTAGATACAACCAATCCAAACGAGGTCCCTCAGCGGTTTGGAAGGTGGTTTTGACTGACGTGGCACCTCTGTGGTTGGTTTGACTAGGTCTTCGTCCCACATGGCATTGAGTGGCGTTTACGTGGTAATTCGATTCGGAAAAATAACAAAAATCGTGGACCCACATGTCAGCTACACAAACTAAATAATTTTAAAATGGTGGGGCCCATGTGGGCCCCACATGTCATCCTCACTCCTCCCTGAGTCCTTCCCTCTCCCCTCTCTCCCCTGCACCGCTAGGAGACGGGCGGAGCAGCGGCAGGTGGCGCAGAGGGGCTAAGGCCGGACCTCCGTTTGAGCCGCAACCACCGTCGGTGATGCCCACACCGCCTCATCCACCCTCTCTGGTTGCTTGAGCGGATGCTCGTGGATGCCGCGCGTGGCAGTGGCGTGGTTGTCGGTGACGAGGAGGGGGAAGGGGAGGTGGCGGCGGCGGCAAGGCGGGTGTTGGTGAAGCGGACGAGGCTATCGTGCCAGGAGGTGGAGAGGAGGTCCACTGGCGTGTGGCAGAGGCCGTGGGGGAGGTGGGCGCCGGAGTTCCGCGACCCCAAAGAGAATGGGCGACGCATGTGGCTCGATACCTTCGACACCGCAGTGGTCGCGGTCCCAGCACCGCCCTCAACCTCCCCTCTCGCTGCTGCGTCACTCCCGTCCCGCCTCCGTCGCTGATGATGACGACTGAGGAGAAGAAGCCACTGTTGTTCCGCCGCCGCCACCTTCGAGGAAGAAGGCGATGTTGTTTTCCACCGCCGCTGCATGCCGTCGAAGAAGCCGTTGCTACCACCACTACCGCCGCCCTCAATACTGCCACTGCCGCCATCGAACTTCGTCTCCGTCTTGAGTGTGGCGGTAGTGTGTCTGTTGGTCCTCATCGTCGGAGCCCGCAGTCGAGCGCTCCAACTCCTCCTACCTCACCATCGCCCCACTCCGCCCGCCGCTGCTCTGCCTCGTCTTCGCCCCACTCTACGTGCCTGCTCCGCTCGCGGGCAGCGACGGGTCCCCTCAGAGTAGCGCCGGCGACCAAGATCCGGAGATGAGGGGATCCCGCAGGCCATTACCACCGTCGATAGCAGTGAGCTTCCCGCCTCTCTGCTCTGCGCGCGGCTCGCAGCCACCCCGCTCCGCCGATGGGAGCGACGCTTGGAGAGAGATGAAGAGATGGGAGATGGGGAGAGAGGAGGAAGAAGAGGAGGGGGTGTAAATGACATGTGGGTCCCACCATTTTTTAAGTTATTCTTTTGTGTAACTAAAATGTGGGACAACAGTTTTTATTATTTTCCAAATCAAATTACCACGTAAGCACCATGTCAATGCCACGTCAGATGAAGACCAAGTCAAATTTTCCACGTAGATGCTAAGTCAGCTGAAACCGCTGTCCAAACCGCCTAGGGACTTATTTTGCACCAGTTTTGATAGTTGAGGGACCCGTTGTATCTGTTTTCCGGTTGAAGGACGAAAATCGGAATAGCTGACAAGTTAAGGGATCGCAGATGAACTTATTCCTTTAAAAAGCCCATAGTACTGAGGAGAAAATAGATGGGCCTCCTATAAAGTGGGCCCAGATATAGCATTCTCAACTTGATGGATGCCCTAGCCCCCACTGCCCCAGTAGTCCAGTACCAAGCCCAATGACCCGCTTTGGTTTTTCCATCGTCTGATTCTCCTCGCTCGCCGGCGGCGGCGGCGTGGCGCTCTGCAGCAACCAGTCGTCGCGGGGAGCCTGCAGATTTTGTGACTGATCTTTCGGTGTTCTACCAACACTATTGCTGCAGTTCCTGAATTCTGAGTGGAAGATTTGACACTAGGAGGGAGGTTGCTCCCAGGTAAGACCCTAAGAACATGTGCGTTGATACTGTAGTAACCGCAAATTTCTCTTGATTTCAATCTGATTCAAATACGAATTTACTGAATTTTACTTCCTTCGTCTCAAAAAATCAACTCCTGACAAGAACGGAGACAAGCATAGAACAATTAGGGCTTGAGCCCTAGGCTCGTCTCCTTAATCCCTTGTAACTCCTTTTAAAACTCAGAAAAGTTTGAAGATTTAACAAATTGCACTGGTCGAGCCCTAGCCTATGTAAATTTTTGATTCCGCCACTGATATATCTGTATAGGAAAAATTACGAATTACCCCCTGAACTATGACGACAGTACGAATTACCCTCCTGAACCACAAAACCAGACATTTTAAACCCTGAACTATCTATACCGGACGAATAACCTTCCTCAATCCAATCCAAAGCAGTTTTATCCTACGTGGCGTACGCGTGGTAATCCAGTCAATATTTTTTCTTTTTGAAAATGGTGTGGCCCACCTATCATACACTCCCACCTATCTCTTTCCCCTCTTCCTCTCAATCTCTCTCTCGGATGCCCGTCGAGAGCGTGAGCCAGTGGCTGGCGGCAGCCGTGGCGGGGCGCCGTGGGCAGCGGGCGTGGCGGGGGCACAGTCGGCGGGATCGAGCTCGCCCTCCACCTGGGGATGTGGAGGATGGCGCCGATGGCGAGCGGTGATGGCTCGGGCAAGGGAGGCCGACAGTGGAGAAGGAGCCGGAGGAGGGCGCGACGCACCGGCGTGGCCAAAGCTTGGGTAGGGAGGTCGGCGACGATGGCCAGAGGTGGAGGCAAACCCCGTCGGAGAAGGAGAAGCGGTGCTGACGATGAGCTTCCATTTGTCGTTGGTGGCAGGGAGATCCGGCGGGGGGTGGGCGGGAGAGGAGGCGTCGGTGGTGGGGAGTTCCGGTGGCGGGCGGCGAGAGAGGAGGGGAGATCCGGTGGCGGGTGGTGGGAGAAGAGGCGCTGGTGGCGGGGAGATCCGCCATGCTCGCCGCCCGCAGTGGCCTTCCGGCCGCCGGCCGCCGCGCCCCTGCCACGCCCATCGCCAGCCACCGAGTCGGTCGCTCCCGGCAACTTCTGAGAGACAGAGAGAGAGATTGAGAGGAAGAGGGGAAAAGATAGGTGAGAGTGTATGACAGGTGGGCCCCACCATTTTTAAAAAGAAAAATATTGACTGGATTGCCACGCATACGCCATGTAGGATAAAATTGCTTTGGATTGGATCGGAGGGTTATACATCCGGTATAGATAGTTCAGGGTTTAAAATATCCGGTTTTTTGGTTCAGGGGGTAATTCGTACTATCATCATAGTTCAGCTCATTTTCCATTTGTATATGAGGCATGTCTAGGTACTATTCAGAAGTTGTCTATTTTTTTTGGATGGAAGTAGTACATAGAAAAAATAGTGAGAGTAAGTGCTGTTCTTTTTTTCACTTTCGGCATCATGGAATCGGCAAGATCATGCTAAATTTTAATAGTACTTAGACAACACAAGTGTTATACTATCTGTTGTCAGCACAACTTCACTGCACACCATTGCTAGATTTACTCACCGTTGATGTTCTGTACATTACTAATCGAATGCGTGAGTCACTCACTCTACGTGATTCTCTCCATTCTTGGATGGGACAATAGCAATCTAATCCTGCAGTTGATATGTAGAGGCATATATAGCCAGAAATCCGTGTATTAGTACCATGCTTGTCGCCTCATGGGCAACACCTCACGCCGGAGCACTGCCATGCATTCTGCCACAACCCGGCTGAGCTCGAAAAGACGCTGATCTGGGCCCCTGGATTCAAGCGGATTCTCTGATCAATCCAGCGACGAAGACGCTGTATGCAGCCTTGAGCTTTCAGACATCAGCAGCTAGTAGCAGAGATTGCAGATCCCCTCTCGTGATGCATATAGGCAAGGTGACTACTGCTTCGAGGAGGTGATCGAATTTTGGAGGTGACGAGCTGATCCAGAGCAATGCTGTAATCAAAGATGGTATAATCCAGACTACCTCGCATCAGAATTCAGAAGAAATTAATCTGCATGCAGCATCGAGACAGAAACGGCTATAGCTACTAGATAGCTAGCTGCCAGGTTCATCGACCACTCGTGACATGCATGGATGTGTTCATGGCGCATATGTAGCAGCAAGGGCATGAGCACAAGAGGAGCATGCGTGCGTTGAGCGGATAAAGCAGATCGAGCTGGCAGTAGCCGTCTCGCCACATGGATGGACGTGATATTCTCTGCTTGGAGCTCGCCATTCGAGACATTCACGGCGCTGTTTGATCACTTCATCCGCGCGGCCTAAAAGCTCCAAGACTAGCATGCTGTCTTGTTCACAAGAGTTTGTATCACGAGAGCATAGTAGAGCCCTCCAGCTCGTGCTCCCTAAAGAAATGGCATGGCTTGTTCGCTTCCTGGTTAATTAGCAATTGGTGTTCTTGTTGCATGCTATACCCTCTTGATTTGTCCCAAAAGATAAGCCAGAATAACGTGAATGGCCAGTTGTCCTCCAGTCCAGTTCCTTGTCCTCGCCTCTCATTGGCTCATTTCCATTGTTATTGGAGCCATGCATGCAAGAATTCTTTGGTTTTGTCTCTTGGTACACCCCTGCCAGTTCATTGGATTCCTGACTATCCTCCAAGTTATTGTTACACCACCAATTGGTGTACGTGGGAATAACAATCACTAATTAAGGCATGCTAAGATTGAGTTAATTCTTTCATTATAACATAAGCTAGTATATATGCTCAAGATCAGCCGTCCTGCATCAACTACTCCATACGTTTTTTTAAAGATAATACCATTAACCTTTGACCATTCGTATTAATCAAAATATTTATATATGTGTCATTTATTTTGTTGCGGATTATTTTATTATTAAAGAAAATTGTAAGCATAACCTATATTTTTACATAATTACACTAAATTTTTAATAAGGCAAGTGCTCAAACAATATGTTAAAAATCAATGACCTTATCTATTAAGTAGTACGTAGCTTTTTAGTAAGGCCTCGATCATGGATGTTACTGGCTCAGGGAAATCATATGATGGGAGGTAAAGGCAGGCAATCATGGTCACATGTTTTCACATTTATCTGTACTTAACCGCGCTGATTTTTCAATTTCCCAACTTCTTATCTCTTATTATAATGTGAGATAAGTACTCTCATTGGTTCCACCATCTACGCTGGCAGGGAAAGGGCAAACATATATGAGCTTACTATGGTCATCGTATCAGTACGTAGTACAATGAACGTACAGCTAGCATATATCTTACACCTTGCCAATCTCCATATATGGATTATGGACTACGTACACATATATAATATCATTATCTGATAGTACAGGGGGATGCTAGGGTTTCATCTGACAGATATTTGCAGCTCATCATCTCGAGTAGATGTCAATCAAGAGAAGAGGCATGCAAAATTTGCAACGGAGAGCAAGAAGCTAGCTGGGGAAATGAAATTCAGCTAGCTGCAGTCCATATAAGCGATATGATTGTCCTGATCAAAATGCCATCTAATGCAATGGAATATCACCATTGCTCTACCCCTCCTGGTCACCGCTGCTCTCCGAGCAGTTGCCGTTGCTGATGGCCTGGAGCACCGTTTGCTTGATGACATGCTCATCCACCTGGTTCTGCATCAGATTCCAACATCGTGCATGCAAAAACCAAACCATCATCAATCACAGGTATACTTGAGGACAGAGACCAGAATTAATCAATCGCCCACTTATATAAACATTTATCGATGATCGTCGCGATGCGAATAATTGGGGAATTCTATGGACACAATAGCTGCATTCAGACTAGCCAGTAGCAAGAGTGTATACTTGGCCAATTAAGGGACGACATATCAATGATTGAGTTCTTGTTACGTACCTCTCCCCCTACAGCCTCAAGACGGAAGGTATCATCGCAAGATGCCGTTGCTTCGAGTACGTTGAGGCCCAGCTCATCGAAGGCTTCCAGGATAGAAACAAGCAACCCGGGGCAGCTCTTGTCAGAGAACACGTTGATGAGGAACCCGTGCCCTAGGGTTTCCACCGTCACCTGCATTGATCCAATCACACACACACATATATATATTGATCAAATTTATATACTCCTATACGGAGTACATAATCATGTATATGACTAGCTACCGTGGGGATGGAGTTCTGTCTGAGTGCTGCAGCTTCTGCGCATGCGATCTCCTTGTTGAGCCTGACAACCTTCTGCTTTAGCTCCTTGATGTACTCTGACGCGTCCGTGATTATGGAGGTGTTGCTGAGCTGTCATGTTATGGTCACAAAGTGGAGAGGAAAGCCTTGTCAGATACTGTGTGATTTTCGCTCAAACTTCCATCTGCTCAAGTACATGATATCTCGAAAGTGGAATTACATCGTCGCATGCAGCACGTGCCCTCTCGGCAAACAGAATTGAGCTGTTTGTTCATTAATTCATCATCATCAATATCTACTACTATTATAGTAATCAAAACCTAGCTTACGTGGCAAAAACAGAATATATGTAGTGAACTAGTGATGGCAAAAAGACGTACAGAATATACTGAAGACCGAATTAATCGACCTACATGCGAATATAGTATTGCTACTGCAATACTGCAAATTGGGTGGTAGACTGGTAGTAGAATGGATGGAGGCATGCATATATGGAGCAAAAGAAGCACAGGAAGCAAGCATGCGTAAGCAGGTAACTAATGAAAGGCAAAGAAGGATCAGTTGAGTTCAGTTACCGCGTGGGAGTGAGTGATGGAGCGCAGGATCTGCAGCTTCTCGTGTAGAGCAGCTGCCTTCTTGCGTTCTCTCGACATCATCTCTAAAGTTCTACGTAAGTGTATCTGTCTTTCCACTTTCCCGCTTCAATGGAGACGAGCGAGCGCGGGCCGGTGTCTAGCTACGACCTGCTAGCTGCTGCTTCAAAGGAGGTGATGAGTACGTACTGATGAGAGGCTCTCTCTACGTCTTTATAGTGGTCTCCGGCGCGGTCGCCACCCACGTGATGTTACGGTGTCGATCTTTAACTAGGAAATGAAATGAATAAAAGGGAAAACAAGAGGACGAAGAAAAGATTCTGCACATGCGAACTGTTCATATATATATATATAGAGAGAGAGAGAGAGAGAGTATTAGCAGTCAATTATGCTAGCAACGTGAGAGACGTTTAGTTTCAGGAGGCCAGGATTGTTGGAGGAGCAAGCTAGCTAGTTAAATTGGAGTTTGCCTCCGTTTTCTAACGTACGGAGAGAGTCTTTCAGAGTTTTTCCATGCATATGCACTCAGTTTTCATCTGCTGCTTGCCCATGCATGCATGTTGGCGACCGATGCTTTGTCTAATGGTATCTGCATGGTTGACAATGTGATGACCATTAATGACTGATGTACATCAAATGTGCGGTTCTGAACTGAAATATTTGGGTTGCGTATACAATGAACCGATAAGATCGATGAGAGAAACATGCATCGCTAGTCAACAAATTAAATACGTACAGGGCAATGTGGACAGACCGAATAAACACGAAAGTAAACATAACGATAGATAGAGATATATATTCTCCCTCAGTTTTATTTTATAGTGTAAGTCGTTTATATTTTTACTAGTTAAACTTATCTAAGATTAATCAAATTTATAAAAAATATATTAGTATTTTCAACCCAAAACAAATATATTGTTAATTTTTATTCAATTAATGTTAGATTAAATGAAACTAATTTGATATTTTTATGTTGCTATTTTTTCTATAAACTTGGTTAAAATTAACAAAGTTTGATTAAAAAAAGTTAAACAACTTATAATAAAAAATTGATGGAGTATCTATCTATCATTACGTAGTTGTAACGGGACCTGTATGTATAGTTTCTTTTCTTTTGTACATTTACTCCTATATTCAATGAAAATTGGTAGCTCGCCGATTCATTTAAAAAATACTTATGTAACAGAAACAATTAATGAAATCGATGAATGAAAGTAGATAGAGTCTAAGAAGTGGACATGTAAGAAAATGCACGTTGTTATTCAGATTTGTAATATTAGAATATATTAATATCTACTATGAGATTGGTTTTTTATGGAACAAAGGTGGTAGGAGGTAGTAGGTATTTACGAGATTAGTTTTTTATGGGAGAAAGAGGGTAGGTAGCTAGCTGTGCGGCTGTGCGTGCGTTGGAGGGTTGCATGCCACGGGTTGCGTGGCTCGGTCTCCCCCCTGACCCCGGCCAGTCTCGGCTCCTCTCGCCGACCGCACGGGTTGCGTGGGCGAGTTCGTTCCAGCATATGGCAGCGCTATAGCTCCCTCCCGCTACTACCGCCGCGCGCGTACGACGAGCCGAGCGGATGTGCAGTTCGCTGCTGCATGCGGCCGGGTGGCTCGTGACGACGCATATGCTCGCAGTTGCGCGCACACACACAGCTCGATCGGCTAGGCTAGCAGCTGGGACCTGGGAGGCGAGGCGAGACGCGCATATTGAATGGGATTATACGACGACGACACGTCGTTGCGTACGCCGGGCTGCATGGCGACACGACGATGTCCGCGTCCGCTCACTCGCTCTCGTCTCGTGCATGTGCTCCTCCACGGAAATCCATGCGTATATCCGGAAAATATCGTCCGCGCACGCGCTCATGCTGCATATAGATCACGAGTACGCTCATATTAATTAGTTCGATCAATCGAGAGGGACGTGCTCATTTAATTCTTTTTAGGACGACAGGGACACGTCGTGTCTCGATCGATCGATCATTAATTAGCTGCATACATGGACCATAATAATATATTACTAGCTAATAAGCTAGGCTGTTCTTCGAGGAGGCCAAGTTATTAGTTCAATCGATCCGTTATAGTTTTAGAAAAATTCCAGCCTAGTTGAGGAGGGGCGGTGGTCCACGGTCCATCGTGACCACGACACACACAATCTAGCTGGACTGGAACACACACTGCGCGCTGCTCTGCTGATTCAGAGAAAGTCCAGGTTGATGCGTGCTGGCAGCTGGGGCTCGTCGCGTACGATTTGATGGACAGATATATCTCTTGTGTGTCCGTCACGGGGTGTGTGGCTGCACACGCATATAGAGACACATAGCGATGTACGTACACCTGGCAATAAGTCGTGTAGACGTCGTGTCCTGTATGTAAACATACAGACACAGTTGCTTCGCTCTCGCGTGCGTTGTGTACGTCCTGGCCAATGGCAAGTGTTGGCCTGAACGGTCACGTTCGCTGCAGGCTAACGTTCGGATGAACCACCGGCTGCAAAATTGTCGAGCTCGATCGCATTGCGGCGCGTGACCGCCGTACGTCCGACGCCGCGCGTCTTGTCACTGCACAAGCGCAGAGCCGGCAGAGCGAGGGATGCGTATGCCTCGCGGCCGTGATCGATGCAGGCCGCCCACATGTGTATGCAGCAATATTTGCAGCTGGCGTCCATCCAAGTATCCGACCGGAGTTCAGTTTGCAAATGGAAGCGCACAACGCAACGAACCTGCAGAGCGCAACCACCAATCTACATGGAACTCCCTACTCCCTAGCTAGTACGTACTCTTTGTATTAAGACGCAGATTATCCCGTGCGGACAGTGATCGGGTCCTGGTGAATCGGTTTTTTCAGACCACGTCACTTACGGTTCATCTAGAATCTACCGGGGATCTCATAAAAAAAAACTTTTTTTAGTAGTGGTACGTACGCTGCAACCGGCTATTCTGCCTCTCATACGGTGTTGGCTACTCCATATTCCTGTCCGGATGCAATCTTCTCACTTCGTAAATTTCTATACTGAATGTTGCAAGCTCTGTCCTAGCACTTGGACGCGTATAAGATGTATGCGTTGGTGTATAGAGGAGGAGGAGCAATGAGATCAGACTGAGGAGCATGCAGGGCCCTGGGGGCTGGGGTATTCGACATGAGCACACATGTTTGTTGCATTCGATCTGTCTCGAAATATTCGCCGTGCACCCACATTCCCCTGTTTTATTGGGGAGGGAGCGTACGTAGA
Organism: Oryza punctata; assembly: GCA_000573905.2. Classification (NCBI taxonomy): domain Eukaryota; kingdom Viridiplantae; phylum Streptophyta; class Magnoliopsida; order Poales; family Poaceae; genus Oryza; species Oryza punctata. The sequence goes on along the minus strand of CM002494.2, from coordinate 31,971,472 downwards.
CAGGATAGGAGTCGTAGTAGCTCTCGATCATGTGATCCGAAGACATCAGTAGAGAGAGACTGACGCTGAGATGGCAACAATATACGTACACTACATACATACGCAGCGGCATTTGTTGGCCAGCTGGTGGGGTGACATAGTGCTGTGGATGCATTTGGCTGCTTGGAATTTTGACAAACATCTCGTGAACGCGAACTGTTCTAACCTTGTTTCTATATGCCTGAGACTAGCAGAAGTACTCGCATTAGGCCCCGTATCGACGTAAGATCTGACATTTTGTCTCGTGTGCATGAGATTTGCACTTGTCACTATCCTCCCCTGTTTTTTTAAATGATTCCCTGAAGAAAGTTTTCTCCTGAGAAAACGATGTCCTTGTCTGATTCTGTATAACTTGCATCTTTGGACTGAATTAGTTACTGTTATAATTAGCTAGTTTGGTGCACTTGTCTTCTCGGATGCGTGGACTAGAAAAAAAAAACAAAGACTGCCGTCTTATATCTGCTGACCATGGATAAATCTCAAGTGGCAAGTAGTAGTTATACTCATTTATCAGAAGCTGATAAAAAAACAATTGCAGATTTAGGTCAGTCTGCTGAAGTGATTCAGTCGGCAGTAGCTTTTGACGACTCATCGCTCACGCATGCTGGGTTTCAGAATTTAGAAGAGAAGGGCAACGGGTCCATGCTTATCATCATTGAGATCAATGCTAAATTATCATGATTCAGGGGTTTAACGATAACATTTTTGTGGTTGCGCCAAGTCTGTTCCAAAGTACCATCATCGATCATGGTATGTATACAGACGAGAGGTAGCGACGAGACGAGTCAAGTTGTAGGATTCAGACAAGATACGTACGTACTCGTAATTGTTCGTGCCGTCCCGCTGTGCCGGCCCGAAATTCTGTTCAGCGACAAAAACCCAACCTGACCAATGTTGTCGATCATACGCGGTACCATACAAAGCCATGCATGCGTAATTCACAAGCCTGTCCTTGAACATGAAAAATCATCGATAGATCATTCTGTTCTCCTTCACGTGCATCAATCGATCGCGATGAATACAAGAACTCAGCTATCCAGCTAGCGAAACAAAAACTGCATCGATCGATCGCGATGAACAGGGATAGAAAACTGCATTTGCGATGAACAGAAAGAACTGCTCATGCTGCCTAGGATTCTCGGCCTGTACTCTGTAGGATGCAATAGAGGCGCCGAGGCGGCGTGCCACTGCAACAACCAGTAGCTCCAAAGGTCACGTGAGCGACGGCTGCGATCGATCGAGCTGAGTGAGGCCTGAGGCTCAGCTACAGCCTACAGCTAAGCTAGCTCTCTGAAACTCTCTGCTCGAGTAGGTACATTCACATGCGATTTGGCGCAATACGAAGCTCTCTCTGTCGCGTCGAGTATACGTCTACCCTACATGCTTCGCTCACTCACGTTGCACTACAGTCTACAGCTGCAAGGGTACAAACTGGACTCGTACGAGTACGACATGCTCCAGCCGTCCAGCGAGCGAGCGCACTCGTAGTACCTGAGGCGGAGTAATAAAAAGAAAAAAGAAGAAAAGAAAAACGAGAAGAGGCCGACTGAAACTTCGGTTTGTAGTGGAAAAGCCCAATTTAGAAAAATTTTCGTCCTATGGGCCTTATCAATGCGACAGCCCATCCCAAGTTTTGAACGGGAAACATATTATTCCGCGGATTGTGGCCCAAAGGCCAATTCAGTCATTAACGTCTCGACCCAGTGACACCTTTTCCGTCACATTTGCACTAGGCGGTGTCCAACACCAATGTGGTGATTACTGATGATCGCCTCAATTGTCAATAACGATGGTCAATCTAGCCGAATGACATATTCTCTCAAAAAGAAAATAACATATCAGGCACGGGCAAAGAACCACCTCAAACCATCTTTTTTCATAAAAAGGAAAAAGAAGGAAAAGAACCACAAAATTCCCCTTTTGCTATGACACAGTGCCTCCCTCCATCCAAAATTAGAGCCATCCAGCACAAAGGCCTGGCCGGCGATGGTGGCTTCCCTAGTGTTCGCGGCTTCGCGCGCACAGGAATTATGTACTTATCGAATCACATATTAAAATACTTTTGCTAAGCAGAGGGATAAACGAAAAGCAAAGCATCAAGTAAGTGACGGAGCCACAAAAACTTTATTAAATTTTAATAATGATGAATAAATTGATGATGAAATTTTTATAACAAATACTAATTTATATTGAATTTTGTCTAGGCTCAAAAATTTTTCTGACTACGCCACTGCATCAATCGGAAGCATAGCACGGTAGTTCATATAGGGCTACAAACTGCTGTAACAAAAACTAAACAGCGACAATATTGTTTCTTTTGATGCAAATTGTAAGACGATAACATCTCAACAGCTAACTCCCAAAACTTGAGATGCTCTTACACCGTTCTGAGTCATCCTTCTCATCTGTACTGCCTTTCTTCCGTTTATATCATTCGCTCCATTTGTACACATTTGACTTGGCAACATTTCAGTTAAGCATTAGCTGCAAAAATAAACCAACGATAAGATAGCACAACAAAAGTAAACTATAGAGACAAGAAGCATCATGAGAATATAGAAGTTAGTGCTTTGAGTTTTGACTATATAGATACCAGAATATGACGACATGTTGGTCGAAGTCTTGGTGAAATCTGTAGCATTTGGATTAGTAGTGGCACCTGTCCATTCCATCCTTTGGAAATGCTTGACTTTAGCCACGTTTGAAGTGGATTAGTCTTCCACTTGCTGCTGTTCAAGATGCTTTCAAGTTTTTCCAGTCTTTTGTATCTTCCATCGCTGCTCGTGGGACCTCCAAAGAGCTCAAAGTACAAGATGCCGAGGCTAAACACATCGGTCTATGGATGAAAATGAAGAAAATTCTTTTAGCAAATTTGCCGTAGCAAGTTAGAAAATTCTATGAATTTAAAGGAGAGTTCATCATACTAGTAATCTCTAATGTGTCTAGGTTTTTTATATTAGTGGTCGTATTCACTCATACCACTCCTTACCACTAATATCACCTTTCAACGAGTCCTCCCCCATTTGACCATTTCACTATTAGTTTCCTCCAAATTTCAAAATCACCTATTTGTTTAATAAGAAAAATCGTAGTAAATAAGTGCTTATTAACTAAATTTAATAGATTAGAAACTCAATTTGTATTTCGTTGCAACGCACGGGCTCTAAGCTAGTCAGGTATAAAATACACAGAAAATGGTGAATGTTACCTTTTCGTTGTGAGTATGCATGTTCCACAGCTCAGGAGATGCATGGAACTGAGTACCCCAGAACCTATTGCCCCTTCCCAAACAAGAAGCAGATCCCATGAAAGCACCTACCGGAAAGATAAACATACCGTATGAAGATGACAGCCCAAATTTCAATTATGTCACAGGGATGTTAGGGTTCGAATAAATGTGATTTTAGTACTTACCACTTCCGAAATCTCCAATTTTAACATTGTTCAAATTATCAAGAAATATATTGCTGGCCTTAATATCTCTGTGAATGATTCCTCTCTGGTGTAGATAGTTTAGGCCAAGAACTGCCTCCTTGAAAAATTCAAGCTTCTCATCAATGTCTCCATTTTTTTTCTGATCCAAATAATCATCAAAAGTACTGAAAAAAAAACAATTTCAAAAAGTGATCAGATTGTGACTTCAATAAAGAATCACCGTGTGTTGTCCTGATATATGCATATTCCTCAATCGGTAGAGTTAGGAGGAACGTTGCAGCTAGAATGATGGGTGGCCTTGCCTAATGTTCAACTGTAATCCGCAAGTGATCATCAGATTAGGCGACAGGAAGGTGTTCTTTCTTTGACACTTTCCTGGGACCGCATCATGGGGAAAAAAAACCCGGGATACTTGTGACGCAACGAAGTGCCCCGAAGACTGCGATTTTGTGGAATCTCGTAAAGGCAGTGAAGACTGAAAACACTTCTAAACTTCTCCAATCCTCTACAGGATTCGTGCCATATGTAATCATATTTTGGTTCTGGGTAATTTACGTTTTGTGCTGTTTTACCGGTACTAATGGGTATTAGTAACAGGTACCAAGGTATTAATCATATCTGTACGTGAGTACGTCAGTCCATTCATGAGGAGGGTAGTATGATCGGATGTGTAAATGTCGGTCCTTACTCGCTACACCATCGTCCGAGACATTCATCTATGGGCAGCTACGAATGTCTCCATCGTGGTTGGTATACGCGACCATGCACGGGCGCCACGCCGCGGCCCCTGTGCCGCCTTGCCACGCGATCCTGTGCCGCTCACCATGGCGCTGTGCGGGATTCCTCTGACCCGCCGGGCGCTGCTATTATGATAGAAAATTGTCATTCTATCATAATACCATTAATTTTTATTTCAGAGAATTAAAAATTATTTTATCCCATCCCTCCTATATTTAATAACCAAAATACCCTAATTGAAACCATCAAAATTTCCGCTTCTTCCTTCCTACTCGAGCAGGAGCAGCGGACTGGGAACTAGGGTTAGCCTCATCCTGCCATGCCAGCCCGCAGCCACCGTTCCTCCTCTCGCGCCACCGCGCGTTTCTCATGTGCGCCCCTATCCCAGCACGCTGCCCCGTTGCCGCTCCTCTTCTCACTCCGTCGTTGTGCCGTCGCTCCTCTTTTTCTCGTGCCGCCCTACTGCTGACCCGTTTCTCCATCGCCGCCACCGCTGCCCCTCCCTTCACGCCACTCAGCTACTGCTCCCACGGGCTCCTCTCAAAATGTGTGAGCTCCCACTTGAATGGATTCAATCGGGGGTATTTTGGTCAGTAAACATAGGAGGGAAGGGATAAAACATTTTTTAATTCGAAGGAATGGAAGTTAATGGTATTTCGCTGAAACCCTACATTTGATAGTGATATTCCAACAAATACCAAATGTGGAGTGGTATTTTTAACGAATCCTGTTTTGATGATTGTAGAATAACAATTTTCTCACTATTATGCAGACTATGGTGGATCACACATGGTTCTTGGTGAGATATATAGGCACAAGCTGTTGAAGCGAGACTATGTGGGAATGTGGGATGTTGTTGCTGCGGAGGCGATGGCACAACAATGTCGGCGTTGGACTTCACCTCAGGCATCAACGAAAATAGTGTCGTTGGCTGCTGTCAATGGCGGCAGTACTACTACACTGTGTTGGTAGTTTAAATAACTGGTTTATCGGTTATAATTCTATCTTTAAGAAAACCCTACATGCTTGCATGATTAGACTAGAGAATCAACTAAATAACCGATTGCTTGGTGGTGCAACTTCCTATAATAGCATGCATCTTCATGGTGTTTCATCAGCTTATATGATATCTCCCGTACAGATATAATGAGATTAGATGATGGAAAGTACCGTAATCCTCACAATATGGTAAATCCTAAATTTGTCCCTGCCAGACAATATGCGGATCAGATCGGTAGTAGTGGTAGGTCAGACCACTACAACATCGCCGCTCAGATCGGATATAGCGGTCGATCCGATTGAGGGGGCACCACCAACTAAACTGCAATCGACAAATATTTTGGGATCAGCTCCTACATTGCTTGTGTGTAGTAATCCTATAACTAGTACACGTCTAAAACCCAAAAACCTTGATGATGAGGTTATGGAAGTTATATGTAAAAAAAGTTTTCACTGTACACCTAGAATTAAAGAAGTTCTGAATCAGGAAAGTCAAGCCAATAAAACCAAGATCTTAAAAAGAAGCTAAGTCTAATCATCTACATGATAATATAGTTGATGAGGTCATATATTCAGACGATAAGACGATTGACGTGAATAGAACTGAAAGAGTTTGGACCATCCAAACAATTTGTTAGTTCTATCTTTAAACCGTTTATGCAGGGTATGGTAGGCTACAATAACATAAAACAATTTTTTTCTAACATTTCTCAAATTAAGAAATGCAAAAATTGAAGAAAAACGATGACGGCGGCCGGCAGGCCTGCACACTCATCGGAGTAGCACATGTAGCTTTCGGTTGGGAGTAATATTTTAACGAAAATTGTATTTGGGAAAATCCACTTCTGACATGGTGACATGGCATAATTTCATTTTTCTAGTAGGAAAAAGGGGTATCATCAGGGCGTAGCTAGAATAAATTGGAGGGGTACCACTCGCTTGCTTTACTTTACTTTAGACTAAGTTTAGACTGATATGAGTATTCGAATTTGGATTGAGAGGTGTACATATGATAAAAATAGATAAACTATAGCTAAAAGATTTTCTTAACTGAATTCGTGAACACCCCCTCTCCTACCTAGCTACACTCCTGGTATCATCCATATGGGACGGATGTAGTATAGTAAGTTGGTGAAGTAGAAATTTACAAAATGGCATCATTTTATTTTATTTCTTATATTATTGAGTGAATTTCAGAAACCCATATTTTCGGGCACCTATAACACAAAAACCCATAACACAAAACCCCAGGTATTATGATTTATTTCGAAGAACCCTAAGTTTTGGGGCAAAATGTTTCAAGAAAACCCATATTTAAGCTTATATCATCGTTTTTGTCAATATATTTATGCATAATAATTGCAAAAATAATAATACGAGATATTTGTGAGTATATATAAATGTTAGCCTCATTTTAATGAACATAGGTAATTGGTAGTATAATTGTTTACATGTATAAATAATAGGTTAATGTGTTATTATTAATGAGATTCTGTTGCGTTTTTATCAATTGTGTAATTCAAGAGTGAGGAAAAAAATAAATTACATATGATGAGATGTGTATTTGAAGCCTACTAATGTAAATATATACTAAAAGTCATATATAATATTTAAATTATGAGTATGTGAGTAATTAGGGGATTTTTGAAACATTCTCGAACCAACTTAGGGTTTTCTATTACAATTACCGGGTTCTGTGAAATTCACTCTATATATTATATATAAATAGGAAAATAGAAAAGAATAAAGGGGGAAGACTTGGGCCGCCGCTACCCTAACCCCTGGCGACGGCGGCCGATCGACGTCGACGAAGTCAGGCGCGGAGGCTGCGACCGGATTAGCCGGTCGCCCCTGGATTTGGAGCCCCGTGTCCGTTTGGGGGCTATGCTAGCGCGGGCGTTTGGCCTCGTGGGCAAAGCATGGAAGCGAACGCTGATTATGTCCGTCGAGGCTTCGACCTCGCCGCGCCGCCGCTCCCAGATGCCACAGCAGCAGCTTTGTCATCTCCACGGCGGCACGCCGTCACAACGGCCAAAGTTCCCCGAAGAACAGCTCCCGGTACAAAATAATAGCGGGTAAGATTTATCTCTCTCTATGCCTATTTGATTGGTTGGAACAGATGCCCCAGCAGTTAGGGTCGAATTTCTGTGTGTTTTGGAGTAGGCGAACTTAGGTTCTTTGGGATTTTTGTTAAATCTCATGGGTTAGGTTATTCATGATAAAAAGAAAATTGGGAAGAACAAGCAACAATCTTTCCCTGATTATTTTGCGACAGAGGAGCTCCGCCAATGCTGGACTATATCTCCGAACAGAACTTAAGCACCGTAGTAATGGCAACATGGAGAATTCAGCTGTTGCTGCTGTCGACTCTACTGGATAACCTTGCTCGCTTCTGAACTTCAATCGTGACCTAAGCTTTGTAAGGTTAGCATGCTAAATTAGTTGTCTACATTCAGGGATACTGTTGAGGGGAGTTTTGACCAGAGGTTTTCAACACTGAAGAGCATTGGGGAGGATCGTGTCAATGATCGTGAGCTTAAGTTACTTCTAAAGAAGAAACCTGCCCCCATTTGTTATGTTTGGTGTGATCCATGCCCTTGGATGCACATTTCTCAGGTATAGGAGCACATTTTTTTTGGTAGCTCTCTTAGATGCTACTTATTGAAACTGATAATTATCTTTGATTATATGATTCATATATACCATACTGTAGCGCCGCTAAGAAAAAAACAAGGATAGCTTTATGCAGATGCGCTCTTTAGTCTGTAGTGTCGTTAGAAGTAATTTTTGTGATGCATAAATATGTTTCAGTGCACTGCAACCTCATCAGGAATAACTTGAAGTTTGAAAAAAACAGTGCCTAAGTGTACAATCATTTGGGTTGCACAACAATCCAAAAGAACACTATGATTTTACTTGTGTACATCCTTTGGATTCAGTGTGTAAAGTTGAACTAGTGTGTTTCGTAAGAAAACATGCAGTGTCTTATAATTATCATTAGGATTCTAAAACATTTATATGTCTTATGCATTACTGAAATATTCAGGAAAAGAATCTTTTGTTCTTTATGTGGTCACTAATCAGTTGTTGATGGTTGTGCTTTGGCACAAACGAAATCCATAGACCAGACAATAATAATAACTGCCAATTATTTTTATGCGCTTCAAAATTGCAACTTATTGAGAACATCCTTTCCATGGTTCCACCAAAGTGTAGTCAAGAGTTGATTCTGATAGCACCATCAGCTTGCTATTCACCATTAACCTTTTGTTCTGTCTCTTTTAGTTAGTTACAACAAAGCCACCAAGCTTCTTTGTAAGCAAATAATGTCGCATGAACCTTTTGTCTCAATGGCATAGCTCTGCTGAGAATCACAACTGAATGTCTTATGACTGATCAAATCAGAAGGAAGTACACATTAACAAAACATGTTGAGAAGAAATAACAGCAGTGCCCATTGTTAATCTACTTTCCAGAGAAATCTTGTTCTTCTATCAGATTAGCCTAGGCTGTAAGTTGTCCAAAAGACAGGAGAAACATTCCCTCTTAAGTTTGGGTCTCAACTGTGAGTGACAGTCCAATGTAAATGAAAAGGACTCATTTTTCATCTACTCAGTCCAGCAAGTAGAGTCATATCTGATTATCTGGGCATAAGTTAGGGACTAGAATATTTGGAATTATTCATGTTAAACCTTGAAATCAAAAAAAATATTTGCAAGCTTCCTTTGAGAAACAATAATTTATTTGTAGATGCTCTTGTAACTATCCAGCCATCATCATTTCAGAAGATGACAGAATGAAGTGTCCCTTCATGTCCATATTTAAGGGAAATCAATCTTGATGCATATTTTTATTCAATAAATCCTGTAGAATCACCTTCCAGAACAAAGAGCAGTGGTGAGAGTTGGTGACCTTGTCTTGTCATAAAATTCTTTTGCAATTGAATATCTTTCCTTGAACACCATTCAGCAAACAGAAGAGGTAACTGTATTCAGGACTTGACTAACCTCCAGTTCTAGGAAAACCTTTTTCATTGCGTACTAAATAAATTCTCCTGCTTGTTAAAAGTTTTGAGCACCAGCCACCAGGTGCTCTGTTATCTTTTGGTATACACTACTATACCATAATCTCATGCAAAAATATAGGTCTAATCTGCTGATAGTGATTAAACTGAAGTGAAATTTTATTGGCTGTAATTTTGCTGTTCTTCCATGTATGTATTCCTGATGACATTAGTGTAAAATTTAACTTTCAGCAAACTGTGCTATTCAGTTCATTCAATGTTCATTGCTGTTTTAGTTTAGGTGGTGTTTGAAACTGATGAAGATGAAGATTAAGTTGGCGCACGCAAAACGAGAAAGCCATTAGCACATGATTAATTAAGTTTTAATTATTACAAACTTAACAAATGGATATGTTTGATATTTTAAAGCTACTTCTATATAGAAAGTTTTCGCACGAAATGCACCGCTTAGTAGTATGAAAAATGTGCTAACGAAAACCGAGGTAAAATCTGAATCTTAATCTAAAAGAACAGGGCCTTACTGTCTTAATGTTTGAAATGACGCCACTATTCCATTTAAATTAATGCTGACACGTGCAAATTGTTCAAATCTGTAATACGATGTTCACTAGTGTATGGATCTGTTCTTGTTCTGCAGGGGATCATGAAGACACTCAATATTAATAAAATGGTTGAATCTGGTTTCAAAGTTAAAATCTTTATGGCAGACTGGTTTTCCCAGATGAACAGTGAGATTAGTGGCAATCCAAATAAGATGCAGACTGTTGGCAGGTACAATATTGAGATGTGGAAAGCAACTGGCATGGCTCTTGATAAAGTAGATCTAGTCTGGTTGTCAGATGAAATACGTCAACATGGTGATGAGTACTGGCCAATTGTCATGGATATTGCAAGGACAAACAGTGTGCGTAGAATAAGAAGGTATATTCTTGTTTGAATCATTTTAGTTTTCAAGGGTTATTTCACTGGAGAGCCTTCTGATTGAGCATCGGATGTTGGATCAGTACATGCAGGTCCTCTTTTTACTGTTTACCTAGCAGATTTTGTGGGAGTAGAAATCCTTATGCGATTGGAAAATTAAATGTTGACGAGATTTTTTACATTTGCTTGCAGTGTGCTGGCATATTATTTCAGAAGGTATGTTTAACGTTCCTATACTACCTCTGTTTGCAAATGTGTTGCCATTGGTATGTTTCAGTTAATTTATCTAACGGTAACTGCTACTATATTAATAACTTCTGGAAATATCAGGGGCTAATTTGTTAAATGTGCAAAAGTAGTGATGGTGGGCTGGTGGCAGAACCACCACCACTACTATTGTCTTTTATAGTAGTATAGATTAATATAGTTGCTCTACTTCACATGCTACATAGGCTTTAACTTGAGAGAAAAAAAGATGACCTTAGGGGGAGGGACGGCTGTACCTATGCTTTAAACTTAGTAGGGACAAATGAAGGAATCAATTAGGGTAGTTCTATTAATAGAGTTATTGACTATGCAGTCCAACCCTGTTTGCTTCCCTTTGATCTTGCGCCTCTTTAATTCTTGTACACAAGGCCTATTGATATAGCATACTCCTCTTTCTTTTGGTTCAAGTGTAGATTATGTATTTGTTCACTTTCACTAGACTGATTGTTGTGAAACTTTTCTGCAATCAATTCTGTGATTGCCATATCAAGTAAACTAATAGTGTTTGAATATGCTTCTATACTTTATTTTACATGATATCCATGGATTTTGTAACGGACTTCTTTAAAGCTTCTTGTAATGTATAAATACATTATCAACTGCAGGCAGACATATGGCTGTTGGGAATGGAACAGCATGATGCCAACTTGTTAGCTAGACAATATTGTAAGCATTTCAAAAAGAAGAATAAGCCAATTGCTGTTTTGGACAGTATCTTTTCACTTTTATATGTATTGTTACGAGTTGTTACATGTGCTTGTGCTTTTGGTATTTGGTTCTTGGATGGTGGTACTTACATGCCAAGACTCTTGCACGAGGTACATGCACCAAAACATACTCGGTGCACATCCTTAACTCAAACTGCAGATATGCTTCCTAATTTATTACAATACCCTGGAATGGAGAACAGGAGGCATCCAGCTTGGGCTATCTTCATGGAAGATGATAAGGTTTTACTACTTTTATACTCATCCTATATGATGCCAATCCTGTTTATATATTCTGTTCGTTCCATCCTTTTTTTTACTGCAACATAAGTTTACCTCGAACCCGCTATTATATGCTTAGGCAATAAACTCATCTTGATCCAGGAAGATGAATAACAAGAGAAGACTCCCCGTTCTTTGTTTGAAAAGAAGTTAACTTCGTTCTTATGCACTTCAACAGATGATTATTAACCAGTTTGTTTTAGCTTTTTTGTTACTTGAACCTATATGTGATAATTATTATGTTATTAACATTTTGAGCAGTTCTGGTATGGGCTTTGGTTTTGTCAATCAGTGTGACCATAGAGGTGTTTGAAATATTCTACCTTATACAGCTCATCGTCTGATCGATGTTTTGGGGAAATCATTAGTTACTGTTTGAAGGTTGACAATGGAGATAGTTCAATATTTACCTATTGTATATTTCAGGAGGATATATGTTTTAAAATGGAAAAAGCTTTCTGCCCTCCAAAACTAGCAGAAGGCAATCCATGTTTGGAGTACATAAAATATATCATCTTACCTTGGTTTGGAATGTTTGAGGTGGTCCAGAAGAAAGGGAATGGTGGCAAAAAGTAAGAAGTTGCAGAGTCACTTCTGCAGATTTCCCGACAAATCTTAATTATGCAATTCAACAGTATAATGTACAATTGTTTTGTCCTGTCAGTGTCATCAACACCTAACAATTCACAACTTAATCATATAACGTAATCATGCATTATATTTGTATGCTTTTATTCTATGGTTTGTGATAACTTCTGTCTTGTTTAGGACTTTTTTGAGCATGGAGGAACTTACAGCTGATTATGAAAGTGGCGCTTTGCATCCTGCTGATGTGAAGCTGGCCCTTGAAAAGTCATTGAACGAGATATTGCAGGTAATGCTTTTGCCTCTACATATATGTTCTGATTTCCAGCCATCCATCTCTTGCTGGATAAGTTCTGCCATTTTCCTTCTCTACATCCGCTTATAATGAGTACTATTTTGATATTAATGGATCATCCCACATGGAAGATTCTGGAAATGTTACATATTCCAATTGACAAACTAGTGATAAACTAGAAATGCTAGAATCATGCTTCACATAGAATGAGGTGTTCCATTTCACTGAGGCGTAAGATGAACAATTTTACTGGTGACTTAAAATAACACTAGTTTAAATTCGGACTGACATGCTGCCAAAAGTTTGTCCATAGAAAGGAGCAAGAAAATGCATAGCAACAAAGAGCTCATCGGAGTTGTCCAAAGCACACCTATTTTCAAAATGTTTTTTTCTCAATAACTAGCTTTGTACTCCTCTGTCCTTGTCTGTGTTGAATGGGGTTGGTTGGGAGGTGGAGGAAAGCAGGAATCCTCTTTTTCTGGATAGCGTGTTGCCTCACAACTTAGCACTGAGTCACGAGCAATTTTAGGGTAAAAGAAAATGCTAAAATTTTGGTAATAACAACTAGCTTGAACCTAAGCTGATTGACAAACAGAACATGTTTGGGCAGTGGAGGACCCATCTTGACACATAATCTGGAAAAGGATAGGTTCTCCCGGGTAGCTGTCAATAATCAGTGAATCAAGTTGATTCGCAGTATGAAGCTTGCCACATTATTGAAAGATGGATTTGGACAGAAACCACAGCTGTTCCTAACTGGGATTACTTAAAATTGTCCTTTTTCACAAGCTAATTCTGCTCTTCTCATCAAAGTAGAAAGTATCTACCAGGAAAACAAACATGACAAACAGGAGTATTTGTTTTCATTTCCCAAGAATGTGGCTCAGTTATTCCAATGGCCGCTAATACGTGGTTTTTTTCCCTGGCAGTAATCCATTTTAATGTTTCTTGATGAGTTGCTCTAACATGAAAAATATTATGAATTGGATCATCTATATTATGGTGTAGCAACCATACATGAAGAGTGTGATGTGCTATGCTGTTACTGATACACATTATTTCAGAACCATTTTTATGGTAGATTGTACTTTATTTGTAACTTGCAACTTTCTGTTAACATCCAAAACTAGTATCTTAGCATGTGAAAAATTGATTTAGAATTCTTTAATTAAAAATATTGTTAAAAAGATTTAACACACTTGTTATAGAAAAGTTGTTTGGGCTGGTGAACCAATTTCATGGACTACAAAATAGTATTTTTGGGATTTTAACAATTATAGGAGTCCATTTCAGAACAAACATCAAAATACCATTTCAAAAAAATATCCAAATGAGTAAAAAAAGCAAGGGTGTAGTTATTGCAACATTTCCACTCTCCCCTTACTTCAGTAGCGGAAATGAGTTTAAATAATTATAGCATATACCATTCATTAGAGCTATATAGTGCCATCTCCATTAACTTTTTATTAGAAATATTGATTTCTTGGTTTCTACACATGGAGGTTTAAAAAGGTATTATGAAGGATGGAGTAATTTATTTGTATGTTCAGTTTTTTCAGTCTCGTTCATACCATAATATATTTTTTTCTCAATTGGTCTTACCATTTTCTTTTTGTTTCAAGCCTGTTCGTAATCACTTTGGAAGGAGTGATGAAGCAAAGGATCTAGTGGAAGCTATCGGGGTAAATATTTATTTTTTTAATCATATTTGTTGGTTGTTACAATTTGTACATAGTCAAAACATCCTGCTAAGTATAGTTGTGATGTTGAGGCGGATAATTTCCTCATTACTAGGGGAAACAATCTTGGGTCCAGCTATTAAGCTGGAAATTTGTATATTTCTAGGAGAACAATTTCTCTCTTTTTTTATTTAAAAAAAAGATCAAAATGACCAGCTAGTTGTCGGATGAGACTGATACTGTGGTTCAAGGCCCTTAATTTGATGGCCTACCTAACCATCAATTGTGATGATGCCAATTGATATTTATGTCTATTGATCTCTTAGCTAGCCTATGAATTAGTTCTGAAATAAATTTTTTTAGCATACTTCCGGGATAATTTAGAGGCTTATATATGAGTTGGGTCGGGTTCTCTAAGACACATTGATAGGTTGAAGTATTATTAGTGAAGACATAATGTAGGTCCAGCCCATTGGTTGGTACTTCCTTTGCTTTACATTTTGGCGTTTTGGGTTTGAAGCATGGATCCATGTATGTGCTTCATATATGTCCAAATTCATCTGGATGTTACTGAATTTAGACGAGGTTTATAGAAAACTTACTAATGTTTGATCAGGTTTATAGAAAAACTTAGCAACATCTATAATATCAAATTAGTTTAGTTAAATTATCCATTGGATATATTTTTATAGTATATTTGTCTTGTGTTGAAAATGCTACTATATATTTTTCTATAAAGTTGGTAGAACAAAGCCAAAATGACTTATAATATGGAACGGAGGGAGTACGATTTAGCCTCTATTCCAAACCCAAGGTGTATATAAACGGATTGGAATAAATGTTTATTTGGTTTTGAACCGGAACAAGGTATCGTAGGCTAAGGCATAAGTTTGAGTTGAGTTCAGTTGGATTAGGATTTTGAATGGCAATTCAATTCTATGTTGGGATTTTGATCTTGCGTGGTAGATGGGATATGCTAATTGTTACCAATTTGCCCATACCATAGCTCCAGAATCTGGTAGCCCCTACACAGAGCTTTGCTGGTCACCATGTTAAGGCGCTGCCTTGTATGAGCTTCATTCCAGTTACCAATTTGCGACTGTTGATTGTCTGTTTGAAGTTAACTACTCCACCTGCCTATGTTGTTCGTAGTACACTGTATGACCCTGCCACTTTTTTGTCCTTTTCTGCAGGAATGCTACGGTGCTAACTGAGATTACATGTTCATTCTTGGACTTAGGAGTAGTGTTGTTATCTTTGGCCATGTAATGAACAATTCGATCCCAATCTGTGAGCTTAGCCTCAGATGTTCCTTTTGTGCCACAAGATCATCAGTTCAGCGCTTGCTCTTTCGTCGTGGGTGTGTGTTAGAAGGGTGTCTTTTTTTCTTTTTCCTGATCACAGGCTTCTAGGAATGTGTTTATTGTAATTTTTTTCTGCTATATCAAATATGAAACCTCCCGCTGTCTCATGCGGTTCGCTTCAAGAAAACAAGGTCATTAGTTAGCAACATCCTGATATTTTAGAGTTTTAGAAACAAGTTATAGTGGCAGTTTATATTCTATGCGTCCACTCTATCTAATAATGAATTCGGATGAGAAATTGTTGGCATCAAACCGATCAAACTTTTTCTATTGAGACAACAACGCCTATTCGAGGGATCTGGTTCAAGTGCAGTAGCTAGTGTGACTGCAAGTTAAGCAGTCACACGGTCACACCAGCACCACTGGATTCAAAACGAATGAGGAATGGCCCAGGTGCATCGGAGCTTCAACGCATCACGAATGAGGAAAGTCAGCTCTTTCCGTGCGGACGTGCTGCAGCTATTTATGTAACGGGAAATTGGGAAGTTGTTTCAAAAATAGAAATTAGAAATAAAGTTTCAATCACACAAGAGAGTGGATGGATGTTCATCGATTCTATAACGAAGAGGGATTTGTTATCCGACGTGAATGCTGGTGCCACCTTTTCTTCCATTATCGATTCGGACTATCATTGTTTAAGCTGATGTGAAGGGACCCGGGGCTGCCATCTGAACTCAAATCTGTGGATAGGATTTGCAAGCAAAGAACTGTCGTAATCCAAACCCTAAAATAGTTCTGGAGATTTTGCCTCAGGGTTCCGTTACCGTCTGAGGAGGGGTTACTAAAGCCTGGTAACCATAGTTAACCGAGAAAAAAAAAACAAACAAAATTTATCATTTTTTGTAACTTATTTAGGACACTGGGTACTTACTGTTGCCGTACTGATGGGTGGTATAAGGGTAACCTGCTTTCACCCATCAAGAGAAGTTGTCAGCAGCAGAAATCCCAACTCGTATCAAGAAAAGTTGATGTCAGAAGCAGAGATCCCAAAGATCATGAGACGCTCCAGAAGAGCTTTGATCATGCAGCTCACTAGGGTCTTGCTAAATGTTGAACATTCACCAGGCGTAAATAAGAGATTGGATTTTCATATCTCGGTAAGATATCCCCTCGTTTTTTTACCACCTAAACCGTCATGAAAACAATTTTCCCGGTATAAATGTGGATCTAATTTGTCCATATATTGGACTGGGAGGTTTAGAGTTTAGACAAAGATCATGGTGGTAGTTTATGAACTATCAAAGTGGTGAGGCAACGAGAGATTGAGATGCGCTTAATAGTGCAGTGGTAAGAGGTGGGTTGGTTTCAACCCCGAGATTATGTGTTTAATCCTTAACACACCCACAATTTTTTCTTAAAATAATATTTGGAGTGATATCTCTCCTTCCAAATCTCTTTTTAAGGTGGTGAGCCAACGATGATATTTCCAGCTACGGGCAGGCAAAAAAGGTTTGGAGTGACATCTCTCCTTCCAAATCTCCTTTTACAGTGGTGAGGTAACAATGACATTTTAGCTAGGGGGCAAGGTGGTTTTGCATGTATGGCTTGCTACATAAGATCTAATAATTTTTCATGTTTGTTACTTTCTTCATTCTAAAATATATCTCTGGTCATTAATATATGATATTTTTTAATATTGAAAAACTGATGCCGTGCTGATAGATATAATACACATGAAGCTAAAATAGCCCAGTATGATGGACGAGTTCATGTCAAAAGGGATTATCGGGACCTCTAGTGTCGATATTGTAGTTTACTTAAGAAGCATATGTACTTTCCAGAAAATCTTGGGAGGACCGAATGGAGTATACGCACATATGAAGTCATGGGGATTAAGGAGAGAGAGTGAAATTACATAGGGCTTGGGTATTGAGACGAATAAGTGGGAAATTATATGAGTGATGGTTGTGAATGATTAAGATAAGTAAATAGGTGAAGAAATTGCTATATCCATATTAAACTTTAAACACTATAAACTTCTATACGTCGGACGAAGAGTACATATCATATGTGTAGTTCCTATAAACACAATTCAACGCTAGGTAATAGGTACACTCACAAGATGCATGGCCATCTATCATGATGGTATTGGGATTTTTTTAAGATAATGGAAAGGGTGGTATTGGGATATATAAAAGTTCAAGCACGAGTAGAAATCATGGGATCTAAATGTAAAAGTGTGGCTGTAAAGTGGATGCATGGTTTGACATTTATAGAATGGAATCGGAGCCAATGGTTCAAGGTAAAAAAAAGTTGACTTCACCTTGTTATATTGTCATGCCAAGCATCGATTTATAGTTAAGTCTTTTTCATCTACTTCTGCATGCACGTAGAAATTTTCTGAGCTTGAATTGTAAAAGTTGTACCACTAAGCTTCAATTGGAAATTACTCCCTCCGTATTTTAACGTATGACGCCGTTAACTTTTTAGATACGTTTGATCATTCGTCTTATTAAAATAAATTTATGTAATTATTATTTATTTTATTGTGATTCGATTTATCATCAAATGCTTTTTAAATATGATATAAATATTTTTCTATTTGTAAAAGTTTTTAAATAAAACAAATGGTTAAACATTGATTAAAAATCAAATATTCTTTAAAAATGATATAAATATTTTTCTATTTGTAAATTTTTTTAATAAAATGAATGGTTAAATATTGATTAAATAAGTTAATTGTGTTATATATTAAAATACGAGGGAGTAGCACAAAGTTATTATGGTGGGAAGTTATAATACCGCAAGTCCGTAACTCACGCATCCGTACAATCACATGAGGCCCAACTGCTTGCACCGTTGACCCTTGACCGTTAATAATATATCATCCTTCTAGATCTATGTCAAAATCTGAGATGATTATTAATTAATTAGAACATTGCCATATTGTTCCCTCTTGCTAAGGACTGCTAAAAACATCGTTAATTCCCTATAGTTACGCACAAGAATAAGGATATCCGTGACAAAAAAACTATTTAGGTATCTTTGCCATTATTGTAAGAGGTGATATTAGTAAGAGTCATATGATAACGGTAGTTAAACTGTTTGCGCACTTATCTTACTAACGTAACACACATGCGCATGCATATACTATATCTATGAATATCATGAAAAAACTTATTATGTTTATCACTAAAATAATAATTAGTTATCAATATACTTGAAACCGAATGAAACCGGATGAGTAAATTCTATCACCAGGGAACATATATGTAGCTAGTTGATCTTGTGCTGCACAAACCAAAGAAGAAAGTGTTATGGACACTGTTACTACTCACTTGGACTATTATTTTATCCATATTAATTGCAACTTGGATTAGATTTTGCAAAACTTATCAATTTGGACCGGTTTCTATTACTTTGTCCTTTCGTATTATAAGTCCCCTCGACTATTTTACTAGTCAAAGTTTGCTAAGTTCAACTAAATTTATATAAAAAATTAGCAACATCTAAAACACCGAATTAATTTCATTAAATCTAACACCAAAAATATTTTGATAATATGTTTGTTTTGTGTTAAAAATTGTTACTACATTCTTTTATAAACTTAGCCAAACTAAAAAAAAGTCAAAACGACTTATAATATAATATTATAATATAATAAAATATAAGGAGTACTTAATAATCGCAACTTGGACCGGTGGCCCACCATCAGTGAGAAGCAAGGAGAGACAACTCACACGAAAAGGCTATTGGGCGAACGATCGCCCGTAGCGATCAAGCCAATCGGCACCCGACATGCTTGCGATCGTGGTCCCCTCCCCCACGTGGTTTCCTTTCTTGGCAGCGCATTACTTTCCTATTTTAGTAAGTTTATACATCTAAATTTGTACACCTAAAGTTTATAGACCCAAAGTTTATAAGTCAAAAGTTTATATACCCGATTCAAATTTGAATTCGAATTTAAATATTTTTTGTATAGAGTATTTCTATACACAAAGTTTATACGTGCGAAGTTTACATATAAAGTCTATACATAAATATAAAGTCTATGCACATAAATAAGTTGTATTAGATTTTTTTCTATTTTTTTATTTTTTTTCTAACTTGTTCTTTTTATTTTTTGAAATTTGTGGTGTAGTATGAAGAGAAGAAGGGAGGAGGAAGGGGAGAGGAGCGTGTAAGGGGAGGGATAAGGGGTGATCGCTGTGGGCGATCACCCACCCATTAGCGATCCCCCAACTCACAACTTCATACTAGTGCCGTCCTGTTAAATTTGGAAGCCCTGTACAAAGTCGTAAAGAAGAATAAAAATTTAATTGATGATATAATATAAAAATAATTTATACTCCATAATATATTTCATAGCAATGCAAAATTATCTAAAATAATATACCTGTGCATAATATTCACTTGAAAAGCGACTATCAAGTGTCTGATCACCGGATGGACCTTTGTGATTCTTCTGTAATATACCTAAACATAGCTCCTCTCAAAGATTGAGTTAGATCTTCTATTCTTTTTTTCTTCTTAAGCTTTTCATAACCAGAGTCATATCTTCTATTATGATTTGTTGAAGACATGTCTTCAAAATTAAAATACAGGATGTAAGGATAAAAATTGATTTAGCGTACACAGTAGATGAACCTAAAAACCTAATATACATGACAAAAATTACATTACCTGATTAGGGCAGGCGACCAGCCGACCAGGCGTAGGGGACATGGGCGCTCAGGCGCTGCAGCCGGCGAAACTCATGCAGGCCGGTCGGGCGACGGGCGTCAGTATTAGGCGGTGACGGCGTCAGGACAGCAGGACTCAGCGGCGGCACCGCGGCAGTGCGGCAGACGCCATCACGCCAGTACTGCGAGTCGCGAGAGCAAGGGGAGCGAGAGAAGCGAGGCGTCGTTTTCTTTCTGTTTGGCGCGATGCCGCGATCGAGAGGCGAAACGACGTAAAGATGAAACAAATAACAGATTTCCAGGCTAATTGGCTATTAATTTACTTATTACACACATATATATATATATATATATATATATATATATATACACACACACCTACTAGAAAAAAAACCGTGCATCACAATGGATAAACTAAAGTTATAACAAATATTAAAATATTAGATGATTACAGTTTAGTTTTTCATCATACGAACCCTTTAAGAAAATATAATCCTTAAGAAATACAGAAAGTTCTAAAAAGAAAAAACGTTGGACCCCGCTGGCTTGCTAGGGTATTCACGCGCGGTGCCCATGAAACGCGCGCGTGGTCTAGCAGTGCTGCAGCTCGGGGATGGAGGCCGGATCGTTGGGGGTCGGATCGATGCGGAATCAATCTAAACCGTCCATTTTGATGGACAGCTCGTATTGGTTCCATCAAAACCGCCATTGTCCCAAAACCCTAAGCCAAGATTCAATTTTTCCTCTCCCATCTCCCAACTGCAGACCACCTATCCCCACCAGCGGCACCTCTCCTCCTCTGTCGCTCCCTCTCCACCGTTCCTCTTGCCCCTCCCCCCACCGGCGGCGCCTCTCCCCTCCCCTCTCCTCTCCACATCGGCGGTGCCACTCCCCCTTCCTCACTGGCGGCGTCGCTCCCTCTCCCCCTCTCCCTCTGGTCTCGCCGGCATGATGCGGCAACGGTGGGGGCACGATGCGATGTAGCGACGACAGGGGTACGACGCGGAGATGGCGGTGACGGCCGTCCCTACCCTCTCCCCCTTCCTCTCGGCCTCTTCGTTTCTGTCGGCGGATCTGGGAGATGGTGGTGGCAGGCACTGGGGCTCAAGGGAGATGATAGCGGATCCGAGAGGACGATGACGGTTGCTACATTAGGGTTATTGTTAGTAGATAGAGATATGGTTACTGTTGTTATCAGGAATTTGTGGTTATATAAGTTATTGTTCTTCAATTTTTGTACATGGGACGTAATACGAGGTAGTTTGAATTTTTTTTGTGTTATTTGATACGGACTCTAGATGATATTTGCTACGATTAGGTTTTTAATCGATTTTTGATTTGTGATTTGCCCACTGTACACAATCAGGATTTTGAATCAATCTCTAATCTTTGATTTTTTTTCTTTGGTTGGTGTACGCGATGAACACATCGTGCGTGCGGGGGTGGAGGGTGTCTCTCGGTCGGATTTACGGATGAAAATTATTTGTGTGAATATCATAAAGTTACTGATTTTTTAACTTGTTAAGATATAGAGATAGATTTATTTCCTTCTATTTCTATTTTCTACATGCTCCTGCATGCGCTAGCTGCGAGTAGTGGAGGACAAGGAGTCAACAGCCAACTTACAAACTCTAAAACAGTTAGGCCAGGAACACGTGATTGGGCCCGATGCATGCGGCTCTTTTCTTTTCTTTTTTTTAGGTACACTTTGAACTGATCGAGATTAAACGTACTGGTCATCGCTACATATACGCGTATTCACCGAATCACTCTCAAATTACGCTGCTATGACGGATGAAAAATAATTTCGGAAGTCTTGCATATTTTTTAAGTAGGCATATAGATAGTGTTGGAGTTTTGAGCCCAGGGACCCCTAAAAATTGGGGACCCTGTGCAGACGCACCGATCGCACAGCCCCAGGGATGGGCCTGCTCCATACAGAGGTCTATTTGGTACAGCTCCAGCTCCACCTCTACAGGAGCTAGAGTTCAACCAAATAATTCCAGCTCCACCTAAAATAGGAGTTAAGCTGAGTGGAGTTCTCTCACGAAATAAACTAGAGAGATGAAGCTGAGTTTAAGCAACTCTATAACTTCACTCCGGAATTAACTCTTAGAGTTAAATTTAGGAGTGAAGCTCTATCAAACGGATCCTAACATAAGAAGATGAAAGATTGGCTGCCGCAGCGGGCGGTAGTTTCCGGTAATGGGGCAACGGCACCCGAAATAAGTTGAAGCTCAGAACCACGACAACATTAATGCATTATACGAGGATAATATATAGTGGTTGCCGGATCGGAGTACGGAGCAGATTACGTCGACCTGCAACCGCACAGCACACGTGAGCAGTTCGTTGATTTGGCAAACCAGCAATTTGCCTTGTCCATGGTACGGAAATTACTGTCCGTGTTTTCGTAAAAATAATATCGTTTTTAACTTCTTTTCTAGCTATATAAATTTAGTTTTTTTAATTTCTGGTTGAAATCCTCACGACAGTTAAAATTCATACTAATTCATATTCTCGATCGTACTACTAATGTTTTCAACTGCTTTCATCCCTACTTACGCATTCAAATCATTGTGTAGGCCAGCAATCTTTGAGAAGCATGTCGTGCTATGGCCACAGGAGGCCAGATTGGGAACAGGGAGTGGTGATCAGGTGATGGACTTTTCCTCGGCTGAAATGTTGGTGTGTTGGAAAGACTAATTTTTAGCTCTACAACTAATTTTTAATCTTAGAATTTATGGAAACAAACAAAACTTAAGCCGGATGGGAATCTAAAAGAGGAAAAAGGTAGTTAAAGTGAAAAGATTGCACATTCAGGTGGGTTTTTGGTCCCCAGTGAACCGTTAAAAAAAGTGAAAAGATTGCTGGAAAATGATGTTCAAAATGAAAGGCAAAAAACGTGGCTCCATATGTAATTCACCACTAAACTGGTCAAGGTCACCTGTGACGGGTTCAAACCCTAACCTTTGACGGCTTTGATCAGGGTCAGTGATTAGTGGTTACTGGTGAGTCCAGTCACCTTTGACGGGTGGACGACCGTCAGAGGTGTCATCCACCTCTGACGGGCACATTAATAGAAGGCCGTCAGAGGTGTTGGTCACCGCTAGCCTAGGGTCAGTTGGGACCCGTCACAGGTGACTCACCTCTGACGGCCCTTTAAATAAAGGCCGTCAGAGGTGATGGTATCCGTAGATAGAAGCTGTCACAGGTGATCTACCTCTGACGGCCCCGAAAGTAAAGGCCCGTCACAGGTAGGTCACCTCTGACGAGTCTTTATTTGCGAGTACGTCACAGGTGAGGTTACCTGTGACGGATTTTGGTTCTGACCCGTCAGTGATGAGTTAATTCCAGAAAAAAATAAATTCTAAATATTGGCTAGCCTCAGGATTTGCTAGCATGTCCTCTGAAAAACAGAAACATCACAGATATATTCACATAATATTACATCACAGTTCCATCTCAAACATCACAGATATGATCCCCAATATCATAGATCCTTCTCAAAAATTGACATCAAGCCACAAATTTAACTTGTCTTGCTAGAAATTTTATGTAAGGACTAGTTGATTTTTATCTTTGTCTTGCTAGAAATTTAACTTGGTTAAGTTAAACGAATCCTACCTAATTGGTTCGTTATGCATGCGAAACCTGTGCGATCTGGCGAACATGCGTGCAGGTATCTACCTTTTATAGAAATCTTACTTAATTAAGTTAAACAAATCCTACATGAGGACGGATATAAGTGGACCGACCCACATACTTATTTATAATACTTATTTAGATCAAATTAATATAGATCAAATTAATAGTAACTCGTGAGTTGCTCACTGATTTTGTTTAATGTAGATTTACGGATGATCAACTTGCATGGTTCGTTTTGCATGCGAACCTACGATCGGACGCACATGCATTGAGGCCTCTTCCTTTTACTAGGAAATTTAACTTGATTACTTGAGTTATTACACAAATCCTAGGTCCATTTTGCATGCGAACCTACGATCTGACGAACATGCGTACATGCATATATCTTCTTTCTTATTTAATTCACCAATAGCCCGAGCAACAGGCACATATCTCACATGCACCTGATTAACCAGGTTAACAGCTTGATGCTAATATATAGTTGACAAAGTAATACCATAATATCTTGAATTTATTTATTAGATTTTATAAATCTGTTCTAATATAAAATTGCTGATCGGAATCTTATAAGTTTGATTGAATCTTGTCTTAAACGTTAAATATTTTTAAACTAGAGAGATTATAAATTATTGGCTATCAAATATTGTATGAACATTATTATCATGAAGTACTATCCATTACCTGGTATTACCATGTAATGCATGTTCCCAGAAACGTATTCTAATTCGTTAAGTGGATATCCCCTCATCATTTTCTCTCTCTAATTTTAATATAAATGGTAAAAGAATCTAAAAAAGATATTAAAAAAATGTAAAGTATAATAACACCTATCACCCCCCAAAAATCAAATTCAAAATCAAGCTATATATTTATAAAAAGATATATAAATTTTATGGGTGGGAAAGTAGCAGTATGGCTTATGCATTAGATTTGTCTTATTTATTTTTTGACGTGCGAGTTGAGTTTAAATTTAATATTTTGTGACATCGACATGCTATATGTATGTTGTCAATTTTTCAAATGTTTTTGTTGAATAGGCTCACATTGGTTATGGAAGGGCAAAGAACCTAATATGTAAGTGGGGGAACCCCTCATCTCATTGGCTAGCTTTTGGGGTGGGAAAAACCCTTTATGATTCTACAATTGGTAGCAGAGCTGGTTAGTTGTTGACGACGAAATTTGGTAAGCCTCTGAGTCATCATCGGCCTAGAGTCAGTATCGACTTCAGAGTCCTGGAATCAGCCGATGAGCATTATCAATCGTCAACAGTTGTGTTCTTGGTGAATTCGGTTAAGGAAGTTATTTAATTAAAGGAAGTTTATCCAGAAGAGTCCGAGTTCAAGGAGGATGCGACATGGCAGTTTATCTACTAATTAGGAAGTGTCTGTTAGTTTTCTTTTATCTTTAGGAAAGTGTATTTAGTGTCCGAAAAGAACTTTATGTTTTCCTTTTATCTTTAGAAAAGTTTGAGCCGTGTCCGATATGGACTAGTATCCACCCATGGGTATAAATATGTACACCCGGGGTCTATGTACATTATCTCTCGATCAATACAACTTCGGTGCATCGCCACCTTTTACTTTTCTACTTTTCGACGAGTTCTTGTTTCAAGTTGGGCTGCATTGGCTTCGATCTCTGACGAGGGGTAAGGCTTGTTATGACGGCTTGCGTTGTCAGGATTAGTGCTTCCATCGTTTCGATACTCTAATTTTATCCATGTAATACGTCGAGTTATCATATATATTATATAATCTAGATTTACAATGTTTTCTACTTGCATCGACCGTTCTCTATCTAGGGTTTTATCGATATTAGCTAGATTGCTTTGTTGGTTTAGATTATATAATGTATCTATCACCCTGAAAATCAGTTAAAGGCTTGATTGTCTAGATATTATATTTCTTTTCATACTTAGTGCTGCATCAGTTAAGTTTGATCTACTAAGTCGTGCCTAGAACCATAATCTCTAGCCTGCTTCTTGATTGCCAATAAGGCCGGGTTTCATCAGGGTTTCAACCGATGAGTTATCTTGACGTTGCATCAGCTTATAAGTATTACATACAAGTTGGATTTAGCTGATCACAATAGAGGTTTCATTGTTTATCTAATCGTTTGGATTTAATGATATCGAATCTCCAGCCGATGTATGCTTTAACCTTCGGATCATCACTTATTCTATCATATCACTATTAACCGATTGGTTTCTACTGGATCATATTATTATTGTTATATTACATTATCATCAGCCGATTGTATATTATCTACATATAGCCGATAGTTCTCAATATCGGCTGGTACTGACATCGGTTGGAACTATTCCATCGACTTGTCAGCCGATCGGCTGTTTCATCTACTGTTTACATATCTCGTCAGTTGCAGGATCAAATTGACTGGCACACCCGCATCTAATCAATATTTTGGACCTGCACTGGAGTTAAGCAAATCTCCCAGGCCTTCGTGTTTTTACGTCAACGCTAGTTCAACATCTCTAGCCCGAGGGACAAAGTGTGTGAATGCCTGATGGACAGTGGGTGCTTGCGGAGCCCGTATAATATGCGAACACGACCGAGCGCCATTCCTTGGGCCACCAAATTATATCGTGATAGACTTCAAGGATCTATTCGACCTCTATAGGCTCCGATCGGTGGACACAACCCTCCTTAAGTGCTACTCCTTGTAAGTATTGTTGCTCACAAAAATTAGTCATCTCAATCCGTATAACATGCTTATAAGGCGTTTGTCTTGAGTGTAGGTATAGTTGGAAGTGGTGTCTGAAGAATGCACCGGAAGTTGCCTTCCTTGATCCACAAGTAGTCACTGTCACAAATCTCGAAGGCGACCGTCAAGGAATGGTAAACTACATCTTTGACACCTTCTGGGCCCGACAAGATAGGGAGTACATTATGTGCGCCTATAATCAATAGTAAGTGTGTTCCCTAAATATATGTAATTGCATGACACGTATAGCTTTAGTATTTAACTTTCACTATATTAATGCCGCAGTGCCCATTGGATCCTTCTGGTCATAACGTCTAAGTGGAGTATATGCCACTACCTAAACTCCAGAATTGATAAGAAAGAATATGATTGGACCTTGATTCAACTAGCGATAGATGAAGCGTGGGGCCGATATGTGGAAAAAAGATGCCTTCGTAAGACAGGATATGACATACTTATCCACAAAAAAGACTTCCCGGTAAAACAACAAATAGGCGACCAGTGCGGATTCCATGTGTGCCACAACATGCGCCTTTTGTGCAAAGATAAGGTGAAGACTTTGGTTGAATTTGAGGTCTGTGGTCTCAATTGTGATATATACTAACTACATCGATATATATATATAGAGAGAGAGAGATCGACTAATTTCGAATTATGTACATGTAGGACAAAATTTCAAAGGATCCGGCTAGCAGCTTCGAGGAGATTCGTGAGGAGATAGCTGGCTTCATCCTCCGGGAAATAATTCACCCCAAAGGAATGTTTAGAGTTAAGATTAAATGATGAACATTGTTGAACATCTTAAATGAATTGTCAAATACATGTGATTATGTAACACTGATGTTTATTATATTTGTTATATTTATGTAAATACTTGATAAATATATATTTGTTCCAATTAACTCGGTTTTGTAGGTTATGATGCTTACCACTTGAATATGTTATGTGAAATATGTGAAGAATGGATGTTGATATATGTGAATAATATGGATGTTATGTGAATGACATATGTGCATGTGAATAGGGATGTTGGGGATGTGTATATGCTGGGAATGCTGGGGAATATTTCTGTTTATGTTATTTTGCAGCGGGCATGGCTAGCAAAGGCCCGAGGCTAGCCAAAAAATAAAAATTTTTTTTGTGGGTTATAGTCATCGGTAACGGGCTTTAACTTAAAGCCCGATTGAGTTATAGTCATCCGTGACGGGTATAAGTTAAAATCCGTTTGAGTTATAGTCATCCGTGACGGGCTCTAGTTTAGGCCCGATTGAGATTATTAGTTATCGTGACGGGTGCTAGTTTAGGCCCGATTGAGATTAGTAGTTATCTGTGACGTGCTCTAATTTAGACCCGATTGAGATTAGTAGTCATCCGTGATGACCGCTAGTAGGGGCCCGATTGAGATAGGTCATCCGTGACGGGCTCTAGTTTGACTGATCGTCTGGGACAAAACTATCGGTGACGGGTTTTAGTTGAGTCCCGATTGAAATAACTTCATCCGTAACGGCTGTATGCCCGATTGAGATAACTTCTCATCAGTGACTTCTACGTTGTGACGGGCGATATACCCGACACAGATGGGGGTTGCCGCCCGATTGAGATGTGGGTGACCGTTGTAGTGCCTGTGTGCTAACTGGTGATCCCTTTTCACTGTAAATATGTAACGTCCAAATTTTTCATCCCTCGAGGAGATATCCACTCGTTTCGTGCATGTCATCTAAATAGTTATTAAAAAAATTGAAAAAAAATTATAAGATAGATTAATACGAAATATATCACTCCACAAACATACAAGTTAAAATTCAACTTCTACAAGTTCTAACAAAAATAACAAATATAACTGCGAATGTACGTTAACTATTTTTAGTTTAATTTGTTTTTTTGTGCAACTTGTAGAAGTCAAATTTGATGTTGTATGTTTGTAGAGTGATATGTTTTATATTAATTTATGTTGTCAATTTTTTTTTCAAATTTTTTAATAACTATTTAGATGACATGTAAGTAACGATGGGACATCTCTTCGAGGGATAAAAATCTATATCCAAATTTTACGATTCCAAGTCAGAATAATGCATATACCCTCAATATCTTCCACTCGAGTGTTTCGAGCTTTGTCAACAAAGAGAAAGTTCAATCCTGCTTGTGCAGATATTCTGATATTTTTCATGGTTTTCATAACATTTAAACAGCTAATAAATGGACTTTTCCACTTTATGTAAAAAAGGTCCATGCATATACTCCCTAATCTGAACTTGCGTTTTACATGACTCGGTAGGAAAGTAAAAACTAAATAGTATTTAACACATTAATACAAATTACTGTTGTGATACTATATATAATCTGTCTGACCAATAATTACCCAACGTGAGAGGTCATGCACAATACCCAGTTGGGATAGAAGACATGGACATAGGTATAATTTATAAACGGTTTCTTTTGCAACAGTGCTATCTGATTGGGTGGGTGAAATACGTGGCACGCAGTTGGCGATTCTTTGCACTGTTCACCAGGGCGCTGTTGATGCATTGTGTCCAGCGCAGTTAACCGTGGCTAGCTTGTGGGATCAAATGCAAGACACGCATCACCTTTTGCCTTTTTTTAAAAAAAAAAAAGACTTTGATATTGAATGAAATAGCTAAGAAGCCATTCTGCCACTCGCACTTTGTTTTGTTTTATGATTTGTAAAATGATCCCTAATTTTAAGATGAAAATAATTAGATGAGATGAGGAAGCAGGTAGAGAAATTAAATGTAAGATGTTTGTGAGGATAAATATCGGATAAAAGACATCAACTAAGTGAAAATATGAATAGTATTCACCTAAAATTTGTCCCTCTCAAATGAAGTTGTGTTTAAACTTAAAATTTGGTGATAATGTAGTTCATGAGTTTTCACTTAGTTGATGGTTTTTATTGGATATTCCCATGGTTGTTATTGGTTAAGAGACCGAAATATAATTATCTTTTGGATAAATTTAAATGCTAAATGTAGTTATATTTTGGAACGGATGGAGTGTAAGATTATTCACATATCAATATGATCTCCGATATGACACTTTGACTAGCAATATATATATGTATATGAACATAATATCTTAAATGGAAATGATTATATACTCCAAACGTATTGTTCAAAATGAATCTATTAATGCTGATCTTGTGTTGTTTATCTATATAGAATCTTATATATTGATATATAGTAAAAGGTAAAAATTAATGTTTTTGCTGGGTCTAAAAATTAATATTTGACTTAATATTAACCTAGATTGAGATATATTTGTGGCCAGAGGAATCTTTTTATCTCGAATCACATCAATACAAGTCATATGAAACTACGTACTTGCATTTTAATTTTTTACTACCATGAACTTAATTAATTTAACTATATATGGATCGATGACTCTATACACCTAATTTCAGAATCCTTCATCCACAACTGTGTCCATCAATATCCAATTCTGTCGCTGTGCTGACTGCATATGATATTTGTGCTAGCTTCTTCCTTCTTGATCAACTTGTCTTAGAACTTAGAAGCCACTGCACAACTTCTGCCGCTAGTTGTTTTCGGTTTCAATGGCTATGTTGTAATGCTGATGATGACAAGCATGGCCGCGGCCTTGATTTTGACCTGATTTTTCACAGTATCGACAGTTAGTAAATCTATAATTTTACGATAATTTTATCAAAGAACATATAGTTTGTGAAATTTAAGCTGACTTTTCGTTGTTACGAATGGTATGCCAATCATAGCCGTGTCTTTTTCATCTACATCTGCATATACGGCGACAAAGAAATATTTTTAGCCTAAAAAAATGTAAAAGTAGCACGCTAAGCTTCCCTTGGAAATTAACTATCCTTTTTCTTTATTGCTCATGTAAGGAATCGGTCCATTCGATCTGTTTCTCACTCGAGGTAAAATTCTGCTGAACCTCCCCACACCGTTCTGCATTAGGATTTATGGCGGGACGTTATAATACCGTATATTACACATCACATGACATTATGCCCAACTGCTTGCACCCTTCCGTTAATAAAATACTCTATCCGTTTCATATTAGAAGTCATTTGATTTTTTTCTATCAAACTTTATTAAGTTTGATCAAATTTATAGAAAAATTTAGTAACATCTAAAATATCAAATTAGTTTAATTAAATCTAACATTGAATATATTTTCGTAATATGTTTGTTTTATATTGAAAATAATATTAGTTTTTTCTATAAATTTAGTTAAACTTAAAGAAGTTGGACTCAGAAAATATTCAAACAATTTACAATATGAAACGAAAGGAGTATCATCCTTCTATATCCGTGTCAAAACCCTTGTAGATTACACATACACGGTTCTGTTTTTCAATAAAAAAAATTGGTGAAACCATACCGCTAGCCCCAGTATCTCAATTTGAGTGTGTATTAGAGACGCGTTCTCGAGTGTATGAGTGCGATGTGCTGGTTCAATGTTTTGTTGTGGTCTGCACTAAGAACATGATAGATTAATTCCCTATAGTTATCGACTGCAGATTGACACTGCCGTGCGGTACGTGCAGTCAACCAAACAAAAGAGCAATGTTGTTCTCTAGTATCCTCTCCTATACAAAGCATCTTCCCTGTCCCCTCGCACGAACACAAGAGGAAAGTGTTACGATCACATCCTGCTGCAACTCTCACTGACCCGAATTTTTTTTATTTTTATATTTTTTTATTAAAATATTTACAAATCTAGTTGCCAGAGGGTGTATTTTAAAAATCGGTCTTCCAGAGAACATTAAGGAATCTAAATACAAATTTTCCAACATATCTGGTTAGCTCTATGATTTTATAATTTAAAATTGTATCATATAAAGTCAGATGAAATAAAACTCTTTATCAAAATTGTAGTTCTCGAGGAGATAATAAAAGAGACAATAAAATTTAATGGATGGTTTTGTTTTGAATAAAAATTTGGTGAAACCAGATTGATAGTCCCAGTATCTCAATTTAAGTGTGTATTAAAGATTGTTCTCGGACGTGTGAGCGTGGTCTGCTGGCTCATTGTTTTGTTGCGGTCTGCGCTAAGAACATATCATAAATTAATTCCCTAGAGCTATCGACTGCAGATTGACACGTACAGGCGTGCAGTGCAGTCAACGAAACAAAAGAGCAATGTTGTTCTCTAGTATCCTCTCCTATACCGTTCATCTTCCCTGTTCCCTCGCACGAACCCAAGAGGAAACAGGGACACTGCAGCGGGTGTGCGGCCCAAACGTGAACCGTAGCTAAATCACCGGGTGTTTGGATCAGAGTGGCGTGTGAGTGAGTGGTCGAAGGGTGTACGATCTACGGATAAAAACGGAACGGATACGGATAGTCGAAGGGTGTACGATCTATGGATAAAAACGGAACGGATACGGATAGATAATACTCGTACCATATTTATTTTTATTTTTTTACCAAATACGAAAATGAATACGAATAGTCCGGGTACGAAAATAAATACGAATAATGATTGAATACGATCCGACACGAATAAGGAAACAATTTTTTTCTCAGAACACATGAACCACCTTAGCTTCTAATAGAAACAAATATCATATATAATTAGCTCGTTTTATATAAAAATATAGTATAATTTATAAAAATATTTAAAGTTTAAATAATATTAATAGTGTGGACTAGTGTTAAGAGATGAGCTACTATTAAAATCTAAAAAGGTAAATCGAAGATCGTAGAGTCATAAGAAAAAAGATATCTTATGGCTTCAACGGATATATCTGTATTCGTATCCGGGAGAAAATATCCGTATCTGACCTATCCGCTCCGAATATTATCCGTATTTGTTTTTCTCCGAAGCGGACATCCCTTGTATGATCTATAAGTACCACCGAAAGAGAGAAGGCATGGAAATTGCATTCGACCAAAATACTTTCTTGCCTTTTCTCCCAATTGAAATCCCAAAATGAGCGCCGGTTCTCTTCTGCATGCGCTGGACATCATGTTCACGGTGGTCAATATTGGCCTCGTGGTCATCAAGGGAACTTCCGCAGTCCCACGGGATCGGAATATTCATGTGTTCAATGTTCTTGTGGCATTTTGGGCGTTGGGTTTGATCGCACCAAAGATGTTGAACTTGTGTTACCAGCGCACGGGCCACCCCGAAAAAATGTTTTCTCCAACAGCAATATACTTGATCGAGATTGTATTAACTCTAACGATGCTATGGATACTGCTGTTTCTTGATGAGAGAAAAAAGAAGAAGGAAGAAAGACGTCACCCAGCCAGTTTGCAAGGTGCGTACATGCAAGATCATTCGTCTTGCGCATCATATTTATACTATATGATTATGAATAACCATACTGAATTGAACCCTGTATGCAATTGCAAGATGTACTCTGGATGGTGATTGAAGGGGCAAGCCCATCGGCGCCGTTCTTCTTGGTCGGACTAGCCATCACGGGCTACGGCATGGTTATGTTCTTCTCCGGGGGCTCGCCGAGTGTCTTCTTCCTTGGTGATTTCGGTGTCTACTTCATTATCATCGGCTTGATTGTGATCATCGCCAGA
The DNA here is from genome assembly GCA_000573905.2 of Oryza punctata. Taxonomy (NCBI): domain Eukaryota; kingdom Viridiplantae; phylum Streptophyta; class Magnoliopsida; order Poales; family Poaceae; genus Oryza; species Oryza punctata. The sequence goes on along the minus strand of CM002494.2, from coordinate 31,938,613 downwards.
AGAGAGTGTGCACGAGCACAGCATGACTACGAGGGCCTTAGGGCTGGTAGTTCCCTCATCGTTTACATTTTGGTGCTCCTGGTGGCCACCGCTATCACAGGGAAGATTGATCCCCGTATTAACCACTGCAACCAATACGTGTAGGTGTAGTATACTGCTGTTCCCTTTTCACACCAAAACGTGACGCCCAAATTTACGATCACTCTTAAGTCATATATTCCATCACCTGCTGCGCCAGGCGGCTCTTACCTGACGATGAAGGCTCCTCTGTTTTCGCTTGTGTGAGTAGAAGGTCGTGTGTGGTGGTATGCTGGTTGCAGGCTGTGCCGCTCTGTAGTTTGTATAAGGTTCTTGTTTGTTGTTACCTGTTATTTGTGCACTTTGCTGGCATGTAAGATACTCTGTTATGCTTTCAAGTAAAGCTGGGTAATAATGAGCCTTTTATTCCAGAAAAGTTATATCTTTAATCTGAATTTCTGTAGTTAATAATCGAATGTTTGGAGCTTTGTCAAAAAAAAGTTTAATCCTTGTGCAGATATTTTGAGATTTTTCCCATGCATTTCACGGTTTTCATAACATTTGAACAACTAATTAGTTTAAATGGTAAGCCAAAAACTCAATTAAGTGAACCACCCATCGCTGTCGTGCACGGCTACATCTAAGTTGCATAGGCAACGCCACAGACATCGTAGTTGCAGATATTGGCCTCCAAAGTTTGATCCAAATGGATTGGTCGATCAACCAAGCGGACATAGATCCTTTGATATATGTCACATGACCTTATATCACTGATATCTCTAAATATCGAATTCTATGCGGATTTGCGTGCAAATAGACCCTCCACGTGGCGCTGCACAATTCCAGCTTTCGTCCCCCTCTTGCAGCCGTCAAATCGCAGATCAACGGTGAGGGATCGCTGCGGTTCACTCGTTGTAATATACGAAGTTTGAGGGGGGTGTTTTTGAAATATTGGTCAATCCCAACCCACTCGGTTTCCTCTCTCTCGCCTCACCGCAGCCTCTTTCCTTCTCCTCAACCACGTCGCTGCCACATAGCCGCACCTCTATCCCCTCTGCCTCCACTTCGGCACTTCCCACGGCTTCATGGGCACCTCTGCGACGAGGAGGCGGGGACTCACGTCTTCCACATCCTGTGTTTACCATGTTAAGAAAATATATGCACAACGAAGACACGGATTTAACGTGCAAAACCCTTACGGGAAAAACTACAGACGCCGACCAGCAATGATCACTATAGGAGTTAATTACAAACGTATGGGAATAACAATGGGAACATCACCCCTTCCCGTACGGCTTACAAAAGTATATATATAAGGGATAATAAAGAAAGACACCTAATAGAAAACGACAGGGAGTCCTACTAGGAAACTAATCAGAATATATTGTAGGCCTAAATTCGGATCACATATTTAACAATCTCCACCTTGAGACGAATTTCCTCTTATAACATAAAAACATCAATCAGCAAGAAATACCTCATGTAGATAAAATCACCACGTGCCAAATAGTCTCTAGGACTATATTGTAACACCAACCAAACTTGAGCAAACCTAAAACTTAGTAGCAGGAACTGGCTTTTTCATTATATCAGCTGGATTATCATGAGTACTTATATTGCATACTTTGACATCACCTTCAGCAATCACACCTCAAATAAAGTGATATCTCGCATCAATGTGCTTTGTTCTCTCATGGAACATCCGATCCTTTCTAAGGCATATTATACTTTGACTAACACAAAATATATCAATGCAAGATGTAACTCCACAAAGCTCAGTATACAAACCTCTAAGCCAAATAGCTTCTTTACAAGCTTCAAAAATAGCCATATACTCGGCTTCAGTAGTAGATAAGGCAACAGTTGCTTACAAACTTGCCTTCCAACTAACAGCACATCCTCCAATAGTAAAAACATAACCTATGAGCGATCTTCTCCTATCCAAATCTCCAGCAAAATCTGAATCCACATAACCAACAAGTCCATCTCTAGATCTCCCAAACTGCAAACAAGCATTAGAGGTACCACGTAGGTATTTGAAAATCCACTGAATAGCTTTCCAATGCTCTTTGCCAGGATTAGCCATGTATCTACTGACAACACTCAATGCATGTGATAAGTCAAAACGAGAACATACCATCGCATATATAAGTGAACCAACTGCACTTGAATATAGAACTCTAGACATGTACTCAACATCATAATCTGACTGTGGACATAAATCTGAAGATAATCCGAAATGTGCAGCTAAATGAATACTCACTGGTTTTGCATCATACATATTGAAACGACGAAGGATCTTCTCAATATAACCTTTCTGACTAAGATATAACTTGCCAGACTGTCTTTCTCTAGTAATTTCCATACCGAGAATTTTCTTCGCTGCAATCAAATCCTTCATCTCAAATTAATTACTCAATTGTGCCTTCAACTTTGCTATCTCTGCTTTATCTTTTGCAGTAATCAACATATCATCAACATAAAGAAGCAAATATATAGTTGAACCATCAACAACTTTGAGATAAACACAGCTATCATAATTGAATCTTCTAAACTTGTGAGAAAGCATGAAAGAATTGAATCTCTTATACCACTGTATAGGCAACTGCTTCAACCCATAAAAAGATTTCTTTAACCTATAGACTAAGTTTTCTTTTCCAGGAACAACAAAACCTTCATGTTGCTCCATATAAATTTCATCTTCTAACTTCCCATGTAAAAATGCAGTTTTAACATCCATTTTCTCTAGTTCATAATCATGCATTACAACAATATTAAGTAATGTGCAAATTGAACTATGCTTCACAACATGGGAAAAAACATCATGGAAATCAATACCTGGAATCTGGCTATAACCTTTAGCAAGTAACTTTGTTTTGTACCTTGCCTCATCAGTTGGAGATATACATTCCTTTCTTTTGAAGATCCACTTGCAACGGATAGGTTTCTTCCCCTTTGACAACTTCACCAATTCCCAAGTACGATTCTTTTCAAGTGACTCCATCTCATCATGCATTGCAGTTATCCATCTATTGCAATCATCAGAAACAATAGCCTCAGAATATGAAGAAGGTTCTGCATTACCTTCAATTTCCTCTGCCACACTCAAAGTATAAGCAACTATGTTCGCTTCTTCAATATATCTTCGAGGAGGTGTAGTATTTCTTTTGAGCTTATCTTTTGCAATAGAATGTTTTGGAGACTGGTCAACAGTAGAAGAATCTGAATCTTCACTAACAGATGCATCTTGGTTAATAGTAACAACTTCTTTTTTTGGTGCATGCCCTGAACTGATCAAGTGCTCCACCTGCACACTTGTTTTTTGCTTACTCTCAGCAAGAACATTAGTAGATGGTTTGTCATGGAATATAACTAATTCATGAAAGACAACGTTTTTACTAATCACAACCTTTCTAGTTTCAGGAAACCATAACTTATAGGCTTTCACACCAGACGGATAACCAAGAAAAATGCACTTAATAGCTTTAGGCAAACCATTATCAACATGAGCATAAGCAGTACAACCAAATACTCTTAAGTTTGAATAATTTACTAGGAAATCAGACCATACTTCAATTAAAGTCTTCTTATCAATAGCAAAATGGGTGATCGATTAATAAGATAACAAGCAGTGGAGACAACTTCTGCCCAAAACTGTTTAGGCAAACCTGCATTAGACAACATACAACGTGCCTTTGATATATGTTCTGTTCATACGCTCAGCTACACCATTTTGTTGAGGTGTATGAGAAACGGTGTAGTGACGCACAATGCCTTCATACTTGAAATACGATTTAAATCTCTTAGAACATAACTCCATCCCATTATCAGTATGAAGTATTTTCACCTTCCTTTCAGTTTGTCTTTTAGCCATAGTCTTCTACTCTTTAAACACATCAAAGGCTTGATATTTGTGCTTCAGGAAATAAGGCCAAACTTTTCGCGAATAATCATCAACAATAGTCATCATCTAACGAGCACCTCCAAAATACGTCTTACGAGTAGGCCCCATAAATCAGAATGCACATAATCAAGAATACCTTCAGTGGTATGTGTAGATGTGTTGATCTTCACCCTCTTATGGTTGCCAAAAATGCAATGCTCACAAAATTTGAGCTTCCCGATGCCTTGTCCATCTAGCAATCCTCGCTTGCTCAATTCTACCAAACCAATTTCACTCATATGCCCAAGACGCATATGCCAAAAATTAGTAGCATCGGAATTAGATAATGAATCTGAAACTGCAGCAACATTACCTAATATAGTTGTACCTCGCAAATGGTACAGGTTGGCAGTTTTAATATCAGCTTTCATCACAACAAGAGATCCTTTGGTTACCTTCAAAATTTTATCTCCACCGGAATATTTGTACCCTTTGCGATCAAGAGTACATAAAGAGATGAGACTCATATTCAAATTTGTAATATGCCGCATATCTAACAATGTTCTGATACAACCATCAAATATCTTGATCTAAATTGTTCCAATATTTGCAATCTTGGATGGTGTATTATCACCCATCAAAATAGTACCACCTTGCACAACTTCATAGGTGGCAAACCAATCCCTATTCGGGCACATATGGTAGGTGCATGCAGTATGAAGAATCCACTGGTCACTAGTTTGTGCACAACCAGCATAAGCAACAAGCAATTCTGCACCATATTTATCATTAGTAACAACTACGACTTTACCTTTCTCTTTTTTATTACCATTCGGTCTATAACTTCCAGTTCTCTTGTCTTTGTTTTGTAGCTTCCAGCACTCAAAGATATCATGTCCATTTCTCTTGCAGTATTTACATGACTTATACATGCCTTTGGACTTTGATCTTCCACGGTTGCTACTTGAACTTTTATCTCTTGACTGGTTCTTTGTGTTCTTTTCCTGTTGCCTACTCCGAACAACCAAGCCTTTCTGCTTGTGAACTTGAACCTTGAGAGGGTACCATCTTTTTCATCTTTTCTTTGGCATGCAAAGCTTCATAAACTTCTTTCAAAGTTAGAGTATCACGACTATAAATAATAGTATCCCTGAAGTTTGCATATGAGCTAGGCAATGAATACAATAGAATAAGGCCTAAATTCTCTTCATCATACTTTACCTCCATAGACTCATGGTCAGCAACAATTTCCTTAAAAGTGAAGAGATAATCCATCACAGACTCATCATCTTGCAACTTGTGCAAAAATAACTTTTGCTTCGGGTGCATCTTACTGGTCAGATCCTTAGTCATGCATATCTGTTCCAGCTTCAATCACAGCCCACCGATTGTCTTCTCCTTAAGCACCTCCTGCAAAATATTGTTAGATAGATGAAAATGAATATATGACATAGCCTTACGATCCCTTTTCTTCTCATCATCGGATCAATAGTCCTCTTGTTAAATCCAGATAGCGCATCATCGAGATCTTGTTGTGCAAGAATGGCTCGCATCTTCACTTGCCATAGTGAGAATCTTGTATCTCGGTCCAGAAGCGCTAGATCATACTTTAAACTTGCCATGAGAATTAATCCTGAATCTGCTGGTAATAAATTAAGGTAAACCTAGCAGAAACGCGAACCTCTGGGTGCAATTTCTTATGTGCATGTAGAGTAGATCTGAAAACCTCTTGGTACACAAGCTTAGGTGCGTTTAGTTGTTTCTTCTCTGGAAAAAATCAGCACGGGGAAGGAGCCATGGGCTGATTTCCATATTTTCTAGATGGCCGTGCGCTGCTCCTCCCTAGATTAGATGCCTAGCTGCTACTTCTTGCGCGTGCGCGTGCCTGTGATTTTGCTGCTTCTTCTCCTCGCGAGCAGGGTGTTGTGTGCCGCCGCTGACCTGAAGTTCAGATCAATTCTTCAATCCGAAAAAGTACACCGGTGATCAAGATAGTAGATCGATCTTCAATACTTTGATACCACTTGTTAAGAAAATATATGCACAACGGAGATATAAATTTAACGTAAAAAACTATTACGGGAAAAAACCACGGACGCCGACCAACAATGATCACGAAGTTATATTACAAACGTGGGAATATAAAGAAAGATACGTAATATTAAACGATAGGGAGTCCTACTAAAAAATTAATCCGAATATATTATAGATCTAAATTCGTATCACATATTAACACGCTCTCCATCCCAAATCCATTTCCTCCTCTTATTCTTGGAATCGATTTCTGAATGATGATTGTTTAATCTTGGGCAGCCTGGAACAATGGCTGCAAGTTGTCGTGTGGCGTCGCCCACGGCCCACCCCGCCTCTTCTCCCAGTTCACCAGAAGCGCACCGTGCCCCACACAGGTAGCCTCCTTCCCATGCGGCCGGAGCCCGATGGCGGGGGCGACCCGGAAGAGCTCGTCGCCGAGGTTGACCGGTTGGAGCAAAAGGCCACCTCCCTCGACAGGGTGCTCGATGAGCAGCGCGACGGGACCCAGAAGCTCAACGCTGAGGCGAGCGGTGCTGTTCCCATTTGGTGAATCTCGTGTCTGGTTATTCCTTTTGACTTGGGTTGATGATGGTTTCTTGGTGATTTGGTTCAGGTTGCTATGTGGAGGGAGAAGGCACGGCAACCAAGGTGATGAAGGAATCGAGGGAGAAAGAATGTGTTCAGCAGCTGCTCAATGCAAAAACAGAAGTAAAGTCAATCGATTTAAATTCAGCAGAATCAATCGATTTTTGATTCAGCGGTCATGTTTGGTATCCCTGGTTCTTCATCTGCTCAATTGGTCCATGGATTAGTGAAATCGCACCTAGAGCCGGTGCGTTGCAAATGAAAACAAATTGGCAGTTGATGTTTTGACGAGATCTCTTGCTCTTCGGAACAAGTTTTGCTGATATTGTGTGTTCATGGTTAATATGCATAATTTCAAGGATAATTAACTGGTGATAGGGTTTATTAACCACTTATGTACTTGTTATGCTTGCAGAAGTTTTGACCAATAACTGAAATCATGCTCTTTATCTTAGGAAGTACAGAGCCGTTGCCATTTCTGTATTATATAGCTTTCATCCCCCACACTGATTTCTGACCAAGACATGTTATATGTTTATTTTTTGCATGCAGTTTAGGAGTGAATACGAAGTAATTCATGCTATTAAGCCATTAGATGATTTCGGAATTTCCTGAACACTGCATATTCACTCGATTGGTTAATGCTACCTCACACAGCCAAGAAGATATATGTGCAGCTCAGCATTCCATACTGGGAAGGAGGGAGAGGGTAGGCTAATCAAGAGTGGTCACTGGAGGCTGCTATTGAAGCAGGTGCGGCAGAAATTATCAATACCAAGGATAGCCTAAATGAATGGTACAGTAAAGTACATATATATATATCATTCGGTGAAGCTGTAAAGTTTGCTCCTGCCGATTGGTTACCTCATGGGAGAATTGGTGTTGAACTATACCGTTTGTACCGCAAAGCACCTATTTATCACATATAGAGCTTTTGTACATGGTTGCGAATCAAAGAATACCTATATAATTATTTAATGCTTTTACTTTGTACCGGTATCTAAAACACTGCCCGTTCACCATAAGGCGCGGCAAAAATGCCGCACCAAGTTTTCTAGTATGGAACTATAATAAAGCGGATCTAGTACTACCTCCATCCTAAATTAGTAAAAGCTTTGATTTTTTATTTGCAACGTTTGACTATTCGTCTTATTTGAAAAATTAGTGCAAGTATAAAAAATGATAAGTCATACTTAAAGTACTTTTGATAATAAAGCAAGTCACAAGCAAAATAAAATTCTATATTTTTTAATAAGACGAATGATCAAACATTAGAAACAAAAACTCAAAACGATAAGTATTTTGGGATGGAGGTAGTACGTATCAGTGACACAAAGTCACCTGACGTTACGTTATAGGATCCGTGATCTAATCAAACACCCACTGCCCTACTGGCAAATGAAGTCTGTCTAATCATCTGGTCAGTACGTATTTTTTTTTGCTCCACAACCCTATTGGCTATTCGTGTCTCCGTTGTGCATCTATTTTCATAAGAGGACATCCGAAAACCTGTCCGCGCGTGTGATCGGCTTCCTCGTGTCCGCAAACTCCACCTCCGCGAGAGGCGACGTCTTGTGTGTCCTGTAGTGTTAGACTTAATCTCGTTGTTTTTTTTCATGTGAGTTGTTCAGTCTTGTCGTGTGTGTAAGTTAGTATGATTAGAGTGCATGCCGGCAGCACGTAGGTGCACGTTGGCTTGATGGTGTGGCCAAGTTAAGTGAAGCGCGGATGCATGGCGTGAAGAGTGGATCAACTAGCTAACCACATGCAGGTGTTTGTGCGTGGTCATCGGATCAGAGCAGTCAGGCAGGATTAAGTGGAGAAAATCTTGCCTGTATGCGCGTCAGTTAGTGGAGCTCTTCATACAGGGATATGTGCCTTGCATGTAGGGTGAAGACTTGGCTGTCAAGCTGCAGAGTGCCTTGGCCGGGTCGTGCAGCTGAACGCAGCGGAGTGGTGAGTGCCGGCCACGGCGGTGCGTGGCTATTTAGTCCTGTGATCAGTGGTGTATGATGAGTAGTGTGATAAGTGAAATACAAGTGTCTGTGTTGTGTGCGCTGGTGTGCAGCGTGGAAATTTCTCGTGTACTGTTACTGTCAGTGCCTTTCTGTGTGTGTTCCATCGAGTGAGAAAGAGAGCTGTGTGTGCAAGTGTATAGCTGAGCCAACAGTGGTATCAGAGCCTCGTTCGAGAGATGACGAAGATCGGCGATGGCAGCAAGGCTGTTGCTAGTGACGACGACAACAATAAGCTGGTAGTGCAGCAAGTGAAGAAGGCGGTGACACTACATTACCCTATGCTTTCAGAGAACAACTACGGCGTTTGGACGGTGAAGATGAAAATTTTCATGCGCGCACAAGGTGTGTGGGCTGCCTGGAGGGTGACGCGGCCGATGAGAAGATGGATCAAATGGCTCTCGCCGCCATTGTCCAAGCTGTGCCGGAGGCCATGGTGATGGCCATATCCGAGAAGGAGACGGCGAAGGAGGCGTGGGACGCCTCAAGCAGATGAACATGGGTGAAGAGCGTGTCAAGAAGGCCCGAGTACAAACCCTCAAGAGGGAGCTTGATGGTATGTACATGGGTAATTCTGAGAAAATTAATGATTTTGCTTTAAAGGTTACCACGATCGTTGACGAGATTCACTCTCTCGGCACGAAAGTGGAAGAGACCACTGTCGTGGAGAAGCTCTTGCATTCCGTTCCCGACAAGTTCCAATCCCTCATAAGCACCATCGAGCAGTGAGGGGATGTGTCGGAGATGACAGTGACGGAGACGATCGGGCGTTTGCAGGCGTTCGAGGAGTCTTTAAAGGGGCAGCGTCGTGATAAAGAGGGGGAGCAGCAGCTGTTGGCCGCGTGTGCCGAGCCACGTGCTAAGTGGAAGGCCATTGTTGCTGAAGAGAAGAAGAGCAACGAGGCCTCTGGCAGTGTCACGAAGAAGTTTCGCGGCAAGTTCGACAAGTCGAAGATTGATTGCTGCAGGTGTGGCAAGTTTGGACACTTCGTTGACGAGTGTGATGAGCCACGAAAGGTGACCAAGGCGGTGGCGCAGCTTGCCATCGCGGATGCGGATGATGAGCCGACACTGCTGTGAAGACTGATGTGAAGGTGCAGAATAAAATCAACAAGATTAGGGGTGATTGTTAGACTTAATCTCGTTGTTTATTTTTCATGTGAGTTGTTCAGTCTTATCGTGTTTGTAAGTTAGTATGATTAGAGTGCATGCCGGCAGCACGTAGGCGCATGTTGGCTTGATGGTGTGGCCAAGTTAAGTGAAGCGCGGATGCATGGCGTGAAGAGTGGATCAACTAGCTAACCACATGTAGGTGTTTGTGTGTGGTCATCGGATCAGAGCAGTCAGGCAGGATTAAGCGGAGAAAATCTCGCCTGTATGCGCATCAGTTAGTGGAGCTCTTCATGCAGGGATATGTGCCTTGCATGTAGGGTGAAGACTTGGCTGTTAAGCTACAGAGTGCCTTGGCCGGGTCGTGCAGCCGAACGCAGCGGAGTGGTGAGTGCTGGCCACGGCGGTGCGTGGCTATTTAGTCCTGTGATCAGTGGTGTATGATGAGTAGTGTGATAAGTGAAATATTGTGTGCGCTAGTGTGCACCGTGGAAATTTCTCGCGTACTGTACATCTTCTTCCTCTGTCAGTGTCTTTTTGTGTGTGTTCCATCGAGTGAGAAAAAGAGCTGTGTGTGCAAGTGTATAGCTGAGCCAACATTTAGTACTCCCTGTCCTCCCCCCTCACTTCCTCGCCGCGGCCTCGTCGCCCCCGGGCGTCGCCTCGCCACGCGAGTCAGCTGGCTGGGACGACCGCCGCCGCTTCTGCGTGAACGACGAGCCTCCCGCCGGGTCGGCGAGCTCCTGGGACACTAGCTTGCCCGACGGAGCGAACGGCGGGACGCGCTCCTTGGTGGGTTCCGACTGTGGCGGCGCCGTCGACGGGTTCTTGCCGTGGGCACCTCCTGTGGCCTCCTCGGCGCCGGAGAACTTCGGAGGACGGTCGGGGTAATCATCACTCGGGGGGCCACCGGAATGCACAGATGGATCGCCTATATTGTAGGTAGGGATGTAAGCGGGCTAACCGACTAACCTACTTATATATCAAATAAGTGGTAACCTATAAATTTTCGTATCGTGATCTGATTTGCCGCGCCTAAAGATATAAGGGATTGATCCACATTTGTTTATTTAGAGGTCCCATTTGCGATTGGGAGTAACTAGTGATGAATTCCAGTGTACGTACGTCGTATAAGTATATATATATCTTTGTGTGCTAGCCTGGGAAAGCATACGTGTGTACGTATAAAAGATTTTCGCTGTTGTTGAACAATAAAAATATTAGCTATCCTAATAATGTGATCCGTAAGTGAATTCACTTACGAGCTAGGTGGCTGTCAGGGTCGCTGGCCTTGGATCCACCCCTGGCTGTTCCCCTTTTTTCATAGTAAATATCTAACGTCAAGATTTACGATTCCAAGTCAGAATAGTGCATCTTCAATATCTTCCATCGGATCATTTCTGTAGCTAATATATATCCACTCGAATGTTTGTAGCTTTGTCCTTAGAAATTTCAACCCTGCTTGTGCAGATATTCTGAGATTTTTACGTGCATTTCATGGTTTTCATAACATAGGTACGTTATTTAATTACCATGAATTTTATGAAGAAATAGCATGCGAGATCAATACTCGAGCAAATGACTTTGTTCTGGGTAGGCAAAGCAACATTCAATCATGGTGCACTACCAGACTCGAGACCTACCCTATAGAAGCGAACCCGTCGAAAAATAAGTTTTCCCATCAGAAATCATTTTCCTGGTGCGCACAGGCACCATGCCAACAAAAAGTAGTCTTCTTCACAATTATACTTGTCTGCACCACCACCAATTTCCTTATAGCTTCGTCCAAGGTGGTTTTTACAAGTAACTGCTGATGCCAAAATATTCACTCTATATTAAACCATAGGATTTCTTTTACTGTAACTTGTTGTGACTACACTTCTGCTTATTGGGGTACTCCCTCTATTGTAAAATTTATGGATTTTTAGATTTTAGCACGGGTATTAAAGAGATAGATAAATAAAATGATAGATGGTTGCAATTGGGTGAGATGAGGAAGCAGGTGGATAAATTAAACGGAAGATGGCTGTGAGGGGAAATATCTGGTGAAAACCTGAATTGCATTCACCTGAAATTAATTTATCATTTTTTTCCTATTAAGTTAACTTGAGATTTGGTGGTAGTATAGTTTACGGGCTTTCACTTAATTAATGGTTTTCACTGGATAGTCTCGAGGTTGTGATTGGTTGAAAGATATAAAGTAGCTATATTTGGGATAAATTTTGAATGCTATAATTTGAGATGGAGGGAGTATATATATAAGTCTATTAAGATATTGGTGCATCTCAAATGTATGACACTTTGACTAGCAATATCTATATAGAATCTTATATATTGGTAGTAAAACGTAAAATATTTGACTTAGTAAAACCTAGATAAATTTATATTTGTGAGCTGAGGAATCTTTTTATTCCGAACGACATCAATACAAGTCATATGAAACTAGTTGCACTTTAATTTTACTGTCATGAACCTTAATTAATTTAACTATATATGGTACATACACCTAATTTCAAAATCCTCTGTCCACAACTTTGTGTCCATGAATATCCAAATCTGTCGCTGTGCTGACTGCATATATATGATATTTGTGCTTCTTGAATCTTGATCAACTTGTCTTAGAACTTAGAAGCTACTGCACCACTTCTGCTCTAGTCGATAGCACGAGGGTACCTCGAAAGTTGTTTTCATTTTCTATGGCATATGTTGTAATGCTGATGATGACATGCATGGTTGCGGTGCCTTGATTTTGACCTGATTTTTCACGGTACCAACAGTACCAGCAATTAGTAAACACCTCATTTCGAATCTCACTCCGAAGGACAGCGAGGGTCACGGATGTATACTCCCTCCATCTCCTTTGTTCAAGGTTGGTTTTTTTTTTACGGAGAGAGTATATGTGAGCGATTGAGTGCTAATCGGACATTCGAGGATGTATGTATATACGTGGGCTTTACTTATCAGTCAATATACAATTATTAGTGGCGATGCCGCATGTCATCGTCCGTGCATAGGGATGCAAGCGGGCCAACCTGCGAACCCGTTTATAAGTAAAATTAGTCGGTAACCTACGGTTTGACTCGTGGGTTACCTACTAATTTGACTTATAAATGAGTTTATGCGTCGACACAGTTGTATTTCTAAGTATGGTAAGCCGGGCCACGACACGGATACCCAAGGTTCAAAGTTAAAAAATGAAGTTGACTTTACCTTTTTATAAATGGCATGCCGGTCATCGATTTATAGCCATATATTTTTCATCTACGTCTGCATATACGGATTAGTTTTTTTTAGCCTAATAAGAAATGTAAAAGTAGTACGGTATGCTTTCATAGGAAATTAACTCTCTTTTATTTATTGCTCGTAAGGAATCAATCCATTCTATTTCTCACTAGAGGTAAAATTCTGCTGAACCTCCACACACCGTTCTGCATTAGGATTTATGGTGAGAAGTTATAATACCGTATCTCACACATCACTTGACATATGTGCCCACTTGCACCCTTAACCGTTAATAATATATCATCCTTCTATATCCGTGTCAAAATCCTTCTAGATTACACATATACGGTTTTGTTTTCAATGAAGTAAAAACAGACCGCTAGCTTTCGTCTCTCAATTTTAGTATTTGTTAGAGACGCGTTCTTGAGTGTATGAGCGTGATGTGCTTACTGGTTCAATGTTTTGTTGTTGTTTGCGCTAAGAACACGATAGGTCAATTCCCTATAGTTATTGACTGCAGATTGACACTGCCGTGCAGTACGTGCAGTCAACCAAACAAAAGAGCAGTGTTACAATGGATCTTCCATGTTCCCTCGCACGAACATAAGAGGAAAGTGTTATGATCACATCCTGCTGCTACTCTCACTGACCCGGGTGGTACACGTGTTGGGCCAGATTCTGCGGGCTGGATGTGCGGCCCAAACGTGAACTGTGGCGTGTGAGTGAGTGGTCGAAGCTCGAAGGGTGTACGATCTATAAGTACCCCGGAGAGAGAGAGAGAGAGGAGGCATGGAAATCGCATTCAACCAAACTACTTCCTTGCCTTCCTCCCGATTGAAATCCCAAAATGGGTGCCAGTTCTCTACTGGATGCGCTGGACATCATGTTCACAGTGATCGCTTTTGGTTTTGTGGTCATCACGGCAACTTTCGTAGTCCTGCCGCATCGGAATATTCAGTTGTTCCATGTTCTTGTGGCATTTTGGGCGTTTGGTTTCATCGCGGGAAAGATAGTCTACAACGGAGAAATGACAATTCACTTGATCGAGATTGTAACACTTTTCATGATCCTTCTGTTTCTTGGAAGACCTGATGGAGCCCGTTTGCAAGGTGTGTACATGCATGATCATTCGTCTTGCACATCATATATACTATATGATTATGAATAACCACACTGAATTGAACCCTGTATGCAATTGCAAGATGTACTCTGGATGGTGATTGAATGGGCAAGCCCATCGGCGCCGTTCTTCTTGGTCGGACTAGCCTTCACGGGCTACGGCATGGTTGTGTGCTTCTCCGGGGGCTCGCCGAGTGTCTTCTTCCTTGGTGATTTCGGTGTCTACTTCATTATCATCGGCTTGATTGTGACCATCGCCGGAAGCGAGTGTGCACGAGCACAGCATGACTACGAGGGCCTTAGGGCTGGTAGTTCCCTCATCGTTTACATTTTGGTGCTCCTGGTGGCCACCGCTATCATAGGGAATCAGTGGTGATTGATTCCAGTCTGTTCTACTAATATACGTCGTGTGGTATACTACTGTTCCCTTTTCACACTAAATGTAACGTCCAAATTTACGATCACTCTTAAGTCATATATTCCATCATTTGCTGCGCCAGGTGGCTCTTTCGCTTGTCTGAGTAGAAGGTCGTGTGTGGTGGTACCTTGTTGTAGGCAGTGCCGCTATGTAGTCTACCCGATAAGTTCACCAACTACACTCCTATATCCTTCATACTTCATTCATCAAATCCAACGATCCAAAATCATCTGCATCCGATCGAACGGGTGAGATTACCTTCTCATCCTCCACCGCTCTATGCTCTGGCCCAACCCCACCGTCCCTCCACGCCTCGTGTTCCCGACCTCCCGTAACAGCTCCTGATCCCAAGCCCTAATCGTCGCCCTTCCGCTTCACTGCCGCCGCCGCCGCCGCATACTACGGAATCCGAGTCACCTTCCGCTTCACACCCATAGTTCCCCGCCGCCGCTGTTCTCCTCCGCCTTCTCAGCCGCCGCCACCAGGGAGGTGACTCCCCCACCGAACGGCGCCGCCGGGACACTGACGCCCGCATCGTCGATCCCCTCACATCCTCCACCGCTCACCTCGCACCGCCTCCACGTCGTCCGCGCCACCCACGATCTCTGCCTCGACGACCAGCTCCACACCGCATCCCATCCCGTCCTCCTCCGCGTCCACTCCTCACGATACCCTCCCGTCCTCTCCAGGTCATTTGCCGCCAGCCGCCTACCAAAGACGACGATGCCCCGACGCCCGCCGCCACCTCCAGGTCCTCCGCGACAACGCCCACGATCTCGTGTGGTGCATCCCTCCCTGTCTCGCCCTCCCACAACCGTGCCTCACCACCGCCGCCGCACGATTCGCTGTCGCCGCCACGATTCACCACAGCCAGGTCATCTCCGCCGACGCCAACGGTGCCTCCCTCCATCGCTGCTGCATTGACTCCTTTCAGCGCAGCGCGACTGCCTCTGATTCCCGACTGCCAGTTCATCGTCGCGGTGACTGAGCCCCCGCCGACCGTTCCGTCGCGCTAGCCCGTCACTACGGTTCACCACCCACTGCAAGGTTGTCGTCCATCGTGCTTCCTCCACTCGCCGCGTTGATCCCTATCACAGTCGCTCTCCATCAATATCATTTATGCTCGCCGCTCACTCCAAGGTGACTCATCACTCATGAAAACCTTCTCTTTTGCCATGTCTTCGTTGATGCACCAGGGTAGAAAAATTGATGGAGAGTATATTTGATTATTTGGTTCATACTAAACTTGCAGGGCTGTAAGGATATGGTACTTACAGATAAGGACCTTGGTTTTTTTCTGTTCAAGATTCACTGCTCTCGATCTGTGTAAATAGTTTGCTGTGCTATCATTATATCAGGCAATGACAAGCAGGGAAACTATGCCTGGCAAATATACAATTAACTATCTGGAAAATCTTAGTATATACAGCAATGTCAGAACTTTTTAAACAAAACTTGACATGGGTCATCTTTCTTCTGAATGTTTAGAAAAATGAATGTGTACAATATCAGTGACCCTAGAAGAAAAATGAGTTTGTGATTTAGAAGAAAAATAAATGTGTACAATATCACTGACCCAAGAAGTCAGATGTGATACATCTTGGAGTGTTGATCTTACAATGCTGAGTATAATCCAAAGTCAGATGTGATATGTTGCTTGTTCATGGAAAAATGTCATAGATAATGTCGAGGTCGATGCAGCTTAATGTAGAATCTGTTTTTATACATCTGTTCTTGTGGGTTTACTATTCTGAAATCTGCTTTTGATTTTTCTTGATTTCTTTCTGATCTACCAAACTGAGATCATATTTGGATTTGTCTGAAACAAATTTTCTTCCTGTTAATCAGATGAAAGTTCAAAAGCAAACTAATCAGTGATATTCTTCTTGCAGTAACAACCCTGCCGCCACATTGAGGCAGGCTTGGGCGGCAAGCTGCTCCTCCCTCAACCACCACCGCATCGGCGCCAGGCCTAGGCTCCAACCTTCGCCTCCGCCATTCCAGTCTTTGCCGACACCGCCGGTGCCTCCATCCACAGCCGCCGGATTGGAACCGTGCCTGGGCGCCGCCTTTGTGTGCCAACTCTTCACGTTCTCTGCAGCTCATGAATGCCCCATTTCAAAACAAAAGATTCGTTATCTGTCATACCCTAATAGCTCCCCTTTAGCAATTGGTTATAAACTTTTCAGAAATGAATTTTGAACATGAACAGATAGAGGTACAAATTATATGCCCTAAGAGCATGTGGGTGTGATCTAATTACTAAATTTGGTATGGAGTAGTACAAGTATATAAATTAGTTGTATGGAGTATGGCAGGTATATAAATTTTTTGTATAGACTGGTTTGAAAAATCTAAATGTAGTGTAACATAAGCTAGGGCGATTTGCTTCCAAAGTTCAGCAGAGTAGAAAAAAATAAGTATGAGTCATCAGGCAGGTAGTGATGGGATCAAAACAAATTTGCAAACTTAGTTACTGAAATTTTGGTAGATTGTTGTTCATTTAAAATATAACAAATATGTTTTTTTCTTGACGAGCACCGCCGCCAACGTCATCCCTCCCCACTAGTGCAGATCCTCTCATCTGTGACGGGCTGTAACGTAACTGGATTTTGCAGGCCGTCACAAAGAATACATCTCAAACGGGTCTAAAAAGAGGCTGATTGAGATATAGTCGGAGAGACATGTTAAATGTGCATAGAGCTGAAACCCGTCACGGATGACACATATTTTGACGGACCTAAACTAGGCCCCGATTGAGATAACCTTAAATATCTCAATCGGGCCGTAGTTGGAGCCCGTCACAGATGACCATCATCCGTGACGGGCACCAACTTGAGGTCCGATTGAGATAACAACTAGGCCCGTCACAGATAAGGGTCATCTGTGACGGGCTATAATTTCGGCCCGTCACAGATGACCATCATCCGTGACGGGCACCAACTTAAGGCCCGATTGAGATAACAACTAGGTCCATCACAGATGACTCATCAGTGACGTGCTATATACTAATGCCTACAACTATTGTATTGGTCCTTTGTACAACTAAATTCATTTGAACTATTCAAATTTTGAATTTTCAAAATTTGACAACTTCGAACAAAAATTAGGGTTAATAAATTATTTCAAATGGAAAAGTCACCAAAACCAAAGTTGTAAAACTCATCGAGGTGCAAAATTTTTATTTTGGTCATTTCTCCATCTGACTCTATTTGAACAATTTGAAATTTGAAATTCAAAGTTTGAGAAATTCAAATAGAATTTTTTGTTAGTGAACGACTTCAACTGAAAAAGTCATCAACAACAAAGTTGTATAACTTATCAAGATCTATAACTTTTAGTTTGGTCATTTTTCTATATAACATTTTTTGAACAGTTTGAATTTAAATTTGAAAATATGACAACTTCAAACAACATTTTCAAATACTAAATGATTTCAATTGAAAAAATCATCAACAACAAAATTGTATAACTCATCAAGATCTAAAACTTTTATTTTTGTCATTTCTTCACCCAACAAAGTGTTAGTAACATTGTTCATAAATTTTACATATATGTGTTATAGTTTATAAAACCAGATAAGAGATACGTCAATTTTGTGAACAATGTTAGTATCACTTTATCGGATGAAGAAATGATCAAAATTAAAGTTTTAGATCTTGATGATTTATTCAACTTTGTTGTTGATAACTTTTTCAGTTGAAATCATTTAGTATTTGAAAATATTGTTTGAAGTTGTCATATTTTCAAATTCAAATTCAAACTATTCAAAAAATGTTATATAGAAAAATGACCAAAATAAAAGTTATAGATCTTGAGTTATACAACTTTGTTGTTGATAACTTTTTCAGTTGAAGTCATTCACTAACAAAAAATTCTATTTGAATTTCTCAAACTTTGAATTTCAAATTTCAAATTGTTCAAATAGAGTCAGATGGAGAAATGACCAAAATAAAATTTTTGCACCTCGATGAGTTCTACAACTTTGGTTTTGGTGACCTTTTCATTTGAAATCATTTATTAACCCCAATTTTTATTCGAAGTTGTCAAATTTTGAAAATTCAAAATTTGAATAGTTCAAATGAACTTATTTGTACAGAGGACCAATACAATAGTTGTAGCTGTCGATGAGTTATACAATTTTGTTGTTTATGATTTTTACATTTGACACACAAAAATCGACCTAAAATTAAATTTAAAGTTCTCATAAATTGAAAATAAAAAATACCACATAAATTGAATATAAACATTTCATATGGAAAATGGAAAAATACTCATTGGTGACGGGCATTATTTAATGCCCGATAGAGATAGGTCATCTCAATCGGGATGTGAAATGTGTGATCAAAATGGATGTTATGTGAATGTGTTTGTGTTAAATATATTAATGGTTGTGTATGTAAATCAATGTATATGAATGGGTGATATTGGGGTGTGACATCCTGGCCCAAGGCTTAATAGGATTAATAGAATACTCATACTAAAAAGTTACAAGTACTTTTCCAGAAGCTGATTTCCAAAGAACTTTGATGTTAAGCGTGCTTGGCCTGGAGCAATTTCGGGATGGGTGACCAATCGGGAAGTTCTTCCCGGGTGCAGACGAGTGAGGACAAAAAAAACCCACCTGGGAGAGCTGAGACTAGCCAAAAAATAAATTAAACTATAGCCCGGCACAGATACTAAACTATAAAAAAGACCCACAGGCCAAAAAATAAATTAAACTATAGCCCGGCACAGATACTAAACTATAAAAAAGACCCACAGACGATATCACAGATAAGAGTATCTGTGACGAGCCATAGTTTAGACCCGTCAGAGATAAGGGTCATCTGTGACAGGCTATAGTTTGACTGGTCGTTTGGGTCCCGTCAGAGATAAGGGTCATCTGTGACGGGCTATAGTTTAGGCCCGATTGAGACAAGGTCATCCGTGACGGGCTATAGTTTGACTGGTCGTTTGGGTCAGAGCTATCAGTGACGGACTTTAATTAAGACCCGATTGAGATAGCTTCATCCGTGACGGCCGTTTGCCCGATTGAGATAATTTTTCACATCTGTGACCTCTAGATTGTGATGGACGCTATGCTCGATTAAGATGGGGTTATCGTCCGATTGAGATGGGGGTTATCGTTCTAGTGCCCCCCGCTATCATCGGCCGACGAGGCTCCATCCCTTCTTGTTAATCAAATAAGGTGTGCGTTATGACATATAAGCTATGAATAAACCCCTTGTTATTATCATCAGCAGGTTTGCAGATGAACGTTTAGAATCATTAAAATACTCAAAAGGTGTGTGTTATGGCATTGGAATACTCAGTACTTCTAAGCACTCTATTCTTTGATATCCCAAGATCATTATCTTGACAGTTAATCTGACTGCAGGTTGGACATGAAAGATATTGCTCAACAGGTTTGTAATGCAGATTTCAATCTAAAGGTGCAATATGGAATGATGAACATTTATAGTTTGCAGCTAAATTGTAGGAGCGATATGCACACGTGAAGAATTGATCTTGTTACTGCGTTATCAAAATCTGCAGGTTAGTCTTATTTGTTTACATGTACATGGACAAATTGGCTAAGGTGATACTGCATTTTGTTAACATTGCCTCTCATTTGTGTATTTTCAGTAAGGTCAAAGATTGTTAAGGATGATCAATGGTAAATTGGTAATACCAAAGTCTGTTATTGTTTTACATTAAATTTCTACCAGGGTACTACCAGATTACTAGGGTGCCTAATGAATTGGATAGTGGTGGGTGGAATTGATCTGGTTCTAGGATTTTTTTAGTGAGTGTCCTAAGTAATATTTGGGACACAAAGTACGAACGGTTAAATTTCTTGCAAGCATTTAAGATGATTGAATGAAAAGCTACCTAGGAAATTGCTTACAGTTGATATCTAGGTATAAGCAACCAGACATGAATCATGGATTTACTAAGGTGCCATGTTTTTTATTTGCCTTCGGTTGCATCTTGCATGTCATCTTTGCAACAGCTGAATATTCATTCTTTTACCAATTATCTGCTAAATTCACTTGTACCAAACTATTTGATGCCTTCGACAAAATAGTCAAATTGATATTCAAGTATGTATGAGGGATCAATGACAATAGTTTCTGCATGAATCAGTAATATCTTTAGCAAATAAATGAGTTTACCTTCAGGTATGTGGTCTTTTCCTGTGAGTCTGAAGCTACTTTCAGTTTCAGGTGTGATCAGTTCTTTGGTAAAATTGGTCTCTCCAAAGACGTGCATACATATGGCAATGCATTGCAACAGATTGATTGTTGGTTTCTCTTTCAAAAAGCAGTGATACATATTTTCAAACCTTTCTTAAATGCTGGACCTGGACATGTGTAACAAGTAATTAGAAATGATATTTTGTTTTATCAAGCTTGCATTGTAAATAGATTTTGGGATTTTACATCAGTGAGTTATGTCCACATGCTGCAATTTGGATTGCTTTTGAATAGTCTGAACATTAGGTCGACCTTTTAAAAGGTTATGCATACCTGCAGTTTAATTCACAGGACTCTGGATGTTGTTTTACGTGTGACTGTCTTTGAGGATTTATTTTTTTATTTAAGATTCAAGTTTTTGGCGTTGGTAGTATATCTCGGTTTTTAATGAATTATTGTTTGGTCCGTCATGGATTTAATCGCACTCTTAGGACCCATTGTTTGCTTATGACTTATTGTAAGCCGTAACGATTTGTTAGTGATTAAAAAATAAAAAGTTCAAATAACTACATTAAAGAAGCATCAAAGTCAAGTTTAAAAATTAAATTTTGTCATTGGCTTATAAGCCAATTGGTAAACGATGAGGCCTTTGGAAATACGTTTTCTTTTTCCTTGAATAAACCATAATATCCATATCATATCTGAATACTATTTTTTAAAGTGAACTCATACCTTAAAATATGTAATTATCTTTGTAGTATGAAATGAACTATTTTTAAACAACTGGATTTTTGCACTAAATATCACTGTAATATTAGCACAGACAAATTACTAGTTTATCTAAGGTTATTCTGTGTTGTTACCCGTGATTTGCGCCCTTTGCTGGCATGTAAGATACTATTATATGCTTTCAAGTAAAGCTGGGTAATAATGAGCCTTTTATTCCAGAAAAAAATATATCTTCCGTCTGAATTTCTGTAGTTAATAATCGAATGTTTGGAGCTTTGTCAAAAAAAAGTTCAATCCTTGTGCAGATATTTTGAGATTTTTCCAGTGCATTTCATGGTTTTCATAACATTTATAAACAACTAATGAATTTAAATGGTAAGCAAAAACTCAATTAAGTGAACCACCACATCACTGCCGTGCACGGCTACTTATTCCCCCTGTGTAGTGTATCAGGAGCGGTCCTACAACATGAACATGGGTGTCTAATACACAAAGCCTTATTTAAAAAAAAAAAGTGGGTGTCTAATGCACCCAATATTTTTTACACAAAAATTGTGATTTTAGATGTCTAGTACCTATTTGTAATATTACTTCTTCACAATTATACTTGTCTGCACCAATACTACTTCCTTTCTAAGTTCGAATACAGGTTAGCAACGATGTCAGAACCTTGTCCCTGCATTAAATCATACCATTTGCATATTGGTGTTGTATCATGTACGTTGGTGTTGTATACATATACTCTCCTCGATTGGAATTATGTCATGGGCCGAAGAACGACATTTACCCATTGGAGTCCCAATCAGATGAACAGTCATGTAAATTTACACCGAACCATAGGAGATGGGTAATAGGGGATACAAGAAATGCAAACCTATAAATAGACCAGAGCCAAGAGAAGTATAATAGAGGATCTAAGGGTGTGTTTGGTTGTGCAAACCTATAAATAGACCAGAGCCAAGAGAAGTATAATAGAGGATCTAAGGGTGTGTTTGGTTGAGCTGTGGCTTTTGAAAAAGCTGCTGTGAGCTGTGAGCTGTGGAAAATCAGCTGTGGAAAAAGCAAAAGCCCGTTTGGTTAGAGCAGCTGGGAAAAGCCGGTCGGAGCAGTGGCGAAGGCGTCGTAGCGTCGGGCGGCGTGGGGACAGGGTTGGTTTCCGGCGGCCTGAGGCGGCGTCGGCCGGCGTCGAGGGTCGTCGGCCGGCGTGGGAGCGACGTCGGCCAGGTGATGGGGAGATGGCCATCGGCCGTCGGGCGGCGTGGGGCAGAGTCGGCCGACGTCGGGGGTCATCGGCCGACGTGGGGGCGGCGTCGTCGGGGGTCGTCGGCCGGCGTGGGGACGGCGTCGGGCAGGCGACGGGAAGATGACCGTCGGCCGTAGGGCGGCCTGGGACGGCGTCGGGTAGCGTGGGGACGGGCGACGCGGAGAGGGGCGCCGAAGCAGGTCGGCGCCGGGGATGCGGCGCGCGACGGCGGGACCAGGACGGCGAGAGCACACCGGCGGCTAACCCTAACACCGCGCGCTCGCGAAAGGGGAACGGGAAAGAAAAAGAGTGAATCGTTTTCTTCCGTAATGGCATAGGTGGGTAATTTTTTCCCTCAAAAGCCAGTGAAAGTAGGGATAGGAGCTGCTTTTGATTTGTACTACACCAAAAGCTAGCTTTGGGCAAAAGCATCTATGACTTTTGAACCCTTTGGTTGGCTTTTGGCTTTTGCAAAAGCAGGTTGAAAAACCCAACCAAACACACCCTAAGAGTTACAAATCTATAAATAGACCAAGAAATATTATGTAATAGAGAATCCAATTTTTTTAAAAAAAATCAATATATACGATTACCGCGTTTCATTATGTTCCACTCAGAAGCGTAGCCAGCGTTTGTCCATCGATAAAAAAAAAAAAAACACTCTTATTTCTTTCCATAGGAGTAGGCGAGTAGTATATATACAAAGTCAGAGACGCAGCAGGAGTAACATTTTTTCTACATTCCGCGGATCAAGCTGATGACTAGCTTCCCCAAGGCGCACTGCTGTCTCCGCCGCCGCGGCGACGCGCCAGCATCTCCGCGAGCGCGCGCGAGTGCGGCCACTCGGGGTTACCCCGCGACGCGGCCTCGCGGAACATTGCCTCGGCCCGCGCCAGCGAATCGTCCGCCGTGTCCTCCACCACCTTCGCGGGGACGTCCGAGAACCTGTCCGCCGCGCCGCCGCCGTCCGTGGCGCGGTTGATCGGCTTCCTCGTGTCCGCAAACTCCACCTCCGCGAGAGGCGACGGCTTGTGCGTCCGGTAGTACTCCCTGTCCTCCTCCCTCACCTTCCTCGCCGCGGCCTCGTCGCCCCCGGGCGTCGCCTCGTCGCGCGAGTCAGCTGGCTGGGACGACCACCGCCGCTTCTGCGTGAACGACGAGCCTCCCGCCGGGTCGGCGAGCTCTTGGGACCCAAGCTTGCCCGACGGAGCGAACGGCGGGACGCGCTCCTTGGTTGACGACGTCGACGGGTTCTTGCCGTGGCCGCCGCCTCCGGTGGCCTCCTCGGCGCCGGAGAACTTCGGAGGACGGTCGGGGTAGTCATCACTCGGGGGGCCACCGGAATGCACAGATGGATCGCCTGAGCCACCCGCTTCCGTCGAGGTGGACAGGAGGCGGCGTCGCCATGGTACGAGGCTGCGGAGATTATTGGTAGATGGTGTTGAAGCAATGAGGCGTATTGCTCGCGGGGTGGCCATGCTGGTGGCTGGTCGTGTTGGCTGCTGAGGATTTCGCCGGCTGATCGGTGATATCGTACGTGTTCACTCTCGGCGGAGGGGGATCGTATATATGGAACGGCGTGCGCGGAGAGGAGGTGGACGCGTGGAGGGGTCGACAGCATCGAGAATGAGGTGGAACACACGAGTCGAGCACGGAGCGACTCCTTTTCTCTCTGGAAAGTGCGGGAGGAGCGGCGAGAGTTGGGCCGGTGCCAGCCTGCCAGATGAAATCAGCCCGCTAATATTCGGCCTTCCGGATGTCAGGTCATGTCCCAGATGATTCGGCCCGCTTCAGCGCTACGTAGGAGTATATTACATTTGGGCCCTAGAATAGGGAAATTGATTTGCCAGATGTGGCCCGTACTGCTATCACGGCCGTGCATCACGGTGTTTAAAACTTAGGTAGATGAAGATAAAAATGAAAATGAAGTGTTTTACGTAAAACGATGTGGTATCAACGTACGATTAATTGAGTTTTAATTATTATAAAGTTGAAAAATATATTTATATGATATTTTAGAGCAACTTGAAAGTTTTCGCACAAAATGCACAGTCAATTTGAAAAATGTGCCACGAATATCTAAATTTTCATCCAATTTTTATTGGGGAAAAGAACGGGACCTATGCCGCAGAACTCTTTCCGTTATAAGTACATATTATATATAGTCGCTTAATTTCTTTTAAATTAACATTTTTTAGTTTAATTAAGTTTATTTAAAAATATAGCAACATCTATAAATATCAAAATAGTCTTTTTAAATTTAACATTAAATATATTTTGATAGTAGGTTTGTTTAGTATTACTCCTAGATATTTGTTATATTTGTATATAACCTCGATTAAATTTTTGAAAAATGATCAAGAAAAAAATTAATGCGTTTTTCAATATGAAACGGAGGGAGGTAGTACCATTCCTGTTACATCCTTGCAACTCATGCATTAATCATAGCTCAAATGTTGTCAGTTCCCTCAAAGAAAAAGAAAGAAAAAAGCTCAAATGCTATCACTCCTCGTCGCCGTACTAAGCTAGGGGGCACGTACGCACCGTGCTAACACGAGCGGCTGATTGACAACGGCGTGCAAAAAGGTCTCGAGCCAACGACGACGACGCACCACGGCTCGTTGGGCTACGACAGTATGATGCAATCAAAGCGTCGCCAAACTCGCAACATGCCGCGATCTCTCTCACCGTCACACGCAGCACATGCACGCACGTTGCCGTGGTTCGCCACTGCACGCCGCCCGTCACGTCTCCGCTGGTATATCGTGTTACAGCCACGCCGCGTGAGATCCATCTCTGCTGCAAGCAGCAAACCTTTACCAGCTCATGTCCGAAGCGTCGTTGCCTATACCCTTTATAGGTGACATCCCTCTCGTCCTCTGCAATATTGCAAGTACATTTTGTATGCCGTTGGGAACACGACCGAGCAACAAGGGTACCACATCGGACAGAGTCAGATAGGAGTAAAAAACGATAGCAACTGATCAGTTCTCTGTTTCTTTTTGTATCTGACCGAGCGAATTGGATGCGATGCGTCGGTGTGCGCAGCTGCCGGTGGGACCAAATTCAAAACGGCGAGAAAAGCAGCAGGCGACTGAGCCTGGGGCGGACAATGGCACTTTGCGATGCATAGGAATGGGGGGCCAAATGGCCCATGCGGCTGTGCCGTGCGCAAAATCGCACATACATTAGCATGTGAGCACTCCGCTCGTCGCCCGTTGTTAATTGTGTTTGTGTTGGGAGCCAGGACGAACGCCACTACTGTCGCTCGCCTTTCTCTCCATGCTTCTCTTGCTGTCTTGCTCTGTTTCTTCCGTTTGGTGTCTGGCAGTAATAGTACTAGCGGACTACTATCAAATGTATGGCACTACATTTGATACGAGTAGTGCTGGAGTATTTTTTTTTACTAGTAGATTATTTAGCAGTATCACGCGTCTTACTTAGGGAAATATAAAAAAGAAAGTTACTACACTAGTACGAGTATCTCCTATCTCTACATAGATAGAGAGAATATTGCAATCTTTCTGCGGATGTTTGCATGTTCATTTCGTCTCTTCTCGTGGACGGTATACGCATGTGTTTGTCCCGGCCTGCTGCCTCGTTCAAAGCAGATCTGTTCGGTACTTCAGTGGGGTGAATGTGACTGACTACTACAGCCTGAACAATTCTCTGCTGGCCTATACTAGCTTACATATGACAATGCTAAGAACATGCCCAGTCCAAAAAGAATTGTTTGCCACAGACTCACAGGTCGGTGTAATCTTGGCATGCTCATCAGAACAAACCGGGATTGAAGAGATTGTATATATGCACACAGGCTTCACATCACATGGTTGATTTGACCTTTGTGCCAAGAACATCTGTACGTACCCCCCAAGTCAAAGACGAATCCAACATCAACACGAGTTTGCAAGTAAAATAAAACGAAAGATACAACCCAAGGCGCGTCGTCTCAGGCATGTTCTTGGCACGTAAATGCACTCGTGAAGCACGGGAAGTCCGGCTCCGGCAGCACCATCAGTTCTTGTACTTGTGAAACAGTACCTGCATATTGTAGTATAATCATACTATTGCACCAACCGTTGCTGCACATTTGCATCCTGCAGCATATTCCTGTCCATTAATGATCCTTGGTGGTCCGTAGCCGTTGCAACTTGCAACTCCTACAAGCTGTAGTAAGTTATCCTTTGTGCTGGAGAAGAAGAGGAGTTCTCATCTGTAGCAGCTTTAGGCTGTGTTCTTCTTCCATCTTACTCAACTCATCTCTCTCTCATCTCTCTTATTTTTCACGCGCACACATCCCAAACTACTAAAACAGTGTATTTTTTCAAAAACATTTATAGAAAAATTACTTAAAAAAATCATACTAATCCATTTTTAAAATTTATTTTAGCTAATATTTAATTAATCATGCACTAACCATCGCTCCGTTTTACGTGCTGGAAGTGAGGGTTCCCAAACCTCACTCCCGAACTCAGCCTTAATGGTCTTATTGGTTACCCTACAGTTTATAAAACCATTATTAAATATTAAATTTGAAAACTTGATAGGTTTTTTTCCATTAAAGTTTAAGGCTATTTTTAAACTCGTGATTAAGAAATGGAGAAATAAAAATATAAGATTTTTCATAAAAATACAAGTGTAAAACAAATGATTGTAAAAACACAAAAATAGAAAGTACCATTTGATTGGACCATAAAGAAACACACGAGATTTTGAGAGATAAAGAACATGTTTTGAGGAGATTTCTAGCAGTTGCAGATAGCTAAAACAATTAAGATTCTTTCCAAAATTCTGAGAATTTGTAGCTATAGAATCTATAAAATAAATTAGAAGTTGGCCGCCATTATTTAGTTCTTAGGCTCTGTTATTAGTTTCTATATATAAGTTGTTATTTTTTTTAAATAAATCTATTTTTAAGTTTATAATATTTAATACTTAATTAATCATGTACTAATAAAGTTCTCGTTCTGTGTGTGCTATAAATCTCACTCCGTTGGAGTGTATCGAACGAATCCTTATAATGTTAAGCTCCTCATATAATACCAAAGACTCAAAGGAATTTCCATGAGATTGGATCTCATGTTAAATTTTCTTTAAAACTTGCATGAAATGGCACATTTGACGGGAGTTTCATAGAATTCAATAGTATTCAATCATTTGTTTCAATTGACTATATAGGAAAAGAAATCATATTGAATTGGAATCCAACAAAAATTGTTTTTTGTTTGAATCAAAGGGGTCCTTATTTTTCAGCGTTGATTTTTAAATAGCTAATAACATATATAGAAAAATTTTATCCTGAAAATTGTTTTTTCTAAGTTGTTCGGCTTATAATCAATATTAGACCCAACTAATGACAGCATTAAGCTTAACTGGTTCTGAAAAAAATAATTCACTTAGTTCTCTCTGGAAAGAACATAATACTCCAGTATATTGGGTGTACTTTTGCCCATAAGAACATAAATTTTTTTTAAGAAAGCACAAAACTTAAATTGAGAACACTAGACCGCAAATGAATGAAAAAGTATGAATTAACAATGTCAGTTGCTCCTAATTCGCATTTCGTACGTGTAAGTACACTAACGCTAGTGCGTCGTGACAATAAGATGTACCTTTTGATCATTTTTCTTTGAAGAAGTTATTTAGCCAGCTAGATTAGTTAGCTTGATTGGGTGCGCGGTCTGCTTCTGTAGAAGATTATGCAGCTGACTGGACCATGGCCAGCTGAGGAGCAGACAATTTTTAGATGGCCATGGTACCTATTGCAGATAGCCATAACAAGTTGTTCATAAGTCATAGTGACAAATAAAGTTCCAGTACTATTTCCTCCCTCGTTAACTAACGGAGAGAAAAGTGTTCATCTAGCACAAGCAGAAAGCATAACTAACTAAGCTTAATAACGAAATGTTTGGATCATGACTGGCGAGTCAATGTACAGGACATGAAAAACCATACTCCGCTACTAGATTCCTAGCAGGTAGCAGTAGCATCAGCAACCAAACGTTGCATACTATAAAAAGTCAGGCTCAGCTCGCTGCAGGCTCACACACACTAGCACACTGTCAGTCCTTGTCACGTTTGCAACGGCCATCCCGTCCAATCCACCACAGAAACGCCAATGCCACCTCCAAGAACCAAGCACCGGCCGCTTCTCCTCGCCACCACCTTCCTCTCCCTTCTGCTGCTGCTCAGCTTGCTCTCCGCCGCGCACAGGGCATTCGCCGTCGCTGACGACGACGGCCACCGCGCGCGCGTGCTTCTTGCAGGCGACGGCGAGAGGAATGCTGATGCCGACCACGCGGCCGCCGTGGACCGGCATTGCGCCGGGACGCTGCACCGGGACGTCTGCGTGTCGACGCTGTCCACCATCCCGAACCTCGCGCAGAAGCCGCTCCGGGACGTGATCTCCGTCGTGGTGGGGCGCGCCGCGTCGGCGGTGCGCGCGTCGTCGTCCAACTGCACGTCGTACCTCCTGCGGCCGCGGCAGCTGCGCATGCGCGACCGCCTCGCGCTGTCCGACTGCCTCGAGCTGTTCGGGCACACCCTGGACCTGCTGGGCAAGGCGGCCGCGGAGCTCTCCGCCGGGAACAGCACCGCGGAGGAGTCCGTCGCCGGCGTGCAGACCGTGCTGTCGGCAGCAATGACGAACCAGTACACCTGCCTTGACGGGTTCGCCGGGCCATCCGCCTCGGAGGACGGACGCGTCCGGCCGTACATCCAGGGCCGCATCTACCACGTCGCCCACCTGGTCTCCAACTCGCTCGCCATGGTGCGGCGCCTCCCGCAGCGGCAGCGCGGGCGGAGCCTCCGCGCGAATGAGCCATTGGAAGGATACGGCCGCGTGCGACGCGGGTTCCCGTCGTGGGTGTCAGCGTCGGACAGGAGGCGGCTGCAGCAGCAGGGCGGCGGCGGCGGGGTGGCGGCGGACGTGGTGGTGGCGAAGGACGGGAGCGGGAAGTTCACGACGGTGAGCGAAGCGGTGGCGGCGGCGCCGAACAACAGCGAGACGAGGTACGTGATATACATAAAGGCCGGCGGGTACTTCGAGAACGTGGAGGTCGGGAGCGAGAAGACAAACATCATGTTCGTCGGCGACGGCATGTGGAAGACCGTCATCAAGGCCAGCCGCAACGTCGTCGACAACTCCACCACCTTCCGCTCCGCCACGCTCGGTAATCCACTTTCTTGTGAACCAATTTTTCAAGCTTTTTTATTTTCTGCATGCACCAGTGAAGTGAGCTCCGTGGCGCGCTTTAGATCATCGTACGTGTTGCTGCCTGTTAGTGGGGCCGGGGGCAAACGTGCCAACGTGTAGGAGATCGATCGAATTAAATTACTGCGTGCCATGGATGGATGAGAGGGGCCAAATCTCTCCTGTTTGGCACGTACGAGGCGCTGTCGTTTGTGTGGGTGACGCCGCCCAAATAGCAGGTATCCCACGCACATCTCTGGTCCGTTTTTTCCAGCAGCCGCGCGTCGGTTGTTTCGATCGGGATGTCGAGTTGCCGACAAACCAATCAGTTGTTGTATCTAGTTTGTACATGATCCAGCTCGTGAGCGAGTGTACGTACGTACTAAGTAGACTACATCGATCACGTGTATCGCCGTCAAGTACGTATGTGGCTTTGCTTGCTGTAAGAGGAAGCAAAAACGTAAGACACTTCGGCGAGAGTTTGTGCATAAATGTCAAGTTTGCATCAAGTCTCATTGTAGATAGAGGATCTAATTACGGGTTGGTCAGTACAAAACCAATTTATCACCCATCACCTGGTACCAAACACACCGGGCCAGGAGGTGGTTTTCAATGCAAGATGGCATTATACTATTACCCTACAGTACAGTGCTAGGAGTACGTACAGGCACAGTTTCTCCTTGCTCTTGGGTCTTGGCATTTGGAGTTATGCAGCACGGGAATGGTTAGGTGAGGAGGGAATTAGCCATTAAACGCGTGGCTGGCCATCGAGCAATGCAAATTGCATAATCGAGATGCATATGCGTGCTCTGCCTATGGCTGCCTGAAAGGCTGCAACCAAGAATCAACACTGGTTTTGTTGGCAACTCTATGATCTGAGCGCATCCAACCACTTGTACAAAAAGGGCAGCCAATTATAACACCATGCATGGAATACTAAAACTTTCTCGGATCTCTTCTTTTCTTTTTTACATCATCATTTTTCCCTTTTTCGTTGGTTGGATGTGAACTGGTGTCGATCAGCACTAGCTGGTCCCCTGTGGGGATGCCGGATATGCCCCATCCTCCAAGCTGCTTCTCTAGAAGAAATTAAGAGCGGAAGGCATATATGCAGAGACAGATCACACATTCATACCAACAATCAGTTATAGCACTCACAATCCAGTGGCAATGGAGTAGAAATTGACCAGCCATG
The DNA here is from genome assembly GCA_000573905.2 of Oryza punctata. Classification (NCBI taxonomy): domain Eukaryota; kingdom Viridiplantae; phylum Streptophyta; class Magnoliopsida; order Poales; family Poaceae; genus Oryza; species Oryza punctata. Next base: position 31,907,668 of record CM002494.2, on the reverse strand, counting down.
ACAGTGTTCGTTGGAGGTGAATCTGACTGAATCCTTGAGGTTTATTGGGTATGACCAAGATGCCACATTAGCTAAGGACCAACAGCAAAGTGACACTAGACGCCGTACCAATGCGCGTGGCTTTGCCTGCTGGTTGCTCGACATGCACACTCTCACGGTACAACCATGGGAGGTTAACAATATTTTTTGACACCGATATGGCTCGTAACTTCATTACTGCAGTAGCGGCTTTGCCATTGGAGGAGCGGCTGAGGCGACGCTCCCCGCAGCGGCGAGCTACGTCGTCGCCTTAAATCCGGCGCAGCGAGACGAGATTTGGTTGACACGCCACTGTCGTCGTCTTCGTGTGTCGGTGGAGGTAAATGCGTTTCGTCGGTGCCATGGTCCGCATGCGTGTTTGCACGTAGTAGCAGCAGTGGTACTACTCATCATCCCCGGCGTACGGCTGCACTATGAATGCAGTTGTGTCTGTCGTCTCGCGGCTGCTGTTGCTAGGCCATAGGACATGTAGTACCACATCGCGATATCAACGTTGCATCATGCGTGCTCACGTGACTGACCACTGCTGGGAGCGTGTAAATTAACTGAGTGGGGAAAGTATTTTCATCCCTTCTCGAATATCCCCTTAATTCATACATATCATAATTAAAAAGTTTGAAAAAAATTATAAGATATATTAATATGAAATATATCTAATATTTAACTTCTACAAATTTTATATTAATCTATATTATCTATTTTTTAAAACTTTTTAATAAATATTTATATAACATATAAACAATAAGAGAATATCCGCTATGAAAATCCACGTCTCTAACAGTGTAAAAAATTGTGGTGGTTGCAGCCGTGGTGGGCACGGGTTTTTTAGCGCGGGACATAACGGTGGAGAACGCGGCGGGGCCGAGCAAGCACCAGGCGGTGGCGCTGCGGGTGAACGCCGACCTGTCGGCGTTCTACCGGTGCAGCTTCGCCGGGTACCAGGACACGCTGTACGCGCACTCGCTTCGTCAGTTCTACCGCGACTGCGACATCTACGGCACGGTGGACTTCATCTTCGGCGACGCCGCCGTCGTGCTCCAGAACTGCAACCTCTACGCGCGCCGCCCGGATCCCAACCAGAAGAACGTCTTCACGGCGCAGGGCCGGGAGGACCCCAACCAGAACACCGGCATCGCCATCCAGGGCTGCAAGGTCGCCGCCGCCGCCGACCTCGTCCCCGTTCAGGCCAACTTCTCCTCCTACCTCGGCCGCCCGTGGAAGACCTACTCGCGCACGGTGTTCATGCAGTCCAAGATCGACAGCCTGATACACCCCAGGGGTTGGCTCGAGTGGAACGGCAGCTTCGCGCTCGACACGCTCTACTACGCCGAGTACATGAACCGCGGCGACGGCGCCAACACGTCGGCGAGGGTGTCGTGGCCGGGGTACCACGTGCTCACCGACGCCACCGACGCGGCCAACTTCACCGTGCTCAACTTCGTGCAGGGTGACCTCTGGCTCAACTCCAGCTCGTTCCCTTACATCTTGGGGTTGAGCTGAAGTGGCTTCTGGACAGTCTCTGGAGATGGGGAATTTTGGGTCAATAGTTTATACTGGTTTTGGTCCTTTAGGAATAAGAGTAGTTCACCACAGGTTTAAGATAATTTGTAGTAAACCTGGTGGAGCTACCACCAGTCCATCACCACCAAGTGATTTGTTACGAGGGTTGAAGCCTACAATGGCCGAAGGCTAATCATTGGAAGGGGATAGGTTTCATTGCTTCTGAGCTACTGAGCTCTTATTCATTTCTGCTGTACAACAAAGTACGGTTGTTGGTGCCGAATTATGGACAGGTGACAGTGCAATAGCTAACAGTTTTAGTATCTGCAGCACAACATCCACGAATTTCACGCCACGCATTAACCATTTTATACAACAACTATCGTACTGTCATTTCTAATTTCGTTAAATAAAGAAGGGGACATGTTACACAACGATTTCCCTCACCCCTTCTATTTATTATTCATGAAATCCGGGCGGCATCCTGATGACGCGAGACTACATCCTTGCTCTTTGCAGCTCCAGCTTAGCGATTGTCCCAAGATGAACTTCATCAGGGCCGTCGGCGATCCTCAGTGTCCTAGCAGTTGCCCATAGATGTGATAGAACTGTGTCTGATGAGAGACCAGCACCACCATGAACTTGCATTGCCATGTCAAGCACTTTCAGGGCCATATTTGGAGCTGCCACCTACATGAGGCCATATTTCACTGAACTTCTGTTCTTGCTAGAAGGATTAGAAAGAAGGTGCTGACCCTTGACTTACCTTGGCCATTGCAAGGATACCACGGGCTTTCTTGTTCCCATGTCGGTCAAGTTGATCAGCTGCTTCAAGCACCAGAAGTCTAGCCTGCTCCAGTTCTACCCGGCACTGGATTCCACGTACATGCAAATAATCACACAACAGGAAAATGCACTAAAAAATATTCTAGGGCACTCCTGAACTGAGTAATAGAAAAAACGATGAGCTTCATAAAAGACCATGGTTAAACAGATAAACACGTCATACCTTCGCCAGATCTGCTAAAAAGGAACCATGTTGCGCAATCTTTTTTCCAAAAGTGGTCCTACTTAAGGCCCTCTCGACCATCAAATTCATGCCACGTTCTGCTGCCCCTACTAGTCTCATGCAATGATGTAATCTTCCAGGGCCTAGTCTTCCCTGCAAAGCATCTTAAATATGATGTGGAGAGCACATATTAGAGTAATGGTTGGTACAAGAAGCAGAATACGGCTTACCTGAGCAATCTCAAAACCCCGGCCTTCCCCAAGGAGAATATTTGTGGCAGGAACACGCACATTCTCAAAAGTAATCTCCGCATGCCCATGAGGTGCATCATCGAAACCAAATACTAACAACGGTCTCCTTATCTGCACTCCAGGTGTTTTGACATCAACTAAAATCATCGATTGCTGTTTATGTTTAGGTGCAGAAAAATCTGTCTTCCCCTGTATATATAGAAACAAACAGCTTTAATGTTAGAAGAAAAAAAATATGGCCATTGACAGCATGCATTCATTGATAGAAGTTACAATTACCATTAATATCAGAATTTGGCACCTTGGGTCCATAGCCCCACTGGTCCACCATTTCGTTCCATTTATCACATAGAAATCTCCTTGCCTGTCAAGAGCAAATACCTTGCAAGTAAGCGCAATGTAAAGGGCTTAAACTAGACAACGTGATGAAATTTGTAAAGACGGTCAAAATAGTGGTAAGAAGTACAGAATCATTAGTTTCCCGAATAAACACTGAATTAGGGATGTTAGTCCTTAAATAGAGTAATTTGTAATTAAGAACAACAGCCTCAAGGACTGCCAACAAAATACATGCGAATATTTCTCTTTTTCTCACCTTGATATTGAACACTCGATATTTGTTGCATCTGAAGATGCAACCTGTGGCTCTGTCATTGCAAATCCTGAACGAATTTTCCCTTCCAACAAAGGAACAAGCCATCGCTTTTGTTGCTCCTTAGTCCCATATCTCAACAGGACCTATAACGAGGTGAAAATATGGAATGTTGCTCCTCAACATGTGATCTATTAAGAAGATACTTGAATGTCTTTTAAAATCTTTCTTATACAAGAACATGATAATTTGTGTCTTACCTCCATGTTGCCTGTATCAGGTGCACCACAGTTAAATATTTGTGGAGCCCAAATTGAACGGCCCATAATCTCACATAAATATCCATATTCAAGATTTGTGAGACCTGCACCTAGCAAAAGCTCCTCATAACTTCCAGGAGAACCATGAGACCGATCCTCAAACAGAAGCTCTCTTGCTCTAGCAGCACTGTCTAGCTGCAGATCAAACATTTTGATTAGAAGAAGAAAGTCCAAAATAAATGCAGTCTATAGTACTAACATATGTGTGATGAATACTGTATCAAGAAAAAAATGAAGGACCTTAAGGTTTTAATATAAAAAAGGAAAGTTACCGGAATAAACAAGTTCCATAGTCCCTCTCTCTTTGCTAAGGCTTTTAGTTTTTCTTCTTCTGGATGAATTGTCCACCTTGAGGTTGATTGTGCGCGTTTATAGAACTCGCTCTCCATCGGGTATATGTAATCTTCCATAAACTTCATCAATTTCTTTCGAAGCTGCATAACCTTTTCACTAGGAACAAATTTTCCTTGATCTTTTGTCGAAATTGATCCTTCATGCTTTCTTTGGAATTCTTGCAATGGGTCTTTTGAGACATGCATACCTGATATTAAAAGTAATGAAAATGATACAGTTAATAATAATTTTTGTATGAGACTTGGAAAGAACAAAGAGATATAACCACATTTTTCCTGTCTTTGCCAACACTATTATTAAGAAACACCCATAGAATTTTAATAAAAAATAAGCAGCATTTGCACTCGCCAAACCCAAATGGTATGGGCTGTGGAGAGGTTATAAAATATGATTACCCCTAGCAGGCTGTTCTCTCAGGACATTTTCTCTATTTATGATGTCCCAGGCACGGTCAACCATAGCATTAGCAAGCTTGCCAGAAAATCTAGCACGCTCACCACCTGAAGCATTACCCTGTGTGACAGCTCAAATAAATTAGAATAGATAAGCAGAATTAGATTTCAAGGGTTAAAGATAAGTACCATAGTCCATCTGTGATATACTCCTGCATATATGGATGCCCCTCGAAAAAGTGAAAAGGCAACATAGAACTTCCAATTTGTAGCAGGCCAGGGTCTTGCCTGAGAAACAATTTTAAAGAAGATAATAAGGAATAAATAAGCAATAAGTTTGGTGTATATATTCGGCCAATATCAAGATGTTGTTCAACTCCACCATAAAAATCACTTGTAGACCAAGATGTAGGAGACGTGATTCTTACAGAGATAGAGCAGTATGCAGCAAGGTACTCTTCCAGTGGGGGAATGCCATCTGGAATGCCAGTATATTCAAATCCACCATAAGAATAACCTGTACTAGATGTTGCATCAATAATATACGGCTGCACGTACAAATCATAATAATCAAGATCAAAGTGACTAACAACCAATGAACACATAGTAAAACATACTCCCTCCATCCCAAAATATAAGGGGTACTAGGATGTGTCCCATCCATCCAAAATCCCTTATATTTTGGACGGAGGGAGTATTAAATTATGCAATTCTAAGTGCTATCATACATGATTGATTAGTTATTGGTACAAGGTGTGGTTAGAAAGTAGGGACATTGATAGTGAAGTAGCAAATATAGCATGTTGAGATAATAGCAAGTCCAAAACTCCAAAGATATGTACTCAGTGCTAGCAGATATAGGTGTTTTGTAAACATATTGACATGCTGCAAGCTGATTCCATATCAAATGTAAGTCTATCATGCAAGAAATATTACGCTAAATCAATTGAAAAACTAATATGCCAGCTTCATTTCTAATAGGGGTATGTATGCACATATTTCTCTGGTTGTTACCAACTATGGACAGAAAAAAAAAGTCAAGATCTCTGGAATTAAATACAAATGTTATCAAAATATTAGAGTGACTAAAAGAAATTATTATGTATACTCTTCATTTAGATCTAGTATATAACTAAATTCAGTTAAGACATATCATTCCTTAATGTTCCTTTCAAGAGTTAGACTGTCTAATAACAGCACAAAAACACAACATAAAAAGGATGCATAACAATATTGTAAAATATAAAGTGCTTCATACCAAAGAGCTGTATGCAACATCACACATTTGATTACCCAAAGTAGATAGTTCCCAATCAAGTACACCAATAACTCGATCCTGCATGAAAAGTGGTATGTTGAAGAACTTAAACAACGTACATTCGCTAGAAGATTGCATAAATACTTGTGATGCCAAAAAATGCAAACCTCTGTTGGATGAAAAACAAGATTATCAACACGGTAATCACCATGAACAAGACCTGTTCCAAATCCTGCCGATGAATCTTCTTTTGGTATATGTTCTTTCAACCAATGAGCTAGATCAAGCATCTTCTGGTAACGAGCAGGCTTCCCTTCACCAGTAGAAGAAAGATATTGCCTCTCCCATCTTTCTACCTAAACAAGAATAGGTTAACTATCTTCAGATGTAAATGGATTATCACATTAATCATCATTCACAAATCACAACATGACAACTAAAACTCTCCTCTTGAACTTAAAGTGATCAAATCATAGGTTGTAACAGCTGGGAACAGGCAATCCATTGCTGTACTCACATAAGCAAGTGATACTCAAAACTTACGAGAAACTACATGTCTATGTGTATATTTCACTTATAGATTATAAGAATATTAGTATACTACTGATACGCCGCCTAGGAATATCCAATTCCTTTCCTTGGCCTAGGAGCTATGACCTGACTCCAGTTAAAATAAACAAAAAAAATGGGGAGAGAAGATTCTAGAGTTACATTCAGCTCAGCTGTTAACTGTACCTATGCCAGAAAAACTATAATTTGTCTAATCAAGAGGGAGGGGGGGCAGATAGTTAGTGCTGTTGTCATGCAACTCAATGACAACAGAAATGAATGGAGTTTTGTTTTGTTTCTACAAAGCAATCAGAATCAGAGAGATTGAGATAAGCATAATCAAATATAAGGTAAATACCATGAAACATGGTAGCACCTACTTGTCTTTTGCAATAGTTATCTCTTCTCCCATACTTCTGCAGTCCAATTGCAGTCACGTCAACTTTGTGTATAGCAGCCAAAGTTTCAGCAGCTGCAAGATATATAGTCTTCCTTTTGGTCGGAGTTACTCCCTGCATAAACAAAGGGCACAGAAATTCTTTTTACTAAATCATCACGAAAACAATCATTACCAGTTCAAGGTATACATTTCAAGGAGCATATATAAACCCGTCATTGGATGGTGAGATTTCTTATATCAGCTGCTACATCAACTGTAATGGTGCAAGGAGGAAGGATTTGAAAAATTGTTGTGTTATTCCTTCTATATTTTTAGTGTTTAAACAGGGCCGCATAGATGTTGTTCAACGGCTAAGGTAGCTACTTCTTAATCAAGTCTAATACTAGGTTTCATTTGATGTGTTCCTTACGCACATAGAAGAATAAATGCCCAGTATTTGTTACATGGAACCTCATGTCCTAGAAATATGCCTACCTGATAGGTAAAACTGTAGAGATTTCATACTAGATCATCACCCAGTAAGTAATGCATATACCAACAGTCTGAAGAATATGCAAGACTAAGAATGCTCACAAGAAGCATACCGTCAACTTGTTGTCTGGGTATATTAGTCCTTCTAGATGCTCCATTATATAGAAAGGAGTTCCAATTACACTTGCATCAGTGCAAAGACAGAACACCTTAGGGACAGGAACATCAGTGTAAGTACCCAAAGCTTCGAGGACCTGCTCCAATTCAAACACAACTCGAGGAATTAGCACATAGCGCTCATTCGCTCATCAATTTCGTATTTCTCTTACTAAACGGAAAAAAAAAACTACATAGCCAGTAGCACATGCACCTTACATGTACACTTTTCACTAATCAGCTGGATTTACATAGTTCAATCAGTGAAATAAGTTCGACATGATAATTTAAGAGTAATTTGCATCACTATCATCAAACGGAACTCAGAAATCTGGACGCATAAGTCTCCTGCCTTTTTGAGCCCTTTCACTAGGAAATGCTGATTCCACTTTGTTAGTGCTTTCGCACTTTGACTCGATCAAACAAGTCCTTACCTACCAAAAATCGATCACCAGGACCCATCATACCATCGGACAAAGTGGAGCTTAATCGATCGATCACGGGACGCTGCAAATCGAAGCGAGAAGAGGGGATAGAAACCCCGACCTGGAACTCGCGCTCGACGGCGTGGGCCGACTGGAGGATGGCGCCGGGCGGCTTCTTCCGCAGCACGTAGCGCCTGGTGACCCCGCCGGCGGCGGAGGCCTCGATGCAGTAGGTGGGGTTGGACTGGCCGTGGCCGAACTGCGTCAGGGCCAACCCCCGCGCCGGGGAGGGGAACCCGGCGACGTGCTCCGCCGCGTAGCGCAGCAACGCCGCCTCGTCGATCGCGTGCGCCTCGTCCACCGGCCGTAGCAACCCCGAGGTCAGCATCGCCATCTCGCTCGCTCCCCGACGGCGACGACGACGACGACTAGGAAGGGGAGGAGGCGAGGCCACTACTGGTCGTCGCGGATATGGGCTTCTTCGCTAGATTGTTGAAATCTACTGCTCAGTTTATCACGCCCGACAGCGACCGTATCGTTGTGAAACAAGTTTGGATCAGGCGCTGTCGTGCCGGATATGGCTTTGTTTTGTTTGGCAAATAAAAGTTGGCAGGGATACGACTCCAGAAAATACAGCTCCACACTCTCAGAATCCAAAGTTAAGATTAGTTTAAAACTGACATATATAAACTTCATCGTTGTTTAAGCCGAAGATTACTACTGGATTTTTTTCCTTAAGGTCCTGATTCCTCAAGCTAATTTAGAGATTTTGTTTACAAAATTCCGGATCGGTCTGAACTAGTCTGCCTCGTAGCGATCCAACCAAACAAGGGACTTTGAAAATTTCTAGATCACCGGATCGCTTGTCGTCAGATCTACGAGGAAGAATCTTAGCCGTTGATCAAGATTGTTGGTCCTCTTGTGATCACCTCTCCGCCGCATTTTTCCCAACTAGATCTGCATCTCTACAATCAAAATGGAGTTTCCAGTGTCAATGCGTGCCCTTTGTTAATTCAGTAGAACATTCTGAGATGGAGCTGCTAGTGAAACATCGTAACGTACAAGGTAAATTCAGAATTTCAGATACGTCTGAACTCTGAAGGAGGTAACAATCACTGAATCACTCACTATACCTGAAGCTCTGTTCCGTGCTGTGACTGAAACATGTCTAACAAATTCAGACATCTGTTCTGCTTTTAACATATGGTTTACTTCGGATCAATAAACCGGACTCCAACAAATTCAGAGAGCAGTTCAATTACCTGTCCAGGTACACAATGGCAACATTAACAGTTTAATACTATAATTATACTTTTTTAAATTTAACTTGTTGATTGATTGGAGAACACAAGCAGGAGATGAATTGGTGATCTTGCTATCAGCACGGGTCTATGTCGTGCTGAGCAATGACACTGCATTCAGTTGGAAAAAAACATCGAATACATGCTACAGGTCACTTCTTCTAGGCCTGATCTGTGGCTACTAGATGGCTACAGAAGAAGGATGTCATGTGGAAAATTCTGTGTGCCTATGTAGAACAAGTAAAAGGGGAGTTCAGTGCTAGTAGTGGGTTGCCAGCCCAGGAACTTCCTGAGTATAGTCGGGCGGTTCAAGGCCCAAGCAGCATTATGATTTATGGACCCCCTACACCCAAACCATAAGATCCCCAAACCATAATATCATAAATTTCTACCTATTATGAAAAACCGTGCAAATTTATCATATGGCAGTATGGACCAAAACTTCCGCTGACGTGGCATACGGCGGGTCCCACATGTCAGCGTGTCGTTGATGCCGTTAACGCCGTAGATGTGCCCCCCAGAGAAAATTAACATTTAGCCACTTTTAAGGATGGGTTTCGCTGTAATGCTATTCCGCCAAATTGCTTCGCTAAAATACCATCCCCACGCTCGCGCAACACGCTGCTTCGCCGTTTTTCCAATTTTACCGGATTAAAACACAAAATCACGAGTGTTGTGACCAATGTGCCCTTGGTCATAGTGCGCGTCGCCGTAGTTCATCGGCAGTTTGCTGTTTTAGATTCAAGCACTTGATTTCAAGATGATTAATTGTGATGTTGTTCCTTGCAGATCACTTGATCGCTGGTGCTCCTGAAGAACGGCAAGACAAGTGACAGGCCGATGCTGCCGCTGTCCAAGAAGGCGGCCAAGATCCTCGTCGCCGGCAGCCACGCTGACAACCTGGGCTACCAGTGCGGCGGCTGGACGATCGAGTGGCAGGGCGACACCGGCCGCATCACCGTCGGAACGACCATCCTCGACGCGGTGAAGGCGGCGGTGGACCCGTCGACGACAGTGGTGTTCGCCGAGAACCCCGATGCCAACTTCGTCAAGAACGGCGGCTTCTCCTACGCCATCATGGTGGTCGGCGAGCACCCGTACACGGAGACCAAGGGAGACAGCATGAACCTGACCATCCCGGAGCCCGGGCCGAGCACGGTGACAACGGTGTGCGGCGCCGTGCAGTGCGCCACGGTGCTCATCAGCGGCCGGCCGGTGGTGGTGCAGCCGTTCCTGGGCGCCATGGACGCGCTCGTCGCCGCGTGGCTGCCCGGCACGGAGGGGCAGGGCGTCACCGATGTGCTGTTCGGCGACTACGGGTTCACCGGCAAGCTGTCGCGGACGTGGTTCAAGTCGGTGGACCAGCTGCCGATGAACTACGGCGACGCGCACTATGACCAAGGACACATTGATCACAACACTCGTGATTTTGTGTGTTAATCCGGTGAAATTGGAAAAACGGCAAAGCAGCGTGTTGCGCGAGCATGGGGATAACATTTTAGCAAAACAACTTGGCGGAAACCCATCCTTCAAAGTCCCCCCCCCCCCCCCCCCCCCAAACGTCGGCATTGCGAGAGCCACCTCGCTGAACAGGTTCTCCGGCTCGATTCCGCCGGTGAGAGCTTCAAAGGGAACCTAGGGCTGTGCGCCGCTAACGGAGTGGACTTCCTCCGCCGCTGCTCGCCGGGAGCAGGAGGCAAGTCGGCGGCCACCGCGCGCACCGTCGTCACCTGTATTCCCACGGGCCTCGCCGTCGTGCTCGCGGCGCTCGGCGCGACGATGCACATCAAGAAGCGCCGGCGCGCGGAGGCGGAGGTGGCCCTGGAGAGAGGCTCCGGTAGCGGCAGGTCTCGCAACGGCTGCTCCGGGCCCCTCGGCCGCGACTAGGTGATCGACGGCGTCCGCGGCGAGAACCTCATCGGCAGCGGCAGGTCAAGGAACATGTACCGCGACTAAATTTTCCCCGACAACCCTCACCGAATCTCCCCGTCTCCTCCTCCTCCCCAATCCGGCGACCCGGCGCGGGATCCATGCGGCCACGGCAACAGATCCCGCAACGGCTGCTCCGGCGCCATCGACCGCTTCACCGTCACCATTTCGCCACCGGCGTGGCCATTCTTCTAGGCCGGTTTAGGGGAGGCGGGTTCTTGGCGACGTCGCTGAGGCCGACCTCGCCGCCGGGGAATCCGCCGGTGAGCCCCATCATCTCCTTCTGCGACGCGGAAGGACGCGGGGGAGGGGGCAGGGGGACGACGTACTGAGGATAACGACAGGTGCCCAGCCGACGCACTGTTGCTCCACCTTGAGGACGGGCTGTCGCCGCTCCTCCTCGAGTCCGGGTCGTCGCCGCTTCGCCACGAGGCCGGCCGCCGCTGCTCCATCTCAAGGGTTGTCCGCCCCTACACGTCAGGGCCGCACACGCCGGGATCGCCCAGCCGACGCGTCGTCGCACCGCCTCGATTCCGGGCCGCCGCCGCTCCGCCTCGAGGGCTGTCCGCCACTACACGTTGGGACCGCACACGCCGGGACCACCCAGCCGACGCGCCGTGGCTCTGCCTCGAGTCCAGGTCACCGCCGCTCTGCCTCGAGTCCAGGTCACCGCCGCTCTGCCTCGAGTCCAGGTCACCGCCGCTCTGCCTCGAGTTCAGGTCGCCGCCGCTTCGCCACGAGGCCGGGCCGTCGCATGCGTCGGGGCCGCCTCGAGGTGACGAACTTGCCGTTGGCGATGGAGCCGTCATCAACCTCCGCGCGAGCGCCGCCGCTGTCATCGCCGTCGTCCGAGAGCTGGCCGGACAACAACGAGAGCTCACTCCGTTGAAAATTTGCTGACAAGTGGGGCTGCCGTACGCCACATCAGCGAAACATCAGCGAAACATGGGAAAATTTTGGTCCATACTACCGTAGGATATATTTTGCACGGATTTTAATAGATGAGATTTAAATGTTAAGGGACGTCACGTTTTAAAGTTCAAAAAAATCCAAATTACCGCCATAATCCATTGCGGTAGTACAATTCATTTCCCTAAACCAACCAGATATCCTTCACTCTTAATCTTTCATAGTGGATGAATTATTCCCCTGACTCGCCCTAAAGCATTTTAATCTTATGTGGCACACACGTGGCAGTCCAGTCAGTATAAAAAATTAAAAAAAAAGTGGGGTCACATGTCATACGTGGGTAATAGAGGATGGGGAAGATATGACATGTGGGCTCATCGTTTTTTAATTTTTTATGTTGACTGAACTATCACGTGTGCATCACGTAGGACTAAAACCGCTCTAGAGCGAGTCAGGGGTAATCCGTCCAATATGAAAAGTTGAGGATGAAAAATGTTTAGTTTTGTGGTTCAGGGGTAATTCGTACAGTCACAACAGTTCAGGAGGATAAATTGAACTTTTATTCAGTAAGTGGATTGTTATCCAGCAAAAGCCGAATATATTAATTTGCAGCATTGGCAGTACTCTTTCTTTGTTTTGTCTGATCATTTAAGAAACTAATAATTCTTTTTAGGGAATATAGAGAACTCTATATTTTATCTAAGGTACCACACGTAGCAGCAGGGGGACACAGAATGCTGGAACCAGATAATCTGGTAACTGAATCCACTAAAAAATCTTACTAAATTTAGACGTTAATAGATTATAATTAAATTAGTGAGATAGTATTATGCAGAAATTGAATTGTTGTTACAGGTGAGTTCCAGTTGCAGTGAGCATATTTTTCTAGGTGGCGACTGGTGAGTAAATACGGCAATTGCATATATGCACACATTTTTGTGCGTATTGCAATGGTTTCGGGTAATCAACTACGAGTTTGACCTGCAGTGGCGTTTACCCAGCCTGCATTTCTGGAATTTTATGGTCTACAGATACTGCAGTTGGTGAAATGTTGGTTGGTACCAGTTTGTTGAACACAAATACTATATGTGTAGCTGGAAGCAATATATTGACATTAGGTGGAATGTGGCCCATCAGATTCAAATCTGCCTGCGAAACTGACCAAGCTATTCCCTTTGAAATCCATGTCACCTTTTTTTAAGCCCAAGATTTTCACATGTTACTTATATATTGCTGCCATGGGCTGATGGCATGATTACAGCTGCTTACCATCTGTGAACCTTTTCTTGTGAAATAGTCATATCTGTGTTTTTTATCAGAAATTTTCAACATACTTGCATAGTAATTAAACTATCAGCTGCCATACTGCCATCGTTTTCAATTGTGCATTCCTTTGGACTGAATCCGTTAGGAGCTGGGCGTGTGTCAACCACAAGGAGAGCGGTTTTTTATCCTCTTGGAGATATATTTGGAGTTGCTGATGTTTGGAGGATTGATGTAATTCACTTACGTTGGTTTGAAAGGTGACACCTTCACAAGGAAGCAGAGAAAGAAGTTCAACATAGTATTGATTCTTTCCTTGCGTCTGATACATATCTTCCCTCCCTTTTGGCTCATGCGGTGTTGGGAATAGTTAATTGTGAAAACACTGTTCTTTTTCTATGGGAGTCCGCCGTTCGTTTGACAGGATATTTTACTTCAAGACCATCTTAACTTCTTAAGCTTATAATAATGAATAGTGTTTGTTTACTGAAAAATGCATAAGTTGCTCGAAAGACATTGGTTGGAACTAGCATTTTAATATGCTATGACAGCCTTATCGTCAAACAAAGTCAAAAGTCGCACAGAGTCCACAGGATTTGCAAATCACACGGCAATCTAATACTACTACTTAGTACTAATAATGAATATTGTACCTGGCTGTAGGGGGTGCCTTTTCAACTTGCAAACAAGGTTGTCAGCGATATATATTGATCCTGCCGAGTCGAAACAATATTGATCTCACTTACTATATTTAACTTTTATAGTATTTTAATCTTACTATTATTTTCAGGTGATCGTACGAAATCTTAGACAGTATCTCGGTATGATCCTTACGATACTACCAAATATTATTTAAAATAAGATGTATTGAAAATAATGTGAATAAATATGCTCAAGTTTACATAAAAACCAATTAAATTTATCAAAATCAAAAAATTATATGTTTTCGTTTATACAACATACTATATATTTTATATAAAAATTTGTAATCCCGATCGTATGATACTACAAATCGAAAAACGATCTTATATAGTATCTTGATATTGATTGCAAGCAAGTGGAGATTTTTCATGCAATTAGCGAGGACCTCTGGACGTGGCATTGTGATTTGCTTACAAGGAAATCAAAGTTTGCGTAATTAGATTCTGAATGAATTTTGTAGTAGATGCTGATACAGGATGGTGGGAATTTATGGGTGCTTAAATACTGGTTTATCCTAGCTAAATTTTGCCTGTAGGAAAGGGGAAAAAAAAATCTGATTTTGCATTATCTACGAGAATAAATGTCAGAAGATGTGATGAAATTATATTTCTAACCTGATATTAAATACAATTTTCAGGGCCCATACCGATCACCTGACATATACCCATGCAGTAGAGGGTAGACACTTGCATGAAACCCACGGCAGAATGAGACCATTCTATGGGCCACAAAAAGGTTCAATGAGTTGAACGTTGCATTACGGTGGGCGTTCATGATACGTTACTTTCGTCAGCTGACCACTTTGGTTTTGGCATTGGTATCAGATGGACTCCTGGTATTCTTTTCGTATTTTGGATTATTCTGTTTCACTATATCCCATGAACTCTTACTGCTGTACTACGTCGTTTATTCATGCTTGCTCTCACTTGCTAGCTGAATACTGAACTTACTAGCTCATTTTTATGTTACGGCGACCGATGTGCTATATAGAACCACTCCATTTGTTGTCAATCCGTAGCTTGTCACCTGTCAATATCATGTTTGTTCACGAGAAAATATATTGTTTCTGTCAAATTGGGAAGAAGTTGGGTTATTATAGTACTCCACTAAGTTCTGATAATTGCTAACGTTAGGGCAAAAAGTGGATGGGGATGACAAGGACCGGGATATACACAGCCAAACAGTCTAGCTAGAAGACCATGGTTTGGTCCTCAGGTCCTGTGCAGTTCAATGGAGCTGCCTCAACCTACATGTTGTCTAGACTTTGGGCATTTTTAAAGCCTTAAAGGTGAATGTAGCCTTATCTTTTGTTTCACCGAGCGTACGTCCTTTTCAACTATAACCTAGTACCTACCATAATTTATTTTGGCTCTATCTCTCACGTGTAAGATTGTACTGAGGTGGGGCAGTAATATAATTTCGACGGGCTGCCTTAAAAAAAAACAGAGATAGCAGTAGACCAAGTATGTGTTTGGTTTGGAGCAGCGTTTATAAAACCGTTTGGGGCGCGGTTACCGCGATCCCACAGTTTAGCGGTTACCGTGATAACCACGCGGTTATCGTGAAAACCGCACGGTTATCGCGAGATATACAGTGGTTTCAAAAACGGAAAACGTTACCGGACGTGGTAACCGCGCTAACCGTGGCGGTAACCGCGCGGTTTTGTAAACCCTAGTTTGGAGATCAAGTGGAATGGGTTCGACCTACCCTAATTTTTTCGGATGGGATGGTTTCAGTTATCTGTTTGGTTTATGGTATGAGATGGTTATAGTTTTTTGTTTGGTAGAAGAAATTGAGGTGGGATAGGATGCACAACTTTGCGCGGACCATTAGTGCCGTTTGACTCCCAACTGCTGGGGTGCAATGAGCGGAGAGCGTGGTGGCGGAGGAGCTCGTCGGCGCGAACGGCACACAGGCGAAAGGTGGTGGTGGCGGCGGAGGTGTGAGCGAACGAGCGGCGGCGGTCACGGAGGTGGTGGGGGTGCGGATGACCGGTAGCGGTCGCGGAGGAGCAGGCCAGCGGAGGAGCTCGCACTGGTCGCGGTGGTGGCGGAGGTGGCGGAGGAGCTCGTCGGCACGAGCAGGAGGCGGGGGAGATGGCTCCTGGATCGGAGAGGAGCGGCGGCCGCTCGCAAAGGAGAGGTGGCAGCAGGCCACGGACGAGCGGAGGCGGTCCGCAGCGATGGTCGCGGTGACCGGTGGCCAGGCGGAGGAGGAGGGATGGGAGCATCACCGAGCGGGAGGCGACGGAAGCGGATGACGCCGTTAGCTCCGTCGAAGTGGGATCGATAGGTCCGGTCGATTTTGGCGGACCACTTCGTTGTGGATCTGGGAGGAATATTCCCATATAGGATCATCTCATCCCACTCATCCCTCCATCCGAACCGCTCGAAAAATAGGATCGACCCAACCTATCCCGTTCCATCCCACCAACCAAACACATGCCAAAGTGTGCGGTCATGGAGAATACTGCTAGCTGCACGTTTACAGTGAAAGTGAAATTGAGCAAAATATTGTGCTAATCTTCATTCAAAAACATAGCTCTCATGCAGATTGAGCCACTTTCTGCACTGTAGCATCTGAGAACATACTACTACTGTACCACAGTACTAACATGGGCAGATACTCTGATCTCTATCATGCAGCTTCGCAAGTTGCTTCCAGAAAACAGAGGCAGCCGGCAGCCGCCCGTGTCCAAAACCATGGTCCGCGTGTATCCTCTGGCTTTATTTCATTTTCACCACCTATAATAAATAAACAACACAAAAGTTACACCATTACCAACACTGATCGTACGTCAAGCATGTCCATTTGGATTAAATGTAATTCTAACGCACACCAAAAGTGCAGTCAGCTCATTCTATCCAGCACTGCAATTGCCCGGTCAGGTTGTTCGTCGTACAATCCAAGAGCACGTACGTACGCAGGGCAATGGTAATATGGCATGGTATACTGGAGCAGCAGCCGCCGTCACCATCTTCACTAGCCGTAAATCGGGCACGCACGTATGGTTTGGGTCAGCAGCAGCCAGAAAGAAAGCAGCGGCGGCGAGCGAGAGTCGGTCAGTCACCCAGTCACCCACGCGGCCGCACCGGATTTCATCGACCACGGAACCAACGCAACAAATCCACCGATTCGGCCGTCGTCCGAGGAAGCTACCGCGTCACACTCCATAAACTCACACGATCTCTCTCCGTTTACAGCTATACACACGTCCACTCCGCCCGCGCCGCCACGCTCTTCTATATAAACCAGCCGCGGCACACGGCTCCGCTCCCCTCCCTCACCAAGCCACGCGCGCCCCCGTCCTCTCGCTCGCATTGCAAGCAAACGCACACGCACCAAACTCGCACTTTCCACCGCCCGACTCGTGAGCTAGCGTTAGAGCAGCAGCAAAGATGTGCGGCGGCGCGATCATTTCCGACTTCATCCCGCAGCGGGAAGCCCACCGCGCGGCCAGCGGCAGCAAGCGTGCCCTCTGCGCCTCCGACTTCTGGCCGTCGTCGCAGGAAGCCGCCGACTTCGACCACCACCCCTGCCCCGACCTCACCGCCCCCTGCACCTTCACCCCCGACCAAGGTAGTAATAGTACCAGCTAGCATGCATGCTACGTGCAACTCGTACGCTGAGCTGATCACTCGACGTGTGTATACGTGTCTGTAGCTGCTGAGGAGCCAACCAAGAAGCGGGAGCGGAAGACGCTGTACCGTGGCATCAGGCGGCGGCCGTGGGGGAAGTGGGCGGCGGAGATCCGCGACCCGGCCAAGGGCGCCCGCGTCTGGCTCGGCACCTTCGCCACCGCCGAGGCCGCGGCCCGCGCCTACGACCGCGCCGCCCGCCGCATCCGCGGGGCTAAGGCCAAGGTTAACTTCCCCAACGAGGACCCGCCCCTCGACGACCCGGCCACCGACCACCACGGCGGCGCCGGCGTCATGCCGTGCAGGGAGTTCATGGACTACGACGCCGTCATGGCGGGCTTCTTCCACCAGCCGTACGTCGCCGACGGCGTGCCGACCGTGCCGGAGGACGCGGCGCCCACGGTGGCGTACGTGCAACACCACCTGCCGCAGCAGCAGGAGGCGGGGCTGGAGCTCTGGAGCTTTGATAACATCCACACGGCCGTGCCGATGTGATCGACGATGATCATCAGATCGATGCATGCTAGCTCGTGTTTTAATTTCTTCACAACACAAAAAAAGTTCAATTCAGTTTATTGTTATACGTTTTTACAATGTTTCATTAGGTTTCATGTTATAGGAGTGATTTATCGGATTGAGCTCTCAAGTGACTTGACTTTTGAGTTCTTTGTGTAAAGATGAACGCTCCAATGAATAAAATGCAATTTGTATTCACACTTCTTGCATGCAGTACCACTATGAAATCTATACATGTGCTATACTGCCCACACATTGCTCACATTATATTGGATGCAATTAACATAGAATTAGGCTAAATCAGCATTCTTTCGAACCTCTAAAACAGTGGTTCGGCTTTCATGACAGTGCTAGTTCAAGTTAGACAATTGATTAGTAGTCTCACCTGCAGTACCATGTTTCTAGTTTCACATCCGCATGCCGATGAAGAAAAACTACAACTTCACACTGACGCTGGAACATGAAGTCGCAAGTCTTTCGCATCTGGCTGGTCCCAGGTCCCACATCGACTCATGGGATGCATAGTTTTGCATGAACAAGTTTCTAAGGCATTTAACAACGGATTTAATGACTCGCAAAAATCTGGATTTTTCAGCTACTTCTAGACAAACAAACTGTTTTTTCAGCAACTTCAAGTAGACACAAACTATAAGTAACGAGGCAACATATCATGTACACCATCACAGTTCGAGCATCATCCATTAATTAAAGCAGCCATGGTCAGTGCAAGGGCTAATTTTCTGTAACTCAAGACATGTTGATCTTCAGAACGCAGTTGCCCAGTCTCATAAACAAAGGAGAGTATATTCATAATGCGATGCCAAACAAATATCTTGAAGTGCAAAGGAGGTAAACAAAATTTAATTGTTCCTGTGAAGTCAGTAACACAATATTTTGACATCTAAAACAGTGTAAGTCTGGCATCCAAAACAGTGATGTCTAACTGATATGAGCCGTTTGGTGCAATGATGCCAAAGCTGTCGCAACTTAAACCTTAAAGCCCTTGCTGTTCCTTCTTCCTCTTGCCTTCTCAAATTTCCTTCCCTTTGAGCGAACATATGGCTTAGTGTTGCTGTGTGGAACTCCTGGAGCAGGGCCAAAGTGCTTAACAGCTTCCCTAGCGTTCTTGGGACCCCTCAAGAGAACCTATCAAGAAATATCGTAAATTACACATAGCAGTTATATAACATCCAGACTTAATGCAAGAACTTTCAGCAATGGAAATACAAACTATTTATCATGGTAGGTGACAATTCTGGTAGATATCAGGTTTCTTAATGTTTGTGGCTTAACGACTAGACCCGTTTGGTAAGTAAACAGTACCAAACAGAGCTAGCCCCACAAGTCATATATGAGTTACAACCCAGATATATACAAAAATAACTATAAATCAGTGTAACAAAATAAAGCATACCATAAATTGGACCAGAATATCTCAAAATGACAACCGAGAATTCCTAACTTATATAGCATATGGTGTAGTGCCAGAAACTGTGTTCTGTGACTCTACCGTGAAATTATAAATTAAATAGGGAAATATTCATGGTATGGTAGTAGGTAGCTAACACGCACTATCCACTATCGTATGATATATTGATGTGCATTAACCTTTTTCCAGTGTGTAGGAAATCTTACTAAATCTAAAAGTTAGTCATAACAAGAGAAAATGAATCATTCAAGTTTTCAAAACCAACTACCACATGTTAAATAAGTATATGTACTAATACCAATAGAATGGTTAAGTAGTCCCCAAGCAAGCTAATTTTGGTTGGACCATTTGACACCAGGGCAACCTTAACTGAATGCAATGGGCTGGTAAGCCAACCATTTTAGATCTATGCAAGGATACCAAGAAGAGGGTAACTGGTGCATCTGTTGTCCTCAATAATTGCAAAATCCATTAATCAGTAAAATGTTCTCAGATTAGCTAGCATATCCGCACGTCTTGATTGAAATACAGCACTAAGCATGAAAGGTTAACTTGGTCGTTGACAACTATAAGATGCATGGATCAGATAGAATTATATGTCCCAATCTTAAGTATTTCCCACACAAAAGCGACTGTACTAATTCATACAAGTGATGAAATACCGCAAGCTGTATGACCAGCAAGCAGCAGCTGAATTAAGGCTGGAGAATTATACCGTGTTCTGGCCAAGCGGGGCGCGGAGAGCGAGCTGATCGAACGTGAGGCACTCGCCACCGGCATTGATGATCCGTGCCCTCGCGGTCTCTGTGAACCTGAGAGCAGCCACCTTCATCGCCGGCACCTCATAGATCCTCTTGTCATCTGTGACGGTGCCCACGATCACGGCGATCTGGTCCCCCTACACTCGACACGCCACAAGCAGCGACCCAAATGAGCCCCCAAATCCAACTCTCTATGAACTATTCGCACCGAAATGGCATGGCGATCAAGTACCTTCCCCTCCATGAACCTGACGAGACGGCGCATCGATAGCGGGGGGCGGTTGGTCTTACTCATGAAGAGCCGCTTCAGGATGACGGCGTTGAAGTGGCTCTTGGTCCTCCGCACCAGGAAGCGGTAGAGCTGGGAGCAAGAACCAAAACGCACCAAATCAGAATCCCTGGGCATCATCAACCGCGAAGGATCTCACAGCACCGAGAGATCGAGGAGGAACTGACCTTGACGATGAGCTTGAGGTAGACATCCTCGGACCTGGGCGCCGTGCGCTTGGTCTTCTTGTTCCGGCCGCCGGCGACGAGGTCAATACCCTGCGGGCGACAGATCGGTACGGAGTTAGTCAGGTCGAAGCTGCCAGGACAACGGGGACGAGAACGACGACGAGATTACCATGGTTTTCCGGCGGCGGCGGCGGCGAATGGGTCGGCGGCGGCGGGGGGTGTTAGGGTTTTGGAGGCGAACGGGCGCGTGTGAGTTAAGTATGGGTAGGCAGGCCGGCGGGGTTTGGGGTAGCCACGGCCCAAATCTTCAATTGATTTTGGTCCAGAACGAGATTGCTATGTACGTGCCGCCCGTAGCAGTTGGGCTGGATTTGTGCAAAATATATGGGCTGATACTAATAGGTCAGACGCCAAGCTTGACCATGGTCCTGTTTGGGGAAACGTAAGAATTTGATAAAGCTAGCGGGTGGGAATCTGCAGAAGACTCTAGGATCATTTTTATGGATCCTATAACTATATCTTCGTAGAATCTGAGTGAAAATTTGATTTGAGAAGATTCTAACAGTTGCAGTTTCTAAAAAATCTCCAAATACTAGAAGTTTCCCTAAACAGGCTTCATATGTCAATGAGCTCGAGATTAGGATGGTGTGATTAATAGGTTGTATGTATGTGGTTCCATGAACTATGTATAGACTATTTGCACACGAAATGTTCATATGGAAAACATGTATGCACTTACAAGGAGTCTAATTGTCCAAGTCTGTTCATCTATTCAAACACAAACAGTAAGATAAAAATCCTCCGCTATTCTGACCGTACCGTACCACTTTTGGACAAATAAATATGATAACTATTTTAAATATATGAGAATACATAAAAAGATTGGCTGGTATAGTAAAAATCTATTTTAAATATGATAACTATTTTAAATATGCAATGTCTGTGTATATCTACCCTATAATTTACTAACTGAGTCTTACACCTACATTACTCATTCATCAAATCCGACGTTCCAAAATCAACGAATCCAATGCTTCAGATCATCCCAAGTTCCCCTCAACCTCCACTCCGTGCTCCCCTTTCCTCTCTCGCAGAAACCGTTGCACACACCCCTCTGCGCCCCCTCTCACATCCTCTCTCTCTCGCACTGACCCGGGAACCCTAGACCCGCACCCGACCCCCCATAGAAGCAGTGCCTCAGCCGACGAAAATCACGCCGCTGCACCCTCCGTCGATGACCACCGCGCAGCCATGGATCCTGCGTCATCTGCTATCCGTTGCGCCGCCACCAGATCCCTCTCCACCGCACCGTCATCAGGTCGTCATCAATCCCGGGTCGTGCCCCCTTCTCTACCGTGGCACTACCGACGGACCTCCCCGCTTCGTATATCGCATCCTTCCCCGGCATTCCTACCACCGGCGCCGTCATCCGTTCAGCGTCTTGCTGCTGCCACATCGCATGGGGCCTCCACTTCTGGTGCAACGAGGAAGTGGATGGCGAGGACCTCTGGTGACATCTCTAGGGGCATCCTCTGGTGGCGCTGCGATTTCACCGCCGACGGTAAGTTCAATCTCTTCTCCCTTCCAGATCAATATCTTCTCTCTCTCTCTCGATTCGATCTGTTTTGACTGGAACTATCAGAAGCATCTTCTGTTATGGTTTGCACGTTGTCGATTTTATCCAGTAGTTGTTCGGATGAATGCCACTGAAACTATCTGTACCCGGTTTCACTTTTGCATATTTTTCTTAGAGCCTTTTAATAATGGTTTATTAGATTCATTAGAAAATACTCTGGTGTAAAAATTATTGTCGATTGTACACTTTATTTTCACTTATAATTATACAACAAACTCCACTTGTGGTATTGATCAATGATCATTGTTCATTAGTCATTGGCATGACAAACTTTCAAAATGCTGGTGTTTTATACTGAAATCAGCAATGACCCCTATTTCTTAATGCCAAATCTTTGACATGAACTGTTATAGATCTCATCACAATATGGCCTTTTAATCATGTATTTTAGGATTGAATTTGTTCTTCTGTTATGTGGCAACTGGCATTCTGGCAACCAAGCGTAGAGTTCGCTGCCAATTTATAGGCAGGCTATAGGTGGTAAGGTTGTTGCACGTGTAACGTATTTGTGTTTGGATTGAGAGAATCCAAATTTCAACCAGATCTGTTTGGAATGCAGTTCTAGTTGGACAGCGGTGTAACATCCATATATATCCAAGCATCCATGTGCCCCATTAGACTTTTTTTTCTTGCCCGGGCATTAACACAAGAAAGGACAACAACTGGTACATGCAAGATCAACAATAGTGTACAACTACGCCACACATCAATAATTCTATATTAACTTTTAGTACCATTAGGTCGATCTTTACAATGAAATTGTGGAGCGTATTATAAAGAATACTTAGTTTGGACTTTCTTAGGAGAAGTATATTTTAACTTTTAATATCATTAAATTACGATTGGGAATGACATGGCAGAGTAACATACCATAAATTGCCGGCTATGTCATTCCACTATTTAAGAGGGTGTTTCCTCGTTTTTCATACTATCTAAACTAGTAATATGTACGTGCTAACGCTACGATAATATATTTGATAATGCAAACTAAAAAAAATCAAAAGATTATATATATCTTGCAAGTATAAAATGAGATATATTTTAAGGAGTAAATTACACTCACGTATATGAGATTATGTGGTGGATGCAAATAGATACAACAATTTGTAAATTGCTCACTTTGATACTGTCGGTGTTGTGGGCCCAGGGGTATGCTGATTCAGGGCTTAAGGCGGCCCCTTACGCCCACGTGGCCATCCCCCGAGGGGGGATCAGGCCCGAGGGTGACGTGGCGGCCGCCCTCTCTGTTTCCGGGCTCCCCTCGCGCGCTGCTGTAGTAGGGGTCGGGTTGCCCCGACCCCCTCGCGCTGTCGCCACGTGTGCCGGGTTAGGTGAGCGAGCGTCCCTAACGCTCACCTAACCCCATTAATAGCGACGCAGGCGAAGTACGCCTGCGCGCGCGTGCCGCATTTAATGCGGTTAGGCACGCGCGTGACGCGTTTGACACCGGTCACACCGGCTGACCGGCCTATGACCGGTGAGAATGATCGATGGGACGACGGTGCAGCGTCAGTGCACCGGTGGCACGTTAGGCGGTGTACTGCACTCCCCGCCTAGTCCCGTCAGAATCATGAGAGCGGTCCTCTTCTCTTATCCAACCGGAGTTGGTAAGATAAGTCCGGTCGTGCGTCGCACGGTTCGGACGAAGCCCGCAAGACTCCGTCCATTAAATGAAGAATGACGAGCGGCGTTGCCCACGATCGGATAAGCGGTCTGGCTAGGGTCACGTCACCTTTGTCATCGTATGACTTCTGCTCCAAGCATGTAAAAGAATATTTTTCCTTTTCTCTATAAGTGTAACCTGTTGGCCCAGGCCTAGAAAAGGGGTTCGATCCCTGAAACAACAATCTCTAAGCAACCACACAGGAGTAGGGTTTTACACCTCGCCGGCGGCCTGAACCTGTATAACTCCTCGCGTCACACTCTCTCTCGGGGCTTCTTGCTCCCTTGTTTTTCTTGCGCATCAGGTGGCCGAGTCACGTCCTGCGCTCCTGACCGAACTTACAAAGGGAGCCCTCACTATCCCCTGTTGAGGAGTTCACGAAGTCAGATACAATAATTTAGCCCCTGACCGAACTCACAAAGGGACCCTCACTGTCCCCTGTTGAGGAGCTCACGCTCCGTCAGATACAATAATTTGGCTAGTTGGTGTGAACCAGGCCAAAATGATCCACACAAGTAAAATTGCTCTAAATTAGTGCACACTAATGACATAACAGCATACACGTATGACTGTGATTTGGAGATCTTATTTCAAATCCAAATAAAAAGAGAAAATAGATGTGCAAAAGTTTATTTTTCATGTCCAGGATAGAGTATTTATTTTATTTCTTAGGGAGATTTGATCCTGTATATAACTCGTCTAATGTTTATTTGTATGTTCAAGACCAAGACAAACTCCTAAAAGAACATTTTAATTTTCATGTTCAGACACTCTTTCATCGAAAGTGTATTTCTATGATCGGGCATTTTTAATTATTTTGCTTTCCGTTGTTCTAAATCTTGAAAATATCATGCAAATAATAATAATAATACATTATCAGTGTAAAATTTTAATGTGTAACAATAATTACAAAACATCATGTATCATATTATATTAATTTTACTTGTGTGCAACGGTTTGGCTCAGGGTTGCACATATTGTACCGGAATAAGCATTTTACAAGTTACTGTTCCTATTTCCATGTTATGTACCGTGAACGCAATTTACTCAATTTTAAAGTAATGCAAAAAAACAGTATAAATAATAAATTTTAAGTCATGCAGAAAAAAAACCAGGTCCAGAGATGTATAGCACCAGTAGCTGTGCTATGTTACTCTCATATACAGAATATTTTTTTAATCCCCTGGATGTCTTTATTTTTGCTGCATAACACCACATTTTTCACAATTACAAGGAGGGTCACCTCAAGCAATCAAAACATCAATGGTCACTACAAGCATCGCTACAAAGAACATCATCTTGATGTAAACTGCTGGACCTGAATAGATTGGCCTATCTAACAGCACGAGGATCAGCTCCAACATCATCTTAAGCTAGAAATAACATCGATTTCTGAAAGCTAAGGAAGACATTAGCATGAGGCATGTTTTGCATGGCTCCAACTCCTGGACTCCTGAGAAACCAAACAGGGTCTTAGAAATTTTCTCCTTTAGCCACATCAAATATTTCAAGCAAATTACATCCAAATAAAACGAAATAACAGAACCGGCCATAGAATTGATGCATTACATCATTATTAATTACAAGTCATCAGCACACTTCAATATTCAAAAAGCCAGAGAACACACATCTTTACTGGATTCATCCAATAGCACTTTTTCATGGATATGAAGCTATTCATTGTCTGGAGCTCCAAAATTGGTTGGTGCATACAAAGGAGATACTCTACTTAATATCAAGCAGTTGACAGAATTTACATATTTTTGAAGTTATGGCACCTCACAAAAGGGAAAATTGACCTTCTGCAGCCTACATAACACATTTCAGCAGTTGACAAAATTTACATATTTTTGAAGTTATGGATAGTTCTTTTGCTCCTATGTAATTCAATAGTATTTCACCATATTAGTCAATATTCCAACTGATCAATTTCTGAAATAACATCGCGTCTAGAAATGCTAATCCTAATTTTAGTTTTGTTCTACTTACCCTGGAGAGATCCTGGTCGATGTCAACAATTATCGTGGCCATGTTGGTGGATGGGGACAAGGCTCTTGGAGGCTGTCTTCCTCCTCTCATTGGCAATGCGAACAGAGTCCTGTACCCTCCAGCTCCTGCACTGAGTGGGTGGGCCTCACACAGCCGGCGGCATTCCATGAGTATATAATATAGTTTAATCTGCATTCAACAAAGACAGAGTTATTGAACCCTCCCAAGTACTATTTGCAACAAAAATGGAAGATAACTGCATGAATAATTGTCACTCTAATATCACTCATTTTGGATGTGTCTGAAATCTGAATTTACAACTGAAAACAAGCTCTTAATGATTCTCTGAATGAAGTTTATGTAAGGAATATGGAGGACAAATCTATCAAGTGTATACAATATGATTGCTCTATTTGAAGATTTGTTCTGTTTGCAACACTCTACCTGTATATCTTCAAAATATGGGATTACTACATTATTGCAGATACAAATTAGCAATAATCTGACATAAATCAAGAGGAAAAACAAGAACAAATTGGATTTTTCTCTTTGTAGATTGCTTTTGTGCACTTATAAAGATAAGGGTTTGCCAAACTAATTTCTTTTTTTAACAACTTTCAGTATTGTCTATTAAATCCGATGTGCTTCTAATTAGTCTTATACAATATACACAATATGCTAAATTTTCAGCAATTTTAGCACCATGTTATCAGTTTCCATTTGCAGAATAACGAGGTTCTAAGTCTACATTTAATTATACTTAGGTATGATCAAAAACATTTCCTTCAACCATGGATTGATAATTTGTATATGATATTGTAAATAAACCTTATAAAATCAATATACCGTGGACAATCAAAGAGCTCTTATGGGTTCCCAATGACACACAAAAAAAAGGAAGACAGTCTTCAGAAGGATTTCTAAAGCGAAGTGTCACAGGAAGGTGTCTTGAAAATTGAGGAGTTGGCACAAGAATGGAAGGAAACGTGAACATCTGAACCATGGTCTATGTGACTTTATGCAATACAACACAATAACACAATAATGGGAGAAGATGGGAACTCTGAATTATTCAAGTCACCAGCAGCAACATTATCATGAAGTAGTACACGAATCTTTTAGGCATTGGCTGACCTTTTCTGCTCCATCTAATGGTGAATGAAAAAATCACAGTTGCAAGCCAAAATTAAATGGACAATATGAATATGCATATCTGAAATTTTTTATTCTTCTCTGCAGAGAGAATATTTTCGAAGGAGGTATAAACTTGCTCTGCATCTTACTCTGCCGCTTTGGCTGCTACCCATCTTGTTTGGATATAACATTTTAATGTAAATGATTTTTATCTGCGTTGTGCAGATATCGATGCACGGTACATTTTTTAAAATCACAAACCATAATTTAGGTTAATGCTTAGCCTGGATGGAATGTTTACAAGCCATTGGGATTTTACCAGGGATTTTTCTGATTAAATAGTCTCTTGAAATGCTCACATTTGCTAAAAACGGAGATAACCAATGAAAAATAAATTAAAAATATATCTGAAGAGTTTTAACAAACACATTGCCAATGGTAAAATTTTGGTTTTAAACCAAATTGATTATGGTTAAATTTTGAGAGAGTTGCAAAGTAGGTTGTAAATACTCCATCTAGGCCAAGCAAATATTATCTTTTATCACTTGTGGTTGTGAACCTTCTGTGCTGCCATTTGACTAATAAATATATATTGCCATTACTAAATATTACCGTAGCATTAGCACGGGCATATAATTTGCACCTGTATCTGTTCGTATTCAACATTCATTCCTGAAAAGTATATAACCATTTGCTAAAGGGTAGCT
The DNA here is from genome assembly GCA_000573905.2 of Oryza punctata. Classification (NCBI taxonomy): domain Eukaryota; kingdom Viridiplantae; phylum Streptophyta; class Magnoliopsida; order Poales; family Poaceae; genus Oryza; species Oryza punctata. The sequence goes on along the minus strand of CM002494.2, from coordinate 31,879,919 downwards.
CTTAGGGCATATATTTTGTACCTTATTTGAACAGTGTACAGAGTAAACTTAAAAGTAAATAAATAATCAATGTGCTCTAATGCACATGGAGATATTTCTTTAAAGCCAAAATATTTGGTGTGTTAGCAAAACCACTGATAATTTTCTTTGTCCAGCATCCCCTAAGATATGCCGATTTTCATTCATGCATGAGACAAGGTTGCCAAAAAAACTAAACCAACATCTCAACCAACAAAAAACCCAAAGTTGCCAATACCTAAATTTGATGTATACATTCACCATGATCTGAATCCATACAAGGCAATTTGTTTTTACCAAACAAGGCATTCAACAGCTGCAAACAATGTTAAGAAATTGGCTCTCAAAAACTGCACAATCATCAATAGGTTTCCTAGGGAATTACATGCTCATGAAATCAATACTCAATCTATATTATGGATGGCAGACAGAGAAGGGGGAGCGGTAGGGGAGGAGGGTTTCTGTACCTTCTCTCGGTGGTGGAGGGGATTTGGGTTGGTGGTGGTGGTGTGTGTTGGAGAAGGCAGCGGCGTGTCGGCGGAGCAGATCGGCGAGGGAAGAGACGGAGTTACGGCGGGGCGAAGGAGATGGGCTTGGCGATGATGAGCCCGGTGAATCTGGCCGACGATGATCTAGCTATACGGAGGCGGGTGCTCAGGTGTAGATCGGAGGTAGCGAGGGAGTGGGTGTTCGGTGTTCCGGCGGAGGGGCCGCACGGAGGAGGTCGTCGTGGCGGTGGTGGCGTGGATCGGTGGAGGAGGCAGCGGTGTGGTGCGGATCGGTGTTCCGGCGGAGGGGCGGCTCGGAGGAGGTCATCGTGGCGGTGGCGGCGTGGATCGGTGGAGGAGGCAGCGGTGTGGCGCGGATCGGTGTTCCAGCGGAGGGGCGGCGCGGAGGAGGTCGTCGTGGCGGTGGCGGCGTGGATCGGTGGAGGAGGCAGCGGTGTGGCGCGGATCGGTGTTCCGGCGGAGGGGCGGCGCGGAGGAGGTCGTCGTGGCAGTGGCGGTGTGCGAGCAGCGGGACGGGGACTCTGGCGGCAAAGGGAGCGGGGTTGGAAGGAGAGGAGGCACGACGGAGGGTGGCGAAAGGGGAGGGGCGTCGGCGGTGGCCGAGGAGGGGAACGTCACTGGATTCGGCGGTGTGGTGGCAGGGGATGGAGGAGGTCAAGAGGAGGTGGTGGCGAGGGGATCTGGGCGAGAGGAGAGGTTGGGGGAAGGAGAGCGTGTGAGGGAGGAGTGGATCAGGGCTGCGGCGGCAGCGACGTGGATCGTGGGTGGCTGAGTGTGGCGGCGGTTTTGGAGGAGCGACCGTGAGAGGAGGGCGCAGCGGCGGCGGCATGGATCGGCGCTGCGGTGGTGGTGGCGTGGATCATGGGAGTGACCGAGAGAGGAGGGCGGTGCGCGATCTGAGAGAGGAGAGGATGCGCGATCCAAAGACGAGGGGAAAGGTGCGTGCGGAGGGGAGAGAGGGGGCACGTGGCACGATCTAAACCGTAGATTAGATGATTCTGGATCGTTGGATTTGATGAATGAGGTATGTAGGAGTGTAGTTGGTGAATTATAGGGTAGATAGGCTTGATTGATATGTACATGGTATATCACTGTAGTTTAAATTTAATCTATACAACTTGAAATAAAAAAACAAATGACTGGGAATAGTACACATAATCAAAACTCAAAAGTGTATTTCTTCTTTTAACTTGTGTATATTGAATTTAAACTTTATTGATCTATCTTCTTAAAAGTGTTATTTTTTTAACTCTCGATCAAACGCAGCCTAATGACTCGTGCCGTTTTCTGTGCCACTCCGTGTGACGCATGTGTTTGCTACTACGTGGATTGTCCCGTAGCTAGCTGATCAGATCTCTAGTTAGCTCCATAAATATAAAGAAACATAGCCATAAATAGCTGGTTATAGTTGAAATTGTGGAGTTTGTAAAACCCTTTATTTATTTTTTAGCCTCAAAACAATATAGTGGGGATAGGCGCGACTCGTGTATGGCGCATGTGCTGAAACTAATATGCTAGTTTTGACAAATATCATGCTTAAAATTGTGAAGAAATTAAAAAAAATGATCGGTTTTCACATAAAACCATTTGATCAAAAGTCTAAGTTTTTATTTTTGGTCATTCAGTGTTCAGCAAACCGGTGGGGGCGGTTTTTACTTCCCATGCGGAAAGGTAAAAAACAATGTAAATTGCATATATGATGTATTTTATAGACCAGAAGGAACTAGCCGAGCAAATTGAAGGGTCCGTTTTGAAATGATTTTTTTTTCGATTGTGGATTTGTTCTATACTATGGTGTTGCCTTGATAGTGCAATGGTACTTAAATGCTTGTAAAGAATATTTTTTTAAGAATAGAGTTTTGGACGATTAAAGTTGCATTGTCTTGCATATACATAGTTCTTCATAACTTTAACATGTTGTCCGCTCACTATATAGGTACTGTTGGTAAATATATGTCAATCTGAATGGTTTTACGTGTTAAGAACATAAACATGATAATCGTTCGACTTCGTGTTGCACGTATACGACACAACACTTACCATAGAGGTGTAGATACATGCCCACTATAAAAGTCCTCAGCGATTTTCACCGTACAGTACAACTTTTGGATAAATAAATATGATAGCTATTTTAAATATATGAGCATACATATATTTCCTAAAGATAACTACTAAAACTCTGTCTAATTAATAGATAGAATATAAACTGTCATGACGTGGTCTTTGAGATTCTTTATTGAACTTGATCTTTTCTGGATAAACTTCCATTGGATGATTGACCTCCTTCCTTTATCGAACCCACTAAGAATCTTACCATATTCTTGTGTTAACACTATTCTGACTGTATCATACAACTTTTGGACAAATAAATATGATAACTATTTTAAATATATGAGAATACATTAAAATATTGGCTGGATTGGTAAAAAACTATTTTAAATATACAATGCATGTGTATATAACACTTATTATTCATATAGGATGATATACAAAGATAAGATAGGATGATTCTTATAGAATCATATAAGTATCATTTTACCGATGTCAAAATCAAGAATAGCATCAAGGGTGTTGCCGCCATAGGATACTCCAGCCGGGAGGCTATTGTTGTTGGTTAGTTGAAGGAGGTTGTCCATTGTGAAGTTGAAGAGGAACCGCTCACGAAAGTACACATGGAGAGACAGAACTCCATATCCGTCGTCAATAATGTCACGCAGGGTGTTGTCGACGGGAGTGGCGCCGAGGATTCTCGCGCCGCGAGGGACAACCGGCGCTTCCAAGCTGGTCCCAGCAGCAACGCCGGCGGGGAGAGACGCGTTGCACGCCGCCGGAGTTGGAGCGGCCACCACCACCTTGCTGCCGCTCATCAGGGAATCCATCATGGCGCTCGACGTCACGTTCAGCACCACCATGAACTGGCCCTCGCTGGTCGTCGTCGTGTTGATGCTAGCACTCGGGCCGTTGCTTAAGTTGATCTCCAAAAGCAAGTTACCCTGATCTGCATGCATGCATGCAGCATAAATAATAGACTACCTAAAAAAACATAAGTATTTTGAAACTAATATAAATAATAAGTTTGCCTAAAAATATAAGGGATTTGAAATACTAGTTACCAATCCAACTACCTCTCATTTAATTATTTTCTCATTTATAATCTTTTTTTATTTATTATCAATCTCTATTAAAAAATCTTAAAAAACTTATATTTGTAGACGGATGGAGTACTCCTAATTAGCATAGCGTCCTTCCTATAATTAGTTGCTTACCAGGACGGACGGTGCATAGCACTGTGCCGGAGATGATAGCGGCTATCCTCGCCTCCGTGCCTCGAGCTACAAGCCCAGCCAGAAACAGAGTGACTAGCAGAAGGATTTTCATCACTGCCTAGTTACAAAATGGATTCAAATTTGTTCTTATGTTATGTGGCAACTGGCATTCTGGCAACCAACGTAGAGTTTGCTGCTAATTTATAGGCAGGCTAGAGGCGGTAAGGTTGTTGCACGTGTAACGTATTTGTGTTTGGATTGAGAGAATGCAAATGTCAACCAGATTTATTAAGAATGCAGGTCTATTTGGACAGCAGTGTAGCGTCCGTATATATCCTAGCAACCATGTGCCCAATAGACTTTTTTCTCTTGCCGGGCATTAACACAAGCAAGGACAACAACCGGTACATGCAAGATCAACAATAGTGTACAACTACGACACACACCAACAATTCTATATTAAACTTTTAGTACCATTAGGTCAATCGTTACCAATGAAATAGTGGAACGTATCATAAACAGTACTCTGTTTGGACTTTTTCAGGAGAAGTATATTTTAATTTTTAATATCATTAATTACGATTGGGAATGACATTGCAGGGAAACATACTATAAATTGTTGGGTATGTCATTTCATTATTTAAGAGGGTGTTCCCTCGTTTTTCACACTATCTAAATAGTCTTGATAAATTTTCAAAATTTTGGCAAGATGGATCAATATGTACATGATACATCACTGTAGTTTAAATATAATCTATACAACATGAAATAGAAAAGCAAATGATTGTGAATAGTACACATAACCAAAACTCAAAAGTATATTTCTTGTTTTAACCTTTGTATGTCGAATTTAAACTTTATTGATCTATCTTCTTAAAAGTGTTAATTTTTTATTGGCTACTTGGATGACACTTAATAATATGGGCACATCTAGCTCCTTAAATATAAAGAAACATAGCCATAAATAGTTGGTTATAGTTGGACCGTGGATTGGAATTGTTGACTTGGTAAGACCCTTTTATTTATTTTTTTTGCCTCAAAACAGTATAGTGGGAATAGGCACAACTCGTGTATGGCCCATGTGCTGAAATTAATATGCTAGTTTTGACAAATATCATGCTTAAAATTGTGCAGAAATTAACGAAAAATGATCGGTATTCCCATAAAACCATTTGATCAAAAGTCTAAGTTTTTATCTATGGTCATTCGGTATCCAGCAAACCGGTGGGGTGGTTTTTACTTTCTATGCGGAAAGGTAAAAACCAACGTGAATTGCCTATGATGTATTTTATAGACCAGAAGGAACTAGTGGAGCAAATTGAAGGGTCTGTTTTGGGCTGATGTTTTTTTTCGATTGTGGATTTGTTCTATACTACGGTATTGCATTGATAGTGCAATGGTACTTAAATGCTTGTAAGGAATATGTTTTTTTAAGAACAGAGTTTTGGACGATTAAAGTTGCATTGTCTTGCATATACATAGTTCTTCATAACTTTAACATGTTGCATTGTTGGTAAATATATGTCAATCTGAATGGTTTTACGTGTCAAGAACATAAACATGATAATCATTCGACTTCATGTTGCACGTATACGACACAACACTTACCATAGAGGTGTAGATACATGCCCACTATAAAAGTCCTCAACTATTTGTTGATGCGAAAAACACGAAGGTCTGGGAGTTCTGCTTAGCTCTAGTGTAGGTCTTGATTTTTAATGAGATGCAAACGTGCCAGTCAGTTTGATCCTGGAACTGAAAAGATAAATATATTGACGATCAAATAGTCGATCAGATGATAAGCCGATATAATAATTCCAGCGGATGTTGATAGGGTTTTGAAATATCGGCTATATATCCAATGTCGATTCCGATACTTGAGTAAATAATGATATAAATACGATGGAAGAACTTGAGCAATCAATCCAATCGGCCGATGATAATGATGAAGTAAATATCCAATGAACCAATCGGCCGATATTGAAATAGAATATTAAATGTAGGTTCGATGATTAAAATATACATCGGCTGGAAGTTCGATGTAAATATAACTTATCAACTAGCACTCCGATAAAACATTAGCATGAACATATTAGCTTAACAAGATTTATATTCTCGATAATAATTTAGTAGGTCGAACCTAACCGATACAACACGAGATTGTTTTGATAATGTAATACTCGATGAACCGATAGATCTGTCCAATGTAATGGATATAACAAATCTATTTAAAATAGTATTGTGATTGTAGAGATATATCGGATAAGATAGAAGATCAGACCTAACCGAGACAGTCCCAACTAAACTAATACGTCTCTAAACAGAATGCAATTTAAATAGAATTGAAATATCATGTAGATAAATATATTAACCGAATCAGAGCGATCAAAAGATCAAAGCGATTAAAATAGAATTGATCTGCATGCATGCATGCAGCATAAATAACGAGACTATCTAAAAAAATCACAAGTATTTTGAAACTAATATAAATAATAAGTTTGCCTAAAAATATAAGGGATTTGAAATACTAGTTATCCAATCCATCCACCTCTCATTTAATTATTTTCTCATTTATAATCTTTTTTATTTATTATCAATCTCTCTAAAAAATCTTAAAAATTTTATATTTGTAGACGGTGAGAATACTCCTAATTAGCATAGCTTTCCTTCCTATAATTAGTTGCTTACAAGGACGAACGGTGCATGGCACTGTGCCAGAGATGATAACGGCTATCCTCGCCTCCAAGCCTCGAACTACAAAGCCCAGCTAGAAACAGACTGAACAGCATGGCACTGTTCTATTTGGACAGCGGTGTAGCGTCCGTATATATCCTAGCATCCGTGTGCCCCATTAGACTTTTTTTTCTCTTGCCGGGCATTAACAAAAGCAAGAACAACAACCGGTACATGCAAGAGCAACAATAGTGTACAACTACTACACACCAACAATTCCATATTAAACTTTTAGTACTTTTAGATCATAGGATTTCCTCCATAATCATGCTTAAATTCTCTTAATTCACCATATAATTTTTATGAAAATTAATATTCTATTAGTTGAGCCCTACTTAGTCCTAAGTTTTGTTATTTTCTAGCTCCGCCACCACTTAGATCGAATCGGCACGTACATACACTGGGCTGGAACTAGCTTGGAGAAAGCGCAGCCAGGAGCAACTTACTTGGCCAAGTGATGTCAAAAATCTCTTCCCTAAATCTTTTTTTCTATAATAAGTATTTAAGAGTAAAAAAATATTTTTTTCAATAAATAGTCTAAATATATCTCCGTAAAATAAAAAATATGGAACCCCTAGCAACAGAAGTCGGACTCCCTCAACCCGCATCTGATCAGATAGCACGATATGGCATTGCGATCGCACCATCTGGGGCCACCATCCCGCTCCACCCTTCTCTCGTGCGGAGATACTCGCTCAAGTTACTAAAAATTGGGAACGAGAACGATTCTCAACTTGTGGAGAGTGCAAATGAAGATGAAGAGGATGCCAATTTTTTTAGAGAATAACAGTGGGTAGGCTAATATTTCCTAACGACCTGAAATTTTGGTATTTGGAAGGGTATAGCCTATGGGGGAACTGTTGGCCATGGATGTTACATAAACAGAGATATACATACATGCTTTATTTAATTTATCACTAAGCACGCGCATGGCATGGATTATTTCATTACTAGCTGGCCATTACACTAGGCAGTGTTAGATCTCATCAATTGTTAGGAGAGTAGGAGAAGGGCCCGACGCCAAAAGCAACATAAGCATCAAGGGTGTCGCCGCCGTAGGATACTCCAGTTGGGAGGATGTCGGCTAGCTCACGAAGAACCTCCATTATGGCGTTATTGAGTAGGTAATCTAGCCCTTGCGCAAGTCCTGGAAGAAGACTCGGAGATTGCAGCTGGTCGAGAATTTCACGCCGTATATTGTCTGCAGCAGTGGCACCGAGTATTCTTGCGCCGTGAGGGACAACCGGCGCCACCAAGGTCGTCCCGATGGCGGCGGGGAGAGACGCGCTGCTCGCCACCGGAGGAGTGGTCATCGCCACTCTGCTGCCGCTCATCAGAGAATCCATCATCTCGCTCGATGTCACGTTCAGCACCACCATGAATTGGCCCTTGTTGTTCCTCCTGATGAAGCCATTGCCAGCAGTCGGGATTTGGTTGCTACTAATCTCCAGAAGCACAGTACCCTGCGGCTGCAGATCTGCATGCGTGCAGCATGGGTGAGTGTGACTGATTGAAAACTACTTACACACACAATAGCTAGCATCGATTAGCTTGCTTACTGGGCTGTGTAAGGCATTGCAGTGAGCAGAAGACGACGCCAGCTATACTCGCCTCCGCGCCTCGCGCTACAAGCCCCGCTATGAACAGAGTGGCCAGGACAAGGCTTTTCACTGCCATACGATTTAGAGCTGTTCTTCTTTTGTGTGAGCAATTTTTGGTGCCAATTATATAGGCAGGCTAGACTAGAGGAGCCGGTAAATTTCTTGCACATTTGTGTGTGTATGGATTGAGCACGTACGCGGCATGCAAATTTCAACCAGCTACGTCTGGAGTGCATTTCTATTTGGATTGCGGCGTAGCGTCCGTATATATCCTAGCATGCATGTGCTCCATTAGACAAATTTTTTTCTCACTGGCCATCTATCTATCTATTGTATTTTTAAGACAGATCGAAAAATAAGCATCACGTTCGCTGTGGAGGCTAGAAATTCTCATATTAATCGAAGAAAAATAAAAAGAAAAATCCAAGTAGAAATACAATCTAAAAATAACTGAAATTCGGAATTAAAGATAAGCAATATTGATAAATGAGTCCATACAAGAACCCAATCGTGATTAATTAAAATTTGGAATAAAAAATAAATAAATTTCTGAAATTAGGAAAGGAAAAGAAGAGTTCAAGTAGTAATACAATTTTGAAATAACTAAAATTCAGAATAAAAAAAGAAATATTGAAACAATAATTAATCCATCTATAACACAACACGAGATTAATTAGAGTTCAAAATAAAAAATAAAATAAATTCAGAAAAGAAAAGAAGAGTCCAAGTAGAAATACAGTCTAAAAAATAACTGAAATCCGGAATTAAAAATAAGCAATATTGAAAGAGGAAGAGGAGTCCATATAAGAACCCAAGATTAATTAAAATTCGGAATAAAAAATAAATTTCTGAAATTAGAAAAGAAAAAGAAGAGTACAAGTAGGAATACAATTTTGATATAACTAAAAGTTAGAATAAAAAGGAAATATTAAAACAACAATTAATCCATCTATAACACACCACGAGATTAATTAGAATTCGAAATAAAATTTAAGATAAATTCAGAAATTAGAAAAATAAAAATAAGAGTTTAACTAGAAATACAAATTATAAATAACTAAAATTCATAATAAAAAATAAAGACTATTGAAAGAATAGAGTATCTAGAACATATGACGAGATTAATTAAAATTTGGAATAACAAATAAAATAAATTTCGAAAATAGAAAACTAATTATAAAAGTTCAAGTAGGAATACAATTTACAAATAAAAAATATTAAAATGAAAAATATGGATTTTTCGAAAAGAATAGTTCATCTAGAACACATTGATATCAAATATCATTAAAGAGGAGAAAAACAATAGACCTCTAAATGAGTAATGTGGTAGTAGTTGATGGGACATATAAAAACTATAAACATATAAACAAAACCCCAAATAGAATCGAATGACGATTAAGAGGAGCAACAACGGACAAGTCATTAAACAACACAGTCACGGCGGTTAGCAGGATTCTATAAAGTAAAAAAAATAAACCTCAATTTTTAATCATGTTCAATTTTTAAAATCTAATAAAGAGGGGAGGCAGAGGCGAGTCGCGCATAGAGGAGTACATTGGCAAAGCCGTTAACATTTTAACGTGACTTCTAAAAAGTAAAAAATGAGCCCAAACTATAATTATGTTCAATTTTTAAAATCCCAACGATAATAAAGAGAGAAGGCAGCGGAGGGGCCGTAGAGAAGTACAGTGGCGGTGTTTGATGGAACTTTGAAAAATATATAAAAACAAAACCCCACAAGACAATGAACTCTAAAAACTAAAAAGTCTAATTTTTAAAAGTTTCATGGAAGATGAATAAAAATAGTGATAGATCGGCAAGCAAATAAAGGCTTGACAAATGAGTAAGGGGTAGCGACCGAAACGACTTTTAAAAATTATAAAATTAGAAACACAAAGATGATATAGTTCGATCTATCAAAATCTAAAAAACAAGATAGATAATTTAATAAATTTTAAGTAAAATTATACATAAAAATAGATAATTTTGTATGGGTCTTGGCCGCAATTGCACGGACCAAACACCTAGTTGTACTAACAAGGACAACATGACAACCAGTACAAGATCACCAATAGTGTACAATTAGAACTACGACACCAAAATCGCGAAAATAATTTTGTCCCAGAGAGAATGTCCTCCACTTATTTTTTTCGATGTTCACCCAAATAATTACAATTTTTTCTAAATAAATTGACAAGAATATACAAATTAAAATTTGACTTCCATAAATTATAACAATTTAACTATAAATATAAATATTCGTATACTAGTTACTTAATTTATGAAGTGATACATCTCACATCAATATTGTAACACCTAAATTTTATTTGTTTAAAATTTTCCCAATTAAAAATTTGACTTTCAAAATTTGGGCCTTATTTGTTTTTGTGCCTAATAGATCTCACATTTTTTTCTCCCTCCAAAAATTCATTCCAAAATCAATTTCCTTTTGTCAAAAAAAAAAGAGAGAAAACCCCTGTTCTTGGGCTTCCCCTTCCTTTTCTCTTTTCCCTCCTCTCGGCCCAACTCCTTTTCCCCCTCTCCCTCTCTTTTTCTCCCGAATGGGCCGGCCCACCACCCCCCTCCTCCTCCCGGCCCAGCTCTCCCTCCTCTCTCCCCTTGGCCCACGGGCCTTTTTCCCCGTGCCGGCCCAGCCCACGCCGCCTTTCTCCCACCTCCCGCCCGCGCCGCCGCCGCGCCCGCCGCCCGCCGCGTCGCGCCCACGCCGCCCTGTCCCCGCCGCGCCGACCCGCGCCGCTCGGCCGCGCCGCCCGCGCCCGCCGCGTGCGCCGCCGCCCGACAGCCGCCCGCGCCGCACGCGCGACGTGCCGCGTCGCGTCGCCGGCCCCGCGCCCCGCGCCGCCGCCCGCACCACGTCGCCGGCCGTACTCGCGCCCCCTTGCCGCCTATAAAACCCCCACCCCTCCCTCACCACCCCACCACCGCCGGCCGCCCACTCGGCCGCCACCGCCCCCCTTCCCGGCCGGCGCCGCCGCTCCCCGCCCCCCCTCCCCCCGGCCGCCGCCGGCCTCCCCCTCCCCTCCCTCCCCGGCCACCTCGCCGCCCGGCGCCCGCCGGCCAAGCCGAGCCAGGCAAGCCGCAAGGAGGAGGAAGAAGCCGACAGGTGGGCCCCCCTCCCCCTCTCTCCTTTGGCTGCCATGCGGGCCCCACGCCCCCTCCATCTCTCTCTCTCCTCTCTCGGCTGACATGTGGGCCCTCCCCACGTCAGCCCTAACGGAATATTCCGTTATCCTTTTTAATTTAAAAATTCCCAATTTTTCAGAAAAGTCCCTCTACCTTTGAAAATTCATAAAAATTCAACCGTAACTCCGTTTGACCCCGTTCAAGTTTCTAAATTTTTCTAAAATTGAGATCTACACAGTGGCACACTTGTTTATTTGATTTGAGCTTGTTTTATTGCCTTTTTATTTATTTGTTCTCCGTTCCGCGTATAGAGTACGTGTACGAGGACGCTCCGGACGCCGGTTTCGAAGAAGAAGACCCGCACCTCGTGCAAGGCAAGCCTCTTTGATCACATTGCCCCTATATTTTGAAATGATATGTTGATTGAAAAATGCATTGCTTAGTTCACACGATTAACATGTTTAGGCCTCGGATTGTTTATACAACCGACGGACCAACCTAGTAGTCGCACTTATATTTCATAGGTTGATGATTCCATACCTTTGATAGCTCCACAAATGTTTACGCCGGTATCGTTATACGATTACCGAGGTAGTTTCGCTTAGCCATGCTCACGTTGTTGCCGTGTGGGAAACTTGGGTATTTCCAAATTTTATGCTTAAAAATCCGGTACGTTGTACCGAGGTTTTGTGAAATAAAATGTGTTGTGAGAATGGTGATGATGCGGAGTCAAGCCTTTGTGGTTTGGCTACGTGTTATCGTTAAGGACCGATTCCTTTGGGAAGTCCATCCGAACACGTTACAGTGCGACCACACGGGTATTTATGGGATGCCTCTGGCTAAGTAAATTGTTATCACATGGGAGTTGGTGTGCCAATGGTTGTGGAATGCCGAGGATAAGGAGATGAAGTGTTACGCATGTTTTGCCCATCATGGGTGTCTTTGTGCCTCTATTGTGGCATGGTACCAGTAGGAGTAGGAGGCATCCTCGGTATTTCCTGAGTGGACGACGGCTGGATTTGCCTGATACTCGGCTATGGATCTTAGCCCAACTAGGTGGCATGCGATTTTCATGGGTTAGCTTTGTTAAAGCCTTGTCACGAACTTCCGTTGCCGACGGGTACACGGTGTCAGTTTCGTGTCGTGTGGGTAAAGCGTACAACCTCTGCAGAGTTTAATGAACTGTTCGAACAGCCGTGCCCACGGTCAAGGGCGAGTGTAAGGTGTTTCTCATAGCGTAGATTTGTTTGACAAATGTTTGATGAAAATGATTGGTGGGAAGGGTTTCGTTTCCAGAGTTTGCCTGTGTGGCAAACGGCTAACCTTTGTGGTTAGGAACGGGTCTGTGTGACCTGGGGTGTCGTCCGACACCGAGGTGTTGTTAGGGCCATGATGGCGTTGCAGTCCTGGGGTGACTGTATGGACCATATGTGGTTGTGAAAGCAAGAAGGTATTAATGGAAGAAACAGATCAACTGTTGTTCGTTAATCGTGACAAGTTGTTGCAAAGCAACTTGTGGAATGGGTCGAGGCGTGAGCCTCCTCCCGACAACTAAAACTTGATTCACTCACTAGGAGTTTTGTGAAATAAATCGTTTTGCCAAAAAGGCTGCTTTCGCAAATAAAACCCTAGCTCTCCTTGTCTTAACCAAGCATGTCATTCTTTCCCCGGCTTGCTGAGTACGTGAAGTACTCACCCTTGCTATATAAATATATCTATAGAGGATGGAGACGAAGACGTCGACCCGACCGCCGAGGAGTGTCTCCAGGAGCAAGCCGAGTACGAGGACTTCTAGAAGGATCGTGCCTAGCCCCAAGCCGTCGCCTGTGGATCGAGAAGGTTGCCTAGACGCTTAGCCGCTGCTGCGTTTTCCTTTTGCTTTATGGACTTTTGTAATGTGCGTTGCTCATCTCTGGGCCTGTCCGGGATAGCAACTTATGTAAGGCCTAAAACCCAGTGATGTAATAATAATCTACTTTGATTCCATGTTTATTCTGTGAGTACCAGCTAGTGTATCCTGGGACTGGTACTATATCACAGGTAATGCGTAGCACCTCTGTATGAGTTAGCTGGTGTTATCAGTTAGCGAGTGTCGGGGCGTTACAAATATATATGTTGTTAACATTTTCCTAAAATTTTAACAACTATTTAATTGATATGAAAAAATCGAAGGATGTGTGTTTTCATACTCTGAGTATGCACGTGTTTATATGAGTGTATGCGTGTATAGTACTTATTGTAGTGGGATAAACCTTTAGAGTGAAATTATCGTCCTTAGGGATAGAGAGAGTATCACGTGCGAAAATGCTAATTAGCAAATGATGGCTGTTGGTCTCTTTTTCTATATGGAACCATAACTTTTTCAATTTTTTAATGCATGCTCTGCAGCGGATGTTCTGGCTTTATGGGCTTGGCCCATTTCGTAGCGCTTATTTTTTTTCCCTGTTTCACTATATTTGAAGCACCGATATATGGGTTTCACGGACAACATATACTATTTTTATAAAAAGTTTTTATGCATATTTTTACTTATAATTTTTTTCGCTGGACTAAAATGGCATATATACATCTTGTGAAGTTGTCTTGTACATAGTTCTTCTAATATGATGTCAGCTCACTGCATGTTAAGAACGTCAAAACGTGAGCATATAATCATTCCGACTTGGCGTTGAACGTACAACAGATAACATTTACCATAGGCGTGAGAGTGGATTTTGAACACGAGGGATCTCCCCTCATTATTTATATATAACTTAAATAATTATAAAAATTTTTAAAAAAGATATATTGACTTAATGGTCGCTCCAAATTGACTGATTTCTTGAGAACCCGTCCGCCAGAATTCTCGCAGACCTCCGAGCCTGTCGAAGCTGACGATTGGTTGAAAGACGTTGAGAGAAAGCTTGACCTTGTGCAGTGCTCTCCTAGAGAGAAGGCCTTGTATGCTGCCCATCAGCTCAGAGGACCCGCCGCCAATTGGTGGGAGAATTACCGTGCCGCTCACCAGGATGCAGCTACAATTGATTGGGCAGAGTTTGCAGAAGCTTTTAGAGCTGCTTATGTGCCAGAAAGTATCTACGATATAAAAAGGGAAGAATTCAACAATCTCAAGCAAGGGAACTCCAGCATCAACGAGTACCTCAGCAAATTCAACCATTTGGCCCGATATGCTACAGATGAGGTGGACACTGACAAGAAAAAGATCAGAAAGTTTCTGAAAGGAATGAACGTCGGGATAAAGCTTCAGCTTGTTGCCCATGTTTTCTCTACATTTCAAGACATGGTTAATAGGGCGTTAATCGTCGAAGATACCAGGAAGGAAGTGGAGATTTTTCGTAAGCGCAAAATGGCTCAGACCGGATTTCAGTCTCATGGTGGTCCACGCCCTAGGACCAACCCACCTCCTCAGTTTCGCCAGCCAACCCCACAGCAGCATCATGGATTCCCTCCCCGCCCAGTTCTTTCCCGTTCATCTGCACCAGCTCCGCCAAGAGCCTATAGTGGCAACACAGGAGGAAGTAACCCGACATCTTTCAACACTCAGCCAAGGATTCCCCCGACTACAACTGGAAATGGCTATTTCCGCTGTGGAGAAGCCGGACATTTTGTTAGGGAATGTCCCCAGAAGAAAGGCCCCGCTGTTTCAGAGAGAGGAGAAAAGAGAGAGTGACGGTGAGGGAGCAGTGTGGCGAGGGAAAGGGGGCTCGGGGCCCTTTTATAAGCGGCGCTCACGGCGTGGTGCAACGTGAGCTGGCGGCTAGGCACGGGGATTCCACGGTAGCCGGCTAGCGGCTAGGGCCAGATTTTGGGTGGAGGGACGGTGGTGCGGTGGCGTGGTGTCAGCGAGGTCATGGTGAGGTGACTCGCGTGGTGACGCGATGCTTGGCGACGCAACGGCGACGGTGATGGCGCGACGCGACGCGAGGAGAGCGGGGTTTGCGATAGGACAAAGGTGACGCGCGGCCGACGGCGGCTACGGCCGGAATTCGGGCGGGGAGATGGATGGAGGCGACGTGTGAGGTGACGCGGGCGGCGTGTCACGCCCCGATCTGGCCCCGAACGGGAACTAGAGCGGGACGCTCCAAATAAACCTGTAAGCCAATACCAGTCCCAGGAAAGCAGTGCTGGTATCACAGGAAGATGAAATATCACAACCACAGCGGTCTCTTCATTAAGAGTAGTCTTACAGTCATGTTGGGCTACGGACAGACCCCGTGCTCACAACTGCATTACAAAAGGGAAAGGCGGAAGCGAAGACTGGACCAAGACCACAAGCATAACTTGGGAACTACGTCGAAACCCTAAAACTGCTCGAAGCCATCCTGCTCCTGGAAGAACTCATCATCAGCGGGGTCCACCTCTTCTTCTTCGAGATCTGGGGGGGTTATTTATATAGAGCAAGGGTGAGTATGGAGGGTACTCAGCAAGTCTTGGGAATTAAGTGTATATTGCAAGCTTCATAGAACGGCTGTTTGTTTTCGCAATTGATTTGGTTTCAAACTTTTGAAATGATTTCTAGAGAAGTGCTTCTCAGCGACTCGAGCCTGATAGTGCATCAAGCTCAGTTGGAGTTTGTGCAATGTATCAATCTTTCAAGAATCAAGTTTTTGGCTCCCGGCCAAACGGTTTTGACGGCCTCCCTGGCCAAACGATTTTGTTCGCCTCCCTGGCCTAGCTGAACCCGTCAGCCACAACTGATCACAATGTCATCCAACCCATCAAGTCAATTTCACAAGCAGTAGTAAAACAAAACTACGCTAAGGAATCACCTCACATCCGCCCATAACCGTGGGCACGGCTGTTCGAACAGTTTAGTAACCTCTGCAGAGGGGGTACACTTTACCCACACGACGTTACTAGCTTGGGTCACCCAGCCCGTGCAGTACAGCCACGTCTGGTGACTTTGAGGCTTTCACGACAAGGCATTTCAAAGCCGACACAAGGTTACCATATGCCAACGGGAGGGGTCCTCCGGACCAACAACAGGTTAGGTCCCAGACCATACTGTGCCAGGAAGCCCAGGGGTCCTCCCCGACACCACCCCGGCGAATCCACTTGTCCCTTGGCATCAAGGCTTTCCTGGTCCAGCTAGTTACTCAGCCAGGGGTGTCCCATTTCACCCATGTGGTCTCACTATTTATGTTTGGATGAAATCCCAAAGGAATCGGTCCTTAAGTGCAAGTACGGGAAAGCGCACTCCCAGTGCGTTCCCGCACCGCGATTTTAGAAATCACTTTATTTTGCAGACACCGACCCAAGTGTCGGGTTTTTCCAAGTATTTCATAAACCCAAGTTTTACCCATCGTTGACAGTTTTAAAATTAAGAGGGTCCCCGATGTGCGTGCCCGAGGGCTCGGACATCGGAAACCGGCGGTTGACAAAGGTGGTACGGGTATTCAATAATCAAGGAAGGTATGTGCATCAAATGGGTTGGGCCGGTAGGTTATCTTGCAAACCGCGACCAAATGCAAACAGGTGTGATCTAATCATGCATAGTTGGCGAAATAAAAATACTTAGTTTTAAATTATGGGTTCAAGATGGTCAAAGGTGACTTGCCTTGCTCGAGGTCTTGAACTTGTTCCTCGAAATCCGCACACTGCGAGTCTTCGGGCTACGATACTATACGCGAAATGAAAAGACTCAATAAACAGTGAAAAGAAAGCCCTAATAGAGACCACTAAGTGTGCCATTAAATAGATCTCGATTTTTGAGAGATTTTGGAAGTGGAACGGGGTCAATCGGACGAACGGTTGAAAAGATATGGATTTTCTAAGGTGAAATGGTTTTTCTGTCTAAAGAAAAAGGAATTACTAAATCCCCTTGGAAAAGAAAAGGAAAGAGGGGCTGCTTTTGGACTTGTTCGGGCGGCGTAAGACGCGGCCCAAGGCGGCGCGGATGAGAGCAGGCCGAGAGGGAGCGAGTGGGCTGCGGGGGCGCGGCCTACACGGCGCGTGCGAGGCCGGGGCGAGCGGGCCAGGCCGAGCGGTGGCAGCCCAAGCGAGGCGGGGAAGGGAGCAGGCTGGCGACTGGGCGAGCGGGCCGGCCTGGACGGCCCAGCGAGGCGGCCCAAGGCGGGTGGGAGAGAGAAGGGGATCCGAGGAGACTGGTCAAAGGGGAAAACGTGGGGCCCACGGTGGGTCCTACCGAGGTCTTCTTCTACCTCTATCTCCTTTCTTCTTTCTTCTCCACCATTCTTCTTCTCTTCTTCCTTTGTTTCTTTTCCATCGGATCGAGGCAGCGAGAGAGAGGAGGGGGAGCAACGGCGGCCGGCGGTGGGGCGGCACCGAGTCCGGCCGGGCGGGCTCGGCGGCGGCGCGGAGAGGCAAGGGCGCGGCCGCGGCTACGCGCGCGGCGCGGCCGGCCGTGGTGAGGGGCTATGCGGCGGCGACTATGCGAGGGAGAGGGGGAAGAGAAGGAGACGGCGGGATGGATAGTTACCGCGAGGGAGAGGCGGTTGTCGAGCCGGGGAAGAAGTGGCGGAGGCGGCGCGGCCGTGCGAGCTCCACGTCGCGCATCCCTGGCGGCGACCGGCGGGAGGGAGGCGGCAACACGGCGATGGCGGTGGCGGCAGAAACGGCGGTGGCGCGGGCGTCTGAGGATGAAGGGGAGGAGCGGCATCGGGCGGAGGAAGTGAGGGTTTTATAGGGGCCGAGGGAAACACGCGAGAGAGCGGCGGCTTCACGGGCGCGCACGCGAGGGCTAGCGCTCCAAGCGCTAGCGACCAAGGCGGCGGCAGAGAGAGAACGCCGGCGAGGGAAAAAGGGAAAAAGGGGAGGGGAAAGGGGGCGCTGCACTTGCCATTTCGGGAGGAGGAGAGAGAGGCTGCAGCTCTGCCTCTCGGTTTGGAAGGGAGCGGCGTGAGGGGCAGGGGTGTCACGGCGACGCCGGCGGCAGGCAGCTGGCGCGAGCAAGCGGGCAGAGACAGGCGGGGCCGAGGAGACGCGGCGGTGATGCGGCGTCGCGGTGACCGAGGCAGGCGGCCAGTCGTTTGAACGGCGCGGGCGGCAAATCCAACCCGGCGAGAGATAGAACGGCGAGAGAGAGGGAGAGAAAACAGGAGAGAGAGAGACTGACTGGGCCGACAGGAATCAGCCCAAAGAACATGAGGGAGGCTAAGTAGACTTTTTGCTGAGAATTGATTTGGAGGGATTTTGGATTTGAATTTTGATTTTTGGAATGATATTTGGACAGTGGGTAACGAGATCTTGGCACACACATACGCAACAAAACAAGAAAAGCGAAATTTTCGAAATTAGGTTTTTTAGAGAATTAGGTTTTTCCCTAAAACTAACGCCGCGACGGAACGGGCGTTACACGGCGTCACGCGGCGGTGGCGACGTGACGAGAGAGGGAGAGAGAGAAACACGGCCTCGGCGATGTAACGCGAGAGAGAGGGGCATGAGCTCAGCGGTTTTCCGGGAGGGACGGGTGGAGGGGACGTGGTGCGACGGATGGAGGAGACACGCATCCGTGGGAGCTCGGGATGGGACGGTGCGGCGCCGTGTCTCCCGGAGAGAAGCCGGAGCGAGGGTGTCGCCGGATTTTCCATCGGGATTCACGACGAGGACGGTTGGGCGCGGCGCGATGCGAGATTGGCGTGGTACGGGCTTGGCGCGACGCGCGGTGCACGGGGGTGGCATGGTGCGACACGATGCACGGGAAGGCGGCGCGACACGAGCACAACGCGGGCACGGGCACCGGGTCGAACCGGTGGCGTGCGCGTGTGTGACCGGCTGGAGGAGGAAGACGACTCGGTTGGGCTGGGCCGAGCAGGAGAGAAAGGGGGCTGGGCTGGCCGGTTTTCGGGGAGGGGGAGGGAAGAGGAGAAAGGGAGTTGGGCCCAGGGAAGAGAAAAAGGAAAAAAGAAAGCCCATATGAATAGTGACACTTTTTATTTTCTCTCGGATTTTGGAGTTGAAATTTTGAGGGAAATTTTTGGGGGATTTGAAATCAAATTTGACCAAGGGTTTTGACAACAATTTTGGGGAATATTTCTACAAGAGGATTTGAGATCTATTTTGGCACAAAGTCAAATAACATCCAAAATTAAATTCCAAATTTTTAAATGATGGGATTTTTAAACAAACCGAAAATTTGAAGGTGCTACAAACCTACCCCCTTAAAAGAATCTTGTCCTGAGATTCCACGAACAACTCCGGGTGCTATGCTCGAAGGTGATCCTCTTGTTCCCAAGTAGTTTCTTCCTCAGAGTGGTTACTCCACTCAATCTTGAAAAGTTTGATCACTTTTTGTCTAGTGCTTCGTTCCTTTTCATCAAGAATCCGAATCGGTCGTTCTTCGTAGGTCAGATTTTCTTGCACATTAATTATCTCTAGTGGAACTTGCTCTTCCGGAACCTGAAGGTATTTCTTTAACTGGGACAAATGGAACACATGGTGTACACCGGCAAGTTCTGCAGGTAACTCAAGCTGCTAGGCAACTTCTCCACGACGTGATAGAATAGGGTCCGATGAAACGTGGTGCCAGCTTTCCTACCATTCCAAATCTTTTCATTCCACGTAGGGGTGATACTCTTAGGTATACATGATCTCCAACTTTAAACTCTAGGTCTCTTTGACTATTTGTTGCATAATTTTTCTATATAAACTGGGCCACTTTCAAACGTTCTCTAATCACTTTCACTTGGTGGAGGAGATGGCCAACGCCGTCTCTGGGCATCGACGGTGGCACGTCGTTGAGGTGACCACCGCTGCTCCTGCATGGCCGTCGGAGGCCAAGCTCGTCGCCGCGAAGGTCCCCGCCATGTGCGTGGGAGCGGAGCGACGGTCGGATCCACCGCCACTTCGCCTCCCGCCCACAGTCGCCCGTCACAGCCGCGCCCGCCGTCACCCGTGTAGACCGGTGGTTGGTGGTGGAGATGGCTGGCGCTGGCTCCGGATATCAACAGCGACGCGTCGTGAGGATGGCCGTCGTTGCTCCTCCGTGGCTGTCGGAGGCCGTGCACGTCGCCGCAGAGGTCGCCGCCGTGCTCGTGGGAGCGGAGCGGCAGCCGGATTCACCGCCACGCCACCCGCAGCCGCGCCGGATCCACCGCCGCCTCGCCTCCTGCTCGCATTCACCTGTCGCCTCCGCGCCCGCAACTGTGTCGATCCGCCACCACTGCGCCCACCGACGCCGCGCCCGCCGCCGCTCGGCGGTGGAGGAGGTGGAGCCGCCGTGCCTCCCGTCTGCCAACGCCGCGCCCGCGGTCACCCATCGCCACCGAGCCACCGCCTCTCTCTCAGATAAAAAATAGGATCGGGATATGTGGTGGTTACGGGATGGGGGAAAACACATGTATATATATTAATTTTGGGCAACATCAAGTAAACAATTTACTCAAGATTATGAGCATGGGGGAGGGGACCCAGGGGTGGGCCGGGTGCCTTGGGGTGGTGGTGGGAGGAGGTAGGGTGTGAGGGGAGCGTTTTAAGCTATGACGCATCCCAGGTGTAGTATATAGTAGTACTATATATATACATACATACATATATATATACACATATACATATACATATATTTGTGCGTGTGCGCACGCTCTTCGAGGGATCTATCATATATTAATCTATCTTGTTAATTTTTTTAAAAAAAATTTATAACCTTTCGAGTAACGTACACATACGAGAAAATTAGAGTTTAGAATAATTTCTCAGGCGTAGATACTAACTGCACGTAGAGCAATTGACCATGCGACCCAGACGAACGGATCAAACCGGCGCGACGTAGGAGAAGCCACGCGGGAAGAAGACCATGCTGACGAGAAGCCGGAGGCCGGACTGGAGCGTCCCCGTCGCCGGGAGCGCCGCGTCGCATGTCGCCAGCGGCGTGGTCACCACCAGCGAGCAGCCGCTGGCCACGCTCGACAGCGCCGCCGTCGTGTTCATCGCCATGCGGAACCACCCCTTGCCGTCCGTCGTCGCGCTCCCCGCCACCGCCGCCACGGCGTCCCCCGCGCACTGCAGCTGCACCACCGCGTCTGCCACGCACGCACGCACGGTGCAGAGAATTAGTTAGATTGGAATATTGAGAGCGCGGTGCGGAGCAGCAGTTAGCTTACTTGGGAATCCGGGAGCAGAGCCCGATTTCATGGCCGAGGTGCCGTTGTTGCAGGGCACGTAGCCCATCACGACGACGTCCGCTTGGATGCGCGGTGGCTGCGCTGGCGCCGCCGCCGATGCAACCACGCTGACCACCGCGACGCCGATCACCACCATGAGAATCTTTGACGCCATACACCAAAATTTATCTGCTAATACTGATATGTTTGATCAGTCCAAGTTCTCGATTCTTGCGTGTGCTGTGCGTGACTGAGTGTTTTATATGATGTTACCAGGCCAAAGTTTGAGTGTATGGTTTGATTCATAGTTAAGTGCGGTTATTCTTATCGCCTTAATTAGGTCGATTGTCCACTAGGAATTAAAGTTCGTTGATATATTGTTCTTTTTCCTGTGCTTCTGACGGCGAATGAACCAAGTGCACATTGAGTAGTTAGCTACTGTGAAATTGAAATCATGTATGTTGTGCATTCTTGTCTTTGATATTTATTTTTTCTTTTTCTTTTACGAGACTTTTCTTTTACGAGACTTGATCTCTGTTTACCCTAACGACTAAATTCTAGAGGCCGTCGCTGGAGATTTTAGCAAACAGTAGTGTGCGTCGAAATGATGAAAAGCAGTTATCCACTAAGGTATGGCACACTGAACACTTGACAGTGAGGTTTCACTTTGTTGGCCTCTTTTTTCTCACCACTTTGGCCTCAAAAGAAGAACCACTGAGGTATCCATACACCGCATGATGCGAAAAGAATTCTAAAGAATCAGGCAAAAAGGGTCCTTATGTCTGTTGTTTACACCACTAAGGAATGTTTATTTCAAAGGTTGGGTTTTCCGTTTTCATAAGAGAGAACCAAGAGAAACAAAATATCACAATTCAGAATTATTTTTACCCATGGATCGAACCCAGGCAATGGTATACATTTGGCAGCTCTAAATGTTCTGCATAGGATCGTTTTCTTTTTGACCGAAGGAAGTTATTCGAATGTCAGTAAGATAAAATAAAAAAGAAAAGCAAAGGTTATAAGAGAGTTTTACAACGACAGTTAACTATCGAGGAAAAAAGTGCACCAAAACTCACGCGTTAAAACCACACGCCAACTGACACACACAAGCTATTGAGAGGGTAGCCGAGCACCGAACCGATCACCGCTAGACGATATCACCATCGAGCCTACAGCAATACCACATAGCGAAGAATCTGAAAACAATGCCTCCATTAAGATTATGATGCTAAAAAATGATGCCATTGCTCGTAAAAAAACTGGATAAGGTTTTTAGTCAGAGATCCTCGCCAAGAGAGTAAGGATGGTGCCCAAATTGAAGGAGGCTCACATGCATATATATTCAGTCCATCTTTGACATTAACTTAGGTCCAGAACAAGGTAACAGTAATATTCGACACATACAGCATTCATCTGACCAGAAAACATTCGCAACTCCTGCTTTAAGCAGGCCAATGAGCTTCAGCGTATAGGCGATACAGATGAGATCAGTACGTACCACTAGTATTCTACTAGTAGAAATTACGGTACATCCAATTTGCATACACGGAGTCGTTAGACAAGATAGAAGCAGAGATTTGCATATTGAGATGGAGTAGAGGACTATATTAATGGGCGTGGAAGGAGAAGCCGGCGGGGAAGAGGCGGAAGATGCCGCCGAGCAGCCTGGTGAGCGGGCCCTGCAGGTAGGAAACGAGGCTCCCCACCGCCGGCAGGTTGGCGTCGCACTTGATCAGCGGCGTGTCCACCACCAGCTTGCACCCGCCGATGAGCATCGCCAGCCCGCTCGTTAGGTCCGCCTCCATCGCGAACGAGCCGTTGCTGTTCGTCGTCGCCCCCGCCACCAGCTTCCCCGCGCACCTCAGCTCCACGTCCGCGTCTGCACACACAAACCAAACATCCATCACATTCATATTCACATCGATCTTACTCTCACAAGCTCGTGTGCTAGCTATAGCTGCATGATTTGCTGTGTCACGGCGCCGGCGTACTTGGGAAGGCGGGGGAGGTGGCGATGTCGATGAGGCTGCCGGTGTTGCATGGCACGACGCCGGTGACGACCAGCCTGCCGAGCTTCGCGTCTGCGGCGCCGAGCAGACACGCCGCCGCGACCACCGCGGCCGCGAGGAGGGCGACCCGTGACGCCATTTGTCGGAGCACGGCCGCGGGCAGCTAAAGCTTGTGAGATCTGTGCGTCTGAGCTTTGCACGCCAGTTGGCTTTCTGCTTCTTTAATCGCGACCTATTTGTAGGCTCAGAAAGTGGTTAGCTGCTGTCTCCGTTTTTACTACTAATAGTGGTAGTTTTTACCCAAGCTTAACTTGACTTCACCCTTGATTGGTCTGTGCTTAAGATCACTTTCTGATTCTGAATGTGGTTAGTTACTACATCTAGAACAAGTTTAACTGACGCAAATAATGACGCGGTGTGGCACGTCGGCAGTAGTTTATAACCCACCAACTAGCAGTGCCAGTGCGACTACCTAAGCTAATCTAGGTATCATGCGTTTGCAGCTTAGTGCTTGATAAGAAAACGATTGGTTAACATACCTGACATGTTCAGAGCGAGCTGATTGAGCTTTAAATATA
The DNA here is from genome assembly GCA_000573905.2 of Oryza punctata. Classification (NCBI taxonomy): domain Eukaryota; kingdom Viridiplantae; phylum Streptophyta; class Magnoliopsida; order Poales; family Poaceae; genus Oryza; species Oryza punctata. The sequence goes on along the minus strand of CM002494.2, from coordinate 31,856,003 downwards.
ATGGACATTTCAGCAGTTTGTTACAAGTCAATGCCGGTCAAAGATGATAGACCCAAACTTACAAAGTGCCTTCTCCACTGGCAGTCTGTCACTTTGCGAGATACTGTGCCACTACTTGCCCGTGACCGGCTGGCTGTCCCAGTACATAATGTATAGTTACCGGTACATCGTATGGTCATCACGACATGCACCACATATTAGTAGTGTGACAATCTGATATATACTCCACTGGTTATCCAATCAGCATTGGATTCCTGAATTGTTGCCAGCACCTACAACCTCCATCCAAAAATAAATCAACTTTTATATTATAAAACCGGTCCCGAAATCACATCAGAAGCCAAACTTGGAAGAAACACCATAGGAGATTCAAAAACACGATAACGATACCGAGACACGATATTTGGTAACGGAGTTCAGCCGTAGCCTACATCTCCGGAGCACTGATTACAGGTGCTCCTATTACAACGACTCACGGCCGGTAATCGGCAGCCGCTCCCTCTCGCTATGCTATGTCACTATGTGCGGTTACACAGGTCCGCCCTCTATTTAAGAGAGATTCTAGAATAGAGTCCGACTCTTACTCTAATCCTAACACCTAGTATAACTCCAAGTCCTAAACTGTAATCGACTATGTACACATATTCGACACAAACTCTAACATTCTAAAGTTTAAAATTATACCCAAAATAAACCAACTCCTACCTTCTTACCTACTCCAATCCGATCCGCAAATCGAAAAAAATTTTATTACCACCTCCGTCCAAAAAATATAGTACCCTAGGACTGTATGAGATACATCCTAGTTCAACGACTGTCCAGATTCGTTGGATTAGGAGGTGTCCTAATCAGTCCCAAATTGTTATATTTTAGGACGGATTGAGTGCTTCAATACCCCTTACCTACCCATCAAATAATACAATGTTCATATTAATTAAGGGTGTTCTGATCTTTTGTTAAGGGTATTCTCCTTAAAATTTTCTTGGGATACTAGGGTTTGAACTTTTTGGGGATAGAGGGAGTATTGTTTTTGCTCTTTAGAGTCCAAAGTTCAGGACAGACCAGTCCGTGCATTTCTCCACCGTGTGACCGAGATAGTATGATCCCAATTGGCATCCGGCTGCTTAAAGGAGTCCAAAGCAATTGGATAAATCCAAATCTATTACACTATTGCATACCGTGACCAATAGAGCTTCTCTCTGCCGAGATGGGCTTGGTTCAGTTTATTGTCGTGCGTTAGATCTGTTGCTCTGCTCCCCTTGGTGGAAATACCATCTTTAGGGTACTCGGTGCTTCAGAAAAACATATGAAGAAAAATCACCATCATGGCAGAAAACGAAGATTCCAACTTATATAATATAACACTTCAGGCAGACCCAAACATAAAAATAGCAGGTAATTTAGAGAACACAGGAACATATTCATAAACTCTGAAGAAGTGAAGAAAGCAAAGGAAACAACGGAGGTGAAAGTTTCTAGCATTGCCAATCTTTTGCTTTGAGTTATGTATTGAAAGACATCAAGCCAGTCCAAATCCAGCAGCTCCAAAAAGAGCACGTATGCGTGCAAACAAGAATGCTAGTCACAAGAAGTTGGGAACTTTATTTGGATTGAGAGAGCCCCTGTGATGTGATCATAGCTATTATGGATACAACCGTTATTCACATCATGAATCAGCAAGAAGATATCAAGATCAAGTCCTCCAAGTGCTGGAATCCAATTCGACCACCTGCATTAATATTGAATTCAAACGGCCGTCAAATCTACATACGAACTCCGTTTTCGTCCCATGAGTACTTGATGGAAAGCTCTTGGAGCCCTCTTTCCAATGGATCCAGCCTCATCTCCAAATTTCATCTCAGCTGGCCGCAATTACAGAAACAAGGTGTTGTATCACCTATAATGGGTCTATGGGTTTGTAACTTCATCTGGGACCCCGGCCCATGAGGGGCCCATGTGGGATGCGCCCCAATTAGGTGGAGCACGACCCTAGGGCTCCCTTGGTCGTTCTCCAACCTCCTTAAATAGCTAGGTACCCCTTCAGACTTTCTGGGGTTTTGTTAGATTAAAGTTTAGCCATTGCTACTTGCTTGCAGCGCGCGTGTCGGTTAGACCGTCCGTCTGCTTGTTCTTCGGAACCCCAACTTATCATTTGTATTCAATTCCTATTTGCAATTTAGATTTTTTTTATCTTGTTATTGCTTGTTTCTTCGATTTGCTTGCAGGAATAAGGTTGATCTGCACCGGTAAGATCAACGACCCACGGAAAGGTGTATCGATCGCTAAGGCGCAACACAACAATGTCTCGTACGGTTGTAGTCGGATCGTCAACGTTTCTCTTAAATCGTAGTTATCACAAACTCACCGAAAGATCGGGCTAAATCATAGCCTTGAGCGCATCGAGTGGAGCTCAGAGTTTATCACCCTGGAACTGAAAACTAAACTGAAGAACAATCAGCTCGAGGGAATAAAATGCAGCATGATTCCAGAACAAGGGAATAAACTAGAACAAATATTTCTCATCCTGCATCTGTTGTGAGTATGATATGGAACTCTTTTAATCACCCGAGTGGATAACCATCCGTTTAATGCATTGTTATCTAAATAATTATAAAAAAATTTAAAAAAATTAACAAGATAGATTAATATGTAATATATCGCTCCCAAAAGATGCAAGTTAAAATTTATCTTCTACAGATTGTAACAAAAATAACAAATAAAACTCAAATTAGTATAATTTACAGTTAAATTTATTGTTTTTGTTACAACATGTAGAGTTTGAATTTGAACTTGCATATTTGTGGAGTGATATATTATATATTGATCTATCTCATTAATTTTTTTTTAATTTTTTTATAATTGTTTAGTCGATGTGTGATAAACGAATGGACGTTCACCCGGGTAATTAAAATCCGTATCCCTACCAACAGACCAGTCAGCTGGGAACTTCAGAGTTGGTCTACTACCACTTCTTAAATTATCTGACTACCACTCTACCAGAACAAAAGACCAAGTGTTTCACTGAACTTTGGGTGTTTCACTGAACTTTGGAGGTATAGATCAGTTTGAAAAGCATGCACCGGTGGAACTGTCGGGAAAATGTTGTCTGTATCTCCTCTGCTGAATTCCATCCGTAACCAAACAAGAAGGATGTTCACGACCGCCGTGCGCCGCTGCTCTCCACCGGGTGCACCGGCACCTTCATGTTTGCCTAATACCTATCCATCATCGCCACGGCTGTCACCCAATTGCAGCGCCTTGTGTCGACGCTGGGTATGGGAACGGCTCGGCTATGGCGGCGGCCGGCCGGCGATGACATGTTGGCAGCGGAGAGTGGAATTCACACCACCAGCAGAGAGGAGGAGGAGGATGCCCACTTCAATTCACGGCAGTGGCAGTGCTCTGGCGAGTCATTGGCGTGATCGAAGCGGCGGTGACGTTCCTGCTAACAAGAAACCAATAAAATATTTTTTATTTTTTTATAAAAAAATAAGAATTTGTTTGGGCCTTCCTCCCTTCGAAAAGGACCCGACGGGCCAACTGGCAAGCAAGCTCAGACTTGCTGTGGGCCGACGGGAGTATTTAGTGTGCCCAAACACAAATTCTTTTATCGTCTCATACGGCCGAGTGCAAAAGTTCAGACTTTCAGGTCGTGAACACAACCAGTCCCTAAACGGATTTACTCTTGTTTCACGCATACCCTTTTTCAAAAAAGAAACACATAGACGTGTCTGTGTTTAAACGAGGGCATTGCCAGTAACTTGTACAATTGTTTCCCTAAAAGTGAGCAAAAGTTTATCTTTTTTAAAAAATATTTTCCTAAAAATAGATTAAGGCCCTCTTCAAACCTCCAATTTTTTTAAGGAACGGTGAGCTTGATCAGGTAACATGATTTCAATCTTGCAGCAGAAATTACAAAAGACAGGACCAAGCCTGGTCGCTCCAAACCACGAAATGAGCCGGCCGTTTCATAAACTGCACAAGTTCATAAGATATCCTATTACACTCTCTTTTTTTACTATGTTGCATACACATCTTCTGTAACTCATGAAGCATATAGACGACATGTAAAATGGGATAACTTATTAGCGCATGTCTAATTAAATATTAACTTTTATAAATTTAAAAAGTATTTATTTAATTTTAAAAAATACTTTTATATCAATTTTTTCAAACCATTTAATGGTGTAGAAAGCGTGTTAACATAAAATAACAAAAAAATAACAAAGTTGTCATTTGAGGTTGTAGTTTACAACTCAGCCTAAAATACGTCACAATACTCCCCTATCTTAAAATATTTTTTTCACACATCCCACACATATCAATACCTCATACTTTATCAAATTCTAATACAATTATTATTAACTTTATCTGTGTAATTATTCTTAGCTTTCACGAACTCCGATATAATTACTTAAATAACAAACTTCTTTTGGGATAAATAAGAAGAGTAAAAGAACTTATATGGGACTGAGGGAGTACTCCACAAAACCCGATCGAGACAACCGTGAAAAAATGATGTCGAGGTTGCATATCTAGTACTCCTGTTTGCACATCATGAGGTTCCAAAAAACTAAGACATCATGTCGGTATCAATACCAAAGTACCGTAATTTGTCCACAAAACACAATAAATTGATTTGACGGCGGTTGGTTGGTTACCTCCTGCCTTGGAAAATTGGCCATAAATTTCCAGGTGATCAAATCAGATCAGATCAAATCAAAATTGGCAGTCCTTGCACTCCAACGCACGCAGGCCATATGGCCCATATCTACGAATCTGTCTAAGCGGCCTAGGCCTCCCCCGCTGTCCGTGTCCGCGTCGCGATCCACCCATCCATCGTTGCGCGCCCCGCCGCGCGCGGTGTGTGTGTGTGTTTGCTTGCGTTGCGGATGCCTCCCGACCGGGCCGGGCGCTCGCGTCGTCGTCTCCCACTCTCGCTGTCCGTCCAATGCACCCCTCTCAATCCGCACGTCGTCCGGCCACGCGAACCGTCCGTGCGCGCGGCGGGAGAGATCGCGAGAGCTTTTGGGTAGAGGGATACGCAACCCATTCGATCCAAGTCCATCTTTGCGTGTGTATCTCGTGAAATCTACGAGGATTTCAGCGCGCGCGAGCGGACCTGGCTAATCACAAGACGGCCATTGAAGTCACGCATGATTTTCTGTACTGGGCTACTGGCATTCCGATTTGAAGGTTAGTACTAAGACACTCCTAGTTTTGGGAAAATCTCAAAAGTGTTTTCGGAATTTCGTATAGGTGCTCACCAACTGGATATATGTAATCCACAGATGTTCAAAGCATAGGTCGTTCCATAGGACCATATTCAATGTGCAAATTGCCTGCAGTTTGCTTACGCCCCACAGAACGCATCAACGAAACAGTGGAAGAAGAATCGATGCAGTTGTCGTACTTGTTGTACCATTCATGATATATATGTGCCATGTGTTAGGCACCTTAGTAGTAGTTGACTGTCCCTAATGAACGGACATATATCAGAGTAACTAAAGCAACTTCTTGTACTATACTAGTACTAAGGTAGAAGTGTGCCTAATGCGATGCACGCATGATGCATGCAGGCAAGGGCAGCAGGGGCCTATTGCCGGCCAATCTGACGGTGAATCCTGTGTGGTCAGCAGGCTAGGTACTCCCGAACTGTACCAAAACAGCGAAAGTTAGTTAATTATTAGAGTACTTATCATGCTTAACTTCATTTGGCCATTGGTTGTTCAGAGAGATATATGACAATAATATACAGTTCCTAGCAAAGCAAGAATGATACAGTGGCTTGCGTACAGTACTTTGCCACAAGACTAGGTTTGCAAACTAGTAAAGGATCCACAATTCAACATCGAATTTGCTGGTGGCGACATGCAAACCGACGATGCAACAGACAACGGGCGTCAACCGTGACACATTGATTACTGTATTACGGGACCATTTCCACTGGCAGTTTGGTATGGCAACTGATCCCGGCAACAGAGCCACCTATCTAACTCTGCGAATGACACGCTGTCTACGTATGCAAGGCAGGCTAGCCAAAAGCCATCTAGTATTCTATACTGTATGATACGCATGCGCGCGGCACCAAAGAGATTTGAGAGAAGTCGCCTCTCGCTTAGGAGTACGCAATAGTGGCCCGACAAGGATGCAGCAGCCGAGATAAAGCTAAGCTTGACACTCGATCGCCGGCCCCAGCTGCTTCCATTTCCTTTCTTCTACTACTAATATGATTCATTCCCAACGAGGACGAGGACCCTCTCGATCTTCTTCTTCCATGTCTCGATCCTTAGCAGCCTATACTCCTAGCTAGCTACGAGTTGATCATCCACTCCAACACTCCACTGCACCATCTCTGTCTCTCTCTTTCAATTCTATGGCCATGGGGTAGTGGGGTATAAAAAGGGAGGATTCCTCTTCATCCTCTCTGCCATTTCTCAGGGCGAGTGTGTGGAAACTCGATATCAGAAGAGAAGAGGGAAGCATTTGTGACTGTCGTCGTCATGCAGGAGCTAGCAGTGAGAAGGACCGCGTTGGAGAAGCAGGGCACGTGCATGCATGTTCTTCTTCTTCTTCTTCTTCTTCTTCTTCGTCTAGCTCCTGCCTTGTGTGGGTTGGAAGTTTAGAACTCGCACTGCACGTGGTCTCCTTCTCCATCCCGGTCTTTTTCTCACTTTGCCATACATCGAGCAGTCAGACATCAACCCAGTTCACCTGATATATCCACAAGGTAATTAGAGTACGCAGGTATAGTATGGTATGTACCTTGATCAGTTACATTAGGAGAATGCATTTGCATTCTTCGTGTTTTCGCGAGATATTGCTGATGATTTGCACGCGGAATTTTTGTTATTATTTTGCGGAATTTTTGCTATTATTTTTGCGTCATATACCATGCCGTCAGTTCATAGGAAAGACTGATTTTTTCTCCTGAAAGCTTAATTTTTTAAGTAATAATGTCTGCGTATTTTAGAAGTGTCCTTTTCGTTCTTGCCGTTTCCATCTGTTCACGTTGCTGTCTGTGTAGATGATGTCAAGCAAGAGACATAAGAACGGCCGGACCGAGAATTGAAACTGCTGCCCCTGATTATGTCAAACTCAGTGTATTTATTCCTGCAGTTAGCTAGCCTACTCCAAATGTGATAGATTTTCAGAGAGCATGGTATGTGACGCACACAAGAACGCGCGTCGCGTAATTAACACAAACAATTATCCATCGACCAAGGCCAAGCCGGCTGCCATTAATTGGTTGCTGATCGAGTTTCAGTGTGGTGCACTTCACACCATAGATTATTATTGTTACAGCAGATTGAGGATAGAATTTTAGATAGCCAATTGATTACAGATGGCTACGTCAGCCACAAGTACTCAGTGACGGTCATTATCTGGCGGATTCGTGTGTGGCCTAGTGGGATTTGTCGTTGTAATTACTTTACATTCGCAATGATGCATTTGGCCTGACTTTGTTTTGCGTACCACGCATACCGATCCTCTGCGATATTATTAATACTCACACCTTTTCCTCACGTAATTCATTCTTATTTCAACGGTTGCATTGGTGCGCTGTTGCTGGTGGAAAGAGATGCGGATCCAACAATGCATGGAGGCGCGCTCATGGAGCACCAAACATTGCAAATCCTCCAAAGCCAAGAATTGGCCTTGTATCATTTGCGATCATCCAATTACCGATCACATATAATTCAGCATATGTCAATTTGCTGTTTTAAACGTATACATTGTCTGTAGTGGCGTGAGGAAGACAATTTTTTCAATAACACGCAGAAGGTTTTGCACCGAGTACCTAATCCACATTGAGTGAGTCACAGAAAAAAAAAACTTTTGTTTTAAGCACGTTGTAACTTGCACCGCAGGTAAGCATTGGTGATGTGATACTCAGCAGGGTTTAAATCTGGTACGATTACGTACATAATTTTTTTAGAGCGATATTCTGGTACTATCTACTTATAGTATTATACTATTAGTAATATTAAGGGTAAATTAGTAATTTACTAATGCAATGATTACGAGTAACTTTATCATTTATGTTTTTCCCAGCTAGATCGATATGTGGTTTTTCATTATGTTGACATTGTTTATATTCCATTAAAAAAACAAAAAAAAAGGAAAAAAAGTTTAGTCACTGCTAAATGATAATTATACCCCTATACTCTCCATATTTCTACTACCGCTAACTAGAGTGGTAGTAGAAATCAATCTGAAACATTCGATAAAATGAGATCAACGGTTCAGATTATTTTCTATTACCAATAGAGAACACCGGAGAGTGAAAGTTCATTTTTTTAAGTTAGGTCTGGAATTTACCCCTGCTCATCTCTTCGAGCGTGCGTGTGGTGATGTGTGTGTTGGGTGTATCTTTTGTGTAATCGTAAAAACAAAAATAAGAACCTGTAACGGCCATTTGTTTCAATGAGACGGTGCAAGATCCATTAGCTCTTATAATTTTATCCTCAAAGGATTCCGTTAAGTCACTTTAGTTACCAAACAAGTTTATTGGGCAAAGACATAGTTTTTTACATGTTTTTTTTATATATCAAGGTGGGAGATGGTTTATAAATCTTTAGTACATGTTACTAAAGCAACACTAGCCTCTTCACCCCGCCAGCAAGACGCCCACCCACTCTCTCTAGCTTAGTCCGATCCACTTACATAGCCAAGGCGACATCAACAAGACAACAATGCATCCAATGTTGCAAACTCGAAGTCGTGTCTTTCAGCAAATTCATCAGGATGAGGAGAGAATTGCAGGTCTCATCATTGAAGATATCTCCCAGTTGGAAAGTTCTTCTATCAGTATAGATCCAATTTAGTTTTTCTCTTTCTCTCTTTCTGAGCTGTTATTTTATCTTCGTTCGGTTCTCTGCTCTGTTCCTAAAACTATATATGTAACGCTTGCTTCTCTTCTTAATGGAAATTAAGGCAGCTCTCTTGCCTTTCTACTCAAAAATTGTTGCAAACTAGAGAATGCCACCCCTTCTCGACAAGCGCCACAATGCCAGAACCTAATCTGGCATATATTGGCACCACATGTACCATTTCACTTAAACTTGAGATGATAAACGGATGATGAGCAATGGTCACTTTATCATTTTGATAAGTAAAACAAATCTCCGGACAACCAGAGATATAGCAAGATCTCGCTATCTCCGGCAGAACCTTTGTTGAGAGTGATTCAAATCTTGGACAAATTTTAGTGAATTCACAGCACATCGAACAAAGCTCAATCAAAGTGGGCTTTTCAATAGGAATTCGATGAGATCGGGGATGTGCCGGTTTCATCTTTTTAAACGTGTGTTTTAGGAGGCATATTCATGAGGATGTTGGTGTTGGGTGTGTAGTGGTATCTACGTAAAAACGAGATTCCAAAAGAATTGTACAATGAATAGATGGCTGAGATTTATTATACTCAGATGACCAATTCCAAACAATCCGAGTGAAGAAAAAACACTTCCATTTAAGTCATCAATGTCTACTTGGAAGGCATTTTGATTGCTGCGGCTTATAAGCCGATAATACGTGATGGAAACAATGAAAAATAATTTTATCATAAGACATTTATACTTCTATTTTTAGCAGGAAAAACAAGAAAAAAATCCCAGCAACAAATTAAAGCAACTAAAAAACATCCTTGAGTAATTGTAAAATTTATGCGAACTCAAGAAAAACAAGACCTCCTATGCGTGCACTGCGGTGTCTGTTCTTGCAACTCATACAAGATTATATGTATATCTCGCGTCCGTGACCGTTCATCGATATGATGTTTTGATACAGCACGAACCTAAAATGTCCTTTAGCTAGATGCAATCTGCTTCTAGCTACGGCATGCAAACCAGACGAGTAGCGTTTTGCTGTGGCAAAGCCGCATCGAGGGTGCCTTTTCCCCCCCATTGGGAGTACAAACATTGGAGTAGGAGTAGAACGTCGTCGTTCCCGATCAAGGAAACGAAATGAAATGAAGGTAGCCATACGGACATGGAGCAGAAGAAAAGCAAGAGCAAGGTGACACGCAAAGGGCACGATCGATCGAATCGATCGCCGATCTCCATGCGTGTCTCCCGGGGGTCCGAGCGCGAGGGATTCGCGGGCGCGCGATCTGACACAATTTACAGTCGCCGTTGCAATTTTACCTGCAGATACTAGCTAGCTGCCGTACGTCCAGCTCCTACCTCCTCCTTGTGATCTCCTACTACGCGATGTCACATGGAGCTTCTCTGCAGAGCAGAGATCTCGGAAGCTCGGAATTCAGTAACGCGATCGGAGTACAGCTGGGTGTCTGCTGCATGCAGGTACGTGCAGTCGTGCAGGTTTCATTTTTCACTCAAGTGGGGCCGTGACAATATGACATGGAAGCAAAGCCGTGATTGGGTGAAGCGACGGTGGGGTGAAGCCGTGCGTGAGTGGAATTGAAGTGCATGCGTCAACCGAACCTGCCTGACTGCTGGACGTCTGCGTCGAGTCTGTCGGTCTAGTATGCAGCGAACGCCATTGCGTCGGATTTTGCAAAAGCTATCGATCGATCTATCGATGAGTTGGGACTTGGGATGTGAGAGTGAGAGACGACGGCCGTCCCGTGATCGTGGGTGACTAGCTACTCGTTGCTTGCTTGCGGCGATGGCCTAGAGCCCTAGAGGTGGTGGACGTGCGGACGGACGCAACGCAAGCCGGCTGTCAGTAGACGTCACCCGGTCGCATGCATCCCGGTGGACACGCAGTTTCCGTGGTACAGCAGCCGACTCGGGCTCTCTCACATGATCACCCGGCTTGGGCCAACTCTCGCGGCTGCGTCTGTGAAGCGTAGCCACCCAACTTGTCTACGATGGGCTGAGTAGTGAACTAGTAATGGGCTCTCCGTTCCCGTCCACGGCCCATTACTACTGTGTCAACATGTCACAACAGGGCCGCCTCCCATGATCTCGATCACCTCCCCCGTTTACCAGGCCGCACGCGCCTCGTGGAAAGCGTCGCCAGCTAGAGGGTTCAAAGTTCAACGAAAATCACGAAATTTCGAGATTTGGATGTGGGGCGAAAGAAGATTTCGAGTGAAATTTTAAATCAGAAACAGTAATTTGATTAAAATCTAACAAAGATTATCATACCGTCGCTCAACCAGAAAGGTGAACCCTCAGTACTCATCGAGGTTCACTTCAGTTCGTTCAGTCAGGTTAAACCTTCTGCTCTCGTAAAGCGGCTTATGAAATCGTTGGATCGAGCGTGGTACACGGGTTGGCCCCAGCTCGGCGATGGCGGCGGCGACGGCGACGGCGGCGCAGCGCGAGCAGCCGGACCTGGGCAGCCTGGTGGACGAGCTCTGCGCCACGGGCCGCGCCGCCGAGGCGCACCACCGCGTCTCCCTCCTCTTCCTCTCCTCCTCCTCCTCCGCCGCGCCGTCCCGCCACCTCGACGGGCGCGCCGCCGTCGCCAATGGCCTGCTCCGCCGCCTCCTCCGCGCCCGCACGCCGCTGCTTACGCTCCGCCTCCTCCAGGCCGCGCCGCCCGCCGCGCTCGTCCCTTCCCTCCCCAACTACAACCGCCTCCTCGCCCTCCTCTGCGGCTCCTCAGCCCCGCTCCTCCTCGTCCTCCTCGCCCACCGCCTCCTCCTCCGCATGCGCGCCGCCCCGGACGCCGCCTCCTACGCCGCCCTCCTCGACGGCTACGCCCGCGTCCCCGACCCGCGCGCCGTCCGGAAGCTGCTCGACGAAATGCCACACCGCGGGGTCGCTCCCAGCTCACTCGCCCGCACTTACCTCGTCAAGGCCTTGCTCCGCAACCGTGATGTCGACGGCGCCATGGACCTCGTCGACAACCATCTCTGGTCTAGCATGAAGCGCAGCAACGGAGAAGACCAGGAGCTGAAGAATGCTGCATTCGCCAACCTCGTGCAATGCCTGTGCAGCGAGGGGTTCTTCCACGTTGTCTTCCGAATTGCCGAGGAGATGCCACAGCAACGGTGCAATGTTGCCGACGAGTTTGCCTACTCTCAGATGATTGACTCGCTTTGCCGATCTGGGCAGCACCATGGTGCATCCCGGATAGTGTACATCATGGGGAAGAGGGGCATGCATCCAAGCACTGTCTCCTACAATTGCATTGTTCATGGGTTGTGCACCAGCCAGAAGCCTGGGGGGCGCTTGAGGGCGTACCAACTAGTGATGGAGGGCGTGCGCTTCCGGTATTGCCCAAGGGAGGTGACATACAAGGTACTAGTTGATGAGCTCTGCCGGGAGAATGAGCTCACAAAGGCCAAGGATGTCATGGAACTGATGCTGAACGTTGCTTCTGATGATGACACCAGGACTAGGATATACAATATGTTTCTTGCAGCACTCCGTGTTGTGGACAACCCAAGTGAGCAGCTTGATGTGCTAGTATCCATGCTGCAGGAAGGATGCAAGCCCGATGTGATCACCATGAACACTGTCATCCATAGTTTCTGCAAAGTCGGAAGAGCCCAGGAAGCCAGGAAGATTGTAGATGACATGCTGAATGGGAAATTCTGTGCTCCAGACGTTGTGACCTTCACCACCCTCATATCCGGATACCTGGGTGTAGGTGAGTTTGCAGAAGCCCTCCACGTACTGTCCACTCTGATGCCCAAGCACCAGTGCTTGCCTAATGTTGTCACTTACAATTGTGTCCTCAAGGGACTGCTCAGCCTTGGGGCACTTGACAGAGCAATGGAGGCCTTTGAGGAAATGAAGTCCAGTAACGTTGTTCCTGACTCTGTGACTCACACAGTAATAATCAAAGGATTGTGTGATGCAGGAGAACTAGAAAAGGCAAAGTCATTTTGGGACAATGTTATCTGGCCATCTGGAATGCATGATGATTATGTGTACAGCACGATCTTCAGAGGCCTCTGTAAACTAGGGAAACTAGAACAGGCATGTGATTTCTTATATGAATTGGTGGACTCTGGGGTTGCACCTGGTGTCCTGTGCTACAACATTCTCGTCGATGCTGCCTGCAAGCAGGGATTGAAGAAGCTGGCTTATCAGTTAGTGGAGGAGATGAGAAGGAATGGCACATCACCGGATGCTGTTACTTGGAGGATTATTGACAGATTGCATCTCTATAGCGATGAAAAGCAGGATGGGGAGCTTCAGATGTCCACTACTGATGGGGATCCAAGTTGTGCGGATGACACAGTAGATACCCTCATTCCAATTGGAGACGAGAAGCATACGCCGTCATTACCATCAAAAACATCCGAAAATGGGAAGGTGTTGCATGAGAATAGCAGCAAAGGTGAGGAAGAAGAGGTTGACTACTCACCATGTGCTAGTGAGGATCCACCAAATATTATTGAACCTGCCAAAGAAGAAGCATGTCCAATGAATAATTCAGGCGCTGGTACAACAATGGGCAACAGTGGTATGACTAGGGAGGAAGGCCTTATGAAGCCAGATAAGCAACCTTTGAAAAGAGAACCGCTGTCTAGAGTGGCAAGAAAGGTGTTTGGACTGTTATAACAATTGCTATTGATTTGCTTATTTTTCGCTCTCGAGATTAGTTAGCAAAAAGCATCATATGAGAACTGAAATGTTTCATAGTTAGATTGTGAGTAGTTGCTCTGTAAATTATTTAGGGCTTCTTAGAGCAAATGTGGCTGATGAAATATATATCAGATTTTGCTGTCAAAGCTTGTGAAACCCTCAATGATATGAATAATTTTTTAGTCATTTCAGAGAATTCTGGAAAATGTCAAAGCCTTCTCTCACTTCTCTGCTGACTTCTGGTTTAACTTCAGCATTTGCAAATGATCGCCGGGGCGAAGTCATCACACCAATAGCATCAACTCACCAAACTGCTTCTCTACTGACTTCTGGTCTAACTTCAGCTTTTGCAAATGATAGCCGCGGAGAAGTCATCACACCAATAGCAGCAACTCACCAAACGCTAAGTTCAGGTGATGCTAGCAGTGACTCGACATCTTGCTGGCATCAGGCATGTTGATAATGGAAAAATAGTGCCCAGGAGCGAGGGGACTGCCACCAGCCAGTGGCAAAGAGCGGAAGCTTGATGAAGCGCTTGTGCCTATGCCCAGCAAGAACATTTTAAAATCTTACATCACATCACATCGACAAACCAAAATATTTGAAAGTCAGTCTTTCAGAACGTAAGTAGACTTGCAGAATCCATTTTTCACCTTTCTCGTTAAATGTAAGTACAACTGTGCCAATTTTGATTTCATCCAAACACGTTCACGAAGGACTTCAAACCGCCGGCATCAACTCCACAACAGAATCCTGACCACCAGTCGGCAGGCAGCTGGAGATTATACAAGTTCCACACAGGTATTGCGAAGCAGCAATAATAAACAAACCGATTCATGTAAAACACGATAAGAAGTCACCATACTGCTTTTCTAGGTTCACAAGTAATCATCAGCAGTAGGCACTCTTGCAGTTGAGGCGACCAAATATAAGGATTCTTCAAATTAACCATCCAAGTTGACCACAGCATAACATAACATGGATTGAATAACTAGAGGTACTAAGATCAAGTATCAAAATTCAACTCCAAAACTAAGATATATGTGGAATACACTCTAGTCTTCCTCCTCGCCCTCGTTCTCAGCAATGTTGAAGTATCTGAGCTCATAGACATTGCGGTCCTTGTTAGCAGCAATAACACGTAGCCAGTCCCGCACATTGTGCTTCTTCAAGTACTTCTTCGTCAAGTACTTCAGATACCTGAAAAAATGGGGAAAATAAACTGATCAGATTAAACTGAAACACAATAAAGGGCACAGACAAGAAGTTCATTTCGGATGATCAATCAGAATCTATATATAATTGGATGTCCAATCAAATGTTCACGAGAATTCAGATATGGCATTTGACAAAACGGTAAATGAAATTTATGTTCAAATTGTAGAGGCTAACAGGCCCAAATTTCTAAATACTGAGCATAACATATGGAAACCATGCTAGACTGTACATTTCACTGTCACGGTTGAAAATTTTCAACCACCTAGCAATAATATCACACAATTACTCTCTTGGGAACTGAAAGGATTCAAATAACTATAGTTCATCCGTCCAACAGCACAAGAGGTAAAATTATGACACAGTATAGTTAGCAATAGTTTGCAATGAAAAAAGGGCAATTTTTTGCACAGGATGACATGTTCATAGTTGTAAACAAGATATCATTATAATTCTCTACCTAACATGTTCATAGTTGGAAACCATGCTAGACTGTACATTTCACTGTCACAGTTGAAAATTTTCAACCACCTAGCAATAATATCACACAATTACTCTCTTGGGAACTGAAAGGATTCAAATAACTTAGTTCATCCGTCCAACAGCACAAGAGGTAAAATTATGACAAAGTATAGTTAGCAATAGTTTGCAATGAAGAAAGGGCAATTTTTTGCACAGGATGACATGTTCATAGTTGTAAACAAGATATCATTATAATTCTCTACCTAACTAGATAACTACTACTACAGATTGTTGACGAGCTTGCAGGTAGTAGCAACGCTGTAAGAGATTAACTAAACACATCTAAAATTTTAAATGCTCCAACGTAAAATTTACAACAGTAAAATAGCAGTAATAACATACCAACAAGAAATAACCTTTCACTAACATCAATACATAGAAACTGAAATGACTAGATCTACAAACAGAACATCAAAAGGCCGTAGAGCAGGGGGGACTTGAAGAGCGTGTATACCTCTTGGAGAAGGCCCCGTCGGAGGTGACGGTGACCTTGGTCTTGTCGCGCGAGACGGTGACGGAGTCGCCGAGGTTCCCGGCCTTGCCGCCGGCGACCTTGATGCGCTCCTGCAGGAACTTCTCCAGCGACGCGATCTCCATGATCTTGTCCTCCACGGGCTTGGAGCAGTCGATCACGAACGAGACAGAGCCCTTCTTCTTCCCGCCCGCGCCGCCCTTCGCCGCCACCGCCACGCCGCGCGCCATCTCGCCCTCTCGCCGCCGCTTTCGCTGGTGGAAGCTGGTTGGTGTGTGTGGTGGCGCAGAGGCGGCTAGGGTTTACCTGGGCGAGGGCAGTGGTGCCCCGCGCCCTATATATAGGCCTAGTGGGCTGCCGTTCTCGTGCCTCGAGTTCGCGGGCTTAACTGTTGGTCCAGATCAATTAGTTTGGGCTTTGTTCATAAAGGCAAAGTGGGCTTAGATTGGCCCAACTATAGTACTTTCTTTCAGTATTTTAGCCCAACTAGAATAGCTGAATCATATCAATTGTGTTGGGTTTTGGCCCATTGCTGATTTGTTTATAGTAGCTCTCTTTTTTTTATAAGGAATAAGTTCACCTGCCGTCCCTCAACTTTTCACCGAGTTTGTTTAATATCTCTTATCCTCAATACCAAAAATTTTCACCTCTAAATTATACAAAACCGTGCAATTTAAGTCCTATTGCAGCATATATGTCTGAGCTGATGTGGCATCCTAATCAGGAAAAAAAATAAAAAAAATATGTGGGTCCCACATGTAAGTGAAGTGAGATAAAAAAATGTAGGGACCACTTCTCTTCTTTATCTTTTCTCCTTTTTTCTTCTCTTCAGCTTTTCTCTCCTAGGGAGGCTGCCGATCGGTGGCTAATGGGGGTGAGGCAAGCCGGCGAGCCCGGCCGAGCTCCGCCACCACCGCCGCACCGACGCACACGCGCCACTGCAGCCGCAGGAGAGGGAGCGAGAGAGGCGGCCGCAGTAGCGCGTTTGCGTCAGTACGGTGGCGACGGAGCTCAGCCGGGCTCGCCGGCTCGCCTCGCGCCCCATCAGCCACTGGTCGGCAGCCTCCATGGAAGAGAAGAGGTGAAGAGAAGAAAAAAAAGGAGAAAAGAGAAAGAAGAGACCAGACATCTATACTGCTACGGGATCTAAATTGCACGGAATTGTATAGTTTAGGGGTGAAGATTTTTGGTATTGAGGATAAGGGATGTTAAACAAACTCGGTGTAAAGTTGAGGGACGACAGGTGAACTTATTTTTTTTAAGGAGGAAAAGAGAGTTTTATTGATTAAGTAACGTGATTACAATCTTGCTACAGGTATTGCATAACACAAGTAACAGCATTGTCTTGCTGCAAGCTCATTTTAATTTTTTTATAATGTTATAGCTTATTTTAATTGCTGGGTACAACTCAGCCTACATACCGCTACTGGCTCGATGCAAAAAATTTGCAAAGTTTATTGCAACCAAAAGGTACAACACAATCGCCGAGTATGTTCCTTCTTCAGTCAAAAAGAGCATAGCTCTGTCCAGTGTCATACTACTATCATCTACTCCTACTCTCTGGCTTGCATTAGCAATAAATAAACTAAAAGGAGTAATGGTTACAGTGTATCGCTAGATCTGGGAGTCAGATATACAGGTGGGTGATCAGAGCTGCAACCGTCTGTCCATGAGATGAGAGTGGCGGGATGTTGAGCCATCGGTTTCAGAGCAAGAGTGACATGCAGGTCACATCTCCCCGATATCAATTCTGAAACTTGGTGATATTTGAGCTCGACAACAAATCAAGGTCCATATGTCACTTATACTTTAGTGCCATTTTGGAGAATAGTAACATAATCCGGCCAGCTTTCACATGTGTCAATGTATTACTGACGAGTTAATCAATCATCATCGCAAACACAGAACGAAGGTAACACATGCATTCACCTTGATTGACAGTTCCACGTAACGAAAGCACGTAAACAACAGAACGAATAACTTACAGCTATCATTCCCCCAAAAAGAGAGTAAAATTAACATCGGACATGTAAAAACGCAAAACTAAGAAAGATCAGGGTGATCTCGGTGCTGCATCCCAGCTACCACGTACTCCAGCGACGAACTACATATATCTTGTATCATGCTTGCTTAATTCCGCAGCATAGCAAAAAGAAATCAACGCCTACAAACATGAGCTTTCGTATCGGTTCGATTCCAACGCGAGCCATCCCCATTCTTGCAGCCATTCATGGATCACTCACCACTCACCACTGCTAGCTGCTGCTCCAGCTTCTTCTTCTATGCCGGTAGTACTGTATATCTTGATCAACTTCCTACAGAAAATGCCGGTGATAAGATCGATCAAGTTCAGATTCAGTTGTCGCCGGCGACGGAGTGGGGCTTGCGGTCGCCGAAGATGCGGTCGCGGAAGTCCTGGACCATGAGTGGGAGGCCCTTGTGGAGGGGGATCTTGGGTTCCCAACCGAGGAGCTCCTTGGCGCGGCTGATGTCCGGCTTCCGCTTGTGCGGGTCGTCGGCGGTGTTCGGCCTGAACTCGATGCGTGCGTTTGGGTCGATGGTGTCCTGCACCACCTTGGCCAGCTCCAGCATTGTGAACTCCCCTGGGTTTCCCAGGTTGAATGGCCCAACGTGCTCCCCTTCCATCAGCTTCATCAACCCCTCTACCTGCACACACAGGTCATGGATCATTCGTCGTTTGACCAGTTCGTCAATTCGATCGATCTCGCAGGAAAACCCAAATGATTCTTCTGTAGCAATCACTAGCTACGAGAAGAAAGTCGATCGTGCCGGTTGCGTGCCGTTGGGAGCACGGAGGACGGCAATGTATGTATGTACTTCTCCTGCTTGCACGACAGGATGTACTGTTGCAGTTGCTGGCTGCTTACCAACATAGATGATGCATAATTGCATTGCATAGATAGATAGCACCTCTTTTACTGTTGCAATTAATTAGCAATCACTGTGTTGAAATCTAGGACGAATTATTCAGCTAACCATATGTGCAAACAGGTGCTTCATTGACAGTGTGAAGAAATAATGTAATTGACTTGTGGTGCGTCTGAACTGAAAGGGACTGCTTACCAGATCAGAGACGTACTGGAAGCTCCTCGTCTGCTTACCGTCACCGTACACCGTCAATGGCTCCTTCCTCAGTGCCTGCAACCATTACCAACAACTCGATGTCATCAGATATAAACTTCACACTTGACATCCATTGAGTAATTGTTCAGTTATTATGATGGCTAGTTATATTCATGTCAAAGGTTGCAGTGCATCCTGTAGTTTTGCGATTGCGGGAAGTGAGTGGAGTATGTTCGTGTCAGGTTCTGAAGCTAAAGTAGAGTTGGAACGTGATCTCCACTTGCTAATTTCGCTCTAGTTTCTGCCAATGCACCATTGTCGTGCAGCCACTCACATCTGCGTGCAAGTCCCTAGGTCTTCGCTGACTTGGGATGGATTAACAAGCCACCACTTGGGCCACTCTTGATCCTCTCTGTCCCCTACCAAACCCCAGAACTGGCCATCTTTCCAAGGTACTTGGGAGTATCAGCTATGGCAAAAACTAATATCTCATATCGCAAGAATCAGTTTCAGGACTCGTCTAATTCGGGACAAATTAATTGTATGAATTCTCGCGTGGATCTAGATCTAGAAACGCTTGAATAAGGGAGTATTATACTGTTGAGTACTGACAACATGGCGAGTGTAAAGTGGGTAGAGAGGAAACGTGTTGAACAGTGCGTGCGTGAGCAGTTTCTTTACCTGTGCGACAAAGTTGCTGACGACCCGGCCATCGTCGATGCACATACGGGGGCCGTAGGTGTTGAAGATCCGAGCAATCCTCACCTGCATGCATGCATGCCATATAATTAACACAACGTAATTAACTAATCCGTAGTCAGTAATTGATTACTTGCTCTAATATATTGGATTAGTTTAAGTTAAGTTAATTAGCTTTGTGCTCATGATCCCCCTTTACTGGAGACTTAGATGGACATTATAATACTGCTACTAGTAATTAACTCTCTCACTTTGGTTTCCAGTAAAGTTGAAGAGATGGATGCATGAGTGATGAAGAAATGATTAAAGGAGCTGAGATGAACACCAACCTCGAGGTTGGCGCCACGGTGGTAGTCCATGGTCAGTGTCTCCGCCGTCCTCTTCCCCTCGTCGTAGCAGCTTCTCACCCCTGCAGATACATCCATGGACGGATCATTCGTTCAGTCGAAGCAAATGTAGTACGGCCATGGATATCAATGGCGAGAAGACGATCATATCGACGACGTGGTAGGTGGTTATATACGTACCGATGGGGTTGACGTTGCCCCAGTAGGTCTCGACCTGCGGGTGCTGGAGCGGGTCGCCGTAGACCTCGCTGGTGCTGGTGAGGAGGAAGCGTGCGCCGACGCGCTTGGCGAGGCCGAGCATGTTGAGGGTGCCGACGACGTTGGTCTTGATGGTCTTGACGGGGTTGTGCTTGTAGTGCACGGGCGACGCCGGGCACGCCAGGTGGTAGATCTGGTCCACCTCGAGGAGGATCGGCTCGACGACGTCGTGCCGGATCATCTCGAAGTTCGGGTTGCCGGCGTGGTGCAGCACGTTCTCCTTCCTCCCCGTGAACAGGTTGTCCACCACGATCACGCTGTCGCCGCGCGCCAGGAGACGGTCCACCAGGTGGCTCCCGACGAACCCGGCTCCCCCCGTCACCACCACGCGGAGACCCTTCCGCTTCAGCCCCAGCGGCACACGCGCGCCGGCCACCGCCGGCAGCCGCTGCTCGTACGCCATCCGTGCCGCCACGCCGGAGTACTGCCGCGCCGCCAGCCCCGCCGCCGCCAGCCGCGCCACGCCCGCCGCCCCATCCATCACCTCATGGCCACCGCCGTGACCGGACGGCGCAGCCAGGAGGAACACGAGCGACGCGATTGCCATGCCGACGAACGCGAACACCAACCGCTGCTCGGCCAGCAGATACCGCAGCGGGCCGAGTGGCTTGTGCGGCGGCTTGGGCGCCGAGTGCCCGGCGGCCATCACGCCGCCGCCGTCACTCGCCGGCTGTGCGTCGTGGCTGTTGCCGCGGTAGATCAGTTCGGAGGAGGAGCCCGCCATGGATCAAGAACGAGCCTCTCCTCCCTTCTCTCGTCGTCGTCGGAGTCGCGGATGCGGGGGGGAGAAGAGAGCGCGTGCGTGTGCGTATTTGAGGAGGTCGCGGGAGAGGGTGGGGGAGTTGATCAGTTGAGGCTTGGGCGACGGTGCGTGGGCCGTTCGATCGGATCGGTGCGCCGCGGAGAGGCCGCCACGTGGCGCCGTGATTGGCGGCGTTTCGCGGGACAGCTCGCCCCTCGATGTGGGCAAATTTGCCTCGCATTGCCATCCTCCTTGCGTTTTTTTGACTCTGACAGCCACTGCAGATTAGCTGCGGATGCGTGCCTGCGTGTGTGTACAGCTGATTCTGTGTGGAGTTTGCAGAGAGTGAACGAGTCGTGGTGCCTAACCACGCATCACTAATTTTAGCGACTAATTAACATTTTTTGTCCTATTTTTTGTTCTCTTTGCATGTGAAATTATTGATGCTCAA